>CM062804.1:1230540215-1231911290 GCA_031772625.1 Pinus tabuliformis
GTGATTGCGCATATGTGATTATTATGTAAGAATGATAATTGTTTATGATTTTATAATGTGAACATGTTACATAGTTACTATTATGGATATCATGATCTTATTTGTGATTGAGCTAATGTGTTGTGAATTTATATCATGCTAATATGGATTGATTGTGGAGACAAGATAGCTTCCCCTGAGATACATTAAGAAACGATCTTCTTTTAAGATGTTTGTACTAACACATATGTGTTGAGACAATTGATATGTACTTGAGTTTAATAGGTGGCAATTGTAGCATTATGTCTAATGACTATGGATTATGACATGATTGTTAGTATTGGTAAAGGTGAATTTAGAATTGATAGATATGATTATCTTGATATTTGGAACGTGTGGTTGACATGTGTGAAGAGTTACAAGAAACATGCCTGGTATTAATGTGACAAGGTAACAATTGATGTGTTTTTATAACTAATATTTGGGTGATGTGATGGTACATAGTAAGACTATTGCAACAAAGTAAAAAGGTAAAAGAGAGGAACTAGGAAATAATTCCTTTGGTTATGTTTTGAAACCCTAATTCCAAACGAATGAGTGTTTTTCATAGAGGAAGTCTTACTAACCTTGATTTTGTCTAAAATTATGTGGATATGTGTTATAGTTATAAGCATGTATTTCACAGCTACATCAACTAGTTGCTAGTTATAGTTGGATCTATAAAAGGATTGGAGTCCCTTAAGAGATGGCTTGGATGTGTTCAGTTGAAAAAAACATGATTGGCACCGAAAGGTAAGGTAACTGGTGTATTTTTATGTTTATTTATGCACTGATGATTATGTTGTTTATGGCAGTATGATGTAGGGGATTGCATGGCAAGAGACTGCCACAAAATTATAAAGAGGGCTCAAGTTGAGATTTCCTTTGGAAGCACTAGGAACCATGGGGATTGAGTCATGGTGTCTGTTGCTAGTTTTTTTCTTTTGGTATTTGCGATTAGGTTGTGCTTGATTGAATTTTTTTTATGTCTAGTGTATGGCCATACCACTTTTTTTGCAGAGTCATGTTGTTTTCAAGGTTTTCTTCTTGTTCGTTTCTTGTGCTTGCCTTTTAAGTTTTGAGTCTTGGGAATTGGTTGGGAAAGAGGAAAGTTAAATATCTCGAGGAGAGCTCTGTGGTACTAAATGAGTAAGGGAAGACCTGGATGAATCACAGTGCATGTACAAGCATAGTTGAAGGCAAGTGTATGACAACTAATTAGATTGGTTGGGTCCATTGGTGTAAATGGACAATTGCAAGAAAATCATGGGAAAGGTAATAAAAAAAGGTATGGTGAATGGATTTGAGGTGTCATATGCCTTGGATATTCCTTGACTATGTTGGGAACGATTGTTCTCAATGTTGCACATGGTGTGAACAAATAAAGGGAGTTCGCTTAACCTTGACATTATGGTATCCGGTAATTATGTTGTGATCATGATTATGTTGATGTATATATATGTATGTATGTATGTCATGTCTGACAGGGTCATCATGGATCGTGATTGTTTTTATGCTAATGTTTATATGTATGCATGTATGTCATTGTCTGATAAGATCATGATTTTTAATGCTAATATTTATATGTATATATATATGTATGTATGTATGTTGTTGTCTGACAGGGGCATTAGGAATCATTAATATGGAGGAATGATTTCTTATGTAGGTGAATGACATGAAGCAATTCCTGGTTTATGAGGAATCAGGTGGTAGAGTGGTCATGACAAATATATGAGGTCAGTATCATGTGGTTATGCATTGATATTATGTGATTATATTATTTCTATGTTATGGAGAGGCTATACCAAGGGATACATAAACACAATGAAAGCATTGTGGTATGCAACATGCTAACATAAGCATGGATGGTGAAAAGATAATGGAATCAAGGTTACTTGGTAGAGACAATGTGGTTTTAGATGTGTGTTACTACTATTGTGCATGTGTTGTATATATTGTACATGTTGTATATGTGATGTTGTGTGCATGTGGTGTTACATATATATAGTGTGTGTACATGTTATTTATGCAATGTTATGTACAGGGTCGTATAGATCGTGTTGTGCAAATATTTCATATGTAGTGCGGGGTATAACTCGTGCCATGTACATGTTGGATATGTAGTGTTGTGTACATATTGTACTGAGTGCGCATGGTGGATATGCAGTGTTGTGTGCATATGGTGTTGTGCACATGTTGGATATGCGGTGTTGTGTACATAGGGTGCTATGTACATATGGTGTTGTGTGCATGTTGTACATTTTATACTATGTACATATGGTGTTGTGTACATGTCGTGCATGTGGTACTATGTATGTTTGGCATTGTGTACACGTTGTAGAGGTGGTATGATGCCCATGTGGCATTTTGTACGCATTGTGTAGGTAGTGTCATGTACATATGATGTTGTGTACATGATGTGTAGGTGGTGTTGTGTATAGGTGGTATTGTGTACATGTTGTACATGTGGTATTGGTGTATGTGTGGTATTGTGTGCATCTCATACATGTTGTGTTGAGGGCATGTGGTACTAGGTATGTGTATTCATTGTTTTAACTATGTGTACATATGTATGTATTGTTTTGTGTTGTACACTTGGTGCAGGTGTATGTATGTGTTGTGTTGTACATTGGATGTAGGAGTATGTATGTGTTTTGTCATACACTAGGTGCAAGTGTATGTATGTCTTGTGTTGTGTTGTACACTTGGTGAAGGTGTATGTGTTGTGTGTTAGTTGTAGATTCATGTATTGCATGGTGGTGTATGTCGTGTGTCTGTAATCCACACTATGTGTATGTGCACATGGTTGAGGATAAGGCACTGGGTGTTTATCTGGTGTGGCAACCAATTTAGTGTGCTTACAAAATAAGGAAAAAGGTATGAGCTAATGATTGATTAAAGGATATGTATTAATATTTTATTTTAGTTTTATTATTCATGTGATTTATGATTTTGGTCTATGATGATTACATGTGATCTATGATTCTGGTTTATGATGGTTACATGTGATTTATGATTTTGATCTATGATGGTTGCACTAACCTGATGTAATATGTTTATACCTGATGATTTTGTCAAAGATGCTAGCTTGACTTATTGTGATAGGAAGAGAACATGATTGCAAGTGTACCTTATTGACCTACCAATGAGGTATGATGTGAATTTATTTCAATTTATTTTAAATCTAATGGAAATTATGTGCTTGGTATAGGAAAGCATGAAATGCCTAGTTGGGTGGTTGAAACCGACTACATGAATTTCCAACAACAAAAGGAATTGCAGAATGCAACAAAATGTTGGTATAGCATTCAGGAGTAGGGCCATTATGGGACACTGGTACCCAATAATGTCCATTGATTTCCATGAGCATGATATGACCATTATGATGGTTTTGAGGTAGGTATAAGCCTTCATTTCTTGACCCTCTGATGCGATCAAGCCTTTCCAAGGGATGGATCACCCATGATAGGGGATGTTGGGGAACTTAGAAGGTGTGTGACTACATAGAAGGGTGTGACTAGATTTCTTGAGGGACTGTGTAGCAGAGAAGGGAAGGTCGGGGATATATTTGTTTTGGTCATTAGCATTTCCAGATGGAATTAAATGCACATTGGGAATGTTCCATGGAACAATGAGTCGGTAATTTTTCACTAAGAGGACAAGTGGCATAGGATTGTGGCGTTGGACATCAGATGCAACTTTGACTTTGCCAGTGGATTTTGGACTACTAGAAAGGAGGTGAATCTTGGTATTACTTTAAGGCTAGAGGTGTTAGCCTCTAGATTCCCTTGTTGATACATACAATTGTATCCTTTTATTTGCTAGTTGAGAAAATGTGCATATGTGTATATGTGGTTATTATTGTAAATACAATAATGATTTGTGTTATAAAGCTCCAGTAAATGGTATTTTTGTCATGTTTTAGCCAATGGTCATTGTAAATACTGCAACGAGATATATTATAAAGCTCCATGGGAAATATGTTTTATTTCAAAGGTCTTGTTAGTTATAGGTGTCATTGAACACCAAGGACGGTGTTCCCCCAAGGGGTAGGGTTCTATAACAACCCTGGTTAAAAAATCATGTAAAAATATATAAGACCATGGTGGATGGGACACATATTCCAATATAAATGGTAGGAAAGACATCCTAGTGGGTGTTTATTTCGGTTATTATGGCTAAAGGAAATTGGCAATGGAAAAGGCATGATGAATTTATTGGAATTTTATTTACGAAAAATAATGGAAATTAGGAGAAAAGGGAGGTGAAAGGTCGCAAGTTGCATGTGAGGAGTAAAATGAAGGAAAATAATGGAAAATGAAGAAAATAGAGGACTCATTAATAAAAAGGCTTATGAGGATCATGGATAGGCTTGGCCAGTGTAGCTTTTTTCAATTCAATTTTGGAGCTCTCTCATTATTCTCTCTCTCTCTCTCTCACTCTTGTACACTTCGAGTTTTCTTGGATTACTTGGGCTTTGGATCAAGAAAGGTAAATAAGGCAAGATGAAGCAAATATCAAGCAAGGAAAGGCAATATCAAGAAGCTACAACATGATTCATTACAACTATGGATTTGCATGTGTATTTTCCTTGCTAGATTTGACATGGATGGTGTTGCATGTGGTTGTTTTCTATTATGGCATGGGTTTTTCCAGGTGTGAAAGTGTTTTCAATCTAGCCTTGCCATTTCCACGTATCCTTGATGAGATGGGTTTTCATACTTCAATTGAGATGGATTTCCAGATGGATTTGAAGCTCAATGGGTTGGATCTCAGAAATGACAAACACATGGCCTAGTGATCCCTCAACCAGACTATGGATCACAGTAAAACTATTAAACTAGTAACCCCTAAGCTAGACCATGGTTTGTGGTAAAGCTAGGATTATATGCCTCAGTGGGCCTAGGAATCTATTGTAGCCATCAACAACCCCCCTTTTTTAAGTGTTCATAACATTTAAAAATGGGGACCCTTCTTAAAAATAAAAACTTAAGCATTTAACATTTCCTTTTAATAAAATATGCTATTAAATCAAGACTTTCAAAAAATTAAGATTCCTACCTTTCCTTGCTTTATGTGCATAAAATTATAAAGTATTAAGCTTCTCTATAAAGAACACAATATAGTCATAAAAGGTAGGAAAACATTCGGAAACACAAAGTCTTGAGTATTAGGATAAGCCTTAATAAGCTCGTTCTCTTAATAATAAACAGCGCATCGCAAAAAAGTAATGACGGGCATACATTTCAAAGAGACTCTCGAAAATGTGAAACAACGATGAAGCGAGATCGCATACCCAACAAACTCATCGCATATCGCAAATTCCATATATTACCACTCCTTAATGAAACGCTGAGAAATTACAAAATGCGATAAAGTCTCTCGAAAATCACATCTCGTAATTCCACGATGAAACAAAACACTTATAACGAAAATAGGTTTTGCGATATTGTGATCTGCGATATTGCAAAGCAAATCACAAAATCGCTTCATCGTAGATCTAAGGGCTCACAGTTTGATAAAGTATTTCCCATCATTCGATGCCAAGTTATGGACATTAATGACTTAACGGTCCATTGATAGCAATTTATGAGAAATAATTTAGATCTGGTCAAAAGGACTATCTCACACAAGGTGATATCTTTGATATGATTTTAAAATTAAATACTTTCTCGTCACCTTATTATCGATCATTATTCGTTATCTTCCTTATTGTGCTTTCGTTCTCTACTTGTGAATTAAAGGAGCAGTATGTAGAATGTAATGGGAGAGAAAGGAAAAACTCTGGTATCTAAAAAATTAGAGATGACTCCACTATTCATGGATACCACTTGTACCAGAGAAGCAGGAATATCAACTTGGGAAGGGATGTATTGACTGCTGGAAGAAGAAAACCCGAGAATCATGGAAGTTACAGTTACGGCAGATGGTCATGGGTCATCCAAAGCATCATTAATAGAGCTTGCATACTCATTTTTGCACCGTATCACATCAAGGCCGAAGATAATTCCCTACACGGATATGGAAAAATGGGTGATAGACCATACTGATATATCTGACAGGCAATTAAAGACGCGAAACCAGGAGGTCATGGGGTCATTTACACCATAAAATTTAAGGCGCATGTATCACTTGCCAGAGCCTCAGGATAGCTATAACAAACAGTTCGTGGAAAAATTCGCCAAAGAGAACGAAGATTTGGCAGAATGCACTAAAAACTTTTCAGCAAAGGAGGAGCTATTAAAGAAAGATAAAAATGGTATGTACACCACCAGACCTCTCTCTTCTCCCTATTGATTTGCTGCTGCAATGTTGTGTAGACTATTCAGAAAGATTGATATCAATAATTTTTCATCTGAGTGGTTACCTCTATTGGATGTGACCACCAATTCCACCATAATGGATTTGGCCCAGATATTGTCTGATAATTTAGCTTCTGCAATTCTGAATTATCGAACTAAAAGAATTTTTGCTCAGAGGTTTTACCCTCCCTTCTTTCTAGCTACCTACGTCATGGATGCTATTTGTTTTATATCCGATTTTCCCATTATGGGATGGAAATGGACATTACAGAACCCGCTACCTATTCAAGTCTACCATAAAGAGCTGTGAGAATCCAATTTCATCCCACATTTCTATAAAATCTGTCATGGAATAATGCTACCCATTCATAGGATGTTATAGAACACAGACGCCCCAAGATTCTCCCCAGAAGCCGTAATTGACATTCTACCTATGGGAAGGTGGTTTGGGGAAGAATTATTCAGTTACATTAGGGTATTTGGGATCATTGTCTTGCCTCATGTGCTTCCTTTGTATGTTACTGACAAACTTATGGCTCGAGAGATAGCCTACAAGACCTATGGTGTTGGGGGGATGACCAGGGAACTCAAGGATAAGAAGAAGGCCATTTGGCCGCAATTCCTTGTGGTTTGTGGGGTTTTTGCATTGTTAGATTTAGGTCATGCTTTCAGGGAAGTAGATAACATTATGTGTCTATGGCTACCTAAGTTCCTAGGGAGATAATTTGATCCCTTTGATGTTATAAATAATTTCACGACAACAGTCAAAATTAAAGTGCTCATTAAAGAGGATGATCTCTTCGATGATGTTTTTCAGCAGAAAAGCTCACTCAGAGAAATTTTACATATGGCCCAAATTCAGTTTAGTCCAGTACAACTACAAGAGTTTAATATCTACAGGGAATGAAGATTGGTCAATGGCCCATTGGACAGATTGCGTATAGAACCAATGAGGGAGCCCACTCCCATCATTAGCATAAGTGGAAGCTTAGGACAAGAAAAATCCAAATCAAAATCTGAAAGAGAATCGGTTGAAAGGTCTAAACAGTCAGGGAGCGAACACAGCAAAAGCGATGGATTAGTCATAGATACAACCCAGTCCAAGGAAAATCACGAGCAGCAAGTTTTTCCTCCAAAACAGGTTGAGACTCTTGATCCCCTCAAAAAGTCGACAAAGCCATTAATAATAGATATGGAGAAGGAATGGGAAAACTTCAATGAGCTGATTAGCACAGAGGAGTAGAACATAGGGACATCAAGGAATCAAGTATTGAAAACCACAGAAATGCTAATTTAAGGGGTTGTTAATACTTCGGAAACAGAGAAAAATCCTGTAGCTCCTTCATCTAAAATTATATTGAAAAATAGGAGATCCCTCCTCTGGATGTGTTTAACAGTCCCCAACACAAAGCTGTTGTCAGGAGACAGAAAAAGAAGCGAAAAATAGATAGTGTGCTCTCACCTATAGAGCCTTTGGACGTCCTTTGGCAAGACCCAACTACTGATCCATCAAAGAACTTGACTAGACTCTCTCAAATCACAGGAGCTTATGCTTTTGCTACAATTGATAAAGTATCTAAAGTTCAAATGTTACTTAAAGATAGAGAGGATAAAACCCTATTTTTGCAGCAACAGCTACAGCAGGCCAGCGTCAGCCGGGAAGAAGAGGAGAAATTGGAAAAGTTACAATAGGGCTTCCAGCAAATGCAACTGGGTTATCAAGACAGTCTGGCCAGAAAAGAATAGCAGTTACAGGCCACAATAGAGTTGCAAAAGGATGACCCTGAAATTGAAGAATTTTTCACAGAAGCCCTTGCCCTGAACAACCAACTCTTGCAACAACAAGAAATGATTTGCCAAAGAATATCGCAATGGAATTCCCACCGCGATAAAAGCAACAATATTACAAATCAAGTTGTAGACTTACGACTTGATTATGGCTTGATTTATAAGAAAGTGTCTCAATTTTTGAGTTGTCAGGAATAAGAAGAAAGAAAGAAAGCAGGATTTCCCAAGATAGGTGAATCACACAAAGAAATGCTATTTGATAAATGGGATAAACAACTCAAAGAAGCAGAACAAGTAGTGGAGGAAGCAGCGACAACAGCAAACAATATCATTGACTGTATCAATGAAAATCTGCATAGAGCCAACCTAATAACAGAAACCACTCCATGATCCCTTCCAAAAGCACAACAGTTACAAACAAGGTGGAAACCGACAGCAGAAGAAAAAGCAGAGTCAATTAAGTGGATAACAAAGTTAAGTTGGGACACTTACTGGTAGCATTTGGTAAAACCACGCAGTCAATGTATGACTCTCAAGTGCATCACAATCTCCGACAAGAAGATAGCTCCGGCACTTGCTGATTCCATTTTTGCAGGTCAGTTGAAATCCAAGGTCGGTCAATCGACATTCCTGAAGCCAATGCTGGACATTTGCAACTTAAGGGAATAGATGCATAATTGATCATAGATACAGTTTTAGTTTAAATTCAGTTTATTTTTGCTTTGAATGAGGATGGTCATTTAAAACTTCTCCTACATTTTTTTAATAACTATTTTTAGTCTTTAGTTAGTAGTATTTAAGCCCCTCCCATGCATTTAGAGAGGGGTCCAAAAATTTGTCAAAAACAATTCTTTAGAACATGCACTTCTGCACCCTCTGAGGAGGTTTTGATAAATGAATGGAACGAGATTTATTTATATTTGTGCTTAATGTCTGCAGCTAAAATGCACTTCTATACTCTTAGTGGATGTTGAATTATTTGAAGATAAATCTAGATCACCAAAGCTCATGAGCAGGACCTATTATCAATGGTACTTTTATCTCTTAATAATTTTTTGCTTATGTTCCAAGTGAAATATTATTTTCAGTTGTTTATATATGGAAACCTGAATGTTCAGTTGTCATTTTTGCACTTTTGTATGGTGATAACTATTCCTTTATGTCAAGTATATGAATGACTTATTATGTGATGTGTTTATCATAATTGTTTCCGCTAATTTCTTATATGAAACAATCATCTTTAACGTATTCTTTTCTCATAGTAATTGAATGATTTTTATTACCAATTGATGTTAGAAATTATTCTAGATCGCATAAATAAAGTGTTACTCCTGAGATAGTTTAAATTAGATGTTTTCCTTCATTAAAATAAATTGCACATGTTAGATTAAACTTAGAATAAATCATTCTCCCATAAACCCTTAAAAAGAGAAAAACATCATCCGCTTAGTGTACCATCATAAACAAATTGGGAAATTGCTCCCATTATCCCCTATCGGAGCCACTATTCCAAACGGAAAAGGAGATGCTTTCAAGGTCCGGACCGGGTGGTTATCCCCTTTGTTGTAGACCCAATTTTCAAGGCTTCAACATATTTGGTGCTAGAAGGAGGGCCCGAAGTATGAATGGCTTGTAAAGTTAAATCCAAAACCCATTCTGAGAGTATATTGCCCTCAACATCTCCCCCGACTTCTACATAGCATTCTGAGTCTTTAAACTTTAAGCGAGAAGTTGAGAAAACAACAACCACTACTGCAAATCCAAACATTTCAGGTAAACCCACTATCGAACCTCCTGAATTTCAGTCTTTGATTCAAAAGCTTCAGGGATTTTCAATATCACCGCAGAAATATGAAATATCACAAGGTAGTGTGACTTCACAATTGATTCCTTCTCGTCCTCTTACCAGATTATAGAGTGAAAAACTTGGTAGTGAACCAACCGAATTACCTCTGCCAAAAAGGAAGAGAGCAAGGAAGACACTTGAAGGGTTTGATAGTGAGACTCTTTCATCATCATCATCCATTTCATCTAATCCTTTGCAAAGTCAACCATCCACTCCCCCACTCCATATTGTTGTTCAACAAGGTACTGGAACTTCAGCATCGTCTTCCCAACCACTTGTAACTTCACTGCACTTTCCTCTATTAGTATCTCAACAATGGCACAGATACCATGGAACAATCCGGGAGCAGTCACAATGCCTGCACCTTTAAGTCAATTTCCCACTCATCCCAAAAAATGGCTGCCAAAGTTTAACCCAGATATAGGAATACTGGCAAAAGAACACATAAACAACTTTATGTTGTCAATAAACTTAAATGGAGTTACAGAAGAAGACGTTGTTGTCAGGATTTTCCCATATACCCTACAAGGAGCGGCCAGATCCTGGTACTTTTCGTTACCATCAGGATCCATTACTAGTTGGAATATTTTCCAAGAGAAATTCTTGACAAAGTTCAGTGATGATAGGTCTACAGTGACATTGATCAACGACCTCGCAAATCTCAAAACTGAATCAAGAGAACCTATCAAAGATTTCAACTCGCGATTCAATAAACTCTTAAATAAAATCCCTACCACATCCAATCCTAGTGAAGAAGTTAGAAGTGAATGGTGTATATCTACCTTACCTTCGAATATAGAAATATTTGTAGATAGGGTTTCCAAGCCAACATTTGCTGAAAATATGAAAGAAGCGATAGCGGTAGAAAATGCATCTTAGCCTTAGAAAAGAAAAACGTTGTTGATAAAAGGAAATCTAAGAAAGTTTCTTTTAGAGATGACCCTAAGAAAAAGCAATCAAAGGACCCGTTTGACTTGGAGGGATTACAGAAAGTTATAAAAACCATGTCTAACGAAATGGTTGATATTAAAAAACAAGTGGTAGAGAATTCTTCTAAGAAACCCTATACGCCTTACTGGAAGAATCCTTCAACCGATCCAAAGCCTCCCAACGCTATAACAAATGTTGAATCTGAAGGAGAAGAAGAAGAGGTTTCTGATGAAGAACATTTTGAAGAAGAAGAGGTTGTAGAATTAGAGGGAATGTGGGAGTTCATCCTTCTAGATGAAGAGGATTAGCACGCATTAACAGTCAGTACCAGAAGTAGAAATCAACTTGATCCTCCACATCCCAATTCTAAACAGAAAAACACAAGCTTAGCTTTCAAAGATAAAGTCACAGGTAAGAAATCATTAACTAAAGCGACTTAGACAAACCCAGTCCAATCTGATTCATAAACTCCATCTAAAACTCTTATCATTTCCGATGAAATGGAGTATAATATTATTGAATACATGAAGAAGACTAGGGCCAACATTACTTTTCATGAGCTGAGGAAATTGAAGCATCAACAGAAACTACTTTTGAAAGAACTGCATGCAATACCTATTTCCCCTCTACCTGCTACTGTAATTTCACAATCTACTCATGAAATGGGGAAACCTCCAACTGGTATATTAAATAAATTTGACCCAAATGACATTGCTTTAATTGGAGGAATGTCAAAATCCCATACTCCTCCATTCCTCCTTACTATTAAAATATTCAATAAAAATTTTCATAACTGTTTGGTAGACTTTGGTGCTTCATCTAATATTTTGCCAAGGCCATTTTGTGCAAAGTTAAATGTCCAACCTCAAAATTCTGCAGTACGCATAGTGCAGCTGGACCGATCTCAAGTTGAAGTCATTGGCGAACTCAATCAAGTGACCATAAGACTTTCATCAAATAAAAAGATATGTTAAGTAATTGATATTCTTGTTGCGGATATTCCTGAATTTTATGGTTTAATTCTTAGTAGGGATTGGTCTAAAAAGCTTCATGGTTACTTTTCAACCGACTGGTCACACATGTGACTCCCTTACAATGGTAAACCAAATCAAATAAAGGTTGAACGAGAAAGACACCAAAAGTACATAGTAATGGAATTAGAAGGAGAAAATGAACCAATAGCGTACAACAGTAATATAATTGGGAATTATTCTGTTGACTCCTTCTTAGGGAATTTCAATGCTCATACTTCACCTTTCTTAGAAAATTCAGTTTTGTCTCAGGTAGAAATTTTTTCTCAAACAGATAGTTCTAAATGCATTAATATTGTAGATACTCCTATAAATAAATCTTTGTTTTGAAAATTATTTTTCGATAGATCTAAGTCTAATGATGGAGTAGGAGCAGGTTGTGTATTAATTAGCCCAGAAGGAAAGAATACCATGCTAACCTGTAGACTCGAGTTTGATTGCACAAACAACACTGCAGAATATGAAGCTCTAGTGCAAGGGTTATACAAGGCAATCAGACTTGATATCAAGTATCTACATGTCTTTGGTGATTCTGAGATTGTTATTAAGTAGGTACGAAATCCTATGCACTGTCTATTAGGTCATTTAAAGCATTATCAATCATTAGTACAAGACTTGACTGCACACTTTATAGAATTTAATATTTCATCTATCCCAGACTCCAAAATGCTAGTGCTGACCTCCTGGCTAATGTAGCTTCCAAGCTCATTCCTCAGAAGACTGTAGTCTAGACAGATTCTCAATTGAATTGATCTTTAGACCCTCCATCCTGGATAATGTTACCAACTAGAGAGTTTTTAATGATGACCCTGATATTGTGAGTTTTCTAACTTCAAAAGGCTCTTACAGTAATCAAATAATTGATGAGGACCAACATGACAAGAAGTTACAACAAGAAAGCACCAATAATGCTATACCTAAATCTGTAGTCAAATTGGAAGACCTATATGATTTGAAGGATAGATTCAAAAGGTCCACCAATTCAAAACTTCAAAGTTCAACTCTGAGATATGAATTAGTGAATCTAGGAACTAACATAAAGCCACAAAATATCAACTTAGGTCTTGGTCTATCTCCGAAAGAAAAATCAACCTTCATTTGACTTTTGAAGCAATATAAAAATTTCTTTGCTTGGAATTACGATGACCCTAAAACCTATAACACTTCAAGCATATAGCATACAATTCCGATGACCTCTGACGAGAAACCAGTCCAGCAAAAGCTGAGGAAAATCCATCCTTATCTGGAAGGTCAGATTAAGTTTGAACTGAATAAATTATTGAAAGCTGAAATTATCTTTCTTGTTAGACATTCTAGATGGGTTTCCAATCTAGTACCAGTCAGAAAGAAAAAAGGAGACATTCAAATTTGTATTGATTTTCGAAATCTTAATAAAGCCTGTCCATTACCACCTATGGAACTGATATTACAATCACTTGCTGGGTCTGATTTGATGTCCTTTTTAGATGGTTTCTCGGAATATAACCAAATTTTGGTCCATCCGGATGATCAATTGAAGACGACATTCAGAACCAAATGGGGCACGTATGCATATCAAAAGATGCCATTTGGACTGATTAATGCTGGCGCCACATTTCAAAGGGCCATGGATATTGCATTTAAAGGACTAGTGAATAAATTAGTGGTGATTTACTTAGACGATATAACAATGTATTCTAAAAAACATAGTAATCACCTCAAAGATTTAAAGCAAATCTTTCAATGTTGTCAAAAGTATGGGATCTCACTTAATCCGAAAAATTCCTTTTTGCATTAAGTGAAGGAAAAATTCTAGGGTTTATAGTGTCTAAATCTGGAATCCACATTGATCCAGATAAGATTAAGGATATTTTTGTAATATCCTTACCCCATAACAAGAAAGCCATGTAGTTGTTCCTTGGTCAAATTAATTTTGTTAAAAGATTTTTCCTCGACTTCTCAAGAATTGTGCCATCGTTACAAGTAGTGATCAAGAAAAACTCACTCTTAAAATGGGGCCAGGAAGAACATGAAGTGTTCAAACTAATTAAGCAAGCAATTATAAATGCCACATCCCTAGCGGCTCCAAACTTTTCTGATCCTTTCATTTTGTATACATTTGCCTCTGAAAAATCATATGATTCAATACTCACGCAGGCTAAGCAAGATAAATAAGAAGCCCCAAATGCCTTTTTTAGTTCAAACTTGCAAGGGGCCAAATTAAACTACTCTGACATTGAGAAACAAGCTTACGCTGTTATCAAAGCGATCAAACATTTTAGATCCTTTCTTCTCAAGACCCATACAAAAATAATAGTACCATTTCCAGCAGTAAGGAATCTGTTGGTACAGAAAGATGTGGGTGAAAAGAGAGAAAATTGGGTCATAGCCCTACAAGAATATGACGCTGATATTAAGCCAACAAATATTGTAAAAGGTCAAGGTTTTTGTAGAATGTTGGCTGGAGCATCGCATATATCAAAAATACCTTCCCCCAATCATGAGGTACAAGTGTATGAGGTAAGACTAAACGATATTGAATCAAGATATGTTGATATCATGTTTTATTTAAAAAATGGATATGCTCCTTCACATCTCAATCATATGAAGAAAAGAGCCCTAAGATTGAAAGCTAAGAAATATCGACTTGTAAAAGATGTACTCTTTAGGATGAATTATGATTCTGTTCTTCTTCGATGGCTAGAGAAATCTGAAGCTGAAAAAGTTTTGTAGGAGCTTCATGATGGACCAGTAGGCAAACATTACGCAGGAGATGCAACAGCACACAAAATCTTGTGTGCAAGCTACTACTGGCCAATTTTATTCAAGGATGCACATAGCTATGTAAGAAAATGTCAGATTTGTCAAACTGTTGCTGGAAGATAGAGGAAACCATCATTGCCATTGCAACCAGTTAATATCAACCAACCATTTGAGCAATGGGGATTGGATATAATACGTGAGATCATTCCTCACTCTTCCAAACAACATAAGTACATCCTTATAGCTACCGATTATTTTACTAAATGGGTAGAAGCAGTTCCTCTAAAAACAACCAGCTCTGAAACTATCATCGATTTCATAGATCAGTACATAATTACTAGGTTTGGCTTACCTTCCAATTTAATGTTTGATAATGCATCATATTTTTCTGGCAATGTTATGACTGAATTTGGACTTAGGAAAGGTTTTAAACTTAATTATTCTACCAATTATTACCCAAAAGGGAACGGATTGGCCGAATCAACAAATAAAAACTTGATGAGAATTATTAAACATACTTTTGATCAAAGTCATAGAAACTGGCACAAATATTTGGTGTATGCTCTTTGGGCAGATCGAATAATTCAAAAAGCTTCCATTGGCACTTCTCCCTTTAATTTAGTTTATGGGAAAGAAGTGGTTCTCCCAACATGTCTAGCTATTCCTTATTTAGCCTTAGTTCAGTTCATTGAAGAAACTCCTTCTTCATCTTTGCAACTAAGACAATTGCAGATCCTTAAGCTAGAAGAGCAACAAGAACATGCCAAAATTACCCATTCACATCATCAGGCAATATTCAAGGCTTCTTTTGACTCAAACATGGTATCCAAAAAGGATTTTCAAATTGGAGATTTATTATTGAAATGGGATAAAGCACATGAAGAAAAAGGAAAACACTCTAAGTTCCAACGCATGTGGCTTGGACCATTCCAAATTGTAGAAATCATAGGTCCATCCACTTTCATGTTGCAAGATTTAGCAGAGAAAAGGGAATCTTTACCTGTTAATGGGCAAATCCTTAAAAAATAATTTCCATAGAAGATCACCTCTTCTATTTTTGTAAATTATTATTTGTAGTTTATTTTTTCCTTTTTTATAATAAAAAACGGTTGAAAATGTTTACTATTGGTTTCCACAAAAAGATTAGCGTCTCTTTTAAAGTTTGTTTTTTTCTTGTATAAATAGAACTGATTAGGAAAATTAATCTTTATTTTTGAAAAATATGGTCAAGTGCTATAGACCTAAAAATTTTGTTTGTTTCAACTTTACAAAGTTTTGGTTAAAAAAAACAACATTTAGTAGGAATTTGCTTTATATCAGTCATGAAAAGCATCAATATCAAAACAACGATTCTATGTAGAAAAGCTACTTTCAAAAAACTCTACAGTTGTCATCTAGAGAAACTCTTAAGGAACTAATGACTTCCTCCCCGCTTTATGAAATTACAAGTTTCAAAGAGTAATCGAGTTACACACTATAAACTTAAAGAATAAGAGGTCTCATCAAGAGCCGGCTTATCATGATCATAAAGATCATAACTAGATGACATTGCTAGATTGCATACCAAAATAGGGAAAGGACTCAAGATTACTTCAATCAAAAGACAAGGGGTCTCATCACGAGCTAGCTTGTTCAGTGAAGTTATAAATCAAGTGAATGGCACTGTCAAAATTTGGCTACCAAACCAAGACATTGTTCTTTATGAATTAAAAGAAAACAAAAGGCAATAAATGTGAATATGGATTTATCTTTGAAAACTGTAAACTTCTTAAAAGTAGGATATTGGATCATTGCTGGGTAAAGGGTAACCCTATTGAGGCTATGAATGCCGGTTGGTAGCAGAGGCTCTACCTACGACAAATGAGTACACTTAAAACTGATCTACATATATATCTTTGTTTTTATCTTTATAAACCAAGTAATGACTAATGTAAGTGCAATGACTAGCTTTGGGAAGAAAATAATCAGAATTAGGATGGATTGAACAAAATACTGTTGCTAGCAAGTAGCACTATACAACTTATAGTTCTGCAATAAAGTTTGATTTTCCAAAATCATTTTTGTTTCGGAAGTTTTAGAAAATTCAAAAAACTATCAGAGATAATTGGTTCTTTCAAGTGAATTGCCAATTGTTGTAGCCATCAACAACCCCCCTTTTTTAAGTGTTCACCAAAACATTTAAAAATGGAGACCCTTCTTAAAAATAGAAATTTAAGCATTTAACATTTCCTTTTAATAAAATATGTTATTAAAACAATACTTTCAAAAAATAAAGACTCCTACCTTTCCTTGCTTTATGTGCATAAAATTATAAAGTATTAAGCTTCTCTATAAAGAACACAATATAGTCATAAAAGCTAGGAAAACATTCGCAAATGCAAAGTCTTGAGTATTAGGATAAGTCTTAATAAGCTTGTTCTCTTAATAATAAACATCACATCGCAAAAAAGTAACGGCGGGCATACGTTTCAAAGAGACTCTCGAAAATGCGAAAAAGCGAAGAAGCGAGATTGCGTACCCCAAAAACTCATCGCATATCGTAAATTCCATATATTACCACTCCTTAACACAAACGCTGAGAAATTACAAAATGTGATAAAGTCTCTCACAAATCGCATCTTGCAATTCCATGATGAAACAGAACACTTATAACGAAAATAGGTTTTGCGATATTGCGATCTGTGATATTGCAAAGCAAATCGCAAAATCGTTTCATCACAGATCTAAGGGCTCACAGTTCGATAAATTATTTCCCATCATTCGATGCTGAGTTATGGACATTAATGTCAAATTAACGGTCCATTGATAGTTATTTATGAGAAATAATTTAGATCTGGTCAATAGGACTATCTCACGCAAGGTGATATCTTTGATATGATTTTAAAATTAAAGACTTTCCCGTCACCTTATTATCGATCATTATTCATTATCTTCCTTATCGTGTTTTCGTTCTCTACTTGTGAATTACAGGAGAAGTACGCAGAAAGTAGTGGGAAAGAAAGGAAAATATCCGGTATCTAAAAAATCAGAGATGACTCCACTATTCATAGATGCCACTTGTACCAGAGAAGTAGTAATATCAACTTGGGAAGGCATGTATCAACTGTTGGAAGAAGAAAACCTGAGAATCATGGAGGCTACAATTACGACAGATGGTCATGGGTCATCTGAAGCATCATTAACAGAGCTTGCATGCTCGTTTCTGTACCGTATCGCAACAAGACCGAAGATACTTCCCTACATGGATATAGTAAAATGGATGATAGACCATGCTGATATATCCGACAGGAAATTCAAGACGTGAGACTAGGAAGTCATGGGGTCATTTGCCCCACAAAATTTAAGGCACATGTATCACTTGCTAGAGCCTCAGGCTAGCTATAACAAACAGTTCGTGGAAAAATTCACCAAAGAGAACGAAGATTTGGCAGAATGCACTAAAAACTGGTCAATAAAGGAGGAGCCATTAAAGAAAGATAAAAATGGTATGTACGCCACCGGACCTCTCTCTTCTCCCTATTGTTTTGCTGCTGCAATGTTGTGTAGACTATTTGGAAAGCCTGATATCAATAAGTTTTCGTCTGAGTGGTTACCTTTATTGGATGCGGCCACCAATGCCACCATAATGGATTGGGCCCAGATATTGTCTGATAATTTAGCTTCTTCCATTCTGAATTATCGAACTAAAAGAATTTTTGCTCATAGGTTTTACCCTCGCTTCTTTCTAGCTGCCTACGTCATGGATTCTATTTGTTTTGCATTTGATTTTCCCATTATGGGATGGAAATGGACAGTACAGAACCCACTACCTATTCAAGTCTACCATAAAGAGCTATGGGAATCCAATTTAATCCCACATTTCTATAAAATCTATCATGGAATAATGCTACCCATTCATAAGATGTTATATAATATAGACACCCCAAGATTCTCCCCAGAAGTTGGAATTGACATTCTACCTGTGGGAAGTTGGTTTGGGGAAGAATTATTCAGCTACATTAGGGTATTTTAGAGCATTTCTTCACCTCAAGTGCTTCCTTTGTATGTTCCTGACAAACTTATGGCCCGAGAGATAGCCTACCAGACCTGTGATGTTGGGGGGATGACCAGGGAACTTAAGGATAAGAAGAAGGCCATTTGGCCACAATTCCCTGTGGTATGTGGGGCTTTTGCATTATTCGATTTAGGTCATGCTTTCAGGAAAGTAGATAATATGTTGTGTCTGTGGCTACCAAAGTTCCTAGGGAGACAATTTGATCCCTTTGATGTTATAAAGAATTTCACGACGACAGTCAAAATTAAAGTGTTCACTAAAGAGGATGATCTCTTCGATGATGTTTTTCAGCAGAAAAGCTCACTCAGAGAAATTTTACATATGGCCCAAATTCAGTTTAGTCCAGTAGAACTACAAGAGTTTAATCTCTATAGAGAACGAAGATTGGTAAATGTCCCATTGGACAAATTGCATATAGAACCAATAAGGGAGCCCACTCCCAGCATTAGCATAAGTGGAAGCTCGGGACAAGAAAAATCCAAATCAAAGTCTGAAAGAGAATCGGCTGAAAGGTATAAACAGTTAGGGAGTGAACACAACAAAAGTGAAGGATCAGTCAGAGATACAACCCAGTCCAAGGAAAATCCCGAGAAACAAGTTTTGCCTCCGAAACAGGTTGAGACTCCCGCTCCCCTCACAAAGCCAACAAAGCCATTAATAGTAGATCTAGAGAAGGAATGAGAAAACTTCAATGAGATGATTAGCACAGAGGAGTACAACATAGGGACATCAAGGAATCAAGTAGTGACAACCACAAAAATGCCAATTAAAGGGGTTGTTAATACTTCAGAAACAGAGCACATTCCTGTAGCTCCTTCATCTGAAATTATACTGAAAATAGAGGAGATACCTCCTCTAGATGTCTTTTACGGTCCCCAGCACAAAGCTGTTGTTAAGAGATAGAAAAAGAAGTGGAAAAGACAGTGTGCTCTCACCTGAAGCGAAGCCTTTGGACGTCCTTTGGCAAGACCCAACTACTGATCCGTTAGAGAACCTGACCAAACTCTCTCAAATCATAGGAGCTTATGCTTCTGCTACAATTGATAAAGCATATAAAGTTCAAATGTTACTTAAAGATAGAGAGGATAAGATCCTATTTTTGTAGCAACAGCTACAGCATGCCAGCGTCAGCTGGGAAGCAAAGGAGAAATTGGAAAAGTTACAACAGGACTTCCATCAAATGTAGCTAGGTTATCAAGATAGTCTGGCCAGAATATAATAGCAGTTACATGCCACAATAGAGCTGCACAAGTCTGATCTTAAAATTGAAGAATTTGTCACGTAATCCCTTTCCCTGAACGGCCAACTCTTGCAATAGCAAGAAATGATTTGCCAAAGAATATCGCAATGGAATTCCCACTACAAGAAAAGTGACAATATTACAAATCAAGTCGTAGACTTCCGACTTGATTATGACTTGATTTATAAGAAAGTGTCTAACTTTTTGAGTTGACAGGAATGAGAAGAAGGAAAGAAAGAAGGATTGCCCAATATAGATGAATCCCACAAACAAATGCTATTTGATAAATGGGATAAATAGCTCAAAGAAGCAGAACAAGCAATGGAGGAAGCAACGACAGCAACAAGCAATATTATTGACTGTATCAATGAAAATCTGCATAGAGCCAATCTAATAACAGAAACCACTCCAAGATCCCTTCCAAAAGCACAACAATTACAAACAAGGTGGAAACAGACAACAGAAGAAAAAGGAAAGTCAATTAAGCGGATAAAAAAGTTAAATTGGGACACTTACTGGCAGCATTTGGTAAAACCACACAGTCAGTGTATGACTCTGAAGTGCCTCACAATCTCCACCGACAAGATAGCTACAACACTTGATGATTCCATTTTTGCAGGTCAATTGAAATCCAAGGTTAGTCAACGAACACTCCTGAAGCCAATGCTGGACATTTGCAACTTAAGGGAACAGATGCATAATTGATCATAGATACAGTTTTAGTTTAAATTCAATTTATCTTTGCTTTGAATGAGGACAGTCATTTAAACATTCTCCTACATTTTTGTAATAACTATTTTTAGTCTTTAGTCAAAAACAGTTCTTCAGAACATGCACTTTTGCACCCTTTGAGGAGGTTTTGATAAATGAATGGAACGATATTTATTTATATATGTGTTTAGTTTCTGCTACTCAAATGCACTTCTGTACTCTTTGTGGATGTTGCATTATTTGAAGATAAATCTAGATCACTAGAGCTCATGAGCAAGACCTATTATCAATGGTACTCTTATCTCTTAATACTTTTTTGCTTATGTGCCAAGTGACATATTATTTTCAGTTGTTTATATATGGAAACCTGAATGTTCAGTTGTCATTTTTGCACTTTTGTATGGTGATAACTATTCCTTTATGTCAAGTATATGAATGACTTATTATGCGGTGTGTTTATCATAATTGTTTTGGCTAATTTCTTATACGAAACAATCATCTTTAACGTATTCTTTTCTCATAGTAATTGAATGATTTTTATTACCAATTGTTGTTGGAAATTGTTCTACATCACATAAATAAAGTGTTACTCCTGGGGTAGTTTAAATTAGATGTTTTCCTTCATTAAAATAAAATTGCACATGTTAGATTAAACTTAGAATAAAGCATTCTCCCATAAACCCTTAAAAAAGAGAAAAACATCATCCTCTTAGTGTACCATCATTAACAAATTGGGAAACTGGTCCCATTATCCCCAGTGAGAGCCACTATTACGAATGGAAAAGGAGTTGCTTTCAAGGTTCGGACCAGATGGTTATCCCCCTTGTTGTAAGACCTGATTTTCAGGGCTTCAACATAATCCTTGCCTATGAATAGTGAGATAAATAGTAAATCCAAGAGGTAGATTTATCTGTGTTAGGCCTGGTAGTATCGAGATGTGATGCATGGTAAAGCTTTAAGAGTGGGTCTCGGTGTGGGGCCTAGTGATCCCTAGATTAGGCTATTTGTTACAATAAAGCCTGAGAGACTAGGAGGCACTCAAATTCCTCATGATGTAGGTGGGGAACTATAGTATCAACCATGCTTTTTTGGTTCTTTTCGGTTGGTTGTGAGACCCATATTGATGCTTGGAATATGGCATAGGGGTGGTTGGTTGAATAGAGATTTGCCTCATCAAATATGCGGTCAGGTGGAATGTGGTCCCATCCCTGGTTGGTTTCTACATTCATTAATGAGAAATTCATCCCTTTAATTTTCATGTGTAAATGTACTAGTTTATATGTAGATTTTATGGCTGATATATTTATGGTATTTTTGTTATTACTATGTTGGTTATTTATATGTTTTATGGTAGCATCTATTTATGTCTCTCATCATGTTTTTACTTGTAAATGAAAGGAAAATGTATTTATGACCTAATAGATGATAATGGAGAAAATGACTTGAGGGAACAATGATTCTTAGTGATTCTCATATAAGTACAAGATACCTACATTTAAATCTATTGTTTACACCTATAAATCACATGTTTGTGATATGTTTGATGAAATTCATGTCATGGATAGTAGGTGTCTGGTTAAGGACTTGTTCAACTAATTTATTTTGCATCATTGCTTCCCTGTTATTTTACTACTTTGAAGATGCCATTCCATTCTGGGTAGTGACCTGACCTTTGAGCATGAAAAAGTGACTCAAATCTCAGGGACGCTAGCACAGAACTAGATGAAATGGTCTCTGGACACTAGCTTGCAAGCCCGTGAGAGCATTCAAAGGTCTTTGGATGCTGGCATGACCATAACATAAGAGTGTCTAGAGGTCAAGTGATCAAAAACTTCAATGGGACCCAGGGACAAGCTGCTTGAATTGTTGGCATAATTCTCGGGGGTCCTGTAACTGATGCGAAAGTTTTGTATATTGTGTTTATGTCGATTCCATTTCCTTAAGGTCACATAGGAGGTTGAATCCAATCATATTAGCCTCTCGTTGCATGTTTACCTTAGTTGGCCGGTTACTTGGGTAGATGTGTGAGGAGGTTGTTACTAATTATCCATTTGTTGAGTCATCTATAATTTAAACACATACATCATGAACCATCCTTTTTTATAATTGTTGTAGTGTTTTCTTCTCAATGATGTATGAAAAGAACTCACTTAAGATTGTGGATGAAAAAAAATATCAACAATATAAGTGGTTGCTAAAAATTGTAGTTCTGAAGAAACTGATAGGAACAAAACCTACCAAAGTTTGGATCTATGCCACAATCATAGTTAAAAAGAAAAAATAAAGAGTAATAACTCCAATCATCCAATGGAAACGAGATGTTTAAAGACAATTTTTATTATAACACCTGTGAAGAGAACATATAAATTTTACCAGTCCCCAACTATGATATGGGTTCTTGGCTATCCTTAAATACCTTTAACTTGTATAGAGTCTCTCTCCTCTATAATGCATAAACCCAACAAAGATATGGTGTGCGAGAATGAAAATAATCAGAATTACAACACTTATGCAACAATGAAAATAATCAAAAGTGAATAATGAATGGAAAAACATGCTATTTATAATAAAATGTTGAGTTATCCTTGAATAATGAGCAATAATAAAATATTATTGATCCCATTCTTGGAATAACCACTTGGAGTATTTTATTATATTTTTTCAGGAGGGAAAAAGTATTTAAACTTTTATTTAGAAATAATAAATAAATAAATGATTTATTTATCATCTCAAGAAATTAATCAAGGAATAATAAATAAATAAGGATTTATTTAATTATTCCTAAGGGATTTAGTAAAATTTAATAAATAATAATAATTAATTGGTGATTAATTAATTATTATTGGAGAAAAATAAGATAATTAATTATTTATCTGTTTATTTTTCATGATTGGGTCAAATTTGACAAGGAATAATATTAAAACAATGGTTTAATTAATTATTTCTAGAATAAAATCAAATAAATAGTGACTTATTTAATTATTCTTCATGGGTTTAACTATAAATTACTTAATAAAGGTGGTTTATTAGCTAATTTCTCACAGTGAAAGCAATTTTACTATGGTAAAATTGGATTTACATGGTGTACTTCGATCCATCTAGTAAATTAGGCTAGATGATCAATTTTTTGGTGATAATAGATTGCCCCCCAACGTACAAGTGTTAGGAGAAAAATGTATGATCAAAGTTCGTTGTAAGGACACAATCACTAGATAACACAAGAGAGTTAGAGAGAGAGAGAGAGACCAATAAAGCTGAATTGAAAGAGGATAGGGAAAGAGATGGTGAGACTAATGCAAATCTCCTTTTATGTTATGGTATCAGACCTCACCGAGGCGGGGGAGGCATACACATGCCTGCCGAGATAACTTACTACAAAAATAATGGTTTGCCCAAAAATATAAAACTAAGCAATGAAGTACATGATGAATGGTACATGACATGCTAGTATAACAGACCCATAGAATAATACAATGTGCCCCATATATATAATGCACCTGGAAAAACATGAGCCAGGATTGAATACAATAATATCTGAGTACATGATATACAAATCCCCTTCCCTAAAAAAATGGATGGGGGGGAGGGTACAACAACCAGAGAAGCTTTGCTGAACATGGAAGGGCTCTGCAAAACTGAACGGATTGTCTAGAGGAGATGTGCATGCTATGAACATTGCGATCAGTAGGAACCGAACCCATCAACTCTACGGAACTGCATATGAGGCTGTAGCATAGTAGGTACACATTCGAGAATGTGGGGGGCTACCTGAAGGGCCACCCCTTCATGAGGTCTGAAACATCTCACACACACCTGGGAATCACTAGGAAAATATACTGCATCACTGGACCATCAAGTGTATGGATCACAAACATGAAACCACCAAGTCAAAGGGAAATAATGAGACACGGTATGTGATCCAAGACGTTGAACAAGAATGGAAGCTAGAACCGAGATACATCACCTTCTAGGCCATTCTTCTGGAATAAATGAGCTAGTGCCGACAAACTAGGGCCTGCGATAGATGAGGCAATGAGGATCCTCAACTAAAGCATGGGGGGAAATAGTAATGTGATTGATGGAATGGCACGAGGGATAATAGGGAAGAAGTGGGACTGAGGGACAAACAAATGAATACCCTTGTCAGAGCATAAAGTGCATGGTTGACCTAGAAGCAATTAACACAACTCCGAAGGGGATGGGGATAGTATGAATGGAGGAAAAAATGGGAAACATAGGATGAATGGTATGAAAATATGGATGGAATATTGTGACATGATATAGACTCCAAGAATGTAAGGGTGACTCATTGTGGATGCTATGAACAAGGTTGACTTGATGACGCTGCCACACTGACTAGACCTGGTGGGGACCATCAAAACATGAGTAAAAGATGGTTACTGATAACGAATATTGACATATGGTATGACAAGTATTAAGAGGAGGTGGACCTCAAAGTACAAGTGTCGCTTTATGATGAAAATTGGTTTTGGGAGGAAACGAAGTGACCTTTCTTGGATGGTTTCCTGGTGAAGTGTCAAATCATCAAAAATTGAGGAAGACCCATTATAGAGCTTAGTGAGAGCTTTCCAATGGTGTTGACGGTTCATCAAACTGAGCTACAGTCTAGTTTCAATGTGTGATAGACAAATTGTGGGTTTTCCTATAAACGAGTGCTTTCCCTCCAATTTGAGAGGACGAGAAGGCCCTAAATCTTGTGGAGATCATAGAAGACAAATAGACCATCAGAATGTGGATCTACAACTTTTAGGCAAGTGGCCTTACTTGTCTGTGGCCTAAATATTTCTTGGAACGTTGGTTACTGGTGAAGAATTAAGTGAAGAGGAAAATTAGAATGAACTACTACATGAGGTCTAGAATCATTCTCACCCACGAAGTCAAATATGGGGACTATGTGGACATAGAGTAGAATATTTGAAGATATTATATCCAACATCTACAATATGCGATGTGCATATGGCTCGCCGTAGAGGCGGTAGAAAAAACTATCCAAGGAATGGGAGGATAATTGACCATACCTAGATCTGGTGCTGATCTAGGCCAAGACATAATTGAGAAGATGGCCATGGGAAAACCATCATGCCCCCAAGCATGAGATACTATCAGCAAACATATGTGATGGAGGGGACTGATCGGCTATGGAAAGGTGGGAAATATGCCCCCTAGTAGGAGAAGTTTGTGGAGCTCCATTGTGTTCTGAGTGCTTGAAAAAGGTATTCAAGCATCTCAATCCAACTTGGCACAAGATCCTCCAAAGGAAATGTAGTGGCGTTTGTACCCCCCAATAAGCTATGTGCGTACTAGATGTATTTAGAGGTATGGGCTCCAAACACTTATATGCTACATAATATGATTATGCATTTTATATGACGATGATGGTTCACCATTTGTTTTTTTATCTTCTATGGTATACATGTGATAAATGCCAATCTAGAATGTTGTTGGCAATGGTATCTACATAGTTATTTTGGGCTCTAGGCACATGACTGAAAGTAATGGTTTCAAATTCACATACCAATAGCTTCACTCGCAGATATTTTCTAAATAGGACTTGATTATGCACATGATACACCCCATTCAATTGCATGACAAGTAGCAAGGAATCTAAATGAACATGAAGATGAAGGATGTGATGAGCAAGGGCATCAACTAACAAACCTATCACTGTATCATATTCGGCCTGATTATTGGTGGCAAATCCAATGCACATGCCATTTGAAAGGACTAACATATGCAAGGGGGTAAAAATGGCCCAGGTTGTCAAGGCTAGGTTCTAGGAGAAGCGACTTGCACCGTTAGGATGACCGATATATGGTGTGGATGATGGATCCATCTGAAAGGTGCAAAAGAAAACTGATGAGATGATGCAATCTACCTAACTTCACGGAAGAAATAAAGATAGGAAAATCAAAGGGATGTCCTATGAGAGAAATTTCTTGAGGTAGAGCGCATTGGGAGAATTAGGAAGGAAATAGCTTTATACACATGAGTTTCCTCTTTTACCCCAGATGTGCCAAATGTGGGAATCACAAGTAGCATCTAGAGGCAAACAATCCCCTCAGAATCCTGTGCCATTTCAACTGGCAGTGCTCAAGGAAGGGAGGAAGATTGACCACATGATGTGGTAGTATTACTTGGTGCATCAACATAAGAAATAAAGTTCACATACGCGTCATCTGGAATGGTAGACGACAAGCTAGTAGATGGAGGATATACAGATGTTGAGACCTGGGATTTTTTCAAAAGAGGTTCGATAAAAGCACATGCAGAAATGTCAGAAAGGTTTCCCTACAAGGAACTCAAGGATGATGACAGGTAAGGGATGTGGCATGTGGTGTCCATCATCTCGATGTCGGGGGGAGGGGTCACAATAGTGGGGCCAAAGTCTCCCTATTCTGGTTGAATAGTGGTACCATAATCCACGAGTAGAGGAGTAGATGATCCACTATGAGTGGCCTCGTATTCGCGAATCACCCCAAGGAAATGGAAAAATTCATAGAGACGAGGGAAACAATGGGAATAGTGACCATGATGATCACACAGGGCATAAAGGTGGTTTGTGCGTAGCACTTTGAGTTTCTTGGGTGGGACCGGTAAGTTAACATGGACTTCCGGGATATTTGGCTCAGGGAACGCTTCATGAACCAAAGGTTTAATGTTGAGGAAATTCAGGACAATTCTTGGTGGCGTGCCCAACAACTTTACACAAAGTGCATGGGGGTGTCAGCTTTGGGGCCTTAGGGGTTGGAGGAGCTTGGGGATCCTTTTCCTTATGTTCTTTCCTCTTAACTTTGCCCCCCTTTCAGAATGTTTTTGCAACAGGAATGTGTTCCAGTTGAGGTTGCGGTGGAATTGAAGTAGCGACAGGGATTGTAGGGACCGGTTGAACCAGAGTCAAATAATTACATGGTCTGAGATGACTGGGCGCAATGTTTGTTGGGGGATCAATGTACCATATTGGGATCCCCAAAGTCATGTTATGAAGGACCAGTGAAGCCATGATAGGGACGGAAAATACTCCCAGAGGGGGGAATAAGAAAGGTATCTGGCTTGTAGGGTAATGTCCTAGTGGAACAATTATTGGATGGTTAAGACCTGGAGGAATGGTTCCTGGTGGGAACATAGGAGATTCACCCAAAAATGGAGGAGGTCCTGGGTGGGTGGATCTGGATGACTCGGCTAAGATGGTAATAATAGAGTGTTGAGGAGATGGTTTTTAATCAGAGGTATTGACCTCATCAAAATCCATCATGAGGATTTGGTAGTCACCGAGACCAGAAAGTTGGGGGGGATGGGGTGCTTGACCTGGCTGAGATTGAGCAACAACAAATCCTTGCTGAGGGAAAGGATTTGTGAGAACTTCCAGTTGAGATGGCACACGATTTTGAGGTGATTGTTGACCTCTAGAAGTTGCTTGACCTTCCCACATTTAGCACATTTGGCGTGAAAGAGGACACTCATGTGTATAATGGGAATGTATACCACAACATGCACAAGGCTTTTTCATACGAATAGCCTTGTTATGCTTGGGATGGCTACCCTGTTGCTGGTTGATGGTGTTAGGCTGGTTCCCCTCGGGTTTAGTAGACTGGTTACCTTGATTACCGTGGTTACCCTTCTTACCATTCCGCTTATTATTTTTCTTCAAATTTGGGGGATTGGTAGAACTCTACTGTGAAAACACTTGAGCCTGACGGGGCAATGGTTGTTGGGGTTTAGGATGCATGGGAGGCTGCAATGCTAATGCTTGAGGGGCAGGAGTGCTAGGTTGTGCATAAGAAGGAGAACCAGTTTGGTAGATGGGTTGGGGCCCTGGAAACATGTCACTACTAGGAGGGGCATAATTGTTGGAGGAACTGATGCCCCCTACGGGTACTCATAACTTTGATGATTATATGGTGAAGAGTGTGAAAGGGATCCAATGATACCGTCGATAGTGTGAGATGCCCCCACTGCATTGGAACTTCCAGGACGAGGGAGGTCTAGAATGACGGTATAGACATAATCTAATTTCACATAGATCAGATCATATCTCATAGCGGTTTGGAGAGCTTCTTCCTCAGTTTGAGGAAAGTGGGATGCGACATGTTTTCCAATGGGACATAAAAGGCTCCTAAGAAACCAATGTAGATAAACACAGTCTTCTAAAGGTGGGGCACGACATGTGCTCCTCCATCGACACCACTCTTGAACATGGTCAGAAAGGAGAGTGGTAGAGGACTAAAGGAATGTGGTCAATAGCTTTGTACAAGTGTCATATTAGAGAGGTAACTAGAAATATGAAAGGAACGCTTTAACAAGCGTCGCGAAAATAGAATGAGATACAGAGGGCTGGTCTACATACCATTTTGCAGTGTCTTCGGTGAGTGTGCGTTGGAAGAGATGAAGAAAAATGGTTGGATGAACACCACATGTGAAAGGATCGAACATGGTTGGTAGGATCCTATCCAGCATTACCCTCAAACTTTGGGATGTCTGTGGGAAGCTTAGTCGAAATAGAGGGCCAACCATAATCATGGTGTATGGGGACTTTTATCAACTAGTTAAAATCATGCAGACTTAACCCAACCATAAAGGGGAGCAAGGGGGCTGCCGGAATAGTTCCTTAGACTGTTCTGCTTGATGTGACCACTGAGATAGAACTGAAGCCAACACTAGGTTGGGTTACTACACTAGTTGTGGGTCCAGACATGGTGATGATGTGTAGTGAAGGAGGCTCGGATTCAAATAAGGAATTAGATGAACTAGGAGAAGAGCTAGTGTGGGGACTCAGAGGGCTATGAGCTTGAACCTAGCGGGGAGGAGTAATATGCCCGAGTAGAAACTGGGGGTGAAGGCCTAATAGTCTCTACGACAAATTCCTTGGTGGCACAATGCTGGTAGGACACACGTGACATAGAAATGGTGAAGGGAGATCAACAATATATCTTTGCCTTGATGCGGGGAGATAAATTTTTTATGTTAAGTATTGGCTTAGCCATGTAAACCAAGCACCGTTCACTTAAGGTGTGTTTTTGTGTGCAAGTGTATAATTAATTAAGCCTAGATCATGTTTGTACAAAAAAAAAAGCTTGTTGAAAATAAACTGAAATTAATAAAAGAAAATGAACTGCAAAGTAATTAACTAAACCCCACCCAAACTGGGTTTGAAAACACTGTGTTGGTTGGTGGCTAAGCCAATGGAAAATACATTGGAATGGTCAAGAGATCTGAATTTCGGTGTTACTAGGATCAAGTGACACTAAGCTACTGGAAAGTGGTGCAACAACAACAAAAAACTAGAGGGGAAGATCATTGCAAAAAGATAGGGAGATGGGTCAAACACCTAGGGCAACCGATGGGACCCTAAGGAAAATGACCAAACAAGGTTAAATTAGAAACTATGGATGGTAGCAACCTATCTTAACTGATCTGAAATAGTAGGGTACAAATATGGAAAATGTGGCTGAAAGCGCTGCAAAAACATAGACTACTCACTTAGCTAAACTCCTCCTAAAAAGGTGGAAGTGTACTAGAAGCCCTAGGTGAGGGTAAATTTACTTCAACGAGTAAATCAGTGTGGATCAAGGCCTAAGAGGGATGAGGCAGAGGCCAGACAACCTAATGAGCCCCATCATTGGGTAATTATGTGGGCCCTAATTGGCCTTAGTTCACCTCCTAGCTTAGTCAAACCAACTATTCTCACAACTTATTGCATACTTTTGATATATTTTGTTTATGAGATGAGTTAGATTTGGATATTTTGATTTGTGGTCTAATGTGCATGCAATGTAGGAATAAAGGATAAAACCAAGGAAAAATGTAAGAATAAAGGATAAAAGCAAGGAACTGTGGCAAAGACCTTCGTCATAACTCGAATGGGAAAACGGAGAAGAATTATAGGAGGAAAATCCTCCTCATTTACTACCCCTCCATTCGAATATTCCTCCATCAGATCAGAGTGAAAAAAGCCAAATCATGAGGACTGAAAGATAGCCAAGCAAGTGAAAGTGACAAAAACTAGTTTATCTTGAGTAGGGAGCCAAGCCTCCCTAATGGGAAGGAAGTCATTGGAGACTTTAGATGCATAAGTAGAGAGGCTTAGGACCTCACTAGGATTCATATTTTTATTGTAAAACTCTACTTTATTTATAAGCTACAAGAATTGTGACAGTTTTGTTATGTAATCCATGGTTTTTATAATAAATATGAGTTCTATTTTGAGCCAGCACTGAGTTAACTTAGAGGGCTAAAGCTCTTGGGTTAGTGCCCAACCTGAGCAACCAAAGCTCCTCTTTATTGTACATGTATGAGAGCATATATTTTTTGTTCTGTTAATTTTCTTAAGTAGTTTCCTGGTTCTCTTCGTTTGCTTAAGTAGCTTCATGGTTCTGTTCATTTTCTTAATTAGTTGCAATTTCATTACATCAGTATAGCATAGATTTATGGTTTAACTATTCATTTGATTAAGAAACTACATTCCCAGTACAATAGCATAGGGTAGATCAGTTGTGCTTTAGTTTACTTCTATTTGTGTCTTCCTTCAGTTAACAGGTTAGCTAGGAGGAAAATATCACCATAAGGTTGTCCGTAGGTGTCTCAGCCTCACCTCCTCCCTTTGGGACCATGACTTGAGGAAGAGACCCTTCGGCAACCCCAAAAACACAAGTTTCTAGTTCTCACACGAGCTTTGGAGTTTGTTGTTTGATGTAGCTACTTTTTTCACTTCACTATCGTATTTTTCCATTACTCTTGGTCCACCCTCACCCTCACTGGTTTTTCCTGTCGTTTTCATTTGAAACCTCCTTCGGCATGTTCTTCATGCATTGTTTCCTCACTGTTTAATCGACAACAAACCTGACCAATCACTGTATGATTCATTAGTTTACCTAATAGCCATCACATGCGATGTCTTCCACCTAATTTATGCACTCTAACCTCCATCGGCGATCTGCCTCTTGATCCAATGGCTATCGCGTCACCTCAATACTTTATGCGCCCCAATCTCCACCGTCGATCAGTCTAGCCTGATTTGACGACTATGGCTTAATATCAAATAGATTCTTGCATGACTGTTATCCACCCAAGAGCACGCGAGAAAAGTGGTTTTCTTGTGCTACGTGCCGCTCAGTTAGGCTAATCGTGTGAAATTCATAAATACAACTTATAACTTTGACGGCGCACGAGAAACTTCTTACCACCTTCGAAACTCACTCCATCTTTCTGCATGTTTTCTTCCCGCAATACGATCTCCACCATTCATCTGCCGATTAATCCTATTAATCCACCCATTCACTCAATTCCTCGCGATAAGATCTTCGTCGTTCATCTGCTTCGTTACCTTGTTCGTTCAACTATTCACTAAATCGCCTGCGATAAGATCTCTGTCGTTCGTCCTGTTCGTTAACCCTGTTCATCCATCTATTCACTTAAGCCCCTCGCGATAAGATCTCCACCGTCCATCTTTTGTTCATTAATCGATCCAACCGTCCCTATGCACTACTGCATCCTTACGTCCTCCTTTCACCAATTTCGATCTCCGACTACTCTTCCACTTGAAAACATATTTAGTTTAGTTCTGTTTCTTACACCTTAGTATAGTTTAATGCTCTTTACCTCTACAACTTAGATAGTAGCATTAGGTTAGTGTTGATTTAGCAATTCTATTTAGCATAGCTATTTATATGGTTAGTTAGGTTATGGTGTGGTTTAGCATTACATGTTGTTTTCTTCATTACTACAGTAGAGTAGCTCTCCCTTAGAATAGATTTTCTCTTATTCCATCAAATATTTAAGCTTCTTCTGACCCTATATAAGTTTGGCTTGCAACCCCTGGGGTCTCATGCTAGATGAGCAGTGACAACAGGAAGGACCTTCACTTTTACTTATTCATATAACACTGTCACCTCCAAGTTTGTACGAACCCTGGGTTGATAAGTAAAGCTGGTAGCCCTGGGAGTTGAAGCATTCTTGTTGCAATACCTAGGCTCATCACATTTTGGCACCATTGCCGGGGAGGTGTCTAAGTAGAATGTGATTACTGCTTTCTTCTATTTCTAGTCTTCAATTTGCTTCCATTAGTTTATTTCTGCAAAAGTAATCTAGTTTCTTCCTTTATTTCAGTTGTCATTATCTTCTTTCCTTTCCATTCTGCAAGTAGAATTTCAATTAAGCAAGTAGTTTCTTTGTTAGTGGCTTCCTTTCTTTCATTTTTCATTATCTACTTTCCTTTTCATTCTGCAAGTAGAATTTCAATTCAACAAGTAGTTTTCCTTGGTTTTCATTCAATCAACAATTTCCTTTCTACAGAGTACTTTCCAACTTAAAAAAAAATCTTACAAAAACAAACCCAAAAACATTTCCTTTCATGCCTCGTAGGAATAGGGACAATTCAGGGAAATTATTATCAAATTCCCCCACTGCATCCAACAATCAATCTTCTCTCTTCTTCAGTGACGATAAATTGGAAGACCCTTTAGGTGAGAAACCTTACATATTTGAGGAACCTACAGGGGAAGAAGAAGAGGAAGAACCCATTCCTACTGAACCAATGGTTGAAAACCAAAATGACAGAGCAAATAGAGAGAGAATTGAGGGTGCCTTCCCCATCAAGGAGACTAATGGGGACACTAAGATGAAGAATATAAGCCCCTTTGCTCTACCTCATTTCCATGGCCTAACCACAGAGGACCCTGACACTTTCCTATTTGAGTTTGTCATTACATGCTGAACTTATGACTATACAGATGATGAGCAAAGGTTAAAACTATTTCCATCTGCCATCAAGGATGTAACATTGCACTAGTTCATGGGTTTACTTGGAGATAGCATCACAAATTGGGCTTAGATGCAACATGCCTTTAACAAAAAATGTAGGGACTATTGTAGGTCAAAGGACACTAAAGAATAGATTTTTAGGATGACCATAGGCCAGGATGAATCCTTAGAAGACTATGAGGAAAGGTTCCAACTCAGTTACAAAAGGGTCAGGTGCACACTTCACCCTGAGTCACTGAACTTGGTCCTGCTTAGAGGAGTGAAGGAGGATCTTCTGGATACCTTACATATGACAGCAGGAGGAGATATCTACCAATTACCCTATGAGGATATTAAGACTATCTTTAGAAACCATTCTAGGGAAACGAGGAAAAATGGTAGAGGTAGTCAACCTATGGCGAGTACATCATCCTCCAACTCATCCATCAAGGGTGAAATTGGAAATATGCTAGAAGATTTCAAAAGTGATGTGCTACAAACCTGATGCAGGAGCATCTGGACTTAGCCAACAATGTGATTTTTTGTTCACATGTTGTGGCTAAAATAGTTTAATTTCATGACTTGAGTGGTCAAAACTTTAGTTTTAATGGAGAGGGTTGGATCTCTCGAAGATGAGTTTTACTTCATTATTGTAATAGTTAGGAAATTGTCTTATTTAAGACTAAGGATAAGTTGTTAGCATAGGTGTGTAATAGAGCTTAAAGATAGAGATTTGATTGTTAGATTGATCAAAATAGAGATTGAGTTGTTAGTGCAATTAGAATAGAGTTTGACTCATAAAAGAAAGAAAATGTAATGGAAAAAGATTAGCCGAGATGAGATGATTGAGGTTTGAGTGAGAAAATAGAGTTTGAGAGTTAGTGAGGGTTTGAGATTGAGAGGGCCAAGACTTTGTAACAGATATTATATCAATGAAATTGATTTAGTGTGTATTTGTATAGTAATCCTGGTGTAAACTCTCATTTTTTTCGACGTGCCGCGTCCAGACAGTTAAACGGGTACTTTCTTTATTTTCACATTTTAACACAAATCTCAGTGTTTATGGGTTTTATGTGTTTTAACACTAAATCATGGTCATTTATTGTTAAGGGTTAATTTTGTGATTAAACGTTAAAACCATTGATTAAGTGATTTTCTTAAGTATTGAGTTAATGCACGTGGTTATATCCGAAAGGCGGGTTTAAAACAGTGAAGGTGGTTATCGAGCGGACAAAGAGCTATAAATGATAATTCAGGGTAGTCACCCGATTCCACTAACCAAGTGACACATAACATTTGGATGGAGACAAAAAACCACCTTATCAGGCATGTATTCTCCATGGAAGTGGTTCACCCAATATCCTTGTGAACCGTTGGATCTAGCGCGCAGTTGATCAACGAAATATTTTGTTGATCGGGTTGAGTGTTGACCGTCGAATCTGATAAAGAAGAGATCAATGGTGTGGATTGAAGTGTTGTTTATAAAGTGAAAGTCAACGTGGGACCAAAGTTTTAAATAAAAAGTGGGGACCCTCCATGCAAAGCTAGCCATGAATAGAATTTGTTGGAAGCACCTAATTGGTTCTAAAGTAACCAATAATCTAGTTTGAAGACTTCACCTTGTTTTCACCAACCTCCTGCATCATTTTGGTATCAGAGCACAAAGATTAAGATTGATTACAGTAAACATGCCACCAAGGAGAGGAGCTGGCATTGGTCGAGGAAGACTTGAAGCAAATGCAGTTCTGCTAGAAGAGATCTGGAGTCTGCGTACGAGAATGGAAAAAATTGAGACTGCTCAGAGAAGAACACCTGATGAAGGAGCTGACAGTGCTAAAGAAGAATCTTTTGAGGAAGAAGAAGAGGAGGAAAATGAAACTACTAGAGTTATCAAGATGTTGGCGAAAGTAGGAGGAAAACCAAAGGTGGAAATTCCTACATATGAAGGGAGTCTCAATGCAGAAGAGCTAATGGATTGGATCAATTCATTGGACAAATATTTTGACTATGAAGAGGAAGATGATGATAAAAAGAAGGTGAAGTTTGCAGTTACCAGATTGAAGGGTCATGCAACTATTTGGTGGGATGAATTACAAACATCCAGAACGAGAAAAGGAAAGTCCAAGATCAAGAAATGGGATAAAATGGTGAGTAAAATTAAAGCTAAATTTATGCCTAAAGATTATCAGTTAAATATTTTCAAGCAATTGCAGAATTTAAGGCAAAAAGGAATGTATGTTAAAGAATATAGAGAAGAGTTTTATAGATTGAGTATTAGAGCAGGACATGTAGAGGATGATATGGAGAAGGTATCCAGATATATCAATGGCTTAAGGTACGACATCTAGGATGAGGTAAGCTTGTTGAGTCTAAAGACTATTAAAGATGCCTATCAAGCAGGTTTGAAGGCAGAAGAGAACATATTGAGAAAACATAATCAGAGGAATAGAATAAGGAGTTCAGTAAAAGGTAGAGGAACTACTAGACCAAGGGGTCAACAATACAAGTATGAAGCAGGAAGTTCAAATAGTAGACCACCATAGAGGGGAGATTCTAATAGAGGAAGATTTTCACCTAGAGGAAGAGGTCGAGAAAGAGATATTCGATGTTATATATGTGGAGAATGGGGACATGGATCATGGGACTGTCCTCATAATAAAACAACAATTTAAAGGAATGTGAATGTGGCTGAGGAAAAGCAAGAAAAACCTCAAGTTGCAGACAAGGAAGAATCACCTAAAGTAAGATAATCCCTATTGTTGAAAAGGGCATTGCTTAAAGTAGAGAAAAAGATTGGAGAACCAACTCAGAGGAAGAGTTTATTCAGAACTACATGAAAATCTAAAGGTAAATGTTGTAAAGTGATAATTGAAAGTGCAAGCACTGATAACCTTGTTTCTACATAGATGGCGGGAAAGCTAGGATTGGTAAAGACATTACACCCTACTCCTTACAGATTGTCATGATTGCAGAAAGGACATCAGATCATTGTGACAGAAAAATGCAAGGTAGAGTTACAGATTGGTACTTATAAAGATGTGATATTGTGTGATGTAATGCCAATGGATGTATGCCATGTATTGTTGGGAAGACCTTGGCAGTTTTATCAGAGAGCTATTCATGATAGCAGGAGAAATACTTATGCTCTGGAGAAGGATGGAAATAAACATATAGTGTTGCCATTGGAGGATGAAGATGATAAGGGAGAACCTGGAAATAGTGTTATGCTGATGAGTGGAAAGGAGTTGTTGCAAGAGGTTGAAAGAGGTGAAGAAATTCATTTTGCTGTCATAGGGAGACCTAAGGTAATTTTGACTTCCACAAACTTAGATGATTTACCTGAATGTTGTTGGGAAAAGTATCTATTCAGAATGCCCCTATCCCACTCTAAGGTGTGATAGTGCCTTAGCAACAAACAAGAAAAACTACTTGAGTATTCTTCTTTATGAAATGTAAATGAGGAGAAAGGATGTAACTAACCTGTGTCTTTCGCTAGTTTGTTGATCCAATCGCTCCTCTCTTCAATAGCTCCCAGCTCCCTGCTCCCTTACTGGCCCAGCTTCACCGAATTCCTGCAAGATCACAAGAGAGAGAAACTACACGAAGATATAGATATACATTCATAAAAAGCTCAGGATCAGATTAAGCTGAACATGCAAATATAACAAAACATCATTGATACACAACATGTAGGAGAAACTCAAATAATTTTATTGATATGATAAGAAAGTCCAAGAGAAGATACAACCAAGTGCATCCCGATCCAGCATCTACCTCCCAGCAAAGGAATCCCTTCCCTCTTTCCAAAAAAGCATAAATCACCCAATGTACTAATCTCAATCTCAAACCAACAGCAATTCTCTGCAAAGTACAAACTCCAGCCTCTGGATCTCTGGGATGAGGGATCCATATATAGATGTAAGCAGAGAGGATGAGTCAGCTTATGTTTTGACTTGTGGCTTCTTTCTGTCAGTTCTTGCTTCCACTTGGAGACTGAGAGCCTCTTACTCATCACTTGGTCGAATTCAGTGAGGCAAGTGTCATTGGAGAAGATTCTGGAAGCTTCCATGGTCTTTCCACCTCGTTGAATGACTCTGCCACTTGTCATTTCCTGCTCAACGCACCTGGGTAGTGCATTCAAGTGCATTGCAATGCACCTAGCCAGTGTATTTGGGTGCTTTGCAACGCAGGCAGCAAGTGGAGCTTCTGAATTGATCCTGATTTGACTAGTTCTGAGTGGTTTTTGGTGGAGAACTTCTGGGAGAAGTTGTCATTCATTGACCTTGTTCCTTTAGGAGCTGTAACAACATCTTTAGGGACTTATGATCCCTTGATTTATGGACATTTCATGCTTATAGCTGTAAGGCACAAAAATTTCTATAACAGTTGCCCCCTAAAGTATGAGGCTGTTTATCGGGTGAAATTCTTTATTAGGAGGATCTGAAGTTTTTTCAATGCTGGGAGGAGACCTGTCATAAGATACAATACAATACATTATTTTTCATACTGTTTGAGGCGGGAATTCCCATGCTCAGCTTTATAAATTCATTTTTATGTGCATAGGACAGACAATCGTTTGATGGTAGACTGATGATCCTGATGAAATCGTCATCCTTTTGGTAGGATGATCATCTGTTCTGCAATGATGTACATGTCAATGTCTTTATTTTTTCTGAATATATATCGCAACCCGGATGGATGAAACTAGATCCGGGGTCTTCAATCTCGTCCGATCTTCACTCTAAGTACAAGTCGATCCATGTGAGAAATGATTTGAAGTCGAACATGGAAATACATCGCTTGATTACCAGTCAATGATGTAAACTGTTAACAAGCGCGAGAGGAATCACCGATAATGATAATGACCCTCAAGGTACTGCAGTACAATTCACGTGGTGTGAATAAAGGACTTGGCGTCAAACACCACGCAAAATCTTTCAGTCGAAGGTCATTGATGTATACCTGTCGCCGGAAGTGAGAAACTTGCCATTGAGGCATGCAAGCTTCAAAGTACTGAAGGGGGTGTTCCTAGATCAACTTCTTGGGTAATGAGCTGATGTCGACAAGAAGCGATCCGTCAAAGGAGGGACTTGATGTATCCCACATCAGTGACACGGAACGGAGCAAATGATTTTGATGGAGGTGAAAACGATCTGATGATATATGGTTCAGGGTGGCGGTCATGAAAGAATGAAGTATAATGTATGGTAGTGGATGGGACACGGTTGACTTCTCTGGATGACTTCTCTTGAACATATCGGCGACACTTATATGATGGATTGGTAGCATTTACCCCAAAGGTGGATGGTATGGCGAGACCATGGTGATGTGACCGGTGAATGAAACAACCCAACCCGACTCAGGCATGGAGTGGAAGTGTCATGCTCAAGAGTGACTTGCACCAATAAAGGTTCTTTGAGTTTCTTCCCAATTTTTCCCCAGTCATTGCTGACCAGTACCTCTTTATTTTTTGTCAAGCTTGAGGAGGATAACATATGCTTGTTCTATAATTTTCCCTTCGGGCAGACCCATCGCTATGTTTTAACGAGCCTAGCGATAGTGAAACTCGTTCTCGTCTAAAGACAAGTTTGTCACTATTAATCTTTTTAACGAGTCTAACAACAAAGATAACTCGATCCTTTTCATTTTTAGAGAGTCTGAAAAGGTACGTAAAGTTAACTCCAGAGTTCCTTTTTCGTCATCTAATCCCTTAAGTCTGAAAAAGTATAAAACAATACAGAAGGGATGAATTTTCGATAGTTTTAACGAGCCGAACAAAACAAGCGCTCGATCTTTTTGTGCAATAATCCCTCAGGTCCAAAAAGATTAAAATCTAGAGGAGGGATAGCTCTTCATGTCGCTTTAACGAGCTGGAAGGCCAAAACTCGGCAATATTTTCATATTTTACGAGTCAAATGAAAAGAGCTTAAAGAAGACTCGTCTTTTGAGGAACGAGTGATAAAATGGGTAGCAGCTGATTCCAGGTAAGGGTTGGAATTTTCCAAGCATGGCAGTGTCACAAGGATGGCTAGTGAAATCACTCTTTGCAGCTGTTCCTCAAAATGGGTAAACAATCAAATGGAGGTGAATGATCGGCCAATGGAAAAGTGGAGGTGACGGTGCAAACACGACCACGGCTTTAATGGCTGATAATGTTACATTCACGGTGGTTATCTACAGGAAGATAGCTCATTTTTTAACGAGCTTAAACGCGGGTTGAAACACTTGCTCGATCTTATGTTTATTTTTTAACGAGCATGAACTATGTGCTAAAACTGCTCGATGATAAGTTTGTATGCCCCCAGCATAATGACGCAAAACGAGGTGCATGCCCCCCAAGCTTCATTGCATTCAACTCGGTGGTTGGAATGAAGGTTTACCTTTGAGATTTGAAAAGGGGATTTGTTTCATTTTTTAATGAGGTTGACGCAGTAAAATAACTATCCTCATGACTCCTTGTTTCATTTTTTAACGAGGTTGACACGAGATAAGAACCGTCCTCGGAGCCCACTGTATTTACAGTATTTGATAGAAAATCGAAAACTGAAGGATGATAAAGGTCATCTTTAGTATCTTCTCCACAATCCAGGAGAAGGGAACGATGGTGGGAATCATTCCATGGTGCCCCGTCAATTACCATTGATTGAACGATTCCTCCGTTTGTAGAATGTACAAGTGACGAAGGATTTGAAGAGGTGCCATTTTCCTTAGACCTATCTATCCAAACACTCGATGAGTGTTGATTTTGGTTTGCCCCCCAGGCCAAGAAAATTGATTGCTACAATATTTCTATTAGGGCGATGATCCATGCTGAGAAAATGTTTAGGAATCTTACGAATCCATTAGATATAGAAGATTTCATATTGTAGGTTTCCACTGTGGCCACTTTCGCCAGATTACTTGGAGGCGGTAGGGAAAAAGTACCCATTAAGGCAAGGTCTTTTAGGAGGCCTATTCCAATATTTTGAAGCGGATGATCGCTTCCATGGATCATTGGAATGCTTCCCGTAACTTGTGAACTGTTGGGGAGAAATGTGTGTTGGTCGATGATTGTAATTCTTCCTTGAAAGGGAAATGCAATCTTCCTGAAGTAGGTTGACACAACTGCGGCCATGGCATATATCCAGGGCCTTCCCAGTAGGATCTTGTAATCGAGGTTTCCGTCGATTACTTCAACATCAACTTCTACTGTTTTGCCCCCTAGTTCAACTTTCAAGTTACTTAAAATCCCGTATGGAGTGTATGATCGTCCATCAAATTCTTTTATCATTGTTGAAGATCGCGACAAGGGTGGTGAGCCTAAATTTTTCCAGCAACTCATCGACATAATACATGTGGATACCCCCTCATCAATAATTGTTCGATGAACAGTTTTGTTGAGGGCTTTCACTTGAATAAGGAAAGCTAGTTGAGCTGGTAATTGAGGGTCATATCCTTTATGATCAAAGGCCACAAGATTGGAATCCATTGGGCCAATCCCACCTATTGTTGATAATAAAGCTTGCTTTTGGGAGGGGCAATTTTGTGGTACCTCAAGTGTCGACATAGCGGATGGCGATTGGGCCAAGTCCTCTACTATATTATAATTCTGTGCTACTTTTGCACTAGGATTAAATGTCGATTTGTGTACTACTCCCTTTGGCGACTTTATCATTGGTTCAACTTCAGTCAAAGTTGTTGTCGAACTACCAGGTTGTTCATTAGCCTTGTTATTTGACAGTTGTGGATTCCCGTAATCTTTATTCCTTGTCAAAGCATCATTTTGCTGCTCTGAGATAGACAACATAAGAACTTGGGATCGAGAAGCATTTTGATTAGCAACCAGTTTGGTTCCCGGGTTTGGAAACGGATCAGTTAATACTGCTGAGGTTTTTGAACTCTTAAAGAGTTTCTTAACTTCAGCGTTATGTGGACAATCTCTCGTCCGATGATCCTCATCACATATATGACACCCCGCAGGGGGTTTCCTTTTCCCAGAAGGGTTTGTAGAAGCTTTATCGTGCTTCTTTTTTCTCCCTTTCTTTCTCTTCTTGCCCCCTGGTTGTTTCAGTTGTTTTCCCTTGTCGGCATTTGCTTCCGAGGCGAGAAGTTCGTCTTTTGCATTTTGATCTGAAATCTTACGGGCTTTCTTGGACATAGCCTTTGTCGATTTTGCGTTTTTCGTGCCAATCATGCCATCGCCGGTGTGAGAGTCATTGTTTGATTTAGGAGGAGGAGGAATTGAGAATTTTGGTCTAGGGGCATCAGGTATTTTGTCGTAGAGCGCGCCAGACTGATTATAGACCAAGTCCAGATATTGCGCACGAGCGATGACTTGCTCTTCCGTTACGACTCCCGCCTTTGCCACATCTTCCGTGATTGTAGGGAGTAAGGACTTGATAAACCATTCAGCTAATAGCTAATCGGGAACGTACGTTTTTACCATCCTACGACGACGTCGCCACTCATGTATATGATCAGATATGTGAGTGGCCGTTGTCTGTTTGAAGTTGGTTAGGAGTTCCGTTCCCGTTTCATACCTTATCGGTAATTGAAAATGGGTTAAGAAAGTCGTGGCTAAGGTACTGAAGTTGTCGAATGAAGCTCTAGGAAATTCGATGTACCATTTTGCCGCCGGACCAGTTAACGTCCTCTGAAAAAGGCGAAGTCTTATCGAATCATCATTCAGGGTGTTTGATGAACACCACAGATGAAATGTCATCACGTGATTCGACGGATCTTCACCCGAATTTCCATTAAATTTAGGAATATCTGACGGAAGTTTATGCGGAATCGCTGGCCACCAAGGGGCATAAGCAATTGGATCATTCGTCAGCCGGTTTAGATCTGGTAATTCTAGAGTTGCTACAAAGGGCAACTGTTGATTCAGGTTAGGCGAAGCATACCCACGATAAGATGGAATCGCCTGAGCAGTGGGTCTTTGCATACCAGCATAATGTATTTGATGCTGGCAACTTTGACAAGTTTGATGGGCATAACCATTATAGTATGGTTGTTGATAACCGCTTTGAAAATGCAGTTGCCCATTACTTACAAAGACTTGCTGCTCAGGTCCTTGATATGATTGTTGGAATTGCGGTTGTTGAGATTGAACCAGCCTTGGTTGTTGGACCATTTGCTATTGTCCAATACTGGATGATTGACCAAGATGAGGAGTCATAGTACTTGTTTGAGCCTGAGTCACTCCAGATAAGGAGGCACTAACCTGAGGTTGTGATTGAGTTGTCGAGACAAGAGGTTGTTGTATTGCAACCTGAGAAACTTGGGGTTGACATACAACAGGTAGCGCTTGTACTTGCGACGCAATCACCATATCAGGTATAGTGGGAATATTCGACACAGGGTGGACTGGTTGCATTGAATATGCAACCCTTGGTTGATGAGGCAGTATTGGTACCCAACCGCTGGATGTAATTCTAGTTTGACCTGAACTTTGTTGTAAACACCCATATGGTTGTTCTCCGGGAGGGAACAATGAAAAAGCATACTACCCTCCATATGGTGGCAATCCAGTACTTAAAGGGTAGATTGGCCTTTGAAGACACATTGGATAAATTTGTTGAGTCTCAACATAAGAAATACAAGATGATAATCCAGATGAAGAAATAGGAACTAACCATGTCGTCGAAGCAGTCCCTGATGGGACTCCGGCTTGTTGTTGATAACTTGCCAGGACAGATGGTATACCATTGAACATCGTTGGAGTAGCAGTAGGAGGCTGTGCCACTGCTGTGTCGGACGACACAGTCCTGGATGTCGATGGTTGTTCAGACATTTAGAGTCTATCCAAAAGATTTCCTAGTGATTCCACAGGAACTTCCGCTGGTGGTAGACCAACTTCTGACGAAGAAGGAAATAGAGTGACCCCGACTCCAAAGTGTGTTGGAGTAGTTGCTTGCGGATCTTCTACAATTTCCTCTATCGCAATCAAACCAGGTGGAAGGGGAAGATCGTCAGGTCTGTAAAATATTTCTGGTGTCGAAGAAGGGGTTGAATCGACATCGACAGATGTTTGAAGAGCAAGACTCTCCGAACCAGTTGCAGATGGAACTGGTTCAGTAACACAAGTGTTTACCCTCAGACTAGGATCAGTATCACTGTCCCTCTGTGGCTGTTGAACTTCTTCTGTAGAGGCAGGGTTTCCAGAAATGTTTGGAGTAAACAGAATCTCGGATGTTGTTGGAACACTTGTTCTAACTTTAATAGGAGATTTGGAACCGGTTAAACGAGTTCGCTTTGTCCATACTGGTTTCTATTCCGGAGACAAAGACGGTTGACTCGTAAGCCTCCGCGAACGAGGGGGTTTCAATTGACTTTCTTCCACGATTGCGGATTACTCGATCAACTAAAATACAAAAGAGTCGAGAAAAAGCAAAAGATGACTCTAGTCTCCTTCGATTTTTAATGAGCCTGAAGTGACAAATGCTCAGATGGACCTTTTCCATTAAGGAGTCTGAAAAGGAACGAAAGGGACTGCTCTGGAGTTCTAGGTAGAGGGTGTTCCAAACCAATCGCAAAACCGCAGAATACTTTTTAGGGTACGGGCGGTCAATCTTCCCGAATGCTATGTTCAGTGCATTGCGATCAGTAGGGCGGCCGACACGGCTTCCTATGGATAAAGGTTTTATGCCTATAGGGGTCTCCCAATATATACTCGATGGTACATGGGAGCACAATCTGTACTGGCACTTATCATCTCTCAGGAGGAATCACCCAACCATCAGTGAGGCCGACAGTAACCAGGTTTTACGACGCCGGAACACGTCTCTAGCCTAGACCTCTATGTTGTGCGTTAAGTTCCAATGCGTTGTTAAGTTCATTCAATTTATTTTAGGTTGATCTTTCTTAGAAGTTTTCCTTTTTGGATCACCACGAGATGTAGATACAATTCCTAAATGCAGTCTAAAGATGATAAGCAAGCTTTTATCTCTTTTCAACAATGAAAATCCTAGCTACAAGGGGAAAAGAAAGACACAATCTTTTCTCAAAGAGCATAGAGCACACTGTAAATGCACTTTTCCTAAATCAAACCATACAAACTATCAATATGCAAATGCACAAATGCATGTATTTGTTTTCACTTTCTTAATATTGATGCCTAAAAAGAAAGCTTTTGTACAAATTTGAATTCGATTTCAAGAGAAAACACAAACAAGTTTCTTTTTGAAATCAAAAAGACGATTACGAAACTTTATGATTTTGAAGTAAACACTTGTTTCGACACTAGAAATTCACAAATTCAAACCAAAAGACAAAAGTAAAAGCGCAATCAACTGTCAACAGCAAACAAACTTAGTCCTAAGATCAAAACAACACTTACGACAGGTCTAGATCTAAGGGTGACAGTATGACTAGTTTACTTTTGTAATGGGAAACTGTAAATGATGCAACAAATACACAAAAACAAATACAGTTTATTTTATACAACTGAGGCGGAATTAAGGCAAATAAAAGGGGTTTTCAGATAGGTACACACACTGATAACAGGCTGCAAAAAACAGAGATAAAACTGAACACAAGGATGCAAAGAACCACAGCTGCACAGGGCAAAGGCTGATCAGCGCACCTGTTGCACAAAGAAACTGAATTGCAGCGCAGGTAGCCCTCTCGGGACCTACATTGAAATGCAGAGTCTCTTCACAGAGCCTGCGCTGAAGCAGAAACGAGAATTGTCTCCGGGTTCTGGGTCACGGTTTGCAGTTTAATCTATGGTTTTTGGCCGGATAAAATCTATCAATAAGGTACAATTAGAAGGATGATTTAAAGGAGGACTAAGAGCTATCACAAAGGGAAGTTAGAGCATTTGTGGATCAGCTGTTCAGATCATAAACATGCCCAGTGAATGGACTAGAGTAGCAGATCTCTACTTTGCATTTGTAAATGGCAAATGCAGTTCGATTCGCCACTCCTAAGTTTATGAGAAGAACAACAATAGAAACACAAATAAACTAACTAGATACGCTTCCCCAGCAGAGTTGCCAATTTGTTGTTGGGAAAAGTATCTATTCAGAACACCCCTATCCCACTCTAAGGTGTGATAGTGCCTTAGCAACAAACAAGGAAAACTACTTGAGTATTCTTCTTTATGAAATGTAAATGAGGAGAAAGGATGTAACTAACCTGTGTCTTTCGCTAGTTTGTTGATCCAATCGCTCCTCTCTTCAATAGTTCCCAGCTCCCTGCTCCCTTACCGGCCCAGCTTCACCGAATTCCTGCAAGATCACAAGAGAGAGAAACTACATGAAGATATAGATATACATTCATAAAAAGCTCAGGATCAGATTAAGCTGAACATGCAAATATAACAAAACATCATTGATACACAGCATGTAGGAGAAACTCAAATAATTTTATTGATATGATAAGAAAGTCCAAGAGGAGATACAACCAAGTGAGTCCCGATCCAGCATCTACCTCCCAGCAAAGGAATCCCTTCCTCTCCTCCAACAAAGCATAAATCACCCAATGTACTAATCTCAATCTCAAACCAACAACAATTCTCTGCAAAGTACAAAATTCCAGCCTCTGGATCTCTGGGATGAGGGATCCATATATAGATGTAAGCAGAGAGGATGAGTCAGCTTATGTTTTGACTTGTGGCTTCTTTCTGTCAGTTCTTTCTTCCACTTGGAGACTAAGAGCCTCTTACTCATCACTTGGTCGAATTCAGTGAGGCAAGTGTCATTGGAGAAGATTATGGAAGCTTCCATGGTCTTTCCACCTCGTTGAATGACTCTGCCACTTGTCATTTCCCACTCAACACACCTGGGTAGTGCATTCAAGTGCATTGCAATGCACCTAGCCAATGTATTTGGGTGCTTTGCAACGCAGGCAGCAAGTGGAGCTTCTGAATTGATCCTGATTTGACTAGTTCTGAGTGGTTTTTGGTGGAGAACTTCAGGGAGAAGCTGTCATTGGTTGACCTTGTTCCTTTAGGAGCTGTAAAAACATCTTTAGGGACTTAGGATCCCTTGATTTATGGACATTTCATGCTTATAGCTGTAAGGCACAAAAATGTCTATAACACTGAAGAGCTCAAAACTCTGTTGAATGATTTTTCAGATATTATTGTAGATGAGTTGCCAAATGCATTGCCACCAATCAGGAGTATTAGTCATCATATTTATCTAATACTAGGAGCAATTTTTCCAAACAAAGAAGCATACATACTAACTCCTCAAGGGAATGCAAAAGTTGGAAGATAAGTGCAAGTATTGATGGATAAGGGACTAATCAGAGAGAGTCTTAGTCCATGTGTTGTACCAATAGTACTCAGTCAAAATAAAGGAGGTGAATGGTGAATGTGTACAGATTCCAAAGCCATAAACAAGATCACTATCAGGTATAGATTTCCTTTACCACTTATGGATCATTTGAAGGATTGTTTGAGCGGATCAAAGTATTTTACTAAAATAGATCTGAAGAGTGGATATCATCAAATAAGAATTACAGAAGGAGATGAATGGAAGACTGCATTTAAAAAAAAAAGTGGGTTTTATGAGTGGTTAGTGATGCCTTTTGGACTCACTAATGCACCTAGCACATTCATGAGATTGATGGATGAAGTCTTGAAGGAATATGCAAGCAAGTTTTTTATTGTTTATCTAGATGATATTTTATTCTTTAGTATAAGTAAATAAGAACATCTAGAGCATCTTAAGTTGGTTCTAAGAACTCTGTAGAAAGATAAACTACTGATAAATCTAAAGAAATGTAGTTTCATGAAGGAATAATTACTTTTCTTGGGATTTGTAGTTTCGAAAGAAGGATTGAAAATGGATTCGGAGCAAGTCCAATAAATTTAGAACTGGCCTTTTCCAAGGAATATATTTGAGGTAAGAAGTTTTCATGGTCTTGCAAGTTTTTATAGGAAATATATCAGAGGTACTAGTTAGATTTGTGCACCAATTCTTGACACAGTCAAAGAAACTAATCAACCATTCAAGTGGACAGAAGCAGAAGACAACAATTTTAAGTTGTTGAAGAGGAAAATCACAAAGGAACCAGTTTTCGATTTTCCTGATTTTGATAAGGTATTTCAAGTTGAAACAGATTCTAGTGGAGTTGCAATTGGAGCAGTTTTGAGTCAGGAACAGAGACCAATAGCATACTTTAGTCAGAAACTAAATGAAGCTAAGAAGGAGTATTCTTCTTATGATAAATAATTTTATGCTATTGTACAAGCCTTAAAGAAATGGAGACATTATTTTCTAGCAAAGGAGTTTATATTGTATTCTGACAATCATGCATTGTAGTTCATAAATAACTAGCCAAAATTGAACCAAAAACATGCCAAGTGGGTATAGTTTTTGCAGAGCTTTACCTTTGTGATAAAGCACAAAATTGGTAAGTTGAACAAAGTTGTTGATGCTTTAAGCATGGTAAATTTTATTGTGCAAGAATTCAAAGTGGGTGCTGTAGGATTTGAAGAAATGGTTGAAATGTATAAAGATGATGTAGATTTCGAAGATATCTATACAACAGTTCAAAATCCAATAGCTCATAATATAAGTCAGTGGTTAGATTATCTTATCCAAGGAGGTTTATTGTTTAAAGGTAAGAAGTTATGCATTCCCAAATGTTCTATGAGGGAAAACATAATAAAGGAGAAACATAGTGGAAGATTATCTGGTCACTTTGGACAAGACAAAACCTTTGCATAGGTAAATGCTTTTTACTATTGTCCAAAGATGTAGACTAATGTTAAGAGATTTGTTGAGAAGTGCAAGATATGTCAGCATGCTAAAGGGAGAATCTAGAACGCAGGATTGTACCAACCATTGCCAATACCAAACCGACCATGGGATGTAGTTAGCATGGATTTTGTTTTGGGCTTACCTAAAACTCAAAGGGGGAATTATTCTATTTATGTTGTGGTAGATAGATTTTTTAAGATGGCACATTTCATTGCATGTAAGAAGACTAGTGATGCAAAACATATTGCTAATCTATTTTTTTTCAAAAATTGTAAGATTACATGGATTGCCTGTAAGTATTGTGTGTGATAGGGATACAAAGTTTGTAGGGAATTTTTGGAGAACTCTTTGAAAGAAAATGGGAGCTAACCTTAGTTTTAGTTCAACATACCATCCTCAAACAGATAGATAAATCGACGTAGTAACCAAAATCTTGGGGAATATATTAAGAATTTTAGTGTATCAAGGTCCTAAAAAGTGGGATTTAGCACTAGCTCAGGCTGAGATTTCTTATAATGACACTCTGAACCAAAGCACTGGAATGAGTGCATTTCAGATTGTTTTTGGGATGAATCCAAGAGGTGTGTATGAGCTCAGAGATTTGGGTAAACAAGAGATCAGAAGTGCGAAAGCTGAAGAGTTTGAAAAGCAGATGCAAAGACTACAAGAAGATGTCATAGGAAGATTGCAAGAAAGCAGTGGAAAATACAAACAGAGAACGAACATGAAAAGCAGAGAGAAGGAATTCCAAGTGGCAGATTTAGTGATGGTGTATTTGAGAAAATAAATATTTCCTCCTAAGACTTACAATAAACTAAAAATGGAAAAGATAGGACCATGTAGAATTATAAGAAAGTTTTTAAGTAATGCTTATGAAATTGAATTGTTAGAAGGGATTGGGATATCACCTATCTTCAATGTTGCAGATTTGTATCCATACAAAGAGACATAGACAGAGTTATAGGAGGGGACTAAGTTCAAACTTTGAACTGGGAATAACAAATGCCAAAGACAGTTAAGAAAGATGTGGAAGTTGTTTTGGAAAAAAGAGTAACCGAAAGAACCAAACGACAAGTTTATTTTCAATATCTAGTGAAATGGAAAGGAAAAAATAGTGGAGGATGCTAGTTGGTTGACAACAACAGAGTTGTAGAAGTATCGAGTAAACCCTGAAAGTCTGAGGTATGATTCTTTTCTTCCCTAGGAGTTTGATGTAGGAAAATCTGGAGTTAGCCAACAATGTGATTGTTTGTTCATGGCTAAAAGAGTTGAATTTCATGACTTGAGTGGTCGAAAAGTCAGTTTTAGTAGAGAGGGTTGGATCTCTCAAAGATGAGTTTTACTTCATTATTGTAATAGTTAGTAAATTGTCTTATTTTAGACTAAGGTTAAGTTGTTAGCATAGGTGTGTAATAGAGATTAAAGATAGAGATTTGATTGTTAGATTGATCAAAATAGAGATTGAGTTGTTAGTGTAGTTAGAATAGATTTTGACTCATAAAATAAAGAAAATGTAATGGAAAAATATTAGCCGTGCTGAGATGATTGAGGTTTGAGTGAGAAACGAGAGTTTGAGAGTTATTGAGGGTTTGAGATTGAGACAGAGGTCAACCTATTGCTGTAATTGAGCAGAGAGGGCCAAGACTCTGTAGCAAATATTATATCAATGAAATTGATTCAGTGTGTATTTGTATAGTAATCCTGGTGTAAACTTGTTTGTTTCAGTGTGTCCGCATCTAGATAGTTAACCGGGTATTTTCTTTATTTTCACATTTTATGGGTTTTATGTGTTTTAACACTAAATTGCGGCATTTAGTGTTAAGGGTTAATTTTGCGATTAAACGTTAAAACCATTGATTAATAGCTTTTCTTAAGTATTGAGTTAATGCACGTGGTTATATTCGAAAGGCGGGTTTAAAATAGTGAAGGTGGTTATCGGGCAGACAAAGAGCTGTAAGTGGTAATTTAGGGTAGTCACACGATTCCACTAACAAAGTGACACATAGCACTTGGTGGAGAGAGAAAACTGCCTTATCAAGCGGGTATTCTCCATGGAAGTGGTTCACCCAATATCCTTGTGAACCATTGGATCTAGCGCATGGTTGATTGACAGTGGAGGATCAATGGACAATTTTATTCATCGGTTGAGTGTTGACCGTCAAATCTGATAAAGAAGAGCTCAATGGTGTGGATTGAAGCACTGTTTATAAAGTGAAAGTCGACGTCGGACCAAAGTTTTAAATAAAAAGTGGGGACCCTCCATGCAAATCTAGCCACGAATACAATCTGCTGGAAGCACCTGATTGGTTCTAAAGTAACCAATAGTCTATTTTGAAGACTTCACCTTGTTTTCACCAACCTGCTACGTCAAAACCCTTGCCTTGCTATTGGACACCATGAACATTAAAAGGAGGCAAGAGGAAGCAGAAATAGCCCTGGCCATCTTTTGCCCTAGATGCACTAGGAGGCATCCTAGGAACGAATATCCATTGAACTGTATTAAGATTTGCTAAGTGTGTGAAGATGCCCACTCCACAGACAAGTTCCCTTCTTTAATTGGACTCAAAGCTATACATAAAGGAGCTGAAGGGGTCACTGAGAAGCTCTGCTACATCAACCAAAGGAGACCTCTTGGGCCTAGGCCATACTAGCAGGGTATGCAAGGGTCATCCCTGTCAGGCGGAAAGAGTCGATTGTGCGGACACAACCAACCTCCCTAGGAGCCTAAGACTCTCTAGTGACAAACAAGACAAACAAGAGCAATCCTTCTCTAAACATGCATTTACTATATGAGAAATCAAGTGTTTAGATCCTACCTGTAATCCAACGCTGTTGTAGCAGTCCAGCTCCGTTGATCCGGATGAGCTCCTCCTTCACTTTGAAACCTGCATACACTAACAATCAAACGATTAAATAGCACTTGATAATCTCATAGAATAAAACATATTTAACACATAGACCAAGGAGTACATGAAACAACTCATAAATAACAAGTTATTGAGAAGAATGGACTCATTTGCATTAATAGGTAACAAAAGGAACAAATACAACCTGAGCCTTGGTGTTGTGCAAGTCCCTCCTAGGGTCCATCAAGAGTTCTCCTTTACTTTGACAAAGCTCACCCACTTCCAAATAGAACAAGCAAAGATGGCAATCTCTCCTCACAAGCTTCTAAATGGGAGTCCTAATTCCAGCAGCATCTACCCTTAGAAATGTATAGCTTCCAACCTCTCCTCCTTCTGGCCTAATGCCTGTATTTATAGTGCTCAAGAGGAAGTTATTCAGGTCCACCATCAATGGGATAATCCCCTCTTTGGATGGGATAGCTCCCTTATTGATGGGATAAGTTCCTCTTTGGTAGGGGTACATGAACCATCTGGAGGCGCTCAATACACGTCGAACAACCTTCTATAATGCTCTAGAAATGACCACAAGTAACTTTTTAAAGATGAAACTTGCGCATTTTGACCTTTACAGGGGGACGCACCTGCCCCTTTACATACAGAGCGTCCAAACACGCAGCTTTTGTGAACATTGGGTGCGTACCCGCAGGTAAGGTTGAGAGAACCTGCGTACCCAGAGATAAATACATTTATAAAGACTTTCTCTCTTTTTGGAGTTTGACATGGAGAGCAGAGGCATAAGACTTGCCTAAGAGGATAGCATGACTGTTGATAGAGCCATACTAACTGTAAATAGTCATGGTGACATTTTTTAGTGTAACAGATTGCCCCCTAAAGTGCGAAGCCTGTAATAGATTAGGGTTTTGTATTATCTAGGAAGGGTGAAGCGCTTTATCATTTCAAGGATTATCTCGTGGAGAGCCTGGTCAGAACCTGCAATTTTCAACACAAAATACATGTATAAGATTATATCATCACTGAGGTAGGCATTCCCATACTCAGATCAAAACTTTAACTAACTGACTAACTACTCTGATACAGGAATGATCTTGCAGTACATCATAATCATAGACTTTTGTAGACACAGTATGGGCGCAGTCATCTGTTTATGATTAGTCTACTTAGATAATGAATACAAAACTCCTTGCAGCCTGGATGGTGGAAACTAGATCCAGGGTCTTCATTTCTACTTCCCGAATTGGTACGATTCTAACCATGCGAATAAATGAGTTGATGTCGAACATGGTAGAAACCACTTGATTACCAGTCGATGATGTAAACTGTTAACAAGTGTGAGAGAGACCACCAGTAATGTCAATGGTTCTCAAAGTACCCAGTACAATCCATGAGATGTGAATGAATGAGTTGATGTCGAACATTTCACGGAATCCTTCGATCAAAAGTCAATGATGTAAACTGACGTCAAAGGCGAGAAACCTGCCATTGATGCATGCAAACTTCAAGGTACTGACGATTTCTAAGTCATCTCTCTAGATAATGTGTTGATGTCGATAGAAAGCGACCCGTTGCAGGCAAGCCCACAACACGAAATCATTATTCAAGTTGAAGAAATGTTGCTGCAAGGACTGACTCAGGGATGGTCAAATGGATGACAAGTATTTTGCAGATGAAAGTTTTGCTTGCAGACCTCTTGAACACATAACGACACGACAGATGGCTTGGTGATGAATAACTCAAAGTTAATCCCCGGAACCCGGCTGAAGACTTAAGTGGTTTGATCAACTGTGAGGTAAAGAATTTCCCAACCCAGGTGAATGAAAAAGTGTCGTGTCCAAGAGTGGTAATAAAGTTTCTTCTGAGACAAAAGATAACAAACAGGTTCATTCTTCTCTCTTTTCCCCCACCATTTCTGGCAAGTACCTCTTTATTTTTTAACAAGCTTGAGGAGGATAACATATGCTTGATTATAATCTCATCCTTCGGATGAGTCCAACCTAGTTTTGATTCGAACCCTAGGAAGGAGTGGTTCGTTCCTGTTTGTAATTGAACAGGTCCTTTACTGTGAAATGTTTAACGAGCCCAGTATAGGAAAAACTCGGCGTTTTTCAATTTTAGAGAGTCTGAAAAACTTAAAAAGACTCCAAGTTGAACTTTTTCGTAGATTTGTGTCCCTCAAGCCCGAAAAAGTATAAAATAATACTTGGGGGAACCGCTTGATCTTGCGAGCAAGGAGTACTTTCATAATTAGGGCCACTGACCTGAAAAGTAAAAAGCGATCAAGGACACGTCGTTTTATTTCCAATATCGAGTTTGAAACGACAAAAACCCGGCAATCTTTTCCTGTTTTTACGGTCAGAAAAGGGCTATAAGGGGACCGTCTTTTAATTCCGTTTTAACGAGTGTAAAAGAAACGCTCGGCAATCTTTTCATATTTTAGGAGTCAGAAAAGGGCTTAAAAGATGACTCTGATATTTTGGTTCGTGAAAAATGACAATTTTCCCTCTAAATCCCTTTGTCCTGCACAAAAACGACACATTACTCATACCTGTTTAAGATAGGCAAAAATACATTGAAAAATAGCCTTCCATGGCGAAAAATGAACAAACCTAGCATTCATTCATCCAAAAAAACCTATAAAAAGACTTTTTACCATGTCATTTTTACCATTTTACTGTTGAGGTTGAAAAAAGGGCTTTTGGCAAGAAACTTCCCGTGGTCGCTGTGAAGAATCCGACCGTCAGAATCGAACGCCGTCTCTTCCAGGTATTTCACAACATCCTCCTTTTCAATTTCATCCAATTAAAAGTTTGTTTTAGGTTTTAGTTTTGATTTTTGGGGGGTTTTGGGTTTCAAAAATCGCTCTGCGGGGTACGCAGGTGCCGTAAGGGTGACCTGCGTCCCCCGACTTTTTCCCACACAGGAAAAAGGTCGGGGGACGCAGCCCAGCTTCAGGCCAGCCACGTCCCGACACTCTGTATTCTAAACGCGGGGTGCGTCCCCCGCGAAAGGCGGAAATTGAAAACCCCAAACCCCAAATCAACCATTTAAAATTTCCCAAACTAATTCTAATCTTTGTTTCTTGGTGTGTAGGGCACTCACCATGTTGGATTGGAGAGAAAGAGAGCACGAGGACGTTGATTTAGCCGCAATTAATCATTAACCTTCCATTGATGCCCTAAAAGCATGCAGACTATATAAATACTGGGCCATACCTGGCATGAGGGCTCAGGTGAGATTCTTGGAGTGGCTGGTTGAGAGATGGAACATTCATGAGAAATGCTTCTACATCGGAGGGCACCAGCTCGAGATAGAGCCCTCTGACATATACTTTCTCACTGGCTTGCCAAATAGGGGCGAGCAACTCAATCTAGCCGGGACTAGGCCGGGTGGCCAATCCCTTGCTAGTCTCCGGGCAGATTGGTGCACACCCAATGCACACCATGCGAAAGGCATAGAAATCAAACACATCTCTCTGTGTGAACTCAAGGTTATAGCTTTCACGGTTACCAGAATTTGCGGTGCAGCCGCTTTACATATTGCCACCGGGTCCCAAATGCGGATGGCGATTGACTGTTTCCAAGGCACCATTTTCAACTGGTGTGATGCTGTGTCGGTTAATATGAAGAGCCAACTGACTAGGGAAAAGAACGGACAACTGAAGACCTTTGGATATGGGCCTCTAGTTGTGAGCTTTGCCTTAGAGAGAGTTCCGATGTTGATCCCTCAGCAACTCACTGTTGAAATCTTGGGTCCTCGGGAGCCAAAGCTAATACGATGGGTTACGGTGATGGCCCGGCATCCTGACGAGGGTGCGGCGATTGTTCGATTCCCTGATAGTTATTTTCACTGGTTAGAAGACCAAGTTTTTTCGATCCAGGACTTTCCGTATGCTGGAGTAGATTTTCGAGGTGATCCGGACATGGTTCTTCCACAGGGAGAACAATGGGATGACAGAGGTACTTTATTTTCCACAAGTTTTCAAATTGCATATTTTTTTTTTTGTTTTTTATATATATCGTCTCAAAGCTGACCGTAAAAATTTTCAAAATGCAGATGTTGGTCCACAGCGCCCAGGCAACCTCCGGCCTTTTGAGAGGAGACATCCAGTTGCACCGGTACCGGCCCCACAGGACGCGGCTGCAGAGTCACTAGCTGAGTTGGAGCAGGATCTAGAGCGTCTGACGGTGGATATACCTGAGACTACCATAGATGATATTCCTATCAGGCTTCAGCGCTATGTAGTCACAGTCCCTGGACCGTTTAGGAGATTTTTGTGTAAGGTAGCCCGTGCAGTGGTGTCGTATAGGGAGCACCACCAGTGATTGGCTAATCACTTTTGTAGATGCATATGACATTTTTGGCTTTTTGTACTTATCATTTTTGCCGATCATAAGGTGTTTTTCAACCTATGATCGAAGACGATGTATATTTTTTGACACACTCCTATCTATATATATCACTATTACCGGCTTATCTTGTTTAACATATGTGATGAAATGTTTTTAAATTTACTTGCATGATTATTGTAAATGTCTGTCCAACATTCGAGAAGCAATTACATCTGCTTATGTATTTAAAGACCTTGGAATATGATGATATTCAATGTAATCAAATTCACGTTCCAAGAGACGCACTCTCAAAAACAATCTTAATAACACAGGATTTCTAATGGCATATACTCTATTAAGCTGTAATACAACAAGTTCAGAATCTAACCTCACTATCAAACGTCGAATTCCAAATGAAATAGATTCGGATAATAATTCAACCACTGCACTGTATTCTGCAATGTTGTTCGTCGTTTGACCGAGGCTTACCCCATGCATATTAACTAACTCGTTAGAGGGCGAATAGATAACCCAAGCTGCGGAAGAGATATTCCGTGTACTACGACAAGCACCATCAGCAAATCCAATGTATGTTTGGAGAGGCGTCGACATCTGCAATATCAAGAGTAAAGCCAAGATAAGCCAGAATAACGACGAAAAACACACTCTCTAAGCTAAGCACACTAACCAAAATAACAAATCACACTAGCTAGAAAGAAAAACTAACCTAACTAAAAATTCTCCATACCCACCATTTAAGCATAATACCTCTTTAGGTAAAGTCCATTTCTGGGTTTACCCAAAGAGTCCCCATCAAAATCTAGTAGCCCATAAGCCCCTTTTGCTAGCTTTCGCTTTACAATGTAGGGTCCATGCCACATAGGAACGAATTTTCCAGCACCTAGCTTATCGTTAGCTTGATCATATAATAGCACTAGGTCTCCCTCCGAAAAACTTCGAGGGGTCACATTTCTATCATACTGAGCTTTCATTCGCTTCGCGTGAGTCTCGATTGCCAATGCAGCGTCACGTCGAGTCTCATCTAATTTAGCTAAGTATCATAAACGTTTCTCCTCTTCGGAAGTAGCTGGAAGTAATTCGACAGCCATTTGAAGTGATGGGATTTCGCATTCAACGGGTAACACAACTTCCAAGCCATAAACTAGTTGGAAAGGAGTGAACCCTGTTGAAGTTTTTACTGAGGTTCGGTACGCCCATAGCGCTGAAAATAACATGTTGTGCCAATTCGACCGATGAATACCAATGGTTCGTCGGATCATGATAACCAGAACTTTGTTGATAGACTCAACCAAACCGTTGGCTTGCGGATAATAAGGAGTAGAGCTATCGTGGCGCAAACCAAGCTGGCTTGTAAGCTCAGTCATCATGATGTTTCGAAAATGGCTCCCATGGTCAGTAATGATTGCTTGTGGGACACCAAACCTAGTTATAATATGATTGAATATGAAAACTGCAGCTGTTTTGCCGCTTGCGTCGAATGTAGGCATCGCCTCGGCCCATTTAGTAAAATAATCAAACGCGAGGATGATATATGCATGCCCCCCGGCCGAGTGAGGGTTACAAGTAATAAAATCGATACCCCATTTGACAAATGGACCAACGGCAATTATAGGGTGGAGAGGAGCAGGTGGTGTGCGCATCTTGCGATCAAACACTTGACAGTTGTGGCACTTCCGGACTGCAATGATACAATCTTTGAACATGGAGGGCCAGAAGTAGCCAGCGCGCAACACCTTCTGAGCTGTGGCATACCCAGACATATGACCGCCACATGCTCCAGAGTGACAATCATTCAAAACCCTCTCAGCCTCTTCGTGAGTTAAACAACGTCGAAAAACTAAGTCTGCCCCCCGACGATAAAGTGTATCTCCAATAATCTTATATTGCTGGGATTGAAACCAAATTTTTCGACGTTCTGCCTTTGAAGCTTCAGGCCGAAAGGTTTGGGTTTGGAGATAGATGATTATATCCCCGTAGCACGGATCTAAAGTACTGATAAGAAACAAAGATTCGTCCGCAATGGACTCCTCTGCCACAGTTTCTGTGTCAGCACGCGGGAAATCACACATCAATTCCGCAAAAACTAAGGATTTCTTAGACTTGGACTTCTCAAACTCCAAGTCAAACTCTTGCAGGATAACGATCCATTTAGAATACTTGCCCCCTAGCAGTTGTTTTGTCAAAATATAAATCATAGGGTTGCAATCCGAAATAACTATAGTTTTACGGAGAAGAATGTAGTGACGAAAACGCTGGACAGCTTGAACGGCTGCCAGGGCCAATTTCTCCACATGCGAATATTTTAACTCAGTGGGATTTAAGGTCCTACTAAGATAATATATCACATGTTCCTCTCCGAATTCATCTTCTTGAACTAACACCATTCCAATAGTGGAATGCGAAGCTGCGAGGTATAAGAAGTAGTCCTGGTTGTAGTTGGGAGGGTGCAACAACGGTGCATGGGTCAACGCGTGTTTAAGTGCATCAAAAGATTGTTGGGAAATCTTGTCCCAAAAGAATTGAGCGTTCTGTTTCAACAACCGTGTAAAACCTTTAGTGACCTCGGCGTAGTTTGGAATGAATCGGCGTAAAAAGTTCGCTTTCCCTTGCAAACTTTGGAGTTGGCGCAAACTCGAAGGAGGAGGAAATTTGATGATAGCTTCGACCTTCGAGGGATCGACGCAAATGCCGGTTTTTGAAACAACAAATCCCAGTAATCGACCCATCTCTATACAGAAAACACATTTGTGGGGATTCAACCGAATTCGATAATGCCTACACCTCATAAAGATTGCTCGTAAGTGGAGAAGGTGATCAGCTCGGTGTAAAGAATGAGCAGGCAAATCATCGAGATACGGTTGCACAATGTGCTTGATTTCATGAAATGCATAAGACATCGCCCGTTGAAAAGTGGCCCCTGCATTCTTAAGTCCAAAAGGTAATTTACAATAAGCAAACGTCCCCCATGGACAAATGAATGCCGTTTTTGGTTGGTCGGCAGGTAGAATATTGATTTGATTATAGCCCGAAAAACCATCCATAAAGGAAAACATTTCACTTCCGGCACAATCATCAATAATTTGATCGATATAAGGCGTAGGATAGTTGTCTTTTGGACAAGCTCGATTTATATCCCTATAATCGATACAGATTCTTATTGTTCCTTGTTTCTTGTTGACCGGAACAATATTCGATACCCAATCCATTAACGGGATCGGATAAATGAAACCTGCTTTCAACAGCTTCTCGACTTCTGCTTTAATCGCAGCCGCTTTCCGAGGGTGAATCTGACGCAACCGTTGCCGGACGGGTTTAGCATCCGAGTAGGTCTTTATTTCATGAACAACAATGGCAGGATCGATTCCCGACATTTCCTCATAAGACCAGACAAACACATCACGAAATTCTTGGAATAGGGCCTTGTAAGTTTGGATTTCATCTTCTGTACATGAGGCACCTATATGAATGTTTTCCTCAATTCCGAGCTTCACTGAAATATCAATGGGAATAGTGCGAGAAATATTCCCTAAATTCAACTCTGAATCAGAATGTTTCGTTGGATTCTGAGCGTCTTTGACATATTCAGCGGTAAAGATAGATGAAAAATCATTTTCAAAAGCATCATCCTTAGGTAAAAACGAAGATCTGTGATGGAGATCTTCCCATGGTAGATCGTCTACACTTAGGATTTCACGAAGTTGTTAGTCAGATGACACGACTTCGGGAAACGCTATCCGTTCTAAGGTTGAGGTGAAAAGTGATTCTTCACTGACCACATTCATTTGGTCGAGCTGGGTTGAACGCGAGTCGGTAAAAGACATGACAGCTTCATAAGCAATTTCATATGGACTCAAAGGCATGGCATCACTGAATGAGTCTTTCTCAGATTCAGATGGGACAATCCAAGGATCATCATAAATAATGTTGTCTGATGTAATCATATGAATTGATGCAAATGAAGGGTCTGCGTTGATTGGAGGGAAAGGAAAAGTTCCCAGTAAACCGGAATATTTAACTAAATCTACGCCAACATCCTTATAAGGGATTTTCGTCTTACCGACATGCTGGATACTCTCTGAAGAGGCTGGGTCGGATGAAAAGTATGTCAGCTGATCAATAGTCACGATCTTATCGTTATATGGAAACTTAATTACTCTGAAGACCGATGAAACGACCGCTGTCATAGCATATGACCAACTTCGACCCAAAAGAAGGTTGTAGTCTAGAGGGGCATCAACCACCTCCACATCCAGACTAACAGTTTTACCTTCTACCCCTATAGGCAATTCCTGTAGAATACCAAACGGACGGAACCCACGGCCATCAAAGGCCTTAAGGATGGTCGGGGATTGGTTCAATGAAGGAGAACCAAGCGATCTCCAACATTGAATCGACATAATACACGTAGAAGCTCCCTCATCAATCACAGTCCGATGAATAGGCCTGTTTTTGACTATCACTGGAATTTGGAAAGCCATTTGATGGGGGACACGTGGTGCACTATTTTCTAGATCGAAGATTATTAGATTCGTGTCTTGAACATCAACAGCTCCGATAGCCGACAAAAGCAATTTTCATTGTGCTAGGCATGGTTGCAGCACTTCTAAAGCTGACATTGCTAAGGGTGAAACAGCTAAGTCCTCAACAATGTTGTGATTCTGGGCCGCTCTCGCATGTGGATTGAAAGCAGACCTTCGAAGTACACCCTTGGCAGGCGGTTTAATTACTAAGTCCGGGTTAGGTTTCTCGATCTGTAGTGGATCGGAACCAGGAGCTGAGGTTGATGGGTTAGAGTGAGAAGATTCTGCTTCCTTACCATCAACAGGATTCTTACTACCATAATCTTGCGAACGAGTCGCAATCCTCACATGAGACATCATAAAAATGGGTTCTTCACTGGCATTCGAGGAAGAACCTATCATCTTATTCTCCTGCTCTGGAAATGGATTTTTTAACATAGTAGGAGTGGGAGAACCTTTGACTATTTTCACAACCTCGGCCTGATGAGGGCAATCTCTTGTAAAATGATCCTCTTCACAAATAAGACAAGGATATCAAGGTTTGCGCTTTTCGTCATTGGTTTCCGACTTTTCCGTTTTCTCCTTTGGAGCCTTGTCTTCTTTAGCCTTCTTCTTTCCTTTCTTCTTTCCACCGTTTTTTGATTTGGCTGTAGATGACTCTACAACGTGAATATCGGCGGTAAGTTCAGGAGAAGACTCTCCAGTCGGGGAATCGGGCAAAGTGATTATAGGAGTAGTTGAAGCCTTGGAAGACTTCTTCTTGCTCTTTGTATTCACGATACCAATCATACCATCAGCGGCATGAGATCCCGAAGGAGCAGCAGCGATTTGATTTGATTTTGGAAGATCCGGAATCTTCTCGTGTAACGTACCCGACTGAGTATAAACTAAGTCAAGGTATTGCGCCTGAGCAATGACTTGCTCCTCAGTAACTACTCCGGCCTTAGCTACATCTTCAGTAATCTTCGGTAATAATGATTTAACAAACCATTCAGCTAAGATTTGGTCCGGGATAAAAACTTTCACTAACCTTCTTCGACGCCTCCACTCATGAATGTGATCAGAAATATACGTGGACGTCGATTTTTTTAGTGAAGTTAATAACTCCGTGCCGTTATCGTATCTGACCGGCAACTGAAAGTGAGTTAAGAACGAGGTAGCTAACTGGCTAAAATTGTAAAAAGAGGCCCGTGGTAACTCAATGTACCACTTGGCCGCGAGACTAATGAGTGTACGCTGGAAAAGACGTAAGCGGATCGAATCATCCGAGATAGAATTTGAAGCACACCAGAGGTGGTAAGTCATCACATGATTGGACGGATCCTCTCCAGACTTACCTTCGAACTTGGGTATATCACTGGGCAACTTATTTGGCATTGGCGACCAGAACTGAAGATATTGAATTGGATCGTTCGTTAGGCGCGTCAAGTCTGGTAAATCCAAAGTTGCGATAAACGGTAACTGCCGGTTAGGATCTCTAAAACTCTGGGTCACAAGACCAGTCCTAGGAGGAGGATATCCAGGATAACTAGGAACAGGAGTCGCATTTGGGATATTATATCCTCCTGGAAAACCAGGATTAACCGGACCGTACTGGGGTTGTTGAGGTTGTTGATAAGTGTACCCAAGATACGGTTGATACTGGTAAACTGGCTGTTGGACAGCTTGCCCATGTTGGTACTGTCCCTGGTACGGTTGTTGGACAAATTGAGGTTGAGTAGTGACAACCGTACTTGTACCAGGCTGACCTGTAGGCATCTGGACCGTGGTTTGAATCATAGATCCAGACAATGGTAAAGATGTCTGAGGCGTGGTCGCAGTGACAGTACAAACCGGAGCTGTCGATACTCCAGAAGTAAGCGCGGCAGATGTAGCGGTAGTTGCAGCAGCCGTTTGAGATGGAGTACCAGGTGTGATTGGCGGCTGAGTAACTACCGAAGTTACAGAAGTTTGAACATTTGACTGGACAGGCTGCGGTTGCTGGGGTGGACCAGAAACTACGGGTTGTCCAGCTTGAGGTACCAACTGTAAACTTGGCTGCAATACCTGTTGACCCTGTGATGGATCCCACACTAACATTCCGGGGTACTGACCCGTAACAGGTTGAGGATACTGAGATCCATAACCGGATTGAGGATAGGATTGATAATTGTAAGGTGCAGTTCCCATACCTGGAACATATGACTGACCTTGAGGTGGTTGATAACCTTGACCTGAGTATTGACCTTGAGGTTGATAACCTTGAGGTAAATACGGATACTGGGGTTGACCTTGACGTTGAAGTTGATACCCTTGAGGTTGATACCCTTGGGGTTGATACCCTTGAGGTTGCCATCCTTGAGGTTTCCATCCTTGAGGTTGATATTGATACTGAGGTTGACCCTGGGGTACATATTGAGGCTGGGGTTGACCTTGAGGCATGTATTGCACCATAGGAGCATACTGACCTTGAGGTTGCCCCCCAGACACGATTTGTGTACCTTGAGGTTGCCCCCCAGGCAGTAATTGGCCACCTTGAGGTTGGGAAACGGGAACTGAACCTGACATCATGTAAATGTCTCCTACACCCAATGGTATATTACCACTGTTTCCAGCTAATAACCCATGATCAACGGGTTGAGGAGATGCTCCCGCAAAGGTACCAGAAAGTGATTGATACCCGGTGGGAACAGAAGGACCGCCGTGTAAGAAAGATTCAGGACTTTGAGTAAACACGGACGACTGACCAGACATATTTACAGGAGTATAAATACCTCCAGGTGGAAAAGGAGTACGAGGTGTAGAAAAACCTACTCCTGAGTTATCTAAATAATTGGTTAACGAAAGGTACCAAGTAGTACTTCTAGGAGGACTGTAAAAGATGGATTCACTCTCCCTTAGATCAATAGTAAGTTGATCTTCAAGGTTAGAGACGCCTATTTCTTCCTCTGCAGCAAGTTCTTCGATAACAATCAAACCAGTAGGAAGATTTTCGGTGATAACTCGTTCTATTCTCGGTGAATCTGGAACACTAGAAGTCGGAGTAACAGGTTCAAATATTTCAGGTTCTTTGCCTGTATCACTAGCAGACGAAAAACTACCAACAAGGTCGGAAACTGTAACAGCTTCGGGATTATAACCTGTCTCTAAGCCTTGGTAATCTGAATGGACTACCAAGGAAGATTCCCCTTATTCAGGTGAACCTACTCTACTGCCACTAGGAGGAGTTACAAGGACCTTTAAACCTTCTAGATTACCGGGGTCGTCTGAAGGAGGTGATCCTCTAAGTCTACGGGATCTTCTCAACAATTCGGCCACAAAAACAACTTCAGGAGACTGGCCCCGAAGTCTACGGGACTAGCTCGGTAATTCCGCCACAGCTAAAAACTTTTAACTACTACACACGAAAACAAAGTAAAATCTCAAATCAAACCACCTAAAGTCTCTAAAGAACCAAACAAATTTGAATCACACGCCTGAAGAATCTAGGGCGTCAAACCAAGCACAAACAGTAGCCTTCCAGACCGAAAGCGCTAGTTGGTGATGAAACCGAACATCGCCGGATTCAGTACAGAAGTGGCGGGTGGAACAGTTACCCCAGCAACCTGCTTAATGAATAGACCGGCACAAGTTCCTCCACTTTAACCGTCTCGAGTGAAGTGAAGCCCCCGGAAAATCCAAGTGAGTCTAGCCGACGTCTGCTCCAGGTACAGTGGGATCTTCCCTCCACCGTCACCTCGGTAGAATCCTAAAGATAATGGTCACTAAGGTTACCAACCGCAACAAATGCACCTGGGGGAACAGTCTACACTCCGACAACATGCAAGGGCAGAGTATCAAGCTCAATCCCCTTGCCGGTTCCTTGACAATAATCCAAGGTTTACCGAGAAGTGACCCCTGGCTCCTCGACAATGGTTAATCCGAGGTTTACCGTTTGTAATACGTGCGTGTCTGGCGTCGTTCCCAACGAGGGGGGATTGATCCCCTCACTGGTTCGGACACGAGCTCGTGCTTCTCCTTTAAGAGGAGCTTTCCCAGAGTACAAATGAGACAATTGGATTTATTCTATCACAAGATAAGCTACTTGTTTGGTTTTGTTGTCTTGGAGAGTTAATTACTCACCTACTCCAAGACACTAGCCTGATCTAAATTGGTGTTTCAGAGCCCTAGTAAATAAAAGTTACTACGTCGATTTTACTTTAAGCGTTAATTTTATGGTTTTTCTTAAAGACAAAAGGTAGCAGAAGTGAAACCAATGGTGTGTAGACTCGACTCAAACCACTACAAAGATGCACCTAAGATGATTTACGCTATTTTTTTCCTTTCAATGAAATTCCTAACTAAGAGAGTTGAGAGATGCAAATTTTATGGAAAACAACTTTCTTAGTAAAGACAATCAAAGAAACAATTCTCTTTATCTTTTCAAGCATACAAACATGACCACTCCTTACGTGCACGAAAAACTCTTTTTCTTTCAAAACTCTTCAAAGATACTTGAAACAAAACTTTTCAAAGGAGATGTTTTTGTATTTTCTCTATTTAATAAAGCATATAAATCTATTTTAACAAAAATCAATCTCAAAAGCTATAAAATCTATGAAAACTTCACTCACAAGTAAATCAAAAAGGAAATTACTCTAAGCAAACCTAACGCGGAAAAAGCCTACAAAGATGATTCTAGGTTGTTTTACTTGACCAAAATCAAGTCAAGGACCAGCTAATGCAGAATCAAAAGTCTACTCAAAACAAAACTCAAATCTTTTTGTTCTTTTTGTAAAATGGAATTCAATACTCAATCAATAAGCACTTCAAAATTTGCCAAAGAAACAACTCAAAGGTAAGTTGCTCTCACAGGTAGACTTTATGACAGGTCTGACTTCTAAGAATGCTGACAAAACCAGAGAGACCTAAGGTTTGACAACTTCTACCGCCAAAGTCACTACAAGACCTACTCAAAAATCAAACCCTAGGGCTTAAACTTCTATGAAATCCACTAAAACACTCAATGCTATCGAAACAAGTTCAGGTGAAGATCTTTGACAAGAGACTAATGGATCTGGGCAGTAAAAACTAAGAAAAAGCAAAATCTAAGAGAAAAAATGCAAAAAAATGGAATTTTCTCAAATTTTAGCAGGGGACGCAGGCAACCCGTTAAGACAGGTGCGGGCCCGCTCTGTGCACACAGCGACAGTGCGTCCAGGGACGCACTGTGCAATACTCAGAGGGTGCATCCTACTGCAAAATTCAAGAAAAACTAAAATGAAACTAACCTTAAGCTAACCCACCCAAAAACAAAGTCACAGAGCCAAAAACCAGAAAAATAAACCAATTTTCTCAAAGCAAAGTTCATACAAAGGAAAAGACTTTCACATCAATGGATTCCCCAGCGGAGTCGCCAATTTGTCAGGCAGAAAGAGTCGATTGTGCGGACACAACCAACCTCCCTAGGAGCCTAAGACTCTCTAGTGACAAACAAGAGCAATCCTTCTCTAAACATGCATTTACTATATAAGAAATCAAGTGTTTAGATCCTACCTGTAATCCAACGCTGTTGTAGCTGTCCAGCTCCGCTGATCCGGATGAGCTCCTCCTTCAATTTGAAACCTGCATACACTAACAATCAAACGATTAAATAGCACTTGATAATCTCATAGAATAAAACATATTTAACACATAGACCAAGGAGTACATGAAACAACTCATAAATAACAAGTTATTGAGAAGAATGGACTCATTTGCATTAATAGGTAACAAAAGGAACAAATACAACCTAAGCCTTGGTGTTGTGCAAGTCCCTCCCAGGGTCCATCAAGAGTTCTCCTTTACTTTGACAAAGCTCACCCACTTCCAAATAGAACAAGCAAAGATGGCAATCTCTCCTCACAAGCTTCTAAATGGGAGTCCTAATTCCAGCAGCATCTACCCTTAGAAATGTATAGCTTCCAACCTCTCCTCCTTCTGGCCCAATGCCTGTATTTATAGTGCTCAAGAGGAAGTTATTCAGGTCCACCATCAATGGGATAATCCCCTCTTTGGATGGGATAGCTCCCTTATTGATGGGATAAGTTCCTCTTTGGTAGGGGTACATGAACCATCTGGAGGCGCTCAATACACGTCGAACAACCTTCTAGAATGCTCTAGAAATGACCACAAGTAACTTTTTAAAGATGAAACTTGCGCATTTTGACCTTTACAGGGGGACGCACCTGCCCCTTTACATACAGAGCGTCCAAAGACGCAGCTTTTGTGAACATTGGGTGCGTACTCGCAGGTAAGGTTGAGAGAACCTGCGTACCCAGAGATAAATACATTTATAAATACTTTCTCTCTTTTTGGAGTTTGACATGGAGAGCAGAGGCATAAGACTTGCCTAAGAGGATAGCATGACTGTTGATAGAGCCATACTAACTGTAAATAGTCATGGTGACATTTTTTAGTGTAACAATGCCATGCATATTACAACCCCAACCAAACCACAACTATACTTTCTTGGGGACCCACTGCTCATCCTTCCTGGTCTACACCCCCTCCTTGGTCCTATACATCTCAGTGTCATTCCCAGCCAACTAGCCAGTCATTTCAACCTTATGTTTAGCCACAACATCAGTGGAATACCCCACTCCAGGGGTGGAGGCCCCAATTCAACAATGTTCCAACCCTATTGCCTCCACCACCTACCCAACCACAACCCCTGCACTCTTCTCCACCCAAGAAAGCCCAGATGCCTGCCCAGGAAAATCCAAACCCAAACAATAGGCGGGCTCACCAAGTATACAGTGGAGAGACACCATACGCAGCTTATGCTGTAGAAATCCATGAGATCAACCTAAGATTTGGGAGAATTCTCCCAGACAACCAACCTCCCTCTCCACATAGGGAGGTTGAGGAAGAAAGAGAGGAAAGCAACCTTAAATTAAATCCACCCTTTCCTGAGAGATTAGCCCAACCACTCCACCCTACACCAGAAGAAACTGAACTTCTAGGAGAATTGAAAAATATATGTGTAAAGATCTGCCTTCTCTAGGAAATAAAAGATGTTCCCATATACAATAAGTTGATTAAGGAGAAATTCTTCAAGGATCCAGGAAGAAGAAAAAGGGATGCCCCTACCATTAATGTCACTGGGCAGCTATTTGACTTAATGTTGGGGTAGGTAATATGTCCAAAAAATTTGGACCCTAGAATCCCTGTAGTAAATGTGCACATCAATGGCACCATTGTCCCACACACTATGATTAACATTGGGGCTGCCATTAATGTGATGACCAAGGACACCATGCTCAACCTCAACCTACAAGGGTCATTGAGGAAGACCAAAATAGTTTTGCAACTTGCAGCCCATTCCAGAGTCACCCTAACGGGAATTGTGGAGGATGTGATGGTATCCATTGACTCCTAGGAGTACCCTACAGATTTTCTAGTTCTCCAACCTAAGGCTAAGCTTACTGGTTACCCTATCATCCCTGGGAGGCCATGGTTGGCTACAAATGATGCTTACATTAGCTACAGGGCTGGGAATATGACCATCAAGAATGGACATATTTCCAAATAGTTAGTCCTATACCCTCCCTCTCAAACTTCCCTAGGGCATGATTTACCTTTATGGTTGGAGGAGGAGGAAGAATATGAGGTTTATCCTGCCCAACTTTATGCTTTGGAAGCAACCATAGGGGGAGAGAATGAATTAATTGAACACCTGCTCCAAAGTCCAAGTCCTAGTTCATTACCATTAGAAGAAGTAAGGGAAACCAAGAACAATCATCCAATTGACTTATGCTTGGCCAATTCCAACCCATTTTGTGTCAAAACCATAGAATTCAGCCGAGAGAACACTTTGAAAATTAATCCATCTCTATCTACTCTTGAAGAGGAAGAGTTATGCAACATGTTGAGAGAAAACCTAGAAGCCTTCCCTTGGAGTTACAAGGAAATGAAGGGAGTACACCCCTTAGTGTGTACTCACCACATATAAATCAAAGAAGGTTGCAAGCCAGTCAGGAAACCACAAAGGAGGATGAATCCAACCCTTAAAGACATAATCAAAGAGGAATTGCAAAAACGGTTAGATGTAGGATTCATTTACCCTATCTTTGATAGTGAGTGGGTCTCTCCTTTAGTGTTAGTTCCCATGAAAAATGGTAAGTGGAGGAATTTTTTTTATTATAGGGAGTTGAAAAAAGTCACAAAGAAAGACCATTTTCCCCTAGCCTTCATTGACCAAGTGATAGATGTCCTGGCATGGAAGAAGTTTTTTTCCTTCCTAGATGGATTTAGTGGGTACAACCAAATCAAAATCTGCCCAAAAGACTAGGATAAGAGCACATTCACCTGTCCTTGGGGTAACTTTTCCTATAGGGTCCTTCCTTTTGGCCTATGCAATTCTCCTGCCACTTTCCAGAAAGCAATCTTGAGTATTTTTGCTGAATTAGTACATGATGCTGTGGAAATCTATTTGGATGACTTTACACCTTATGACTATGATTTTGAAGAAGCCCTGACTAACCTAGGCAAAGTATTGCACAAGTGCATTGAAATGAACCTATCTCTCAGTCCAGAAAAATGTGAACTCTTAATGACTGAAGCGACTATGCTAGGTCATTCAATATCTCAGCAAGGACTGCAGGTGGACCCAAACAAAATAGAAATCATCCAAAGGGTCCCACCTCCACAAAAGCAGAGAGATGTTAGGAGTTTCTTAGGGTTAGCTGGATACTACCGAAGGTTCATAAAGTGCTTCAACAAGTTGGCCTCTCCTTTTTTTGGGTTTTTGGCTAAAGATTCTGAGCTTATATGGTCAAAGAGCTGTCAAGAGGTCTTAGACATTCTAAAGGGTTAATTTGTTAGGAAACCGGCTCACAAAAAGATAGAAAATATAGATCAACTTCTTAGAATTCAGACTCTTCGAGGGGGAAACCTCCTTTACATTACAGAAATGAACAATTCTTAGATGATTCAAATGACTAAACCTCCCTTCTATATATAGGAGTCTCATGGGTCATAATATAATGAAGCCAACATAATAGTAATAACATAAGGGCACAAAAATAATAGTAGTGGGTTTCTATGGGGCATACTAATAACAATATGGGGACAATAAGGGCACAATAATAACAATAAGGGATACAATGACAATAGTAATGGGGGAATCACTAGTATTATAGTGGTCTAACACGCCCCTCTCCTTCTGAAAAGCATTGTCCTCAATGCTTGAGTATTTCTGGATGCTTCTGTATAAAATTCTCATTCTCCCATGTGGAATTTTCAGCGGATAAGTTCTTCCACTTGATGAAATACTCCAAAATTGATCTATTTCGTAGCTATCGAGTTCTTGTTTTTGTGACTGAATATGGTTCCAAATATGATTTTTCCTTCCTTGTCAAGTTCTGGAAATATTGTTAAAACTGGGAGATTTTCACCTATAACCTTCTTTAAACATGAAACATGGAAAACTAGGTACGCTCAGGAAGCTACAGGAAGCTCCAATTTTTATGCCATAATAACAATCTTTTGCAACGCCTTGTACGAACCATAACACTTTGGTGATAATTTATTATCCTTCTTGGCTTGCTTGAGGGACATTTGTTTATATGGTTGTAGGCGTAGGAATACCTAGTCACCTACATCAAAACTTCTTTCGTTGTGATGTTGATCTGCCTGTTGTTTCATTCTATTCTGTACCAAGGTGAAGTTATCCTTTAAGAGTCGGAGAACTTGTTGTTGATGCACGATGTGATGTTCCACTAATTGAACCTTAGAATTTTCTCTTAAATATTATGTGATGGATGGTGGATGATATCCATAAAGTGCCATAAATGGGGTCATTTTTGTTGTATTGTGGAAAGAAGTTTTATACCACCATTCAGCCAGAGGCAACCATTTGACCCATTGTGTCTGTTTATCAGATACAAAGAAACGAAGATATCCTTCCAAACATTTGTTTACTATCTCAGTTTTCCCATCAGATTGAGGATGATAAGATAATCTATGAGCTAACTGAGTACCGAGACAAGAAAATAATTTTGTCTAAAAATTTCCAGTTAAAATGGGATCTCTGTCACTTACAATAATCTTTGGGTTTCCATGTAGCTTTTGAATTGTTTCCATAAATGCAGTCGAAACTGTATTGGCTTTAAATGGATGTGATAATTGACAAAAGTGTGCATACTTGGTAAGTCTATCAACTACCACCATGATGACACTCTTTCCCTCAGACTTGGGTAAACTTATGATAAAATCCATTGAAACCTCCTCCCAACATTGGCTTGGAATGGATGAAGGTCGTAATAGACCCAGGGTCTTAGTTGTTTCAAATTTATTTTGTTGGCAAACCAAACATTCTTCCACAAACTTTTGAATATCCGATTTAAGGCCATCCCAAAAAATTCCTTCATAACCCTGTGGTAAGTTTTTAAAAATCCTAAGTGCCCTCCTAAGGGAGAAGTGTGCAATTCCATAAGAATATTTTGTTTTAATTGGGAACTCTTACATAGGTATAAGTGATGTTTGTACCACAACGAATCATTTTTCCAGCTAAATGTATCATATGTACTGGGATCTTGTTGTAACTTTTGAATGAGTACCCACACTTCTTCGTCATTCTTCCATTCCTCCCTTGCTTCGTTTAGCCAATCTAGTTGGACAATAGAAATGGCGCACAACAATGCTTCCACATCCTCATCCTTTCTTGGGAGTGCATCTGCCACAACATTTTGCTTCCCTTTTTTGTAGATGATTTCAAAGTCATACCTCAACGTCTTTGTGACCCATTTTTGTTGCTCTTCATAGGATAATCTTTGTTCTCAAAAGTATTTAAGACCATCATGATCCATTTTTACAAGTGTCTTCTCCTTAGGTAGGGTCACCATTTTTTAAGTGCATGTAGTATTGACAACATTTCATTCTCATAAATAGCTTTGTGTAAATACTTTCCCTCGATTGGATGACTTTCGAAAGAAATGGGTCTTTCATCTTGCATTAAAACATCACCAATTCCATTTCCTAAAGCATCACATTCCACAATAAAGGTTTTTGTGAAGTCCAGTGTAGCTAAGACCAATGCTTGGCACATTGGCTCTTTAAGATGTTTGAAGGCCTTTGCTGCTTCTGGAGTCCATCAAAATTCATCTTTCTTCAATAATGTTGTTAGAGGTACTGCTATTCTCCCATGATTCTTAACAAACTTGCGATAATACCGCGTCAACCCGAGAAATCCTCGCAGATTCTTTATGGATGTGGGGATTTTCCATTCCTTAATGGATTTAATTTTTCTAGGGTCTACCTTAACACCTTCATGAGATACAATATGACCCAGATATTCCACCTCTTGTACTCCAAAGAAACATTTGGAGCTTTTTTCATATCATTGTTTCTCCTCCAATAATTTGAGCACCCTGGCAACATGTTCAACATGATCCTTCCAAGACTTGTTGTAGATTAGTATATCATCAAAAAATAATAACACAAATTTTCTAAGGAAGGGTTTGACAATGGAATTCATCAAACCTTGAAATGGAGAAGGTGCATTGGTAATGCCAAAAGGCATGACCAAAAATTCATAATGACCCTCATGAGTTCTAAATGATTTTTTCGGAATGTATTCATTCTTCATTCTGATTTGATGATATCCTAAATGAAGATCCAACTTGGTGAATTAAATTGATCCATGCAATTCATCCAATAAGTCATCAATGAAAAGAATGGGAAATTTATCTTTAATAGTGAGCTTGTTGAGCTCCCTATAATCTATACACATGCGCCATGATCCATCCTTCTTCTGCACCAATAGTACTTGAGCAGAGAAAGAACTTTGACTAGGTTGAATTATACCAAACTCTAGCATTTCTACAACCATACGTTCAACTTCACTCTTTTGGGCATAGGGATATTTGTATGACCTGATGTTTGGAGGAACACTTTCTGGAATCAAATGAATACCATGATCATGATCATGAATATGTGGGATACCTTTAGGAGTCTCAAATACCTTGGAATGATTGTCCAAGGCTTTTTGGAGATCTGGAGAAATAGATGATTTCAATGTGGGAACCTCTAGCGAACATAATTGTGCAATTACACCTCATTGTTCCTTCTTTAGAAGCTTTGTCATACAGTTAGAGCTAATTATCTTTCCCAGTTTCCTTGCAATACCCCTTAATTCAACTTCCTTTCCTTCTGCAAAAAATTTCATGAAAAGTTCTTTAAAATTAAAAGCTATTTTACCCAAGGATTGTAGCCATTGGATTCCTAGTACAACATTAGCACCACCCATTGGAATGGAAAGCATTGGGATATTCAATACATATTCTCCCATGGATAGATTGATATTATGGCACTTTCCAGAGCAATTTATGGTTCCTCCACTTGCAACCATCACTTGACACTCTGGTGCTGGATATAGGAAGAAATTCAATTCCTTTTCTTCCTCCTCTTCACAAGCTATGTAGAAATTTCTTCTCAACACACTTATGACCTTTAGTGTATTTGCTATCACAACTGTAACAAATCCCTTTTTCTCTTTTTTCTTCCAATTGTTGTGGTGTCAACCTTGTAGGTTGTGGAAGGCTAGGGGCAACAACACTTCCATCTTTGTAGTTGTACGTTGTAGGCTTCTTGGTTGCCATAATTTTTCTTTCCATTTTTCTTGCTAACTTGAATGCCTTCTCCAATGAATTAGGTTCCCAAAGGAAAACCTCATGTTGGATATTATCCTTTAAAGTCCCTATGAACACATCAATCCTATGCTCCTATTGAATATATTTTACCCTTATGTTCAATTTTTGGAAGTCCTCAATGTGTTCCATCATTTTACCCTTTTGTTCGAGATTTATCAATTGGCTAAAAATGGTGTTGCTTTTTGTATCCTCATAATGTGCTATCATTTTAATCTGAAATGGGGCACTAGGCTTCTTGTCAGCTTACAAGAACCTCTCCCACTCAAAAGCTTAAACAATTTCCAAGATATATGCTTATGATTGATAATTTGCTGAATTATCAATCATAGGTTTATGCTTCTAGTTTTCCTTTACCTAACCAAATGCCTTAAGTTTATTTGCTTAAACTAATATGAAACATATAACAATGAAACAATGCAGCAAATAAACATCATACACGTAACAAAAATATAATTATGAGTTCACCCAAACCTCTTGGGCTACATCTCCGTGAGCTCTAGTCAACTCACCTAGGCTCTTTGGGATTATGGATTAAATTCTTTTACAAGTTCCATGCTCAACTCCATAGGTTTACAACTAAACCAATGGGCTTAGAATGCCATATTTATCCCTGGTTGTTTGGATGTTTGGCTCTCGGCTCTCATCTCTTGGCTCTGGCTCTCGGCTCTCAGCTCTCGACTCTCGGCTCCAGCTCTTGACTCTCGACTCTTGTCTCTTGGCTCTTGGCTCTCAGCTCTCAGCTCTTAGCTCTCGGATCTTGGCTCTTAGCTCTTGGTTCTCAGCTCTCGGCTCTCGACTCTCAGCTCTTGGCTCTAGCTCTCGACTCTAGCTCTCGGCTCTCGGCTCTTGGCTCTTGCCTCCTGGCTCCCAGCTCTCTGCTCTTGGCTCATGGCTCATGGCTCTCGGCTCTGGCTCTCGCTCTTGACTCTAGCTCTCGGCTCTAGCTCTCGTATTTTGGCTCTTTGTCCAACTATGAGCCCCCTCAAGGGAAACTTGCTTTCTCAAGGGAAAACCTCTAAAGGGAGAGTAGCTTCTTCACTTGGCTCTCTAGCCTTTGAAGAATCCTTTGACTCTACAGCTTCCATTCGTTCCTCTATGTGCAATCATGAGGAATCATTCCTCTGTGACTCTGCATCTAACCCTCTAGCTCCATGGCTCTGTGTTTGGCCCTCTGTCTCTACATGCTTCATAATGCATTCTTATTACAAAAATGCCCACTTATAGCATGGCATAGGTGCGATGGATTGTTCCCAATGGAAATGACACAGTCAACCAGTATTCTCCCTATATTTCAAAAATAGCAGCATAACAGAAACACATAGGAAAACTCATGAAAAACACATCATGAGCCTTTAGGTGGAACTCAAATAAAGTTCAATCTCCCATATAATCCTCTCGGGTCCATCCTCTAATCACTTATCACAATCCCAACAGGCAGAAGCCCTTTTGTATTGCTACGATCTTGATTGCCGATTACGCTATTGCAATCACATATCTGCATATCACATTGTCGCATGTCAATGGACCTTTACATGGTTGTGATCCCATTCGCGGATCATCGATCGCCGATATCGACGCATCGCATATCGTAATCGAAATGGCCTGGGGATCTATACCACTTTCCAATGGACTGTGCCAATCTGATATATATCGCTGATGCCGATCGCCAATCCGACTCATCGCAATCACGAGTCGCTCTGCCCGGGGTTCTGATATTGCATGAAGGCCTTCCTCCGATGCGATATATCGGTGATCGCAATCGAGGATCCTTAAGGCCTGTGGTTAAGTCATCCTTTGGATTTTTCTGACGTGATTTCCTTAGAGGGCCTTAAGTCCATTTTTATAAGGAAATGACTCATTTTTAAAGGACATTGGGCCAACTTCTTTCTACATTAACTCCTTCGTCTAGAGTCCATTCTGGTCCATTCAAATTTGTAGTAGATTCAGATTGAAAAGTTCTATGAAATGAGACTATTCCTAGGAGAATCTTTTGGCTTTCATTTTTGAGTAAAAAGTCATCTAGGATCATTTTATGATCATACCTCCCCACTGGAAATGTTTTGGACCCCAAATGACTGATATACTAATCTGAGTAGTATATGAGAGTAACAACACCCTCTTCTTTCAGCCTTCAAATTCTTTCCTTGCATAGCTAGTGCCTCTGAGCCAAAACTCGAATATAGTCAACACTTTCCTTCCTGGATGTGCTTGTCCTCCGGTTGAAAACTGTCTTCCTCCTTGACTTCATGCATAACTCCTGCTGAGAAGGTTGCAAAAGGTAGTTTGAACTTCTCTGTCTTGATCATAGATCCAAGGTGGCTCAAACAAATGTGAAGTTACATCTTCTTCACAAAAATTTACATTTGTATATGTTTGAAATATTGTCAACAACAACTGTTAACAGCAACAGAATTACAGACAACAACTGGATGACCTAAACTCTTGCTTCAATAAAAGAAATAGATTTCACATCTTGTGAATACCTCCATGTCTTTACATCTACATACAAATGATTGACTATATAACAAGCCAACAAAACATGCCTTTAAAACAATTGACCCTTCAAGTCAAGCATGTAGAAAAATAACTGCAGGATTCTTTTTCAAAGATGAAACACTTCATCATTATCTCCATCTTGGAGATCAAATAAACTTTTCCCAAGTCAATATTACATGACATGCATTTTTACAACAAAGTAATCAACCCTTAAAGTTAATCACACATACATGTTCAAATACAAGGAAATCATCAACATCCCTTTATTCATGCACATCATTCTCATGCATGTATTTCATCCTTCAACTTTCGCTTACGTACACTGTACTTTTGAAGCTGAAATGAACATAATGTTGTAGCAACAAAGTGAGCTCTTACTCAACTTTTCCATTCACCTTCTTGGTAAAACCCTGCAAGTTGCATTCCATTAAGAAAGAAATGCAAATAGATTTGATATATTTCTTTTCACATAAAAATTTATGCAACTTTAATTGGATAAGAACTCTAACCACTTCTTACCAATCCATTTCAAAGGTCCTTCCTTTGTCTGCACATCAACAACAACATGTGAATCATCTTGAAAGACATCATTTATGGAATCTTTCTTTCAATTCCTGCCATTCTCTCTTTCCACCTTCTTCAAGTTTCGTGGAAGCATTGTTGGATTCAAATTCCAACACCTTTCAGCAATATGTTCTTGCTTATGGCAGTAAGTGCAACACATGTGCATCTCCTCAATTACGTGATTTGCCTTATCCAATGGACCTTTGGCTTCTTGCTTCTTTTCCTTCCAAAGTTTCTTACATGTGGCCATCCTCTTCCAATAGCTAGAAACATTATGGTTATCCAACCCACAAAAGGAACATGCAATTCTTTTCCAATGCTTATATGGAAATTTATCATGCTTAACATAATCAAAAGGAATATGATTAGAACTAGAATTATACCTTTATTTTTCACTGTTATTGCCTTCATGAGGGGGTGAATCGAATGAAGAAGTGGCTCCCTTTGGAACACCATCAATCTCTTCAATGCTGTTAGAGTTTCCAAAACTCTCTGGTTCAAGTGTATGTTGATATACACCTTCTTTCTGCAAAGTATGCTTCACACTATTGCATTCCCCAAGAATTCAATATTCACACTCTTGAGGTTGAAGACCTGAAATGAAACTCATTCTTGGAATTGTTTCAATTGTCTTCATGGCAGCTTTGGAAATTTCTCCATAAGATTGTCCATAGCCAAGACCCAAATACTCAGGCCTTTCCTCAACCATTATTGGCTCAATAATACCATGTTCATGTTTTCCCAATCCTTTTCCTTCATAGCCCATTTTTAACATCAACTTGGACACTATACCTCTTGTATGTTTTTCAAAAGAACCAACATAAACATTTTTAGAGGAATTTGAAGACAAACTAGAATTGTTTACCTCTTCTTCAAGCTAATACTTGACTAAGGATTCTTTGGCAACAAGGAGTTGTGTCTCTAGCTCATGCACCCTTTCCAAGTTCATATTTGCAATATCAAGTTGTCTCTTCATTTCTGACAATTTGTCTGAAAGCAACTGCTTCTCTTCCTTCATGGAATTCAACTACTCTCATAGTATGATGCTCTTCCTTCCATCCTCGTACATTTCTCTCACCATATCCACCATGATGAACAAGTCTTGCTTCATGTCTTTATGACAGAATCTTGTGATGAAGGAGGGTTTTGAGGACTCACTTGTAGAAGTTGTGATTATCAAAATGAACAAAATAACTTCAAACAATATTAACAAAGAGCTTATTCAAGGAACCTTTTGCAAGAAACCTCTTGTGCTTCCAGGATTGCTTTGAGGTCCTTTGGGATAAGAAGAATGCCTTCAACCCTTCTTCCTTCTTGTCCTCTCCTGGACTTAGCTATCAATAACTTTCCTTGAACCTTTGCAAACTCAAACAATAGTCAATTTACAGACAATCAAACAATCAATCCTTGACTGTTTAAACATCTTTCAAGTTAAGCAAGCAAATAGATTGCTCTCTCAATCAAACATCCTACTTTGATCAATCAAGCATCATGATACCACCTACTTCATGATACCACCTGCTCTGGTATAACTTGCTCTGATATAACCAACTCTGATACCAGCTTCTTTGAAGGTGGGGTTAATCAACTTGGCTTTGATACCACCTAATATGAAATGGGGCACTAGGCTTCTTGTCAGCGTACAAGAACCTCTCCCACTCCAAAGCTTAAACAATTTCCAAGATCTATGCTTAGATTGATAATTTGCGGAATTAAAAGAACTTGAAATAGGTGCATGCTTTTAGTTTTCCTTTAACTAACCAAATGCCTTAAGTTTATTTGCTTAAACTAATATGAAACATATACCAATAAAATAGTGCAACAAATAAACATCATACACATAACAACAATATAATTAGGATTTCACCCAAAGCTCTTGGGTTACATCTCCATGAGCTCTAGTCAACTCCACTAGGCTCTTTAGGGTTATGGCTTAAATTCTTTTACAATTTTCACACTCAACTCCATAGGTTTACAACTAAACCAATGGGCTTAGAATTCCATCTTTATCCTTGGCTGTTTGTCTCTCTGGCTCTCAGCTCTTAGCTCTCAACTCTGCCTCTCAGCTCTGGCTCTCGACTCTAGCTCTCAGCTCTCATCTCTCGGCTCTCTGCTCTCACTCTCAGCTCTAGCTCTCGGCTCCCAGCTCTCAACTCCTAGCTCTCGGCTCTCGGATCTTAGCTCTCGGCTCTCGGCTCTCAGCTCTTGGCTCTCAGCTCTTGTCTATGGCTCTTGGCTCTAGCTCTCGACTCTTGGCTCTTGGCTCTTGGCTCGCAGCTCTCGGCTCTTGGCTCTTGTCTCTTGGCTCCGACTCTAGCTCTCGGCTCTAGCTGTCGGCTTTGGCTCTCAGCTCTTAGCTCTTTACCAAGCTGTGAGCTCCCTGAAGGGAAACTTTCTCTCTCAAGGGAAAACCTCTGAAGGGAGACTAGCTTCTTTGCTTGGCTCTCTGGCCTTTGAAGAATCCTCTAACTCTGTGGCTTCCATCCATTTGTCTGTGTGCAATCATGAGGAATCATTCCTCTGTGGCTCTGTGTTTGGCCCTCTGGCTCTCTGGCTCTGTGGCTTTGCGTCTGGCCCTCTAGCTTCGCATGCTTCATAATGCATTCTTGTTACAAAAACACCTGCTTATAGCATGACACAGGTGCGATGGACTATTCCTAATGGAAATGACACAGTTGGTTGTTCTTTTTCCTATATTCCGAAAATAGCAGCATAACAGAAACACACAGGAAAACTCATGAAAAACACATCATGAGCCTTTAGGCGAAACTCAAATAAAGTTCAATTGACCCTATAATCCTCTCGGGTCTGTCCTCTTATTTCTTATAGCAATAGGTAAGAGCCCCTTTCTATTTCCGCGATCTCAATCGCCGATCTCCGATCATGTTATCGCAATCACATGTCGGCGTTGTTGCATATCGACATATCACATTGTCGCATGTCAACATCCCTTTACAAGGTTGTGATCCCATTTTCTGATTGTCGATCACAGATATCGGTGCATCGCATATCGTAATCGCAATGGCCCGGGGGTCTATACCACTTTCCAATGGACTGTACCTATCCGCTATATATCGTCATTGCCGATCACTAATCTGACTCATCGTTATAGAAAGTTGCTCCGCCATGGGTTCCGCTATCGCATGAAGGCCTTCCTCCGATGCGATATATTGGTGATCACAATCAGGGATCCTTAAGGTCTGCGGTTAAGTCCTCTGTATTTTTCTGATGCGATTTCCTTAGAGGGCCTTAAGTCTATTTTTATAGGGAAATGCCTCCTTTTTAAAGGACATTGGGCCAACTTCTTTCTGCAATAACTCCTCCATCTGGAGTCCATTCTGGTCCATTCAATTGTAGTAGATTTAGATTGAAAATATCTATGTAATGGGACTATTCCCAAGAGCATCCGTTGATTCTCATTTTTTAGTAAAAAGTCGTGCAGGATCATTTTCTGATCACATTTCTTCCGTAAAAATTGCCCAAGTGACAATTTGTTTACGAGAGAAAAGCCATCGATACCATACAAACTTAGTTGGTTCCAAATTTAAAGTTGCAATATATCCCTTTTGTGTGTTTTGCACATTATGGAGATCAAAAAATTACTCCATCTGTAGTATCAATGCTCCGGGATCCTTCCCATCAAATTTCCTCATATCGATTTTTGGAACATGGTGGGTCTTCAATCAAACATTAGAGTCTATGAAATCATGATTAACATTTCTTTTATTCTCATCATGAGTTTCCTTTACTACCCTTTCACCATTAGTGACCATTTGTTGTAGCATCTTACTCAAATTTATCTTCAATTCTTCCATCTTATCGTCCATGCCATTCATCTTAGCATCATGCCATTCATATTAGCTTCCATTCCATCCATCTTAGCTTCCACGCCATCCATCTTAGCTTCCATCTTAACTTGCATGCCATTCATATTAGCTTCCACACCATTCATCTTGGCTTCATTTACCTTTAGTGAGAGTGAAATTTGTTTTACTTGGTCTTGTAATTTTGATATATCATGTTGCATTTCTTCCTCTTCTTCATGAGTCATGCTAGAGCTTTCAGGTTTCTTAATAGGTGTTTCCATTTGCTTTCTTTGGGTCATTAATTAATGCTAATAATTCTTCATTATTCCCTTTGAATTCCTTCAAAATATTTTTTCAAACCAATCTTATGCAAAATTTAAAAACGAACTACACACCTTTTTTTTCACTTTGTAAGAAATTGATATTGAATCTGTTGTATCTCTGTAACTGCGGATCTCGAATATCTGAAATCTTGTCTTGTGGTAGCTCTCTGAGTCATCTTTCTAACCCCGCAATTCTTATGAAGATTGGATTCTCTAAGAAAGATTTATGCACAATCTCCCACGGTGGCCTGATTATAAACTAGTTCAGTAGAGCGAACTTGTACGACGCACCATGTGTCACTGTTTATACCTTAGTACCTAAAACTACAAGTTGTCCTCTTTCTGTAACTTCTTACGAAATTTCAATCTGGTGCTCAAAACAAAAGTTATGACATTTTTTTCCCAGGTCACCTGTTTAGAATGTAATTGAGGAGTCTGCAAAAACCCTAACTTCCTCAAATCATATCTCTGCAAATATAGCGAGACAAGCTCTGAAATTCCGATACGAAGTTCAAAATGATTTTAGAACAAATGGTTTTTTTTGGTAGCTTCTGAAATGTTGCCGAAACAAATTTATAACTAAAATTCCACGATGACCTATTTGGAGTAGCGAAACCCTAGAATCCAAAGCTTTGATAGCAAATGTTAGGAAACCAACTCACAAAAAGATAGAAAATATAGATCAATGCCTTAAAATTCGGCCTCTTCAAGGGGGAAACCTCCTTTACATTACACAAATGAAAAATTCTTGGATGATTCAAATGACTAAACCTCCCTTCTATATATAGGAGTCTAAGAGGTCATAATATAATCAAGTCGTCATAACATAAGGGCACAAAATAACAATAGTTGGTTTCTATGGGGCATACTAATAACAATATGGGGACAATAGGGGCACAATAATAACAATAAGGGATCCAATGACAATAGTAATGGGGGAATCACTCGTATGATAGGGGCCTAACAAAATTAAACACTGCGCCAATCCTTAGAGGCCCAAACTAGGCCCTCCCTTTTCATATTCATGTTGATGCCTCACACAAAGCCATAGGAGCAGACTTAGGTCAGGAAGAGGAGAAATTTCCCTATGCCATCTATTTTATCAGTAAGAACCTATCAAGGGCTGAGCTAAACTATATTGTGACTGAAAAGGAACTCTTGGATGTTGTGCATTTTTTAAACAAATTTAGGAATTACATTACAAGCTATCGAACATTTGTGCATACTGATCATGCTGCAACCAAATATTTAATCAAAAAATCAGATGTGACTGCTTTAATTATAAGATGGTTGCTTTTATTACAACTTTTTGATCTAACTATTGGTGATAAGCCTAGTAAGGAAAATTTTGTTGCAGACTTTCTATCTAGGATGAATCTGCCTGCAGGTGAAGAAGGAATGGTGAATGACCAGTTACCAAATGAGCATTTGTTTGCTATTTCAGTTCTTTTCCATGGTTTGTTGATATAGAAAACTATTTGTTATCATAACAGTTCCCACCAAACTTTCCCTCCAAAGAAAAGAGAAAGATAGTTAGGAAAATCACCCCCTTCACCTGGATTGGGGCAATCTATTCAAACTTGGCCCAGATCAAATCTTGAGAAGGTGTGTAAGGGAAGAGGAATTTTTTGACATCTTCTGACTTGTCATGATGGGCCTTGTGGAGGTCACTTTTCAGCAAAGAGGAAAACATTCAAAGTGTTACAAGCATGTTATTATTGGCCTACTCTTCATCAGGATGTGAAAGAGTACATTAGTCGGTGTGATCGGTGCCAAAGGATGGGAAAGCCTACTCCAAGAGATGAAATGCCCCTACAACCTCAAGTGACCTTTGAGCCATTTGACAAGTGGGGCATGGACTTCATTGAGCCTATCAACCCTCTTTCAAAGAAAAAACAATACATTATTGTGTGCACTAATTATTTGACTAAGTGGGTTGAAACCAAGGCGATTAAGGAATAAAGAAAAGAGAAGGTGGCTGAGTGCGTAAGGGAGAATGTATTCCAAAAATTTGGGTACCCTAGAGAGCTAGTCACATATGAAGGCCACCAGTTTACCTCCAGCATGATTGAAGAACTGCTCAGCCATAAAAAAATCCAGCATAGGACCTCCACTCATCATCCACAAGCTAATGGGAAAGTGGAGGTGACCAACAGGGCACTGGAGAACATCTTAACCAAGGTAGTGAGCAGCAATAGGAAGGATTGGGTAGAGAGACTAGTTGAGGCCACCTGGGCCTATAATAAAACATGGAATACCACCACTAGATTTACACCCTATGAGCTAGTCTATTGGAGAAAGGCTTTGTTGTCCATTGAGTTTGAATATAACACATTAAGGATGGAAACCCAACTAGATTTGGATCTCAGTCATGCATAGAAAGAAAGATTGTTCCATTCACTTCCATTTGAATGGATTGGATGAATTCAAAATGTAGGCCCTCCTACATACAGAGATAGTTCAGCTTCAGAGGAAGATCTAGCATGAAAAACATATTAAGGAGAAGAAATTTCAAAAGGGAGACTGGGCATTGTTATATGATTCTAGGTATAAATATTTCAAGGGCAAGCTAAGGACAAGATGGCTCGGACCTTAGGTAGTGGAAAAGTGCCATGATAATGGTTCGATGCAAATCATAAATATAGATGAAGAAGCCATTCTATTGCTTGTTAATGGACACCGATTGAAAATGTACAAGAGGCCTTTATCAAAACAAGAGTTCATTGACAATATCAATAATACAATGATGATGGTGGAGCAAGTTCCAACTCCTCCCTCATTAGGGCACTAAAAAGAGAAAAAAAGAATAAGGATTTAGGTGAAAACCTCCATGAGGTGTCTGAGTCCTATATTTAGGTTGAAAACCTCGTAAGGCAGCCCAAGGATGAGAAAAAATGAAAAAGAGTAAGAAGATCCCTAGGTGAAAACCTTCCTTGAGGTGCCCAAGGTAGATATCTAGGGTGAAAACCTCTCTAAGGCAGCCTAAGTGTCTTTCAAAAAAAATATATAACAAAATAAAAAAAAGACATAATTTTTATTTGCAAGTGCGTGAGAAAGACAATCAAGGAGCGAAGAGAAGATCCAAAGGGAACCCTGCCTCACATATATTCATCTCCTCCACTCCTTACCATGCATCCCTCCATCAATTCCATTTTTTTTACTTCATTGCTTCAATTTAACGTGAAGATTGTGTTTTCTACAAGATCCCTTGAATGGTAGGGTGGTTAGGTCCCACAAATTCATTCTAGACATGATCTAACCCTCACCTCATCCATTACCATCATCCTTGCACTCACACACACTCCTACTTCATATGTCCATTCATTACAACATCCTCACAACACCATCAAGTAACATGATCAAGAAATTCTAAGGGAGACACCAAACATTGTGAAATGGTAATCCAGGAGATACACAGTAGTAGCAGCATCATATCTGTAGTCACAGACACCATCAATAGACAATAGAGGAGGAGGTAGAATGACCATGCAGAAAATGAACAATGCAGCACCTCTGGTCCTTGACAAACTGCAGCATGGTATCGACACCACAAGTAAGTATCCCACTCACTCACTCATATGCATCACTTGATCAAAAGTTGTAAAGGTTATGAGGTAGTTGGTTTGTATGTGAAAAGGTGACTAGTTAACTTGGCCATCTTCATTCAGTCATCACATACAAAGCAGGGTGTCCTCTAACACATGGCTGAACTCAAAGAATAGAGGAGGAGTAGGACAAGAAGTGGTTAACTATTGATTTAACAACTGTGGGAGCTTATTACAAGGAGTGGGAAGGATGAGGTGGTATAAAGGGAAACAACACATCATTTGCGTGCATTCGTGCATTCCACCTCCTTGAAACTCCCTCACTCAAGTAGCTCTCATAACTCTGGCCACCCACTGGTAGTAAGGATCCATCGTTCTGCAAGAGAATTCCTACAAGAACAGTGTTGGGCCTCAAAATAGTCCCTATTTTCACTCCATTATTCACCAATATTTTCACATTTTACCTTCATGTCACCTCCATTCCACCTCCATATCATTCCATTTACCTCATTATTGGATTATAACTATGCTTTTCCAAAGTTTATTAATTCTTAACATTTTTAAGTGAATTTATGGCTAAACTTTAGAAAATAATATGCTTAAACTTATACCTAACATTTAGCATGAGTTTGTTGACATGTGTAGGCACAAAGGAAGCTTCCAAGGCATCTTTATGTGGCCATGAATGATCAAATTCGAATTTGAAAAGATAAGCTTCATGGAGTAGATCATGGAGGATAGGGTTATGTGTCATCATTGGTTGAGAAATATGTGGGTCAAAGGAGAGAATAGTGGGTCTACATTTATGAGGTTGTTATCATAGTTTTTGTATAAATAGGAGTACCTCCTCCATTCCAAAGGAGAGGGCTCTTAGAGCATTGTATCCAATTGATGATGGAATAGAATAAAGCTTCATTTTACATATATGTTCATTATGTAGTTTTAGATATAAGTTTTACATATATTTCCGTATCATATGAGGAGATACCAAGAGTCTAAGTTAGGTTCTCTCTCTAATGATTTATATGGTAATTGAAATTCATTCTTTTGTTTTTATGTTTAAAGTCATTTCATTTCTTATGCTTATGAATGAATCTTAGTTTAGTTTGGATTAGTACATGAGAGGACAATCAAGAGACTAAGTTAGTCTCTCTCTCTACTTGAATCTGAACAATAATTAAGTTCATTCTCTTGTCTTATTTCAAGTTTTTAGTCAATGGTTTCTCTATGATACTGTAGGGAAGGACAACCAGGACCTCCTTAGTTAGGAGCCTCTTCCCTTGCATATTATATTGAATCATAAATAATTTAGTTAGACATAGAATTAGTTGCCTAGTCTTGCATATATATTGTTGGCGCCATCACAAGCTTACGAGTTTCCCTGGTCGATAATTTATGCAGCAATTTAAGTCCAATAAATTGCCCAACATTTTGGCGCCATTGTCGGGGATGGTGCTAAGGGATTAGGCATTAGAATTTAATTCAGTACTAGTATTTTTCTTTAGACAAAATAATTTGTGAGACCTGGTGACAGCAGGATCTTCACAAATGAGTTTAATTTTGAGTTTTCTGATATTTTAATGCTTAGCTAGTTTTAAATTTTGTCTTTTCACAAACACCCCCCCTGCATGAATAAAAACAAATCAAGTGATTAGTATGCTCTCTTCCTGCGCTTCGTGCGATCAGGAAGATCATAAAATCCATTGATTTGGTTCAAACAAAAAAACTCTTGCTGGAGAATTAAGTTGCAAAAAGACAATAAAGAATTTTGTGAAAAAAACATCTTTTTAGATGAAATTTAGTTTTTAATTTTAGATTTAAAAAAAAAAAAAAAATTAGTTTTTTAGTTTTAGATTTTAAAAAATAAAAAAATTTAGTTTTTAATTTTAGATGTAAAAAAAATCCACAATATCTAAAAAAAATTTAGTTTTTTTAGATATTGAAAAAAAACTAACCATTTTTTTTTAACATTAAAAAAAAAAAAAACACTAATCATATTTTTTTTGGTTTTGTTTATTGAAAAAACAAAAAAATAAATTTGCAAAATGGGCGTTATTCAAATATTGGATCTGGTCAAAACCATGCTTGTGGAATCCGTAGATCATAGCGCCCTTCACGTTGTGCACCAGGCAGTAAGCAATGATAACGAAACCTACGATTCCGAGCCTGCAAAGATATTACTCCCTTATCTTCAGAGAGCCGATGAGCAACGACTCCGACAAACGATCTTTTCCCTCTGGTTTGTGAAGTGAGCTTGATGAAAAAGATACTGCTGCCAAAAGTGGCATGAAGTGGCATGAATATAGTGCCAATGATCTGTGCCTCTGACGCAAAGGTTATTAATTGATCATCATCATGAAGTCTGTAAGGATTACGAAAACTGCGCCCTCCGAAATTCTGAAGATGGTGTGGCATGCGGTGGCCAAGGCTGCTCCAGATCATCTCAAAGCCTACGTGGGCAAAGCGAAGGATATTGTGTTTGACGCTCTCAAGAAGAAGAGGCGCGCCTATGGAAGTATCACAATAAATCACTATAGGTCTCTCCTACACTTACCCCATTCCTTCACGAAGCCCAAGAAGCCCTACAACCTTTCATCTTCTTCCGACGCCACTTCTTCGTCTGAACAGCAACTTGATCCTTTTAATGCCTGCACCTCCTGCAATAACAAAAATAATGATTCCATAAATCCTGTCTCCACTTTCATATTGAAGAGATTTAATGAAGATGCGCCCAATCTGGATGAAGAGATTGATCGATTGGCCGATGATTTCATTGCTAGTCTTCATGAAAATTTCCGACTGGAGAAACAACGGTCATTTAGGAAATACCAGGAGATGCTTGCCAGAAGCACTGCACCATGTCTCTCAGGGCATCAGTGCCGTAGTTGATGTCCGCTTTCCGATGGGGTTGCCGTCGATCCTCACAGCGCTGGAGGTTCTGGACAATCCCATTCGTCTTGTGCTCAAGGACGCCCAGCATTTGGAAGAGAACACCGTCAGGATCATTCCCATGGATGAAACTGAGACCTTGATCCCAGGTATGAAGGAAATGAAGAAAAGAGGAGCTGCGAAGATCCTCACCCGGACAGAGCGCAGGAAGACCCTCACAATGATGATCGCAGACTTTGCAAAACCAAACGCTTTGCATATGGAACGCTTTGGATTTTTCATTTCAATTGTTTGGATTTTGTATTTATTGCTATATATTATATTTCTTTTTATTTTTTATTTGTTTTGATTTACATTTATAAATGTTGGATTTCTTTTGATTAATATTTCTATATTTTTAGTAATAATTTTGATTTTTTTTTATTTATAAAGATTGGATTTGGTATATTTTTAGTAATAATTTTGATTTGTTTTGATTTATAAAGGTTGGATTTCTTTTGATTTATATTTGTATATTTTTAGTAATAATTTTGATTTGTTTTGATGTTTTTAGATTTGTATCTGTATATATATATATATTTTTTTTAATAATTGATTTGATTTGATTTATAAGTAAGGTTTGACTTGTATTAATATATATTATGATTGTATTAGTATATTAATTATATTAATATATTAATATGTTATAATTATATTAATATGGTTAAAAAAAAATAAAAAATTATATTTATTTTTAGTTAAAAATTTGGATTTTCTTAAAAAATACTAACTTCATTTTAAGGATTTCCTAAATAAATTTTGTTGATTTTACAATTTTAAAAGAAAATTCAACTTGAATAATAAATTAAAAAATTTATGTTTTTAATTTATTGTTTAAAAAAGAAGAAGTAAAATCAACATAAAAAAATGATGTTTTCATTTAATTATTACTTTTAAAAAAAAAAAAATAATGACAATAATAATTCACAAAATTCACGCAGATTTCAAAATAAAAAAAAGGGATACTTGGAGACACATTTCGAAAATCAATTGGAGGAATCGAGATGGCATAAACTCATCACATGATTCTTGTATGCTTTACAGAACAGAATTGCGAAGCACATTCATGAGTTATCTGACAGGGAGTATTATTTTACATGGTTGTTTTTAAGAATGGATTGAAACTGGTATCATGAATTGAGTTACTTTCAACGCTTTGATTTTTCTTAAATCTGTTTTATTTGGTACAAAATTTTTGCGTAAGAATCATGAAGGATATGCGCAATTCTTCTTGAACACACTTATGTTTTCTTTGTACCAAGTTTTTTTACAGGTTACAGGATAATCAAGTGATCATAAGGAGATTACATTATGTGCACAATTGGTCTTCCAAAGACTAATTCATGAAAAAAATTCTCAAGACAAATCCAACTCCACAACCACTACCTTCCACCTCCCTTTCTGAAAAGATTTTGAATCCCACCAATTGTACATCCATAAAGCATGACATTTCCATATCCATTTTTCACAGCAAGAGTTCGTATTCATCCACCATGCATTTTCCTTACATCCATCCATTTTCTTTGTCATTATCATTCCCCTTCATTTCCACCAATAAAACTCTGCTTGAGTCAAAGTCCTAGAGTCTATGTATCATTGAAAAACACCTAGAGGCTTGCATGCCTTAATGGCAAGTACTCTTGCCAATGAACAATGGGAGTACATTAATATCCCTTGTTCGTTGGATCTTGTAGGTGACTCGACTACAACAAATTTATTCGTACCTACAAAGATGTGTTAGGCATCCTGACTCCCATTGGAATCAATGGTGGGAGCTCTTGTGTTGGCTAGGGGTATTCATTAACGGCCACTAAGTCAACAACTTCTTGCTATGTTCGACATCGACACATTTAATCACATAGTAAGATTTGTGCCATCGAGCGTTGAAGACTTGAAGACCCATATTTTGTAGCAGATGAAGCCAATTTCCATTCATTGTATTTCCATTCATTGTATACATTGTATTTCACTTGAGGACAAGTGAATAAATAAGGCTGGGAGGAAAATGTAATTTCTATATTTTGTATACCTTCCAAGCCTTATATATTTTCAACCATATTCAGAAAGACTCATCAGATTCATCATCCAGCAGCAGATACAACTTTCAGCCATGTTCAACAGACTCCTCAGATTTTTCATCCAGCAGCAGAGGATCCAGCAGCCGATACAATAACACAGATTCATCTTTCATCCACAGCTTGAAGAAGCAGATTTAGAGCAGAATTGTGGCAGCTGCACATGCATGATTCATGCATGATTTTTCCAACCAAGTAAAAAAGACCATGAACAAAAGTTCTTGCAGCCACACGTGCACAGCTCTCATCCATTTTGGAAGGGTAAGTTAAGGTATGATATTTTCTAACTTTTAACCATTAAATTCCTTGAAAAGTTAGAATAATAATTTTTGGAAAAACTTCACTTCCTTTTTCCTTGCTTTCCCCATTTCACATAATTTCCCAAATCATCCGTTTAAGGGGAAGGATACATCCACATTCATATATCACATTCTTAACCCCACTTACCTTCAAGCTATATTCACTATTACATGAGCATACAAATAGCTTTGTCAAAAGTATTTAAAAGTTAATTGGATGCTAACAGAATCATGGTTGTTACACAAGAACCAACCATGGTGCATTCCAACAAAATGCCAACACAAGCATGGTTGTTACACAAGAACCAACCATGATGCATTACAACAAAAATACTCTGCAATAAAAAGCACATTATCATTATGCAAAGGTCATACATTGAATGCAACAAACAAAATATGGTTGAAACTCAAGAACCAACCAAGTTGTAATTCATTAAAAATGCTTTGCAAAAGTTAAGTAAATGATATCATGCAGAGTTCGAGCCAAAGCTCAAGTACCAAAACGTAATGTAATAGATTGCATGAGGACATGTAATACCATTGATTGCATGAGGACATGCAATATCTTGAGTTTGGGGGAGATGTTGGGCCTCAAAATAGTCCCTATTTTCACTCCATTATTCACCAATATTTTCACATTTTACCTTCATGTCACCTCCACTCCACCTCCATATCATTCCATTTACCTCATTATTGGATTATAACTAGGATTTTCCAAAGTTTATTAATTCTTAACATTTTTAAGTGAATTTATGGCTAAACTTTAGAAAATAATATGCTTAAACTTATACCTAACATTTAGCATGAGTTTGTTGACATGTGTAGGCACAAAGGAAGCTTCCAGGGCATCTTTATGTGGCCATGAATGATCAAATTCGAATTTGAAAAGATAAGCTTCATGGAGGAGATCATGGAGGATAGGGTTATGTGTCATCATTGGTTGAGAAATATGTGGGTCAAAGGAGAGAATAGTGGGTCTACATTTATGAGGTTGTTATCTTAGTTTTTGTATAAATAGGAGCACTTCCTCCATTCCAAAGGAGAGGACTCTTAGAGCATTGTATCCAATTGATGATGGAATAGAATAAGGCTTCATTTTTTCATATATTTCCATTATGTAGTTTTAGATATAAATTGTGTGAATGTAGGATATGAATTTATGTAGTTTTAGATATAAGTTTTCTTAATGTAGTATATGGAATAATTTGTCTTGTTCTTAGGAGAATTGAGCTCACTCTAAAAGGATGAGAGAAACATGTTATTTCATATTAGATCTTATTTCATTTAATTTCTTATATGTTTGAGGATTTGATTTGTTTATGATTGATGAATGAGTTTTGAATTAGAATCTTATTAGCATATGAGAGAACAACCAAGAGTCTAAGTTAGACTCTCTCTCCATTTGATCTGCATGATAATTAGAATTTATTCTTTTGCTTTTATGTTTCAAGTATCATATGAGGAGATACCAAGAGTCTAAGTTAGGTTCTCTCTCCAATGATTTATATGGTAATTGAAATTCATTCTTTTGTTTTTATGTTTAAAGTCATTTCATTTCTTATGCTTATGAATGAATCTTAGTTTAGTTTGGATTAGTACATGAGAGGACAATCAAGAGACTAAGTTAGTCTCTCTCTCTCTACTTGAATCTGAACAATAATTAAGTTCATTCTCTTGTATTATTTCAAGTTTTTAGTCAATGGTTTCTCTATGATACTGTAGGGAAGGACAACCAGGACCTCCTTAGTTAGGAGCCTCTTCCCTTGCATATTATATTGAATCATAAATAATTTAGTTAGACATAGAATTAGTTGCCTAGTCTTGCATATATATTGCTGGCACCATCACAAGCTTACGAGTTTCCCTGGTCGATAATTTATGCAGCAATTTAAGTCCAATAAATTGCCCAACAAACAGTCTACAGGAGCAGTCTACAGGATACACAAAGGTAGTCTACGGGATAGGTAGAGAGGGGTTCAAGAGGGAATATCAAGAGAATTGTCCACTGCCACCATTCTAAAGAGGTACGATCTAAAAATCCATCCACATTTACAAGCAAATGAACTAGAAGTCCTCTAAAATGCTAGTGTATTACATACATAGGAAACTTTGTTTTCTCAAGAATTTTCTCAGTCCCCCACTCCACACAGCAGAATCCATGCCACTGTTATAGTTAGAGGGCTAAATATATATCTCACCCCAGAGTTCATCAGTAGGGTCACCACAATTTCCCTAGGAATTGCATGGAGAAAAGAAGACAAAGTAGACAGTCAAGTGGCAGAAAAAGGAAATTCTTTTTAGAAGGTGAAGAACCCACAGAGGATAAAAAATGGAGTAAGGGGGGACAATCTGTCATACCCATGGAGTGAGGTAGGCTACCAACTCATCAAATATATCTCACATGAGGGTAAATATAGTGTTGTTTATGGCTACCATTTTAGGATGCTTGAAGAACTAAGATTTGGGGTAGAAATACCAGTTCACCAAAGACTCGGCATACCCTATTTATTGATGCAATCACTGATAGACTCCAGTAGCAAAGTAAAGGAAGGGAATTTCCAATAGTTGTTTCACCATGGTTTGGTCAGAATCCTTATTGAGGATTCCCTCCAAAACCTCAGCATCCCTATAAAATGGCCAGTCTTCAGAGACTTACCAGTAGAGGATGACATCAAAACCCTCATCTATTATGTTAGCCATTCTATCAGAGAGGAAGAAGGCATTGAAACATGGATGTCTCCAGAGGCCCCTGCGAGGACAAATATAGGAAAAGGAAAATCAACTAGCATGTATGGCCAAATTCTCCTTGGAGACCATCCAGTGTAGGATGCCACCTAAATCCTACGCTCTTTACCTCAGAGAACAATGGCTGCAATTTCAGATTAAAACACTAACACAAAGGGGTACCATGCCATTTCAGGACTACGGGAAGTTTATTGATCTTTGTGATCAAAGTGCACTAGAGGATATGGCCAAAATGGTTGAGCTTTACTTGCACAACATGGCCTTCACAGACATGAATATTTGGTATCCTAATGCAGAGCTAGGTGATCTACAATTAATGGCTTTGGAATCATCGATGAGCCATGAGAAGTCAAGGGTTGTAGATATGGAAAGAATATTGGCTAGAGAGAAAAATGAACCTCTTTTCATTAGAGCTGAACAATCAAATCCCATGGCCCTAATCAACACCCATAATCTAATTGCAAGTGATCCTCAGCTGGCACCTAGATATCTTGCTGCCCAAGAGCAAGAAATTTCAAATTTTGAGGATATGTTTAGGCTGCTAAGAAATGATAATATACATGCCTGCTAAAGGAGATGGAAAAAACTACCACATAGCTTGAAGATCAGAGAATATCGCTCCCCTCAAAGGTTGAGAGAGGCACTCAACATGACACCTATGTATAAGCAATCAATGCAAAGGTTGAAGGTCAATTGGGTAGGCCTAAAACTCAGTCCACCACTACTCCTAGGGATGCTAGAAGGGAGAAAAGAAGAAGAGGAAAAGAGGTAGTGGGAAGAAGTAGAAAGGAAAGAAGGCTTCTATAAACAAGAAGAAGAGACCACAACAAAAGTATGGGATGTCAGAGAGGCTACTAAAGCCATGAAGGACATGGAAATTGACTAAGTTGCTCAGAGGATGAGAAACACGTTCAGTAGGGGGGTGATGTTGAGCCTCATCATTGGGTAATTATATGGGCCTTAATTGGCCTTAATTCAACTCCTAGCTTAGCCATACCAACTATTCTCACAACTTATTGCATACTTTTGATTATATTTTGTTTATGAGATGAGTTAGAGTTGGATATTTTTCTTTGCGGTCTAATGTGCATGTATTGCAGGAATAAAGGATAAAAGCAAGGAATTGTGGCAAAGACCTTGGTCAAAACTAGAATGGGACAATGGAGAGGAATTATAGGAGGCAAATCCTCCTCATTTAATACCCCTCTGTTCGAATATTCCTCCATCAGCTCGGACTACAAGCAACCAAATCATGAGGACTAAAAGACAACCGAGCAAGTGAAAATGACAGAAACCAATTTATCTTGAGTGGGGAGCCAAGACTCCCTAATGGGAAGGAATCCGTTGGAGACTTCAGATGTATACGTAGAGAGGCTTAGAACCTCAGTAGAATTCAAATTTTTATTGTAAAACTCTACTTTATTTATGAGCTCCAAGACTTGTGACAGTTTTGTTATGTAATCCACAGTTTTTATAATAAAGATGAGTTTTGTTTGAAGCCAACACTGAGTTAACTCAGAGGGCTGAAGCTATTAGGTTAGGGCCCAACCCGAGCAGCTGAAGCTCCTCTTTATTATACATGTATGATAGCATAGCTTCTTGGTTCTGTTCATTTGCTTAAGTAGCTTCCTGGTTATACTCATTTGTTTATGTAGTTGTAGTTTCATTACAACATTATAACATAGATTTATGGTTTAACTGTTCATTTGCTTAAGCATCTGCATTCCAAGTACATTAGCATAGAGTAGATTGGTTGTGCTTTAGTTTACTTCTATTTGTTCCTTCTTTCAGTTCACAGGTTAGCTAGGAGGAAAATATCACCATAAGGTTGTCCGCAAGTGTCTCGACCTCACCTCCTACCTGTGGGACCATGACTTGAGGAAGAGACCCTTCAACAACCCTAAAAACACAGGTTTCTAGTTCTCACTTGAGCTTTGGAGTTTGTTGTTTGATGCAGTTACCTATTTCGCTTCACTGTCGTCTTTTTCCATTACTCTCAGTTCACCCTCACCCTTACTGGTTTTTTCTGTCGTTTTCATTTGAAACCTCCTTTGGTATGTTATTCATGCATCATTTCCTCACTATCTGAGCCACAACAAACCTGACCAATCACCGTCCGATTCATTAGTTTAGCCACCGACATCATGTGCGAAGTCTTCCACCTATTTTATGCGCTCTAACCTCCACCGGTGATCTATCTCTTGATCCAATGACTGTCACGTCACCTCAATACTTTATGCACCCCAATCTCCATTGTCAATCGGTCTAGCCTAATTCGACAACTATTGCATAATCTGAAGTGGATTATTGCACAACCATTATCCACCCGAGAGCATGCGAGAAAAGTGGTTTTCTCGTGCTACGTATCGCTCAGTTAGGCTAATCACATGAAATTCAGAAATACAACTTACTGCTTTGAGAGCACGTGAGAAGCTTCTTACCACATTCAAAACCTGCTCCATCATTTCCGCACATTTTCTTCTCGCAATATGATCTCCGCCGTTAATCTTCCAATTAATCATGTTCGTTCATCCATTCCCTTATTCCTCACGATAAGATCTTCATTGTTCATCTGCTTCTTTACCCTGTTCATTCAGCTATTCACTAAATTGCCCGAGATAAGATCTCTGTCATTCATCCTGTTCGTTAACTCTGTTCATCCATCTATTCACTTAAGCCCCCGCGATAAGATCTCTGCCATCCATCTTCTATTTTTTGACTGATCCAATGGTCCCTATGCATTACTGCATCCTTACGTCCTCCTTTCACCAATTTCAATCTTTGATTGCTCTTCCACTTGAAAACAGATTTAGTTTAGTTCCTTTGCTTACACCTTAGTATAGTTTAATGCTCCTTACCTCTGCAACTTAGATAGCAACATTAGGTTAGTTTTGATTTAGCAATTATGTTTAGCATAGCTGTTTAGATGGTTAGTTAGGTTATGGTGTGGTTTAGCATTACATGTTGTTTTCTTCATTACTACAGTAGAGTAGCTCTCTCTTAGAATAGATTTTCTCTTCTTCCATCAAATAATTAAGCTTCTTTTGACCCTATAGAAATCTGGCTTGGAACCCATGGGGTTTCTTTCCAGATGAGCAGTGACAATAGGCATGAACTTCACTTTTACTTGTGCATATAGCACTATCACCTCCAAATTTCTACGAACCCCGAGTTGATAAGTAAAGCTGGTAGCCCTGGAAGTTGCAACATTCTTGTTGCAATACCTAGGCTCATCACAACTCAACAGATAGATCTTTGTAAAATCCAAAAAAAAGTCTGAGAAAAAACCCTAAAACCAAGAAATCATAGGTACTGACCTGTTTCTCTATACGGGTTGCACTTTTTGGGCTGTTTAGTGCGTTTTGGCCTCCAAATCACACTTTTTGGGAAAAAAAGTGTGATTTCTGCTCCATGTTTCTCGATTCGTAAATCTCGAAAAAAAGGGATGCCTTTGTCATGGCTAGTTCCCGTGACCTGTGGAAATGACCAGAAAGCTTGCAGAAGTCAGAAATTCATTAGATGTAAGGTTAAAAAACTAGGAAACATTAATAGAATTAAAAAAACAAGAAACCCTAAGCTGAAAACTAAAGATCACCCAGGATTCTGGATCAGAGGTATAAAAGCCAGTGGAGTCACCAATTTTGTATTGGAGACCGAGGTTTCTGAATCAGAATTATTCCCCAGCAGAGTCGCCAATTTTGTTGTAGTGTTTTCTTCTCAATGATGTACGAAAATAACCCACTTAAGATTGTGGATGACAAAAAATCTCAACTATATAAACGGCTGCTAAACATTGTAGATCTGCAGAAACTGATAGAAACAAAACCTGCCAAAGTCCAAATCTATGCCACAATCATAGTTAAATAGCAAAAATAAAGAGTAATAACTCCAATCATCCAATGGAAACGAAATATGTAAAGAATAATTTTATTATAACACCTATGAGGAGAATAGATAAATGTTACCAATCCCCTTCTATGGGATGGGTCATTGGATATCCTCAAATGTCTTTAGCTTGTGTAGAGTCTCTCTCCTCTATAATGCATCAACCCAACAAAAATATGGTGTGCGACAATGAAAATAATCAAAAGTGAATAATGAATGGAAAACCCTTCTATTTATAATAAAATATTGAGTTATCCTCTAATAATGAACAATAATAAAATATTATTGAACTCATTCTTGGAATAACCACTTGGAATATTTTATTATATTTGTTTAGGAGGGAAAAAATATTTAAACTTTTATTTAGAAATAATAAATAAATAAATGATTTATTATCATCTCAAGGAATTAGTTAATGAATAATAAATCAATAAGGATTTATTTTAAATATTCCTAAGGCATTTAGTCAAATTTAACAAAAAATAATAACTAATTAGAGATTAATTAATTATTCTCGGAGAAAAATAAGATAATTAATGATTTATCTATTTATTTTTCATGATTGGGTCAAATTTGACAAGGAATAATAATAAAACAATGGTTTAACTAATTATTTCTAGAAGAAAATCAAATAAATAGTGATTGATTTCATCATTCTTCATGGGTTTAACTATAAATTACTTAATAAAGGTGGTTTATTAGGAAATTTCTCACAGTTAAAGCAATTTTACTATGGTAAAATTGGCTTTACATGGTGTACTTTGATCCATCTAGTAAATTAGGCTAGATGATCAATTTTTTGGTGATAACAATAATCATCACAATTGATAAATAGAAAGAACTTTGGCTATGCCAAATGATTCCAATCTCTAATGTTTCTTAAACCATACGCCTAATAGCTCACTCTTCTATGCATATGGATAGTTGTAAGTCCTAGTTTTAGGTGGTAAACTTCCAAGTTGCAAATGAATAGCATGGTCATGATCACAAGAAGGTGGAACACCCTTAGGTATCTCTCCAAATATCTTGGAATGATTTTTGATAACTTTTCAGGGATCCAATGAAGCAGAGGATATATATATGTTTGAACATCTAATGAATACGATTATGCAATTACATATTGGTGTCCCTTATTTAGTAGATTTTTCATCTTATTAGAGTATATAACTCTATTGGGTTTCCCTTGTATACCTCTATGCTCAATTTCGTTTCCTTCCAAGAAAAATATTATGAAAATATATTGGAAATCTAGGGCCATTGTTCCTAATGATTGTAACCATTGGACCCTTAATACAAAATCAACACCATCCTTCGTACCACAATAATGGGTCTATCCAATAAATACTCTCCCATATTCAACTTAATACTATGGAATTTCATTGAGCAATTTATGATACCTCAATTTGCAATCATTAGTTGAAATTTTAGTGTTTGATATAGAAAGTAACTAAGAAATTTTACCAATTTTTAATTGATGAAGTTGTGGGTACTACTTGAATCAATAAATATTGTTACCTTTTTATTTTCAACATATCCTTCTATCTTCAGGTTTGTGGAGTATTAATGCTAGCCAATGCATGAAAAAATATTAGCTGCAGATCTTGTCACTGTTATAGCCTATTTTTGCCACTTTAAGTCGGTGAAAGAGACCATTGTCCATCATTAGACTTCTTGAACTTGATGCACACTTCATCATCTTTTATTATCCATTTTTACTAGGATGGTCACTCCCACAACATTAGTATGATATGTACGGTTTCTATTAGACAATGCACAACATAGAGATAAAACACCTTAGTTTCCTTTGTGAAAGTAGCGACCATGGTAAAAGATTCTATATTTTGTAATTCTCAAGGAGATCAACTTGACCTACTTGTCCATCAATTTCCTAGGGGCCAACTATTGTAGAATTTTCCTAACTCCATGAACCCATAGTTGTCCAAATACATTCTCCCAAAGGATAGAAAAATATTATATGAAATGATCCTGTCAAGAGGAGAAGGGAGTTAGAAAAAGAGTGATAGATCAGTCAAGTTGCTAGCTTTCCATTAAAATTTCATCAAATGCAAGATCATCCATGTATTCCTATATCTAGGTAGCTATAATGTCAAGGATTGAAGAGTAATAAGGAACCTAAGGTGTATGACGTACTAGATTATTTTAATTAATTCAAAGTACATGTGTTTTTCCTTCCTATATATGGGTTTCGATTATTATCTACAAATGTTTTTTGCCTTTTACTTTGCATGCTAAATCCTTCTCCACTGAGGATGAACTTTCATCTTATCTGCTGGTGAATGTCAGAAAGAGGCTAGATATAGAAAGTGAAATGAGAAGGATATTCAAATAGGAGTGATATCTCTAGGATTGTTTTTACATCTACTCTATCATCCCATAAGTGATTAAGTGCACACTTGTTTCTCTATGATGTAGATTTGGTTTGCATGTGTTGATATTTATCCTTAGGAATTCACATAGACTATACACATTTTTTGGTAGATCAGATGGTTAGATCCACGGGGAGACAACTCCTTGTGTTAGGGAAATTTATTGGAACAAAAAAATGGTGACTCCATTGATAAATCTAACCATAGTGCTTTTACTTCTCTCTCGTTTGTTTTGGTTTTGGATTTTTATTTGTTATTGAGTTGTTTTCTTTGTATTTCAATATTGTATGGGCCTACTGTAGGCTCATTTTTCTTGAACTTATTGGGTTTTGTCCTCAAATTATTTCTAAACACACCCTTGTCTCATAGTAACTACCTATTACAGATTTACACAGTGACCATACAATTAGGTCACGTGTTTTCAGCCTCAATATCTACAAATGATTCCTTTTCCATCTATTATGTGGGTGTCACTACCTTCAATGGGTTGGTTTTTTAGTAGGTTTCCATATTATATCTCCTTATTTAACCTTAGATATATCATCCTATACCTGTTATTGATCCGATAGGGTTCATATCTAGTTAAATTGGTCTTTAATTTTACTATATTTTCTTTGTATTTGCAATTTTTGTTTGTGAGTCAAAATTACATTTTTGCTACAATTGCTTCTTGCAATGATTAATAACTTTGTTTCTTTTATTACAATATAAAATAGATCTAAGTGGTTTGGGAAGAACTTTTGATCATTTTGTTTATTTATATTGTGAAAAAATCATTTTCTCTTTGGCCTCTTTTGTCTTCATCCCTTATCTTCTCTTGTCTTCATTTTGTTTGTTTCCCTTGTAGCTCATTGTAGGTGTATGCTTTTTGTTGTCTACATTGACCTCCAGATCTAAAAATTTAATTTCCTTTAAATTTAATGTCTATATATGTGTGATGAACCATTGTTTATGATTTTCTTTTTCAAAGCCTTAGTTTTGAGCTTTTGAGTGCTTCATGCTATTTCTTTTTTCATTATTTTTTTCTGTTTTTCTTTTGGATTGTTTTGTGGATTAGATTTATTTTGTGGATTTAGTGAATTTCAAATGGAATGTTAAGAGAGAATGAGAGATTCTTAGTCACTTGGAAAAAAGAAAAAAATACTCTCTTCCCTTCCCTAATTATCTTTCATTGAAAGTGGAAGAAAAAATATTGCATTTCATATGGCATGCATTAGGATTGGTATTGAGTCATTTTACACCATCTCAATGGGACTCCCTTAATCTAGAGTAAAAGACAACTATAAAATAATTGAAAATAAAATCAACTAGAAGTTTTGGTTATAGAAAACCAACGATAGTGTATGATTATAAATCCTTGCAGTAGAGTTTGGAGAGGAAACTCCTCAAGGATGTCAAACTGAAACTAGAACTACTAAGGACAGTAAATCCATTGTCTTAGTGGAATAATAGGAAAAGATAATCTTAAATGAGATTCAATAACATAATCGCATGATGAATCTAAGGGTGATATCCCCACTCTCAGGCTACTAGTATTCTTGAATTTTGCACATTAGTTAGAAACCCCCTTGAGAGGCATACAAATCATTTGGAGCAATTTATCTAGAGGTTTCAAGTGTGGACACCTTTCCTATGAATATGGTTCTAGTCACATGTATCCCCTCAACTATTTGAATATGAAGTGGAAACATTAGTGGCCTATATTTTAGGGCTCTTACCTAGGTGACTATGGGGCGTAAGCCCCCACAATATCTCATAAAAACTTCAATCATTCTATCAATGCTCGTATAAGGTGATGCTCAACCCCATCAAGCTCACGTGCACTAATTAAGGCTGATATATGGAGGCTGGGGTAATAGCTTCTCTAGTCCTTTATTATTCCAAGACAAATGAGGATTTCTTCAATTCAGGAATCTTGACTTTCAAGAGGTATATTTGTAGTGGTTTTCTTGTTGTATCTCTTAGGAATTTTGATAGTACATGTTATTTTGCCCAAGTCTACATGGTCATAGAGGTGTCTTATATTAATTGATTAAATAATAAAAAATATTTACCGTAGCTAACCAAAATATTGATTTTTTTTTAAGACTTTTACACCTTTCTTTTGAAAAGGAAGGTATACCATCTAGAAGACATAGGATAACTATGGTATCATAGGAATTCTATAAAACCTGGGTTGAATGGATAATCTTATTTTTGGGAGGGAATACTTATCTATTGTTGAAGTTATCAATGAGAGTCCAATATCATATGTTAACCTACCTTTAAGCAAATCATTTGACACCGTACTCATATATCTAAGTGCCTTAAATTCTAAATTTTTTCCATGTTCTCTCATTTGAAGTTCAATGAGAGTGGTGCCTCTACTAAGAGTGATATGGTTCCTCCATCTCCATTCAAAATAGGAGTATCTTGTGTTATGTCTACATTACCACCAATCAGTGTGATAGGATCCACATTCCCAATACTAACTACTCATTTTCCCCTTCATGTGGCACCCCAATAGTTATTTTGAAAACCCCTACAAGTTTTTAGAGTGTGTTTATACACCTACCTTCATCAAAAATTGTATTGGGAATGGGGGGAACCTGAGAAAACCAATGTGATTTTGGAGGTTTCTATCTACTTCATCTATTCCAATGGTTTTGATACCTAATTTAGGTATATCTTCTTCGGGGAACATCCAGGGGGGTTTATTTTTATCCCTAGTAATTATAGGAGTAATAACATTTTTAAAATAACTTCTGCTCCTTAGGGTAGTTCTATGTTAGGAGGAACTCATTTATATGGTACTTTTCTCTCCTTCAAAGGGTCTAGATTACCCTCACAATTTCCCTCAAATTCAAAATTTTAAATGCATGAAGTAATTTATGACCCATCCACACTTTTCCTTCATCAAGGGTCACTACCTAAACCAAAATTCCCTCAACCTATGAAACCTATGGTTTTCGAAAACATCTTCCAAAACTATGGAATCATGGCTTCCCAACAAGAAGACAACTACCCTAACTCCAATAATGTTCACCTGATAATCGAGAACTATTCATATCCACTAGGGGGGCATCCATTCCATTACTAGGATCACAATGATCATTGGACTTTCAAAATTAAACCAAGTTAGACCCCCCACACTTATGTTTGTAGCATTTGATGGTAGAATCTACCCCATTTAGGGATCTTACCTAGTCCCTCCATCATGATAGGTGTTAATATTGTTTTAATCATTGTTGATATCATGTCTATCCCTTTAAATTATAGTTTCCTACTTTTTCAGGATTACCTTTGTTCCATTCTTTTTTGGGTGTATTCACTATTTCAACTCATGATAATCCCACATGATGAGTGCATTGCTACAATTGATCAACTCTATTTATGTGATCATACTCCCATTTCTCCTCAAGATAGAATATCACCTTATACTACTATAGTTGATTCCACATACTATTTTTCCATTATCGTTCACCATGTAATGTCCACTCCCATTAACTATGATCCCATGGATCTAGAACCAAAACCTACTCAACCCTCCAACCGAAATGGTGGAAACATTCATTAACCATTGTAGGAATCTAAATATTTCCTACCCTAAATTTGATAATAGAAATGAACTATCAACCATATCCCCCATAGAGGATGTATAATTATTTGAGGCCATTACATCTTTCACTAGTTCTAGTTATAATATACACCCAGGTTCTCACATTAATTACTTGTAATATTCTCACCACTCAATTGGCACATCACATAGTTCCCTCTCTTTTGGGACAATGCCTTTTCACATAAGATCATCTCTTGAAATTGATAGGGATTCCATGGTTATGGATCATACCCCCACTCAAGATATTGTTAATAACTTTCATGTCGAAACACCCCTTATGGATATTATGCATCCTAATGACCTTATCCATTATTTTTTATCGTCTTTGTGGATTTGCAACCTTAAATTGATTACTCTTTTACCTTTGGTCCAACATTATAGGTCAGTGGTGGAAACTATTCCCCTAATCCATATCTCATTAGACTGGGGGAAATACTGCTCACCACTTTCTTCCCTTTATTCCTAGCACTTAATGCAACACCAACCCGTATTTCACCTTTTTTAGTAACCATCAATATACTTTGTTGTGTATCCTACCTTCATACATTACCCAATTACAAACTACATTTCCTAAGCAGATGATTGAGTATTGTAGCTTCATCACCTCATGTGTCTAAGTTCCTTTAGTTTCAATAAATTTGGTTATCCCCCATTGATGGTGATTTGGATTCCTTCATGGTGTACTTATTATGTGAACCCTTTGTTTCCTAGCTCCCCATGAAGAGTACCTTATTTAGTAACTTGTCACTCCTTAGGCTCCTATAGGGGGGACCACCAATTTAATCTAGGGGTCACTGCCCTCCAGATTTTATGATATTCCCACTCTTCCATTGAACCATAATAATTTACACTATGGACACTTCTATTGTATTTCTTTATCCATTGGAATGATATATTTTACTATCTTATCAACATCAAGATTTTTACTTTGTTTAAGGAAAACAAATCCACATGTTACATACCTAAATTTGTATGACACACTAACAATGTGTTTCAAACCATAACACTTACACTTTAGGACCCCATGGTTTCCTATTTTTATTAAATATGGCACATTTACTTAATACAATTTTTATTGATTCTATCAATTACAATCAAGTGTTTTTATCATTATAACTTTCAATTTGGATATTTTTCTTCATGTGTTTAGATCCATTCAACATATCTTAAAATCACCTCTAGGTGCATATCATGAGGTATGGACTTCTTCCAACTGACATATTAGGTAACCCCCTAAAGAAATTTTCATTTACTAGTTCACATGCCTTCATCCATCTCTTTGACCCCATTTATTTGAATAAGCATGATTCCACTATCTTTATGTGTCACCACATTTGTATTTTTCCTCTTATCTACCCACCAAAGTATAACATCTATGTAATTAACATCCATTCATCTACCCATATAGATACTAGCCAGCTACCCCCACCCTTGTAGCACTCACCCTTCTTGTCACATCAAGAAAGAATTGTTTTCACTATGGCACTTGTCTCCATTTTTGTACATTAAACCTATATTTTTTTTCTCATTTACCAAGTGTACAAATATTTTTTGAAAGAAAAATTGTCCACCACCACATCAATTTGCCATATTATTTTTTGGTGGCATTCCTAGTCACCCTTAGTTGGATAATTTACATTCAAAGTTGTTTCTACTTGGACACTACAATGGTAATAATTTTTACTTCCTACTCATATCATTGTGATTCACCTTTGCAAGTGTCCCTACAAATATTGGTCCTCATAGCCAAAGAATTGATGTCTCAAGTTTCACTTTTAGTTTTCCTCCAAACTCTATATTATTGTCTATCCCATTATTTTTTTATGCTACCATTTACTCAATTGTTAATTATGCTTTGCTGAAGCGAATTTCATATTTTTTGTTTTTATTTATTGGACTTTTCCATAATTACCATCCCATTACAATTCGATATTCAGTCTAGCCAGAGTTTTGTTTGCAATGATCCTTTTCTATTGCGTGTAGCATCTTTCTTGTTGTCAACTTGAACTCACACATTCTAAGAATGAAGAGGTATTTTGGTTCTCATTCACCATCATATTAAAAAAATTGGATGGACTAGAAAGAACAATCATTTCTGTTCACATTCATTGGTTCCCTTGATGTTTGAAATTAGCACTTGTTCACATGAGGGTGGGTCCTACCTTATGATGCTTTCAATTTCTAGTCATGTTCAAATACCCCTAGACTTGGCCAACATTCATCATCCATCAATAACATTCTTATTCGTGTCAAGATCCTACGGATATTCTCCTCAAAACCATAATCTAGTCACACAAGTATCCCTAAGGATGATGGAAATTTCTATTTCATCTTATATACATTTTTAGCATCTCGAAAAATCATTCAACACTTTTTTTCCTCACCATAATCATCATTATTGATCAATACCATGAGAATTGTACATTCCAAACTTGACAATATATTAATAACAACTTTTTTCGCTATGTGTGTTATGTAGGTGGTCCATTCTCCACCCACTACAAGATGTCCTTCTCTCGTTGGTCTCTCTCTACATATATCACAACACCATTCCAATGGAACAATTAAGAAAAATATGACATATTTAAGCTATATGTACGCTGCTAACCTCATACATCATTGGGAAATATCTATCACCTAAAAATTACTCACAACTTTATGGGTGACCACTAAGATAAAAGTTACCTAAGGAAATTAATTAGTAACCAAAAATCAGTTGATAAAAACTTCACAAAATGGGTCTTTTCCATCTGTGCAAAGTAATAGTGTGGATTTTACATGATTCACATGATTGTCCCTTCAACAACCTTGCCAATTTGTATAAAGTAACAATTTCATAATGATTAACATAGGAAATATTAAATATATTATTAGATGGAAAGGACGAAGTTTAAATAATTTTACTAAGGGATATAAACATTTAGGGTTGAGTACTTTTCCAACTCAAGCACATTATCATGTCTCCCTTAGGAATGGGAAGCCTATAATGGACTTGGGATCAATGCACTCCATGAGCTATTTTAAAAATAGGTTTAAGAAAACCTATAAGTAAGATCCATGGGAAACAATCTAAAAAACAAAACAAGAGTAGTGTTATTGTTCCCAAATTTTGTTAGTGTCTTTAAGTCTCAAACTCTTTTCATGCAAACTACCTTTTAGGACGCTTACACCATTGAAAGAGATTACATATTTCTTGACTTGGGGGAGAGAGAACCAACTAAGGAGATCAACAAGGATATTCCTTCACAAGATTGAAGAAGCTTTCCCCATCCCATCCTCATATTCTTTAGTGTCTCGTTTCGAAGCCACCACTACCTTTATCCATTATTAATAATTATTCCCCCCTTTATCTAGTGTTCATTATGTGTTTTTTTACTTGTACGAAGATTCATTCATATTTGAGTTTTCCAATTTAGGTTTGTAATTACTCTTTACCACTAAATATAATTGTGACATTTTATATGATGTAAATTTTATTATAACAATTGGAATTTGGATCAACCATTTGAAAAATACCAAAAGGAAAAACAAATTCGAAATAAAATCTTTGGAGGGGATATTTTTTCCATAGCTTTCTCCTCCTCCACTCTCTTTCCATATACTAATCCAACATAAATTCAAAATAACCCTATTGAGCACTATAAAAACCACCTAGTACATTATATACTGAAACCAACTTGTCTAGACTCTTTGCAAACCTAATATGAGCTCTATCCAAAGATAGATACATATTTATGAAAGAGGCCTCTAGGCTTCTAGAATCTGCAAACAATTTTTCGAAAACCATCCCTACCTCCAAATGGTATTAGATATGGGGTCATCATTTCTAAAGGAAAAATACCCTCCTCTTTGTTATCAAAATTGTATCATCTCTTTAGGGAGGAAAGTCTTTTCATCACATCCCATGATTGCATCCATTCTAGCTCTCACCACTGAACTTGAACCAACTCTCCACACCAAGTACTTACCTATCACCATGAATGATAGAGTTAATGCTTTCCATCAATTGAAAACTATAAGGATTCTTTTATTTCCCATCCTTATCTAATTGAACGAAGTATAAGATTTAATGTATTTACTAATGAGTGGCTTACACAATATGACAAATGTTGTAATGACATTCCATAAGGATCTAGTAACCAAATATTTATCAAACTTTTGAACATTCTTTAAACCCCACCGGGGCATTCAAATCCTTCACCAACTTACGAGATGAAAACCTATATACTCCCTAGTTTATCTCGAGGAAAAATTAAGTCATTTTTTTCTTTATTCAATCTATAATTCCCTTCAGAATAAGGCTGATAAGCACCAATAAATTCGAATCATCTCTAACATTGCTTTCACAAGTATCAATTCGCTACCCTAGACAAGAACAATTACACATGGAGCTTATATTATTTTCAATCTTTGTAGGAATCCAAAGGGAATATACCCTATAGTACGTGTTTGTATTTACAATGAAGCTAATATACTTGAAACCCTCATCCAATTTTTCCCTCCAAAAGAGAAAATAGTGCTCAAACAATGTGAATTATTTTCATCTAGTTAAATGGCAAAGAATATTGATTTATGTAAGCTAATATCCATACTAGTGCCAATGCAAATAAAAATTTAAAATATCCATAACATTACTAACTTCCTAATCAAATCCATAACAAAACATAAATATATCATCCACAAAATTTAGACGTGTTAAAGCCAATGACCTTCCCACATTCACGCCTCTAATATTCCTCCTTTTATTTTGACCAATAAAACTTTATAAAAATAGTTACTCATTAAAATGAATAAGATGAAAGGGGGTAACCTTGATTAATTCCTCATGACAACTTAATATAATTTGAGGCATATACATCAATGAATACTACAAACTATGTGGAAGTAATGCACCCCATAATCCACTTGACCACTCTAAGGGAGAAATGTAGTTCCCACTTCCTAATCACATTATCTTATATTGGGTTATTAACCTATCTGCTTGATAATTGATTTTTGTGGTTGATTCTTATAATAATTATTTATATGCGTATGAGGTATGTGCATAGACAAATACCTATAGCTCACATAGATACATTAATATTCTTTGATTTGTGTTAAACTTGATTTATAGTTAAGTTTGGTTAGTTTAATTAAATGCTTAGCCATTAATTAAAATTAATAAACAATTAATGATTTATAATTATTATGATTAAATGAATATTTGATTAATTAGGATTATCACAAATCCATTTTGATTTGACTGACCTTAAGAAAATATTATTATTTTATTATTTATGATTATTATTTTAATATTTTATTATATTTATGACCTAAGAGGATTTGATACCCTAGAATTAATTTGAGGAGAACACAATAGGTGGGTTTAGCTCAAGATAATTAATGAATGTTGGTGTCATTAATGAAGTAGAAGGCCATGGAGATTTGGGGAGGTGGATAAGAATGGGGAGGAGTTTCTTGGGCAGGGTGGTTCCTTTGGATTTGGGGAAACATGGAGGGGGAATGGGGAGTGGTTTTTAGTACTTGGGGGTTGAGGAGGTTTTGGATGTCATGGAGAGTGGTGGATTTTGGTGTTTGACACTAAATCTTTCATGGCAAGAGCATCTCACATACATTACAACAACGGTTTGAACGCATGGTTGGAGGGCTAGGGAACTTTTATAGGTTCCTTGGGCTAAGAATTCATATATTATTTCCTAAATTCGAGGGCGAAATATTTAGTTAGGTATTTTTAGGAGGACCACAACCAAAAATCCACCTTAACCAGTTATTTTTCTTACTATGGCTAAGCTAAATAAAATTTCTCATAAATTATATACATTTAAAATATGTTGTTGAATTTGAAATATGTTTTGTATCTCTCTCTCTCTCTCTCTCTCTCTCTCTATATATATATATATATATATATATATATGTTGTAAAATATTGTGGAATATTTTTATGGTTTGAGGCTCCTTTAACGGGGATTCACATGTGGTATACCCACACTTCATAGAGATACTAATAATTCTTATAAGAATAAACCATTGAAGTTAATCATTCAACAGGTAGGTTAACAACCTAATATAAGATAATAGGATCAAGAAGTTGGAACTACAAAAAAAGGGTATGTAACATGGGAAAATGAAGATAAATCCATAAGACCCAATTGTATGCTTTATAGAAATCTGACTTCATAACCACCATTTGGGAGAAAGTGAGCTTCATACTATGTATCACTCCCTAAGATGATCCCATTTTTCATAAACGAGTTTTCCTTATAATAATCCAAATTCAATCATAGATATCACACGGGAAAAATGGTTTTATCCTCATAGAAGTCATCATGGAAATAATTTTATAGAACACATTACACAAAGAAATCAATCTATAATCGTCATAAGAGTTGATAATGGTAAAAATTTGACATTAATTCACTAAAAATTGAATTTAAGTTTCCAATAACCTTCCTATTCACCCATACTTAGTATATTAGCTTTAATAGAAACTCTTCTAACAAATTAAAGAAATCTAAGAAGAAGTCAATTCTCAAAATATCTATATCGGGGTTGTGATCTCTTCGAAGGGAGTTCATTACTAAGATAAATTGTTACATAAAAACTTCCTAAAACACTATATCATCCTCCTATTCTTCTACCATCCTCGAGAACTTGTTGATGATGATCACAGTTTTAGGAATATGACACCAAAATTTATCTATAAAAATGTTCCTAAAGTGCCAAACCCCTTAGCTACCCACCTATTTAAAACTTTTTACTTTCCCACCTTCCTCATATTTCAATTCCCAAATGGAGTTTTCAATTATTCTATGGGTCACAAAATTATGGAAGTACCTAGTGTTATTCTTTCCTAATTGAATCCAACTTACCATACTTTTAATTTCCACTTCATTTATTCTTTTAACAATATATTTTATTTTTTGGTATCAAGCTCCTTGAGTTCTTTGAAAGAGATATCTTTCAATTTAGATCCTTCCACCCTATTTAGAAATTATATTAGCTTGGCTTTGACCTCATTTAATTCCCCCCCTTGCTATTGATATCTCTTTTCCAGCCAGGCAACCAATTTATTTTTACCACCTATAAGGCATGCATAAATTTAATACATATAGAATCTTCTTTCTCCTAATAATATGATTTCCAATGCGATGAGGCCAAGTTCTTGAACTCTTCTTCCAAAGAAAAAATAGGATTAAATTTGAAGGGATACTTTGGCTTGTATCTATCTTCATCCAATTCAAACATAGAATGGAAATGATAAAAGCATGTGGTCTTCCCTACCTAAGTTAGAAATCTACCACCTTAACCAGACAAAGCAATATACATGATGAACTTGTCTAATCACATAGGCATTTCCTCTTCCCATATTTTATTATCAACCTAGGTAGCAATTAATTCCAATGAACCCAAGTTGAAAATATCTTCTCTATCCAAAGAAGAATTGGAATCTAAGTTATTAGGTTGTGTGGAAATACCCCAAATATCATCCCTATGAAGTTTGAAATTTAGATCAGCAGCAAAAATTAAATTATGCACCATAAGTGTATTAGGATTATACATATTATCCTAAAATACAAATTTACCTTGAGAAGGCGTATAAATATTGAGTACACTGAATGTCTTCCCAAATCTCTTGCTTTCAATCTCTATACAAATACAAGAGAAAATCACCTTCATTCTATCATGTTAGGATACCCCACATTGTTTGAATTGAGTCCAAAACAAGGAAATACCAACTCTTAATAAAAAAAATAAATCCATGCTCAATATATCCCCTCTTCCTATTGTTCCATGAAATTATAAGGACCATGTTATGATAAGACGTTACGAACAAATATTTGAAAGTCATTATTTTGGATTAGCTCTATAGATCCCTTAGATTCAGTGATAATATATTAATTTGGTTGCTAGACAAAGGGTTTGGGTTTCTCTGAGGGCCCTTACGATAATTTATTGTACCCCTTGTTTAAATCTATAGCTACTCCTTATGCCCTATTTATCAAGCACTTCCTCCCCACCAAGGATTAAATGTGGCCCAAACTAGAATCATCCCTAAGGCCTCCTCAAGTTACAAATTCCCCATTGATCTAAGCCTTCTAAGGTCTAATATCATAAATGACATCCCTTATTTCACTAGAGTGTAAGGTGAATGAGGCCTTGATATAGGAATTGCATCTTTCCCCAAAAGTATGAATGGAGTCCTTCAAGAAAATGACAGTAGGGTCCCCAATAACGATATCTCTTATAATAACCTCTATAGGGGCATATGGATTTACACTCACATTTGAGATTGGGAATTATATATTTGACCCTTTAACAGCCTCATGTATCATATTCCTAATTATAAGAGTATAACCCCCGCTACATGTTATGATGTCAGCTAAATCAATAGAAAAAGGAGGATACATGTTACATAGAAGAGATGAAATGTCCCTAGACCCAAACAATTTAGGATATATCCCCCTAATTTATTCTAAAATAGGACTGAGCTTAGAACTAAATAAAAATCCATTTGAAGTATTCTCAACCTCCATTCCCCCATTAATGAAATTTATGAATCTCTAAGTACCAATTGTTGTAAGTCACAATATAGTTTATAGTTCTCCTTTGTAAGAAAATATACTTTTGAGTGGGCCACAAAGACATTTGATATTGTCTTCACATCCTCTTTATACACCTCAAAACTATAAAAGGGTCCTTTGGTACGGTTTACCACCCATTTTATTTTTATGAACAATATATCATAGTTAGCGAAGATTTGCTTGCCTTATGACATGAAGCACATCAAAAGGGCACATTTTGTAGAAATTCCTTGTAGATTGGAACTGATAATTTTAATTCACTAAAACAATAGAATTTAATGTACTCTACTCATTAGTGGAAACAATTAAAGAATCACGAAATCATGAATCATACATGAGAAATAATTCAATCAACACAATACGCAATGATTTCTTGGGGAAAGCCATAGCTAAAAACCCCTTCTACCTATATATTGCATTAATCATAAAATATGAGAAGATTATAATGCTTTGCTCAAGATTGAGAAACCTCCACACTATCTCTATCTATCTCACTACTTCTTAGACAAGATTGGGCCAATACTCAACCAAATTTATGCTTTCCCAAGTCCCTATTTCCTTGCACCATTTCCTCGGGAATTAAATCCATATTAATTAGGGAAGTTCCTCAATTCGAATTGTGAAATAATCATAGGCCTTCCTCTAACTACAACTACTAGTACACTATCCCTAAACTCCAATCTCAACTGGGTCACTCACAAATCTGACATTCATGAGTTATTTATGAGTGAATCATCACTTAACTGGTTGAACACATGAAGCAACACCTTGCTCTCTGACTTCCTACTAGTTCCTCCATCAGTTGGAACTAGTTTAACTAACTTTAACTCAATTAAACTGAATTAATTAATTACAACTCAAAATAAACTCAACCAGACCCCTATAATATAGGAGACACTCTACATAACTCTAGTTAGACCCTCAACTCAAATTAACAGAGCCAACTAAGTCAATATAACTTAGTTAGCTCATAGAAGTTGTCTTGTGATGTCGAATTACAATTTTATTCCTAATTTAATTCAAGGAAAAAATTAATTTAGGATTTTCCTTTTTCATTTTCAACACCCCCTCTCAACAAGAAAGGGATTATCAGATACCCTAATCCTGCCTCCATGCAACTCGAGTTAGACTCTTGAAAATGCCTTATACAAGATGTTTGGATCATGTTCCTCTATAGGAGTGTACTCCAACAACATGATTACCCTGCACACAATATCGTAGATGGTGATACCAGATGTGAATATGCTTGGACTGATCATGAAAAACTAGATTCTCAAAGAGTTTGATACAACTATGATTGTCACAGTAAATCATAGTAGGATGTGTTGGGTCTTGAAAATGTTATTCATTTGCATTACACTTTCACTATTATGTTCATTATATCACATCCATTTCACCTCCATTTCACTATTATGTCACCACATTCATCCCACTTTCATTATCATTGGGCCACATTTATGTTTTTCCAAACTTTATTAACTCTTAGCCTTTTTAAGTGAATTTGTGGTTAAAAATTAGAAAATAATGTGCATATGCTTATACCTAACAAGTGGGTTGAGATTGTTGACATGTGTAGGTCAAAAGGAGGCCTCTAGAAGACCCTTATGTGGCACTCTAAGGCCAAATTCGAATTTGAGTGGAAATAATCATGGGATCATGAGGATATGTGTCACATCTCCTAATTGTATTGAAACTCTAAGAAGACATGTGTCTTATCAGTTCCTATTTTGATTAGGACTCTAGAAGTAGAGGGAGAGATTCATGGACTCTCATTAATGAGATGGATTCTCATATTTTTGTATAAATAGGAGATCTCTCTCCTTCATTTGTTAGCTTGTTAGTCTTAGCTTAGCTTGGCTTGTCGTTCGTCCTTGATGGCTTTGGAAAGCTTTGGAGAGCTTTGTTGTACTTTGTAATTTTGAAGAATTTGAATAAAGCTTTGATGTTCTCAACATGGAAGGAGATGTGAAGTAGATGTCATGGAGCATATTAAAATGTAAGCTAGAGTAGATTTTATTTTGTAATTTTGCTTTGATTTCATTTATGTATGTCATTTTATTGCTTTCAAGTTTGATAGTTTAGATTTTTCATTCATCCAATTTTAATTCATGCAAGTGTGTTCAACCAGTTGATTGTAGATTAGTTTTTCTTTACATGTTTTTGCATCAAATAGTGACATGAGATTTGCCTCTTTGCTGAATTTTTTCTTAAGCTTTTCAATTTAAATTATGCTTTGATTTCAATCTTATTTATTTGTTTTTGTTAGTTAGTTTAGATATCAAATTCTTCATGTCATTTGGTGTTATCTCTAGAGCCATGGCTTAACCCCGAAAAGCTACTTGGTGAGCTATCAGATTATGAGTGAAGTGATTTGATTTTACTTTCATCTCTGCAATTAGATATCAGGTTCTTCATGTTATCGACGTTATCTCTAGAGCCATGGCTTAACCCCGAAAAGCTACTTGGCGAGATATCGGATTATAAGTGAAGTGACTTGATTTTACTTTCATTTTCAAGTAGGTAATTTAGATATCAGGTTCTTCATGTTCTTGACATTATCTCCAGAGCCATGGCTTAACCCCAAAAAGCTACTTCGCGAGCTATCAGATTATAAGTGAAGTGACTTGATTTTACTTTCATTTGCAAGTAGGTAATTTAGATATCAATTCTTCATGTTATTGACGTTATCTCCATAGCCATGGCTTAACTCGAAAAGGCTACATGGCAAGCTATCAGATTATAAGTGAAGTAGATTGATCTTGCTTTTGTTAGTCCGCAATTTTTGGTTTATTTGAGTGCAATAGTTTAGATTTTATTTCTGTAATTAGATGGGCAGCAGAGACAGTGATCTCATGATCAGTATTTCATCTTTTATTTTATTTAAGTAGCTTCATATTTATATTTCTGTTCAAGTATTAATTTGATCAATAGCATGTTTTGAGATCTTTTGAAGTGTTAAATTTTGGAAGTTACCATAAGGGACATAAACCTTGTCTTGAAATCTACATCCATACTTGACCTTTAAAGGTATTCTTAAGACCTTAGAATAGGATTTCCATTTGCATTAGACACTTTAGGAGATCAACAAGAACAAAACACCAAAACAAGATAAAAACTATAAAACAATGAAGTAAAAAAATAGGTTAACTAAGCACATATGGTGCACCACACTTGAATAGTTTACGATACCCGGATTGATAATTTGTTATGAAGCCAGCTCACAAAAAGATAGAAAAGAGAGATCCACGACTTAGAATTCAGCCTCTTCGAGGGGGCAACCTCCTTTACATTACATAAATGAACAATTCTTGGATGATACAAATGAAAATACCTCCTTTCTATATATAGGAGTCTAAGTGGTCCCAATACAATCAAAGCCTACATAACAATAATATTGTAGGGCACAACAATAACAATAGTGGGCTTCTATGTGGCACAATAGTAACAATATGGGCACTACATGGGTACATCAATATAAATAAGGGGTATAACTACAATAGTAATGGGGTAATCACTAGTATTATAGGGACCCAACATGCCCCTCTCCTTCAAAAAAGTGTTGTCCTCAACGCTTGAGTAGTTCAGGATACTTCTGCATAAAATTCTCGTCCTCCCATGTGGAATCTTCAGCGGATAAGTTCTTCCACTTGATAAGGTACTCTGAAATTGATCGATTTCGTAGCTGTCGAGTTCTTGTTTCTATAACTGCTTCCGGTTCCAATATAATTTTTCCTTCTTCGTCAAGTTCTGGCAATATTGTTTGAACTGGGAGCTTGTCGCCTATAACCTTCTTTAAGCATGAAACATGGAAAACTGGGTGCAATCGAGAAGCTGCAGGAAGCTCCAATTTGTATGCCATAGTACCAATCTTTTGCAACACCTTGTACGGACCATAATACTTTGGTGATAATTTATTATCCTTCTTAGCTTGCTTGAGGGACATTTGCTTATATGGTTGTAGCCGTAGGAATACCCAATCACCTACATCAAAACTTCTTTCACTGCGATGTTGATCTGCCTGTTGTTTCATTCTATTCTGTGCCAACACAAGGTTATCCTTTAAGAGTTGGAGGACTTGTTGTTGATGTTCGATGTGATGTTCCACTGCCTGAACCTTAGAATTTTCTCTTAAATATGATGTGATGGATGGTGGTTGATACCCATAAAGTGCCATAAATGGGGTCATTTTTGTTGCTGTATGAAAGGAAGTGTTATACCACCATTCAGCCAGAGGCAACCATTTGACCCATTGTGTCTGTTTATCAGATACAAAGCAACGAAGATATCCTTCCAAACATTTGTTTACTATCTCAGTTTGCCCATCAGATTGAGGATGATAAGATGAGCTATGAGCTAACTGAGTACCAAGACAAGAAAATAATTTTGTCCAAAAATTTCCAGTGAAAATGGGATCTCTGTCACTTACAATAATCTTTGGGTTTCCATGTAGCTTTTGAATTGTTTCCATAAATGCAGTAGAAACTGTACTGGCTTTAAATGGATGTGATAATGCACAAAAGTGTGCATACTTGGTAAGTCTGTCAACTACCACCATGATGACACTCTTTCCCTCAGACTTGGGTAAACCTGTGATAAAATCCATTGATACCTCCTCCCAACGTTGGCTTGGAATGGATAAAGGTTGTAATAGACCCGGTGTCTTAATTGTTTCAACTTTATTTTGCTGGCAAACCAAACATTCTGCCACAAACTTTTGAATATCTGATTTAAGGCCATCCCAAAAAAATTCCTTCTTAACCCTGTGGTAAGTTTTTAAAAATCCTGAGTGCCCTCCTAAGGGAGAAGTGTGCAATTCCATAAGAATCTTTTGTTTTAGCTGGGAATTCTTACAGAGGTATAAGCGATCTTTGTACCATAACGAATCATTTTTCCAGCTAAATGTATCAGACGTACTGGAATCTTGTTGTAGCTTTCGAATAAGTGCCCACACTTCTTCGTCATTCTTCCATTCCTCCCTTGCTTCATTTATCCAATCTGGTTGGATAATAGAAATAGCGCACAACAATGCTTCCACATCCTCATCCTTCTTGAGAGTGCATCTGCCACCACATTTTGCTTCCCCTTTTTGTAGATGATTTCAAAGTCATAACCCAACATCTTTGTGACCCACTTTTGTTGCTCTTCAGAGGATAATCTTTGTTCTAAAAAGTATTTAAGGCTATCATGATCTGTTTTTACCTTGAAGTGTCTTCCCATTAGGTAGGGTCGCCATTTCTTAAGTGCATGGAGTATTGCCAACATTTCCTTCTCATAAATAGCTTTTCTTAAAAACTTTCCCTTGATTGGACGACTTTCAAAAGCAATGGGTCTTTCATCTTGCATTAGAACAGCACCAATTCCATTTCCTGAAGCATCACATTCCACAATAAAGGTTTTTGTGAAGTCCGGTGTAGCTAAGACCGGTGCTTGGCACATTGCCTCTTTAAGATGTTCAAAGGCCTTTGTTGCTTCCGGAGTCCATGAAAATGCATCTTTCTTCAATAATGTTGTTAGAGGTGCTGCTATTCTCCCATAATTCTTAACAAACTTGCGATAATACCCTGTCAACCCAAGAAATCCTCGCAAATGCTTTATGGATGTGGGGATTTTCCATTCCTTAATGGCTTTAATTTTGGTAGGGTCTACCTTAACTCCTTCATGAGATACAATATGACCCAAATATTCCACCTCCTGGACTCCAAAGAAACATTTGGATCTTTTGGCATATAATTGTTTCTCTTCCAATAGTTGTAGCACCCTGTCAACATGTTCAACATGATCCTTCCAAGACTTGCTGTAGATAAGTATATCATCAAAAAATACTAACACAAATTTTCTAAGGAATGGTTTGAAAATTGAATTCATCAAACCTTGAAATGTTGAAGGTGCATTGGTAAGGCCAAAAGGCATGACCAAAAATTCATAATGACCCTCATGAGTTCTAAATGCCGTTTTCGGAATGTCTTCAATCTTCATTCTGATTTGATGATATCCTGAACGAAGATCCAACTTGGTGAAGTAAATTGATCCATGCAATTCATCCAGTAATTCATCAATGACAGGAATGGGGAACTTATCTTTAATAGTGAGCTTGTTGAGCTCCCTATAATCCGGACACATGCGCCATGATCCATCCTTCTTGTGCACCAATACTACTGGAGCAGAGAAAGAACTTTGACTCGGTTGAATTATACCAGCCTCTAGCATTTCTGCAACCATACGTTCAATTTCACTTTTTTGGACATAGGGATATCTGTACGGCCTGATGTTTGGAGGAACACTTCCTGGAATCAGATGAATAGCATGATCATGATCACGCATAGGTGGGAGACCTTTGGGAGTCTCAAATACCTTGGAATGATTGTCCAGGACTTTTTGGAGATCTGGAGAAATAGATGATTCTAATGTGGAAACATCTAGCGAACATAATTGTGCAATTACACCCCTTTGCTCCTTTTTTAGAAGCTTTGTCATACCATTAGAGCTGATTATCTTTCCTGGTTTCCCTGCAATACCCCTTAATTCAACTTCCTTTCCTTCCACAGAAAATTTCATGAAAAGTTCTTGAAAATTAAAAGCTATTGTACCCAAGGATTGTAGCCATTGGACTCCTAGTACAACATCAGCACCTCCCATTGGAATGGAAAGCATTGGGCTAGTCAATACATATTCTCCCATGGATAGCTTGATATTATGGCACTTTCCAGAGCAATTTATTGTTCCTCCATTTGCAATCATCACTTGACACTCTGGTGCTGGATATAGGAAGCAATTCAATTCTTTTGCTACCCTACAATGAATAAAATTGTGGGTGCTTCCTGAATCAATCAACACTATTACCTTTTTCTTCTTGATTTGTCCTTCTATCTTGATGGTTTGAGGAGTGGTAATTCCCGCCAATGCATTACAAGATATGGTCGGATTTATTTGTTCTTCATCTAGGCTTTGTTCCTGGAATATATCCTCTTCTTTTGACCTTTCTTGCTCCTTTTCTTCTTCCTCTTCACAATCTATGTAGAATAATTTCTTCTCAGCACACTTATGACCTTTTGTGTATTTGCTATCACAATTGTAACAAAGCCCTTTTGCTCTTTTTTCTTCCAATTGTTGTGGTGTCAACCTTGTAGGTTGTGGAAGACTATGGGCAACAACACTTCCATCTTTATAGTTGTGAATGGTATGCTTCCTAGTTGCCATAATTTTGCTTTCCATTTTTCTTGCTAACCTGAATGCCTTCTCTAATGAATCAGGTTCCCAAAGGCGCACATCATGTTGGATATTATCCTTTAAAGACCCTATGAACACATCAATCCTATGCTCCTCTGGAATATCTTTTACCCTTATGTTCAATTTTTGGAACTCCTCAATGTGCTCCATTATTGAACCCTTTTGTTTGAGATTATCAATTGGCTAAAAAAAGTGTTGCTTTTTGTATCCTCATAATGTGCTATCAATTCTTCCGTAAAAATTTCCCAAGTGATAAATTGTTTACGAGAACAAAGCCATTGATACCATACAAACTGATTTGGTTCCAAATATAAAGTTGCCATACGTACCTTTTGTGTGTTTTGCACATTATTGAGATCGAAGAATTGCTCCATCTGTAATATCCATGTGGCGGGATCCTTGCCATCAAACTTCCTCACATCGATTTTTGGAACATGGTGAGTCTTCGATCCAACATTAGAGTCTATGGAATCATGATTAACATTTCTTTTGTTCTCATCATGAGTTTCCTTTACTACCTTTTCACCATTAGTGACCCTTTCTTGTAGCAACTTCTTCAATTCATCCATCTTATCATCCATGCCATCAAATTTAGCGTCAATCTTAGCTTCCATGCCATCCATCTTAGCTTCCATGCCCTTTATCTTAGATTCCACGCCATTTACCTTAGATTCCACGCCATTTATCTTAGATTCCACGCCACTTATCTTAGCTTCTGTTAGCTTTTGTGAGCGTGACATTTGTTGCACTTGTTCTTGTAATTTTGATATATCATGTAGCATTTCTTCCTCTTCTTCATGAGTCATGCTAGAGCTTTCAGGTTCCTTACTAGGTGTTTGCATTTTCTTTCCTCGGGACATCGGTTACCGATAATAATGCTTTACTATGCCCTTTGAATTCCGTTAAACCAAGCTTACACAAAAATTTAAAAAAAAACTACACACCTTTTTTCACTTTATAGAAGCCTGATATTGAATCTGATGTATCTCTGTGATTTCGGATAATCCAATTCTGAAATTGCTATCTGTAGTAGCCTTCTGCGTCCTCTCTCCAATGCCACAAGTCTGAGCCAAATTGGATTCTCCAAGGAAGAGTTATGTGAAATCTCCCACAGTGACTTGCTTTTAGACTGGTTCAGTAGAGCGAACTTGTACGACGTGCCACGAGTCACTGTTTAAACCTTTGAATCTGAAACTCACCCACAAGAAACTACAGTCCGTCCTCTTTATGTACCTTTTTACGAAATTTCAATCCGATCCTCAGAGCGAGAGTTATGACGATTTTCCCTAGGTCACTTGTTTTGAATGTAATTCAGGAGTCTGTTTGGAGCAGCGAAACCCTAGAATCCAAAGCTCTGATACCAAATGTTATGAAACCAGCTCACAAAAAGATAGAAAAGAGAGATCCACGACTTAGAATTCAGCCTCTTCGAGGGGGAAACCTTCTTTACATTACATAAATGAACAATTCTTGGATGATACAAATGAAAATACCTCCTTTCTATATATAGGAGTCTAAGTGGTCCCAATACAATCAAAGCCTACATAACAATAATATTGTAGGGCACAACAATAACAATAGTGGGCTTCTATGTGGCACAATAGTAACAATATGGGCACTACATGGGTACATCAATATAAATAAGGGGTATAACTACAATAGTAATGGGGCAATCACTAGTATTATAGGGACCCAACATAATTTATGTAGAGAAATTTAAGACATTAAATTGACTAGACATTTTGACGCCATTGCCGAGGAAGTTTAATTAGGAGAGATTATTTCTTACATCTAAAAAATTTAATAATTCTTGAGTATGCTCTCCTCCTGCACTTTGTATTATCTGGAGGATCAGAAAAAGTATTGTTATGTAAAAATAATAATAATAATAATTTTTTAGTATGCTCTCCTCCTGCACTTTGTGTGATCTGGAGGATCAGAAAAATCATTGTTATGTAAAAAAAAGGGGGGGGGGGGGGACAAAATAAACTTCATCATTTCATTTGATTCAATAAAAAAAAATGAAAAGAAAATAGAAAAAATAAAAATCCAACTGCTTTGATAGGTTCAAAGTGTTCAAGTTTGACTCATTATGGTTTGTAGTAGTCATCAAAACACTGTGTCCTGCTTTAATATGATTCTGCAAATTAGCTGCAGAATGCAGCTTGATTCCGTGGCTAATTGTGAATTACGTAGCTAATTTCAAGGTTTAGCAGGTTACAGGCATCCAATGAAGAAACCGACCACATGGGCATCTATAGAATTTTTCCAACATGGATCCTATCCTAGTCACCCAGCCCATATTGATAAAAAATCAACTTAAAACCTCAGTCAAAGTCCTATTTTTAGTATATTTTACTTGAAGACTTTGCTGCTTGAAATTGAAAATCATTAATCCTTCTTATAAAAATTCACAATTTCAGAGAAAAAAAAGAAAAGAAAAAACAATCTATGGCTATCTTCAATCCTAGCTTTCATTGTGGCCTCAGTAGAAAATCTGCATTCCTGTTCAAGCTTTGGCCTTTAAGCAAACCTGCAAAAACATTTAAAAAATAAAAAATAAAAATATGCAATAGCCTACTCTAGATGTTTGCCTGACTCTCAGCAGCAACAGCCCAGGTGGGGAGTTGCTACTGATATTAGGGAAGATGCAGGACCTTTATGCTGCAGCAATTGTTTCTGTTGTTTATTCTGATCTTAATCCAGTCATCGATGAAGCAGCAGAGGCTATTTCTCTGTGCTGAAAATTGCAAAACAAATCCAACAGCCTCATGCGCATCATAATCAACGATAGTTGAACATCACATGCTTTGAAATGAGATAGAGAAGCAGCAATGCTTATCATCCATCTTCTCCTCAATACGCAACAAGATGTGTGTACTGTTCTTTTATCTCTGTGCATTCATTTTTTTTTGGACCATCAGCATAATCAATTTATGGACCGTTCACTCCCGCTCTTTGAAGGTAGGACACCATTAGTGACAAGAAAAAATAATACAATTACACAACAAATCAAACCAGAAGTCCAAATGCAACAATTCGTAAAAATACAGAACAATAAAAATGTTAATTCAGGAAAAATGCAAGACACTGACAAACATCAAACTTCAACTGCATGATCTGGCCAAACGGATACAAATTTGAGAAAAATAAAACATGGGTTTCTTCGAGGACAGGGTCAATTAGATAACCCAGAAACTGTTTTAAGAAATTCGTTGCGGTTTGAGAGAAAGTATCGGTTCTTTGAAGCCCATTTTTGCGTGCCGCATGAAGAAAAACAAAATTTGAATCAATAAACTGGTTGTTTGATTTAATTCGATTGTCTGAGGAAGATAATTCCAATTTGGAGACCTAGTATGTGCTGAAGATTTAACATGATTACACGTCTCCCACCTTTTAAATTCCACCCGTCTGTAAACAACAATCCTGATTGGATACGGCTCTTCACAGTCAACTGATAGACGCAACACCTGTTAACAACAATCCTAATTGGATACTGCTCTTCGCAGTCAACCGATAGACGTGGCATGGGGCTTCTTAGCATTCGATGCAAAGGCTGTTCGAAAACCCACTCACATTCTGTTCATGTCTATTTCCCATGAGTTAAACCCAAAATTGCCTCTAATTAAATTGGTTGCTTGGAACTACCAGAGAGGAAGAAGAAGTATCAAAGTGGAATGAATTCCATGTGGGTAGTTGTGTTGTTTGTTTTTAGAATCATAGCTTGGATATTCCTGGGAGTTGTCTTGAAACATGAGTTATGGCTCAGTATATGCATACCTGAACCAAAAATAGCTAAACTATATCAAAGGAAATGTAAAAGACCATGGCTATCTCATTTAGCAACTATGGAATTTTGGGAATTGGTTTCTTGAGAATTGTCAAATCCAAAACAAGTTCGAGTGTTGCAGTAGTTGATCTACAGAATAATCCTCTGTACATACCAAAAAATAAAATAAAAAATAAAAAAATTGGTTGGTTGTCTTTTAGCTATAGAATGGAACCTGATTCCGCAACTAACTGGGAATTCCACAGCCATTTTCATACTTCTATAGATTATAGGTGTCAAGAGATGAAACAAACTGCTGGGAAAATGTCAATACATGGATGGTGTCCTATTCATTTGATACAAGTCGATGAAAAAGACCTTGGTCAAAGGGAAGTCAAGGTGTGTGTTATCACTAAGTCGTCACACTAAGTCACCGCATGTCAAGGAAAAAAATATTTTGAATCAATGAAATGAATAAGTTATTTGCTCACTTTTCTGAAGGTATTGATTAATTTTGGACTGCTGATGAAAGATGAATGGCTAGCTTTTTATTCAAGATTTTTAGCTACAGAAACTGTGCACATTCCGCAGCGAAAGTCCAATTCCGCAGCTGTTCTCCAGCTAAAAGAACCTCATTTGTCAAATCAGCCTAACTTTCTCATACGAAATCAGATTTTGATGATTCAAATATCGTTGGAAAGATCTCAACAAGATCTATAGAATTAAAAATTCATCATGAAAGTTTGAAATGGTAAATAATGAAATAAATTGCTGAAAAGAAGCAAAATCATCTTGAGGCACTAATTCCAAAGCAGGTATAAATTCTTTTGATTTTTCCTTTGAGAACTTGTTTCATTAATACAAATTCTTAGTTTTGTGTGTAAATATCATAACTAGAGATATTCATCACCTCTTTCTTTTGATAATCTTACATTCCATTGCAAAAGAAGTATTATTTTTTTTTGCAAGTTTCAGGAGGAAGGACAAATGACTACCAGAGAATGGTGTCTCTCTAAGAGACCAATTTGTTTCATAAGAGGATGATCAACAACAAATAGGAAATATGTTGATGCAAAATCAAATCCAAACACTATAAAAACTTTCAGATACTATTGTCTCCATCACATCCATACATCACATCCATACCTCATAATAAACCATTCACCTCATTTCACTTCATATTTTCCATTTACATTCACATACACTTTCCATATCTTTTTCTCCATTCATAACCCACAAATAAAAGCAAGAGGCTCATTCACATGCTTATTGCCTATTGCCATTTCTGCTCTCCATTGCTATCTTCCATTTTCATCTTTCATTTCCTGTCATTTTCATTTTGCAAATAAGTCCTGCTTCAATGCAAATTATTGAGTCCATAGTCCTTTGAGTCTAAGTTATTTGTATAGACACATTGAGGCTTACATGCCTTAATGTAAAGTTCTCATGCTGATAAACAATGGGAATACATTAATGTCCCTTGTTCATCAGATCTTCTAGGTGACTCGACATCGACAAAACTATTCGTACCTAGCAAGATGTGTTTGGGCATCTTGACTCTCATTGTCATCAATGGTGAGAGTTCTTGTGTTGACTAGTGGCATCCATCAATGGCCACTAAGTCAATAATTTCTTGCTATGTTTAACATCAGAACATATTTTCACATAGTAGGAATTGTGCCAATGAGTTTTGAAGACATGAAAACTATTATTTTCAGCATTTTGGAGCAAATTCAACAAGTTTTAGTAGAAGCAATAAAAATTCATCTTAACTCTTTATCCATGACTCCTCTTGTTCAGCCACTTGAAGAAGAATATGATTAGAATTTTTCAGCCACCATACATACAACTCATCCATTCCAAAGGGTAAGTTATGTCATTTTCTAACTTTTGACCATAGAATTCCATAAAAATCTAGAATTATAATTGTTGGAAAAACATTTCTCTTCCTCATTTCATAAAATTTCCAATCCCATCAGTTGGGGGGGGGGGGAATACATTCATATTCATATCTTGCCATGTCCATATCATATTTAGAATCCCACATGCTTCCAACATATATTAACTATTACATTGTTATTATGAGCATATAATGGCTTTTCAAAAAGTGTTAAATGATAAATTGGATACAAACAAAATCAAGGTTGTCCCACAAGAACCAACCATCATGCAATCCAATAAAGATATACTTTGCAAACAATAATCAAAATATCATTATGCAAAGTTCAAAGATCAAAATAGAATGCAACAACAAAAAATTGGTTGTAACACAAGAACCAACCATGTTGCAATTCAAGTAAAACACTTTGCAAAAATATAAAATTATCAAATGATATCATGCAAAGTTAAGCCAAAGCTCAAGGATAAAGAAAAGTTAATGTAATATATATTGCATGAGGACATGTAATAACTTCAATTGGGGGGTATGTTGGTTCTTGAAAATGCCATTCATTTCCATTACACTTTCACTATTATGTCCATTATATCACCTCCATTTCACTACTATGTCACCACATTCATCCCACTTTCATTATCATTGGGCTACATTTATGTTTTTCCAAACTTTATTAATTCTTAGCCTTTTTAAGTGAATTTGTGGTTAAAAATTAGAAAATAATGTGCATATGCTTATACCTAACAAGTGGGTTGAGATTGTTGACATGTGTAGGTCAAAAGGAGGCTTCTAGAAGACCCTTATGTGGCACTCCAAGGCCAAATTCGAATTTGAGTGGAAAGAATCATGGGATCATGAGTATATGTGTCACATCTCCTAATTGTATTGAAACTCTAAGAAGACATGTGTCTTATCAGTTCCTATTTTGATTAGGACTCTAGAAGTAGAGGGAGAGATTCATGGACTCTCATTAATGAGATGGCTTCTCATCTTTTTGTATAAATAGGAGATCTCTCTCCTTCATTTGTTAGCTTGTTAGTCTTAGCTTAGCTTGGTTTTGTAGTTCTTCCCTGATGGCTTTGGAAATATTTGAAGAGCTTTGTTGTACTTTGTAATTTTGAAGAATTTGAATAAAGCTTTGATGTTCTCAACACGGAAGGAGATGTGAAGTAGATGTCATGGAGCATATTAGAATGTAAGGTAGAGTATATTTTATTTTGTAATTTTTCTTTGATTTCATTTATGCATGTCATTTTATTGCTTTCAAGTTTGATAGTTTAGATTTTTCATTCATGCAAGTGTGCTCAACCGATTGATTCTAGATTAGTTTTTCTTTACATGTTTTTGCATCAAATAGTGACATGAGATTTGCCTCTCTGCTGAACTCTTTCTTAAGCTTTTCAATTTCAACTATGCTTTGATTTTAGTCTTATTTATTTGTTATTGTTAGTTAGTTTAGATATCAAATTCTTCATGTCATTTGACGTTATCTCCAGAGCCATGGCTTAACCACGAAAAGCTACTTAGTGAGCTATCAGATTATGAGTGAAGTGATTTGATTTTACTTTCATCTCTGCAATTAGATATCAGGTTCTTCATGTTATTGACATTATCTCCAGAGCCATGGCTTAACCCCAAAAAGTTACTTGGCAAACAATCGGATTATAAGTGAAGTGACTTGATTTTATTTTAATTTGCAAGTAGGTAATTTAGATATCAGGTTCTTCATGTTATTGACGTTATCTCCAGATCCATGGCTTAACTCCGAAAAGCTACTTGGCGAGCTATCGGATTATAAGTGAAGTGACTTGATTTTACTTTCATTTGCAAGTAGGTAATTTAGATATCAATTCTTCATGTTATTGACATAATCTCCAGAGCCATGGCTTAACCCGGAAAAGCTACTTGGCGAGCTATTGGATTATAAGTGAAGTAAATTGATTTTACTTTCGTTAGTCTGCAATTTTTGGTTTGTTTGAGTGAAATAGTTTAGATTTTATTTATGTAATTAGATGGGTAGCAGAGACAATGATTTCATGATCAATATTTTTTCTCTTGTTTGATTTAAGTAGCTTCATATTTACATTCCTGTTCAAGTATTAATTTTATCAATAGCATGTTTTGAGATCTTTTGAAGTGCTAAGTTTTGGAAGTTACCATAAGGGACATAAACCTTGTCTTGAAATCTACATCCATACTTGACCTTTAAAAGTATTATTAAGACCTTAGAATAGGATTTCCATTTGCATTAGACACTTTAGGAGATCAACAAGAACAAAACTCCAAAACAAGATAAAAACTATAAAACAACGAAGTAAGAAAATAGGTTAACTAAGCACATATGGTGCACCACATTTCATCAGTTTACGATACTCAGATTGATAATTTATGTAGAGCAATTTAAGACGTTAGATTGACTAGATAAGATGCATCTTCTTACCAAATAACCCAACAAATATCTTCATCATCCAGATAACTTCACAATATCCTTAAATAACAACCATGTACTCTATTTCTTTCGAACTGAGTACATCTAATCTTTGCTTCCTATTCTACCAAAAAACTATTTCTGACTCAATACTGAAGATTCCCCCTGATGTTCTCTTCCTGTCGGATGGAAACCCTCCCAAATATGCATCTATGAAGCCTTCTGGCTTCACTCCCTCTATCAATTTGTATCAAAGAGCAAACTTAGTGGTGCCTTTGAGGTATCTCCACACATATTTAACTTCTTTCCAATATATTTTGGTTGGATTAACAATTTCTTGACTAAGTCGGTTAATTGCAAAACATATGTCTGGTCATGTGTTCACCAAATAAATAAGTGAACCCACAAGCTACCTATAAATAGCAACATCCACTACTTCACCTGAAGTAGCATCTTCCTTCCTCCAATTCCCTCCTGGAGGAGTTTCCATGGGTTTATTTCTCTCCATGTGGAACTTCTTTAGTATCTCATTGGCATACCTGCCCTGAGAGACAAACGGTTCCTCATCTCCTTTCCATACTTCCATACCAAAGAAATAATGCATGAGCCCTAGGTCCTTCATCTCAAATTCTCTTGCAAGGTCCTCTTTCTAAGACTTTACCAGCTTCTCATCACCTATTAGAATTAAATCATCAACATATAATACTATAATCAACAATTTACCTTCAACCACAATATGATAAAGGCTTACATCTGCTTCAATTTTGGTGAAGTCCAACCTGGTGAAATAACTATTGATATTAGTGTACCAAGAACGGGGGGCTTGTTTCAACTCATATAGTGCTCACTTGAGTCTGCACACACGTGACTCTCTATTGAAGGTCTTAAATCCTTCCAACTACTCAATGTACACCTCTTCCTTTATCAATCCATTGAGGATTGTTGTCTTCACATCCATCTGACGTATCTTCCATCCCATCTATGTTGAAAGTGCTAGAATAGATTTGATTGAAGAGTACCTTGCTACTGCAGCAAAGGCCTCCTTGTAATCAATTCCCTCCACCTGATAGAACCCTCTAACCACAAATATGGCCTTGTGTTTCTCCACACTCCAATATGTTGCGATATTTACCTTGTAAATCCATTTGGAACTCACCACTGACTTGTCTATTAGTCTTGGGACCACTTTCCAAACACTATTTCTAATAATGGACTCATACACCTCTACCATGGCATCAATCCATAACAGTTGTTGCACTTCTTTCTCAAATGAGGATGGATCAATCTCTACACTCTCAATTATCAAAGCCATGTAACCAATGTACCGATATGGTGACCTCCTCTGCCTACTTTTGATGTGGGTGCTCTCACATTCTCTCTAGCATCATGTATTAATATTTCAGCCACTTTAGTGCACTTCCTTACATATGTGGAAGTCTCTACATGAGTGGGTGCTTCCACTCTCTTCTCCTCTACATGTGGTTTCGCCACATCGTCATGAGATTCTTCCTTTGGAGCTAAAAGCTCTACATCTGTATCCAACTTAAGCTCCCTATCAAGGGAACATATCATAACCTTCTCTTCATCGAACTTCACATCTCTACGAACCATTGTCATCATGTGAGAAGTTTGGAACACCCGTTAGTTGTGAGGTGTATTAGTGTACCCCACAAATATTCCCAACTAATTTGTTGGCTCTAGCATTTTCCTTGCATCCTTGGTCACATGACAGTAAACTGACGAACCAAATATCCTGAAGCGTGCCCGATCTGGTTTCTTACCTGGAAAAGCTTCTTCTAGTGTACTCATCTCGAGAATACGATGAGGATGCTTGTTCTTCACATATACAGTTGTGTTGCATACTTTATCCCACAAGTGCAATGATAAGCGCTAATCATGTAACATCGCCTGTGTAGCAACCACAATAATTTTGTTCTTCCTTTTATCTATCCCATTATGTTTTGGGTTATGGGTGTTATTAATTCTCGTCAAATTCCTTCTGATGCACATAAGTTCTTGAATTCATTCGATACATATTATCCACCATTATCACTCATAAGAGCCTTCACTTTCCTACCAGTGTCTTTCTCAACAAGTGCTTTAAATTCACAAAATTTAGAGAACGTTTCATCTTTCTTTTGCATGAAGAAAATCCAACACTTATGTGAGAAATCATCTACAAATATCACATAATACCAGTTCTTGGATATGGAGGCTATTGAGAATGGCCCACACACACCCGAATGAAATCTTTCAAGGATCTCTTATGCTCCACCATCCTTAAAAAGAAAGGTGGATTTGGTGTACTTCCGCAATGTACACCCTTTGCATGTATCTCCATGACCTAGTGTACCTTTGGGAAGTCCCTGTAGAAATGTGTTGCATTATATAGAAGGCTTCATTATGCAAGTGACTTAATATTATATGCAAGAATTCACTGATGCCTCTTTTCTACACCTTCTCTTCTTTTGTGCTCAAAGCAGCACAATCTTGTACATCCAATTTTTAGAGGTTCTACACCCGAACCTCGATCCACTTCTACATCCAATTTTTAGAGGTTCTTCACCCTAACCTCGATCCGCTTCAATTTTTCGGAAGCTATGTGATGAAGGAAATCCTTTCCTTTTCTAAATATCACATCATAGCCACGGTTCTTCAACATAGCAATTGAAAATTAACAGTATCAATGTTGGTCATGCTATACCTTACATCATCTCCCATTTCAATGTCTATATGGAGGTCCTTCTCCTCCAAGTCATTGGAGAATTCTTTGTTTCCAGTCATATGGAATGGGGCTCCATTATCAAGATACCACACAAAACCCATCACCGATGTCACCATGAAAGAAATGAGGGTGAAATCCAACTCAAATTTTGAAGAAAGAGCTTCACCTGCCACTCCTCCTAAGGTATTCTTTTCGGCCTTCTTATGTGGACACTTCATGGAATAGTGTCTTAGGTCATGACATTGAAAAAGTTTAATCTCTAACAAGTCCTTGTTCTTATCGCCCTGATTGAAATCTGGTTTGGAATGGGATGACTTCCCTTTCCTTTTCATTGCCTTTCTATCCAAGGCACAATTATCCTCATCATCATGCTTGGATGAGGACCCATCTCTAGTGTTCCACCTAATCTCTTCATGCACCAAGGTAGACCATAAACACTCCAACTCTGGTAGCTTATACCTCCCATTTATCGAAGCCTAGTAGTTGTGCCAGCTCTTGGGAAGGCCTAGAAGTGCTAGGTTGGCCAGATCATCTTTAGCAACTGTAACACCAACACTTCCAAGCTCATCCTAACATTGGGTGAACTTGGTCAAGTACTTTGGTATGATTTTGCCCTTCTCCATCTTGATTTTCCAGAGCTTGTCCTTTAATTCCATCTTCTTGGGGTCACTGTTGTTTTGAAAGAGGTTTGTAAAGGCCTTCCACATTGCATATGGAGTCTCCTACCCATGGAGGTTCGATAAAATATAATCTCAAACTCCTTCTAATATGATACTTCTCACCTTTGCAACACATTTCTTTCACTCTACCATATATTGAGAATATAATGTTGAAGGCTTAGGAATATAAGTGTATATCAATTCCATTAGTCAGTTGTCTTCCAACACTGCCTCCATCCCATCCTTCTAATTAATATAGTTCGAAATAACCTCTAGGGAATATTCAAATCTCAATATGTAGAACAACATCCTACTAGCTCTTAAGAATGATACTAAAAATTTGATTTCACTAGCAAAAGACAAACTCATGTTCTCCTTTTCTATAGTGATTTCTACTCCGATACTATGTATAAATTCCTTGTAGATTAAAATTACTAATTGTAATTTATTAAAACAATAGACTTGAATCTACTCTACTCAGCGGTGGAAACAATTAAACGGTAGTGAAATCACGAAGCATACAAGAGAAAGAATTCAATCAACAAATTACATAATGATTTCCTCAGGAAATGCATAGCTAAAAAACCCTACTATCTGTATATTGCATTAGTAAAAAAATATGAGAATACTACAATTCTTTACTAAAGCTCGAGTAACCTCTGCACTTTCTCTATCTATCCCACTGCTTCCTAGAAAAGCCTAGGGAAATACTTAACCAATTTTTTTCTTTCCCAAGTCCCTATTTCCTTGCACTATTTCCTTGGGAATTACCCCCTATTAATTAGGGAAATTCCTCAATTGGAATTGTGCAATCCTCATATGCCTTCCTTTGACTGTGTTTTCACCTTCCGAAAAAAGAGTTCTCATCGTACAAAGAGGGAAAAATAAAGGAGAGGTTTTCGTCCATCTTCTAGGCCACAAAATCCCATAAATCTAGCTCAGAACCCCTCTAATGGATAGTGTCTAGAATTAGATTTCCAACGGTATATGGAACTCCTAAAATGGACTCCAAAATTAAGAGTTCGAGTAGATTGAAACTTACCCTTGAAAACTAGAAAACAAAGGAAAATGTATAGGTATAATCTCGGATCCCACAAATCGATGTTTTCCACAGTAGAAGCAAGCGAGGTCAGCACAAAACTTGCGATCAATTATCACCGATATCGACAATCGAAGAAGAGGTCTAAGGTACAGTTTATCGGTGATCGGAGGTCGTAGCAGTCAAGGGATATTAGCGGTTGCAAATCATAAGTCCCACAATATCAGAGATCATGGAATATTGGTGATTAATGCTTCTAGACATGATCACGTTTCAAAAGTTCCAAAATGGAAAAGTTTTGATATAGTGTTAAAGTGTCAGAAGGAGCCAATTTCTATTAACAAAGAAATTCAATGCAAAAAAAAGTGTAGGAAGGCCTTTTCTCTCTTCCCCCGGGGGGCCACGTGGCAAAATACTATTGGTCCCGATAAAGCCACGTGGCATCTGATGTCATCATGATGTGGCAGTATGGAGGACACGAGGCATGCAGATCTGGAATTTTCAGGGGTCCTAAGAGGGCATATTCGGGCGACACGTGCCACCACTTAGGAAGTGACACATGGCACTGATGTTGTCATCATTTGACAATCGAAGGTAGTAGCGCATTGTATATCACAAGGAATTCGCAGAATGCAAACCACTGAAAAAGGGGCTCCGATAAGGGGTTGCCCCACAGTCACATAAAGATCCGAGGAACCAGGGGCTAAGTCTGAACATAGAGGGCTAATCAACGATCAACGAAATTGAAATGTCACAACTCAAAGTTAAATCCTTGATTGGAAATTTCTAATAAGGGAGATCTGATATAAAGGTTGGATCATGGTCAATGGGAACTCAAAGAACCAAGGGTGAGGGGTTGAGGTGAAGCACAAAGAGCTATCAGCAATCGTCCGATTTGAATGCCGCACCACTATAAAGCAATTGCGAGAAAAAGAGTTCAAATATTTAACAAAGGAAAGGGATCTCAGACACAAGTCCAAAGGCTCTAGCACCTTAGGGCTAAGTCCCAGGTCACAACCCCCTTGTCATATAAGAAGAAATGCAGAAAGGGGCCAAAATAGGGTGACATGTGTCACCACTCATAAGGTGACACATGGCAAAGGATGACGTCATCTCAAAGATCGAAGGATGGGGAAAATCAATTGATCAAGTTTAAACCTTCAGTTTAAAAACTCTGATTGAAGGGCTATGATATAGGGACTATCACACATTCATAGGGAGTCAAAGAACCGAGGACTAAGAAGTAGGGGGGTGATCACATATCGATGATCGCAACCATGGAGCAGCATGAAATTGAGATTCTATAAATGTGCATATTGGGGGAACACCCGATATCATGGGCCCAAAGTGAGGTGGCCAGGTGGCATAAGGTGGGTCGCATGATTATGTGTACTTTATGTATTAAACCAATGGTTGGGTGGAGAAGTTGTTAAAGGTTTTTTTGTGTTAAAGCCTTCGTGCTGGCCCTCCCTTATCCTCTTTCCATGTGGGCCAAACCATGTCACATATCACAATTGCAAGAGTTGGGAGGGTGAAACTAGATGGATTTCCGATCTCCAAGCTCCGATATTGCAAAAGGGCCCCAGGCACATACGTAGTATGGTCCTACGTATTATGCGTTGGGACTAGTTGCAATGAAATATATCAAATAATCGACCCCTATACCAGGTAAAGGGATTTTATCTCCAGAATGCTTAAGCCTTGAGTCCCCAACTTTCTACCATGCAATTTTCACCTCAGCTCATGGGGCTAAGGTGTAAGGGGGCAAAGGAGATCGACAATCGTAGCTTTATGAATCATGTTCAGTTTAGAGTTCTCGTACTTCATGATCCCCGATACACTTGTATGATTGTTTCATGGGGCACAATTTGTTCCGTTAGCTTGTTAAAGAATGTAAGAAAGGATGGATGAGTTGGAAGTTGTGTTCAAAATATGTTATCACCAACATGGGTGATCGCTCCTAGTTCCTGTAAGTGAAGAATTAAGGTTGTTAAGACCACAAGAGACAAGGAACCAGCTGAGAGACTATGAGGCGTAGTTTAGCAGAAACAAATTGGACCATAGGCTGGTTAAGAGAGTGGCGTGGAGATATTTTTATAGGGCCATCATTTCAGTTTCACTGGTTAATTTTGTTTTGTTGATTTTGATTGCTATTGTATTATGTTTTATTTCCAAGAAAAATCTCTTTCTATTGTAATAATTGGAGGCAACAGAGCCTGCATGTTGGGACAACTAGTCATGTAGACAACTAGAATCTCTAGGCTAAGATATTTTGTAATTTTGATGTTCTCCCTCTCCCTATAAAAGGGAGGAAGAAAGACTTAGAAAAGGTTATGAATCCTAAATATTAACTACATGTTATTTCTGAGACTGTATGACTTCAAGACTTGCATCTTTCAGAATATTAACGAAATAGCGGTGATTCCTACATTTGAGTACTACAATATGTTCCCTCTCTGTTTAAATTCCATTATGTTCACATTTCCTCTCTGATTTCATGTAATTGTAGCTATCATAAATATTTCATATGTTCTTACAGATTCATTTGAATAAACTTATTAATGCACATGCTAGTATGTATATTTGGGATTATATCTTTAAATAACGTTGCATGAATCATAGCACCCAATCATCTTTCATCCATTATGTTTTTCTTTAACCCAGACAAGTGTAGAATTCTTGAAGTTTCAAGCTCTATATGATGAGTTAATATATATCCTTCTCTTCTTTCATTTCTTTGCAAAAGTTTATTAAAATATAGGTCCTTGAACTACTCAGCCTCCACTAGTTCATACATATATTTCTATGAATTGTATATGTGAAAGAGTACCAGAAATACATGGCTTATGTCCTTGGATGAATGAACCAACCCATGCTTTTTATTGTATGTATTTACATATGTGTATAAAATGTATATGATGTCTCTATTTTCCTGAAATCATATGAGACACATAAAATCTAGATGTTACTAGGCACTCATCTTGTAAGCAATCTGAGGTTGTCTCTGGAAGTGACAACATATTTTGGCATCGTTGTCTGGGAACATATTAAAGAATTCCCCCCCCTAGTATACAACAAGTTAAGCACTCTTTGTATAGGTGAGAAAAGACATTCTGATTGCATCCTCCTCACCTTGACGACTCCACAAATCTCATTATCATTTATCATCCTGGCTTTTAGAAAGCCTCACACTCACTCAGATACCTCTCAGTAGAAAACCCCTTCTGGATCTGACTGTTATGAAACCAACGCAAGAAAAGATAGAAAAGAAAGATCAACGCCTTAGAATTCAGCCTCTTCGAGGGGGCAACCTCCTTTACATTACATAAATGAACAATTCTTCGATGATACAAATGACAAAACCTCCTTTCTATATATAGGAGTCTAAGGAGTCACAATATAATCCAGTCGACCTAACAATAATAATATAAAGCCACAAAAATAACAATAGAGGGATTCTTATGGGGCACAGAAATAACAATATGGGGTAATAGGGGCACAACAATATAAATAAGGGGTATAACTACAATAGTAATGGGGTAATCACTAGTATTATAGGGACCCAACATGCCCCTCTCCTTCAAAAAAAGTGTTTTCCTCAACACTTGAGCAGTTCTGGATACTTTTGCATAAAATTCTCATCCTCCCATGTGGAATCTTCAGCGGATAAGTTCTTCCAATTAATAAGATACTCTGAAATTGATCGATTTCGTAGCTGTTGAGTTCTTGTTTCTATGACTGCTTCCAGTTCCAATATATTTTTTCCTTCCTCGTCAAGTTCTGGCAATATTGTTTGAACTGGGAGCTTGTCACCTATAACCTTCTTTAAACATGAAACATGGAAAACTGGGTGCAATCGAGAAGCTGCAGGAAGCTCCAATTTGTATGCCATAGTACCAATCTTTTCCAACACCTTGTACGGACCATAATACTTTGGTAATAATTTATTATCCTTCTTAGCTTGCTTTAGGGGAATTTGCTTATATGGTTGTAGCTGTAGGAATACCCAATAACCTACATCAAAACTTCTTTCACTACGATGTTGATATGCCTGTTGTTTCATTCTATTTTGTGCCAACACGAGGTTATCCTTTAAGAGTTGGAGGACTTGTTTTTGATGTTCGATGTGATGTTCCACTGCCTGAATCTTAGAATTTTCTCTTAAATATGATGTGATTGATGGTGGTTGGTACCCATAAAGTGCCATAAATGGGGTCATTTTTGTTGTTGTATGGAAGGAAGTGTTATACCACCATTCAGCCAGAGGCAACCATTTGACCCATTGTGTCTGTTTATCAGATACAAAGCAACGAAGATATCCTTCCAAACATTTGTTTACTATCTCAGTTTGCCCATCAGATTGAGGATGATAACATGAGCTATGAGCTAACTGAGTACCAAGACAAGAAAATAATTATGTCCAAAAATTTCCAGTGAAAATGGGATCTCTGTCACTTACAATAATCTTTGGGTTTCCATGTAGCTTTTGAACTGTTTCCATAAATGCAGTAGAAACTGTACTGGCTTTAAATGGATGTGATAATGCACAAAAGTGTGCATACTTGGTAAGTCTGTCAACTACCACCATGATGACACTCTTTCCCTCAGACTTGGGTAAACCTGTGATAAAATCCATTGAAACCTCCTCCCAACGTTGGCTTGGAATGGATAAAGGTTGTAATAGACCCGGTGTCTTAATTGTTTCAACTTTATTTTGTTGGCAAACCGAACATTCCGCCACAAACTTTTGAATATCTGATTTAAGGCCATCCCAAAAAAATTCCTTCTTAACCCTGTGGTAAGTTTTTAAAAATCCTGAGTGCCCTCCTAAGGGAGAAGTGTGCAATTCCATAAGAATCTTTTGTTTTAGCTGGGAATTCTTACAGAGGTATAAGCGATCTTTGTACCATAACGAATCATTTTTCCAGCTAAATGTATCAGAAGTACTGGAATCTTGTTGTAGCTTTCAAATAAGTGCCCACACTTCTTCGTCATTCTTCCATTCCTCCTTTGCTTCGTTTATCCAATCTGGTTGGATAATAGAAATGGCACAGAACAATGCTTCCATATCCTCATCCTTTCTTGAGAGTGAATCTGCCACCACATTTTGCTTCCCTTTTTTGTAGATGATTTCAAAGTCATAACCCAACATCTTTGTGACCCACTTTTGTTGCTCTTCAGAGGATAATCTTTGTTCTAAAAAGTATTTATGGCTATCATGATCCGTTTTTACCTTGAAGTGTCTTCCCATTAGGTAGGGTCGCCATTTCTTAAGTGCATGGAGTATTGCCAACATTTCCTTCTCATAAATAGCTTTGCTTAAAAACTTTCCCTTGATTGGATGACTTTCAAAAGCAATGGGTCTTTCATCTTGCATTAGAACAACACCAATTCCATTTCCTGAAGCATCACATTCCACAATAAAGGTTTTTGTGAAGTCCGGTGTAGCTAAGACCGGTGCTTGGCACTTTGCCTCTTTAAGATGTTTAAAGGCCTTTGTTGCTTCCAGAGTCCATGAAAATGAATCTTTCTTCAATAATGTTGTTAGAGGTGCTGCTATTCTCCCATAATTCTTAACGAACTTGCGATAATACCCTGTCAACCCAAGAAATCCTCGCAGATGCTTTATGGATGTGGGGATTTTCCATTCCTTAATGGCTTTAATTTTGCTAGGGTCTACCTTAAATCCTTCATGAGATACAATATGACCCAAATATTCCACCTCCTGGACTCCAAAGAAACATTTGGATCTTTTTGCATATAATTGTTTCTCCTCCAATAGTTGTAGCACCTTTTCAACATGTTCAACATGATCCTTCCAAGAACTTTGACTTGGTTGAATTATACCAGCCTCTAGCATTTCTGCAACCATACGTTCAATTTCACTTTTTTGGACATATGGATATCTGTACGGCCTGATGTTTGGAGGAACACTTCCTGGAATCAGATGAATAGCATGATCATGATCACGCATAGGTGGGAGACCTTTGGGAGTCTCAAATACCTTGGAATGATTGTCCAGGACTTTTTGGAGATCTGGAGAAATAGATGATTCCAATGTGGAAACATCTAGCGAACATAATTGTGCAATTACACCTCTTTGCTCCTTTTTTAGAAGCTTTTTCACGCCATTAGAGCTGATTATCTTTCCTGGTTTCCCTGCAATACCCCTTAATTCAACTTCCTTTCCTTCCACAGAAAATTTCATGAAAATTTCTTGAACATTAAAAGCTATTGTACCCAAGGATTGTAGCCATTGGAATCCTAGTACAACATCAGCACCTCCCATTGGAATGGAAAGCATTGGGCTAGTCAATACATATTCTCCCATGGATAGCTTGATATTATGGCACTTTCCAGAACAATTTATTGTTCCTCCATTTGCAATCATCACTTGACACTCTGGTGCTGGATATCGGAAGAAATTCAATTCTTTTGCTACCCTACAATGAATAAAATTGTGGGTGCTTCCTGAATCAATCAACACTATTACCTTTTTCTTCTTGATTTGTCCTTCTATCTTGATGGTTTGAGGAGTGGTAATTCCCGCCAATGCATTACAAGATATGGTCGGATTTATTTGTTCTTCATCTAGGCTTTGTTCCTGGAATATATCCTCTTCTTTTGACCTTTCTTGCTCCTTTTCTTCTTCCTCTTCACAATCTATGTAGAATAATTTCTTCTCAGCACACTTACGACCTTTTGTGTATTTGCTATCACAATTGTAACAAAGCCCTTTTGCTCTTTTTTCTTCCAATTGTTGTGGTGTCAACCTTGTAGGTTGTGGAAGACTATGGGCAACAACACTTCCGTCTTTATAGTTGTGAATGGTATGCTTCCTAGTTGCCATAATTTTGCTTTCCATTTTTCTTGCTAACCTGAATGCCTTCTCTAATGAATCAGGTTCCCAAAGGCGCACATCATGTTGGATATTATCCTTTAAAGACCCTATGAACACATCAATCCTATGCTCCTCTGGAATATCTTTTACTCTTATGTTCAATTTTTGGAACTCCTCAATGTGCTCCATTATTGAACCCTTTTGTTTGAGACTTATCAATTGGCTAAAAAAAGTGTTGCTTTTTGTATCCTCATAATGTGTTATCAATTCTTCCGTAAAAATTGCCCAAGTGATAAATTGTTTACGAGAACAAAGCCATTCATACCATACAAACTGCTTTGGTTCCAAATATAAATTTTCCATACGTACCTTTTGTGTGTTTTGCACATTATTGAGATCAAAGAATTGCTCCATCTGTAATATCCATGTGGCGGGATCCTTGCCATCAAACTTCCTCATATCTATTTTTGGAACATGGTGAGTGTTCGATCCAACATTAGAGTCTATGGAATCATGATTAACATTTCTTTTGTTCTCATCATGAGTTTCCTTTAGTACTCTTTCACCCTTAGTGACCATTTCTTGTAGCAACTTATTCATATTTATCTTCAATTCTTCCATCTTATCATCCATGCCATCAATTTTAGAGTCCATGCCCTTCACCTTAGCTTCCATGCCATCCATCTTAGCTTCTACGTCTTTCTTTAAACAGACCATCTTAGCTTCTACACCTTTCTTTAAACCATCCATCTTAGATTCTGTTCCTTTTTGTGCAAGGGACAGTTGTTGCACTTCGTCTTGTAATTTTGATATATCATGTTGCATTTCTTCCTCTTCTTCATGAATCATGCTAGAGCTTTCAGGTTCCTTACTAGGTGTTTGCATTTTCTTTCCTTGGGGCATCAGTTACCGATAATAATGCTCTACTATGCCCTTTGAATTCCTTCAAAATAAATTTTCAAACCAAGCTTAAGCAAAAATTTAAAAAAATCTACACACCTTTTTTCACTTTGTAGGAGCTTGATATTGCCTCTGATGTATCTCTGTACTTTCCGATCATCTAGTTCTAAAATTGTGACCTGTCGTAGCTCTCTGTGTCCTCTTTCCAATGCCACTAGTCTGATCCAAATTGGATTCTCCAAGAAAGAGTTATGCACAATCTCCCAAGATGACCCGATTATAGACCTTTCCAGAAGAGTGAACTTGTATGAAGTGCCACGTGTATAATTTTCGACCTATGGTTCTGAAAAAGATATACAAGAAACTAGAGTCTGTCCTCTTTCTGTCCCTTCTTACGAAATTTCAATCCGATCCCTAGAGAGAAAGTTATGACGCTTTTCCCTAGGTCACCTGTTTTGAATGTAATTTAGGAGTCTGCAAAAAGACCAACTTCCTCAGAGCATATCTCCGCAAATATCGCGTGAAAAGATCTGAAATTCGGACCCAAGGTTCAACGCGATTTCTTCTCAAATGGGTTTTTGTTGCGACTTCTGAAACGTCACAGAAAAAACGTTATAGCGAAAATTCCATGATGACCTGTTTGGAGCAGCGAAACCCTAGAATCCAAAGCTCTGATACCAAATGTTATGAAACCAGCTCAAGAAAAGATAGAAAAGAAAGATAAACGCCTTAGAATTCAGCCTCTTCGAGGGGGAAACCTCCTTTACATTACATAAATGAACAATTCTTGGATGATACAAATGACAAAACCTCCTTTCTATATATAGGAGTCTAAGGAGTCACAATATAATCCAGCCGACCTAACAATAATAATATAAAGCCACAAAAATAACAATAGAGGGATTCTTATGGGGCACAGAAATAAAAATATGGGGTAATAGGGGCACAACAATATAAATAAGGGGTATAACTACAATAGTAATGGGGTAATCACTAGTATTATAGGGACCCAACAATGACCCATAGAAATTAATTTTCAAGACAGTTTGGAAGGAGAAAACTCATACTACCTATGGTATTGTCTCACCAATATTTGAAGCTTCCTCTTCTAGCTCCCAACACACTATCATCCACTGCTCAAATTTTACCCCTAAGGTCCTTATATACCCTACAGAAGATGATCTACAATGTCGTCCCCCAAAATTAGAGATCAAAGAGAAATAAATCTGATTTACGACTCCTTTCGTTTCATTTACTCCACCTACTGAGGTTGAAAAAGGTGAATATATACTCAATAATAGCAATACCACTATACACTCAGTCACATTACTCTTAGTCTAGTTACTCCAACAATTGTGGTTTTGGCCCAAGTTCCTCCTGTAAATCTTAATCCTCCCCCATTAATCTATATGGTTGTTCTGAGTTTCTTACTGAATAAATATGCCCCTCTTGATTTACCTCAACCCTAGTGATATACCGCAAGACTACCTAAATATTTTTCCTAGTTTCAATGGGGAGGATGAAAACACTACATAGAGACACATTGAAGCATTATGCTTTTTCTTAGAATCTAAATGTAGAACAACTAGATGTGGTCCTGAAACTCTTTATGCAGTCCCTTGATGGAGAAGCCAAAAAATGGTTTAAATCCATACCTAATGCATCCATCGCTACCTGGGAGGAACTCAAAAACTCTTTTACACAAAAATGGGGTGAAAAGAGAGATCATGAGTATGTCCTCACAGAGTTCAATGCTATAAGGAAGAAGCCAAAAGTGGATATTTTAGAATCATAAAAAGGTTCAATAAGAAGTATAATAACTTACCTGTTGAGATAAAGCCTCCTCAGGTTGTTGCTCATGTAATATTTGTGGGAGCCTTTGAGTTTGAATTTGGCTTTACCCTAAGGGAGAGGAAGTCTGGTACTTTAGATCAAATCCAACTTGATGCTCTTGAAGTAGAAGCATATTTGACCTCGACCTGGAATTCAAGATGAAAGAATTAACCTACTAAGAAGAAAAATGGGAAAGAAGAAACTTTCTCCTTTGGTCAAGATAAAGATTTAGTATATCTAGAGTGGGAAGAAATGGATAAACTCATTAAGATTTTATCTCATAAGGTGGTGAAGCTTGAGCTTGATAACAAGAGTCTCCCGAAACATAATGCTCAAGGTAACAACCAACGTTATAAACCACAGTACAGAAGGCCACCATTGCAGATACTTCAAAGGGAAAGAAAAGATCAACTCAATCAAATCCCTCCTCCTCTATATATAGAATATTATCCAGATGAACAACCACTAGATACACATGAGATGCAGGAAAACTTGTATTCCTCCTTCTCTAAAGAGGAACATGCAAACATGGCTCACCATGAGATGTGCCATGATAGAGAAGCAAAAATAAATGATAAGGACATAGGGGATTATTGTAAACAATTTGTGGATTTGATGCAATCACAGCTACATCGAAGATAGGATCTCAGATCTTCAAAAACGAGGTCAAGGGAACGTGAACAACAAGAGGAAACTGCTCCCCAAGATATTCCTACAGTGTTATTTAAAGGGAAATGGAAGTTGAACCTTGACTCATCCAAAGTAAAAGTCTCCTTAAATAAGTAATGCAATAGCTCTGAGGAAGACATAGAAGAGAAGGCACCCATTCTAATAAAATCTACAGGTGATAAAGAAAGAGAGGTAGAGCTGAGAGGCGTAAAAAAGGGCTAGTCTGCATTCCATCTTCAGAAGGAAATCAAGAAGGTAAATATACCTATTCCCCTAATTGAACTTCTATAATAGCCCAATTATAAAGATCGATTCTCCAAGTTCATGCTCCCATCCACCTCAATACTGCTCCATGACTATTTAAACCTTCAAGAAGAGAAACAAGTGGTTGTCTTTAGGCCTCATGTTGAAGAACTTGATCCTTCCACCGCACCCTTCTATGTGACCCTGGTAATTCATGACCTCTTATCGCATAACTATATGTTGGACTCTAGAGCCTCGCATAACCTCATGCCCTTAGCCATGATTGAACAACCTGGCATGTAGGTCACCAAACCCTACAAGGACCTATACTCCTTTGACAGTAGGAGGGTCAAATGCCTGGGAATGATAAAAGATCTAGTGGTAAACCTGGCTCAGATCCCTTTGAAAAGGGTAGTGATGGACATGGTAGTGGCATATATTCCCTCTTGATTTGACATGCTCCTATCTAGGTCTTGGGGTTCGAAGGTGGGGGGATCTATCAAATTATATCTAACTTCTGCCATTATTCCCACTTTTGGAGGCGAAGAAAGGAGGTTGTACAAAGATTCCCGACTTGTAAAAAATGTGACCCTAGTTGAAGGTTCTAAAAATTCTCCAGTGTATGGAAAAGAAAACGACCTCTCTTTCCTGTTCCTAGAAGAAGATGAGACCATCTTAGAAGAAACACAAGTACATCTAATGAAGTCCTTAGACGACCAAAACAAAAATAAAAATGAAGTATGGAAATTATACTTTGATGGAGCAAATTCCAAAGAGGGAAATGGAGCAAGAGTATTGTTGTAAGTCTTGAGGGTAGCTTGATTCCTTTCTCATTCAAGCTGGAGTTTGAAGCAACCAACAACGTGAAAGAGTATGAAGCATTTCTCCTTGGGCTACAAACAACAAGGAATATGAATATTGAATACCTAACTATGCATGGAGACTCCAAGTTGATTGTAAATTAGATTCGAAATTAGTGCCAGGCTAAACACCCCAGATTGAGGACTTACCGAAATGAAGTATGGTATTTAATTGATAACTTAGTCCTGGACTTTAATATCCAATTTATTCCAAGAGAAGGAAACAGAATGGTTGACTCCCTTGCGGTAGCAGCAAGCAATTAAAATCTCCTCAAAATCCTCTTCTTAGGTACGAGGTGGAGGTCTGACATAGACCCTCCATACCTGATAATGTCAAACACTGGCAGGTATTCGAGGACGATGAAGAGATCAAACAATTTATAAATGTAGTTGGGGAGTTCACTAACTCAACTATTGTTCAAGGAGAGGGAAAAGAGGCAAATCAAGAACTAACTCCATGGGAAGACACTCTGGTTGGACATAAAATTCTACAACTGAAAGGGAATATTATTCCTTGTGGGCTAGTTCCATTGGAAATACTATTTAACAAGAATGTTGTAGCCTCCAAACCAATGGCTCCAGAGATGGACGAGCAAGTGGAAATATTGCAATATCGCATCAGAAGATGAACCCTAGATGGCCAGACTATGAAAAGGAATCTCCTTATAATATAAACAAAGGTATTTAAATCTCTTCAAAATATATAAGGATGTTTTTGCTTGTCTTATGAGGATTTAAAAGTATTTGATACTAACATTATACAACATAAGCTTCCTTTAAAAAGTGGAATAAAACCATGCAAGTAGAAACTTAGGTAGATTAACACACTCTTACTCCCTTCTGTTGAAAGATAAGTGAGGAAACTTCTAAACACTAAAATCATAGTCCCTTTAAGGTACTCAGAGTGGGTGGCCAACTTATCCCAATCCAAAAAAATAATGGAGAAATAAGGTTATGCGTATATTTTTGTAACCTTAACAAGGCATCTTTGAAAGACATGTAACCACTACCCATGACGGACTACATATTACAGAAGGTGTTAGGATCAGTTAGAATGTCCATGATGGATGGTTTCGATGGTTAGAACCAAGTGGCAATCCACCCCGATGATAAGAAGATGACTTCTTTCACCACCCCTTGGGGAACTTTCATGTATGCTCGCATTCCTTTTGCTTTTATTAAGTAGGGGCCATGATTTAGAAGGTTATGTATATAGCTTTTGTAGGATAGCAAGAAAATTCCGCAGTGGTTTATTTGGATGATATCACAATCTTATCTAAGACCAATGAAGCGCACATCCTCCACTTGAAGCTAACCTTTGCGAAATGCAGGAGGTATGGACTATCTTTGAATCCCAAGAAATCTCAGTTTTCCTTGAGCGAGGGGAAGCTACTAGGACACATAGTAGCACAAGCTAGAGTGAAAATTGATCCTAAATGAGTCGAAGCTATCAGTCACATTCCTCTACCCAAAAATAAGAAAGAGGTCCAAGTCTTTTTGGGGAGAATCAATTTCTTGAGAAGGTTCATACCCAACTATGCAGAAATAGTAAAGGGTATTATAGATATGCTAAAAAGGGAAAATGAAGTCAAGTGGAGCCTTGCCTCCTGGGATTTTTTTACTAGAGTTAAAGAAGCTTTTGTTGAAGCACCAGTACTAGTCAGCGCTGACTACTCAACACATTTTTATATCTTTTTTTTTCTTCTCCACATACTATTGCTACAATTTTGCTACTAAAGAATAAACATGGTTATGAGAATCCCATCGCCTTCTTTATCCATGTCTTGAGGGATGCTGAGTTAAAATATAACACCTTGGGGAAGCAAGAATAAAAATTAGTCAAATCTTTGAAGGAATTTCGAGTGTACGTGCTACAGTAAAAAATCACAACATTTGTCACAATGACAGTTCTCAAGGACATCCTTGTGCAAAGGAGACAGTGAAGGAAAATTGGGTACATGGATAACAAAGATACAAGAATATGAGTTAGAAATAAATCGTACTAAGCTCATAAAAGGCCAGGGGTTGGGCAAGATATTATTAGAATCTAATTATCAGGCTTTGGGAATAAACCTAATAATAGAGGAACACTGAACATAAGTTTAGTAGAATGTGATTAAAACAACAAAGAAAAAGATATGTGCTAAATATGAGGGGTCACCCTCATATAAGAATACATCCAATGTCTCTTGTTCATGAGGTGTCCACTAAGGCTGGACAAATCTAAATATAGGACTTTGTGACTACAAGCTCCAAAGTATGTCATATTCAATGGTCAACTCTACTGGAAGGACCTGGCGAGAGTTTTTCTGTTATGTTTGGTAGAAGTCGAAACTCATAAAATGATTGAGGAATTCCATGGATGAGTTTATGGAGGTCACTACAGCTGGAAGACCATAGCTCACAAAATCATCAAGGTCAGATTCTAATGGCCTACAATGTTTGGAAATGTTCATTTATAAGTCAACTCATGTTAGAAGTGCCAAGTCTCTGCTGAGAGACAAAAGCTTTCTCCTCTTCCCCTGATCCTAGTGCATGTGGAAGAACCCTTCAGATAGTGGGGACTAGACTTCATAGGAGAGATAAACCCACTTTCCAGTGGCCAACATAAGTGGATATTAATGACCACAGATTATTTCACCAAGTGGGTAGAGGCCATCCCATCTAGAAACACTACATATTCAGTCGTAATCAAGTTTATGGAGGAGAACATATTATCTCATTTTGGTTGTCCTATCAAAATTATCACTGACAATTCTCAAGTCTTCAAATCTACAAAATTCACCAGCTTCTGTCAGAAGTTCAATATCATCATTGGGCACTCCACTACCTACTATCCTCAAGCAAATGGTTTAGTTGAGTCCTAAAAAAAAACCATGGTGAGAGTGCTGAAGAAGACCATCACTAAGAATCAGAGAAACTGGGACACTTAATTGAAGTTTACCCTCTCGTCCAATCGAGTGACTCTTAAACATTCCACTCAAAATTTTCTTTTGAGCTGGTGTATGGTAAGGCTACAATCTTACAAATCCAATTAGAAATGATAGTGGTGAAGTTACTACAATAATATGAGGAGGAGCCAAGTGTTTTGACACAAAGGATAAACCAACTCATTGAGCTTCATGAAAACATGGAATAGGTGGGGATTAAATTGGAAAATTACCAACAGAAAATGAAATCTATGTTTGACAAAAAAGCCAAGGATCGACCTATTTAACCATAGGATTTAGTTCTCTGATGGGACGTTTGACGAGAACAATAAGGTAAACACAAAAAATTTGATTCACTTTGGTTCAGCCCTTTCAAAATTTTAGATGGAAAAGCAAATAATACGTACTTGCTTGAAAATCTAGACAGTGAATCGTTGGATATACCAGTAAATGGTCAATTCCTCAAAATATATTTCCATAAATAAAGGTACCTGTGTTGCACTCATTGTAAATGCCAGTGTGTATTGTAATTATCATATGAAATTTTCAGTTTTCTGTTTAAAGTTCCACTTTCACAAAATTTTCAATTGTTTAAAAAGACTCCATGCCAAAAAAAGATAAGTTCACGGGCTGCAACTTCTCGGTGCATTGCAATCTAATTCCCCATCCCTAGGTGGAGCCAATATTGTCACCTTCTAAAAAAAGAGTTCCAGTTGTACAAAGAGGGTGAAAGAACAGAGAATTTTGCAACCATCTTCCAGGACACAAAAGCCCGTAATTATAGAAATAAAAAGTGAGAGCACATTGAAAGTTACAATTGAAAACCAAAAAACAAAGGAAAATGTCTAAGTATAATCCCAGATCTCACAAAACATATTTTTCCACAGTAGAACGAGGGGAGGTCAGAGAAAAACTTGTGATCAACGATCATTGATATCGGTAATCGTCGATCGGAAGTCCCAGTAGTCAAGAGATATCGACGATCGAAAATCAAAAGTATCATAATATTGAAGGTCATTGAATATCAGCAATAGACGCTTCTGGACATGATCACATTTGAAAAGTTGTGCAACAAAAAAATTTCAATATAGTGTTAAAGCACTGGGAGGAGCTGATTTCGGTTAACAAAGAAATTCAACACAAAAACAAGTGTAGGGAGGCCCTTTCTATATCCTCCGTGAGGGACACGTGGCAAAATAAAATTGGTACCAATAAATCCACGTGGTGTCAAACGTTGTCATGACGTTGTAGTATGGGGGAAATGTGGCATGCATATCTGGCATTTTCAGGGGTCCTAAGTTGATATATCCGGGTGACACGTGGCACTGATGACATCATCAATCGACAATCAACGATCAATGATAGAGACATATTGTGCATCACAAGGAATTTGTCGATTGTGAATTGCCAATAAAGGGGCTCTGATAAGGGTGCTGGCCTATAGTCACATAAAGGGCTGAGGAACCAAGGGCTAAGGATGAACACAGAGGGATAATCGACAATCGGTGATTGGAGAAATTGAAATGTCGCAACTCCAAGTTAAAACCTCAATTGGAAATCACCGATAAGGGAGCTCCAATATAAGGGTTGGCCCATGGTCAATGGGAACTTAAAGAACCAAGGGTGCGGGGTTGAGGCGAAGCACAAAGAGCTATCGGCAATCGACCAATTTGAATGTTGCACCACTATAGAGGAATTGCGAGAAAAAGAGCCAAAATATTTAACAAAGGAAAGGGGATCCCGAACACGAGTCCAAAGGCTGTAGCACCTTAGGGCTAAGCCCCAGGGCATAGTCCGTCGGTCATATGAGAAGAAATGTAGAAAGGGGCCAAAACATGGTGACACATGTCACCACTCACAAGGTGACATGTGTCACCACTCATAAGGTGACACGTCGAAAAGGATGATGTCATCTCAAAGATCGATGATCGGAGGATGACAAAAATCACAGTATCAAGTTTAAGCTTTTGATTTAAAAACTTCAATTAAAGGGCTCCAGTATAGGGACTGGCACACGACCATAAGGAGTCAAAGAACCAAGGGCCAAGAAGCAGGGGGCGATCACATATCAACGATCGTAACCATGGAGCAACATGAAATCGGTGTTCAATAAAGGTTCATATCAGGGAAACACTTAATATCGTGGGCCCAACGCGAGCTGGATAGGTGGCAGAAGGCAGGTCACATGATTATATGCATTTTATGTATCAAACCAATGGTTGGGTGGAGAAGTTGTTAAATGTTTTTCTGTGTTAAAGGCTTCATGATGTCCCTCCCTTGTTCTCTTTCCATGTGGACCAAACCACGTCACATATCGCAATCACAAGAGTTGGGAGGGTACAACCAAAGGCAAGGATTAGATATTCCCGATCTATGAGCTTCAATATTACAAAAGGGGCTGAGGCGAATATGTACTATTGTCCTACGTATTATGCATTGGAACCAGTTACAATGTAATATATCAAAGAATCGGCCCCCATCCCAACTAAAGAGATTTTAGCTCCAGAAGGCTTAGGCCTTGAGTCCCCAAGTTTATACCATACAATTTTCACCTAAACACCTAGGGCTAAGGCATAAGGGGCCAATGGAGATCGGTGATTGTACCTTTATGAATCATGTCTGAACCCCACTACACTTGTATGATTGTTTCACAGGGCACAATTGGTTCCGTTGGCTTAATAAAGAATGAAAGAAGGGATAGATGAGTTGGAAGTTGTGCTCAGAATCTGTTATGGCCATCATGGGCGATACTACCTTTTCTTATAAGTGAAGAATTAAATCTATTAAGGCCAAAAGCGACAGGGAACCAACCGAGAAAGTATGAGGCGTAATTTACCAGAAACGTGTTGGACCAGAGGCCAACAAAGAGAGTGGCATGGAGATATTTTTGCGGGACCATCATTTCAGTTTCATTGATTAATTCTATTTTGTTGATTTTGATTGCTATTGTGTTATGTTTTATTTCAAACAAAAATATCTTTATGTTTTAATAATTGGAGGTGACAGAGCCTGCACGCTGAGACAACTAGTCATGCAAATAGCGCAAAGCTCTAGCTTGAGATATTTTGTAATTTTCATGTTCTTCCTCTCCTTATAAAAGGGAGGAAGAAACACTTAGAAACGGTTTTGAATGCTAAAGATAAACTACATGTTATTTCTATGACATTGTGACTTCAGGACTTGCATCTACAAGGCCTTGATAAGAAAATTATTCTCACCCCCCATAACCTCACATAACTCGTGAAATTTATTCTAGTGGAAGGTCGATAGTTGGGGCCCCATGCTCCAAATCATTGGCCACCACTGACATAGATTCAATGAAGCCCATTAATATAATGAATTAATGTTATATAATATGACATTTATTGTTATAACATTGCCACTATGTACTACTAATAAGGCCATCTCAACCTCTATTAGCTTCTTTCCATTACTTTCCAATTTAAAAAGTTTCTTGAGAGTTGCTCATTTACACACATTGTGAAAATATAACTAGCAGTCAAGTCCCTAAAAAAGTTTCAAATTATTAATATAAAATCACTCAATTTTTCAATAAATTGACCAACCAAATAGAAAAATATTAAAAAAACACAACATCATAACTGAGAATAATGGTATTTAGGTTGGAAGACATGGAATACACAATAAAAAAAAGGAGTTAAGTGAAGAGAGGAATTAGTTATGCCATTACACTAATCATCCTCACATTCATCATCCAAAATATGATAATACGCCATTCTCATGAACATTTAATGTGGCATTCCTTATTTTTCGGTGGAAGTAGTTCTTTCATTAAGAAAATTGGACTATCAATATTTTACCACTTCACATTACCATTGGAATGACTTAAAGGAAAAACATATTAATGCAAATGAAAAAAGAGAAAATTAATATTTTTAAAGAGAAAATAAAAATATTAATCACTTAATAAATTTTTATTTAATAACATTTTTTTTAAAGTAAAATTCCTAAAAAAAAATTAACTAAGCTAGTATTGTACAATAACATACCTAGCTAATTAATCAACATGTATGTATTTAAATTTAGAAGTGTGGAAAAACATACCAATACTTCAAATTCATATTTTTCAAACTTTAACATACCTAACTTAATTTATGTGTGTATTCTAAAGCTTTCCATATGCATTTTTTTTCATTTTTTAAATTGTGAAAATGAAAGAAAAAAATATTTCCAAGCAGTTAAACGTAGAGTTGTAAGACACCACGTAATTAAAAGAAAAAAAAGAAAAAGCAAACAACCAACCAAAAAATTAAAAAGTCTTGTAAATATTGCAATTAAGAACTTATGGAAAAATTACAAAACTTTATTTGGACCCCGAATGGCTAAGGCATACATCATTGTGATAAGTCCACGCATTTCATGAAAAATGTCAAAATATTGTTAGAGGGTAGTTTTGAGTGAAATTATAAGTATTATGAGTCTTATTAGTCCCTGCCTCCAGCATAATAGGGACTATAGTGTTCGATACGATGTTGACTCACTATTAATTTTCGCGTTGACCGTCCATTTGTACGGGTTAATTACTGTTTAACCAATGTTTATGTTGGGTTTATGCTAGGCACTTTCTTTGCCAGAAAATTTTAACCAAAGTTTTCAGTTTACCTCTTATTGCCCGCATCACTTGGCCCGATGTTATTTTAGTGCGCGCAACTTAATTTATCCTAAGTTTTCTCAAAACAAAGTTATTCTGGTGCTTGTTCTTTGTGGCCTGTATGCTGCAAGTGCCAGATGTTTGATGTCTGTGTAGAGGGGTCCACTTTTGTCCAGAAATCCTTCTTCTGGAGGAGAGGAGGAGGGGAGAGAGTGAGTTTTAGTTTCAAGCTAGTTTGAGGAGCAGAGCAAAGAATTTCCACCAGCAGCATCCGAGCTAGTATCCGAGCCAACAATAGCATCTATCAAGGGGGGAGCTTCAACTTCAGTTTTAGCCAAAGAAGAGAGGAGTTTCTTGATTGAGTGGGATTCTTGCTACTTGTAAGTATGTTTAGTGGTTTCATTTTACAGTGACCTAGTCAGGATAATATTTGCATTTTAGATTGATTGATGAAGACCTCAGGTGGTGGAGTCTAAAATGGCAGGAAAATCATTGTTGTTACCCCCGTGCCCATGCCCTCATGTTAGTCCATTATAGGGACATTTGCCTCAGTCCAGTCCAGGAGCCTCCTACTATCCATTTTCTCCTCATCATCTATCGCGATTACATACACAGAGATATAGAGGGGATAGCCAGGGAAAAGACAAAACCTTGGAAATATGGATACCACGGGGGGAAAACGACGTTTTGGGGGTCCTCCCTTTGCTTCCAATCCTCCTTCTAAGAGGTTCCAACCCGAGGAGGAAGAATTGGAAGAGGACATGTTTTTGGAAGAAACCCTTTTGAGAGATGAGGAGCTCCTGTAGGACATCGGCAACCCAGGAGTTGAAGGAAGGTAACGTCTTGTTGAGGATTGGAGGCAACCTTGGCTGTAGCTGTGCAGGTATTGACCTAGATCCTAATTATCGGGCCTCATACCCACCTCCCTCTCGGACTTCAGATCCACTTCCCTCTGGTGCTGGCTTTTGAAGAACAAGCTTTCGAGGCCGAATACCCCATATCCTTGTTTGCTCAGGTCAATGCAAGATCCAAAAATACAAACCAATTGTCGATTTTTAGTTCTGACCAAAATATAGCATACCATAAAATCCTTCTGTGACTTATTCATTGTCATTACCTCTATACATCTTTGCCATTGTAAGAATTTCCTGCGAAATTGGAAGGCACCCAGTTGCGAAATCTGCTAATTTCTTCATCTTCTTCTAACTTAGGGATATGATTCTAGTCATTGAAAGGCACGAAAATGACCCCTGAGGGCCAAGGATCTACCCTTGACGGGATGCTTTCGCTCATCGGATGAGCTCCAGTGCTCCGAGATAGGTTTTCTTGAATACCCTGACTGACCTGGTTATGCCTTTGACAGTAAGAAAGCCTTGCCACTCCATCTGATGGTTGTTATAGCTTGGCTCGAGTGGCTTGGCCGGTACTTTTCTTTCCATCATAGGCGAGCCGATTTGCTTGCAGGGTGAGCGAGGGACAGGGCTTGACTTGAACCTTGACCGACTTATTTTGTTGCTTTATTCATCTGGGACTACTGGAATGTCCAAGGGGGTCATCTCTATGCACAGAAATGTCATTTCTATGGTCTGTATTTTGTTGGGCGTGCAGTGAGGGCTTTATGCACGTAGGGAAGAACGCCCTCCATTTTTCTTTTTTCTCTAGGTTGGATTTGTTTTCGACGGTACAGACGAAGAACGAAACGAAGTGAGGGGGCGCATTAGGGGGGCAGGAGAAACTGCCTTGATACAATCCACGTGCCTCGACTGCCTTGAATCATTTCTTGAGGACAGTTTTAGACAGACTCTAGAAGGAGATTCAATCATTTGGATGGATGCAAGTGAGTTGGTTAGCTAGGAGGTAGACACATTGGACATGCAAAAGAGACAGAGGTAAAGACGTTGGGTATGCAAGAAGGACGAGAGGCAAGCAGGTGGTAAAATTGTGGGCCCACGGTATTTTACATGTTTGAAATATATTTTTGTATTATACATTTTTTTTTGTATGTGTGACAAGTGTCTATTTAAAAGCTCTGTCTTTAGCTTGTTAAGATACAATTTGTCTTTGCTTTTATACATTATAGTTTCAGAGCAGTGACCTGCTACAACGTTTGAGGTCTAGTTTAATTTGACAACCTTTGCACTTCAATTTGTAGTCTCTTGCAAACCCCAGTATTGTGGTATGTGTCATTCTTTCACAATATTCACGTATCAACACGCAGGGTATTTAATATTTTTAGCAATGTTAGCAATTGGACAGATCCACTTCTAACTAGTTTATCAACTAAGCATATCCTTTATTTATCATTTAACGGAAATTGAGATCATCATAAACAAAATGAAAACTTTTATACCATTCAAGGCTTCTGCATTTTGTTCAATAGGAAAAATTGCAGGTTGGAATAAGGGTTCAATTTTCACTTCTTCCTTAACTAATGTTTTCATATTAATATGCTAAATATATTTTTAAGTTTCTTATTTTCAGCACAATTGCCTGAGATATATTTTCAAATCTTGAAGTTGTGATAGCTGGACACTCTTAAGGAATGAAATTTGTCTTCATCTTCTTACCATATATTGCATATTTTGCAAGCTGTATTCTCACACGGGTACTATTTCTTTTAATTTTGAGCTGGTGAGATTTGGGATCAAACATATGTCCTGCATTTAGGACTCACTAAGCAGTGTCCACAGCTCTGTTTTCCCGTAAGGGAAAAAATTCTTGGCCTGACCATGCAATTTAGTTCATTCCTTTATATCAAAATTATCTGGGCAATTAAATCTGCCATCAACCTAGAAGGTTCTCAAAACCTCCTCAGAAGAAGAAGTTCTACCTTAAAATTAACTTGTCTAAAGAACTTGAAAAGGAAAGGCTCTCACCTAGCACCTCACACTCTTCAATGTCCCAATGTTGCAAATATCATGTTGGTGAATATATTGCCAAGAGACTCAAAATAAACTTACCAGAAATAATATAGTATCGAGAAACTAAAAAAAATATTAGGACATAATAGTGAATAACCCTTTTGCTTTCAATCACTTGGTTTTTCTCTTTAAAGTGGACAAAAAAATCCAAAATTTTCAAAATATCCCCAATATTTTACATCGGCTTGTGATATTTTCACAACATATCATAGTATGCCTCAAACAAGGACATTGAAGATGTATGGGTTCAGGTGGTCCAAACAAATTCACAAAACACAGGCTACGATAGCCCAAAAGGCACAAGATAACAATCCTTTCACTTCTGTTGGGATACCTAGAAGAAAGCCAAGGCCTCATCCACAATCATGTAGCCAATGCAATCCCCTTAAAATGTCACCCTTGGAGGCCACAACAAAAGGGCACACTATTTGTGTCCTCTCTTGGAATCCTAGGAGCCTTTTAACCCCAATGAGGCCAAAATAAAACCCAAAAATTCCACCATGCCATCAACTTTGAACTACTTTAAAAACAAGTGTTTGTTTAAAAGCTCTGTCATTAGCTTGTTACGATACAGTTTGTCTTTGCTTTTATACATTACAGTTTTAGAGCAATGAACTGCTACAACATTTGAGGTCCAGTTTAATTTGAAAGCCTTTGCACTTCTTCCTTAACTAATGTTTTCATATTAATATTCTAAAGATATTTTAAGTTTCTTATTGTTAGTTTGACAACGAATTATGTAATTTTGGGTCAAATGTAACTAGTCAGTTCTATACCAAAATGTTAGTTATGTAACGGAGGTGGCTGGTATAAAACTGGTGAATTCCCGAGAAATGTAGTCGTGGAGAATCATTGTTGAAGTAATAAATTCCAATCCCTTTCCTGTGGATGTTTCCTTGACACCCTGTCGAGGTTTTACCACGTAAATCCTGTGTGTCTATTTGTGTGTTTGGTTTCCAGTTAGTTATGGTGTTTTCTTGGTCAATATATAACTGAATGTGTGTAATTATTTCCTATTATTTCTCCTACTCTACCAACAAGTGGTATCAGAGCATGAGTTAAGTTGAGGAGATGCTACATAGGAAGGCTAGTTGGGTCATTTGCTTCAGTGGACGACTGGTGCGTGTTATCACTCTGTCCAGAACTGTCGAGAGGAGGGTGCTATCTGCGTGCAACAATGTACAAGGGGGAGTGATCTTTGCATTGCCATCAAGGAAGCCAGAGCCGTTGAGTTGAGGGAGGCCAAACCCTGTTTTGAGTGCTCTCTGTGTGGACCACCATTGCTTCTCGTTGTTGGTCCTATCTATATGTCCAGTACCTGCGTGGAGAAAGAAGGCCTATTCCAAAATTTTCGTAATGCCTGCGTGAAGATTGCAGGGGGAGAATCTAGATCGGAATCTTCTTGCGTGAGAGGTTGCATGAGAGCCTGCGTGAGGCCAGTTTTTTGGAATACAGAGCCTGTGTGAAGATCCAGAGCTTGCATGAAGTTTTTTTACAAAACTACGTGGAACCCGCGTGAGAGGACGCTGCCGAACCAGCGTGCTGCGAAACCCTCTGTTGTTGTAGCTATCAGACCTGTAGAGTGAAGAGGAAGACCCTTTGTTCTGCATGTTGCCGATCTGTGTGAAGAAGAAGACCCTCTGTTCTGTGTATTGCTGAGGCCAGAGCTGCTGTCCAGTGAAGAGGAAGACCCTCTGTTCTGCGTGTTTGCGTGCAAGGAAAATTAGCTGCTAGACCTGCATGGAAGATGCCACAACTGTTGTCCAACGAAGAGGAAGACCCTTTGCCCTGCGTGCTACCAGAACTTGTTCGGCAAAGGCGGATCCGCATATTTTTTGAAAGAAATTTTTTCTCAGAATTTTTTTTAGAAAGTTGTGAAAATAAAGTTTTTTTTAGGTTCTAAAAACAAAGGGTGGATGTGAGTAAATTCAAGGAAATATTTCATTCAAATTGAAGAAAAACAAAGGGTTTCTTCCATTAAATTGGTGAAAGGAAACAAAGGATTTGAAATTAAAAATCTGTTGAATTAGCGAATTATTTATTTTTTAAAAGTTTTCTTTGAGAAAGGCAAACAAAAATTATATATATATATATATAAACCCTATAAATACTAAAACCCTAAGAAGGAGGAAAAATGGCCAAGATGTCGAATGCAAAATTTGAGGTGGAGAAATTCACCGGAAAGAGCAATTTTTCTCTTTGGAAACTAAAGGTTAGGGAATTGCTTGTGCAAAAAGGGTTGCACAAGGCATTGGATGGGGCAACTAAGAAACCTGCAACCATGACTACTTAAGACTGGGAGGACTTGGATGCCCGAGCTCTCAGTACCATCCAGTTATGCCTAGCGGATGAAGTTCACTTCAATATTATTGAAGAGACTACAGCTTCAGGATTGTGGGAAAAACTTGAAAAGCTCTATATGACAAAGTCATTAACCAACTAGATTTATCTAAAAAGATAGTTATACAGTCTTTGAATGAAACAAGGTTCAAACGTTGCAGAACATTTGAATGTTTTTAATACACTTATATGTCAATTAACAGATATGGAAGTTAAAATACACGAAGAAGGTAAAGCCATAACATTTCTGTGTTCTCTCCCTGAATCATGGGATCACTTCGTAACTTTAATTAGCTTGAGCACTGATGATTCTTTGAAGTTTGAATCAGTCATGGGAGCTCTCCTATCTAAAGAAGTACGAAGGAAATCCAGTACTAAAACAACTGCATCATAAGCCATGGTAGCTAGAGCACACTTAAAGGAAAGAGGAGAAAAACCAAGGGGGTCTTCCAGATCGAAATCGAAGGGAAAGAAGTGTAAGGAAAAATGTTGGAACTGCAATAAAATTGGACACTTGAAGAAAGACTATTGGAAACGGAAGGAATCTGAAAACCAGAAGAAGGAAGCGAATTAGGTCGATTCAGGTATGATAGATGAAGTTTTATCTGCTGAAGAATTATGTATGATAGATGAAACTTCACCTGAATGTAATGTCTCTCAGGGTTTAGATAGCTGGCTGTTAGACTTTGGTGCTTCGCATGACATGTGCCCACATAGAAATTGGTTTACTTCGTATAAAAATGTAAACGGTAGTTCTATGTTTATGGGTAACAATGTGTCATGTCAAACTGTTTGGATGGGAGATATTAGGATTAAGATGTATGATAAAACAATTAGAACATTAACTAGTGTTAGACATGTACCTTATTTGAAGAAAAATTTGATTTCTTTGGGATTGTTGGATACAGATGGTTATAAGTTTACAGGTCATGATGGCATCTTGAAAGTCTTTAAAGGAGCCCTTGTGGTTATGAAGGCAAAAAAGGTTGAAAATATTTACAAGTTAAAAGGAAGTACTCAGGTCAGTGAAGCAATGGTTGCATCAGAAAAGGAAGAAGCAAGTACTTGTCTATGGCATCAGCGATTGGGTCATATGAGTGAGAAAGGTCTTCAGATTCTGATGAAATGTAAATCTCTTCCCGATTCGAAATCCTTGAAGTTAGATTTCTATAAACATTGTGTGTATGGAAAACAGTGTAAACAGAGATTTAAAGTTGGAAATCATAATTGTAAAGATGTTTTAGACTATATTCATTCTGATCTGTGGGGACCATCCCCTATTGTGTCATATGGAGGTGCACTGTATTTTTGGCATTTATTGATGATTACTCCTGTAAAGTTTGGGTCTATATGCTAAAAAGGAACGGTGATGTATTAAATGTCTTTAAACAATTTAAGGTAATGGTAGAGAAAAGAACAAGCAAATCTATTAAATGTTTAAGAATTGACAATGGTGGTGATTTCACTTCAGTTGAATTTGAACAATACTATAAGGATGAGGGAATTATTATACACAAAATTGATGTTTATACTCCTCAACAAAATGGTGTTTCTGGGCGTATGAATCAGACTCTTATGGAAAGAGCTAAAAGCATGATCAACAATGCTAACTTGAAAAAGGAGTTGTGGGTAGAAGCAGTATCTGCTGCTTGTTATTTAGTTAACAGATCACCTTCAGTAGCAATTGATTGTAAAATTCCTGAAGAAGTTTGGATAGGGCAGTCTTGTGACTATTCACATTTAAGGATATTTGGTTGTGATGCTTATTCTCTTATTCTGAAAAATCAGCGTTCAAAATGAGATCCAAAGTCGAAAGGTTATGTCTTTGTTGGGTATGACTATGCAGTGAAAGGATATAGGTTGTGGTATCCTACATTGCGGAAGATAGTCATTAGTAGAGATGTAACATTTGATGAATCCTCTCTTTTAAAATCAAATGTTGAAAGAATTGAACAAGGACATGTATCGCCAAATCAATGAGTTCAGTTGGAGGCTAGACCTTTCGGTGATAGTTGAAAGGAAGGAGAGATTTCTAGAGAAAAAGGTGTTGAAGACACAAAGGAAGCCGTTGCAGCTTCTGAACTAGTGCAAGTTTCTGAACCAGTTCAGCAACCAGTCACTCTAAGAAGGCCTACAAGGGAAAGGAAAACTCCCAAAAGGTATGAAGATTTTGCTTCATCTTTTTCTTTGATTACTGAATATGGGGAACCTTCTTGTTATCAGGAAGCAGTAGATGATACAAATAGCGAAAAATGGGAAACAACTATGGAAGAAGAAATGGAATCCTTGGCCAAGAACAATACTTGGGATCTTGTAGAGCTTCTTGAGGGGAGAAGTGTTGTTGGATGCAAATGGATCTTCAAGCTGAAACAAAAAGTTGATGGAAGTATCGAAAGGTATAAGCCGAGACTAGTAGCAAAAGGGTATTCTCAGGTTGAAGGTATAGACTTTCATGAGATTTTTTCTCCAGTTGTATTACTTGTTTCAATTCGTACTGTGTTGGCACTAACTGTGTTACTTAATCTTGAGTTAGAACGGTTAGATGTTAAAACAGATTTTATACATGGTGATTTGAATGAAGAGATATATATGGAACAACCAGAAGGTTTTGTACAAGGTTGTAGCAGAAGATTAGTTTTCAAGTTTAGGAAATCATTGTATGGTCTAATGTAGTCTCCCAGACAATGGTACAAGAAGTTTGATTCCTTCATGGTGAGCCAGAAATTTATAAGAAGTGAGTATGATCATTGTGAATACTTCAAAAGTTTCAATGACATATTTATTATCTTAGCTTTGTATGTTGACGATATGCTTATTGCAAGCAAAAGCATGGAAGAGATCAACAGGTTAAAGGCTCAACTCTCTAGGACATTTGATATGAAGGATCTTGGAGCGGTAAAACATATCTTGGGCATGGAGATACACAAAGACAGGAAAAATGGTAAGCTTTGGTTATCACAGCAGAAGTATGTGGAGAAAGTACTTGAAAAGTTCTCTATGAACAATGTGAATCCTGTTAATGTTCCACTAGCTTCCCATTTTAAGCTTTCTTCGATTTTGAGTCCTAGAGCTAATGAAGAAAAGCAGTATATGTCTCATGTACCATATGAAAACGTTGTAGGCAACTTAATGTATGCAATGGTATCTACAAGACCTGACATTTCACATGCAGTTGGAGTTGTCAGCATGTTCATGGCAAATCCATGTAAAGAACATTGGCAAGCAGTGAAATGGGTGCTTCGATATCTAAGAGGCACAAGTGACCATTGCATCGTCTTTAATGGTAGTGAAGGATCAGTCTGCGGATATGTAGATGCTGACTATGCAGGTGATTTGGACAAAAGAAGATCTACTATAGGTTATGTGTTTACTCTTGCAGGTGGATCAATTAGTTGGATGTCAAAGCTTCAAGAAACAGTTGCATTGTCCACTACCGAAGCGGAATATCTAGCTGCTTCAGATGCCAGTAAAGAAGCAATCTGGTTAAAGGGTCTGCTCGATGAAATTGGAAGAACGCAGGAGAAAGTGAATGTACTTTGTGACAGTAAAAGTGCTATTCACTTGGCTACAAACCCTACGTATCACAGTAGAACCAAGCACATTGATGTAAGGTATCATTTTCTGAGACATGTGATTGATGGCGGAAAAGTAGCTCTTCAAAAGGTCCATACGCAAGAGAATTTTGCAGACATATTCACGAAGCCAATTATAGTAGAGAAGTTGTGGTGATGTTTAGCTTCTCTTGGCTTGCAGAAAAGATGATGAATGGGCATGGGCAAGGGATTAGGAAAATTGTTGTCAAGGTGAAGTTTGTTAGTTTGACAATGAATTCTGTAATTTTGGGTAAAATGTAACTAGTCAGTTCTATACCGAAATGTTAGTTATGTAATAGAGGTGGCTGGTATAAAACTGGTGAATGTTCGAGAAATGTAGTCATGGAGAATCATTGTTGAATTAATAAATTCCAATCCCTTGCCCTGTGGATGTTTCCTTGACACCCTGTTGAGGTTTTACCACGTAAATCCTGTGTGTCTGTTTGTGTGTTTGGTTTCTAGTTATTTATGGTGTTTTCTTGGTCAATATATAACTGAATGTGTGTAATTATTTCCTATTATTTCTCCTATTCTACCAACACTTATTTTCAGCACAATTTCCTAGGATATATTTTCAAATCTTCAAGTTTTCACAACTAGACACTCTAAGGAATAAAATTTGTCTTCATCTTCTTACCATATATTGCATATTTTGCAATTTGTCTTCTCACGCACAGTACTATTGCTTTTAATTTTCAGCTGGTGAGGTTTGGGATCAAGCATACGTCCTGCATTTAGGACTGGATTGAGATGTGGAAACTACATCACTGGCACTCCTAAAGTAGCAGAAGGCTGACTAAAGGCCAGTTTATATTTTATTTCCAAATAGTCTGCATGTTGAGCTATCACATCTTGCAACACTTGGTTATGCATGAATACTTTTGTTGTATTCTCCCATTGGTTAGACGACTTTTCAGCTAAGCAGTGTCCACAACTCTATTGTCTTGTAAGGGAAAAAATTCCTAGCCTATCCATGCAATTTAGTTCATTCCTTTAGATCAAAATTATCTGGGAAACTAAATCTGGCATCAACCTAGAAAGTTCTCCAAAACTCCTCCTTAGAAGAGGTTTTGCCTTAAAATTAACTTGTCTAAAGACCTTGAAAAGGAAAGGCTCTCACCCAGCACCTCACGCTCTTCAATTTCCCAATGTTGCAAATATCATGTTGGTGAATATATTGCCAAGTGACTGAAAAGAAACTTATCAGAAATAATAGAGTATCGGGAAACTAAAAAAATTATTAGGATATAACAGTGAATAACCCTTTTGCTTTCAATCCCCTGCTTTTTCTCTTTAAAGTGGACAAAAAAATCCAAAATTTTCAAAATATCCCCAATATTTTACATCATCTTGTGATATTTTGACAACATATCATAGTATGCCTCAAACAAGGACATTGAAGATGTATGGGTTCAAGTGGTCCAAACGAATTCACAAGACATAGGCTATGATAGCCCAAAAGGCACAAGATAGCAATCCTTTGACTTCTGTTGGGATAGCTAGAAGAAAGCCAATGGCCTCATCCACAATCAAGGAGCCAATGCAATCCCCTCAAAATGTCACCCTTGGAGGCCACAACAAAAGGGCACACTGTTTGTGTCCTCTCTTGGAATCCTAGGAGCCTTTTAACCCCAGTGAGGCCAAAATAAAACCCAAAAATTCCACCATGCCATCAACTTTGAACTCCTTCAAAATTCTAACTGGCCTAGGTGATAATGTTAAGGGTAACATGGATTCCATTTCTTTCTAACCCAATGAACGTATCAGGATGCAATGTAGGAGGGATCCTTACTCCAAAATCTAGACATTTTGTCTACAATAAGGAAAAAAAAGCTTTGGGTTTTCTTTTCAAAAGTTCATTGAACTTTATTTGGCAAAATGCAGGCATTTTTACTTCCCCCCTTCCCCACCCCCCCCCCCCCCCCCCAAATGATGAATGGGAGATGTATCAAATCTAGTCTCTCTCTATGTTGTTGTTCTCATCGATTAGAATTTAGAGAATAGACACACCATAGCGATTAATGTCAATTTTGATTAATCTTGATGTGCACATGTTGCAATTAGTAGATATTCATTTGACTTGCATTGCAAAAAAAGGAACACAAATCTGGAAGTGGAAAGCTGATGAACTTCCAAAAGCTCACTGGTTTGTCTATGGTACTTTAATATGGTTGATGCTCAGGGGCCAAGAGGGAAAGAAAGGGGAAGCTAGTTGGGATTAAATGGTAGGAAGATCCCATCACACAAGTGACAAAACCCCTAGTTTGAAGGATTATGGTAGGCCAAGTAAAAAAGAACTTGAGAAATTCATGCCCAATTCATTGTTAGTAAGTTAGAAACTGAATTTAAATTTGCTAAGAATTCCATACAGAAAATGCATTCCAAAATTTGACTAAAATTAATGAAGCAACAACATAAGAAACAAAATACAACTTACATTGCGAATGCTTACAAGATTTGCCTTTGCTTTAAGTGTTTCAACATCATGCTCTAATTGATGTTTCCAATCAACGATAAGGGATTCTTCCTGTATTTAAAATGAGAAATTTGTTAACTATGGAATTGATGTACGTGACAATATCCATCATATATTTGAAGAATATTTAAATACCTGAGGCATCTACACAGTCACTTTGTTAGGAAAGAGTTTAGACAAAAGCTTCATTGCCTTTAGAGCTTCTTTGTTTCGTTCATGTCACCTCCCAAACGTATCCTGCATTTTTCCAAAATTCAGCACATCATCCATATAAGATAATAATAAGAAGATAGAGGTTCACTTGTTTAAATTTTGGATTCAAATTTCAGAAGAATACTGTAAAACTCGAATCAAAATCAAAATTAGTCCTAAATTTAAAGACAGCGAATTAGGAATCTGTATCAACATTAGAACAATACGATGGCCATACACACTGTACAGTTAAACAATCATGACTAAGAATTAGTTTTATTACATGGAGTTGTAGAATGTTTTCTCATGTGATATTTGCTCTTATCCTATGTAACAATGGAATATAACTTGGCACATTTTTTGCAGAACAGAGATTTTGTATTGTGTTGACAAAGCTCAAAGCTCAAGAGAAACTTCATGCTTAAATCCCATTAGTCTACATTTGTGTACCCTACATAGAAAATAGGCCATAACCATTAAAAACTCCAAATTTTTTATTTGCTTCATTCAGAATAAGACATGAATTTATAGATTCAGGGTATTGATTTGAAGCACAAGTATATATTGCATATTTTGCAAGTTGTCTTCTCACTCAGGGTACTATTGCTTTTAATTTTGTGCAGGTGAGATTTGGGATCAAGCATATGTCATGCATTTTCCTAGGTGCCCATGTTGTAAAATGGCTTAGTAGATATCTAGGGACCAGAACTGCTTAAGATCCTCTATTTATCCCAGTGGTAGTGGTCAAGAAAAAATTCTTAAACAAAATTACAACCATTTTACAAGTATCCATTGGATGCACCCCTATTAGTGCTTTATTGTACTATTTCAATTTTTTTTATATTATTCTGCTAGATATATTTTAAGTTTCTTATTTTCAGCAGAATCTCCTGCATATATTTTCGATTCTAGAAGTTGTGACAGCTAGATACTCTAAGGAATGATATGTGTCTTCTTCTTCTCACTGTATATTGCATATTTTGCAAGCTGTCTTCTCATACAGAGTATTATTGCCTTTAGTTTTGAGTTGGAAGATGCTTTGCTTTAGCTCTTGTCGAGAGGCATATGCAGAGATCTTACTCGTACTGGTGATGTTTGAAATTTTCTATATTTTCTCTAAGAATGAAAATGCTTATTCTGTAAAGGCCAAAATACTGACTTGAAAGGCAGCAATCCTTGCCTATAGGGATTATTTCACTAAGACCTACCAACCATACGAGAAGAACAAGTAATATGCCGAATCCCACAGTGAAACCAAAACCTAATGGAATTATCATGAACATAAACTGATCACTAGGTTTTGACAATAATTGTCACTCCATCACCATTTTTCATTTTAGTGCGGTTTTTCATGTATTTTTTAATCATGATATTTCATTTTTTAATGAGCATAAATTATAGTTTCAACTTCGATGCTTCAAATATTCTCGCCCCCTGAGATTATAATGTCTTTTGATCTATCCTAGATGTCCTTGCCAACTTGATGTCCATCAACAAAGGACTCAGTTGCAACTTTTCCATCCCAGTCATTTTCATTATGTCTTTCCACTGCTTCCTCTATCAAGTTATATTGCTTTCCAGAGCAATTTTTTCATTTCCAATTCCTTTCTCATTTCTAAATATGACTTGTTGCTATAAATTTGATATTTGTTTGGCAACATAATGCAAGAGCCTATTGTTTTAATATATATATATATATTGTTGGAAACAATCATCTTCAGAAAATTTCTGCATAGTCAACAACTTTTACCTTAACACAGGTAAATTTATCATGCATTGTAAGTGCTGAACATTATGCATCTTGGAACATTAAAGTGGTAGGATTTTTGTTTTATGACAATCATTAAACACTAGTTTGGTCCAAGAAATTCTGTTGATCTTGGATTATATCCTCTTCGATCTGAACTTGAGGTATTTCAGTTCCATTTAAAATCAGACAGTATATGTATTTATTTCTGCACTTTTCAGAAATTTATCTCTCATTGAAGTGTTGTGATCTTGCAGGGGTATCCCTGTTTGGTTGCACACCATGCCAGGAATCAAATTGAAAAGACTAGATGCAAAAAAACTGGAAGTACAGGACTTCTCGATTGCATCTCTCTTAGCACATAAGCTCCCAGAGCAACGTCAGGTAATAAACATTTAAAATATTTTAACAATCTTGAAATCTATGTATGACTTTAAATTGAACTCTGAATTGTTGATGAATTTATTGTGGCATACAATTTGTTAGGATATTCCGACACATAGGAAATAGTTAAGTACAACTTGGTCTAGTATAGAGTTAGGTATAGAGTTAGGTAAAGTGTGTTTCTTTACCGTTGTACATTTTGTAACTTACAATCCGATGGTCATGATATGTAGTGATCCGATGGTTCATTCTCTCCTCAGTATTACCGACACTTGATCTATGGCTTGACACCCGATTCGTCCATGAATTCTATTTAAAGCGCATGGAGGGTCATTTGTAGGGTAATCCGTGCATGAGAGAAGCTTATGTAAATTTTCATTCTTTGATTAATAAATTGCCTTAAGTGGCCGCGTTGGATCAGGCCGTGGACTGTTTCCCTCTTTGAGGGTTTTAACCACGTCAAAAATACTGGTGTATTGATCTGTGATCTGGTTGTGAGCAGTGTCCTTTTGGTGTTCTTTCTGAGGAACTTACCCTATAAATTCTTACATGGTATCGGAGCCATTTGAGGGCCGCGTCCGTTGGTGATCCAAATCTGAAGCCGGTAGAACTGCATCCGACTGTCGTTTCCTAGATCTGTTGTTTCTGACTGCTTTCGGGCCGAGAGAACTGCTCTGTCGCATTCAGAGCATCTGTTCCAGTGAGGAACCCCTTTTGTTTCACGCGAAAAGGTTTCCGGTAGCCCTAGCTGCGTCATTTTTAAGATCTGGAGGTATACAGTGTTTATTTGCAGTTTACTGTTATTTTCTCTCTGTTTATTTCGGTTTCGGTTTATTTAGCCTTTTTATTACCGGATCTATACCTTTCATTTCTGCGTATGCTCTTTTCCCTACGACTTTGTGCGATCTAGGCAAATCAGAAACAGAAAGGAAGGATTTTTCTCATGCGTATGCTCTTTTCCCTGCGCCTTAGGGTGATCTCGGAAAATCAAAAACATTGAGGAAAATATTTAGTTTCCGACCCAAGCTAACTTTGAGCTGCAAGGTTCATTTTTGAAAATATTTAGTTTTTCGGCTAAAGCTAACTTCGAGCCATAAGGTTCGTTTTCTTTGCATGTCCGTGTTGGGTTTTGTGTTTTTTGTTTTGTAGGGAAAAAGAGCTTTCTCAAAGCAAGCATGCAACCCAAAGCCCCCCCCCCCTCTCTCTCTCTCTCTCAAATTTTTTGTATAGATCAATTGGTTCAAAGCTATTTTAAGAGAGTAGAGGTCTTGGGTTCAAGTCTCCATTTTGTGGGGGCGGACTTTTTCATTTCCGCACATTCCCGCACTTCGTCGGCAACTTCAACAATGTTTTTCCAAAAAGCCATAACTTCTTCATCCGGAAGCCTTTTTCAAAGCCGTTTTTTTTAAACCAACCTAATTTTTCGAGATCTATCCATTGGAACACTTACTTTTAGCATCTTAAGCTTCAGTTTCTGTTGAAATGGAAAGTCAATACCAAGTTACCCTTGACAGCACCAACTACTTCCAATGGTTGTCCTACATTGAGGATTTACTTAGAAGTAAAGTTCTCTACAGAATAGCCACAGGCCAAGAGAAGAAACCGAAGGATGAAGATAAGGTTGCTAAATGGGAAAATAGACAAGATCAAGCACGTGGTTTGATAGGGATGTCTATTTCTCCTGATCTTAGATTCCATATTGCAGAACTTGATACTCCTAATGAAGCATTGGAACAAATCACTAAAGTTTTTGGGATTAAAAATGAAATTAGAGCCCATCAACTTGAAAATGAGTTGCTTACATTGGACCATAATAATTTTTCTTGCATTGAAGATTTCTTGTCCAAATTCAAGACCCTTAGATATCTCTTGGAAAGTGTTAAGGTTAAGAAAGAAGATAGTAACCTTATTTATTCCATCCTTACTAAGTTGGGACCAGCCTACTCTGTATTTGTTTCCACCTTCCATTCTACAAGAGAAGCCTTCATTTCTCAAGGAAAAGACTACAAGCCCCCTTCCTTTGACTCTTTTTGTGATTCTTTAATAAGAGAACAAGAAAAACTCTTACACCTTGGTCTTCTTAATCTTGGAAACTCTTCCAAGAAAGCGTTAGCCGCCCAGCAACAACCAAATTCAAAGAATCCTAAGAAGTCATATCCTAAAAAGAATGGTCCTAAACCAAACAAGGGTCCTAAGCAATTTCAGCCCCAAAATGAAAAATCATTTCAACAATATGATAAGATAAATAAAAACAAAGGGAAGAAGACTGATAGACATTGCAATTTTTGTAATCGAGATGGCCACTTAGAATCAAAATGCTTTAAAAAGATGGAAGACTTGGAAGCAGCAATGAAGAAGCATAACATCCATTTGGGGCAATCTTCAACTTCAACTTCATCTTCAGGAATGGCACTTTCTGCATGTGGTTGTCAAGCATCTTGGTCTGGCTATGTATTAAATGTATCTTCTTCTTCTCATTCTCATGAGTGGCTCATTGATTCTGGAGCTTCTTATCACATGGCCAAAAACAAAGCCATGTTTTCTTTTTTAAATGATTGTAACACCAAAAATATATATGTTGGTGATGATAGATCTCTTAATGTTGTAGGGACTGGAACTGTTCATCTAGACAATGGTCAGTTTAATGATGTATTATGTGTTCCAACCTTATCCTGCAACCTTCTATCTGTATATCAGATAACTCATTCAGGTGAAGGTAAAATCGTTGAATTTTCACCTCATGATGTTGTAATCAAGGACTTAAAAGATCCTAAACAGATTTTGGCTACTCGCATTGCTGATGATTCTACAAGGTTGTATAAGTTTCACAACTTTGGGTCATCAAATCTTCCCTCGGTATTTGTTGCTCATAACGATGAAGTGAGCAAACTTTGGCATGAGCGATTTGGTCACTTAAACTATCGCTCCCTTCAGCATCTATGTAAAGAAAATATGGTGACAGGTCTTCCTATGGTATCTTGCAGAGATGGTGTTTGTTCCGGATGTGTACTCGGAAAACATCATCGGGACAGTTTTGAAAAACGTGCCTCTTGGCATGCCTCAGCCCCTTTACAGCTTGTGCATAGTGATTTATGTGGTCCACTTCCAGTTGCTTCATTCTCTGGCTGCAAGTATTTCTTAACTTTCATTGATGATTTCTCCAGACGCACTTGGGTATACTTCTTAAAACTCAAGAGTGAAGTATTTAACACTTTTTTGGCCTTCAAGGCCTTTGTTGAAAAACAATCTGGAAATCAAATTCTTAAGTTAAGATCTGATAATGGCGGAGAATATGTTAAAAACACATTCATCAACTATTGCACTGAGAATGGAATTCAAATGCAACATACTGTTCCATATACTCCACAACAAAATGGTGTAGCTGAAAAGAAGAATCACACCTTAAAGGAAATGGCTAATTGTATGCTATAATCTAAAGGACTTGGTCTTAGTTTTTGGGCAGAAGCAATTAGCTGTGCAAATTACATAATAAATCGCACTCCTACTAAGGATTTAAAGAATATCACTCCAGAAGAAGCATGGAGCTCAATCAAACTAGATGTAAGTCACTTTCGTGTTTTTGGAAGTGAAGCGTGGGCCCATATTCCAGATGAAAAGCATAAAGCTTTAGATCCTAAGAGTGAAAAATGTACTTTTGTTGGATATTCTGAAGATGTCAAAGGCTATAGACTTATTCCATTTAAGTCCAAAAATGTTATCATTAGAAGAGATGTAAAATTTGATGAAAATATATCGGCCTGCGAGCCTAGTCCGGCGGATGTGCCACCTCTCCCTATCTCTTCTACCTTTGAAAACATTTCTTCTTCAGATGATGAAAGTGAGGATGAAAATCCTCCCCCACCATCTCAAGATCCTCCTTCAGCTCCTAAGCTTCCAAAATGGGTTCGTGCTACTCGAGATGCAGCAGGTGATCTTGTCGGTGATCCTACAGATCAGCGACGCACACGTTCTCAATTCGAGAGAGCCTCTTCTTTACTGGCTCAAGCTCCAGTAAATTATGATCCTGACACATTTGCAGAAGCTTCAGGCCATCCAGATTGGGAAGCAGCTATGAATGAAGAATATCATTCATTATTGGCAAATGATACATGGGATCTTGTTCCTTTACCAAAGGGACGAAAACTTGTTAGATGCAAATGGGTTTACAGAACCAAGTATGGACCAGATGGGAAAGTTGATAAAAATAAAGCTCATCTTGTTTCTAAGGGCTTTTCACAGGTTGAAGGCATTGAGTACACTGAAACCTTCTCCCCTGTTGCCAAAATGAACTCTATCCGCCTTGTTCTTTCCCTTACTGCCTCTTTCAAATGGGAAGTCCATCAGATGGATGTTAAATCTGCCTTCTTGAATGGGGACTTGCATGAAGAAATCTATATGGAACAACCCATTGGCTTCATACAAACAGACTCCAGCCTTGTTTGTCGACTTAAGAAATCCCTTTATGGTCTCAAGCAAGCTCATCGGGCTTGGTATGCCAAAATGGATAGCTTTCTTTTAGAATCTGGCTTTTCTAGGTGTCATTCTGACAATACTGTCTACACCAAGAAAGTGGGAAACTCTCTTATCATCCTTGTTCTTTATGTTGATGATCTTATCCTTACTGGTAGTGATCCCAACCTTATAAACCATGTGAAGTCTAGCCTCAAAAGGAAATTTGAAATGACAGACTTAGGACACTTACACTATTTTCTCGGTCTTCAAGTCTTGCAATCCAAGGAGGGTATTTCCCTTTCCCAGTCCAAGTATGCTTGTGATATTCTACGTCATTTTCACATGGAAGACTGTAAGCCAGCCCCTTCTCCCTTTCAGTCTGGAGTCAAACTCTCAGTCACTTGTACTTCTCCTGAAGTTGATGCTACCTTATACCGTCAACTTGTAGGAAAACTTTTGTATCTAACCCATACTCGTCTTGACCTTTCCTTTGCTGTTGGACTTGTTGCTCGGTTCATGCAAAACCCCCGTGAAAGTCATTGGAAAGCAGCTAAAAGAATACTTCATTATGTTCGAGGTACAGTTCAGTTTGGGATTCATTACAGTGCCAAAGCATCTCCTCTATTGGTTGGTTTCACTGATTCCGATTGGGCTGGTGACCTTGATGATCGGAAGTCTACTGCCGGTTATGTGTTCACTCTTGGTTCAGGGCCTATTACATGGGCTTGCAAGAAACAGGGTGCCATTTCTCTTTCATCAGCAGAAGCAGAGTATTGTGGTGCCGTAGAAGCTAGTAAGGAAGCCTTGTGGCTTCGTCAGATCCTATCAGAATTTGGCTTTCAGCAGCAGCATTCGACTACACTTTGGTGTGATAATCAAAGTGCCATTCAGCTATGCAAAGATCCAGTTCAACATTAGTGCAGCAAACACATTGAACTGCACGTGCACTTCATCAGAAAGCTCATTCATGACCATGTTCTTGAAGTACAATATTGTTCAACAGATGATCAAGTTGCAGACATCTTCACAAAGGCTCTCACAGAGGCGAAGTTCACTAAACCTCGATTTATGGTTGGAGTTCAGGAAGTTGTCACTAAGGGGGGATAGGCTCTAGTGCCTCCTTCCTTCTCCTATTGTGTCATATTTGTAAATCCTTCAATCCTATCCCAATTTGTTCTTAAGGGGGGATGTTAGGATATTCCGACACATAGGAAATAGTTAAGTACAACTTGGTCTAGTATAGAGTTAGGTATAGAGTTAGGTAAAGTGTGTTTCTTTACCGTTGTACATTTTGTAACTTACAATCCGACGGTCACGATATGTAGTGATCCGACGGTTCATTCTCTCCTCGGTATTACCGACACTTGATCCGTGGCTTGACACCCGATTGGTCCATGAATTCTATTTAAAGCGCGTGGAGGGTCATTTGTAGGGTAATCCGTGCATGAGAGAAGCTTATGTAAATTTTCATTCTTTGATTAATAAATTGCCTGAAGTGGCCGCGTTGGCTCAGGCTGTGGACTGTTTCCGTCTTTGAGGGTTTTAACCACGTCAAAAATACTGGTGTATTGATCTGTGATCTGGTTGTGAGCGGTGTCCTTTTGGTGTTCTTTCTGAGGAACTTACCCTGTAAATTCTTACACAATTTAATTGCAGTATACTTTTGAAGGAAAATTTGACCTGGTGAGATTTTCACGACATTACAAGAAGCAAGCCTTTATACTCATCTTCAAATATGACCCTATGCTTCTGCAGAGTGGAGCTAAGGGTATGTATCTCTTTATATATTGTCGTATGGCTGACTGTCATATCCTTTCTTCTGTGCAAGGCTTTGTGAAGACGCAGTTGGAGGATCCATTCACGATGCAACAAAGTATCCTTTCATGACTATGCTGCCCTTGATCATGAATCCACCAAAAATGTCATTTTTTGTGTTTCTGTTGCACTCACTTCTCAGACTGGTCTTAAGGGAACATTTCCAGTGGTAATAACATCCCATTTTTTCAAATTCTTTGGTTGTAGCTTCAGCATTTTTGAAGTATCCCTTCATGACAATGCTGCCCTTGATCATGATTTCACCAATTGTAGTACCATCATTAGGAACACTTTCCATTGTGCTGGGATTCTTGATAAAGGCATCTCTGTACACATTTACACTTTGTTCATATTGAGTAAGGACTGAGTTTCATATTTATGAATCTTTCCCTGTTTTACTCATCTTCTTCATAATGCAACTTAATGAATTAAAATGTCATTCTTTGTGTGCCTGTTGTACTCACTTCTCAGAGTGATCTAAAGGGCACATTTCCAGTGGTAATAACATCCCATTTATGATCAGGCCAGCAAGTCTCAAAATTAGGATCTCCACTTGCCAAAAGCTTTTCATACTCCAGAACATATTCATGATCATCATTCAAAGATACTCTATACTTGTCCAATTCATGAATCACAATCATTAATGGTAATTCCTTTTTCACCTGTGAAAGAATCCTTACTGCCGCTTTTGTAACTTCCAAGAATTGGTAATCCACAAAGACCACCTTAGCTTCTGAATGCCTCAAAATAAAAGACATTGTATGTGCATCATGTCTAATATTTAGAGTGTTGAGCACAAAAGGACTGAACCAACAACTTCAGAGCTATTGCATTGAACCACTAAACCTGAATCAAAGTCAATACTGTGTCTTACACTCCAAAATTGTCCACGGAAAAAATTTCCAACTTCAACAGAAACGAGAAGTTTGAGCGTGTCGCACTCAACTGCCAAAACCTGACAATCGATCTCCTTTATTGCTTTTCCAAGCACTTAATTGGGTAGATGAAACACTTGCAATCTAACACCAAGATTTTATTTGAGATTTGCCTCTGATTTCAGATACATCACTCAATTCTCGATTTGCTTTTGCTGTCACATACATCGGTCAGATAGATCACTTAATTTCACTAGATGAAACACTTGCAATCTAACACCAGGATTTTATTTGAGATTTGCCTCTGATGTCAAATACATCACTTAAGTCCTGATTTGCTTTTGCTGTCACATACATCATTTTATGTGTGATTTTCCTCCAATGTCAGATAGATCACTTAATTGCAAGGATTGCTAACATTCCAAAATTTTGTCAATTTTCATATTGAATTCCGCGCAAAGCCCAAGCATTGGCTATTCAACAAATGCTTCACAAATATTGCAAAAGACCCGGCAGGGACTACCGCTACGACCGTGGCTCCCTTGTTAGTTTTTGTGCTCAACATGACGAATTATCGATTAATGTAGTTAGTTTCCATGATATATGCACAATGAAAGCTAGGTGTGTATTTTGTTCGGCATCACAAACATTCTGGGCGTGTATTTTGCAACACATACATAGGTTTTTGGAATCTAGTAACTATTAAGAACATTAATAAGTAAGAACATTAATAATTAATTAGACTAAAATTTTTCATAATTACTCATTTTTTGTATTGCGTTTTTTTTCTTTAATGAGAATAGGTTGTGTATGTATACAATTTGAGTGGGTTTAATGTTTAAGAGTATGTGTTTTCTCCTAAGAGGTCATAGGTTCAAAATTACAAAGGTAGAATATGTATGCCTTAGTAAACTTAGAAGTCAAATCATTGTGTTTTGATGGGTACCTTGTCCCATAAACAAAAAAATCGCATACACTAATTTACTATCTAACTTGGCAGTAACCTAAAAAGCATATAATAATTATTATTATTATTTATACATATCTCTAAATTTATAATTTTTTAAAATTATTTTCACAATGCAATTTTGATTTATAATTTATAAACACTATATCTTTATATATAACTTTTTCATTAAACATAAATCAATAAATTTCCTTTTTAATTTAAGAATTTAATATTACATTAAAACATAAAACAATATATATATATTATTTTTTATTTTTCATTTTTTTTTACAGTAATACCTCCATTTCATTCCTAGGATCCTGATTTCTCCTTTACCTATAAGTATTTTTCTATATAATTATGAGTGTCTCATTCATACCCAATGAATTATTCAAACTTTTAAAAGTAATTGTTGATCATCTTCTTGATATAGTCTTTCTTTAAAAAAATGTTGTTAAAGAAAGAAAAGTTGAAGAAGAGTCCAATTCACAATAAAGGAAGATATTTAAAAACGAACCTCCCTCTTGGATTTCTTTTGGCTATTTGTCTTTCCCACTTTTTTCTTTTTTCAACAAATTTTCGTAAAGGGATGAAAATGTAAGAACAATGTCACACGAGAAATACATTGGGTCCTTGTCTTCTCAGTATACGCAATTTTCTGATGTGTGATGGTCAACATGTAATGATTAATTAAGTTGAAATCTGATGGGTATTTAATATGGAACGCTTAATTTAATATGCAATTTTCGATTATTTTGATTGAAGAGCAAGACATTTTATTTGTTACAAGTGTTTTGATTTATCGTTCATGTCAAATGGTAAAAGTTTTAATTTTGTTTCGAATATTTTGATAAAAAAATTAGAATTTTATTAATTGGAAACATATTATTAGTGCTTTTCTTCCATTCTCATTTTTTTCTGTTTTAATAATTTATAAATTTATTTATATATTTTATTAATAGTTTAGATTAATGGTTTTATATTTTGGGTTTTAAGTATATTTTTAGATTATATTTATTTAAAATATAATAGGAATTAATTGAATTTGTAAATGTGAATGGTTTCATTTACAAAATTGTATCACCATTTTTTTTCTAGCACAAAAAAAAGCTATATAATTATATTACGTGTTCCAAAATCAAAAAATACTCTGAGATATGGGGCTATCTGATCAAAAAGAAGAAGAGATGTCACAAGATATCCAGGAGGTTGGGAAGATGTATCCTATGAGGGAAATATTGTATGATAGACATATCTTCTTATCAGAATCCTAAATAACAGCACCATGAGCCAATATAACGTTTGAAGGAAAAACAAACATAAAATAGGACGAAAGGATGCGTAGCATAATTCATACCAGACTTGACTACACAAAATAGAGAATTATGTATCGGGCAAAAGAAATTCTTGGATCTGGTAAGAGATGTTGTCCATTATAACCTGCATCCTCCATAATCCTTGAGGCGCTGAAAGCCCCTGTTTTGACAAAGCATCAACTTTCCTATTCTTTTCCCTGGCGATGTGAGAGATTGAGAAGTCCTTCCTGTTGTGCCAAAAATCCCCAAGCCTTTTCAACCAGCCAGAGAGGTGTATATTTTTAATGCTGTTTTGGACTGAACATGGTCGATGGTGACCTTGGAGTCTCAAAAAATATGAAGGTTTTGGATACCAAGGAAGTCGGAGAAGGAAATGAGACCGGTCAGAGCCAAAATTTATGCTTTGTTATTGGTTCCACGTCCCCCATTCCAATGTAATTCAAGAGCTTGACCTTCTTGTGGAATTATATAAACACCACAAGCGCATATGTCACTCAAGGCAGCGCCATCAAAAAAAGCGCAGGGATATCCATAGACATCGTTGGGTTGCTGTATCTTTCCGTGTTTGACTTTGCGTCGACGATGTCGATCAAGTGCTTCATATAAACTAAGAATAGATTCATAGACAGTCATATATGGTTCCCTTTTTGAATCAAAAATCATTCGATTACGCCATTTCTAGATGTTTTATATAGTAATAAAAAAGATCAGCCTCCACATGCAGCACATATTGCTCCATATATTGAAAGCCTCGCGTATGGAGGGAGCATTGACATTGACGAAACCAAAATGAGAAGATACGCGCTGCTAGATCAACAGGGACTGTGGACACTGTAGGAAAATGTGGAAATTGTTTTTAGAATCCGATCTATAGAGGGGGCATATTGCAGGCCCACACCATTGGCATTTCTGGAGATTCTCCCAGGTGAGATTCGTGTTATAATAAACCAGCTAGGCCAATATAACGATTTTAATTGGACACCCAGATTTCCAAAATGTTGGTGGAAAGATGTGGTTTGGTGATTTGAATTCGGATTGTAATATCTGTAGATAAACATGCCTTGCATAAACTACGACAGAGCCACCAAGTCCCTTCCATATGATGCAGTCCCTGTTCGCTGAACGATGTAAACCACATGACTGTAGGGCAAGAATGATATCGTTCCATTGGGGCTCAAGTACACTAGTCAATCCCATATCCACGAGAGATTTCCAAACTGGGATGGCACTGTCCCAGTTTTTTATAACACTAGCCTAGAAGAAATGACCTCTACTATGTAAAGAACTCAGAAGTTGTGGGGGAATATGGATCGTTTCACCCACACCAGTAAAAACATCGATGTGGATAATAATTGAGGCCCCTGTTTGAAATTTCCAAATCAAAATTTTCCTGAAAAATGGTTCCAATTTTTTAAAGCCCCTCCATATGAATGAGTCGTTTGCAGGTCCAATGGTTCACTGCCTGCTCCAATATGTAATGTCGTGGCCTTCCATATACTTGGCTTTGATAGAATAACTCCAGTTGGATTTCCCCAAAACCGCCTTACACATTGATTTGCACAGGAGCGCTCTTCGGAAAGAGTGAAGATCCAAAATGCCCCAGCCTCCCATGTTTTTTGGCCAAGTTAGCTTCAAGAGTTTGCAGAGATGAAATTTATACTTCTCCTTCTGACAACCCCAAATGGAGCTGGCTATCATTCTGTTTAAACTGTTTATGATAGATGGTGGGATATAGAAAAGGAGGGCCCAGTAAACCATAGTTTGAACCAAAACAAATTGGGTAAGGATGGCACGCACTCCAATTGATAAGCTTTTGAATCCCCATGTAGACATTTTGTGGTAAAATTGATCCAGAATCCACACCCAGTCCGCCACTTTATATCACACACGTTTGAGATGAAAACCGAGATATTTGAAGCCCTCTTTAATAGGAAGAGCTTTGATGTGGAAAAGTTCAGTAATATAAGTGATTGTATCACTACTAACATCGGCGACATGAAAAGAGGATTTTAAATCATTGATAAACAAGCGGCGGATTTTTCAAATCGCCCCAAGATTTGAAAGATGCATAACCATGTTGTTCTGCACAATAGGGCCGACAGAACTATGTCATTGACAAAGAGTGAGTGAGACATGTAAATATCCCTGCAGATGGTGAGAGGCTTGAATTTCCCTTGTCGAGTAGCAATCTTAATGTGTAAACTCAGCGATTCCATTACTAGGATGAAGATAAGCGGAGATAGGGAGCGACCCTGTCAGAAACCCCTGGCCGCCTTGAAAAATGGAGTGGGGACGCCATTGATAAGGACTACGAAATTTATATCCACCACACAAGCCATGATCCACTGAGTGCACCTGACATCAAGACCAATCCTAGCCAGAAGGCATCTTATGAAGCCTCAGGTCACACAATCGTATGCTTTTTTCAGGTCAATCTTCAGGAGGGCCGCTTGAATATTTCGGTTGTGCATTGAATGTAGGCATTCTTGGGTGATAGCCATCGCATCAGAGATATTTCTGTCTATAAAAAACCCATGTTGTTCTGTGGACAGATGAAGAGATAGGGTGTTCCTGATGTGGAGAGCAATAGTCTTAGATATGATCTTGTATAAAACATTGCATAGAGAGATGGGCCGATAGTCTGAGGAAGATGAAGAGATATTCTTCTTTGGAATGAGGGCGATATAAGTTGAGGAGATCTTCTGACTAATGATGCCCTATGTTCTCGACTCCTCAACCAACTTGAGGATGCCGTCCTTGAATAATTCAAAGAAATGAATGAAGAAATCGATGGTTTGTCCATCCGGCCCAGGGCACTTGTCTTTCTGGAATGTTTTCATAGTAGCCAATAACTCTTCCTCCGAAACTGCAGCAAAAAGGGCATTTTTTAGACCTTCGTCAAACATGGTGGTGTATGGGTCTAATCCCCATAATATATCCTCAAAGTGGCAAGCCGTATCCTCGCTGTATGCCTTCTTGAAAAATTTCACAGCCTCTTTAGAAATAGCGTCCTCTCTGGAGAGAGAGAGCCCATGTTCATCCTTGATCTCCCATATAGCATTAGTCTCCCTTCTCTTATTTGCATACCTGTGAAAGAACTTGGTATTTTGGTCACGCTCTCTGAGCCATAGCGTGCCGATTTTGAGCCTCCACGAAACTTCTTCTTCTTTTAAGATCTTCTGTTTTTTCTTTTCCAATACTGAAATCCGATTCCTGATGTAAGATGGCAAACAAGGATTTTTAAGAAGAAGAGATAAGCGTTCTAATTCAATGCATATATCTTTTAGCTCTTTTTTATTGGAGACCGCCTTCTGTTTTTGCCATTTTTTAACCTCCAATCGAAGGGATTGCAAGCGATCTATAAAATGCCACAGAGGGTCCTTAACCAGCTTGGGAGATTACATCCAGGTATCCTTTATAAATTTATTGAACTTTTCATTAGCCAACCACATATGATTAAACTTGAAGGGGTACCCGAATCTGCAACCAGAATTTTTCCACTGTAAGGTAATGGGCCGATGATCGGATATGAAGGACAGGATGATGTCCATAGAAGGAGGCCCAAATTTTCGTATCAGTCGCTCATGGAAAATAAATTTGTCTATCCTCTTCGTCAGGTAGGAGTTGTTCAATCGATCGTTGTCCTAGGTAGGTCCCTGATCAATAGGCAGGACATCAATGAAGTCATTTTGAAAAATAGATTCCTGGATGAATCTTCCTATCGGATCATGGTTCTTGCCATTGCCCCAGATTTCATCATTACAAAATGTGCAGTTAAAGTCTCCGCCAATAATTAAAGAGTCAATGTCAAGGAGTTCAGATGAAAGCAAATGATTCCATAAAGAAAATCGATTTTTATATGGAGCATATATATTTAAAATGTGGAAGGGGTCTGTGGAACCCTGGAAATGAGCTAAAACAAGGATGCCTGCAAAGCACTGGAAAGCAGCAGCAGTGATCCACTTTGGGTCCCACAAGACAGCAAGTCCCCCGGAAATGCCCTCAACATTAGAAGTGACCATATGTCATGCCAACATCATTAGCCTGAAATATGAGATGGTCTGAGAGTTATCGTGCATGGTTTCCTAAATGAGGATCATTTTAGATTTCGATGAGACAAAAAGATATTTGAGGGCTAAGAATTTGTGCTTAGCACCAAGGCCCCGAATATTCATGGACAGGATGTCAATCATTTGGGGCCGTCGAGAGGCCGACAAGCTCTAAGAGGCCTATTTTCAGAAAAAATGACATCAGCAACTCCAGTCACAGGAATGTCAATTAATGAAGGATCTCAGTTTGACGAATCCCGCCTTCCTCTCCTTCCTTAAAAATGCTTGTTGCCGCGATTCTCCTTTCAGCGGAAGGTAATGTTCTCACAGATAAAGGGCTAATGTGGGGTGAGGGAGAACGAGAAGGGTGGTGAACAGTAAGACGCTGGAGATTAAGAGATGCTCTTTGGAGAAGGAGGTCGATGTCCTGGTCGAACGAATTTTGAGGAGAGGATCGGGGTGAAGGTGGAGGAGAAACAGGGATAATATGCGCCTTTCCTTTGCGGTCACCCTGAGATGGGATAATGGGAGAGGGGGCATTAAAGGGAGGAAGAGGTCTAATCTCAGAAAATTGCCCTGGTGGGGGGAGGGACGAGGATTCCGGGATAGGAAGAGGGTGGGAGAGGGGCGATTGGGGAGACGAAGAAATGTATAAAATGGGGGTAGTTGCAGAGTCAATACTAAGGGGGTTTAGATGATGCAGGAGGAAGGGGAATTTCAAGGTCCAGGTCTGGTGCGGGAGGCAGTGAAATATAGGAAAAGATGGAAACATTGCCTGGCGGGTCATTTAAGGGCAGAGAAGGGGTCTTGGAAACAGTAGAAGGTCTCTATCGATCAGCCGTCAGATTTGAAGATCAGGTGGGAGGGGCCACAAAGACAGAACGGGAATGTGGGAGGGTAGCAGATCGATCAAGGGCCCGGCCCAACTGGGGAGGATAAACGACATCGGATTTGACAGGAGCCCGAAAAATTTCCGGAGGGAAAGGCCAAATCAAAGGCCGCAGAAACTCTGTCATGAGTCGAGGAGGAAAAATAAACAGCCTTCTTCTTCTGTTTTCCGCTCGGCCGACGAGGACAGCTTGAGGAGAGGTGTCCAGTTTTATGACAAATGAAACACCTGAAAGGCACGCCCCAGTAGTCAAGACGCTGTTGAATTTTAGACAGCTCCCAAGATAGATCAATAGTTTCAGGAAAACTGCCCCTGAATTATTTTTCAATAAGAATCTAGGCCATGCGTTTGTCTTTGGCACCAATACAGCGGGGGTCAACATATATGAAGTGCTCGATAGTATTCCCAATCTTTTCCATCGATTCCTTGGTCCACAATTCTAGAGGCAAGCCAGGCAATTTAAGCCAGATGTAATTATTCTGTGGTGCGCAACGGAGCGGATTAAAACCGATGAACCATTTGTGCAGAGCTAAGAAACTCGTATCTTTCACCCAGGGTCACGAAAAGATGTATTCTAGGTCACGGATCCGGAGAAAGTGAAAACTATACCAATTGTTCATGAGGTGAACAATGGTAGGGGAGTAACCCAGAAGTGGAGTCCACCTGGCCGCAATCCATGAACGAGTTTGTGAATCCTCCATAGATGGGAAGAACCATCTCCCAACAAGTGCCCGGTTCTGCAGACTAACAATTCTGTCATTTAAAAGTGGACCATCCAAGTTTAAGGCCATTGGAGGAGGGGAGGTCTTAACAGGCCAATGACGATGATGAGGCCGCTTAATAGGCAAGTCTTCTTCACCCAGAGGAAAATGAGAAAGAGATGGGAGAATGATGTCAGCTTCCAGCGAATCTTTCGAGTCAGATCGAGGAGCTGATCTAGCGTGAGATATTTCGGCCTCCATAGTAGCATGAACCATGGCTAACTCAGCAGATTGGTGAGTGGGAAACTCCATGAAGGGATAGGAACAAACTCCAAAAAGGTCAATGTGAGAATCCCAAAAGGATACGTAGATAGGAGAATGATCTTATGGCATAATGGGATGGGACGGTTTAGGAGAAAAAACCGCTTCTTCAGTACGATGGATAAATCTAGAAATAATAAAAAATACCAAATAAAGGGCCATATGTAGGAGAAGATTAAAAGCGAGAAAGTAGTTTTGAATGCCCATACGCCAGGATCATCACTTCTGTCAGAGAACAGGATACGAGAGATCGTCCAATTAATATAGGATGTAAATGAGCCTATGGTCTGAAAACCAAGGCCAAAATAGATTGCCCAGAATATTCAAAAAACTTGAATTCTAACGTTGGAAGAACCAGAGTGACACCGAAGCTCCGAAGGAAATATCAGGGCAGACCACACGGCAACAACATATAAAAACACCAGCATGGTCCAATTTTGAAGCGAACATCAGAACATGGTTTGGATATGACGACATAATCCGCAAAATTGAAATTGGATATCCCAGACCAGCAGGGATATACAGACCAAAACATGAGAGATCTAGGATGGCAGTAAGATGATTCTAAAACAGAGCTGATCATATCGTGGAAGTAAACAGAAACTTCCACGTAGAGAAAAAAATTTATCCACTCACTAACCCATAGCATTGAAATGTTAAATAATTAAATTGGGTCTTTATCTAAATGGATTCATATTATTGTTTTATTTATTTTATTTATAATTTCTTTTACTAAATCATTTTAGTTTTCTTTTATGTATTTCATTTTTTCTTGATTATAGTTATACTATTTTTATAAACTTAGAGAATTACAATATTAATGTTATTATTATAATAATATGGAATATTAAAAAATATTAATATTTTCTTTGAGTTTTATAATATTTAAAATATAAATTAGTTTTTTTTTTCAAAGTTTTTATTTATGTAACAAATTTTATATTAACCAAATTAGTTGCTCTCTCCAATCTTGTCTTAAAAAAAATATACCCCATACTCTTCATAATTATTTTACTAAATTTTCCATTACACTAAACATCTTAGATTTACCAAAGCCTTAATATCAATTTATTTTAGTATCAATTCCCATTACTCAATTTACATCATTAAAGAAATATCAAAATTAAAAGAAATCAAATAACTTTAATCATTACTCAATTTACATCACTAAAGAAATCTCAAAATTAAAAGCAATCAAATAACTTTAATCATTACTCAATTTACGTCACTAAAGAAATCTCAAAATTAAAAGCAATCAAATAACTTTAATCACTAATAAATGTAAAGATTAAAAAACAACCCAATAGCTTTAATCACTAATATGAATATAAGCTTAATCACTCTCATTAACTCACCACCTAGTAAATTTACCACTAATATCACTTTTTAACCTTTTTCTTAGTTTTTTAGTTATCCACTATCTTTATTATTTATAATATTTCTTAGCCTTTATTAACTTTTTTTTTCTCCTAATTCATTTCAGTATGTGCTCTCTCTTTAAATTTGTTCTTTTAAGAAATAATTAAGATTTTCCATTATTTTTATTCATATTTCCTCATTCCACGTTTTTAAGAATATTACATTAACATGATTATATGCTAGTCATTTAATCCGTGTGGACAATTAATGCATATCCAAGAAACCTAGAAACTTAATTCAATGATTTCATTGTTTTTATACATGTACATTTTACATCATTCTTAATATATACAATTGAAATCATTTTCTAACAATTGTGATTTCAACAGTGGTATCAAAGTAGAGGTTTATGTGCCATTTTTATTAAGTTGATCCACTACTTTTGTGGCCTTCGTGTTGAATATATTGAGCCACTACTTTCATGCCCTTCCTAGGTGCTCCTTTTCTTTCCTCCTACTTGTACTTCTGCCCTCATATAATTTTGTTGCCATTGCACAAAGTTTGAATGTGGAGTGGTAAACATTGTGTGAAAGAGGTGCAGGATGCGTGAAAATGCCATCGCAGTGGAGAATTGGCACGACTCCAAGATTAACGACATAGGAGGATGCATGGCTGCTAGTGTAGACTAGAAATCGTCAAGGAGTTGTCGATGAGGTTCTTGATGCAAAGTAATACCTAGGTAATGATTTTGGGTGTGTTGTGATGCAATTTGTGATAAATGCTATTGTTGGGTATCCGAGTCCTACTCGACTATGGAAACATTCGCTACTTTTGGGACTCTGAGTCTCGATCGATTACAGAAACATCCATGCTTGGATTGTTAATACACATCGAGGTTTGAACTATTTATTATCTAAAAACCATTTTATATGGAACACCAATATGTTTTGGAATGATATCACATTCATGCAATTTATCGTCCACATGAAGGGAGTTAAGTGAAAAATTTTATCAGCATGAAAAATATGAGGTAGTGGTAGGAATTTCACCAAGAAGCAAACAACAAACCCACAGTTAGAGCCTTCATAAGTGTGACATTAGAGCGGCGACTATGGTTTGAGTTCTATACTTGTGTTATTTTGATGTCTTATTCATTCATCCGTTGCAATAGAGTTGCCCCTGGGTTTTCTAAATTATACAGAAATGAAAATACCATTACAAATATTGATATGAAAATCGCAGAATTGATTGTTTCCTCAATTACTTCAAATGTTAACTAAGGTTTCTTTTATGTGAATGAATGAGATAAATTCATTTTTAAGCGCCTTTAAACATAAACTTGAAATCTGAACATAAGCATAAACAACAGAGAAAATAAGAAGCAAACTCAAGGTATTTGATGACGGAGTTTGTACCTCCTGGACTACATCTCCGGGTCCGCTTCCAAGTGAGCGTCCACTGTATTAAAATGCTAATAAAAGTATCTTTACATCAACTTCACCATTATGGTCTGTGCACGCAGGAATCAGGCTATTGATAGAAGATAGGTCTCAACCTCGACTCTCCAACGCCACTCTCAGATCTCAAAAAGGCCCAATATTAGCCAAGATATGCCCAGAAAGGCATTTACATACACAAATAACTCCAGTTCCACTGCTTCACCTTAAAATTCTCTCCTTTGGAGCAGTGGAAATATATTTTATAATGTTCACGGGAGGTACCGGGGTCAAACCTGTGGGCTTCTTGGAATTTGTTTGCATCCAAATGTATTAACTTAGCAATACCGATGCAATTATATGGTTAATACAAAGAATATGACTGTTTAATATTAATCCCCATGCCATTTTGACATACCATTGCTAACCAAAGTTTTAAACATAGGAATTATAAAAACTTGATGGATATGACTTCAACCCATGGCAGTGACTGTTATCTTTTGCATAGGTTAAATTATAACCCGATGGTGTGGCATAATTATAACCATAAGTTTATAACTTTAGTCTTGCAACATTTATATGACTCCACGCGCTATCCGAAATGTGTAACAACATAACATATGGTTTAAATATAGGAATGGGGTCGTTGTATAATATTTTGACTGTGCGGCATTTTTGGAAGAAGATGCGCCATGGTTTGGAGCACCAATACATTGTCCACGAGTTTGGTGGGGCTGCTAGGTGATGAGCTCCACCAACCCTTAACCCCACATACCAATTAACAAATCTTTAAATATATCCACATGTCATTGTAATATTAAGACAAGCCCATGGGCTAAAGATAAAGTTTTGTAATGTTGTGCGGGAGGTCACGGGTTCGATCCCAGCCCTGCCAATTCAACCTCTGACCTATTGCGGTGACTTTGACTACCACATGCATTGAGTTTGACCTACTACGTTTCATGATGTGAGACTGCCACTTGGCCTATGAAGGTCATTTCTGAAACTGAATATACCACTAGAATTAGCGCGATGAACTCATCGATTTGGCATTGGTTTTGTGAGCATTTGAGACTATAAAATTCTGAGAATTTTGAGGATCCTCGTGGATTATTCCTCTCCACTGAAAGATTTTGGACCAAAAGTTTGGTTTAAAGTAGAAATGAGGTGAGAGTACAACTACCTCACCCTTATGATCTCCATCCACCTTTGTTTGCTTGGATTCATGCCTTTGAGACCCACTCAAGGATACTCAACATCTCCTAGCCTAGAAGTGCAGACCTTCCTATCGAAGATGGTATCTTCCTATAACTTAGTAATACATTTAGGTGAAAAATCATCTACAGTTGGAAGTTGAGCATTTTCCTCTGGATCCATAATCATTGGAGGTTCATACAAATTCAAATTTTAAGCATTTACAATTGAATATATGTGCATGTATGGAGGAAAATTCAACTAGAATGCATTATGGCCAATCTTTTCAACAATTTTAAAATGACCATACCTTATAGGTTTCAAATTTTTACCTTCACCTTTCATCCTTTCTTTGTTGATGTGTAGCCATACTTGATAACTAACCTAGAAGTGATGATCCACCTGATGGTTGTCATGGCACATTTTGTACGTGGCTTGATGTTTCTCCAATTGATCTGGCACTACTTCATGAATCGTTTGGATTCTTCGAATGAACTTGATTTCTTTGTCGGCATCTCCATGTTCATCCTTCTTAGCTTCTTCACCAAACATGAAGTCCATTGGTGATTCTGGTAGGTACAGAAAACATGTCTCAAAAGGAGATATACCTATAGAAGAATGCAACGCCCAATTGTAAGCATGTTGGACAAAATGTAAGGATTCATCCCACAACTTAGGATGCTTGTTGCAATAGCCTCTGAGAAGATGTACCACTATTTTTTTCACTACCTCTGTTTTCCCATCGGTTTATGGATGAAAAATTGTGCTCTTTTTCAACTTAGTGACCATGAGTCCCCACAATGTGGACCAAAAATCTCCCATGAAACGAGAGTCTCGATATGAATTGATAGAATTAGGCAACCCAAAATGAACCCATACATTTTGAAAGAACAATTGTGCAGTCTCTTCAACAGTAACTTGCTTTCTACATGGAACATGAATACACATTTTGCTAAATCTATCAACCACAACATACAAATAATCATGCCATTTTCTAAACATTGGAAGTCCTCCAACAAAATCCACATATATATTGTCCCATGGTCTAGAAGGAACTGGAAGTGGCATATACAAACCTAAGTTTTTGTTGTTTGGTTTGCTTTTTGAACACATGACACAACCTTTTATGTACTTAGCAATTGTTTCATTCATTCGAGGCCAATAGCAATACCTTTGTAACTGTGCCACTGTCTTACCTACACCAAAATTCCCTGAAACATGAGGAGAATGTGCTTCCTTGATCATATTCACTCTTTCTCTATCTGGTATGCACAACTTGCCAAGATGGTACAATAACCTATCATCAACATGATAATTCACTTCTTCCACATAAGCACCATGAGTTAGTGATTCATAAACATATTTGAAATCAATATCTTTAGGATATTGTTGAATGTAACTTTCATGTAAGAAAGAACTATTTTGCATAATAACTGAAGCATTCAAAGAAGGTCTTGGTAACATATCAGCTACTTTATTGGTGGAACCTTTCTTATTTTTTATTACTAAGTGGAACTGTTGCAAAAAACCCATCCATCTATAATGTTGAGACTGCTACAACTTAGTTTGAGATTGAAGCTATTGATGTCGTTGATGATCTATATGAAACATTATTTCTTTAGCCATTAAATAGTGTTTCCATTTTTTAACACTTTCCACTAATGCATATAATTCTTTATCATAAGTTGGATAGTTAGAAAATACTTTAGAAAATGTTTCTAAATGAAAACAAATAGGCATTCCTTTTTGCAATAACGCTGCACCCATTGCATACCCACTATCATCAGTTTCTATTTCAAATGGTTGTTGAAGTTATGGTAAAGATAAGATTGAAGTTGTCACAATTTTTTGCTTTAAAGTATCAAATGTTTTTTGTTGCTTTACTCCCCACTAGGAGGAGACTTTAGAACTTTTTAAAGAATGAAGTTGTGATGCAATAAAAGAGAAATGAGAAATAAATTTCCTCCAATATTGAACTACACCAAAAAAAATTCTAACTTCCATCACATTTTGAGGTCTTAGCCACTTAATGATTACATCAATTTTAGCTGGATCTATTTACGTTGGCCTCCTCCAACTATGTAACCAAGATAAAGTTTGAGATACCATTTCTGTCTTTGCAACACATCAAAAACTTGTTTAACATGCTTTACATGTTCTTCCAAACTTGAACTGAAAATAAGAATATCATCTAGATAGACTATGAAAAAATTATCAATAAAAGGACAAAACACATCATTCATCACTCTCATAAAAGTTGTTGGAGCATTGCATAAACCAAACGACATAACCAACCATTCATAAAGCCCTTGTTTAGTCTTAAATGAAGTTTTCCATATATCATTCTCTACAATACAAATTTGATGATAACCACTTCTTAAATCCAGTTTTGTAAAGTAGACAACATTATTTAACTGATCAAGAAAATCATGTATCCTTGGAAGAGGATACCTGTTCTTAATGGCGATTTTATTTAAGGCTATAAAATCAACACACATTCTCCAAGTTCTATCTTTCTTAGGGACTAATATGAACGATGATCCACATGGAGAAGAACTAGGTCGAATGAAGACTTTATCAAGAAATTCCTAAATTTGTTTCTTAATTTCTTCATTTTCTATGACCGACATTCGATACATGCCAATGTTTGGGAGAAGGAAACCAAATTTTAATAGAATCTCAGGTTGTATTTCTCATTTTGGAGATAGAATTTTTGGTTATTTAAACAATTATTTAGATGAATATACTATTTTAACCAATTTCTCCTTAAAATGAGAATGACACCCTTGAAAAACATCATACTTATCTTTAGTTTGTTCTTTAACAAACGCGAGAACGTACTTTTTAGTTGAATTTATGAGCCTTTTCATTTGACTTACATGGATTAAATCCAAGTTTGTCTTAATTGTGTGAGCCCTGACAATGTATTCAATTCCATCTTTAAAGAGATGATACTTATTCTCCTTTCTATGAAATATGGAATCTCGATCATAAAGATAAGGACTACCCAACACAACTCCACATATATCCAAAGGAATCACATCTAGCTCAGCTTCATCAAAACAATTAGCTGTAATTAAAAACCTTAATCGACACTGTTTTGTGACATTTATCTTAGTGTTTTCCTTCAACCATCCTAAAGGGTATGGTTTTTGATCATTTTTAGTTTCCAGTCATAATTTCCTTACTAGTTCCTCAGATATTAAATTTTCTTGTGATCCACTATCGAATAATGTATATATTTTAGTGTGCTTGGAGATAATCCTAATATGAAAGAATTCAGCTCTCTTCTTTTCTTCAATCACATCATTTTATTTTGAAGAAGATGGAAAACAAGTAGAACTAGAGCTTGATTTAGAAGGATTACTGGTTTGACCCATATCATTTATCTTATTTTCATCATGGAGTTGGATCCCAAATCTTATCAGATTGCAACATTAGCTTTCATCTCACCCTTCTTCTTAAGGAACTTATTTGGATTAAGTTTTGGATGAAGCTTCGAACACTTGGAGTCATCATGTCACAAGTAGGCCTTTCTCCTTCTTTTTTAGTCGTTGCTGATTTCTTCCCTTTCAACTTGCTCTTCACTTTGCCTTCATCGAAATCTTTGCTCTCTGAATGCTTGAATAGTTTTTTTGAAAAGTTTTACTGAAAAGGTTTTCCACTTAATTCAATATGAAAGGCTTTAACACACACTTCATTAGAGTTAGTTGGATTAAAAATAAGAAACAGATGTCGCAAATAAAAATGCAAACTTCCAATATATTTGAACAAAGTATCTCATGTGTTTAATGGAACATTAAGTGCTAATGCCTTTTTCTTGAATTCTTGTGTAAGCTCTTGCTCACTCCATCCTTTATCTTGCCTTATATGCTACCAATCCATTATAACTTGTTGCATATATCCTAAAGGATAGAATTGATTTCTAAGATATTTTAAAAAATTAGACCATGAAGAGATAATTTTACCTTTATTCTTCAAATCTGATTTAGTTTTGGTTTCCCACAAAATCAAAGTTGTTCCCCCCATTGTAAGTGTATCTAGCTGAAGTTTTACAGATTCATCAACAATATTCTGAATTCTACAGTACACCTCAAGTTTCTTTATATAGGTATCCAACTTTTCAGGATTCATTTCACCACCATATATTGTAAATACAAACTTAACATCAAGCTTCAAAAAATGATATTTATTCTTCTCCTTTTGTGAGTTTGAATCTGGATTGGAATGATAAGAGAATAAGGAAGAGTAAGAAAAAGAAGATGGAGGAGAAGGAGGTTCATTACCATCAGCTTTTTCCTTGCCCTTTTTCACTTCCATGCCTTTAGAAGATGATGTTGCATCTCTAGTATTCTTATCTCCATAAAGTTCTGCAATCATCCTTTTCAAATCAAGGAAAATATGTTGAAATTTCTCCTCGCTCTTTGCCTCGAGAGCTTGTCATCATTTGAGCCTGCCATCTTTTGTGAGACTTTCCTCTTTCTAATCTCTGGATTTATCTCTTCAAGTTTCCCTTCTCCACGTCGCAACCCATATCTATTCAACATTAACATTGGAAAATATCCTACTTATACATGATCAACCTACTCTGATACCAAAATATGATCCCAAAATAGAAGAATTAACTATTTTCTCAATTTCTTCAAATATTAACTAAGGTTTCTTTTATGTGAATGAATCAGAGAAATTGATTTTTAAGTGCCTCTAAACATAAACTTGAAATATAAACATAATCATAAACAACAGAGAAAATAAGAAAAAATTCAAGATATTTGATGGAGTTCGCCCCTCCTGGACTACATCTTTGGGTCTACTTCCAAGTGGGCATCCACGGGTTTGGCAGGGCTGCCAGGTTGGTAGGCTCCGCCAACCCTTACCCCACATACCATTTAACAAATCTCTAAATATATCCATGCGGCATTGTAATATAAAGACAAGCCCATGGGCTAACAGTAAAGTTTTGTAATGTTGTGTGGGAGGTAGTGGGTTTGACCCCGACCCTGCCAATTCAACATTTGACCTGTTGCATTGACTTTGACTGCCACATGCGTTGACATTGACTTGCCACGTGTCATGATGTGAGACTGCCACTTGGCCTGCAAAGGCCCATTTTTCCCTGTTGGAGGAAAATTCAGGACACATTTTCTCCCTCATATGGAGGACATTTCGAAACTGAATATACCACTAAATCAGTGCGACGATCTCTTCGACTTGGTGCTAGTTTTGTGAGCATCTGAGATTATAAAATTCTAAGCATTTTGAGGATCCTCCTAGATCATTCCTCTCCACTGGAAGCTTTTGGACCACCAAAATTTTTGTTTTAGTCAGACATGATGTGAAGGTACAACTCCCTCACCCTTACAATCCCCATCCACCTTGCTTTGCTTGGAGTCATTCTTTTGAGCCCCACTTGAAGATACTCAACATATCCTTTCCTGGAAGAGTGAACCTTACTATCGAAGATTCTATCTTCCTGTAGCTCAGTCATACATTCAAGTGCAAAATCATCTACAGTTGGAATTTGAGCATTTTCCTCTGGATCCATACAACATATTTTCAACGTGTATAATTGAATATATGTGCATATATGGAGAAAAATTCAACTAGAATGCATTGTGCCCAATCTTTTCAACAATTTTAAAAGGACCATAACTTATAGGTTTCAACGTTTTACCTTCAAATTTCATACTTCCTTTACTGATGTGTAGCCATACTTGATCACCAACCTAAAAGTGATGATCCACCTGATGCTTTTCACGACGCATTTTCTACTTGGCCCGACTTTTCTCCAATTCATGTTGCACTACTTCATGAATCGTTTGGATTCTTTGAATGAACTTGATTGCTTTGTCGACATCTCCATGTTCATCCTCCTTCGCTTCTTCACCAAACATGAAGTCCATTGGTGATTTTTGTAGGTACCCAAAACATGTCTTAAAAGTAGATCTACCTGTAGAAGAATGCAAGGCGTGGTTGTAAGAATGTTGGAGATAATGTAAGGATTCCTCCCACAACTTAGGATGCTTCCTACAATACCCTCTAAGAAGAAGTACCACTGTTTTGTTCACCACCCTTTTTTTCCCATCAGTTTGTGGATGAAAGTTGTGCCTTTTTCAACTTAGTGTCCATGGTTCCCCACAAATTGGACCAAAAATATTCCATGAAACGAGAGTCCGGATCTGAAATGATAGAAGTAGGCAACCAAAAATGAACCCATACATTTTGAAAGAAAAATTGTGCAGTCTGTTCAATAGTAACTTGCTTTCTACATGGAACAGGAATACACATTTTGCTAAATCTATTAACCACAACATACAAATAATCATGCCCTTTTCTAGACATTAGAAGTTGTCCAACAAAATCCATATATATATTGTCCCATGGTCTAGAAGGAACTAGAAGTGGTATATACAAACCTAACTTTCTGTGGTTATGTTTGCTTGTTGAACACATGACACAACCTTTGATGTACTTAGCAGCTGTTTCATTCATTCAAGGCCAATAGCAGTCCCTTTGTAACTGTGCCACTATCTTACCTACACAATAATGCCCTGGAGCACGAGAAGAATGTGCTCCCCTAATCACATGCACACTTTCTCCCTCTGGTATTCACAACATGCCAAGATGGTATAAGAACCTATCATGAACATGATAATTCACTTCTTCCACCTGAGAACCATGAGTTAGTGATTCATAAACCTCTTTGAAATCAATATCTTCAACATATGTGCTAAAGAACTATTTTGTGGAATTACTAAAGCATTCAAAGAAGGTCTTGAGAACATATCAACTACTTTATTGGTGGTACCTTTATTATATTTGATTACTAAGTGGAATTACTGCAAAAACTCCATCCATCTATAATGTTGAGAGTGCCTCAACGTAGTTTGAGATTGAAGGTACTGATGTGGTTGATGATCTATTTGAATCATTGTTTCTTTACCGATTAAATAATGTTTCCATTTCTTAACACCTTCCACTAATGCATATAATTCTTTATCATAAGTTGGATCGTTAGCAACTACTTTAGAAAATGTTTTTGAATGAAAAAAAATAGGCTTTCCTTCTTTTAATAACACTGTACCCATTGCATACCCACTAGCATCAGTTTCTATTTCAAATGGCGATTGAAGGTCTAGTAAAGCCAAGATTAGAGTTGGCACAATTTTCTTCTTTAAAGTGTCAAATGTTTTTGTTGTTTTCGTCCCAATTGGAAGGAGACTTTAGAACTTGTTAAAGCATGTTGGAGGATAATTTTAGGGGCGAATGTTCGCCCTTTGGCGAAATTAAGGGGTTTTAAATTTTTAGTGGGCGAATATTTTGTATCATAGTACATTTTTACAAATCACCTCAAATAGCCCACCTTATTTTAAGGGAGAGGGTAAAAAAGGTAAATTTAGCCCTTGAAATTAGGACTTAAAACCTTCCATTCGCCCATTTTCAAGAATAGGTTTTATTTAAGTGAATCCATTCGCCCATTTTCAAGAATAGGTTTTATTTAAGTGAATCCTATGGGCCAAATACCATATTTATAAAAGAGGTATGGTAAATTAATAAAAATATAAATAAATGAGAGGTATGGTAAATAAATAAAACATTTTTTATATTTACTCCATAAGTCACCTTATATACATGTAAGGTGTAAACAAATAAAAATATAAGTAAAGTGGAGGTATGGTAAGTAAATAAAACGTCTTTTTATACTTACTCAAAATGTATGGTAAATAAATAAAAATATAAATAAACTAGACGTATCCTAAATAAATAAAACCTCTTTTTATATTTAGTCCATAACCCTCATTCTATTTATGAAGGCTCAAGAAAGAGGTTTTATTTAAGTGAATCCTATGGGCCAAATACCATATTTGTAAAAGAGGTATGGTAAATTAAAAAAAATATAAATAAACGAGAGGTATGGTAAACAAATAAAACATTTTTTATATTTACTCCATAAGTCACCTTATATTTACCTCAAACAATGGGTTATATTTAGGTGAAACCTATGGCCAAAATATTATGGGACAAATACCATGGACTAGATTGTTACTAATACCATGCAAAAAACCATTATTAACCCTAATATTAGAATTAATAAAAATAAAAATGGCACATGGTATTGACCCATGGTATTCACCAAAATGGCACATGGTATTGACCCATGGTATTCACCTGGAATGTAGCCTATTTAAATGGGGGAATTAAACCAGCATGTAGCCTATGCTAAGATTCACTCTAACTTTACAAAGTTTTATCATTTAGTGAAAGACTCGCCAAGATCTTACAAGATTTTATAATTGAGTAAAATATTCGCCATGCCTGGTGAGAGATTCGCCAAAAAATTATATATACATATTATATTATTGATAAAATCGCCTTCCATTTTTCCTATATACCATGGAGATTCGCCCATTTATTATATTTATAAATTTAGGGGGGATTCTTAAAATTTTCCCTGGTGGTGATGCAATAAAAGATAAATGAGAAATAAATTTCCTCCAATATTCAACTACACCCAAAAAACATCTAACTTGCATCACATTTTGACGTCTTGTCCATTTAATGATAACATCAATTTTAGCTAGATCTATTTTAAGTTGACCTCCTCCAACTATGTAACCAAGATATAGTAAGGAATTTTTCCGAAGTTTATGCTTAAAAAGTTTGAGATACAGTTTCTCTCTTTACAACACATCAAAAAAATGTTTAACATGATTTACGTGTTCTTGAAAACTTGAATTGAAAATAAGAATATAATCTAGATAGACTATGACAAACTGATCAATAAAAGTATAAAACACATCACTCATCACTCTCATAAAAGTTTCTGGAGCATTTGATAAACCAAACAGATTAACCAACCATTCATAAAGCTCCTCTCTAGTCTTGAATGCAATTTTCCATATATCATTCTCTACAATACAAATATCATGATAACCACTTTTCAAATCCAGTTTTGTAAAGTAAACAACATTCTTTAACTGATCAAGAAAATTATCTATTCTTGAAAGATAATACCTATTCTTAATGGAAATTTTATTTAAGGCTCCAAAATCAATGCACATTCTCCAAGTTCCATCTTTCTTACGAACTAATATGATTGGTGATCCACATGGAGAAGAACTAGGTCGAATGAAGCCTTTATCAACCAATTCCTGAATTTGTTTCTTCATTTCTACATTTTATATGATTGACATTCGATACATGCCAATGTTCGGGATAGAGGCATCAGATTGTAATTTAATCTCATGTTTTATTTCTCATTTTGTATGTAGACTTTTTGGTTCTTTAAACCATTCTTTAGAAGAATCTACTATTTCAACCAATTTGTCCTTAAAATGAGAATCACACCCTTTATTAGGTCCCTGTAATACTAGTGATTCCCCCATTACTATTGTCACTGTATCCTTTATTGTTATTATTGTGTCCCATAGAATCCCACTATTGTTATTTTTGTCCCTTTATATTATTATTGTTCGGTCGGCTTGGTTATATTGTGACGCCTTAGACTCCTATATAGAGAAAGAAGGTTTTGTCATTTGTATCATCCAAGAATTTTTCATTTGTTTAATGTAAAAGAGGTTGCCCCCTTGAAGAGGCTGAATTATAAGGTGTTGATCTATCTTTTCTATCTTTTTGTGAGTTCGTTTCATAACATTTGGTATCAGGGCTTTGGATTCTAGGGTTTCGCTACTCGAAATAAGTCATCATGCCATTTTCACTATAACTTTTTTCTGTGATGTTTCAGAAGCACAAAAAAAACCCATTTGAGACGAAATCTTGCTAAACCTCGAGTCCAAATTTCATATCTTGTATCACTTTATTTTCGGAGATATGATCTAAGGAATTTAGGGTTTCTGCAAGCTCCAGAATTTCATCTAGAATAGATCATCGTGGAATGTTCACTATAATGCTTTCTCTATGATGTCTCAGAAGCTTAAAAAAACCCATTTGAGAAGAAATCATTCTAAACCTCGACTTTGAATTTCAAAGCCTGTATCACTATATTTTCAGAGATATAATCTGAGGAAGTTAGGGTTTTTGCAGACCCCCGAATTACATTCCAAATAGGTCACCTTAGGAAAAGCGTCATAACTTTCTCTCTGAGCGTGAGATTGAATTAGTAAGAAGTTTCAGAAAGAGAACAGACTGTAGTTTTCTGGGTGCTATTTTCATAACCTAAGGTTGAAACAGTGTTCTGTGGCACATCGTACAAGTTTTCTCTACTGAACACGTCTATACTCTCGTCATTGTGGGATATTTGGCATAACTCTTCATTGGAGAATACAATCTTTATCAGACTTGCGGGGTTATAAATACTACTCAGAGGGTTACCGTAGGAAGAAATTTCAGACTCCGGAGATCCAAAATTACAAATATACATCAGATTCAATATCAAGCTCCTACAAAGTAAAAAAAGGTGTGTAGTTTTCTTAAATTTTTTGCATAAGCTTGGTTTGAAAAATTAGTTTAAAGGAATTCAAAGGGCATAGTGAAGCATTATTATCTGTAATTGATGCCCCCAAGAAAGAAAATAGAAACACCTAGTAAGAAACCTAAAAGCTCTAGCATGACTCATGAAGAAGAGGAAGAAATGCAACATGATATATTAAAATTACAAGAGCAAGTGCAAAAAATTTCACTCGCACAAATAGTAACAGAAAATAAGATGGATGGTTTAAAGAAAGACGTAGAAGCTAAGATGGATGGTTTAAAGAAAGGCATGGAAGCTAAGATGGATGGTTTAAAGAAAGGCGTAGAAGCTAAGATGAATGATATGGAAGCTAAGATGGATGGCATGGAAGCTAAGATGGACAACATGGAAGCTAAGATGGACGATTTGAAGACAGATTTGAAGACGGATTTGAAGATAGATTTGAAGACAAACATGGAAGATTTGAAGACAGATTTGACATGGTTTCTACAAGAAATGCTTACTAATGGCGAAAGGGTAGTAAAGGAAACTCATGATGAGAACAAAATAAATGTTAATCATGATTTCATAGACTCTAACGTTAGATCTAAGAACTACCATGTTCCAAATATAGATATGAGGAAGTATGATGGCAAGGATCCTGGAACATGGATACTATAGATGGAGCAATTTTTTGATCTCCATAATGTGCAAAACACACAAAAGGTACACATTGCAACTTTATATTTGGAACCAGATTATTTTTTATGGTATCGATGGCTTTTCTCTCATAAACAAATTGTCACTTGGGCTATTTTTATGGATGAAATGGTAGCACATTATGAGGATACAAAAAGAAACACTTTTTTTAGTCAATTGATAAATCTCAAACAAAAGGGTTCAATGATGGAGCACATTGAGGACTTCCAAAAATTGAATATAAGGGTAAAAGATATTCCAAAGGAGCATAGGATTGATGTGTTCATAGAGACTTTAAAAGATAACATCCAACATGAGGTTCACCTTTGGGAACCCGATTCATTGGAGAAAGCATTCAGGTTGGCAAGAAAAATGGAAAGGAAAATTATGGTAACAAGGAAGTTTACCACTCAAAATCATAAATATGGAAGTGTTGTTGCCCCTAGCCATCCACAACCTACAAGGTTGACACCACAACAATTGGAAGAAAAAAGAGCAAAAGGGCTTTGTTGTAGTTGTGATAGTGAATACACTAAAGGTAATAAGTGTGCCGAGAAGAAATTATTTTACATAGATTGTGAAGGGGAGGAAGAAAAGGAACAAGAAATGTCAAAAGAAGAGGATATACACCAGGAACAAACCCTAGAAAAAGAAGAAATGAATCTGACCATATCTTGTAATGCATTGGCTGGAATTACCACTCCTCAAACTATCAATATAGAAGGCCATATCAAAAAGAAAAAGGTAATAGTGTTGATTGATTCGGGAAGTACCCATAAATTTATTCATTGTAAGATAGCCAAGGAATTGAATTGCTTCCTATATCTAGCACCAGAGTGTCAAGTGATGGTTGAAAGTGGAGGACCATAAATTCCTCAGGAAAGTGCTATAATATCAAGCTATCCATGGGAGAATATGTATTCAATAGCCCAATGCTTTCCATTCCAATGAGTGGTGGTGATGTTGTACTAGGAGTCCAATGGCTATAATCCTCAGGTACAATAGATTTTATTTTTCAAGAACTTTTCATGAAGTTCTCTGTATAAGGAAAGGAAGTTGAATTGAAGGGTATACAGGGAAACCAGGAAAGATAATTAGCTCTAATGGAATGAAAAAGCTTCTAAATAAAGAACAACTAGGCATAATTGCACAATTATGTTCACTAGATGTTCCCATATCTAAATCATTGTTGTAGGGAAAAGTATCCGATTCGGATGACCCTATCCCACTCTAAGGGTGATAGTACCTCAGCAACAACTGTAAAGGAAACTACTGAAGGTTTACTTCTTTATGAAAGCAAAAGAGAATGAAAGAATGCACTAACCGTTGCCTTGCGCTTAATGTCGAATCCAAACTCTTCTCTATGGTTGCTTGCTCCCAGCTCCTTGCTCTATTGCTGGCCCAGCTACAATGAGATCCTGCAAAATAGCAAAGAAGGAAACTACAAGCAACATGCAATCATAACTGATTCAAGGATTAGTGTAAATCAAATATACAAGTATCACAATATATCATTGAAACAAGAGCATATAGAAGAACCTCAATAGCTTTTATTAATGAAGAAGTAAAGTTCTGAGAGAGTTACAACCATTGAAGGCCCCAATCCAGCAACACCTCCCAGCAGAAAGAATTTCTCCTCTTCACCTCCCTCAAGCAATCACCCAATAGCTCTATAGTGAAACCAACAGCATAGCATTACTTTGCACAAAATTCCAGCCTCCTGAGCTCATAGGAGAGAGCTCAATATATAGATGAATTGAGAAAGGATGAGTCAGCTTGCAACTGATGTGTAGCTGCCTTGTGTCCTCTCTCTCTTCAGTTGATCTTCAGTTCTTGAGTCCACTTGGAGAACTTTGCTTCCACTTGGAGAAACAGAGCCTCTGACTCATCACAAGGCGAAATCCCTGATCCAAGTGTCATTTTTGGAGCAATGACTCAGTGTGCCACTTGTCCAATCTCGCTCAACGCAGGTGGCCTTTGTTCTACCTGCTTTGCAACGCAAGTACACCATGGAGGAGTTGTGTTTCAGCGCAGAAGCCTAGTGGAGCACCTGCTTTGATTTCAGGATTGCTTGTTTTTGAGTGTTTTCAGGTGGAGAACTGATCTGAGAGCTGTTGGTTTGCTGACCTTGTTCCTCTAGGGGTAGGAACATCATGTTTAGGGAACTTTGGATCCCTTGGATTATTGACAATTCATGCCTGTTGTTGTAAGGCACAAAATTGTCTATAACAGATGCCCCCTAAAGTATGAGGTCGTTTATCGGGTGAAATGCTTTATTGAGAGGATCCGAAGTTCATTCAATCTGCTGAGAAGTGTCCTGTAATAAGATACAATACAATACATTATTTTTCATACATTTTCATGATCTAGCTGAGGCGGGCATTCCCATGCTCAGCTTTATAAATACATTTTGGTACATAGAACAGACGATCGTCTGATTGTAGACCGATAATTCTCTGCTGAAATTATCATCCTTTGAGAAGGATGATCATCTGCTGTAATGATGTACATATCAAATGTCTTTATGTCCTGAATATATATCGCAGCCCGGATGGATGAAACTAGATCCGGGGTCTTCAATCTCTTCCGATCTTCACTCGATGTACAAGTCGATCCATGTGAGAATTTCTTGAAATCGAACATGGAAAGACATCGCTTGATTACCGGTCAATGATGTAAACCATTAACAAGCACGAGAGGAATCACCGATAAGGATGATGACCCTCAAGGTACGGCAGTACAATTCACATGGTGGGAATAAAGGACTTGGCGTCGACCACCATGCAAAATCTTCTGGTCGAAGGTCATTGATGTATACCTGTCGCCGGAAGTGAGAAACTTGCCATTGAGGCATGCAAGCTTCAAAGTACTGAAGGGGGTGTTCCTAGATCAACTCCTTGGATAATGAGCTGATGTCGACAAGGGGTGATCCGTCAAAGGAGGGCCTTAATGAATCCCACATCAGTGACACGGAACGGAGCTAATGATTGTGGTGAGGTGAAAACAAACTGTGATGTATGATTCAAGGTGGCGGTCATGAAATGGATGAAGGACGATGTATGGCAGTGGATGGGACACGGTTGACTCTTTGCAGAACAACATCTCTTGAACATATAACGACAGTGATGTGATGGATTGGTAGCATTACCCCAAAATGTGGATGGTGTGGCGAGGACCATGGTTATGAGACCGGTGAATGAAACAACCCAACCCGATGTGATACGGAGGACAAAGTGTCATGTTCAAGAGCGACTTGCTACCATTAAAGCTGTGAGGTTCTCCCAATTTTTCCCCAGTCATTGCTAACCAGTACCTCTTTATTTTTGTCAAGCTTGAGGAGGATAACATATGCTTGTTCTATAACCTGCCCTTCGGGCAAGCCCATCGCTATGTTTTAACGAGCCTAGCGATAGGGAAACTCGTTCTCGTCTAAAGACAAGTTTGTCGCTATTTAATCATTTTAACGAGTCTAACGACAAGGAAAACTCAGTCCTTTTCATTTTTAGAGAGTCTGAAAAGGTACATAAAGTCAACTCCAAAATTCCTTTTTCGTCATTTAATCCCTTAAGTCCGAAAAAGTATAAAACAATACAGAAGGGATGAGTTTTCGATTGCTTTAACGAGCCGAACAAAACAAGCGCTCGATCGTTTTGTGCAATAATCCCTCAGGTCCAAAAAGATTAAAATCTAGAGGAGGGATAGCTCTTCCGGTCCTTTTAACGAGCTGGAAGGCCAAAACTCGGCAAACTTTTCACATTTTACGAGTCAGTGAAAAGAGCTCAAAGAAGACTCGTCTTTTGAGGAACGAGTGATAAACAGGGATAGCAGCAGATTCCAGGTACAGGTTGGAATTTTCCAATCACGGCAGTGTCACAAGGATGGCTAAGTGAAATCACTCTTCGCAGCTGTTCCTCAAAATGGGTAAACAAACATATGGAGATGAACGATTGGCCAAATGAACGGATGGAGGTGATGGCTTATAAACACGACCAAGGGTTTTTAATATGGCTGTCAAAGGTTACATCTCTCAAGGTTATTTACCGGTTCATTTTTTCTGGGTGAGCTTGAACTGTAGGGGAAGATTGCTCACAACTTATGTTTATTTTTTAACGAGCATGAACTATGTATTAAAACTGCTCGAATTCTTGCGTTTATTTTTTAACGAGCATGAACATTGCTAAAACTGCTCGATCTGGATGCCCCCAGCATAATAATAATGCAGATGAGGCATATGCCCCCCTAAACTTTAAGGGGCAGTTCATTTTTTAACGAGCTTGAATGCGTTCAAACCTTGCTCAATTATATGGTTTACTTCTGATTTTTTACCATAACTAGCTTCTCTTTTCACTGATAGCACTGCATTTTCAAATTGCTGCAACAAACTAGTTAGAAATGAGTAATATTTACTTGAAAATGAGATTAACACATTAATATTTACCTCGAATTACGTAAGAAAGCAAATAAAAAGGGTTTTTACCTCTCATTTTACCATTTCATTTGCATTTTGCTTGTTGGAGCTTTGGAGGAGCCTCTTTCCCCTTGATTTTCATCAGCTGATTCCGGGAGATTCTGCGGACGATTTTCGGCGCCGTTTGGACCAGGTAGGAGCTAAACCTTAGCTCTTCATTTTCATGGTTTCATTTTCCTGTTTTATGCCTGTTTTGCTGTTCTATTGAGCCTCTGGGGTTTTGCCAGGGCGCCCTCTGATCAACGCAGGTTCCCCATTCGAAAACTGCGTTGGGATCCAAGCTGCTTGAAGGCAGCTTGTCCCCCAACGCAGGTAGTACACTGGGCACCTGCTTTGGGGCATAAAAGCAACAATTTTTTGCAGATTTTGATGAAATTTTCGCCAGTTTTTCATCAATTTCAGGAGCTGACTCATTCTCTTGATTGTTTTGCAGGGATTCTTGATCAAGATGGCCCTAACATGGCGAGAACGAGAACATGAAGAAGAAGATATGATTGCCCTTCATGATCCTGTTACGGTGGGCGCATTACGAGACTGTGGTTTACTGAAGTTTTTCCGTATCTCTAGCATGAGAGCACAGATTTCACTACTGCAGTACTTGCTTGATGCTTGGGATCCTGTTAACCAAGTATTCCAGATCAGGAACAAACCTATTCCATTGACTGTGACAGATATTTACTTCTTGACTGGCCTGTCAAGGCAGGGTGCCCCTATTTCTTTATCAGGTACAGTTCAGGGGAATGATTCCGTGAGAGATTATGTCCGCCAGTATTGCAGGGAGGGGTCCCAGCCGAGTAGAGACGGCAAGGTGGTTATCCGTGATGTTACTAGCAGGCCTCTCAGGTCCATTCTGTATACTCTTGGTAGGATGGCCGGTAGCACATCTTTACATGTTGCCAACAGGTCTCATATGCAGCACGCCTTGGAATGTCTCCAACCGAAGATCTTCAACTGGAGTGATGCAGTGCTTAGTCAGATGAAAAATCAATTGAACAAGGTGAAGGATGGGAAGCTGAAGAACTTTGGTTTTGGTTCGATTCTGACTGCCTTCGCCTTGGAGAAGATCCCTCTGATGCAACCTCAGTACATTGATCTCGGAGTGCCTTCTCCTACCGAGCCACGTATGCAGCGATGGGTCGATCACATGTCCAGACATGCAGGTCAATCCCAGATTTCTTTCAATGCTGCTTTCTTTAGGTGGTTCGATCGCCAGGAGATGGCTTTTTCCGAGTACCCATACGTTGGTATGGATTTCCGGGGTGATCCGGATATGGTACTGCCAGACGGTGCTCAGTGGGATGCTACTGGTAAGAACTTCAACCATATTACTGTTCATTGTTTTCATTCATAATGTTCTTGTGCTTTATTCTTTCAAGACTTTAATTGAACTCATGTGTGCTTGCAGATGTCGGTCCTGTTCGTCCGGCAGTTCGTCTGAGACCACTTGTTGCTGCTCCGGTAGAGGAGCCTGCTCGGAGAGTTATTATCCGTGATCTTAGCGACACAGAGACCCTTACAGCTGTGCAGGGGCAGGTTGAGAACCTTACCCGTGGTCTTCCGGACGTACAGATTGACGAGTTACCTTTACCGATGCAGCAGCATACTATCGGTGTACCTAGACGATGGACCCGTCTTCTGCGCATGATAGCACAGACTGTGGCTTACTATCAGGAGCATCACTAGGCTAGGGTGCCCCCTAGCATTTTGAGTTTTTAGGTCATATGACCAATTTTTGTCTCGGTTACAGAACATTATGTATGAACTTTATGAACAACTTATATATATTTTGATTTTCGAGTCTTATTCTGGTTGATTTGGATGATTCATATGTACACTTTTTATGATGTGTCCTTTTTATAAATGTTGCAAATGTCTATCTAACACATAGTTTGCCAATGAGTCAGTTAATGTGTTTAGATTTCTTGAAATATGTTGATATTGAATTGAATCAAATCGTCTTTCCAAGATCTTTAATCTTAGGAACATGCGATAAATAGCTGGATTACGAACAGAATATATACCATTGAGTTGTAGTACTACGAGCTGTGAGTCTAGCCTGACAATTAGCCGGCGTATGCCTCGTGTGATGGCATCAGAGAGTAGTTCTATCAATGCGCTATATTCAGCGATGTTATTCGTTGATTGCCCAATACATACACCTCTGAAACTTACTAACTCGCCACTTGGATCAAAAATGGCCCATGCTGCGGAGGATAGGTTCCGCGAACTACGACTCGCTCCGTCGGCATATCCAACACATGTCTCCATAAGGTTTGATATCTGCAACGAATGAAAAAGGGGAATCACTCAGCCCGAACAAGAACTTTGGCGAAAACAAAATACAACAAAAGCATGCAGGTTACTATTAAGCATAGTAACGCTTGAGGTACAGCCCGTTCCGGGGCTGCGCCAGTGGAATTCCGTCGTAATCTATTAACTCGTAGGCTCCTTTTGCTAGCACTCTTTTAACAATATAGGGGCCCATCCATAAGGAATTGAATTTACCTGCTCCTAATTTATCGGATTCTTGGTCATAAAGCAAGACCAAATCACCTTCTGAGAAGACACGGGGTTTGACATTTTTGTCGAACTGAGCCTTGACTCGTTTCTTATGGGCTTCGTTAGCCAAAGCGGCATCACGACGGGTTTCATCCAATTGGATTAATTCCAAGAAACGAGCCTCTTCTTCCGAAGTTCCGGGGAGGAGATCAATTGCGAGTTTAAGCGACGAAATTTCACACTGGATCGGTAAGACTGCTTCTAGACCGTACACCAATTGGAAAGGTGTGAATCCGGTCGCGTTTCTTACCGAGGTTCGGTAGGCCCACAAGGCTGCATACAGGATTAGGTGCCATATTCTTTTATGAACTCCGATCATCCTTTGCAACATACGCTTCAGGACCTTGTTGATTGCTTCAACTTGTCCGTTGGCTTGTGGATAATACGGAGTAGAGCTATCGTGAGATAGCCCTAGTTTGGCAGCTAATTCGACCATCATGTGATTGCGGAAATTCGATCCATGATCTGTAACTATAGCCTGGGGTACGCCGAACCTGGCGACTACATGATTAAAAAAGAAAAGGGCAGTTGTTTCACCAGTATTGTCCAATGTAGGCATCGCCTCGGCCCACTTGGTAAAATAGTCTACTGCGACTATAATATACCCATGCCCCCCGGTCGAGGTGGGGTTACATTACATGAAATCGATGCCCCATTTGGCGAAAGGCCCAACTGCAACTATTGGTTGCAGGGGTGCAGGCGGTCTTCTGGTTTTGCTATCAAAGATTTGGCAGGAATGGCAACTTCGGACTGCGATTATGCAATCTTTGAACATTGTTGGCCAAAAATATCCTGCTCTTAATATCTTTTGGGTTGTAGCGAAACCTGATTGATGCCCCCCACACGCGCCTGAATGACACTCAATCAGGGCTTTTTCGGCTTCTTCATGGGTGAGACACCTCCTCAGAACGGTATCGATACCACGACGGTAAAGAGTATCACCGACGATCATGTAGTCTTTTGCTTGGTATCGTATACGTTTCTATTCGGAGTGTGAGGTGTCTGGCCGAAACTTTTGGGTTTGGAGATATATAATTATATCTCCATACCATTCATCGCTTGCAGATATCAGAAACAAATTCTCGTCCACGATTGATTCCTTGGAGGTTTCATCGTTGGACGACGAAGGGAGGTCGCATAATAATTCTGCGAATACCAGAGCTTTCTTTGATTTGGATTTCACAAATTCCAGATCAAACTCTTGAAGAATCGCTATCCATTTGGAATACTTGCCCCCCAGCAACTGTCGCGACAGTATATAAGTCATGGGGTTGCAATCTGACAAAATGGTAGTTTTCCTAAAGAGGATATAATGTCGAAATCTCTGTACCGCTTGAATAGCAGCAAGTGCTAGCTTTTCAACGTAAGAATATTTACTTTCTGTATCATTTAAGTTTTTACTTAAATAATATACAGGATGTTCAACTCCATCGACTTCTTGAACTAAAACCATAGCAATGGTTGTATCTGCTGCGGCTAGATACAGGTTAAAATCCCTAAGATAATCTGGGGCGTACATTAATGATGCTTTTACTAGAGATTCTTTCAAAGCGTCAAAGGAAGCTTGCGCAACCTGGTCCCAATCGAAGGGTACATCTTTTTTCAACAGACGTGTATAACCTTTAGCAAGTTCTGCGTAATTTGGAATGAACCTCCTTAGAAAGTTTGCTTTCCCTTGGAGTTTCTGAATCTGAAGCAAATTCGAAGGTGGAGGCAAGTTGATGATTGCCTGAACCTTACAGGGGTCGAGACGAATCCCATCTTTGGAGACTACAAAGCCAAGTAAACGACCAGAACTGACGCAAAATACACATTTGTGTGGATTGAGTCTTATCTTGTAGTGTCGGCAACGTAGAAATATCGCTCTTAGATGTTGCGGATGATCAGTCCGCTTTCGCGAATGGGCCGGAAGATCGTCGAGATATGGTTGAACAATGCTCTTGATGTCATGGAAGGCATAATTCATAGCCCTCTGAAATGTCGCCCCTGCGTTCTTTAAACCAAAGGGTAATTTTCGATAGGCGAATGTGCCCCACGGACATATAAATGCAGTTTTTGACTGGTCCTGTGGGCGGATATTTATTTGATTATACCCGGAAAATCCATCCATAAAGGAAAATATTTCACATCCGGCGCATTCATCAATTATCTGGTCGATGAAGGGTGTAGGGTAGTTGTCCTTCGGACAAGCTTGGTTTACATCCCTATAATCGACGCACACTCTTATCGTCCCTTGTTTTTTCATAACAGGGACAATATTCGATACCCAATCGGTTAGAGGAACCGGGTAGATGAATCCAGCATGGAGAAGTTTCTCAACTTCTGCCTTAATGGCAGCGGCTTTCTTAGGATGAACCTGTCGAAGCCGTTGTCTTACTGGTTTGACATCAGGATACATTTTAATTTCATGTTCAACGATACTCGAGTCGATGCCTGGCATTTCGTCATACGACCAAGCAAAGACATCTCTAAATTCGCGAAAGAGAGCGTTATATATTTCCAGTTCTGAAGGGGAACAACCTTTGCCAACATGAATATTCTCTACAACATCAGGTCTTGTCGAGATATTTATGGCTATAGTCTCTTCAATATTTGATAGGTTTCGCTCGGAATCCACCGTGTTTACAGTATTTGTTAGGAATTCAAAGACTCAAGGGTGGTAAAGATCTTTCTGAGTATCTTCTTCGTATTCCGGAAGAAGGGAACGATGGTGGTGATCATTCCATGGTGCCTCCTCAATCATCATTGATTGTAAGATTCCTTCGTCAGTCCCATGTACTTTCGACCAAGGATCTAATGGGGTACCATATTCTCTAGATCTATCTACCCAAACGCTTGACGAGCGTTGATTTGGGTTCGCCTCCCATGCATGAAACATTGATTGCTACAATATTTCAATGGGGCTTGGTGGCAAAACCATTGCGTGATCCATAGCGACTCTGCCTTCTGTGACTTTCAAGGTGGATACCATATTGCATGTCGCCACAAATGGTACATTTCCTATGCAAATAGGAGGTGGTAGCGCGAAAGTTCCCATCATAGTGGGATCTTTCAACAGACCTACTCCAATATCTTGAATCGACCGGTCGCTGCCATGGATCATGGGAACGCTTCCTGTAACTTGTGAACCATTAGGGAGGAAGTTTTGTTGATCGACGACCGTAATCCCTCCTTCAAAAGGGAATGCGATCTTCCTAAAATAAGTCGATACAACAGCTTGCATGGCATAAATCCATGGCCTTCCCAGTAGGATGTTATAGTCAAGATTTCCATCAATGACTTCAACATCTATTTCTACTGTTTTGCCCCCTAGTTCAACTTTCAGGTTACTAAGGATACCGTAAGGGGTATATATCCTTCCGTCGAATGCTTTTAATGTTGTCGATGATCGTGACAAGGTTGGAGAGCCTAAAGTTTTCCAGCAACTCATCGACATAATACATGTCGATGCCCCTTCATCAATAATCATTCTTTGAACTGTTTTGTTGAGGGCTTTCACTTGGATGAGGAAAGCTAGTTGAGCTGGTAACTGAGGATCATACCCTTTGTGATCAAAGGATACCAGATTGGAATCTTTAGGATCCACCCCACCAATTGCTGATAACAATGCCTGCCTTTGGGATGGGCAATGTTGTAGCACTTCAAGAGTCGACATAGCAGATGGCGATTGCGCCAAATCTTCTACTATGTTATAATGCTGTGCCGCTCTGGCACGAGGATTAAACGTCGACTTGTGTACTACTCCCTTTGGCGGTTTTATCGTTAATTCATGTGTGATGGGGGGAACAACTTCTGCCGAAGTTGTTGTCGAACTGCTAGGTTGATCTTTACCTTTATCGTTCGACACCTGTGGATTCCCGTAATCTTTGTTCCTTGTCAAAATCAAAGCATCATTTTGCTGTTTCGAAATCGACAACATAAGTACTTGAGACGGGGAAGCGTTTCCACTATCAACCAGATTTTGACCTGGGTTAGGAAATTGATCACTTGACACAGTTGAGGTATGAGGACTTTTAAAGAACCTCATTAGCTTAGCTTTGAATGGGCAATCCTTAGTGTTGTGATCTTTGTTATCGCATATTTGACATGGATACCGTTTCCTATTCCCAGGAGGGTTTGAAGAATTTTTCTTAGGAGATGACTCACCTTGTTTATTCTTCTTCCCTTTGTTTTGTTTCTTCTTGCTTCCTGGTTGATTGGTTTCTTTGCCCTTATCTGTCGATACGGCATTTACTTTTGAAGCAAGAACTTCTTCATGCGCATTTTGATTCGAATCCTTACGGGCCTTCTTTTGATTGGTCCTTTTCGGATTCGTGTTTGTCGTGCCAATCACACCATCGCCGGCTTGAGAGTCACTATTTGATTTAGGAGGAGGAGGGATTGAAAACTCTGGTCTAGGGGCGTCTGGTATTTTGTCATAGAGTGTGCCGGACTGAGTATATACTAAGTCCAAATATTGCGCACGAGCAATAACTTGCTCTTCTGTTACGACTCCCCCCTTTGCCACATCTTCCATTATGGCCGGAAGTAACGACTTTATAAACCACTCAGCTAAAAGTTGATCAGGAACGTATGTTTTAACCATTCTTCGTCGACGTCACCACTCATGTATATGATCTGATATATGAGTTGCGGTTGTCTGTTTGAAGTTGGTCAATATCTCTGTTCCCGTTTCATACCTTATTGGTAATTGAAAGTGGGTTAAGAATGTCGTGGCAAGGGAGCTAAAATTGTCGAACAAAGCTCTAGGCAATTTTATATACCATTTTGCCGCTGGACCTGTCAATGTCCTCTGAAAGAGGCTAAGCCTTATCGAATCGTCATTTAAAGTGTTCGACGAACACCATAGATGAAATGTCATCACATGATTTGACGGGTCTTCGCCTGGATTTCCATTGAATTTAGGAATGTCGGATGGAAGTTTGTGTGGAATCACTGGCCACCATGGGGCATAAGCAATTGGATCATTGGTTAACCGATGTAAATCAGGCAACTCTAAAGTCGCCACGAATGGTAACTATTGATTCAAGTTAGGTGAAGCGTAACCAGGATACGATGGAATCGCCTAACCAGGATACGATGGAATCGCCTGAACAATGGAGTTGATGTTGGTATGATTGATACGGTTGATGGACTTGACCACTATAAAGTGGTTGATTTTGACCATTTTAGATATATGGTTGTCCAGTATTCGCAAAGATTTGCTGTTCAGAACCTTGGTACACTTGTTGGAATTGTGGCTGTTGGTATTGCACTATCCACGGTTGCGATACCATGGGTTGTTGTGCTACACTAACCATTGGACCAAGATGTGAGGTGATTGTACTTGTGTCGCCCCACCAGTAGGCGATTGTGGTTGGGTTGCAGGGTCAAGGGGCTGTTGCATGAGAACCTGAGGAATCTGAGGTTGACATACAACAGGCATTGTTTGAACTTGCGACACGGTTACAATAGCCGGTGTAGTTGGGATGTTCGTCACAGGTACACACTGTTGCATAGAATATACAACTCTTGGTGGCTGGGATAGCATAGGTACCCAACTACTGGTTGCAATTCCACCATAACTTGAATAAGGTTGAGAAGTCCCGTATGGGTATCCTCCCGGAGGGGGCAATGAAAGGGCATACTGCCCCCCATACGGTGGTAATCCGGAGCTCAAGGAAATTGATTGTCCTGGAGGACTGGATGGCCTAATCAGATTCCCAAAAGGGTCAATTTGATGAGTCTCACCATAAGAGTTACCAGACATTACTCCGGAACAAATAGGAACAGACCATACTGTCGAGATAGTCTCTTGGTGGACTCCTTCTAGCGACTGAGAGCTAGTTGGGACAGATGGTATGCCGGCGAACATTGTTGGATTTGCAGCAGGTAATTCTGCCGTCGCCCTGTCATTTGACACAGTCCTAGATGTCGACGGTTGTTCAGACATTTTTAGTCTATCCAATTGATTGCCTAGTGATTCTACAGGAACTTCCACTGGTGATGGACAAACTTCTGTCGTAGCAGGAAATAGAGTGACCCCTACTCCAAAATGAGTTGGAGTGGATACTTGCGGTTCCTCTATAATTTCCTCTATCACAATCAGACCAGGTGGAAGAGGAAGACCGTCAGGTCCGTAATAGATTTCCGGTGCCGAAGAAGGGGTTGTATCAACAGCGACAGATGTTTGAGGAACAAAACTCTCTTGACCAGTTACAGATGGAACTGGTTCAGTTATACAAGTATTTGCCCCTAGACTAGGATCAGTATTACCGTCCTTCTGTGGCGGTTGAACTTCTTCTATGGAGGCAGGGTTTCCGGAAATGTGTGGAGTAACCAGAATCTCAGATGTTGTTGGAACACTTGTTCTAACTTTTAAAGGAGATTTTGAACTGGTTCGACAAGCTCGCTTTGTCCGGACTGTTTTCGATTCCTGAGACAAAGACGGTTGACTCGCAAGCCTCCAAGAACGACGGATATTCAATTGACTTTCTTCCACGATTGCGGATTACTCGATCAACCAAAATATAAAGGGGAAAATTTGTGTTTCCGATTTGAATGAATTTTATTAGACGCTTTTAAACATAACTTTGCTTTTTCATGTTTTAAGAGTCGAGAAAAAGCTAAAGATGACTCTAGTCTCCTTCGATGTATTAACGAGCCCGAAGTGACAAATGCTCGGTTGGAATTTTTCAGTTATAGAGTTTGAAAAAGGCCAAAAGAAACTGCTCTGGAGATCTAGGCAGAGGGTGTGCCAAACCTTTCGCGAAACCACAGAATACGTTTTACGGTACGGGTGGTCGATCTTCGTGAATGCTGTGTTCACTGCATCGCGATCAGTAGGGCGGCCGACACGGCTTCCTATGGATAAAGGCTTTGTTCCTATAGGGGTCTCCCAATATATACGCGATGGTACGTGGGAGCACAAGTCCGTATTAGTGCCACCGACTCTCAGGAGGAATCACCCACCTTCGTAGAGATCGACAGTCACTATGTTTAACGACGCCGGAACACGTCTCTACCTAGACCTCTATATGTTTGCGTTATGTTTCAAATGCGTTGTTAGGTTCATTCAGTATATTTTAAGTTGATCTTTTTAAAGTTTGCCTTTCAAGGTTCACCACGAGATGTATATGACAAATTCCTAAATGCAGCCTAAGATGAGAAGCAAGCTTTTTCAAATCTTTTTGACTGATGAAAATCTTAACTATTGAGGGAGAAGAAAGGCAAATTCTTTTCACACAGTTCATACAGCACAAACTAATGCACTTTCTCCTAAATCATCATGCAAACTTTTCAAATGCAAAATGCACAATGCATGTATTTTCTTTTCCCTTTCTTAATGTTGATGTATTACAGAAAGAAAGTTGTTATATAACTTTGATTTCGATTTAAAGCGAAAACAAACAAGTTTGTCCAAAATCAAAAGACACCTTAAGATTTACTTGTTTAATCACTGGAAATACATGAAATCAAACCATAATGACGAAAGTAAAATGACTGATCAGCTATGGACAGCAAACAAGCTAACTCTTTAGACTAGCAAAATGCCTAACACAGGTTCAGATCTAAGAGGCCAAAGCAAGACTAGTTTACTCTTCGTTATGGGAAATTGTAAATGAAATAAGAAATATAAAGAACAAGTACAATTTCGTTATATAACAGAGGCTGAATGATGGAAAGTAAGGTTGGTTTCAGAACTGGTACAAGACTGGTAACTGGCTGCCAAATCTATAGTGAAAACAGGCAAGAGAAAGGGAGGAAACCCCAACTGCACTATGCAAAATTGGGCCAACGCAGGTGCTGCTCAGCCAGTCTGGCTCTCAGCGCAGGTAGCCCCTTCGGGACCTGCGTTGCAAAGCAGGTAGCCTGTGTACTACCTGCTTTGGAAAACGAAAGTTGCGTTTTCACAGTTTCCGGGTCACAATTTTCTCAAAAATGCACAGTTTTTGCTCAAATCAGAAGCAATCAGTCAAGCACACTCAAAGGGATGATTAGGAAGATGAAAAGCTATCACTAAGAGCTTACAAGGATCCTTGTAGATCAGCTCTTCAAATCATGAACATGCTAAAAAATGAGCTAGAGTAGCTTCCCTCTACTTCGCTTTTGATATAGTCAAAAGCTTTTCGATTTGGTACTCTTTTGTTCAGGAAATGAATAGCAAAATACTACAAACAATCAAACAGATACGATCCCCAGCGGAGTCGCCAGTTTTTTGTAGGGAAAAGTATCCGATTCGGATGACCCTATCCCACTCTAAGGGTGATAGTACCTCAGCAACAACTGTAAAGGAAACTACTGAAGGTTTACTTCTTTATGAAAGCAAAAGAGAATGAAAGAATGCACTAACCGTTGTCTTGCGCTTAATGTCGAATCCAAACTCTTCTCTATGGCTGCTTGCTCCCAGCTCCTTGCTTTATTGCTGGCCCAGCTACAATGAGATCCTGCAAAATAGCAAAGAAGGAAACTACAAGCAACATGCAATCATAACTGATTCAAGGATTAGTGTAAATCAAATATACAATTATCACAATATATCATTGAAACAAGAGCATATAGAAGAACCTCAATAGCTTTTATTAATGAAGAAGTAAAGTTCTGAGAGAGTTACAACCATTGAAGGCCCCAATCCAGCAACACCTCCCAGCAGAAAGAATTTCTCCTCTTCACCTCCCTCAAGCAATCACCCAATAGCTCTATAGTGAAACCAACAGCATAACATTACTTTGCACAAAATTCCATCCTCCTGAGCTCATAGGAGAGAGCTCAATATATAGATGAATTGAGAAAGGATGAGTCAGCTTGCAACTGATGTGTAGCTGCCTTGTGTCCTCTCTCTCTTCAGTTGATCTTCAGTTCTTGAGTCCACTTGGAGAACTTTGCTTCCACTTGGAGAAACAGAGCCTCTGACTCATCACAAGGCGAAATCCCTGATCCAAGTGTCATTTTTGGAGCAATGACTCAGTGTGCCACTTGTCCAATCTCGCTCAACGCAGGTGGCCTTTGTTCTACCTGCTTTGCAACGCAGGTACACCATGGAGGAGTTGTGTTTCAGCGCAGAAGCCTAGTGGAGCACCTGCTTTGATTTCAGGATTGCTTGTTTTTGAGTGTTTTCAGGTGGAGAACTGATCTGAGAGCTGTTGGTTTGCTGACCTTGTTCCTCTAGGGGTAGGAACATCATGTTTAGGGAACTTTGGATCCCTTGGATTATTGACAATTCATGCCTGTTGCTGTAAGGCACAAAATTGTCTATAACAATCATCCATTTCTCCAGATCTCCAAAAAGTCTTGGACAATCATTCAAAGGTATTTGAGACTCCCAAAGGCCTCCCACCTATTTGTGATCATGATCATGCTATCAATTTGATTCCAGGAAGTGTTCCTTCAAACATTAGGCCTTACATATATCCCTATGTCCAAAATAGTGAAATTGAACGTATGGTTTCAGAAATGCTAGAGGTAGGTATATTTCAACCTAGTCAAAGTTCTTTCTCTGCTCCAGTAGTATTGGTTCATAAGAAGGATGGATCATGGTGCATGTGTCCAGATTTTAGGGAGCTCAAGAAGCTCACTATTAAAGATAAATTTCCCATTCTTGTCATTGATGAATTATTGGATGAATTGCATGGATCAATCTACTTCACCAAGTTGGATCTTCGTTTAGGATATAATCAAATCATAATGAAGACTAAAGACATTCCAAAAACAACATTTAGAACTCATGAGGGTCATTATGAATTTTTGGTCATGCTTTTTGGCCTTACTAATGCACCTTGTACATTTCAATGTTTGATGAATTCCATTTTCAAACCATTCCTTAGAAAATTTGTGTTAGTATTTTTTGATGATATACTTATCTACAGCAAGTCTTGGAAGGATCATGTTGAACATGTTGACATGGTTCTCAAACTATTGGACGAGAAACAATTATATGCAAAAATCTCCAAATGTTTCTTTGTGTTGGGTGTGGAGCCTGATTATCTTCTATATTCAAAGGTATCGCCACATAGGACCCCAGTTCGAAATGGGGGCGGCAACGCTGCCCGTAAAATATTCACTACAAGGGAGGTCCAGGGGGGGGCGGCTGTGACCTTTGTGAGCCCCCCCCCCCCCGGCGGGGGGTTACGGGGGCAGCGCCCTTGAAGATAAAAATAGCTATAAAATTGCCTTGTAAAAGTATAGTAATTTCTAGTCAATCTGGGCCGTTCATTAGGCAGATGATCTGACGATAGAACTTATGTTTATTTTAGGGTTTTTTGCCCTAGAAGGCAACCCCTCTCTTTATATGAGGGTATTGTATTTGAGTCTGTGATATAGATGTGTATTCTGTGAGCGACAAACAGAGAGGTGAGACTGTGAGCGAAAACAGAGGATATTACAGCGGATTTGCTGTAGGTTGTGTCTCTTCATTTTGTTGGATAATAGAAAGGAAGGACTGGCTATTCGGGGTGGACGTAGCCCAAACTGGGTGAACCACGTATATCTGTGTCTCTCTTGTTTTGTGTGTTTTCTGTGTTTATATTTCTGCAATATTTTATGTGTTCCATTGCGCTGTAATATATAATTTTCTAACAACTGGTATCAGAGCCGAAGGTCTATGTGGCTGATAAACTCGTAGGAAAGAAGGGTTCCTGGTTCGAGTGGGAGAAATGGCAGAAGATGGTAAGTTTAGGGTCAAGAAATTTAACGGCCAAAACTTCTCGCTGTGGAAGATGCAGATGGAAGATTATCTGTATCAGAAAGATCTATACCTACCATTGGCCGGAAAAGCAAAGATGCCGACAGGTATGAAAGACGAAGAATGGAATCTTCTTGATAGAAAGGCACTCGGAACAATACGGTTGTGCCTTGTTGCATCAGTCGCCTTCAACATTTCGAAGGAAACCACGACAGAAGGTTTTGATGCAGACGTTGTCGACACTATATGAAAAACCCTCGACCTCAAACAAGGTATTTCTTATGAAACAGTTATTTAATATGAATATGTCGGAAGGTGGATCTGTTGCAAACCATTTAAATGATTTTAATACAGTTACAAGTCAGTTAAGTTCTGTAGGGGTAAACTTTGATGATGAAGTTAGAGCTTTGTTATTCTTGTGCTCATTACCAGAAAGTTGGAATGGTTTGGTAATGGCCATTAGTAACTCCATTTTTGGATCTAGTACTTTAAAGTTTGATGATGTTTTTGGTGCTATCCTTAGCGAGGAAATGCGATGGAAAAGATCTGGTGAGACATCGGGAAATGCTTTGAGTGCAGAGTCTAGAGGAAGAAAAATGGAAAGAGGAAAGAGCTCAGGATATCACAGTAAATCAAGGAAAGGCAGATCCAAGTCGAGATCGGGGATAGTGTGCTGGAAATGTGGAAAGAAAGGACACCTAAAGAAAGACTGTAGATCTCGGAAGGGAAAAGAAGGAGATGCACAGGAAGAAAACAATCATGAAGCAAATTTGACAGGTGAGGTGTTACAAGATGCTCTGATTCTTTCTTTCAAAAATATTACTGATTCCTGGGTGGTAGATTCAGGGGCTTCATTCCATGCCACACCTGATAAGAAATACTTTCATGACTATGTTCAAGGAGATTTTGGACAAGTTCGTCTGGGTGATGATAAACCCTGTAAAATCATTGGAATGGGTAAGGTTATTGTAAAACAGCAGAATGGATACCAATGGCTACTAAAGGAGGTAAGGCATGTTCCAGATCTAAAGAAAATCTGATTTCAATAGGGCAGTTAGGCGGTGAAGGTTGTGTGACAACTTTCACAGATAAAGCTTGGAAGGTCACCAAAGGAGCCCTAGTAATAGCAAAAGGTGAAAAGGTTGGTACATTGTATTTATGCAATGGTATTTCTAACTCTGTTAATGCTTTAACTTCCAAAGGAGTAGATGCAGCATTATGGCATCATAGGCTCGGACACATGAGTGAAAAGGGGATGAAGATTCTTCACTCAAGGAATTTGTTGCTAGGTTTGAAGAATGTTGATTTGGACTTCTGTGAGAATTGCATTTATGGAAAACAGAAGAGAGTCAGATTTCTCAGAGTTGGGAAAGAAAAGAAGAATGAAAAATTAGAGCTTGTGCATACAGATGTATGGGGACCTGCTCAGGTATCATCTCTCGGTGGCCCTCGTTATTATGTTACTTTTATTGATGATGCAACTAGAAAAACTTGGATTTATTGTATTAAGAATAAATCTGATGTATTTGATACTTTCAAGAAATGGAAAGCCTTGGTTGAGATTGAGACAGGAAAGAAATTGAAATTTGAAGTGTCTTAGATCAGACAATGGAGGTGAATATTGCAGCAAAGAGTTTGATAGATACTGTTCAGAGCATGGAATTCGCAGAGAGAAGACAGTTCCAAGAACACCACAAGAAAATGGTGTGTCAGAAAGGATGAACAGAACAATCATGGAGCGTGCAAGGTGCATGAGATTGTATGCAGGATTGCCTTTACATTTTTGGGAAGATGCTGTAGATACTATTGTTTATCTGATAAACAGAGGGCCTTCAAGTTCCTTGGATGGTGGTGTTCCAGAGGAAGCATGGACAGGTAAAAAGGTAAACTACTCTATTTTAAAGCCTTTTGGTTGTGAGGCCTTTGTCCATATTGATAAAGAAAATAGAACAAAGCTTGAGGCAAAGTCAAAGAAATGTACCTTTATTGGATATGGTGTTAATGAATTTGGTTATCGCTTATATGATTACGAAAATCACAAAATCATTAGAAACAGAGATGTAATATTCAATGAAAAGGTCTTGTATCAGAATCGATTGCAGGAAAAGAAACAAGAAAAGGAAAACAAGGAATATGCAGTTCTTGATGAAATCACTGAAAAAGTAAAGGTGCCTGAAAATAATAATAATCAACAACTGCAACAACAGCAACCACCACAACAACAACAGGCACCCCAAACACCTGAAAGTGGTGTTAGAAGACCTACCAGGATAGGTAGACCCCCTGAACGATACTCTCCTTCATTATATTATTTATTGTTGACTGATTCCGGTGAACCCGAATGTTATGAAGAAACAATGCAGGTTGAAAGCAGGAAGAAGTGGGAGGTAGCCATGGAAGAAGAGATGGACTCCTTAATGCATAACCAGACTTGGAATTTAGTCAGGTTGCCTGTAGGAAAAACTACATTGAAGAATAAATGGGTTTACAGGCTGAAGGAAGAAGATGGAGGAAAACAGAGGTATAAAGCTAGACTTGTGGTGAAGGGGTTTGTACAGAAGAAAGGTATTGATTTTGATGAAATATTTTCTCCTGTTTTTAAAATGACTTCAATCAGAACTATTTTAAGTCTTGTAGCAGCTGAAGATTTGCATCTTGAGCAGTTAGATGTAAAGACAACCTTTCTCCATGGGGATTTGGAGGAAGAGATATATATGCAGCAGCCACAAGGATATGAGGTGAAAGGGAAGGAGAAACTAGTGTGCAGGTTGAAGAAGAGCTTGTATGGCTTAAAACAGGCTCCAAGGCAGTGGTGTCTAAAATTTGACAAGTTTATGTCTGAACAAGGTTATACTAGATGTCACTCTGATCATTGTGTTTATTTGAAAAAGAAAAATGATGGCAGCTATATTATATTGTTACTGTATGTAGATGACATGCTTGTTGCAGGATCTAACATGCAGGAAATAAATGTGCTCAAAAGAAAATTGGAAAATTCATTTGCAATGAAGGATTTGGGAGCTGCAAAAAAAATCCTTGGTATGAGAATAACTAGAGACAGGAAAAATCGTAAATTAACATTGTCTCAGAATGAGTACATACAAAAGGTGTTGAAAAGATTTAACATGCACAATGCAAAACCAGTTAGTACACCTTTTGCTAGCCATTTCAAACTTAGCAAGGAAATGTGCCCAAAGACCCAAGAAGACATGTCTTATATGTCTAAAGTTCCATATGCATCAGCAGCTGGAAGCTTAATGTATGCAATGGTCTGCACAAGGCCTGATATTGCACATGCAGTGGGAGTTGTAAGCAGGTACATGAACAATCCAGGAAAGGAACATTGGATGGCAGTGAAATGGATTCTCAGATATTTGAAAGGTACCACAAATCAAGCATTATGCTTTGGTGGTTCAAACATCTCCCTACAAGGATATGTTGATGCAGATATGGCAAGTGACAGAGATAATAGGAAGAGCACTACAGGATACGTATTTACTCTTGGAGGAATAGCTGTCAGTTGGGTTTCAAAAATCCAAAGTGTTGTTGCACTTTCAACAACAGAAGCAGAGTATGTTGCTGCTACAGAGGCTAGTAAATAAATGATTTGGTTACAAAGGTTTATGGGTGAATTGGGTAAGGAGCATGATATGGGCACGTTATACAGTGCTAGCCAAAGTGCCATTCATCTTGCAAAGAACTCAGCATTTCATTCCAGGACTAAACACATACAGCTCAAGTACCATTTCATATGATCAGTGTTGGAAGATGGAGAGTTGAAGCTGGAAAAGATACACACTAGTCAAAATCCTCCAGATATGCTAACAAAAGTTGTAACCAGGGAGAAACTGAGAATATGCTCAGTTTCAGTTGGTCTTCAAGGATGACGATGAAGATGAGAAACAGCCAGGTCCAAAGAGGAGTCATTGTCCAGCAAATGAAGCAGTGGTGGAGTTGCTACAATCAGTCTCCAACTGGGAGATTGTTGGGTGTGGAGCCTGATTATCTTCTATATTTAAAGGTATTGCCACATAGGACCCCAGTTCGAAATGGGCGCGGCAACGTCGCCCATAAAATATTCGCTGTAAAATTGCCTTGTAAAAGTATAGTAATTTCTAGTCAATCTGGGCCGTTCATTAGGCAGATGATTTGACGATAGAACTTATGTTTAGTTTAGGGTTTTTTGCCCTAGAAGGAAACCCCTCTCTTTGTATTAGGGTATTGTATTTGAGGCTATGATATAGATGTGTATTCTGTGAGCGAGAAACAGAGAGGTGAGACTGTGAGAGAAAACAAAGGATATTACAGCGGATTTGTTGTAGGTTGTGTCTCTTCATTTTGCTCGATAATAGAAAGGAAGGACTGGCTGTTCGGGGTGGATGTAGCCCAAACTGGGTGAACCACGTATATCTGTGTCTCTCTTGTTTTGTGCTTTTTCTGCGTTTATATTTCTGCAATATTTTATGTGTTCCATATTAGGCCTTACATATATCCCTATGTCCAAAAGAGTGAAATTGAACGTATGGTTTCAGAAATGCTAGAGGCAGGTATATTTCAACCTAGTCAAAGTTCTTTCTCTGCTCCAGTAGTATTGGTTCATAAGAAGGATGGATCATGGTGCATGTGTCCAGATTTTAGGGAGTTCAACAAGCTCACTATCAAAGATAAATTTCCCATTCTTTTCATTGATGAATTATTGGATGAATTGCATGGATCAATCTACTTCACCAAGTTGGATCTTCGTTCAGGATATAATCAAATCAAAATGAAGACTAAAGACATTCCAAAAACAACATTTAGAACTCATGAGGGTCATTATGAATTTTTTGTCATGCCTTTTGGCCTTACTAATGCACCTTCTACATTTCAATGTTTGATGAGTTCCATTTTCAAACCCTTCCTTAGAAAATTTGTATTAGTATTTTTTGATGATATAATAATCTATAACAAGTCTTGGAAGGATCATGTCCAACATGTTGACATGGTTCTCAAACTATTGGACGAGAAACAATTATATGCAAAAATCTCCAAATGTTTCTTTGGAGTACAAGAGGTGGAATATCTGGGTCATATTGTATCTCATGAAGGTGTTAAGGTAGACCCTAGAAAAATTAAAACCATTAAGGAATGGAAAACTCCCACATCCATAAAGAATATACAAGGATTTCTCGGGTTGATATGGTATTATTGCAAGTTTGTTAAGAAATATGGGAGAATAACAACACCTCTAACCACATTATTGAAGAAAGATGCATTCTCGTGGACTCGAGAAGCAACAAAGGCCTCTGAACATCTTAAAGAGGCAATTGTTGGGTGCTAAAAGGTGTCTTTTAAAACTCCTAATTTCCTCACATTAATTGTCAACCTGGGCAAGTCATTTTATTCCAAGAGTGTACACAATATGTGCAAGCTATGAATCCAAAGATTAATGCTTTTTACAATGAAGTACAAACCTTTGATACAAGAGTAAATAAATGCATTTATAAAACTCAACTTGCAACTATGAAAAGAAATACTACATCTAAGCATTAAGACTTAATATTCAATGGAAATCTTAATCAAATCTCAAATAAGTAATTAAATTGACAATAACATCAATTGAGAGCGTAGTAGCATTAACCAATCTCTTCTAACTGATTCTATCTAAATCACACTCAATCTCAATTAAGCGATTCAAATGGAAATGATGTCAACCGAGAGTTCAGTAGTATTAACCAATCTCTTTCAACTAATTCTATAATAACCACACTCAACAAGATTCAATGCATTAACTGATAATCAATTTAATCTACAATAAGCATAAATGGAATTGAATGACAAAGCTGCGAATCACATAAGGAAAGTACGCTAATGTCAACACAGGAAATTGGCAAATAGCAAACAAGATATACTCATAGACAATAGAAAAACATCAAACCAATCAAACTTGCATGAATTAGAAATATATAACACAAAAGATAGCAGTTTGATCCACCAGAGGCCGAGCCCTTAGCCACCAACAAATACTGTTGAGCTACTTCAAAGAATACGAATGAACAACAATGTAAATTATGTATTAAACATTGAACTCAGTCCTCATTACAATACAGTCGTGTTCCACAAAAGCACCAGTATGTAAATTAAAATTACAATTTGAAATACACAGAGATATCTTGATTGATTCCTTCCCTTTCCTCCTATAGTTTTCACTTTTATAGTAAAAAAGGGTAAAAGAGAAATGTGATCCCTAAGGATCGGGAGATCCTGAGGGATTCACAACTGAATGCTATCTTCTGACATTCTTCTTGTTTAGCGTTGATCCTCCTGATTCATGCTCTAGCCTGACCACAACTGACGCGCCTTATTCTTCCTTCGTTAGTTTACGTTGTTCCATATCTAGGGAAAAACAATTGTTCCTTTCATCCTTTTTCTACATAAAAAGGATTAAGAGTTAGTTATGGTGGCTAAATATTAATCAATATTAGTTCATTCATTTCTTATCATAATCCATCAATATGTTATCATATCAAGGTATGAAAGAGATAAGAAAAGAGGAAAAAGGCACTGTAATTGAGAGTAAATACATACCATTGCATAACTCAACATACTCCCCTATTTACCCTATTTCATGTCCTAATGAAAAGTAAATAGTTCTTATGCAATGCAGTTAAAGAGTAGGCTTGAGAGAAAGCTTCAAAGATTGGCCTAAATCCATGATGTTGAGCCAGGAGCGCAAAGGCGGGCCTTTCTTTTCCATTAGGCAACTTGTAGTCAACTCGATACCCTTAAGGAGGATACCAAATAATGGGACTCCAAAACCGGCATCCCAACCAATAAGGTCCTTCTCTCAAAATAATATTGTTGTAGGTGATCATCCGGGTCACAACAGCTTTAAAATTCCTATAATTAAATGGTTCCCTTTCTTTCACACTAATAGTGGAGGTCATCCATCTGAGCTTAGATGCAGTCAGAGATCTTTCTTGAATGGAGAGAAAATATGTTATTCCTTTCTGCACAATCTCCTTATGTATGGGCCCTAAAGTTTTAATCACGCCCTCTTGTGTCATCAACTTTTTATGGTTGGAAAACATTTGTAAAGGGTTTTTTGGTTCACTCCTCACCCAAAGACCCAATCCATGTTCCCATCTTTGAAATGCATTATAAGCTTTAAACCATTTGATTTGGTTAACTGCAAATGAGATAAAAGCCTGGAATTGAACGTCTCCAACAAAAGGATTAGGGTTCTTTTCCACCTCGTTTTCTAATATGAAATTGTGAAGATAGAACTCACAAAGAAGCCTCTGGACCTTTGCACCATATTGCTTGCAGCAATTTACAAAACTTCAGTTGTCCCTAATTCAATTGGTTTGCCAGCTCTTACAGATTTGATTTTCAATAATGGGTACCATTCTAATAAGAACAAGGCATAATTGGTGGCATGAGACCTACATGTCAGGACATCTAAATACAATGAGAAGATGGTGTTTGTCTGACTCATGACTATGTCTAGCTTGAATTTTACCTTCTCTAGATTTTCTTCCACCTTTCTATACCTGTCAAAGGTCTCACTCTCCATTATAGTTAGTTCCCTAAGCTATTTCTACAGCTCTTGATATCTCTGCAGGGACACTGTCTCTTGTTCATATCGTTCCAAAGTGAGTTGGGCTTATGCCAATTCCTCCTAAAGATTTAGTAAAATAGGGTCGCGGTGTGTCATAATGTCTTTGGCTTGTATGTCTGTCTGAGTGCCTATGCTACAAGAGGGGATACCCTTTGTCTGAGTGTCTATGATACAAGAGGGTATATCCTTTGTCTACACTTCTTTATTGTGGGAGGTACAAACCTCTGTCTAAGAATATACATCTACTAAATCTACATGCAATCCTGCTTGAGTGGCGATTATTCGACTAGGTATGAGCTCCGTTTGAGTCCCTGTAGTCCTCCCTTCACATAATTCCATTTGCACAGCCAAATTGGCTACCTTAGGGGTATTGTTAGGAGTTTTTCCCATTGTAATTTCATTTATTTTTCGTCAGAGCCTCCTAACCATATTACGAAGCTTTTGGTGTTCTTTTATTGGATTCTTCAATTTCGTTCTGGCTCTGTGCTTCTTTTGAGGAGTAACTGGTCTGCTACTATTCTCATTAATAACCTTTGTCTCTAAAGATCCTTGTTGTTCAACTTGGCTTTTCTCCAATAAGACCGTGTCTTGAGATTGATTATCGGACTCCTGAATAACCTCTGTGTCTGCTTCCTCTTCTTGGCCTGTGACCTCTGCGTCTAGACCTTCTTGTTGTTGATCATGGCCATTTTCCACTGGCCGCATGTCACTAGATTGGTTCTCTGATCCATGAATAGCCTCTGTATCTTCCTCTTCCTTTTTTGCATCTTTTGGGGAAGGAAAAATTTCCTGGAGATTGGGCTTCTCCTAAGTTAGGATTAAGCGGTTCTTCAGGCTGCATGTAGACATTCATATTGGCCAGGACCTGGGCCATCCCTGCCTCGAAGTCCTACAAAAGATCGTCTTGAGAACTCATATTTGGTGTTGGAGGAGGCCCCCTTCATTTTCTCGTTCATCATCAGAATGCCCTGCTCCTTCTTGCACTGAGTTGGGTCTATCTCCTCCCTCAGGTTCTGATTCAGGCTTCTCTTGTCTTTCTGACTTTGGTTGCAAGTCTTGTATATTTACTGGGCTAGGTGATTATGTTGGTTAACTAGCGTTGCCTTGAGGATTTTCAGATTTTCCCTAGTCTGGATTCAACCTTGTAGATTGTCTACGTTTGTGAGGTATGCTTCTTGATGGGGTAATCCTTTTACTTTTTGGAATGGGGTTAGGTGCTGGCAGGTTTTCACCTCTTTCGAGGGCCGATATGAGATCATCCCATGTTGATTTTTTTTGGGCAAGGTTATGACTAACTATTAACCTGATCAAACAATTATGACTAACTACTGTCTCTGGGTGTTGAGACTGTCTCAGCCTTTCGACAGTGTCATGTAATAATGAATTCAATAGTGCAGGCAAAATAACAGAGATTTTTTTTTAAGACTGCTAAAAGTTTGAGTTGCCGCGGCCTTACTATGTCTCGACGCCCATCGTAGGTAATATATTTCTGGACAATTCGTGCCAATTCTCCCCATGGATCTCCAAGAGAAGATGGCCGAATGCCTTTTCCCTTCTGTTATCACTCAGGTTATTCCCCAAAAGTAGTGGAAAAGGGAATACGACCGAGGTAACCACTAACTAGTCTTTTAGCTGCAGAATTTAGCCAATCTACAACCAGAGAGGACTCTCTCTTTATGATTTAGCTTTGTTTTGCTATATTTTAGGCTAGTTATGGAGCATAAGTGTCTGTTTGATGTTTGGAAGGTGACATTCAATAAAACATAGCTGCAAAGTATGAGAAGTTCAGACCATTGGGTTAATGGAGTCAGTGAAAATGAATTTATGGGTATGGTTTCTTAGGCAAAAGGAGGAACTACAGAGCAAGATAATTATCCATGGAACAATTTTCAAGCTGTAATAAGATGAAATGAAGTCAGGGAATGAAAGGAAATTAAGAATATTTCATTATGCTAACAGAGGAAACATGAGTAAATACTATCAAGGAGCAGTTAAGAATTCCCTAATTGTATTCAGGGTGTAAGAACCAGGGAGGCAGGAGTAGTCAAGAATTCTTACCTATGCTAGTCCTAAAGAAAACATAAAAATTGACAGGAATTGAACACAGAGTACAACAAAGTAAGTTCTGGGCTATTCTTTTTTCCTGCAATTCAGAATATGATATATAGATGATATATAAAACATAGGAACAGTAAAACAAGAGTTAAAAAGACTTATTGATCCATGAGGTAACAAAATAATTTTGCAACATAATCTTTTGCCATTAATCCCACAACCAGCAAGTTCATCAACAAAGCATTCCAACAATCTTTATTCAGAAGAGTTCTCAAAATTTACAGTGCAGGTCCAGAATGATATTCACCAACCAACAATAATACACCTCTGAGGGAGGTATTTATAAAAAGAGTTACAAAATATCTCATAGAGAAAATATCAAGCAATAACTTTATCCATCTACTTCTTCAAAGAAGTAAATGACATTGAAAACAAAGCGCAATGAATGAAGGAGTAACTTCCACTGTACTAGCTGCCTTAGGTGGTCTGATATTTTTAACTTTTTGACTCAACAAGTTGGCTAGTATCTGTCTCTTTAATTTTTGTTCCTGCGTTGCTGTCCTGGCCCTTCCATCTGTGCACGATATCCCTTTAATGCATTTTGGCGTGAATTCCTTCCTCACTATTTTCATTTTTGTGATATGTGGCATGCGCATTGAATTTTATTAAATGCAGGTGATCAAAAAGAGAACTAAAATTACCTTGGTAACACCTCTAGCATGCTCTTCCACCATTGGTTTTTTGGAAACTGGTGTCTTTGTAGTTTTATCAATGTTTCATCAGCTTTAGTATACCTGTAGTAATTGGGCTGGACTTCAAAAAGATGTGTTATTTCATGCTCGATAAAGAACAGATTTTCCAACTTGTCATATAACTCTACCCAGAGGGAGGTACTATGTCTTCTGAAGTTCTTGATGATGATGTGATCTGATTGGTAACATATGTATTCACCCTGTGAGCATATTGTTCATGTGTCAACAGTCTTTGATTGTTGGTCAATAAGCTGGGTAACCCTTTGCTCTGTAGGACTGTGAACTTCTCTGTAAAGGAATTTATTTCTGTCTACATTTCTTGGCATTTTCTGTCCATGTTTTGTACAAAATTCATCATGGTTAGCACCTTTTTCACTGTAAAAATGGAGCTTGTTCTGTCCTTGATATCCAGAGTTGCTAGTTGTTCCCTGGTGTGAGTATTCAAAAAATTAATTAGTCTATTGGCCTATTTGGGCATGTTTCCCAATAATGCCCTGGCCTTTTGAATCTCAGCTTGGGCCATTTCTATCAATTCAATTTTCCCATAGATAGTCTGTATTGATCTCCATTGATCAGTGATGGACTGGCCAATTTTGTTCCACAAAATTGTTTTGATTTATGCTAGAGCTTTATGAAGGGTAAGATCTTTCTCAAAGGATTTTAACTTATTTTCCAAGGCCTTTACCTCTCTTGTTTTTCCAGCCACAGTTATCTTAGATTTATCATAATTCACCTCTAACTTGGCTAGTTTCTCTTTAGCTTCCTTTAGCTCTGTCATTTGGAGTTCCAATTCTTTTATTTCCTTCATCAACTTTTCCATGCTCATGCTGGTATCTGGTACTATTGTTGTTGTTGCTGTAGTTGTAGGAGGAGTTGTTGTGCTTATTGGAGCTGTTTCTGGTGGCTTGGAGGTCGACACTCCCTACTTTACTTGTAGTGCTTCCTCCAATGCCTTCGCTATTTCTACTAATCTCTCATTCATCCTCATCAGTAAACCCATTGTGTCATCCTCTGCTTTCTGCTATACAATTTCTATGGTTTGTGGATGCATTGTGATTGGCAGCTTTAATTGCTTTTTGAGGGGTGCAATGTCTTCTTCTTTCTTTTTTATTAATGCCTGGATACCTTTGGGATCCTTGGGATCATGTCCCAGCTCTATGATAATTTCTTCTAAGGATTTAATTCTGTTATCCTTAGCCAAAGAAGAAGCCTTTTCCAACTCTAATTGGGCAGCAGTATTATGTAATGAATTTTGCAATTTGTGAGCTAATAGTGCTTTGTTTACCAGCGTGGTGTACACCATTTCTCCGGTTTGTTTATGTAACTCAATCTGGTCCATTAGGAGGATATCTTTAGATAGAACTTCCAGATTGGTCCTAATATAATCAGCAGCTGATTGTGGCTGCTGCATTGTGGGCTTGAAGTGATTAAGGGTCATTTTCCCTTCTTGAATATCATAGGCTGCCATTAGCCTTTGTTGATTTGTGGGAGCCATTCTCAGCAATTGATTATAAAGTTGGATCCTTACCGGCTCATTTCTAGTCTTTATTTCAGTAAATGCTTTCTTTATATCTTAACCTTGCTTTCTCTATGGCCTGGTGGATGTAACCTCCACACCATGATGCCTCTCTAGCTCTTGCTGATATGAGATAGTTGATGTTTCCAAAATTGGAGGAGCCTGCTGTTCAGTTCTTTCCTCACTACTCAGGTTGCCTGTTGTCTCTCCCAAGAGTTCTTCTTCAAAGTAAGTGTTATGAAACCAGCTCAAGAAAAGATAGGAAAGATAGATCAACGCCTTAGAATTCGGCCTCTTCGAGGGGGCAACCTCCTTTACATTACATAAATGAACAATTCTTGGACGATTCAAATGAAGAAACCTCCTTTCTATATATAGGATTATAAGGAGTCACAATATAATCCAACCGAACTAACAATAATAATATAAAGCCACAAAAATAACAATAGAGGGATTCTATGGGGCATAGTAATAACAATATGGGGGCAATAAGGGCACAACAATATTAATAAGGGGTATAACTACAATAGTAATGGGGTAATCACTAGAATTATAGGGACCCAACATGCCCCTCTCCTTCAAAAAGGTGTTGTCCTCAACACTTGAGTAGTTCTGGATACTTCTGCATAAAATTCTCATCCTCCCATGTGGAATCTTCAGCGGATAAGTTCTTCCACTTGATAAGATATTCTGAAATTGATCGATTTCGTAGTTGTCGAGTTCTTGTTTCTATGACTGCTTTCGGTTCCAATATAACTTTTCCTTCCTCGTCAAGTTCTGGCAATATTTTTTGAATTGGGAGCTTGTTGCCTATAACCTTCTTTAAACATGAAACATGGAAAACTGGGTGCAATCGAGAAGCTGTAGGAAGCTCCAATTTGTATGCCATAGTACCAATCTTTTGCAACACCATGTACGGACCATAATACTTTGGTGATAATTTATTATCCTTCTTAGCTTGCTTGAGGGACATTTGCTTATATGGTTGTAGTCGTAGGAATACCCAATCACCTACATTAAAACTTCTTTCATTGCGATGTTGATATGCCTGTTGTTTCATTCTATTATGTGCCAACACAAGGTTATCCTTTAAGAGTTGGAGGACTTGTTGTTGATGTTCGATGTGATGTTCCATTGCCCGAACCTTAGAATTTTCTCTTAAATATGATGTGATGGATGGTGGTTGATACCCATAAAGTGCCATAAATGGGGTGATTTTTGTTGCTGTATGGAAGGAAGTGTTATACCACCATTCAGCGAGAGGCAACCATTTGACCCATTGTGTCTGTTTATCAGATACAAAGCAACGAAGATATATTTCCAAACATTTGTTTACTATCTCAGTTTGCCCATCAGATTGAGGATGATAAGATGAGCTATGAGCTCACTCAGTACCAAGACAAGAAAATAATTCTGTCCAAAAATTTCCAGTGAAATTGGGATCTCTGTCACTTACAATAATCTTTGCGTTTCCATGTAGTGTTTGAATTGTTTCCATAAATTCACTAGAAATTGTACTGGCTTTAAATGGATGTGATAATGCAAAAATGTGTGCATACTTGGTAAGTCTGTCAACTACCACCATGATGACACTATTTCCCTTGACTTGGATAAACCTGTGATAAAATCCATTGAAACCTCCTCCCAGCGTTGGCTTGGAATGGATAAAGGTTGTAATAGACCCAGTTTCTTAATTGTTTCAACTTTATTTTGTTGGCACACAAAACATTCTTCCACAAACTTTTGAATATCTAATTTAAGGCCATGCAAAAAAAATTCCTTCTTAACCCTGTGGTAAGTTTTTAAAAATATTGAGTGACCTCCTAAGGGAGAAGTGTGCAATTCCATAAGAATCTTTTGTTTTAGCTGGGAATTCTTACAGAGGTATAAGCGATCTTTGTACCATAACGAATCATTTTTCTAGCTAAATGTATCAGATGTACTAGAATCTTGTTGTAACTTTAGAATAAGTGCCCACACTTCTTCGTCATTCTTCCATTCCTCCCTTGCTTCATTTATCCAATCTGGTTGGATAATAGAAATGGCGCACAACAATGCTTCCACATCCTCATCCTTTCTTGAGAGTGCATCTGCCACCACATTTTTCTTCCCTTTTTTGTAGATGATTTCAAAGTCATAACCCAACATATTTGTGACCCACTTTTGTTGCTCTTCAGAGTATGATATTTGTTCTAAAAATTATTTAAGGCTATCATGATCCGTTTTTACCTTGAAGTGTCTTCCCATTAGGTAGGGTCACCATTTATTAAGTGCATGGAGTATTGCCAACATTTCCTTCTCATAAATAGCTTTGCTTAAAAACTTTCCCTTGATTGGATGACTTTCAAAAGAAATGGGTCTTTCATCTTGCATTAGAACAGCACCAATTCCATTTCCTGAAGCATCACATTCCACAATAAAGGTTTTTGTGAAGTCTAGTGTAGCTAAGACTGATGCTTGGCACATTGCCTCTTTAAGATGTTCAAAGGCCTTTGTTGCTTCCGAAGTCCAAGAAAATGCATCTTTCTTCAATAATGTTGTTAGAGGTGCTGCTATTCTCCCATAATTCCTAACAAACTTGCGATAATACCCTGTCAACCCGAGAAATCCTCGCAGATGCTTTATGGATGTGGGGATTTTCCATTCCTTAATGGCTTTAATTTTGCTAGGGTCTACCTTAACTCCTTCATGAGATACAATATGACCCATATATTCCACCTCCTGGACTCCAAAGAAACATTTGGATCTTTTTGCATATAATTGTTTCTTCTCCAATAGTTGTAGCATCCTGTCAACATGTTCAACATGATCCTTCCAAGACTTGCTGTAGATTAGTATATCATCAAAAAATACTAACACAAATTTTCTAAGGAATGGTTTGAAAATTGAATTCATCAAACCTTGAAATGTTGAAGGTGCATTGGTAAGGCCAAAAGGCATGACCAAAAATTCATAATGACCCTCATGAGTTCTAAATGCTATTTTCGGAATGTCTTCAATCTTCATTCTGATTTGATGATATCCTGAACGAAGATCCAACTTGGTGAAGTAAATTGATCCATGCAATTCATCCAGTAATTCATCAATGACAGGAATGGGGAACTTATCTTTAATAGTGAGCTTGTTGAGCTCCCTATAATCTGGACACATGCGCCATGATCCATCCTTCTTGTGCACCAATACTACTAGAGCAGAGAAATAACTTTGACTCGGTTGAATTATACCAGCCTCGAGCATTTCTACAACCATACGTTCAATTTCACTCTTTTGGACATAGGGATATCTGTACGGCCTGATGTTTGGAGGAAAACTTCCTAGAATTAGATGAATAGCATGATCATGATCACGCATAGGTGGGAGACCTTTGGGAGTCTCAAACACCTTGGAATGATTGTCCAGGACCGTTTGGAGATCTGGAGAAATGGATGATTTCGATGTGTAAACATCTAGCGAACATAATTGTGCAATTACACCTCTTTGCTCCTTTTTTAGAAGCTTTTTCATACCATTAGAGCTGATTATCTTTCCTGGTTTCCCTGCAATACCCCTTAATTCAGCTTCCTTTCCTTCTGTAGAAAATTTGATGAAAAGTTCTTGAAAATTAAAAGCTATTATACCCAAGGATTGTAGCCATTGGACTCCTAGTACAACATCAACACCTCCCATTGGAATGGAAAGCATTGGGCTAGTCAATACATATTTTCCCATGGATAGCTTGATATTATGGCACATTCCAGAGAAATTTATTGTTCCTCCGTTTGCAATCATCACTTGACACTCTGGTGCTGGATATAGGAAGCAATTCAATTCTTTTGCTACCTTACAATGAATAAAATTGTGGGTGCTTCCTGAAGCAATCAACACTATTACCTTTTTCTTCTTGATTTTTCCTTCTATCTTGATGGTTTGAGGAGTGGTAATTCCCGCCAATGCATTACAAGATATGGTCGGATTTATTTGTTCTTCATCTAGGCTTTGTTCCTGGAGTATATCCTCTTCTTTTGACCTTTCTTGCTCCTTTTCTTCTTCCTATTCACAATCTATGTAGAATAATTTCTTCTCAGCACACTTATGACCTTTTGTGTATTTGCTATCACAACTGTAACAAATCCCTTTTTCTCTTTTTTCTTCTAATTTTTGTGGTGTCAACCTTATAGGTTGTGGAAGACTAGGGAAGCAACACTTCCGTCTTTATAGTTGTGAGTGGTATGCTTCCTGGTTGCCATAATCTTGCTTTCCATTTTTCTTGCTAACCTGAATGCCTTCTCTAATGAATCAGGTTCCCAAAGGCGAACATCATGTTGGATATTATCCTTTAAAGACCCTATGAATACATCAATCCTATGCTCCTCTGGAATATCTTTTACCCTTATGTTCAATATTTGGAACTCCTCAATGTGCTCCATTATTGAACCCTTTCGTTTGAGACTTATCAATTGGCTAAAAAAATTGTTGCTTTTTGTATCCTCATAATGTGCTATCAATTCTTCTGTAGAAATTGCCCAAGTGATAAATTGTTTACGAGAGCCAAGCCATTGATACCATACAAACTGATTTTTTTCCAAATATAAATTTTCCATACGTACCTTTTGTGTGTTTTGCATATTATTGAGATCGAAGAATTGCTCCATCTGTAATATCCATGTGGCGGGATCCTTGCCATCAAACTTCCTCATATCGATTTTTGGAATATGGTGAGTCTTCGATCCAACATTAGAGTCTATGGAATCATGATTAACATTTATTTTGTTCTCATCATGAGTTTCCTTTAGTACCCTTTCACCCTTAGTGACCATTTCTTGTAGCAACTTATTCATATTTATCTTCAATTCTTCCATCTTTTCATCCATGCCATCAATTTTAGCTTGTACGCCTTTCTTTAAACAATCCATCTTAGCTTCTACACCTTTCTTTAAACCATCCATCTTAGCTTCTACATCTTTCCTTAAACCATCCATCTTAGATTCTGTTGCTTTTTGTGAAAGTGACACTTGTTGCACTTGTTCTTGTAATTTTGATATATCATATAGCATTTCTTCTTCTTCTTGATGAGTCATGCTAGAGCTTTCAGGTTCCTTACTAGGTGTTTGCATTTTCTTTCCTCGGGACATCAGTTACCAATAATAATGCTCTATTATGCCCTTTGAATTCCTTTAAAATAAATTTTCAAACCAAGCTTAAGCAAAAATTTAAGAAAATCTACACACCTTTTTTAACTTTGTAGGAGATCGATATTGCCTCTGATGTATCTCTGTACTCTCCGATCATCTAGTTCTGAATTTGTGACCTGCAGTATCCCTTTGTGTCCTCTTTCCAATGCCACAAGTCTGACCCAAATTGGATTCTCCAAGGAAGAGTTATGCGAAATCTCCCACAGTGACTTGAGTATAGACTACTTCAGTAGAGCGAACTTGTACGACGTGCCAGAAGTGAAGTCACTGCTTTGACCTTTGGATCTGAAAAATGCATACAAGAAACTACAGTCCATTCTCTTTCTGTAATTTATTACGAAATTTCAATCCGATCCCCAGAGAGAAAGTTATGACGATTTTCCCCAGGTCACCTGTTTGGAATGTAATTCAGGGGTGTGCAAAAAGACCAAATTCCTCAGATCATATCTTCGCAAATATACCGCGAAAAACTCTGAAATTTGGACCCGAGGTTCAACGCGATTTCTTCTCAAATGGTTTTTTTTTTTAACTTCTGAAACGTCGCAAAAAAAAGGTTATAGCGAAAATGCCACGATGACCTGTTTGGAGCAGCGAAACCCCAGAATCCAAAGCTCTAATACCAAATGTTATGAAACCAGCTCAAGAAAATATAGAAAAGATAGATCAACGCCTTAGAATTCAGCCTCTTCGAGGGGGAAACCTCCTTTACATTACATAAATGAACAATTCTTGGATGATTCAAATGACAAAACCTCCTTTCTATATATAGGATTCTAAGGAGTCACAATATAATCCAGCCGACCTAACAATAATAATATAAAGCCACAAAAATAACAATGGAGGGATTCTATGGGGCACAGTAATAACAATATGGGGGCAATAGGGGCACAACAATATTAATAAGGGGTATAACTACAATAGTAATGGGGTAATCACTAGTATTATAGGGACCCAACAGTAAGGATTCAACCTTTGCCTCTTTTCCCCTTGATGTTCTGCTGATCCACTTACAAGTGTGTCTTCTTGTATCTCTCTTTTCTTGGCTCTTTATTCATTGAGAGAAGTTTGTAACACAGGGATTTCAGGTACCTTTTTCTGTGTTGAAGGACCTTGCCCTTGGCTTTGCTCCTTTGGTGTATCTGGCTAATTTGCCATTGTTTCCTGTTCCCCACCTATTACCTCTTTGCCTTTAGCTAATGCTACGTTGGCCTTTTGTAATGGTTGTTGAGAAGTCCCGGCAAAAGATGTGTCACCTCCTATGTGCTGGGGCAGCTTGAAGGATACCTATCCAAAAGAGTCCAGTTCAAGCGTTTTTTCAAGCCCTTTCATAGCCTTTTCCAGTTTTTCTTCTTCAGTAACCTCTTCAACTAATGTGCCTTCTACCCATTCTTGTTGATTAGCATATTGTTGAATTTCAAGGATTTTGTGGTGAACATATCCTGTAAGCTTGTTTTTTACTCTTCTAAAACTTATGAAATGTTCAGGGTCATATTGTGACCAATGAAAACTTTGTTTCAGCATAAGTTGATCCCTTAAAATCTTATCTGCTTCTTCCCAGGCTTCTTCCCTTTATTGAAGATAAAAGGGCCCAATTGATTTCTTATCTTGAGCTGTGCCTTTTTCCTAGTACCATATAAATGAGTCAAATCTGAACTAATAAATTTCCTGAAGTATTCCAGGGAAAACAGTCTCATAGGGACATACTTTGGCAGCTTGTAGGGCGATAATTCATAGCCATAAATCCTTATCACTGTGTGATTTTGGTAAAAATACCAGTCGCCTATACTATAGTCATTTGAGAGATGTAAAATTTTCTGCATTTCAGTAGAGAGCCTGGCAGGAGGAGTTGTCATCAACAAAGAAGTGGATGGATATCTGCACAGGTCAATAAACTCACAATATGCATACGGTCCAGAAAATTACAGACCTCCTTTCTCCTTTGAAGTCCAATCTTCTAAGAGAAATTTGGAAACTATCAGGTTGATAGTACAGCAGCAAATGATAGATGTAGGATGTGTATTTGAACACTCTTTCTCTAACCAAGCTCATGAATTGCTCATGGATTTTATTAGCTATGAAGGTGGCATAATCATATTTGACAGCAAGGGGTTGTCCGGGAGTAAATATGGACATCAACACTAAGACAATTTCATCAATGTGCTCACTAGTTTTGAAACCCAATATGTAGGAAATCATATCAGTAATGAGTGTTCCAACTTCATTGAACCAGACTTGATTAAAAGGAGGTGGATGCCTGGGCTGGCGGTCTGGTTTCATGAATAATTGAGCAATTCTCGTAATCTCTGAAATGGGCAGTTTGGCACCTTGGTCAAGCAAGAGTCCCATGGTGAGGGGAGCCAGAGGCTGAGTTGGCTTAAAGTTCAGCATCTCATTTATGGATTGAGGAGTGATGTAGAAGAGGACAGTCCCAGATGGAGCCATAACTGCTCTTTGTGTGGGGTCATAATTTGCACAGCATAAATGGATGAAATCAGGGAGCACATTTACTGAAGGGAGGTAGTAGATAGGCATGTTGGACTCCCAGATTCCAAAGACATCAGTGTTGCTTCTGTAGCTATTTCTAATTTCACAAAAGGCTTGCAGGTGAGGCTTCTCTCCAATCATATCATTAATCTGGAAATCTCTGTCAGCAAGGGGCATCCATTCCAATTCCTTATGTGGTGCATTTAAGGGGGCAACATTCAGGGCCACTGGAGCCTCCATGCTTCAACTGTCTGTGTTTTTAATTGGAATGTGGGTCTGTGCAGCAACAGAAAACAAAATACTGGCACTGAGGTTTTTCCCAGGAAATTGCAGACTGAGTTTTAATTAGAAATCGCCTCACTGGGTAAAATTCATAGAAAAACGAAGTTTGCAGAGTTTAGTCGGAAAGCTGGATTTAAAACAGTGGTAATGGTGCTCTTTTTGCAGTTGTTTTGACAATTTTAACTCAATATTTGGGTGTTTTTGGAGATTTTGCAGAGGAAAGTTAGAAATAGGGGGCTTGGAAAGAAGACATTGGTAAATTTCTATTTTTCTCAGCTCACTGTGTTTTTAGTTGTGGCAGTCGAGTTTTTCGCGGAAAAAAAAGGACAAAATAGGTATGGTTGGGGCGTATTTTTCAAGATTTATGGATTGAATTTGTTGGATTATTGGTTCTTTGAATGGAATGCAGAGAAAAAACTAGAAATACTCAGGGTTTGGGAGTAATGGAGAAATACCTGTGTTTTAGCGACGTGCCCGAGAGTAATTAGCCGGTTGGAAGATGATTTGTAGAGCAGGATGTTGGATTATGGTGGTCAAGCTGACGGACTGAAGCTTTGGTGGCAAATTCGTCGTAATTCGCATGCACAGGTTCTGCAAATCAACGAATAGAAATGGACGAAAACAATCACTTTCACGGGTTTTTAACAAAATTTGGGCTTCATGGGCTTTTTTGGCGCTTTTTTGTGATGACATCATCATGACATAAATTTTGTCATGTAGCGGGGTATGAAAGGTGACGTGTCGGATGACATGGTAGATGACGTGGTGGACACGACAGACGAAACAATGACGAGGTGGCAGCTGACGTGGGCAATGACGTCAGTAGCAGAAAGCGGGGGCGGTTTTTGGTTTTATTGCACTGCTCTATGTACTATGGTGGTTTTGGGCCAAACGGACGCGGTAAACTATGGGGGCAACACGTGTCCTGTAGTACGGCGGGAATACCACTTTTCATTGGGTGTTATTTTTCGGACATCGGAGGGGTTCTGATATGGATGCGAGTCGTTCGATCTGAGGGATCAGATCCGACGGTTGACGGGACGAGAAGTTGGTAGGGAGGTACGGCACGGGTCGCACCCGTATAATATTCAATGTTTTGTAACGTTTTCGGGGTATTTAACCTTGGTTTCTCGGGGTTTTTATATGGTTTATGTGGGCGGTTTTGGTTATTTGTTTAACGAAATGTTAAACAAATCCCGGTGGAGCACTTGGAGGGTTGTTATTGGCCTCAGGTTGGACCAATAGCTCCCGACAAAAATTACAATATGGCCATAACTTTAGCCGCGGGGGGGGGGGCGATATTTATAATGTTTTTTGGGATTTTTTTTACGTATTTTTACATAGTATGGGAGGGGTTTAGTTTAGGGATTTATACAATATATGTTAGGAATTAATATGGGTTTTGAGAGGAAGCGCTAAGTTGTAGAGTTAAGAACTTAAGCTTAGGGAAATGAGAAGGTTTTTAAGCAACAAAGTTGGATAACTTAGGTTTAAGAGAAGATAAATGTTTTACACAAGAAATGTGGCTTAATTCTTTAAGAAAAATGTCATTTTACTTAAATCTTTACTTGGAGATGGAGGGTATTTGAGAGTATTGAGAAAATCTCAATCTCTTTAGGGGAGGTTAGTGACTAATTGTTGTGAGAGGAATGATAGGAAGTTAGACATGCAACATCTGATTTGTCACCATATTCTGTCAAGGTAGATACGATACCTTTGAGATGAATCATCTTTAAAAGACAAAATTATTCATGAACCTGCTTCTGCGACACCAAACTGCCTACCTAGCCTAATACACCTAACATTTTTTCTTCTTTCTCCTTGGGTGAATTTGAGCTAGCAAACCCTTTCTCTATTTTGTTTTCATTTAGCTGTCCTGCTATCTAATTCTACCCTTATCTCTTCCAGGGGCTAAGATTCAGCTGTTGAGACCCTTTACTTCTCTACCTAACTATTTGTCTACCAAGCTTGAACTGTTTGGAAAGACTTTATTCTCTATCTCTAAAACAAGTAAATTCAAATATGGACTTAGCCAAGATTGAGTTGTTTGGCCATCCATCAGCTGTGGTAAAAGTCAAGTGATGACACACAATGGACTTCTTCAAAAAATGACATAGTAGTGGCATTTTGGACTAGCACACTTTCCTGGTCTTTTCTTTTGGGGTTCATTTTCTTTGTTTCTTGACCAATTCATTCTTCTTGCCCTTTGATTTTTCTTTTAGGGCATACCTTCTTTACATTTTTTAATTTTTTTTGGTTTTTTTTGAAAATATGGAACCTTTGCAGCATGGAAAGGATGATCATATTTGGCATTTCCATAGTAAATCATGAAATATGACACCTATTGGTATAGGAACCTAACAATGGCTCCACTTGGGGATGGCTTTTCTAGGTGAAAAGCCAAGAACAGTAGGTCAGATGGCCTTACATTAACTTTGGTTGTAATCTGAAATCTCCTTTGCTGAAGACAAAAAAAATGTATCTCTGTAACATACGTGCTTTTCCCATAAGCTGGTCTAAACAATTACATCTCTGTATCTAATAGTTTGTCTGATTTTTTGTCATCATGTTTATAGCTCCCAAGTTTCCTTCTTGATTTCTTCCGACAAACTCAAAATATAACACAAAAGGGTGGCACAATTCCTTCCTTTTTCCTTAAAATTTGCTGCATCTAATTCCCTATCCTGTTGATGTAATAAACTGCAGAAAATAGACATTATTATGTACAAAATATAGTCCTATCATCTCAATCAAAGTGGATCAAAATAATGCTTGAGCATCCGCCCATTGACTGGCCCATCCTCTGCTTCTGTACCATCCAAGCTTCTTAAAAAGTAAGTGTTGTTTACTTGAACAGCCTGAATAGCAAAAGGTCCTTTCCATAGGAAATCAAATTTACCATGTTTTCCTTTGTCTTCCCTCCTAGAATCTCACTTCAGCACTTTGTCTCCTATGAAAAAATCCTCTGCCTTTGTCCTTTTATAAAAAATATTCTTAAGTTTCTCTTGTAGAATCTGAGTTCTCTGATACACTTCTTCTCTAGTCTGCTGTAAATGAATAGTTTGATTGATTCTGCTTCGAATATCATTGGGTTCTGCCTATATTTCTTGCAGCAATTTTATCACATGAATTCCCAAGGATGAAGGTAATATAGCCTCCATGCCATAAACCAACTCATAAGGGCTTGTTCCAATAGATCTCTTTGTGGTTAGCCTGTCTGCCCAAAGTGCATTAACAAGCTTTTTGTGCCAATTCTTCTTATTTTCCTCCAATAATTTCTTTATGATGTTGATCAAGCTTTTGTTGGATAATTCAGCTAGACCATTACCTTGAGGGTAATAGGCTGTGGAATGGCTTAAGGTAATGTGGTACTTGTGGCAGAAATTGACCATTCTTTTAGATTTAAAGGCCGTAGCATAATCTGTTATAATATTCTCCGGGCAACCAAATCTAGAAGGAATATTGGTTTCTAAGAATTGCATGATGATTGAGTCATTAGCTTGCCTACAAGGGATGGCCTCTATCTATTTGGTGAAGTAATTTGTGGTAGTTAAAATCCACTTATGCTGGCCAGAAGAGGAAGGGTGAATTTCCCCAATGAAATCTAAACCCCATTGTTGAAATGGTCTCTCAGTGGAAATGGGTTTTAGCGGTAAAGGTAAAAGCTTTCTTTTGCCTTCAAAGATTTGACATTTATGGCAAGAAATTACAAACTTCTTTACATCAACAAAAGGGAAGGCCAATAAAACCCAGCTCTTAGGATTTTATCAACTGTTGATTTCCAATACAGATGTCCACCACAATCTCCTGCATGAAATTCCTTGAGTACTTTGTCAGTTTCATGCTGTGTTAGGCAATTCAACAAAATACCTTCATGATTTTTCCAAAATAAAACATTGTCTAGAATACAAAACTTTGAAGCTTTCATTTTCAAGAATCTCTTTTTAGTTCTGGATAACCCTGGAGGAGCTTGCAGGTTTAACAATACATAAATTATATCAGCATACCAAGGTGATTGTAAAAAGGCTTTATTGATCTGTGGAGTCACCATCTCCTATCGTTATCCAGTTCATTAATGTCAAGGGCTTGAAAATTGGTTTCAGTCACCAATTTAGCTAAGCCTTGTCCTTTTATCAGCTTTGTTGGCTTGATTTCAATGTCATATTCCAAAATGTTAGCTATCCATTTGCCTCTTTTGCCTTCTATTCCTTCTTGAGTTAGAATGTCTTTGACCACAGCATTTGGGACATAAGCTATCACATGAGAGTACAAGATATAAACTCTGAACTCCTTGATGGCCTTTATAAGGGCATAATCTTGTTTCTCCATGATTTGATATTTGACTGGAGCGTCTCTAAGTGCTTTGCTGATAAAACCAATGGGCTTCTCACATCCTTGGTCATCTTTTTGTAATAGGACAACATCAATAGTATGATCAGATGCAAAGGAAAAGATTATCAAGTCTCTCTCAAACTTCGGTCTTGTGAGGATCGGTGTTTTGGTTAAAGTTGTTTTCATTTCCTCAAAGGTTTGCTTAGCTTCTATTGTCCATTTGACTTTGGAATCTTTTCTCAGCATGTTATTCAACAATCGTATTAGTTCAGCCAAATTGGGTATGAATCTTCTTAGGAAATTGATCTTTCCTAGAAAAGCTTGCAATTCTTTGATATTTCATGGGTGAGGCACTTGGAGAATAGCTTGTATTCTGTCTAGGTCAATTCTTATGCCATCTTTTGAGATTATGTGACCTAAGAGTTTGCCCTCTTCTAGGCCAAACAATGATTTCTTTGGGTTCAATGATATGCCATATTTTCTGCAAATTAGGAACACTTGTCTTAAATGCTCTAAATGTTCTTGATCTGATTTGGAAAAAGTGGTGAGATCATCAAGATATATGACTAAAAAATCATGAATCTCTTTTGCAAAGGCTATATCCATTGCTCGCTGAAATGTGGCCCCCGCATTTTTAAGTCCAAAAGGAATTTTTACATATTTGAACGTTCCCCAAGGTGATGTAAAGGCAGTTTTATCTTGATCATCCAGGTGAACTAAGATCTGATTAAATCCTGAGAAGCCATCTAACAGTGAAATCCTAGAAGCTGCCACTACTGTTATGAAACCAGCTCACAAAAAGATAGAAAAGAGAGATCCACGCCTTAGAATTCAGCCTCTTAGAGGGGGCAACCTCCTTTACATTACATAAATGAACAATTCTTGGATGATACAAATGACAAAACCTCCTTTCTATATATAGGAGTCTAAGGAGTCACCACGTAATCCAGCCGACCTAACAATAATAATATAAAGCCACAAAAATAACAATAGAGGGATTCTATGGGGCACAAAAATAACAATATGGGGGTAATAGGGGCACAACAATATAAATAAGGGGTATAACTACAATAGTAATGGGGTAATCACTAGTATTATAGGGACCCAACATGCCCCTCTCCTTCAAAAAAGTGTTGTCCTCAATGCTTGAGTAGTTCTGGATACTTCTGCATAAAATTCTCATCCTCCCATGTGGAATCTTCAGCGGATAAGTTCTTCCACTTGATAAGATACTCTGAAATTGATCGATTTCGTAGCTGTCGAGTTCTTGTTTCTGTGACTGCTTCTGGTTCCAATATAATTTTTCCTTCCTCATCAAGTTCTGGCAATATTGTTTGAATTGGAAGCTTGTCACCTATAACCTTCTTTAAACATGAAACATGGAAGACTGGGTGCAATCGAGAAGCTGCAGGAAGCTCCAATTTGTATGCCATAGTACCAATCTTTTGCAACACCTTGTATGGACCATAATACTTTGGTGACAATTTATTATCCTTCTTAGCTTGCTTTAGGGACATTTGCTTATATGGTTGTAGCTGTAGGAATACCCAATCACCTACTTCAAAACTTCTTTCACTGCGATGTTGATCTGCCTGTTGTTTCATTCTATGTTGTGCCAACACGAGGTTATCCTTTAAGAGTTGGAGGACTTGTTGTTGATGTTCGATGTGATGTTCCACTGCCTGAACCTTAGAATTTTCTCTTAAATATGATGTGATGGATGGTGGTTGATACCCATAAAGTGCCATAAATGGGGTGATTTTTGTTGCTGTATGGAAGGAAGTGTTATACCACCATTCAGCCAGAGGCAACCATTTGACCCATTGTGTCTGTTTATCAGATACAAAGCAACGAAGATATCCTTCCAAACATTTGTTTACTATCTCAGTTTGCCCATCAGATTGAGGATGATAAGATGAGCTATGAGCTAACTGAGTACCAAGACAAGGAAATAATTCTGTCCAAAAATTTCCAGTGAAAATGGGATCTCTGTCACTTACAATAATCTTTGGGTTTCCATGTAGCTTTTGAACTGTTTCCATAAATGCAGTAGAAACTGTATTGGCTTTAAATGGATGTGATAATGCACAAAAGTGTGCATACTTGGTAAGTCTGTCAACTACCACCATGATGACACTCTTTCCCTTAGACTTGGGTAAACCTGTGATAAAATCCATTGAAACCTCCTCCCAACGTTGGCCTGGAATGGATAAAGGTTGTAATAGACCTGGTGTCTTAATTGTTTCAACTTTATTTTGCTGGCAAACCAAACATTCTGCCACAAACTTTTGAATATCTGATTTAAGGCCATCCCAAAAAAATTCCTTCTTAACCCTGTGGTAAGTTTTTAAAAATCCTGAGTGCCCTCCTAAGGGATAATTGTGCAATTCCATAAGAATCTTTTGTTTTAGCTGGGAATTCTTACAGAGGTATAAGTGACCTTTGTACCATAACGAATCATTTTTCCAGCTAAATGTATCAGAAGTACTAGAATCTTGTTGTATCTTTCGAATAAGTGCCCATACTTTTTCGTCATTCTTCCATTCCTCCCTTGCTTCGTTTATCCAATCTGGTTGGATAATAGAAATGGCACACAACAATGCTTCCACATCCTCATCCTTTCTTGAGAGTGCATCTGCCACCACATTTTGCTTCCCATTTTTGTAGATGATTTCAAAGTCATAACCCAACATCTTTGTGACCCACTTTTGTTGCTCTTCAGAGGATAATCTTTGTTCTAAAAAGTATTTAAGGCTATCATGATCCGTTTTTACCTTGAAGTGTCTTCCCATTAGGTAGGGTCGCCATTTCTTAAGTGCATGGAGTATTGCCAACATTTCCTTCTCATAAATAGCTTTGCTTAAAAACTTTCCCTTGATTGGACGACTTTCAAAAGCAATGGGTCTTTCATCTTGCATTAGAACAGCACCAATTCCATTTCCTGAAGCATCACATTCCACAATAAAGGTTTTTGTGAAGTCCGGTGTAGCTAAGACCGGTGCTTGGCACATTGCCTCTTTAAGATGTTCAAAGGCCTTTGTTGCTTCCGGAGTCCATGAAAATGCATCTTTCTTCAATAATGTTGTTAGAGGTGCTGCTATTCTCCCATAATTCTTAACAAACTTGTGATAATACCCTGTCAACCCAAGAAATCCTCGCAGATGCTTTATGGATGTGGGGATTTTCCATTCCTTAATGGCTTTAATTTTGCTAGGGTCTACCTTAACTCCTTCATGAGATACAATATGACCCAAATATTCCACCTCCTGGACTCCAAAGAAACATTTGGATCTTTTTGCATATAATTGTTTTTCCTCCAATAGTTGTAGCACCCTGTCAACATGTTCAACATGATCCTTCCAAGACTTGCTGTAGATTAGTATATCATCAAAAAATACTAACACAAATTTTCTAAGGAATGGTTTGAAAATTGAATTCATCAAACCTTGAAATGTTGAAGGTGCATTGGTAAGGCCAAAAGGCATGACCAAAAATTCATAATGACCCTCATGAGTTCTAAATGCCATTTTTGGAATGTCTTCAACCTTCATTCTGATTTGATGATATCCCGAACGAAGATCCAACTTGGTGAAGTAAATTGATCCATGCAATTCATCTAGTAATTCATCAATAACAGGAATGGGGAACTTATCTTTAATAGTGAGTTTGTTGAGCTCCCTATAATCTGGACACATGCGCCATGATCCATCCTTCTTGTGCACCAATACTACTGGAGCTAAGAAAGAACTTTGACTCGGTTGAATTATACCAGCCTCTAGCATTTCTGCAACCATACGTTCAATTTCACTTTTTTGGACATAGGGATATCTGTACGGCCTGATGTTTGGAGGAACACTTCCTGGAATCAGATGAATAGCATGATCATGATCACGCATAGGTGGGAGACCCTTGGGATTCTCAAATACCTTGGAATGATTGTCCAAGACTTTTTGGAGATCTGGAGAAATAGATGATTCCAATGTGGAAACATCTAGCGAGCATAATTGTGCAATTACACCTCTTTTCTCCTTTCTTAGAAGCTTTGTCATACCATGAGAGCTGATTATCTTTCCTGGTTTCCCTGCAATACCCCTTAATTCAACTTCCTTTCCTTCCGAAGAAAATTTGATGAAAAGTTCTTGAAAATTAAAAGCTATTGTACCCAAGGATTGTAGCCATTGGACTCCTAGTACAACATCCGCACCTCCCATTGGAATGGAAAGCATTGGGCTAGTCAATACATATTCTCCCATGGATAGCTTGATATTATGGCACTTTCCAGAGCAATTTATTGTTCCTCCATTTGCAATCATCACTTGAAACTCTGGTGCTGGATATAGGAAGCAATTCAATTCTTTTGCTACCCTACAATGAATAAAATTGTGGGTGCTTCCTAAATCAATCAACACTATTACCTTTTTTTTCTTGATTTGTCCTTCTATCTTGATGGTTTGAGGAGTGGTAATTCCCGCCAATGCATTACAAGATATGATCGGATTTATTTGTTCTACATCTAGGCTTTGTTCCTGGAATATATCCTCTTCTTTTGACCTTTCTTGCTCCTTTTCTTCTTCCTCTTCACAATCTATGTAGAATAATTTCTTCTCACCACACTTATGACCTTTTGTGTATTTGCTATCACAATTGTAACAAAGCCCTTTTGCTCTTTTTTCTTCCAATTGTTGTGGTGTCAACCTTGTAGGTTGTGGAAGACTATGGGCAAAAGCACTTCCCTCTTTATAGTTGTGAACGGTATGCTTCCTAGTTGCCATAATTTTGCTTTCCATTTTTCTTGCTAATCTTAATGCCTTCTCTAATGAATTAGGTTCCCAAAGGCGCACATCATGTTGGATATTATCCTTTAAAGACCCTATGAACACATCAATCCTATGCTCCTCTGGAATATCTTTTACCCTTATGTTCAATTTTTGGAACTCCTCAATGTGCTCCATTATTGAACCCTTTTGTTTGAGACTTATCAATTGGCTAAAAAAAGTGTTTCTTTTTGTATCCTCATAATGTGCTATCAATTCTTCCGTAAAAATTGCCCAAGTGATAAATTGTTTACGAGAACAAAGCCATTGATACCATACAAACTGATTTGGTTCCAAATATAAAGTTGCCGTACGTACCTTTTGTGGGTTTTGCACATTATTGAGATCGAAGAATTGCTCCATCTGTAATATCCATGTGGCTGGATCCTTGCCATCAAACTTCCTCATATCGATTTTTGGAACATGGTGAGTCTTCGATCCAACATTAGAGTCTATGGAATCATGATTAAAATTTCTTTTGTTCTCATCATGAGTTTCCTTTACTACCTTTTCACCATTAGTGACTCTTTCTTGTAGCAACTTCTTCAATTCATCCATCTTATCATCCATGCCATCAATTTTAGCGTCCATGCCATCCATCTTAGCTTCCATGCCCTTTATCTTAGATTCCATGCCATTTACCTTAGATTCCACGCCATTTATCTTAGATTCCACGCCACTTATCTTAGCTTCTGTTAGCTTTTGTGAGCGTGACATTTGTTGCACTTGTTCTTGTAATTTTGATATATCATGTAGCATTTCTTCCTCTTCTTCATGAGTCATGCTAGAGCTTTCAGGTTCCTTACTAGGTGTTTGCATTTTCTTTCCTCGGGGCATCAGTTACCGATAATAATGCTTTACTATTCCCTTTGAATTCCGTTAAACCAAGCTTACACAAAAATTTAAAAAAAAACTACACACCTTTTTTTCACTTTATAGAAGCCTGATATTGAATCTGATGTATCTCTGTAATTTCGGATCATCCAGTTCTGAAATTGCTATCTGTAGTAGCCTTCTGCGTCCTCTTTCCAATGCCACAAGTCTGAGCTAAATTGGATTCTCCAAGGAAGAGTTATGTGAAATCTCCCACAGTGACTAGCTTTTAGACTGGTTCAGTAGAGCGAACTTGTACGACGTTCCACGAGTCACTGTTTCAACCTTTGAATCTGAAACTCACCCACAGGAAACTACAGTCTGTCCTCTTTCTGTACCTTTTTACGAAATTTCAATCCGATCCTCAGAGAGAGAGTTATGACGATTTTACCCAGGTCACCTGTTTTGAATGTAATTCAGGAGTCTGCAAAAAGGCCAAATTCCTCAGATCATATCTCCGAAAATATCACGCTAAAAGCTCTGAAATTCGGACCCAAAGTTCAGAGCCAATTCTTCTCAAATGGGGTTTTTTGCGACTTCTGAAACGTTACAGAAAAAAAGCTATAGCGAAAATTCCACGATGACCTATTTGGAGCAGCGAAACCCTAGAATCCAAAGCTCTGATACCAAATGTTATGAAACCAGCTCACAAAAAGATAGAAAAGAGAGATCCACGCCTTAGAATTCAGCCTCTTCGAGGGGGAAACCTCCTTTACATTACATAAATGAACAATTCTTGGATGATACAAATGACAAAACCTCCTTTCTATATATAGGAGTCTAAGGAGTCACCATGTAATCCAGTCGACCTAACAATAATAATATAAAGCCACAAAAATAACAATAGAGGGATTCTATGGGGCACAAAAATAACAATATGGGGGTAATAGGGGCACAACAATATAAATAAGGGGTATAACTACAATAGTAATGGGGTAATCACTAGTATTATAGGGACCCAACAACTACCCTTTGTAGAATGTGATCCATTTTGGGTAAGGGGTAATGGTCTTCGAGAGAGACTTTATTTAGGTTTCTTAAGTCAACACACAGTCTTATCTCTCTTGTTTTCTTCCTAGTGGGCACTAGATTTGAAATCCATTTAGAGAATATAATAGGTGCAATTATTCTAGCTTGGTACATTCTTTTGATTTCCTTTTCAATGAGAGGAAGGAGGACTGGATTAACCCTTCTAAGTTTTTGTTTAAAAGGCTTTTGATTTTCTTTTAAAGGTATTGTGTGTTAGATGACCGAAGTATCACAGGACTTGAGGTCCTAATAGCTCCATGCAAAGACATCTTGAAACTCTTTGAACAACTCAAAGTATTTCAGTTTTTGGTTGGCAAGCAAGGCTTTGGACAATTTTACCATCTTAGGATTTTGTGCAGTTCCTATATTACAGTCCTCAATTTCTACATTTAAAGGTTGCACCTTTGGCTTTCTTGGTATATCATTTGAATCAAAAATATCTTCCAAAGGAGTCAAGCCTGTGGGCAAAAAATTATCCTTCAAGTCAATTACTTCAGATTCTCCCTCAACAATTTCATCAAGGTCCATTTGTTTTAGTTCTTGTAAATTTTTGCTGGTAAAGATTGTTGGATGCAAAATGTGATTTGCTCTTTTAGCTTATATATTTTTCTCAATTTTGTCTATTTGCTATTGATCAAAAATGGTGCTTGTGTCTATGTTTGTGCTTGAAAATCCCTCTTTCAAAGTCAAGAAATTATTGATTTGTGTATCATTTTCAAACACTTGCCAATTTTTGACATTATCTAGAACATCAGGTCTGTGTTTAATCTTCACAGCAAAGTGGTGGTTAGGCTCGTATGGTAGCTTACAAGTGCTGGCAAAAGTTGCCAAACTGTGAGCATGTAAAATGTTGTTTCTCGGAATTTTTGTGAGCTGGGATTCTAAGAAGGTGTTGAGTATTTCAGTTGCTGCCCCTCTATAAACCCTTAGCCTAAGATCGTTTGTAACAAAGTTTCCCTTCATCTGTTGGATAATCAAATATGAGTCCCCTAGAATTGAAACTTTAGTCGCCCCTAGACTTCTAATCAGTTTGAGACCTAGCAACAGAGCCTCATATTCGCCATATTATTTGTACATCTAAAATTTAGTCTATATGCATGTCTTTCAGCATGGTCATTTTGCGTGTTGTGTATCCAAATCCCTGCCCCTGCTCATAATTTATTCACTGATCCATCAAACTCTAAGTACCATAAAATGTCTTTCTTACAACTATCATCAGGAGTTTTGGAAACTGTCTTAATGGGCAGATTTGGATTTTGTAACTCATATGGTTTGCCTTGTTTGTTTGTTGCACCAATCACTTCAATAAATTGTAGATCTTGAGCAATAGATTCTTCATTTATGCCTCTTTCTTGTGCTAATTGTAGAAGTTTGTCTTTAGTTTTGGGGCACAATTCAACATTGTATAAGATAAAAGAATCCATATCCGAATGCATGGAATAAATCGGAAAGTTTTGGGGTTTCTCTTGACTGTTGACCACATACTTCATCAATGTTTCCCGGTATAATCTCTTTGGCTGGCCAAAGACTGAAATGGTGGCATAAGACATGTCTAGCTGCAAAGATCCCTGGAGTTTTGCACCCCAAGATCTGGACAAAAGCATTCCATACTTTGGTGGGATATCAGCTACCACTACATCTATTAAAATAGTCTTGGCAGGGTATTGTAGTAGAGATACACACAAATCTTTGATTAGGCCTAGACACCTGACCTGGCTGGAATCAAATTAAAACAAGTCTTTATACGGCCATGTGATATCTAGGTCCAATCTTTCCATCACAGACTTAGGCATCAAATTGTGGGAAGCTCCCGAATCAAACATTGCATTATGTAGTACTTTGTAATGAATGTTCACGCTTACATAGAATGGAGGGACTCCTCCATCTACTGTTTTACCATTTACCTCAGGACCAAAAATTAGTTCTGGTTGATCATCTAAAACATTGACTGCATCTCTATTTTCTGATATTTGAAGAGACCTACTGATTTGTCCCCTATAAACCTCATGTTTAGCCAATTCAGACAGTGGAATGGCTATTTTTAACTTGCATATTTTTGTTTCTAGGTTGAAAGGTTTCTCCGCTTGAATTTTTGTATTCTCGGTAGTAAGGTTTTCCTTCTCTATTGTGTTTTCAGTGATCTTTTCTCTATTAGAATTGCTGTTTGAAACTGGATCTGCTTTGAAGTTATTTTCAGGAGTGCTATTTACATTTTCTTTTGGAGGAAAGGAGGTGGATGGCTGGTCACTTGATGGCTGCAAGTATGATATATCCTCAACCGTAGGTTCTTTTAGGTTGAGGTCTGTTATAGCAGGGAGTTCTGTCAAAGAGGTTTTATCCTTTGCTTTCTTGGGCTGCTTGGTATCTTTGAGCTTGCTACGTTCAGGCACATCTACCATTCTGCTTCTTAATTTGTATTGTTTATGGACCTCATAGACAGCTGCATCATACCCTTCTTTGAAATCAAATGATTCTCCAGATCTGGTTTGAAATTGGTTAAAATTATGGGCTTCTCGGTCCTCTTGTGTTAAAAAGATTTTTTGTTCACTGTTTAGACCCATTAAGTTGATTTGAGTATCCTCTGTTGGCTCACTAGAGGTTGAAGCCTCAGCATAGTTTTCTTGAAATGGAGGTCTGATATTCTGATCAGGGCCAACCTTCCCGGTGTTAGGATTTTGATTTTTTCTAAAGTTTGGATTTCTAGTGGTGTTACTTGGTTGACCTTCCCAAGAAGATTTCCTTTCAATGGTTTCCACTCTATCACCCAGTCTATCCATTCCTTTGATAATTGCATCTAGTTTCTGCTCAAATGCAGAAGGCTCTTCTTTGAAGGGAGTCCTTCTTTCAGCTCTAGCTCGGGCTCTTTTAGAAATCAAATTGGCCTATACACTAACAATTATGCTCTGCATGTCTTCCAAGCTTGGAGGATCTCTTTCCCTTAGCTGATATGCCATGTCAGAGTCAAATCCATTAGGGAATTTGATCAAGGCTAAGTCAGGTGGAGGTCTAAAGTTCTGAGGGATAGAATTATATACATTGTTGAATCTAGTGCAGTAATCTTGAACACTCTCTTGTGGACCTCTTTTCAAATTTTCATATTCTGTTAGGATGTGTAAAGGATCTTTCTTCTTTTCCCATCTGTTCAAAAAGGTTTGGTATAGGGCATCCGAATTAGCAATTGTGTTTGGAGCAAGTGCCCCAAACCAAGTCCTCACCTCACATGTTAGACTTTGGACAAAAATTTTCATTCTCGCATCTTTATCATCAATTTCATAGTTCTCAAAGTAGTACATCATTTTCTTAGTATGTTGTTGGGCTGTGTAGGAGCCAGTTCCATCCAAATAGGTGATTTTGCTTTGATAATCTTGAGGCATAGCCCCGGGATTTGCAGGCAACTGCAGAGGAGCATATCGGTTTGTCATATTTATATGTATAAATGGGTAGCTGGAAGCACAGGGGTAATATCTGAGATAAACGAAGTGGATGGAGGAGTCGAAAAGGTGCTTTGAAGTGATGATGGTGAACTAGAGGAAGTTGCAGCAATAGTAGAAAGGACTACTGCTTTTCCAGGAAGTGATTGGATAAGGTTTTGCTGAATTATATCAAGATTTAAATCAACCAAATTTTCTAGACTTTCTTGTCTTCTAAGGTTCTTAGAGATCAAGTTAGGATTTTCAAAAATAGCTCGAGGATTAGGATTTGGATTGGATCTAGTGTACCAAGTTTTCCTCATTGGAGCCAGCTTCTAAATTTGTTTTTGGTATTTTCTAAAGATATTTGAAGAATGATGCTTTCGACAATATCTTTCTAGGAAAATATAAATTGTAACAGCGTTGAATTTTCCTGAAGATTTTTGGAAACAAGAGGAAAATGATCAAATTTTGAGACAGCTATATAAAGCCTGATGCTAGACTAGAGATTGATTGAAGCAACTTTTATTTACTCCTGTAAATGCACAGCAAAAACAGTTTCAAAGGCTACCTGGCTAACTTCAGGCTCCATCTGTAGCTTTAGAAAATAGACAACAGTAAAAAACATAGTCATTTAGTTCCCCAGTGGAGTCGCCAATGATGTTATCACTCAGGTTGTTCCCCAAAAGAAGTGAAAAAGGGAATACGACCGAGGTAACCACTAACCAGTCTTTTCACTACAGATTCTAGCCAATCTGCAACCAGAGAGGGCTCTCACTTTATGATTTAGCTTTGTTTTGCTATATGTTAGGCTAGTTATGGAGCACAAGTGTTTGTTTGATGTTTGGAAGGTGACATTCAATAAAACAGAGCTGCAAAGTATGAGAAGTTCAAACCATTGGGTTAATGCATTCAGTGAAAATGAATTTCTGGGTAAGGTTTCTTAGGAAAAAGGAGGAACTACAGAGCAAGATAATTACCCATGGAACAATTTTCAAGCTGTAATAAGATGAAATGAAGTCAAGGAATGAAAGGCAATTAAGAATCTTTCATTATGCTAACAAAGGAAACATGAGTAAATACTATCAAGGAGCAGTTAAGAATTCCCTAATTATATTCAGGGTGTAAGAACCAGGGACACAGGAGCAATCAAGAATTCCTGCCTATGCTAGTCCTGAAGAAAACATAAAAATTGACAGGAATTGAACACAGAGTACAACAAAGTAAATTCTGGGCTATTCTTTTTTCCCGCAATTCGGAATATGATATATAGATGATATATAAAACATAGGAACAGTAAAAAAAAGTTAAAAAGACTTATTGATCCATGAGGTAACAGGAGAATTCTACAACATATTATTTTTCCATTAATCCTACAACCAGCAAGTTCATCAGCAAAGCATTCCAACAATCTTTATTCAGAAGAGTTCTCAAAATTTACAGCGCAGGTCGAGAATGATATTCACCAACCAACAATAATACATCTCTGAGGGAGGTATTTATAATAAGAGTTACAAAATATCTCATAGAGAAAATATCAATAAATAACTTTATCCATCTACTTCTTCAAAGAAGTAAATGACATTGAAAATAGAGCGCAATGAATGCAGGAGTAACTTCCGATGTACTAGCTGCCTTAGGTGGTCTGATATTTTTGACTTTTTGACTCAGCAAGTCGGATGGTAGTTGTCTCTTTAATTTGCATTCCTGCGTTGCTGTCCCGGCCCTTCCATCTGTGCCCGATTCCCCTTTAATGCGTTTTGGCGTGAATTCCTTCCTCGCTGTTTTCATTTTTATGATATGTGGTACACGCATTGAATTTGATTAAATGCAGGTGATCAAAAAGAGAACTAAAACTACCTTGGTAACACCTCTAGCATGCTCTGCCACCATTGGTTTGTTGGCAACTGGTGTCTTTGTAGTTTTATCAATGTTTCATCAGCTTCAGTATACCTGTAGTAATTGGGCTGGACTTCAAAAAGATGTTTTATTTCATGCTCGATAAAGAACAGATTTTCCAACTTGTCATATAATCTCTGCCCAGAGGGAGGTACTATGTATTCTGAAGTGCTTGATGATGCTGTGATCTGATTGGCAACATGTGTATTCACCCTGTGAGCATATTGTTCATGTGTCAATAGTCTTTGATTGCTGGTCAATAAGCTGGTTAACCCTTTGCTCTGCAAGACTGTGAACTTCTCTGTAAAGGAATTTATTTATGTCTACATTTCTTGCCATTTTCTTTCCAGGTTTTGTACAAAATTCATCATGGTCAGCACCTTTTTCACTGTCAAAATGGTGCATGTTCTGTCCTTGATATCCGTAGCTGCTATTTGTTCCCTGGTGTGAGTATTCAAAAAATGAATTAGTCTATTGGCCTGTTCGGGAATGTTTCCCAATAATTCCCTGGCCTTTTGAATCTCGGCTTGGGCCATTTATATCAATTCAATTTGCTCATAGATAGTCTGTATTGATCTCCATTGATCAGTGATGGACTGGCCAATTTTGGTCCACAAAATTGTTTTGATTTCTGCTAGAGCTTTATGAAGGGTAAGATCTTTCTCCAAGGATTATACCTTATTTTCCAAGGCCTTTACCTCTATTGTTTTTTCATCCACAATTATCTTAGATTTATCATAATTCACCTCTAAATTGGTTAGTTTCTCTTTGGCTTCCTTTAGCTTTTCCATTTGGAGTTATAATTCTTTTATTTCCTTCATCGACTTTTCCATGCTCATGTTGGTATCTGGCACTGTTGTTGTTGCTGCTGTAGTTGTAGGAGGAGTTGTTGTGCTTATTGGAGCTGTTTTTGGTGGCTGGGAGGTCGACACTCCCTGTTTTCCTTGTAGTGCTTTCTCCAATGCCTAATCTGTTTCTGCTAATATCTCATTCATCCTCATCAGTAAACCCATTGTGTCATCCTCTGCTTTCTGCTGTGCAACTTCTGTGGTTTGTGGATGCATTTTGATTGGCAGCTTTAATTGTTTTTTGAGCGCTGCAATGTCTTATTCTTTCTTTTTTATTAATGCCTAGATACCTTTGGGATCCTTGGGATAATGTCCCAGCTCTATGATAATTTCTTCTAAGGATTTAATTATGTTATCCTTAGCCAAAGAAGAAGCCTTTTCCAACTCTAATTGGGAAGCAGTATTATGTAATGAATTTTGAAATTTGTGAGCTAATAGTGCTTTGTTTGCCAGGGTGGAGTACACCATTTCTCCGGTTTGTTCATGTAACTCAATCTAGTCCATTGGGTGGATGTCTTTCGAGAGAACTTCCAGATTGGTCCTGATATAATCAGTAGCTGAATGTGGCTTCTGCATTGTGGGCTTGAAGTGACTAAGGGTCATTTTCCCTTCTTGAATATCATAGGCTACCATTAGCCTTTGTTGATTTGTGGGAGCCATTCTCAGCAATTGATTATAAAGTTGGATCCTTACTGGCTCATTTCTAGCCTTTATTTCAGTAAATGATTTCTTGATATCTGAGCCTTGCTTGTTCTGTGGCTTGGTGGATGTAACCTCCACACCATGCTACCTCTCTAGCTCTTGCTGATATGAGCTAGTTGATGTTTCCAAAATTGGAGGAGCTTGTTGTTCAGTTCTTTCCTCACTCCTCAGGAAATTGCAGACTGAGTTTTAATTAGAAATCACCTCACTGGGTAAAATTCATAGAAAAACGAAGTTTGCAGAGTTTAGTCGGAAAGCTAGATTTAAAACAGTGGTAATGGTGCTCTTTTTGCAGGTGTTTTGACAATTTTAACCCAATATTTGGGTGTTTTTGGAGATTTTGCAGAGAAAAGTTAGAAACAGGGGGCTTGGAAAGAAGACATTGGTAAATTGTTGTTTTTATCAGCTCACTGTGTTTTTAGTTGGAAATAATTAATTCCTACTTGTCTATGGTTGTAATTAGCTATTTGAGGAGTTTGTTCCTACATAATAGGAATAAGCTAGAATATAGTTTCTCCTAGTTTCGTGTGTGGTTGAGAGAATCTCTCAACCACACTACTGTACGTCTAAGATAGCATTCCTATCTTAAGACTATTGATTGTATAAATATGTGTGTAATTTCCTCATTCAACAATTAATAGAATATATTATTGAGTGTTTGCAATTTTATCTTGGTATTAGAGCTTTAGAGCCTAAGGGCCTAGCCCCTCATGGGCTTGGCTGCTCCTGGGCTGAAGAGAATAAAAGTTTTGTGAATATTTGTTTGTCCATCATCCGTTGTCCATTAGCTAGGGAAGCGCAGGCTGATATCCCGACAGAAACATGGAAAGAGGTCGAATCCTTTTTCCACCAGAGGGCTTGACATATTCGAGAGCGTCTGTACCGAGCTCTCTGCTAATAGAGAATATATTGTTGTGTTAATTTTATCTTGGTATTAGAGCCCGTGAGGGCCTGGCCCCTTGTGGGCTTGGCCCTTCCTGGGTTGAGGGGAATAAAAGAGTTGGTTGAATGTTTGGTTTTGGTTTTTCCTTTCATTTAGGTCAAGCTTGGTGAAATGTGGCCGATATTGGAGAATTTGACAGCTGATAGATGGAGTTCTTGTTGTGTTTCTGGAGTAGTGGCGTGGAGCGGATAAGTTCGTTAGTGTGTGCCGAGCAGGTGTAGAGGTGTAGAATATCCCCTGTATGCCGAGGGTCGAGCAAATGTAATGCTGATCGTGGGATTGTGGCAACAGATCGGTCGATCGTGGCAGCAGAGCCAACAGACTGCAGACGACAGACTGCATGGTTCGTTGGTGTGGTGTTTGACCTGCATCGGAAGTGTGATTGCGGCAGATCCATGATGGCAAGGTTGATCGATGGTGTGGTGATCGTAGTGCTGACCTATGGATTCGAGGTTGCTTGATATTCAAAAGTTGGGATCACTATAAAGTATTTGTAAATCGTGAACGCTGGTGGGGTAAAATCGAGATCCAAGTGCTGCGGTGCAGTGCGTGTGGAGCGATATGTTGTCAGCAATCCAATAGGGATCGGATGAAAGACAACATGCAGTGTATGATTTTGGATCTTCCCAAAACAACAGTGTGGGCAGTGTTCTCGTGAGCTGAAGTTTGGGGCGGTATGTTTGCCCACAGTGAATGGCGTGGCCTTGTGTTGAAGGTTTGCAGGCCAATTGTTGTTCAATTGTCCAAGGCTTTGGACTCGACTCTTTCTGATGGTCATGTCGCTGGTGTGGACCTGATGGGGGGTTACTACGATGCAGAAGACAATGTAAAATTTGAATGGCCCATGTCGTTCATAGTGACCAATTGGTGCGAGAAATAGCAGATTGTGAGGACTGTGGTGTGGTTAGTGGATCTGCTAGTAACTTTCGCCTCAGTTGGCAGCTGCGTGCTGGTGAACCGCAGAGGTGTTGTACCTTGTTCGTGGTGACAACTGCATGGAGGTTGCCGCTAGAGCGAGGGATCTGCTGTTGAGAGTCCCACTCTCAAAATCGCTGCAATGAATCAAATCGGTGGTGGTGTCTTGTTTGCAGCGAAGGCATTGGATACCTGTGTGACCTGTGGCTACTCGGAGGGAGCTGGCCAAGCAGTGGCGCAGTGGTGGTTGTAGTGTGGTCCTTTGTGGCTCAATCGAAGGATCTCATGGTCAAGGAGCTCACCGTGGCAGTTGATCTCTCTACTGTTGTGGAGAAGAGACAACTCAGTGAGCGTTGGGAGCATCAAGAGCTGAAGTCAGCAGAGCCAATTCCTGGAGAAGATAGCATTATAGTTGGTGCAGTGGTGGAGGCTAGAAGGGCATTGCTGCGTGAGGGTGTTTGTTACCCGTTGCTGCAACAGGCACCCATTTCTGCATGCCGCCTACGTGGTGGAGTCTGTGCTGAAGAGGAGGAATCAAAATTCTCCGAATTATTTTGTGAATCGCTGCTCCAGGATCGTTTATCCATGATCATTGATCCTGATTGACCACGTGAGGAAGTCGTTCAGAGATCATGGAATTGGTTGCAGAGCGGAGGACGCTGGACTTGCCCGAAGGCCGTGAGGAGAGGACGAGGAGGCTGGATCATCATGATCTGGCATAAAGAGTTCGATGAACTAGTATAGGCCAGTAAAATAACCACGGAAGTTAAGCATCCATTTCCAATCGAAAGAGTTGAGTCATTATTGTACCTAAGATCGATCCTCAATCACAAAAATTTGCTACAGATTTACACGCCTGAAGAGAAAAATAAATTCGAGATAGACATGAATAAGTGAATCTTCGGCATTGGACACGAATTTGAGAGATTGCTGAATTTGTATGATGACATTATTGTCATGCTGTGGCGGCTTCAGAGATCTAATAGAATACTGCAACAATTGCGTGAGCAGCAGTTCTTGCAGGCGCGGGCTACTGGATGTATGATCGATGGGCTGTCTACTCAAATATTTAATATGCTATTGTAGAGTTCCAATGATGACCATAATATTATTCTACGGTGCCTCCAGATAATATCGCAACTACTGTGTGAGGAGAGGGTATTGCACGATGAGTTGACTGCTCAAACACTGGCTGCATTGCCAACTATTTCATTCAAAAAAAAGAAGCAGATGATGGTGAGGTCGCTTGGAGTGTGTCCAAGGGCATGGAGTGTTTGAACTGGACAAAGAGCGTTGTTTGAAGCACTATAGGAGAGACAGTGGACGAGGCCACTTAGAAACGCTGAGTCCTCAAAGGATGGCTATGATTTGCTGTCAGCGGAGGTGTGGGAGTGTTGGTATCCGTGGTGCCTGTGCGTGTGATAGGCCACCATGCCATCATTATGACGGCAACCCCAAACCACGCAAAGGTAGAAGATCCAATTTGGTGGAGCGATCGTGGTGTGGTCGAGCGTTCTGAGGAAGAGGGAGATCTGCAATTTTAAGCTTGCGAAGAAGGATGGAGGAGAAAATGATCATTTGGTAGTGTTTAGTTTGTCCGTCAAGAGGTTTGAAGAGCGGAGCTGCAATGAGAATTTCGAAGCTCATTGAGAAAGGTGGAGGAGAAGCTGGAGCAGTGCCTCAGATTTGAAGCCGTGACCGCTCATCTTTGGAAAGCGCGAACAATGGCGCTGGGAATTTTTTTTTCTCACCAATCTTAACCGATGAAAAGCGAGACAGTTCGGTCAAGATATGGAGTGTTGGCATTATGTTTCAGGTGTTGTACTTGATGGCAAACGCCTTCAGGTGGTAAATCAAGAAGGACGCAGGAAATTTTGTTCAGCAAGCGCGTCCCCGCAGGTATTCCATACAGAACCCGCGTCTAGGGACGCCGGCCAGCCGTTCAGAAAGTGCGTCCACCCAGTGCACACATTTCAAGGTAGAGAAAAGCTCGTGGGGGCTTCTTGTGTGGTATCTAGCCGACGGTTGCGTGTTTCTCTGGTGTCGGCTCGTGGTATTGTTCCACGCTTTGGGGAGAAGCTTGCCTATATAAAGCAAAGGAGTTCATTTGGATTAAGGATCATCTTGGTTGATCATCTCTTGGTGTGATCTAGTCCATATCTTTAAGGGTAAATCTTCTAATGGACTACGATCTATATGGCGCATGATCAGATCTGTGGATCTGAGTGTTTGGGTTGGTTCTGAAGTCCTCTTATCTTCTATATCTAAAGGGACGCAGATTCAGTGAAGGGAAAGTGCGCCGAGATGCAGTACAATAAAGGATCAAGTGCGTCTCTGAAGCGAAGGACGCGGCGCGACTGTGGTATTGGCTGCGTCTCTGAAGCGAAGGACGCGGCGCGACTGTGGTATTGGGTGCGTCTCTGAAGCGAAAGACGCGGCGCGATAGGATTGATGTGTGCGTCGATCGCAGACAAGCAAAAGGAACAGTGCGTCTGCACGCAGAACAGCATAAGGTATACTGCGTCCAGTCGCAGGCCACAGAAAGAAAATATGCGTCCCTGTCTCAAGATGATCTGTTAACTGTATATTTTTGTTCATAAGGTGTTCTGGGTTGTTTCTGTAATTACTGATCTGATATCTGTAGTAGACTGTATCTGTTGTATACTTGTTGATCATTTTGAAAAGAAGTAGGGGGTTGTAGCTCCCTTCCAGGAGAAGTCTGGAAAACGAGAAAGAGTTGTAGCTCTTTGCAGGTTGCAGCCTGCGTGCTGGTAAAGGACTGCACCAGTACAAAATCATTGTAAAAAGAATTTCTTGAAAGAAGATAGAGACATTATTGCAGCAGGTGGTTTTTCTCCCGCATTGGGTTTCCACCTTACATCTTGTGTTCTTTGGTGTGACTGTCTATTTTCTTTATTCATGCTCATTGTTTTATGGTACTGATATGCAAGAATATTTCAAAAGATCAAATAAGGAAGATTTTATAAATTGCTAGATAATACTGATTCCCCCCCCCCCTCAGTATTATTTCCAACAATTGGTATCAGAGCAGGTCCTTCAGAACAGCTTGATCGCTTGAAGGTAGATCGTTCATCATGAGTAACTACGAGAGAGAATCATCAATCAGGCCACCCGTCTTCGATGGAACAAACTTCAATTATTGGAAGGTAAGAGTTACTGCATATCTCCAATCTCTTGGTACAGAAGTTTGGAACATTGTAGAATCAGGCTATGCCTTTCCTTCAGTTACTCCTACAGATCCAGCTGAGAAAAAGCAGTATGAAACAAATGCAAAAGCAGTCAGCACTCTATTAGGAAGTATATCTCAAACAGAGTTCATGAAGGTCATGCACTTCAAATCAGCAAAAGAGATATGGGACAAAATGATCACTAGCTATGAAGGAGATGAACAGGTAAAAGAAGCTAAACTTCAAACTCTCAGGATTCAATATGAGACTCTCAAGATGTATAATGATGAAAGTGTGGCTAATTATTTTCTTCGAGTAGATGAGATTGTTAATTGTATGAAAAATTTGGGTGAAGAAATAAAAGAGACTATAGTAGTTCAAAAGATTCTAAGATCTTTATCTCCCAAGTTTGAATCTAAAGTATCTGCAGTAGAAGAAAAGGAAAATCTCCGTGTTCTCACTATGTCTCAGCTGCATGGAATTCTAACTGCTTATGAAATGAGAAAGGGAGGTCCATCAGATAGAAGGGAAGCTGCTTTTAAAGCATCAGGCAAAGAAGATCACTATGAAGCATGTCATGTTCCAGAAGAAGAGGAAGAAGAATCAAACTTTGTCAGAAATCTTCAAAGGGGTTCTGGAAGGTTCAGAGGTAAGCTACCTTTCAAATGTTTTGCTTGTGGAAGAGTAGGTAATTATGCTGCAAAATGCTCTTATAAGGATAAAGGAAAGGAACCAGTTAGATGGAACAAGAAACAAGGTACAAATAAGAAAAGCTACTACACCCATGAAGATAGCGATGGCTTATCAAACAGTGATGAAGATGAACAAGGTAACAAATATAGATTGTTAATGGCATTTGAAGATGATAATTATGAGGATGCTATAGATGTGGATAACCTTTATGATGAAATTACTAGACTCAAGAGATGTGTAGAAGAAAAGAACATGATTATTGATACTCTACAATTTCAGATTGATGAAAAGGAAAAACATCTTGAAAAATTAGAAGGTGAAATTGTTGGTCTTAGAAAAGAAATTGAGAAAACAAAAACTATTAATCTCAAGTTTGTCAAAGGATCTGAAACGTTGAATGAGATTATCAGTGTGCAGCGATCTCCTCTAAATAAGACAGGTCTGGGCTACAATGGAGAAACTTCTCAAGCTTCCACTTCAAAAAGTTATCTTGATGCCGCAAGAAGAAATGAGCAAGAACACAAGGAAGATCATCAGGTAAAGCAGGGACAAACTTCAAACTATCAGGGGCAATCCAGCTTAAGGGTGAACAAAAGTCACAACCAGCCACAGGTAAAACCTTCTCAATTTGGTTCAAGAATAGATGAAAATAGAAATTACAATCAGTCGGCTGGTAGATTCAATAATCGCAGAAACTTCTTCAATGGACAATGCTTTTCTTGCCATAACTTTGGTCACAAAGCAGCCCAATGTGTTGCGTATAAAACAATCATGACTAGGGAAGCTCAAAAACAAAGAAGCATGACAGGGAATACAAAAAGGACCTATAACAATTTTTCAGCTCTTGAAAATGAAGTTGAATGCTCTATTTGCAATAATTTTGGACATGAAGATGTTGAATGCAGAAGCAGGTTTCCGGAAAGAAAGGTACAAGAACAAAAAAGGGAACAAACCTCAGGCACCAAAACATGGAAAATAAAGGAACCTCAAACAGAAAGATGTGGGATAGCATTCTATGCAGAAGGACAAGAAAATCTATGGTACATTGACAGTGGATGTTCAAAGCACATGACAGGTGATAAAGAAAAACTTGAATCTTATTCTAATTTAGAAAAGGGAAAGAAAGTCTCTTTTGGAAATGATACTCCTGCAACTATAAAAGGAAAAGGTATTGCTCCTTTAAAAGAAGATGTTAAGGCTGGAAATGTTTTGTTTGTTGATGGACTAAAGCATAATCTTCTAAGTGTAAGCCAGATGTGTGATCAAAGAACCGAGGTTATATTCAGATCAAATGGATGTCTTGTTCGTGATCTTGATACAGGTAAAACAGTTCTCAAAGGAAAAAGAACTTCAAATAATTTATACATTTTTGATGAAGAACAACAACAATGCTATTTAAGCAAGGATGAAGAGCACTGGTTATGGCATCGAAGATTGGGACATCTAAGTTTCTCACAAATAAGGAAAGCTTGCAAATATCAGGCAGTTCGCGATCTTCCAGATATCAAAATTCCTGACAACACCATGTGCAGATCATGTCAGTTTGGAAAACAGACTAGAACTAACTTTCCAGAGAAAGAAGGATCAGCCAGTATGCCTCTGGAGCTAGTACATACAGATGTATGTGGACCATTCAGAAAAAGAACACCTAGAGGAGAGGAATACTTGATATTATTTATTGACGATTTCTCCAGGTTTGTTTGGTTGGGACTTATGAAGCACAAAGATGAAGCTTTCGAAAAATTCAAATCCTTCAAAGCCTTGGCTGAAAATGAATCAGGTCACAAGATTAAGTGCCTCAGATCCGACAGAGGTGGAGAATTTACTTCAAATGAATTTTTCGATTTCTGTGATGAACATGGAATAAGGAGAGAATTTTCTACAGCTAGAACTCCTCAGCAAAATGGAGTAGTGGAAAGAATGAACAGAACAGTCCAGCAAATGGCTCGTGCTATGCTTGATGAATCAGGAACTCCTGCAACCTTCTGGGGTGAAGCTGCACATGCGGCAGTTATTATTCTCAACAAGACAAATGTTCGAGTGAACAGCACTCAAACTCCGCATGAGCTCTGGAGTGGTAAAACTCCTTCAGTAAAGCACTTCAAAATCTTTGGGAGCAAATGCTATATCAAAAACACTGAGGAGCAGCTTGGCAAACTTGATCCTAGAGCAGATGAAGGAATTCTTCTTGGCTACTCTCCACATAGCAAAGCATACAAATGCTACAACAAAAGACTTGGCAGAATTGTTGAAAGCATTGATGTAGTGGTTGATGAGAAAGGATACATTCCTAGGCAAATACATCGTGAAGACATTGAAGAAGATGAAAGCTACCCTCAAAGACAGAATGATGAAGAAGAAGAACCGCAAGAACAATTTCAAGACGGACCTCACGAAGAAGCAGAAGAAAGAACAAGAATAGAAGAAAAGACTCCATCCAGATATGTTCAAAAGAACCATCCAGAATCTCAGATCATGGGACAAAAGGAAGCAGGTATACAAACTAGAAGAACAGTTGCAGAAGCTTCAAGTTATTTGGCATTACTCTCCTCTACTGAACCACAAAATGTGAAAGAAGCATGCAAAGATGAATGTTGGGTGAAAGCAATGGATGAAGAACTTGAGCAAATCGAAAAGAACAATACTTGGGAGCTGGTTCCTAGACCAAAGGATAAGAATGTTATCGGAACAAAATGGGTGTTCAAAAATAAATTGAATGAAAATGGAGAAGTAATTAGAAACAAAGCCAGACTTGTTTGTAAAGGGTATGCACAGCAAGAAGGAATAGACTTTGAAGAAACTTTTGCTCCTGTTGCAAGACTTGAGGCCATCCGAATGTTTCTTGCTCTCTCAAGTTGTCAGAACTTCAAAGTATTTCAAATGGATGTGAAATCAGCTTTTCTGAATGGAAACTTGGATGAAGAAGTGTACATTGAACAGCCAGATGGTTTCATTCTTGGAAACGATCCAAATCTTGTATGCCGATTAAAAAAGGCTCTCTATGGTCTCAAACAAGCTCCAAGGGCTTGGTACTACCGGTTGGACAAATATCTTCATCAACAAGGTTTCTCAAAAGGTTCAGCAGATAGCAATCTTTATATAAAAGTTGAAAATGACAAATTACTAATACTTGTTGTGTATGTAGATGACATTATTTTTGGCAGTAATGAAGAAGCTATGAGTCAAAGCTTTGCCTCAGTCATGCAGAAAGAATTTGAGATGTCCTTGCTAGGAGAACTGACATACTTTCTTGGTTTGCAAATCCAACAAAAGAAAGGAGGAATCCTTTTATCTCAAACCAAGTATCTCAAGCAGATTTTGAAGAAATATGGCATGGAAGATGCAAAACCAGTATGTACACCCATGGTCACAGGATGTAGTCTCAGTGCAAATGACGAATCTGCAGCAGTTCATCAACCAACCTACAGATCTATGATTGGAAGTCTACTATATTTGACAGGTACCCGACCAGACATCATGCATGCAGTTGGAATAGTTGGAAGGTTTCAGGCAAATCCAAAGGAGACTCATCTTCAAGCAGTAAAGAGAATCTTCAAATATCTTCAAGGGACTCAAAATTATGGCCTATGGTATCCTAGAGATACAGATCTCACTCTTCATGCTTATACAGATGCAGATTGGGCCGGAAGCGTGGATGACAGGAAAAGCACAAGTGGTGGTGCATTCTTTATGGGTTCTAGATTGGTATCTTGGTTCAGCAAGAAACAGAGTTCAACTGCCTTGTCTACAGCTGAAGCGGAATATGTTGCGGCTGCATCTTGTTGCACCCAACTTCTTTGGATGATGCAGACTTTGCAGGATTATCAAATCACTTGTACACCTCCTATTCCTATCTTATGTGACAACACAAGTGCAATCAGCATCTCAAAGAATCCGGTTATGCATTCAAAAACCAAGCACATACCAATCAAGTACCATTTTCTCCGGGAACAAGTACTTGAACAAAAGGTCAAGTTGGAGTATGTTCCTTCTAAGGAACAAGTTGCTGATATTTTCACCAAACCGTTGCCCAGGGACACTTTTGAATACCTCAGGCAAAAGCTGGGGGTTGTTGATGCTTCATCTCACTGTTGACCATCTTCCTATTGATGGTATAGGCTCAGGGGGAGCACATAATGCATTGTTGGCATTATGGAGAAGGAGATCTTGGAAATAGCTGCAATATGTCTCTGTCTTCTTCATGATGGATTTCTGGTTACAATTCTGGAGAAGCATGAACATAGGGGGAGCATACCCTTTGCTCTTGATGTCAAAGGGGGAGAATGATGAAGCTGAAAGTTTATGTGGTTGCCATCAAGTCCAAAGGGGGAGTTTGTTGGCATTATGTTTCAGGTGTTGTACTTGATGGCAAACGCCTTCAGGTGGTAAATCAAGAAGGACGCAGGAAATTTTGTTCAGCAAGCGCGTCCCCGCAGGTATTCCATACAGAACCCGCGTCTAGGGACGCCGGCCAGCCGTTCAGAAAGTGCGTCCGCCCAGTGCACACATTTCAAGGTAGAGAAAAGCTCGTGGGGGCTTCTTGTGTGGTATCTAGCCGACGGTTGCGTGTTTCTCTGGTGTCGGCTCGTGGTATTGTTCCACGCTTTGGGGAGAAGCTTGCCTATATAAAGCAAAGGAGTTCATTTGGATTAAGGATCATCTTGGTTGATCATCTCTTGGTGTGATCTAGTCCATATCTTTAAGGGTAAATCTTCTAATGGACTACGATCTATATGGCGCATGATCAGATCTGTGGATCTGAGTGTTTGGGTTGGTTCTGAAGTCCTCTTATCTTCTATATCTAAAGGGACGCAGATTCAGTGAAGGGAAAGTGCGCCGAGACGCAGTACAATAAAGGATCAAGTGCGTCTCTGAAGCGAAGGACGCGGCGCGACTGTGGTATTGGGTGCGTCTCTGAAGCGAAGGACGCGGTGCGACTGTGGTATTGGGTGCGTCTCTGAAGCGAAAGACGCGGCGCGATAGGATTGATGTGTGCGTCGATCGCAGACAAGCAAAAGGAACAGTGCGTCTGCACGCAGAACAGCATAAGGTATACTGCGTCCAGTCGCAGGCCACAGAAAGAAAATATGCGTCCCTGTCTCAAGATGATCTGTTAACTGTATATTTTTGTTCATAAGGTGTTCTGGGTTGTTTCTGTAATTACTGATCTGATATCTGTAGTAGACTGTATCTGTTGTATACTTGTTGATCATTTTGAAAAGAAGTAGGGGGTTGTAGCTCCCTTCCAGGAGAAGTCTGGAAAACGAGAAAGAGTTGTAGCTCTTTGCAGGTTGCAGCCTGCGTGCTGGTAAAGGACTGCACCAGTACAAAATCATTGTAAAAAGAATTTCTTGAAAGAAGATAGAGACATTATTGCAGCAGGTGGTTTTTCTCCCGCATTGGGTTTCCACCTTACATCTTGTGTTCTTTGGTGTGACTGTCTATTTTCTTTATTCATGCTCATTGTTTTATGGTACTGATATGCAAGAATATTTCAAAAGATCAAATAAGGAAGATTTTATAAATTGCTAGATAATACTGATTCCCCCCCCCCCTCAGTATTATTTCCAACAATGGTAGAAGATCCAATTTGGTGGAGCGATCGTGGTGTGGTCGAGCGTTCTGAGGAAGAGGGAGATCTGCAATTTTAAGCTTGCGAAGAAGGATGGAGGAGAAAATGATCATTTGGTAGTGTTTAGTTTGTCCGTCAAGAGGTTTGAAGAGCGGAGCTGCAATGAGAATTTCGAAGCTCATTGAGAAAGGTGGAGGAGAAGCTGGAGCAGTGCCTCAGATTTGAAGCCGTGACCGCTCATCTTTGGAAAGCGCGAACAATGGCGCTGGGAATTTTTTTTTCTCACCAATCTTAACCGATGAAAAGCGAGACAGTTCGGTCAAGATATGGAGTGAGGATGAATTGGAAGAAGACAGCTCCGTCCGTGTCTTCGATGTTGATAAAAACACCATTGTTTCTAAGCTCAAGTCGCCTCCCTTCATAAACCTAGAATAGGAAATTCCATGGGGAATTTGGTTCAGTTTTCAGAATCTATGTAGCAGTTCGCTGCCCTGCTAGCCGACGAAGAAGCTAGAATGGTGTTCAATGTTGCATTTGGCCTTCAGAATTTATCAGATTGCAGAGATAGAGAAATTTGATACTTTGCTAATCTGAATTTTATTTTTTTAATGACTTGGAATGATGGATAAAATTATTGTGCTTTTATTGAGCTTAGCTAACTCAATTTAGGCAAAGTTATTTCGTTAGAATTCACGACTCTAACAAATGACAGGTTCATGGAAGTTCCAAGAAGTTATTTGACAAAGGTGCCCAAGATGTGAACAATGAATAGATGAGGCAAAGCAGCAATGACAACAATTATGGTGGACAACAAAATAGATGATTGTTTGAGTTAGTGTGGTTTGTGGAATAGACTCCCTAGCATGTTATTGTAATAGTCATTGTATGTACCAAGAAACTCCAAAATGTGGAATCAGATGTAAGATTTTTAAGGGCATCTGAAAGTTCGTGGTGATCTTAAAACCACTTTGTAATGGTTTATGGTCAGCCTGAAACCATCTTTTGTCACTGTAAAGTGATGGTTGGTGGTGAGCCAGAAACCATCTATATAGTCTTTGTGACTGAAGTGCCTTTGTGGCTGAATGGTTAGTGGTGAGCCAGAAACCATCTATATAGTCTTTGGGACTGAAGTGCCTTTGTGGCCAGCTTGCCTTTATGGCTGAATCGCCTATGTGGCTTGAGGTGCCTTTGTGGCTGTGTGTACACGGGAGCTTTGTGCTTGTAGGAGCAGGTGGACTTCAGAACACCTGGCTCGGACTCAGATGATCTTTTCTGAGTAGAAGGGGATTGGTGCGTTTTTCGCGCTGACAGCAGCGCCAGGAAGGCCAACTGGCGCGTATGTTAGGCCATTAATCGCACCAATAGGCGCGGGTTTTTTCATTAAGGATCACGCCAATTCACCTTCAAGGGGATCTGCGGGAAGCATCAACTTCGTTTGGCAGTTTGCAAGGGGTGCAGATCGGCGAAGTTGCAGATCCATCCGGGAGAGGCAGATCAGATCAATTCTTCGGCTGTATTGGAAATGCCGAATTTGCAGATTGTGGATCTGTCCGAGGGCGGCAGATTGTGTTTTTGGAGGTTTTGTACATGCAATTCGCCTGATGGTGGTGGATTTGACTATCATGACAAGTAGTCATTAAGGGGTGGAGTTGGAAATAATTAATTCCTACTTGTCTATGGTTGTAATTAGCTATTTGAGGAGTTTGTTCCTACATAATAGGAATAAGCTAGAATATAGTTTCTCCTAGTTTAGTGTGTGGTTGAGAGAATCTCTCAACCACACTACTATACGTCTAATATAGAATTCCTATCTTAAGACTATTGATTGTATAAATATGTGTGTAATTTCCTCATTCAACAATTAATAGAATATATTATTGAGTGTTTGCAATTTTATCTTTTTTAGCTGCGGCAGTCGAGCTTTTCGTGGAAAAAAGGACAAAAAAAGTATGGTTGGGGCGTATTTTTCAAGAGTTATGGACTGAATTTGTTGGATTATTGGTTCTTCAAATGGAATGCAGAGAAAAAACCAGAAATACCTAGGGTTTGGGAGTAATGGATAAATACATGTGTTTTAGCGACGCGCCCCAGAGTAATTGGCTGGTTGGAAGATGATTTGTAGAGCAGGATGTCGGATTATGGTGGTCAAGGTGACGGACTGAAGCTTTGGTGGAAAATTGGTTTTAATTCGCATGCACAAGTTCTGCAAATCAACGAATAGAAATGGATGAAAACAATCACTTTCACAGGTTTTTAACAAAATTTGGGCTTTACGGGCTTTTTTGGCACTTTTTTGTCATGAAGTCATCATGACGTAATTTTTTTCATGTAGCGGGGTACGGAAGGTGACGTGTCAGATGACATGGCAGATGACGTAGCATACATGGCGGACGAAACAGTGATGGGGTGGCAGCTGACGTGGGCAATGACGTCAGCAGTGGAAAGTGAGGGTCGTTTTTTGTTTTATCACACCGCTCTATGTACTAGGGTGGTTTTGGGATGAATAGACGCGATAAACTGTGGGGGCGGCATGCGTCTCGTAGTACGGCAGGAATGTCGCTTTTCATCGGGCGCTATTTTTCAGACATCGGAGGGGCTCTGATATGGATGCGAGCCGTCCGATCTGAGGGATCAGATCCGACGGTTGACAGGATGAGAAGTTAGCAGGGAATTACGGCTCGGGTCCCGCCCGTATAATATTCAATGTTTTGTAACGTTTTCGGGGTATTTAACCTTGGTTTCTCGGGGTTTTTATATGGTTTATGTTGGCGATTTTGGTTATTCGTTTAACCAAATGTTAAACAAATCCCGGTGGAGCGCATGGAGGGTTGTTATTGACCCCGGGTGGACCAATAGCTTCAGACAAAAATTACAATATGGCCATAACTTTAGCTGCAGGGGGGGGATATTTATAATTTTTTTGGGATTTTTTATGTATTTTTACATAGTATAGGAGGGGTTTAGTTTAGGGATTTATACAATATATGTTAGGAATTAATATGGGTTTTGAGAGGAAGCGCTAAGTTGTAGAGTTAAGAAGAAATGAGAGGGTTTTTAAGCAACAAAGTTGGATAACTTAGGCTTAAGAGAAGATAAAAGTTTTACACAAGAAATGTGGCTTAATTCTTTAAGAAAAATGTCATTTCACTTAAATATTTACTTGGAGATGGAGGGTATTTGAGAGTATTGAGCAAATCTCAATCTCTTTAGGGGAGGTTAGTGAGTAATTACTGTGAGAGGAATGAGGGGAAGTTAGACATGCAACATCTGATTTGTCACCATATTCTGTCAAGGTAGATATGATACCTTTGAGATGAATCATCTTTAAAAGACAAAATTATTCATGAACCTGCTTCTGCAACACCAAATTGCCTACCTAGCCTAATACACCTAACATTTTTTCTTCTTTCTCCTTGGGTGCATTTGAGCTAGAAAACCCTTTCTCTATTTTGTTTTCTTTAGCTGTCCTGCTATCTAAGTCTACCCTTGTCTCCTCCAGGGGCTCAGATCCAGCTATTGAGACCCTTTGCTTCTCTACCTAACTATTTGTCTGCCAAGCTTGAACTGTTTGGACAGAATTTATTCTCTATATCTAAAACAAGTAAATTCAAATATGGACTTGGCCAAGATTGAGCTATTTGGCCATCCATCAGCTGTGGTAAAAGTGAAGTGATTACACACAATGGAATTCTTCAAAAAATGACATAGTAGTGGAATTTTGGACTAGAACACTTTCCTGGTCTTTTATTTTGGGGTTCATTTTCTTTGTTTCTTGACCAATTCATTCTTCCTTCCCTTTGATTTTTCTTTTAGGGCATACCCTCTTTACATTTTTTAAATTTTTTTGGTTTTTTTTTTAAAATATGGAACCTTTGCAGCATGGAAAGGATGATCATATTTTGCATTTCCACAGTCAATCATGAAATATGACACCTATTGGTATAGGAACCTAACACCTTCTTGATTAGATTTTGTCCTTTGTCCCTAAAAATCTCCATAGCATCGTGCAATTTTAGTTGCTTGTCAGCCCATACTGATCCTTCTGCCTGCAGCCCAGACACTTCTGTTATCACAGTGTCCGTTATGGTGATTTTCCTAGCTCTCACCAAGGATTGTCCATTCTGTAGATGCTCTAGAAATTCAATGGTGATTTCCTCATTGGGGGGTCGAAATCTTGTAAAATATGTTGTCCATCCCGTGCGAGCTAGAATTTCCCTAGCTCCATCGGAGACAACCAATATTAAAGGTTCTCGTCGCACTGTTTTACCTCCCATGATGCTTGAGTTCTTCCTACCCCTGCAAACGCTTAATGTAGTGGAGAAAATGCAGCAACAAGCAGAGCCGAGAGATGGAACATCAAGTAGTTGTAACAACTCTTTTAGGTGATGTTTTATAAAAATAAATATCGTTAAATCGAGGATTGTTATAATGCCACATGCTCTATGATTATGGGATGTCATATTATCCAACAAAATACAATAAAACAATGACAGCACATGCATGGGTGTACTAGAGGTCCCTACCCCCTCTCGAAATTACAGGTCGCCTACGACTGAATGGATGAAAAGATGACGTTCTGGCAGCGAAGTACAGGGGTGATGGATTGGGCAGTAAAGGTGGAAGAGTACATATATTAATGAAAGGATCATAAAAGGATATTGGAGTAATGAAGACGAGGCGTGTAACGAGAATTATTAATGAGTGATAAGATGTCGTGAGGTGATGCAATAAGTAAAAAGGACAGGATGCATAAGAGATGATAGTTTACCACCGTTATTCCACTTAAAAATGATGTGATTGATTTAGAAAAAAAATAATTCATCCATCAAGGTTCAAGGTAAGGTAAGTTAGGGAAATAATCTCTTTGTAGAAAAATAGAAAAATAAGAAGAGGGCATTGTAATAATTATTGATGTAGGAAATAAAACTTCAATACCATAAGCAGAGCTACTACTGCCTGCAGGTGTCCATAGCCTCGATAGAGTTGCTTTCTAACCCTTAGGAGCCAGGATCCTCTATGTATAGTTGGGGAAGTGTATTATGATGTTCACAGTAGAGATCAATGTGTTGGCATGGTGACCAGATGTACACATTTCCATTCACTGGGAAGTAGTGAAAGTGGTCAGACTGGCTCGTGATGAGACCTCTTGTTCCAAGGATTTTGTTTCTTGATGCATCCATTGGATCATATCCCTGGTGTGGTGGCCATAGTGTGAATGCCACTTCGCCACATCCCTATGAACATGGTAGGCTAGCTCGTGATGAGACCCCCTATCCTCCATTTGTAGATCAAAAACATAAAATTATTAGTTTTTTTTTTTTACACTCCCCATTTTATATATAGAGGGTGGCTCAGTACTCCTTAAGAGTAGGGATGGCAGAAGAAGTTTAAACATATCGATAGAAAAAATATACCCATATTCTTATTGATAATAAGCATAGAGAATTATACTAGAGGGAGTAGAACCAACATTGTGAAGATAATCAACCAATATCATTTATAACATAAATCAGGACAATAAAGTGATATAGATAATTATGTCCTTTCTCTTTCGATCATCACAAAGCAATCTTGTTAAAGATAATAATGTTAAGGATATTCGCCTACTTCAATAGGCTCCATACTCGTTCTCCTCATATATGTATTGTACTCTATGCCATAAAGAGGGAAACAAAATGAGCTGGGATGGGCTAGGAATGATCATGCAAGGGGAAGAAAGGGCTGTTCTAAAAAATAGTCATAAAGTGTTGTTCCCTTTAGGGAGCAGCGAAAAAACTAGAAAACGTGTTCTTCCCTTTAGGGAACATAAAAAAAATACTCGTAGAAAGTGTTATTCATTGTTAGGGAAAAACAGTTATTCCCTGTAGGGAACAATAAAAACACACGGAAAAAGTGTTGGGAACAACAGTTGTTCCCTATAGGGAACAACAAATGAACATGCCTGAAAAAGTGTTGTTCCCTTTAGGGAACACCAGTTGTTCCCTGTAGGGAACAAAAATAGAAAGCACACAAAAAGTGTTGTTCCCTGTAGGGAACAGCAGTTGTTCCCTATAGGGAACAACAAATAAAAACACTCAAAAAAGTGTTATTCCCTTTAGGGAACAACAATTGTTCCCTATAGGGAACAACAAAAGAAATCACACGAAAAGTGTTATTCCATTTAGGGAACAACAGTTATTCGTTGTAGGCAACAACAGCTGTTCCCTGTAGGGAAAACAAATGAACACATGTTGGAAATAATACTGAGAGGGGGGGGTGAATCAGTATTATTACAATAATAAAACTTTTTCAATTCCATAATCAGATTTATATATGCTACTTCCACAACTTCTTAAGATTAAGTTAATCGATCTTCAATGAGTGCATTAGGACATTATCAACCATATTATCAGTTAATAGATGCAGTAACATAAAGTATATCATAACACATAAGGCACACACATGAACACAATGATATAAGGTGGAAACCCAATGCGGGAGAAAACCACCTGCTGCAAGTCATCTCAATCTTCTTCTTAATAAGAAAATCCTTTTACAATATTTGTACTGGTGCAGCCTCATACCAGTACGGGAGCTACAACCCCCTTTGCTCGTGTACTAGCCGATCCATTTACTAGTACGCAGGCTACTACCTGCTACAATGCTCCAAAGATTTCCTTTAGCTCTTGTACTAGCTTAGATACTAGTACGTAGGCACTGGCCTACAATCTTCTCTGCTCCAAGTACCACGTTTCATCAATTTTCATACTGGATACATTGAAGCACAACCCATAAACTGAAAGGCCACATTTCATCCAATTTTCATACTGGACCCAACAACAACATTAAAGCTCAAACAATCTTCTGAAACACCCAATCAACTGAAGTAACCAGATCAACAATAATAGGACCAAACCCAGAACACAACAATGATAAACAAAGATTTTAAGAGAAGGAAGCACCCTGCTCAACTGCTAGCCTGAGTCCGGACTCACCCTGCTCAACTGCTAGCCTGAGTCCCGGACTCACCCTGCTCAACTGCTGGCCTGAGTCCCTGGACGCACCTTCTTCAACTGCTAGCCCGCGTCCCGGACGCACTCTGCTCAATTGCTAGCCTGCGTCCCTCGCTCTGAGTCTTTTGAACTGCCTGCGTCTCGGCGCACCTGAACCCTTCTGCGCCTGCGTCCGGCGCACCTGAACCGGTTCGCTCCTGCGTCCCGGACGCACCTGAACCCTTACTTCACCTGCGTCTCTTTAGATATGAAAGATATTAAGACTTCAAGACTAACCCAAACAGTCAGATCTACAGATCTGATCGTGCGCCATAGCGATCATAGTCCATTAGAAGATTCGCCTTCATAGATCTGGACCAGATCTCACCAAAAGATATTCAACAAAGATGGTACATAATCCAAATGAACTCCTTTGCTTTATATAGGCAAGCTTCTCCCCAAAACATGGAACAATACCACGAGCCGACACCATAGAAACGCAAAACCGTCGGCTAGATACCACACAAGAAACCCCTACGTGCTTTTCTCTGTCTTCAAATGTGTGCAAAAATGCTCGATGTGTAAAATGTTCTACTGTGTAAAATGTGTGCACTGGGTGGACGCACCCCCTAAACGGCTGGCCTGCGTCTCTGGACGCGGGTTCTGCATGGATTACCTGCGGGGACGCACTTTCTGTAAGGTGTACCTGCGTCCTTCATAATTTCAACAATATTTGAACCTCTGCTTACAAAGAGCTTGCCATTTGATTCCTTTGAGCTATCCTGTAATATGTCACATCTGATATCTCTTCTGTAGATTCATCTGAATGTATATAAGTGAGATGATCTTCTATGAGAGTGTTGCCATCAAGTACAACATATGCATCATAATGCCAACAATCTCCCCCTTTGGACTTGATGGCAACAACACCGAATCACTCTCCCCCTTTGACATCAAGGGCAAAGGGGTATGCTCCCCCTAAGAACATGCTCCCTTTGACTATGAACCAGATCTGCTGAAGTCTCTGAATGAGCTCCCCCTTTGTATATGTCATGGTGCTCCAATCTGATAATGGTCTTTCTGAGAACAAGCTGAGATGTCTGCTCTGCTGTATAGTGCTTGTTCATGCTCAAACTCCCCCTGACTATAAGCAAGGTCTGCAAAAAGATGTTCTACAAGAAGAACATGACTCTATATATCATAAATGACCTTCCTATCACCAAAAGACTCAATACATACATCCATCACCCATCACAATAAGGATCATCCATCCAACCAAGTGGGAATACATCAGAAATATGAAAACCAAATACATTACATCTTTATCCCATGCATAGTGGGGGGGACAAAGGCCGTTACATGACCTGAAGAGATGACTACAATAGACCATTACAACATGAGTTTTGCTATGACCTTTCAAATGACAAACATCATCAACAACACTGTATAATCTGCTCCATAGTATCTGTCAACATCAACTCACAACCATCCAGATCTACATGAATCAAGAGTCATCAAATGAGAGTATCAACATCAATCAACATATGTATGAATAATCATCCCTGTATCTAGCCAACAATCCTCATCCATTTGTGCCAAGAAAGAAATCATGCATCATGCACATGTCAACAGCTGCATATGAGTGACTCATCATCGTCATGTCTTCAACAATGCGACTTTGAATAATCATCCATGAAATCAACCAACCTCATCTATGTATGTGCCAAGGAAAATAAAGACTCCATGCAAGCATCATTAGAGAATCAACCATAAATCTGATCATGTGATCAACTCATAACCATAGCAAGATGAATCATAAGCATTGTCACCAAGGACCATAATGCCAACAATGCATTCAGGACATATGCTCCCCCTGAACCAGTGCCATCTGTTAAATCTGATCATGCATATCAAGAAGAATCAGCCAATAAATGCTTTGAGACAGGTACGCACTTCATCTTCTGCTGCGCTGCGTCCTGTTGCTGCAGGGACGCACCCAAAAACACTATCGCGCCGCGTACTTTTACTCAGGGACGCACCCAAAATTACTATCGCGCCGCGTCCTTTTGCTTCAGGGACGCACCTTATCCTCAGTCGCTCTGCGTCCCCACGCAGATCTTCAGTTACTGAACTGCGTCCTGGACGCACCTGGACTTGGTCTGGCCTGCGTCCGCACGCAGGTCTCCTGTTACTGCACTGCGTCCTGTACTTTCAGCTTCCTCTGATTCTGGTATGTCTGTATATTGTACTGTGCCATCCTTTTCTGACTGTACTTCCTTTTTCCTCCATATCTTCAAGCGTGATGATAACATTTTCACCTTTTGATATGGTGCCCAAACTTTGTTCCTGCATTCCTTGGCTATATGTCCAAGCTTGTTACATGCATAACATCTTACATGTTTTATATTCCTCCTGTAACAATCAGTAGCTTTGTGACCAAACATATTGCAAGCAAAGCAATATCCATAAAAGTACCTTGATTGAGATGACCTTTCTGCATAATGGTCTTGAACTCTTCTTCTTCTACATCTAGCCGCAACATGTCCAAGATTATGACATACATAACATTCAACATTATTCATAGGAGGAGTAAAGGATTTTCTTTGAGGAATCTCTTTCCTTGGTTGATGATGAGATTGATCTTTTACTTCTTCGTTGATCACTTTAGATTTCCTTTTAGAGTTTCTTGCCTCACCTTGTGAACTAGATTCACCTTCAACAGATTCATGGAAACCAAGACCAGTCTTTATAGCAGGGGACCTTTGACTACTAAGAATATCATCCAATACTTTAGAGCTATCTTGAAATCGTAAAAGCTTATCCTTTTCTTCTAGTTTACTTTTCAAGATATTTACCTCAACCTGAAGCTGTTCTTCCTTTTCAAGAGATTTCTCTTTCAAAACTTCTTCAACGTTCCTTCCTTCTTCCATTTGTTCCCTTAGTTTGAGAATTTCTTTTTCTTGTTCTTCATACAGATCCTGCTGCATTTGACGAACTCGGAAGGCACATTCCAGTTGAGATTTTAAGCTGGTGACTTCATTTTCTTGTTTTGCAATAGCTTGGAGTAGATCTGTATTCTGCTTCTTTGATTCTTCAAGATCTCCTTTTAGTGAGAGGATTGTAGCTTCAAGATTTTCATAGTAGCTGGATCTATCTTTGAGTTTCTTGATGGTTGTGCTTCTTTCGTTGACTTCTTTTCTTAATGATGTTACTTCATGCTGCAATTTTTGACATTGGTCTTCCTTGTCCTTGAGTAGCTTTCTTACCTTGTTTCCTTCTTCTAGTTGTGCCCTTAGTTTGGTAGCTTCTTCTTTGAAATCACATTCCTTTTTGTTTAATAGATCTTGTTGATCTCTAATTTTGTCTGTCAGCCTTTTAAATTCTGCCTCTATTTGATATCTTTCTTGTTCACCCATAAGAGCAAATTCAGTAGTTTCGCTATCACTTTCATCTCTTTCACAAGGAAATATAGCTGGAACATCAGAGGATAACACATTCATACCTGATAATGACTCTGAATCTGATTCTGAATCTGAAGAGCTTCTTATGCCTAATCCCCAATCGATTCTTCCACTGTCATAGTTCTTCTGAGATGACTTCTTTTTCTTATTAGCTTTCTTCTTAAGCTTCTTTCCCATTGTTCCGCGGATCTCCTTCAAGCGATCAAGCTTCTATCAAAGGACCAGCTCCGATACCAATTTTTGGAAATAATACTGAGAGGGGGGGGTGAATCAGTATTATTACAATAATAAAACTTTTTCAATTCCATAATCAGATTTATATATGCTACTTCCACAACTTCTTAAGATTAAGTTAATCGATCTTCAATGAGTGCATTAGGACATTATCAACCATATTATCAGTTAATAGATGCAGTAACATAAAGTAGATCATCACACATAAGGCACACACATGAACACAATGATATAAGGTGGAAACCCAATGCGGGAGAAAACCACCTGCTGCAAGTCATCTCAATCTTCTTCTTAATAAGAAAATCCTTTTACAATATTTGTACTGGTGCAGCCTCATACCAGTACGGGAGCTACAACCCCCTTTGCTCGTGTACTAGCCGATCCATTTACTAGTACGTAGGCTACTACCTGCTACAATGCTCCAAAGATTTCCTTTAGCTCTTGTACTAGCTTAGATACTAGTACGTAGGCACTGGCCTACAATCTTCTCTGCTCCAAGTACCACGTTTCATCAATTTTCATACTGGATACATTGAAGCACAACCCATAAACTGAAAGGCCACATTTCATCCAATTTTCATACTGGACCCAACAACAACATTAAAGCTCAAACAATCTTCTGAAACACCCAATCAACTGAAGTAACCAGATCAACAATAATAGGACCAAACCCAGAACACAACAATGATAAACAAAGATTTTAAGAGAAGGAAGCACCCTGCTCAACTGCTAGCCTGAGTCCGGACTCACCCTGCTCAACTGCTAGCCTGAGTCCCGGACTCACCCTGCTCAACTGCTAGCCTGAGTCCCTGGACGCACCTTCTTCAACTGCTAGCCCGCGTCCCGGACGCACTCTGCTCAACTGCTAGCCTGCGTCCCTCGCTCTGAGTCTTTTGAACTGCCTGCGTCTCAGCGCACCTGAACCCTTCTGCGCCTGCGTCCGGCGCACCTGAACCGGTTCGCTCCTGCGTCCCGGACGCACCTGAACCCTTACTGCACCTGCGTCTCTTTAGATATGAAAGATATTAAGACTTCAAGACTAACCCAAACAGTCAGATCTACAGATCTGATCGTGCGCCATAGCGATCATAGTCCATTAGAAGATTTGCCTTCATAGATCTGGACCAGATCTCACCAAAAGATATTCAACAAAGATGGTACATAATCCAAATGAACTCCTTTGCTTTATATAGGCAAGCTTCTCCCCAAAACATGGAACAATACCACGAGCCGACACCATAGAAACGCAAAACCGTCGGCTAGATACCACACAAGAAACCCCTACATGCTTTTCTTTGTCTTGAAATGTGTGCAAAAATGCTCGATGTGTAAAATGTTCTACTGTGTAAAATGTGTGCACTGGGTGGACGCACCCCCTAAACGGCTGGCCTGCGTCTCTGGACGCGGGTTCTGCATGGATTACCTGCGGGGACGCACTTTCTGTAAGGTGTACCTGCGTCCTTCATAATTTCAACAATATTTGAACCTCTGCTTACAAAGAGCTTGCCATTTGATTCCTTTGAGCTATCCTGTAATATGTCACATCTGATATCTCTTCTGTAGATTCATCTGAATGTATATAAGTGAGATGATCTTCTATGAGAGTGTTGCCATCAAGTACAACATATGCATCATAATGCCAACAATCTCCCCCTTTGGACTTGATGGCAACAACACCGAATCACTCTCCCCCTTTGACATCAAGGGCAAAGGGGTATGCTCCCCCTAAGAACATGCTCCCTTTGACTATGAACCAGATCTGCTGAAGTCTCTGAATGAGCTCCCCCTTTGTATATGTCATGGTGCTCCAATCTGATAATGGTCTTTCTGAGAACAAGCTGAGATGTCTGCTCTGCTGTATAGTGCTTGTTCATGCTCAAACTCCCCCTGACTATAAGCAAGGTCTGCAAAAAGATGTTCTACAAGAAGAACATGACTCTATATATCATAAATGACCTTCCTATCACCAAAAGACTCAATACATACATCCATCACCCATCACAATAAGGATCATTCATCCAACCAAGTGGGAATACATCAGAAATATGAAAACCAAATACATTACATCTTTATCCCATGCATAGTGGGGGGGACAAAGGCCGTTACATGACCTGAAGAGATGACTACAATAGACCATTACAACATGAGTTTTGCTATGACCTTTCAAATGACAAACATCATCAACAACACTGTATAATCTGCTCCATAGTATCTGTCAACATCAACTCACAACCATCCAGATCTACATGAATCAAGAGTCATCAAATGAGAGTATCAACATCAATCAACATATGTATGAATAATCATCCCTGTATCTAGCCAACAATCCTCATCCATTTGTGCCAAGAAAGAAATCATGCATCATGCACATGTCAACAGCTGCATATGAGTGACTCATCATCGTCATGTCTTCAACAATGCGACTTTGAATAATCATCCATGAAATCAACCAACCTCATCTATGTATGTGCCAAGGAAAATAAAGACTCCATGCAAGCATCATTAGAGAATCAACCATAAATCTGATCATGTGATCAACTCATAACCATAGCAAGATGAATCATAAGCATTGTCACCAAGGACCATAATGCCAACAATGCATTCAGGACATATGCTCCCCCTGAACCAGTGCCATCTGTTAAATCTGATCATGCATATCAAGAAGAATCAGCCAATAAATGCTTTGAGACAGGTACGCACTTCATCTTCTGCTGCGCTGCGTCCTGTTGCTGCAGGGACGCACCCAAAAACACTATCGCGCCGCGTACTTTTACTCAGGGACGCACCCAAAATTACTATCGCGCCGCGTCCTTTTGCTTCAGGGACGCACCTTATCCTCAGTCGCTCTGCGTCCCCACGCAGATCTTCAGTTACTGAACTGCGTCCTGGATGCACCTGGACTTGGTCTGGCCTGCGTCCGCACGCAGGTCTCCTGTTACTGCACTGCGTCCTGTACTTTCAGCTTCCTCTGATTCTGGTATGTCTGTATATTGTACTGTGCCATCCTTTTCTGACTGTACTTCCTTTTTCCTCCATATCTTCAAGCGTGATGATAACATTTTCACCTTTTGATATGGTGCCCAAACTTTGTTCCTGCATTCCTTGGCTATATGTCCAAGCTTGTTACATGCATAACATCTTACATGTTTTATATTCCTCCTGTAACAATCAGTAGCTTTGTGACCAAACATATTGCAAGCAAAGCAATATCCATAAAAGTACCTTGATTGAGATGACCTTTCTGCATAATGGTCTTGAACTCTTCTTCTTCTACATCTAGCTGCAACATGTCCAAGATTATGACATACATAACATTCAACATTATTCATAGGAGGAGTAAAGGATTTTCTTTGAGGAATCTCTTTCCTTGGTTGATGATGAGATTGATCTTTTACTTCTTCGTTGATCACTTTAGATTTCCTTTTAGAGTTTCTTGCCTCACCTTGTGAACTAGATTCACCTTCAACAGATTCATGGAAACCAAGACCAGTATTTATAGCAGGGGACCTTTGACTACTAAGAATATCATCCAATACTTTAGAGCTATCTTGAAATCGTAAAAGCTTATCCTTTTCTTCTAGTTTACTTTTCAAGATATTTACCTCAACCTGAAGCTGTTCTTCCTTTTCAAGAGATTTCTCTTTCAAAACTTCTTCAACGTTCCTTCCTTCTTCCATTTGTTCCCTTAGTTTGAGAATTTCTTTTTCTTGTTCTTCATACAGATCCTGCTGCATTTGACGAACTCGGAAGGCACATTCCAGTTGAGATTTTAAGCTGGTGACTTCATTTTCTTGTTTTGCAATAGCTTGGAGTAGATCTGTATTCTGCTTCTTTGATTCTTCAAGATCTCCTTTTAGTGAGAGGATTGTAGCTTCAAGATTTTCATAGTAGCTGGATCTATCTTTGAGTTTCTTGATGGTTGTGCTTCTTTCGTTGACTTCTTTTCTTAATGATGTTACTTCATGCTGCAATTTTTGACATTGGTCTTCCTTGTCCTTGAGTAGCTTTCTTACCTTGTTTCCTTCTTCTAGTTGTGCCCTTAGTTTGGTAGCTTCTTCTTTGAAATCACATTCCTTTTTGTTTAATAGATCTTGTTGATCTCTAATTTTGTCTGTCAGCCTTTTAAATTCTGCCTCTATTTGATATCTTTCTTGTTCACCCATAAGAGCAAATTCAGTAGTTTCGCTATCACTTTCATCTCTTTCACAAGGAAATATAGCTGGAACATCAGAGGATAACACATTCATACCTGATAATGACTCTGAATCTGATTCTGAATCTGAAGAGCTTCTTATGCCTAATCCCCAATCGATTCTTCCACTGTCATAGTTCTTCTGAGATGACTTCTTTTTCTTATTAGCTTTCTTCTTAAGCTTCTTTCCCATTGTTCCGTGGATCTCCTTCAAGCGATCAAGCTTCTATCAAAGGACCAGCTCCGATACCAATTGTTGGAAATAATACTGAGAGGGGGGGGTGAATCAGTATTATTACAATAATAAAACTTTTTCAATTCCATAATCAGATTTATATATGCTACTTCCACAACTTCTTAAGATTAAGTTAATCGATCTTCAATGAGTGCATTAGGACATTATCAACCATATTATCAGTTAATAGATGCAGTAACATAAAGTAGATCATCACACATAAGGCACACACATGAACACAATGATATAAGGTGGAAACCCAATGCGGGAGAAAACCACCTGCTGCAAGTCATCTCAATCTTCTTCTTAATAAGAAAATCCTTTTACAATATTTGTACTGGTGCAGCCTCATACCAGTACGGGAGCTACAACCCCCTTTGCTCTTGTACTAGCCGATCCATTTACTAGTACGCAGGCTACTACCTGCTACAATGCTCCAAAGATTTCCTTTAGCTCTTCTACTAGCTTAGATACTAGTACGTAGGCACTGGCCTACAATCTTCTCTGCTCCAAGTACCATGTTTCATCAATTTTCATACTGGATACATTGAAGCACAACCCATAAACTGAAAGGCCACATTTCATCCAATTTTCATACTGGACCCAACAACAACATTAAAGCTCAAACAATCTTCTGAAATACCCAATCAACTGAAGTAACCATATCAACAATAATAGGACCAAACCCAGAACACAACAATGATAAACAAAGATTTTAAGAGAAGGAAGCACCCTGCTCAACTGCTAGCCTGAGTCCGGACTCACCCTGCTCAACTGCTAGCCTGAGTCCCGGACTCACCCTGCTCAACTGCTGGCCTGAGTCCCTGGACGCACCTTCTTCAACTGCTAGCCCGCATCCCGGACGCACTCTGCTCAACTGCTAGCCTGCGTCGCTCGCTCTGAGTCTTTTAAACTGCCTGCGTCTCGGCGCACCTGAACCCTTCTGCGCCTGCGTCCGGCGCACCTGAACCGGTTCGCTCCTGCGTCCCGGACGCACCTGAACCCTTACTGCACCTGCGTCTCTTTAGATATGAAAGATATTAAGACTTCAAGACTAACCCAAACAGTCAGATCTACAGATCTGATCGTGCGCCATAGCGATCATAGTCCATTAGAAGATTCGCCTTCATAGATCTGGACCAGATCTCACCAAAAGATATTCAACAAAGATGGTACATAATCCAAATGAACTCCTTTGCTTTATATAGGCAAGCTTCTCCCCAAAACATGGAACAATACCACGAGCCGACACCATAGAAACGCAAAACCGTCGGCTAGATACCACACAAGAAACCCCTACGTGCTTTTCTCTGTCTTGAAATGTGTGCAAAAATGCTCGATGTGTAAAATGTTCTACTGTGTAAAATGTGTGCACTGGGTGGACGCACCCCCTAAACGGCTGGCCTGTGTCTCTGGACGCGGGTTCTGCATGGATTACCTGCGGGGACGCACTTTCTGTAAGGTGTACCTGCGTCCTTCATAATTTCAACAATATTTGAACCTCTGCTTACAAAGAGCTTGCCATTTGATTCCTTTGAGCTATCCTGTAATATGTCACATCTGATATCTCTTCTGTAGATTCATCTGAATGTATATAAGTGAGATGATCTTCTATGAGAGTGTTGCCATCAAGTACAACATATGCATCATAATGCCAACAACACACACAAAAAAGTGATGTTTCCTTTAGGGAACAACAGTTGTTCCATGTGAGGAACAACAAATGAATACACACGAAAAAGTGTTGTTCCCTGAAGGGAACAACAATTATTCCCTGTAGGAAACAACAAATGAATACACAAGAAAAAGTGTTGTTCCCTTTAGGGAACAACGCCTGTTCCCTATAGGGAACAGCAAATGAATACACACGAAAAAGTGTTTTTCCCTTTAGGGAACAACAAAAAGAATACACACGAAAAAGTGTTGTTCCTTTAGGGAACAACAGTTGTTCCTTGTAGGTAATAGTAATTGAATAGACACAAAAAAGTGTTGTTCCATTTAGGGAACAATAGTTGTTCTCTGTAAGGAACAACAAATGAACACACATGAAAAAGTGCTATTGCCTTTAGGGAACTATAGTTGTTCCCTGTAGGGAACAACAAAAGAATACACACGAAAAAGTGTTGTTCCCTTTAGGGAACAACAACTATTCCCTGTAGGGAACAACAAAAGAAAACAGGGAGAGAAAAAAACACAGACAAACAATCATCCCTACTGCTCTAAAGAATAGAAGGGATATGATACAAAAGAAAGGAAAACAATATAAAAAAGAAACAATTGTATTTACAAGTCTCAAAAAATCACCTTTTTACATGACTGGTGCTGCCAAAGAGTTGCCTTTTGCAGCAAGAATTTGTATTGTAGAATCTTAACATATCTGTTGGCAAAAGGATTCCCTTGTAAGCAGTTTATGGTAGAGGCATACTCGATGCCCATTTTCTTTAAAGGAGTAGACAGACCCATCAATGGTGGCCAATGTAAGGATGCCATTATCGTGTACTTCTTTTATCTCGTAGGGACCTAACCACCTAGTCTAGAGTTTTCCTGGGAAGTCTTGGAACCTAGTATTGTAGAGAAGCACCCAATCGACCTCATCGAATGTATTTTTCTTGAAGAGGGCGTCATGCCATTTTTCTCTTTGATGTTGAATAATTGGAGTATGTTGAAGAGCTAATAGTGGATTTCATCTAATTCATTTCTTTTTTGTAATATGTTAATCTGTGCTTCATTCAAATCCAGCCCCACTTCTTGGGCTATCCTTAATATCTGAATTTCAAACTCTATGGGTAAGATAGGTTCCTTACCAAAGACCAGCTAACATGGGGAGTATGCTGTTGTATTCCTCCAAGTCATGTGATATGCCCACAGGGATTCTAGAAATCGGGTAGTCCAGTCGCATTTATGCGAGGCGACTGTTTTTGTTAGAATGGCCTCTATTACCTTGTTGGTACTCTTTACCTGGCCATTTTCCTACGGGTAGTATGGAGAGGTGATTCTGTGAAAAATGTGATGATTTTTAAGTGTAGCAGTAATCTTATGGCCTACAAAGTGTGGCCCTCCATCCGTAATTATTTCTCTGGGCAAATCATACTGCATGAAAATTTCAAAGAGAAAATTGATTACTTTTTCCTCTGTTGCTCTGGGTAAGGCTACTGCCTCCACCCATTTAGTCACGTATTCCATTGAAACCAATATATATGATTTTTTATTAGATGGCAGATTTATTGGGCCGATGAAGACTAGCGCCCAACATTCAAAGGGTTCGATGACTAGTTTTGGGTGTAGGGGCATCTTGTCAAACTAGACAGGGCGGCCCATTCTTTGGTAGTTATCGCATGCCTGGACAAATTTCTTAGCGTCCATAAAAATCATGGGCCAAAAGTAACCCATCTGTAAAATTTTATGTCTAGTCCTACGATCTAGAAAATGTCCACCACAAGGTCCATCGTGGCAGGCTTTTAGGATATCGTAAATTTCTTCTTCTCTGACACACCTGTGGATATGCATATCAGCTCCTGTGTGAAAGAGGTATCCTCCAATCCAGGAGAATCGAGCGCTGCATTGCATTATCAATTTCCTTTGTCTGGTGTTTAGTGTCAGGTGTTTGGGTAGTTTTCTCGCTGCTAAGTAATTCGCCACATCCACATACCACGGTGTTTTCACTGTCATAGCGAACAAGTGCCCATCAGGGAACTCGTCTTCTACCGCCACTACATCATCTATTCTTGGCACTCGGGAGAGGAAGTCTGCCACTAGATTTTCCTTTCTTGGTTGATCCTTGATTGTTATGTCAAATTCCTGCAAAAGGATTAACCATCGTGTCACTCTTCCATTCGTAATAGGTTTATTAGCTAAATATTTGATAGCAGAGTGATCAATATACAGGACTACAAGGTATCCTGTTATATAGTGTCTGATTTACTAATAGCATAGATTACAGCTAGAAACTCCTTCTCTATTACTGTGTAATTTAACTTAGCAGGCGTTAAATTTTTGTTGATGTAGTATATCGCATGGGGTTTCTTGTCTTCTTCTTGGCCAAGAACTACTCCAATGGCTGTTACATTTGATGCGTCTGATGAGAACGGTATATCCCAGTTCGGGCCTCGTAATATTGGTGTTGTTGATACTAGTCGTTTTAATTCTACAAAGGCAATGTCACATTTTTCAGTCCATATAAAATCAATATTTCCTGTCAAAGCATATGATGGTGCCACAATTTGTGAAAAAAATTTTATAAATCTCTGATAATATCCAGAAAATCCAAAAAAACTACATAGCTCTGTTTCAGTGTAGGGGGTAGCTAGTAAGAGGATTACTTGTATTTTTGCTGTATCTACCTGAATTCCATCTGCAGAGATGTAATGGCCTAGGATTAGGCCCTCTGTCATCATCATATGGCATTTCTCATGGCTCAAGAAGAGCCTAGTAGAATTGCATCTTTCCAGGACTTTCTCCAATGTTGGGTGCTAAAAGGTGTCTTTGAAAACTCCTAATTGCCTCACATTAAATATCAACCCGGGCAAGACCTTTTATTCCAAGAGCGTACACAAGATGTGCAAGCTATGAATCTAAAGAGTAATGCTTTTTACAATGAAGTACAAACCTTTGATACAAGAGTAAATGGGTGCATTTATAAAACTCAACTTGCAACTGTTAAAGGAAATACTACATCTAATCATTAAGATTTAATCTTCAATAGAAATCGTAATCAAATCACAAACAAGCAATTAAATTGACAATAACATCAACCGAGAGCAGAGTAGCATTAACCAATCTCTTCTAGCTGATTCTATCTAAATCACACTCAATCTCAATTAAGCGATTCAAATGGAAATGATGTCAATCGAGAGTTCAGTAGTATTAACCAATCTCTTTCAGTTGATTTTATAATAACCACACTCAACAAGATTCAATGCGTTAATTGATAATCAATTTAATCTACAATAAGCATAAATCGAATCGAATGACAAAGCTGCGAATCACATAAGGGAAGTAAACTAACGTCAATACAAGAAATCGGAAAATAGAAAACAAGATATACTCACAGAGAACAGAAAAACATCAAAACAATCAAACTTGCGTGAATTAGAAATATATAACACAAAAGATAGCAGTTTGATCCACCAAAGGCCGGGCCCTTAGCCACCAGCGAATACTACTGAGCTACTTCAGAGAATACGAATGAAAAAACAACGTAAATTATGTATTAACCATTGAACTTAGTCCTCATTACAATATGGTCATGTTCCTCAAAAGCACCAGTCTGTAAATTAAAAATTACAATTTGAAATAAGCAGAGATCCCTTTATTGATTCCTTCCCTTTCCTTCTATAGTTTTCACTTTTATAGTCAAAAAGGGTAAAATATAAATGTGATCCCTCAAGATCGAGAGATCTTGAGCGATTCACAACTGAATGCTATCTTCTAACATTCTTCTTGTTTAGCATTGATCCTCCTAATTTGTCCTCCAACCTGACCGTAACTGACATGCCTTATTCCTCCCTTTTTAGTTTACGTTGTTCCATATCTAGGGAACATCAGTTGTTCCTTTCGTCGTTTTTCTGCATAAAAAGGATTAAGATTTAGTTATGGTGGCTAAATCTTAATCAAGAGTAGTTCATTCATTTCTTATCATAATCGATCAATATGTTAGCGTATCAAGGTATGAAAGAAATAAGAAAAGAGGAAAAAGGCACTATAGTTGAGAGTAAACACATACCCATTGCATAACTCAATAGCAATGTGCCAAGCACCAGTATTAGCTACACCGGACTTCACAAAAACCTTTATTGTGGAATTTGATGCCTCGGGAAATGGAATTGGTGTTTTTTTAATGCAAGAAGAAAGACCCATTGCTTTCAAAAGTTGTCTAATCAAAGGAAAGTATCTAGACAAAGCTATTTGTGAGAAGGAAACGTTGGCAATACTACATGCACTTAAGAAATGGCGACCATACCTAGTGGGAAGATACTTCAAGGTAAAAACAGATCGTGATAGTCTTAAATACCTTTTAGAACAAAGATTATCTTCAGAAGAGCAACAAAAATGGGTCACAAAGATGTTGGGCTATAAGTTGGAAATCATCTACAAAAAAGGGAAGCAAAATGTTGTGGCAGATGCACTCTCAAGAAAGGATGAGGATGTGGAAGCATTTATTTGTGCCATTTCTATTATCCAACCAGATTGGATAAATGAAGCAAGGGATGAATGGAAGAATGATGAGGAAGTGTGGGCACTCATTCAAAAGATACAACAAGATCCCAGTACATCTAATACATTTAGCTGGAAAAATGGTTCGTTATGGTACAAGGATCGGTTATACCTATGTAAGAATTCCCAACTCAAACAAAAGATTCTTAGGGAATTTCACACCTCTCCCTTAGGAGGGCACTCAGGATTTCTAAAAACCTACCATAGGGTTAAGAAGGATTTTTTTTGGGATGGCCTTAAATCAAATATTCAAAAGTTTGTGGCGGAATGTTTGGTTTGCCAAAAAAATAGAGTTTAACCAATTAAGACCCTAGGACTATTACAACCTTTATCGATTCCAAGCCAACATTGTGAGGAGGTTTTAATGGATTTTATCGCAGGTTTACCCAAGTCTGAAGGAAAGAGTGCTACCATGGTGGTAGTTGATAGACTTACCAAGTATGCACACTTTTGAGCATTATCTCATCCATTTAAAGTGAGTACAGTTTCTACTACATTTATGGAAACAATTCAAAAGCTACATGGAAACCCAAAGATTATTATAAGCGACAGAGATCCCATTTTCAGTGGAAATTTTTGAACAAAATTATTTTCTTTTCTTGGTACTTAGTTATCTCATAGCTCATCTTATCATCCTCAATATGATGGGAAAACTGAGATAGTAAACAAATGTTTGGAAGGATATCTTCGTTTCTTTGTATCTGATAAACATACACAATGGGTCAAATGGTTTCCTCTGGTTGAATGGTGGTATAACACTTCCTTCCATACTGCAACAAAAATGACCCCACTTATGGCACTTTATGGATATCATCCACCATCCATCACATCATATTTAAGAGAAAATTCTAAGGTTCAAGCAGTGGAAGATCACATCAAGCATTAGCAACAAGTTCTCCAACTCTTAAAGGATAACCTCACCTTGCCGAATAATAGAATGAAACAACAGGCATATCAAAGAAGTTTTGATGTAGGTGATTGGGTATTCCTACAGCTACAACCAAATAAAAAATGTCCCTCAAGCAAGCTAAGAAGGATAATAAATTATCACCAAAGTATTATGGTCCATACAAGGTGTTGCAAAAGATAGGTACTATGGCATATGAATTGGAGCTTCCTGCGGCTTCCCGAGTGCACCCAGTTTTCCATGTGTCATGCCTAATGAAGGTTTTAGGTGACAAGATTCTAGTTCAAATAATATTTCCAGAACTTGATGAGTAAGGGAAAATCATATTGGAACCTGAAGCAATCAAAGAAGCAAGAACTCAATAGCTATGAAATCGATCAATTTTAGAATATCTCATCAAGTGGAAGAACTTACCTGTTGAAGATTCCACATGGGAGGATGAGAATTTTATACAGAAGCATACGAAACTACTCAAGCATTATGGAAAACACTTTTTGAAGGAGAGGGGCCTGTTAGGTACCTATAATACTAGTGATTACCCCATGACTATTGTCATTGTATCCCTTATTGTTATTATTGTGCCCCATAGAATCCCACTATTGTTATTTTTGTGCCTTTATATTATTATTGTTAGGTCGGCTTGGTTATATTGTGACCCCTTAGACTCCTATCTATAGAAAGGAGGTTTTGTCATTTGCATCATCCAAGAATTGTTCATTTGTGTAATGTAAAGGAGGTTGCCCCCTCGAAGACGCTGAATTCTAAGGCGTTGATCTATCTTTTCTATCTTTTTGCAAGCTAGTTTCATGACACCATTGAAAATCATCATACTTATTTTTAGGTTGTTCTTTAACAAACATGAGAACATACTTTTTACTTGAATCTATGAGCCTTTTCGTTTGAATTACATTGATTAAATCAAAGATTGTCTTAATTCTGTGTGCCCTATTCATTTCCATATTTAAAGAGATGATACTTATTCTCCTTTCTATGAAATATGGCATCTCGATCATAAATATAAGGACTAACCAAAACAACTCCACATATATCCAAAGGAATCACATCTAGCTCAACTTTATCAAAAAAATTAGTTGTAATTGCAATCCTTAATCAACACTGTTTTGGGACTTGCATCTAAGTGTTTCCTTTCATCCATCCTAAAGGGTGTGGTTTTGGATGATTTTTAGTTTCCAATCCTAGTTTGCTTACTAGTTCCTTAGATGTTAAATTTTCTTGTCATCCACTATCGAGTAATGTATATATTTTAGTGTGCTTGGAGATAGTCCTCATGAAACAATTCAACTCTCTTATTTTCTTCAATCACATCATTATATTTTGGAGAAGATGTTTTACAAGGAGAACTAGAGATAGATTTAGAAGCATTACCTTTCAGACCCATAGCAGTTATCTTATTTTCATCATCAAAGTCGGATGCTAAATCTTGTTGGACTGTAGCATTACCTTTCATCTCATACTTCTTCTCAAGGAACTTATTTGGCTTAAGTTATGGATGAAGGTTACAACACTTGGATTCATCATGTCCAAACCTCTGATAATGAGTACAAGTAGGCCTTTCTCCTTCTTTCTTAGTGGTTGCCGATTTCTTCCCTTTCAAATTTCTCTTCCCTTTTCCTTCTTTGGAATATTTTCTCTCTGAATGCTTGAATGGTTTCTCTGAAAAGTTTGATTGAAAAGGTTTGCCACATGATTTGATATGAGTGGCTTTAACACATACTTCATCAAAGTCATTTGGATTAAACATAACAAATGTATGTCACAAATAAGAATGCAAACTTCCAATATACTTGAACAAAGTATCCCGTGTGTTTAATGGAACATTAAGTGCTAACGCCTTTTTCCTAAATTCTTGTGTAAATTGTTGCACACTCTGTCCTTTACCTTGCCTTATATGCTGCCAATCCATTATAGCTTGTTTCATATATCCTAAAGGATAGAATTTCTTTCCAAGAGCTTTAACAAACTTAGACCATGAAGAGATAATTTTATCTTTATGCTTCAAATTTGATTGAGTTTTACTTTCCCACCAAATCAAAGTTGTTCCCCCAATTCTACGTGTAAATAAATTTTTGCAAATTCATCAACAATATTCTGAATTCTATAATACACCTCAAGTTGCTTTATCCAATTATCTAACTTTTCAGGATTCATTTCACCATCATAGATTGCTAATTCAAATTTAACACCAAGCGTCAAAAAAGGAGATTTACTTTTCTTCTTTTGTGAGACTAAAATTGAACGAGCATGCTAAGAGAATAAGGAAGAAGAAGAAGAAGAAGATGATGGAGGAGAAGGAGGTTCATTACCATCAGCGTTTTCCTTGCCCTTTTTCACTTTCGTGCCTTTAGAATATAAAGTTGTGTCTCTAGTCTTTTTGTCCTCATAAAGTTTGCAACCATCCTTTGCATATTAAGGAACATCTGCTGAAATTTATCCTCGCTCTTTGTCTCAAGAGCTTCTCCTTCATTTGAACCTACCATCTTTTGTGAGACTTTCCTCTTTCCAGTCTCTGGATTTATTTCTTCAAGTTTCCCTTCTCCACTTTGCAATGATCTAATCAACATTGACATTGGAAATTATCTTGCTTATACATGATCAACCTGCTTTGATACCAAAATATGATCTGAAAAACAATGGAATTGACTATTTGCTCACTTTCTTCAAATATTAACGAAGGTTGATTTTATGTGAATGAATGAGAGAAATTTATTTTTAAGTACCTTTAAACATAAACTTGAAATCTGAACATAAGCATAAACAATAGAGAAAATAATAAGAAAACTCAAGATATTTGATGCCAAACTTCGTCCCTCCTAGACTACATCTACAGGTCAGCCTCCAAGTGGGTGTCCACTATATTAAAATTCTCATAAAATTCTCTTTACATCAACTTCGCCATTTTGTACTATGCACGCATGCATCAATGGCTACTTTCAGAAGATAGGCCTCAACCTCAACTCTCCAACGCAACTTTTAGACCTTAAAAAGGCCCAGTATTGGCCAAGATATGCCCAAAAAGGAATTTTCAGCCACAAATAACTCCAGTCTGACCACTTCACCTTACAAGACCCTGCTTTGGCTCATAGGAAATACATTTTATAATGTTCATTGGAGGTCTCGGGGTCAAACCTGCTAGCCTCTCGAGATTTATTTATATCCAAATGTATTAACTTGGCAATGCGGGTTCAACTATATGGTTAATGCATAGCATATGACTATTTGATAATAACCCCGTGCCATTTTGACATATTGCCACTAACAAAAGTTCTAAACATATGAATTACAATAGCCCAGTGGATATGAATTAAACTGTGGCATGTGATTGTTATCTTTGGCATACAGTTAAATTATAACCCGGTGGTGTGGCATAGTTATAACCATAAGTTTAGAACGTTAGTCTTGTAGCATTTATATGACTCCACGTTACATCCAAATTATGTAACAATATAACATATGGTTTAAAAATAGGAATGAGGTCATTGTATAATAGTTTGACTGCACGCCATTTCTAGAAGAATCTGCGCCATGGTTTGGAGCATCGATACATTGTCCATGCATTTGGCAGGGCTTCCAGGTTGGTGGGCTCTGGAAACCCTTACCCCCCATACTATTTAACAAAGCTTTAAATATATCCATGCGCCATTGTATTATAAAGACAAGCTTGTGGGCAAACTGGTAAAGTTTTGTAATGTTGTGTGGGACATCGCGACATCGACCTCGACCCTTCCAATTCGACCTCTAACCTTTTGCATTGAATTTGACTTTGAACTACCACATGTGATGATGTGAGACTACCACTTCGCCTACAAAGGGCCACTTTTTTCTTGTTGGCAGAAAACTTCAGAACACATTTTCTCCCTCATATGGAAGTCATTTTCAAAACCTGAACATACCACCGGAGTAAGCTTGATGAGCTCTTTGACTTGGCGCTAGATTCGCGAGCATTTGTGACTTTAGAATTCTGAGCATTTTGAGGATCCTCATGGATCAGATATCATCACTACATTCCTTGTATTAACAAAATTTTGATTTGTTGAGAGGGGCTTAAATTTTGGATGTCACAATGCTCTCTTTTCATTATTCCATATCCTAATCAATGTACACAATAAGAGAGGATTTACTTTACATGGTTCACCCGAAGCTGAGCAGTTTGCTATTCAGTGAAGTTCAACAGTGTTGTTCCAAAGTTCAATTATGTGAGTTTGTCTGTTGCAACGCATGTTCAATGTTGTGAAAGATTCATTATTGTTGTTTGCTCATTGTTCACATATATTTGAAATTTGGTGTTGCTGAGGTTGTGGTGTGTGTTGAGATCGAGGAGATGGTGTAGAGGTGAAATTATCTATGGTCCCAGAGTGCAAGGCACGTCAGTGACTATTCCTTTGGTGATGGAAAATGTTGTTGTGGCTCCTACCAGTACAAGTCAATGTTTCGAAAGGTATAAGAGTGGTTTATTTATTTGTTTATCAATTCTATGGTGTACTGCATCAAATCACCTCATTGCTTAGAATGTGTAAAAATTGATTTCTGGAGCCTGCATTATTCTTAATATGCCAGAGAGAAACCTAGTTCTATTGAGTGTTGTGTTGAAAAAAATGTAGCAAGAAAGGCTCAATATGACTTTATCCTTACTAAGTCAAATTAAGTAAATCAAATTTCCACATTAGAAGGACAACTTGGAGGTAGTTAACGTGTGTGACATGTCTCTTTTCATTTAGTTAGCTCAGTAAATTCGAGTTAGTGGGCTTGGAGTGTAGTCATGCATGTGTGATTGCTAAATTTTAGTAATCAAGTTCAGTTATTTTCAGTTTTATTCAGTTAACTGACCGCTAACTATTGATAGATTCAGTTGAAGGTAAGTTATGTAGTGTGTGAATAGTCTAACTCAAGGAACTATAAGTTAACTGATTAATCAACCCAAAATAGCTAATTCATGCAACAAATTCGAATTTGTCAGATGAAGTGGAGATGTGAAGGAAATGTAAGATGAGTTGTATATTATTTTGAGTGTACAGGTGTTTCATTGGGTTAGGAGATCAATACTTAGGAATTGCGCAATCAATTAGGAGGAAATTCCTATCTTTTAGGGGCTAATTTCCTGAGCTTGTGCAAGGAAATAGGAGGTTGGGTAAGAAAATAATTGACTAAGTGTTGTCTAGAGTTTCTCATTCAATAGAGAGAACAATTATTCTTGTGTAGGTTGAGCTTAGAGCTAAAGCTAGAAATTGTAATTGTTTCATTATTCAACCAATTAATGAAAAGAGGCTTGAAGGGTTTTTCCCAGTTGGTTTCTCGTAGAAATCACTGTGTATTTATGGTTTTTCTTATTGCATGTTGATGCGTGCTATTCTAAATTGTGATTTCCATTCTGGAGATCACTAAAGTATAATTGTGTCTTGTTTTTTGGTTTGAAATCTTGAGTAGTTCAAATTTCTATTAAATTTATACATGGTATCAGAGCTTTGAAAACACATTAGAACTAGTATTTCAAACTTTGCTCTTAGGAATTTCAATTTTACAGCTTCAATGCAACAATTTTTTCTTTAGGATCAAGAGAATGTCTTCCAATGGACTAAGATTAGAGAATGCCCTTGAGGTTAGCTCAAATTTAATAGCCTGTAAGGATCTAATGGAAGTAATGCTCAATGATAATAGTCTATTAAAATATGTTAAAACTGACATTGCACAATCTCCACAGTGAGATGCACAATAATTAACCCAATGGAAGAAGGATGTTGCAAACACTAGAAGAATTCTTCTGGAAGGTGTGAGGGACCGTGTGGTCTTAAATCTCTATGGAAAAGAGACACCATTTTCTATGTGGAAGATAGTGATTAATCTATTCAAAAATAGAAGTGACCATATAAAATTAGCATTGAAAGACAAACTTCAAAACATAAAAAGAATGATACAATTTTTCAATATCTCTCCAAATTTACTCAATTTCATGATGAGCTTGGAGGAGTTGGGGTGAAGTTTTCTAAATATTACCTGGTGAGCATAACTCTTCTAGGCCTTCCAAAATGTTGGCACAACTACAAGGACTCTATGAATGGAAGGGAAAAATTACTGACTTGGGAGTGGTTGTGGTCTGATTTGGTTCAAGAAGAGTTCAATAGAAATACCAGAGATGGAACTTCATCCAAAGAAGAGGATGAAGAGAATTTCACCTTGGTTGGAAAGGGGAATAAGGGAAAAGAAAATAATAACCCAAGAAAACCTAAATCCATCGAAAATAATTGCAAGAAGAAATATTTGAGCAAGATAAAATGTTTCCATTGCCACAAATTCAGGCACTATGTAACAAAATGTCCACACGAACTCTACCAAGAAACCTTCAGGAGGAGTAGGAGGTGAAGCGTTGGCTTCAAAATTTGAATTAGACTTCACCCTAATAGAATGCGTGGCCAACAATATTATGGGGAGTGTGTTGTACCTTGAGTCTAGTGCCTCATTCCATATGATAGAGTGCAAGGAGTTTTTCAGTAGCCTAGAGAAGAACCATCTCCAAATGCATATCGAAATGGGGGATGATGGGAGGTACAGTGGTAGAGGAATTGGTACCATCACCTTTGAGATGGAGAAAGCCTCTCCTCTTCACCTCAAAGATGTTATGTGTGTACCTAGGAAAAAGAAGAACCTGATATTTGCAGAAATTTTGGAGGATCGTTGATATGGTGTTATTTTCAATAAAGGGAAATCCTTTCTGAGACACATAGCTACCGAGAAAGTGAATAAGATCAGGATTTAAGTGAAGAACCTATACAAACTTGAGGTGGTAGAATGCACTACATTGAGCAGTAAGGGTGAAAAAGTATAAATTTGCAATGTTGGAGAAATTTGGAAGAGGATATTTTGTCATCAACACCATGGTTCCTTAAAAATAATGGAGCAAATTACTACCATTCTACCTAAAGGCCCCCTTGACCAGCACAATGTCTACAAGGGTTGCACATTGGGGAAATATGTTAAATCCACTTTCCATGACCGAGATAGTAGAGTAGATGCAATCTTGGAATGAATCTAATATAATGTTTGTGGACCCTTTTCTACAGCCTCAACAACAACACATAAGTACTACATTATTTTTATTGATGATTTCTCTAGAAAATGTTGGATTTTCTTCATGAGGAAGAAGGATGAAGTTTTCTCAAAATTTCTTGAATTCAAGGCATTCGTTGAGAAGGAAACTAGGAATAAGGTGAAGGCTCTCAGGAATGATAATGGAGGTGAACTGTTTCACCAAATAAGTTATTCAAAGAGACCCGATATCAACCCAAAACCCATAATAGAATGGGGTGGCTAAAAGGAAGAATGTAAGCATAGTGGGAGAAACAAGGTCCATGTTGCATGATCAGGGGCTACCATTACACCTATGGGTAGAAACATGGAACACCATGGTTTAATTGCACAACCCGAGTCCTCATAGAAATCTTGGTATGATCATACCAGAGGAAGTTTCTCTCGGAGAAAGTCTAATGTGTCTCATTTCATAACTTTTCGAGCTTCAATTTATTATCATTTTTACAAGGATTCAAGGAAGAATGTTGATCCTACAATAGAGTTTGGATTTTTTGTGGGATACATCGGAACTCCACAAAATTACCGAGTGTATTTACCCTCACTGAGAATGATAGTTGTGAGGAGAGATGTCAAGTTCAATGAGGAAAAGGCTATGAGATGCTCTCTGGAATGGGAGTTGAGTATCCCACCAGAGCAAGAGCTTCTAGATCCAAAGGAGGAGCCTCATAATGAACTTCAAGAGGTTTTGGAGCAACGAGATGTAGCGAAGCAAACAAAAGGCAAAGTGGAGGCACCCACTCAACCAAAATATTCCAGAGAGGGAAGAAAGAGAACCAAAGAAGTTGATAGATAGTTGTAGGATGCAAGGGATAATGTGGGAGCCCCCACATCAACATGTAGGCAGAGGAGATCACTTGAGAGGCACATTGGTCACGTGGCTCTCATGATAGAGCTCATTGAGATAAAGCCTTCTTCAGTTGAGGAAATAGTTTCTCAACCTGTTTGGGTTGATGCCATGGTAGAAGAATACAAATCCATCATGAAGAAAAGTGTATGGGAGGTGGTGCCAAGACAAAAATGGAAATCAATGGTTGGTTTCGAATGGATCCACAAAGTGAAACATGTAGTTTATGAGGGCATCGATAAGTACAACAGAAGATTTTTGGCCAAAGGATTCTCTCATGTAGAGGGAGTGGACTATGAGTTTGTACCAGTTGCAAGATATTCCTCAATCAAATCCATTCTAGCATCGGTTGTACAGATAGGGTGGAAAATCCACTAGATGAATGTGAAGCCCTCCTTTCTCAACGATGTTATTGAGGAGGAAATTTACACAGAGCAACCATAAATATTTGAGACATATGATAGAGAGTCACATGTGTGCAAATTCAAGAGAGAATTTTATGGTCTCAAATAGGTGCCCCGAGCATGATACAGTTAGATCAATGGTTATCTAAGTTTATTGGCCTTCACAAAAATTGAAGAAGATGCAAACCTCTATCACATTGTGGTAGATGATAAGTTGCTTATTCTTGTTTTATATGTTGATGATTTAATATTGACAACTGATGAGCAGTTGATTTGCTCTTTCAAAGAGGATCTTGCAAGGGAATTTGAAATGAAAGACATGGGATTAATGCATTACATCCTTGGGTTGTAAGTATGGAAAGGTGATGGTGAATTGTTTGTTCCTTAGGGGAAGTATTCCTCTGAAATACTTTAGAGATTTCACATGGAGAATTTTAAGCCCATGGACACAAATTTAGATACAAACTAGAGGAGGGAGAATGCCACTTCCGATGAAGAGGTTGATGCTACCATTTACAAGAATCTTTTGGTGTCCTTGATGTATCTTTTGAACACAAGACCCAACTAGTGCTGTGCAGTGAATCAACTGAGTCAAGCTATGGTGAGGCCTACCAAACTATATTGGAAGGCAACAAACCATGTGTTGCGGTACCTCATAGGCACTATTGAGTATATTTTCTAGTATGGGAGGAAAAAGGGAGTGAAGCATTAAGGCTTCGCTGATACATATTTGCAAGGGATTCCATTACACAAGAAACATACTTAAGGTGATATCTTCAATATTGGGTCTACAACTATTAACTGGTATAACATGTAGCATAGGTTTGTGGCACTCAACTCAGTAGAGGTTGAATACATGGCTACAGTTCAAGCAACATGTGAGGCCATATGGATGAGGAAAATACTTGTGGGTATTTTCAATCAGGAGATGGATATGACAATTATATATTGTGATAATCAGAGCTTCATTAAGCTCTCTGAGAATCTAGTATTTCATAACATCTCCAAGCATATTGATATCCGATATCATAATTTGCAGGACTTTGTGTAGAGAAGAATTATGCTCATGATGAGATATATGTTGACATGCTGACAAAGTAATTATCAAGAGGTAAATTCAAATTCCACAGATGTAGGATAGGCGTGGTGAAAAACCCCTTTCTTGCTAAGAGGAAGAATTGAAAAAATTTAGCAAGAAAGGCTTAATTTAATTTTAGCCCTAGTCAAATTGAGGAAATCAAATTTCCACATCAGCAGGACAACTTGGAGGCAGTTAACTAGTGTGACATCAATTTTGTCACTTAGTTAGCTCAGTAAATTTGAGCTAGTGGGATTAGAGTTCTATCATGCATGTGTGATTGCTAAATTTTAGTAATCAAGTTCAGTTATTTTCGGTAGTACTTAGGTAACTAACCTCTAACTATGGATAGAGTTAGTTGACAGTCAGTTGTGCAGTGGGATAACAACCTAACTCATAGATTTGTCAATTAAGTGATCAATCAATAAAAAATAACTAATGCATGCAAGGAATTTGAATTTCTCAACTGAAGTGGGGATGTCAAGGTAGTGTAACATGAGTTGTATACTAGTTTGAGTGTAGAGTTGTTGCATGAGGTTAGGAGATCAATCCTTGGGAATTATGCAATAAACTTGGAGGAAATTCCTATATTTTAGGGGTTAATTTCCTCAAGAATTAGGCAAGTAACTATGAGGCTATGTGAGAAAATAATTACTTAAGTGTTGGCTAAATTTTTTCTTTCAACAAATATAATATTTATTCTTTTGCAAGTTGAGCTCAAAGCTAGAGCTAGCAATTGTAATAGTTTATGTATTCAACTAATTAATTCAAAGATACTTAAGGGCGGTTTTTACTAGTTGGGTTCCTCTGGAAATCACTACCTATTTTTGTTTTGCTTATTTCATGTCTATGCATGTTTTTCTAAATTGTGATTTCCATTATGCAGATTAGTACAGTAGAATTGTATCTCTTGTTTTTTAGTTTGAAGTCTTGAGAAGTTGATATTTATATGAAATTTCTACATGTTATCCATGATACATTGGAGTTTTATGACCGTATGTTATCTCCACTATCACTATCTCCCATGGCTTCCAAAGGTTCATGATATTTTATAATAGTGGTTGTTTCACCTGGTAATGATGTCAAACCTAGTGTTCTAATCATTAAGTCTTTCAATTTAATTTTGAATCTACTCTTTATTCTACCCCTGCCACAGGAGCAATCAAGGAAAGTGAAATGTTTCTCTTTATAGTTTTCTGCGTCAACCCTGTTAATGCTAATACTTGAGGTACCTATATTAACTTATATAACCATTAAAATATTTCTGAAGGGCCGTGTTAGAAGAATGTAATGCTTTTTGTGCCTTTAGAAGAAAGTTGTTGAGGGTTTGCATTATAAATTCCTTCAAGTTTATATATCTTTATTGCATTATTAATTATGCCTACCTTTCGTCTCTTTTTATTGAAATTTATATTTTACGTGTCAAATTTATATTATAAGTGGGTGCATGTTCAGTTGAAGCTAACACCCTTAATTTTATAATTGTAAAAGGCCAAACATGAGGGAGTATTAGAGTTATTAGATACTCTAATGGTCTCCACTATTCATAACACACTCATAATCAACAAGGAAACTCTCTCTAGAATTCAAAACTATTTAAAAAATGTTCAAGACAAGATTGATTTTTTGGAGCTGGAGTCAAAACTTCAAAGAGATGAAATATAAAAGAAGAGCTGTAATTTTGAACTGGTCCTTGTTTAGAACAAATCCCTATTTAAGCCCAACTCCCATCATAAGTCAAAGATTGATCAGAATAATGGAACCATTTTAGGAGTGGATTTGCATCCAGATGTGAAGGTTCAACGTACACTTCCTAAGATCTTGATCAAAACTTGGGAAGAAGTTGTTAACAACAAGAATAGAATGGTCTCAAATATGACAAGGATGTATCCTTTCATATTCTAGAATATTGCAAGCCCATCTAGTTTTTCAGCGCTGGATTCCTTCTGGGTGATCCATATTCACTTTCTTCTGTCGCACAACAACCAAAAATAGTCAAATGCCAACATTGTGATTGAGTTGACCATGTGAAAGATCAGATTTTTAATATTCATCTTTGTGAGCATTGTGGTAAGCACACTCATCATTGAAAAAATGTTCCAAAAACAAAGTTCTTGTAAGAACAAATATTCATCTTGGTTGGATTGCTTCTTGGAAATGGTATTCAACAATAAAGAAGATATATCGGTCATACCTCACGAATGTTTCTAGAGTATTGAATAATCTTGCAATGAATACTTCTTCATCTTCTCACCTTATATCTAATATGGGGGGAATTGAGGCCAGTTATGTTAGAAAATGTAACTAGGTTCAGTCTTCATAATGACATGTAATTATGATTCTATGTAATAGATGAAAAGAAGAAAATAAAATTATTGTAATGCTTGCATCATGGGTGTCATGAGGATATTGTCATCCAATAATAAAATTCCAAAGTGTCATTTTCATGTAATGAAGGCATGCTACACATTGTAAAGAGTCATGTGTCTTTGAAATGAACCCTCCAAGACCTTGTCACTACCCCTGACTCAAGTCATCCTAAAACGAAGAGATAAATCTAGAAGTTGAAGTCAACCTTTCTCTAAGGGATCATGTTGGCCTAAAGAGTCATGACCAACAACTATATATACTGATGCTCGGCCTCATTTGGAAGCAAGAAATTCGGTGAAGAAAGTCTCTAATAAGAAGAACACAATACATCTTAGGAGAAGCCTTAAGGTTAGCGAGGGAAGAATAAATGGTAGCAAAGGGAAGACTCTTCGTTGTGAACTATTTTCAGGCCAGATTACCCTAACATGCGCGAAATATTGCAGGTCCAAAGTTGTCAAGGATATACTGAAGTTTGCAATCATAAAAGGGTGATCAAGTTTGGGAAAGGACTTTTCCCAAGGAAGCTGAGTAAGGAAGTGAAAGGATTCTCCCTCTTAATCAGAATAATGAAGGAGTAAAGATAATCTAGGGTTTATGTTGTAAGGTTACAGATCTACAAGAAGAGGTTGAAATTTTGAAGGAAGGAGAAGAGGAAGAACAATGTTGAAGAGAAGGTTAGTGAAATGGTCTTCAGAGGGCTTTAGTGTTAAGGGTCTTTTTCATGGTCTTGGTATTCGTGAGCTTAAGTTTCTATAAGAATAATTTCGATTGGGACTTCCTCCCAAGGAGTGAGAGGTTTTAGACTTGACTGACAAGCCTATATACCGTGTCTTTTGTCTCTTTATTATTCATGATTTGGTAATTTTCTTGATGGAAATAATACAATAATAACTCAATAAGAGAAGATTATTACCAATAAGTAAAAATAATATCACAATAAATTATCATAAGTAGAGAAATCACCTAACTATTAATGCCCTAGATTTCTTAACATGGTATCAGAGCTAAGGTGCTAAAGTCAAGGAGGGGCATCTAATCAAAGGAGACACACAAGGACCAAGTTTTAAGAAATGGATAAAAGTGATACAAAGAATACCATTGTGAAATATAAATATCTACATCATACTGAAATTGTAGATCAAATAAATCTACTTCAACAAGAGTCCTAGAATAATCATCGTGGAGGAAGCAGAAAAAAAGTGAAAACCCTAGAAGAATTTCTTGCAACACCCTCCTCCCACATCGACCCAAGTAACCATGCCAGTCGAGGTAAACATGAGATGAGAGGGTAATATGATAAAATTCGACCTCCTGTGTGACCTCAAGGAAGTGGAATTAATAGAACATCACATAGAGTCATCCAACATCCTCAATAGAACCCTCATGAGACAAGTCATCCACTCAGACATCCTTCCCCTAGGTCCCACTGTTGTTGTGGACCTCTTAGGCCATAGTCCCTCTAATTATATGGGAAAGGGAGTGAGTATAAACCCAAATTCACTCACATAGGCTTGCCTACCAGTGATTGTGGACTAGAATTTCTAGTTCTGTGCCAGCGACCCCAGGATTTAAGCCACTCTTTCAGGATGAGAGCCCAAACCACTACCGAGAATGGAATGATAGCTTGGAATCGGGAGATGTACATGAAAATAATGATGCAAAAGAAATAAGTTGATCAATAACTTAACCATACCCCTACTAGCCATGACAGGCATTTCATCAAACATATCACGAAAATGTAACCTACAGTTGTAAAAAACAGAATTAAGTGTAGGGATATCATACTTATATGAGAATCATTATGAACCATTGTTCCCTATTTCCATTTGTTGTATTATCATCTATTAGGTCATATACACATTATCCATTCACGTATAAGTAAAAACATGCTGAGAGCCATACATAGCTACTGTCACAAAATGTACATATAACTACTATAATAGGAACACAAATACCGTAAACATGTCAGCCATAAAAATCCATATATACAGTAGTAAATTTTCACATGAAAATCAAGGGAATGAATTTCTCATTAATGAATGAAATAAACCAACCCGAGATGGGACTACCATGTTCCACCTGACCATAGAAGGGTTGACAAAAATCTCTCTTCACCCATTCAACCTCGTTCCAATTTCCAAACATGAATGTGGGATCTTATATAACACATCAATGATACCTCATCCAGGGCTTCCAGAGGCCATCCACCTCAACTCATCAAATGGTGATTCCACCTCAATATTGGAGATCACAATACCATCATCAAATCGGTCTCCATCCAAGCCTTCCATGGCTTCCAAATCATTTGTCCAAGCAAGGCTTGAAGAACTAGTAACTCAACGCACAAATTATACAAGGTTTCTAGAGCATTTGTCCAACCAAGGCTTCCAAGACTAGTAACTCAACCAACTAAGGGCTTCCAAAGCATTTTCCCAACTAAGGCTTGTAGCAGTAGTAACTCAAACAAAGTTTTTATAGGGTTTCCATAGTGTTTTTTCAACCAAGGCTTCGAGGACTAATAACTCAACCCAATCTAAGGAACATGAGAACCAACCTAAAACAAAACCATGAAAGTAAACCCAAAATCACCATGGCTATCTAGGAAATGGCAAGGCTAGGCAATGCACTATCGATCCAGGAAATCCTCCATGTCAATGATAGATCACAACCAAGAAACCACATGCATGTGTCGTGCATGCCAAAACTAGTGAAGAAACCATACATGAAACTTAGTACCTGCAAGCAAATTTGATGTAGTTGTTGATCATGATGCCCTCTTGTGATTTGCCTCTCCTCCTTTGCCTTCTTTCTATAAGAATCCAAATATGCTACACCCTCCAAGAGTGCTCCAAGAAAACTCTAAGTCTCCAAGAGTATGAGAGAGAGCTTCAACACTGAATTGACCAAGTCCTACTATTGGGGGATAAAACACCCTGGAGTTTGAGTTGCAAAACCTAATAGTCAAAGGGCGTACACCAACAAGAACAAAGAAAAAAAGTAGTCCTAATGCTTAAACTACTAAAGTGGGATGAAGAGATAGTACCCGTAGGTCCTACATTTGAGGATGTTCCCATAGGGTCCAAACCCTCTACTTCCTCCAATGCTTCAAAACCTGTAACTCATTATAGAAAAGGATATATACTAGAAGTAGTTCAAACCATGTTCAAGATATGAATGTTATATCATATAAGCATATAGATATAAAACATGAAATCATACATAATTAGATCATAACATGAGTTAAAGCATAAAAATCATTATATCAGGAATAAGACAAATCTTCTTTATTGATGTATGCAAAGAATGTGGAAGAATACAACCTGATTCGACCATGGCTCCAAGCAAAACATTCCTCCGAATTCGTCCAACCCAAGCCTCAACAATCCTCTTTCAAATGCATACACATAAATGCCATATAAAGGATATGGAAATCTCTATGAGGAAACAAGGGTTTCCTATAGCTGGGAGTACAGAAGGCACGTGGATAAATTAGACTTGATCAAGGACCAATTGGATATAATATCAATATCCTATCTTTCCCTTCCCCCCTCAGGCCTTCCCATGAGGTGTATTTATATTACCACAAAATAGTTGTTTCATATGGGATACAGTTAGGCCATGGGCTCCTATAGGTGGGCTTCTGGTGTAACCCATAAATCATGCCCATAAAATAGGGATTTTATATTTTTTTAATATTTCAAACTATATACATGGGTTGGGTATAGTTGGACCCACGTGTGCATGTGCTTTTTGATGAGAAGAGTTGCGTATGGAATTTAAAATAATGGTTTTAGTAAATGGACCAAGTCTAAAGGGAAAGGGTTGCCCAAAGCCATGACTCAGAGCATCAAGTATACACCGGTGATAAATGATGCTATAACAAATACCCCCTAATATATGAGGTCATAAGGGGTACATGATGGCTAGAATGTATTAAGTGTATAGAAAGAATCATGTGAGGACTTGGGAGGAGATCACCAAATTCCAGCATACCAAACTAGTGGAAGAGATTAGAAAGAAATGTCATGTCTAAGGCGGGCATATCCATACTCAGAGATAGTAAATCATGTTGCATATCAAGTGTAGAGTGGATCCAATTTGTATACAAGTACAAAGGAAACCGAGAAATACATAGTGGATCATCCGATCATAACCACAAAAGTACATATCAAGGCCATTTCACAATATCACATAGAAAAAAAATGATCAATGACGTTGAAGGAGATATCTGATCACTCATGTCACATAACTGATCCTCAAAGTACCAAGTCAAAAAGTGAAATAATGGTACTGCATGCAACTCAGGTGCCAACATATAAAATGTTGTTGTGATGAACAACAACATATAAGGTGGATGGTGTCACTAGAAGAAAATTGGAGGTACTGACAAGTGAACCAAAAAATGCTAATGCAACCCAAGGACTTCACCAACTACCATCGTATATTTCTACACTATGGGAATAAATGAGCTGAAGTATTCCATGTGAGAAATCGTTTGATTACCAGTCATTGATGTATACCATTAAAAAATGCGAGACAAATCACCAATAATGATGATGAGAGTTAAGGTACCCGAGTACAATCTAACAAGTGTGAATAAATGAGTTGAAGTCGAACACTTGAGAGAATCTACCAATTAGGAGACATTGATGTAATATCACTGTCGATAGTGAAGGAGTCTGCCACTGATGACTGCAAAACCTAAGGTACTGCCAAAGGGATCTAAACCTTATTCCCAAAGATTTGGTGGAAGGAAGGCACTAAGGCATCCCACATCAATCTAGTTTGAGTGTAACCCGTAGGCCAATAATTTGGAAGGAATCAGATGAAGAAAGATGAAGTAACCATACTAGAGCATGTTTCGGCGTACACAAGATGTGGCTAACGCATGACAGTAACCATCTGAACCAACCAATAATGAAAGCTGATAGAGAGGCAAGGAATCCACCAATAGGATCAAATGGAAACCAAGGTACTGCACGAAACCCAATGTGTGATAATGTAAGCTGACTTCGAACAAAAGGAAAACCACTCAGTCAAAGACCCATGATGTTGATCGATACTGAGTACAAGGTCACCTATCAATGATGGAAATAAGGCCATGGTGCAGCTCTAGGCCTACTCTCTGAGAAATTTGTCGAATTTGATAAGAACAAACCCACCAGCAAGAAGTCAATGGAGACCTTCTTAACAATCATGAGCAAAGGACAAAATAGTTGATGTGATACTAAGCATAACTCTGACAGGCTGAGTATAGCAGACTGAAAATGAGTTAAGGGACACCGCAGAAAAGTCGACTCAGGTTTACTTCCATTGAACAAAATCACGAATCAAATGTGATTATATGGCCACATACAATAACTTTGTATAAGTTTTTCATGTAGGAGGCATAAACAAACTCTCCATATGATTGGAAGATATAAACAATTGGAGGAGTACTGACTCAATGACAAGGTTATGGCTCTCCTAAGTCAAACTAAAGCCCATTCAAATGGAGGAAACACTTGCTTTGAGTGCTTTGTTCAAGGGAGACACAACTGACTCTTGTTTCCATCAATTATGGAAGTAAAGTCTCCTTCTCGCTCTTTTTTGCAATATATATTTTTTTGTATTTTTAATATTTAAAAATCCAAAAAAATAATAAAATAATTCATATGGTATAGTGGAAAGAACGAGTGTCTGAATACATATGTGATAGCTCTTTGGAGTGGAACATTCCTATGCCTAATGCAAGGTGAAAAAACTAGACAATGACACTTAAAGGGATGTTCTTTCCATAGGCATAAGGTGTCAAGTTGCAGAGGCTAAGTTATTGAAAGGTTAATTTTGCAGAAAGACACGGTCAAAAAGTGGCTTATACATGAGTCCAAGTGAAGCTAGATTAAAGAAAAAAGGTACAAATAGTCAACATTCAATGCAGCAATACAAATCAACATGTGGCAGCCTATATGGTATAAAGCCAGAAAAATAACAAAGAAGAAGAGGAATTAGGCTTCACCACAAAGTCATGGCGGGACTAAATAGGACTCTCGAGCCTAAGAACAAAATTTTAGCATGGGTTTCAAGTGAAAACAAGGTACTATTTAGGGTGCCCATGATAAGGTAGTCTCTACCACACGAGTTATGGCACTTCTAAGCAATGAGAAGGTTTTGAATCATATCCTGGTGGGCTTGATCCTAAGGCTAAAATGGAAAGGAAACTGATAAATTCACAATGTAGGTGAAAAACCTAACCTATGTGCCAGTTTCAAGAACCAATACCTGTTAGAGTGAATCAACCATAAAAACTCCCAAAGGATAAGTGTTCCAAGTTATATAGACATAATTAGGAACACTAGACAAGAATTTAATACATCCCATATATAAACTTCAGATAAAATCTTGTGTTATAGAATAGAAAACTTGAAAGTGTGTACCTTATATGTACAATATGGTACAGGGAACCACACAGCCTTGCAACTTTCACATAATAGTTCTTCAAGACAAACCCCTTGTGGGGCTCAAGCCAAGGACTCCTTTAGTAGTTAAAACTCATGGCTTCAAAAAGTTCCTCCCATGAAGGCAACTCAACTTAAAATAAATCATGAGAACTATAAGGATCAAAATAGGGAATTAAGAGGTTGCATGTGTCCATAGGAGAAATCACTCGGTCAACTACTAGGACCAAGTCCCAAGAAGGAAAATAATAGTTCAAAGGATCCATCTCAGAAGCAATTGACCATTGAGGATATGATGCCACATAGTTCACCCGTGTCCAGGTAGAGTCTACCTGAACTCTTGGAACATACGAAGGGGTATTCTGTAGTAAATTCAAATTAGGGGGGTGATTATCAAATGCAGGTTGATCAATAATGACAATATTTCTGTTATGAGGAAAATGCATCACTCGGAAGAGTGAAGACACCACAACATTCATAGAAAAATTCATGCCCAACCACCACCATCAACTACCATTATATAGATTAAGATTGTATTCCCACCTAAAGTAATAGGCAATTGAGGAAGAACACCCATAGGTTCACTAGGTCTTCTATCATAGGCTAATAAATGACTATCGACTGCCAAAAATTTTGGATAACCCAATGTTTTCCAAGTCAAGGAGGATATAGTTCTTGTAGAGGATCCTTCATCAATCATACATTGATATACGTTTATGGAATTAAATCTAACCGTTATTTGGAAAGGTGAAATAGAAGGAAGACGAGGCTTGACAAGATTATCCCAATAAAAGGAGACACTCCTAGAACTTTGAGGGGGTACACTCGAAGAGACTGGAATGACCCTTAAACCAGAAAACTATGTACTAGAAATCAATAAGACTTTGTTGTTAGGCACTTCACCCCCAAAAATAGGAGTGGAATCAGCGATAGATTGCATTATCTCAACCACTTCATCAACCAATGGTTGATTAGACTATTGAGAAACCATAATAGATTCAAGAGTAGAAGAACCATCCTACTCGAACCATAAACTTTGTACCATTGAAACAAGAGGGCACAAATGAGTAAGATCATCTCCCTTACATAGCTTACAAGCAAACTTTCCTTTAAATCTTCTATGCATATGTTTCTGATCATCATCCAATCCACCAACATGACTAGCAGTGGTTGGTAGAGAGTCCCTAACATGACTCATAAAGGTTAGTGACTCTTTCCCAAGTGAGATAGGACTTGTGCCCCTCGTCCTACTCACAGAAGCAGGTGAGTCAAAAGAAACATGACTCACAGAGGTAGGTGACCCATTTCTATTATGACTTGTAGTGACTATTCCACCAGCGTGACTTGCATCGGCTGAAAGTTCATCTCCAATGTGACTTGGAGGGGCTCATGAAGATTCATGTATAGAAGCATTCTTCTTCTTATTCTTCCTCTTTCTCTTCTTTTAAGATCTCTTATTACAAGAGGGAAGAGAAAGATTAATCCCATATTTCTCCTTTGAAGAAGATGAGCAACTAACACCCATTTGATGACCTTGAAATAAAACATTCATCTAAGAAGCTTCAAGAACATTTGGAATATTTAGAGTGGACGACATCCAAACAGGTAGTCCAACATTCAAACCAAGAATATTCAAAGTGGCCATCAAGGGGGTACCAACGTTTCTAAAAAAGGGAAAGCACAAGGATCCCCTTTTGGAAGGGTCCCTTGGTTGGCCTCCATAGGAATATTGGCGATAACCAATACGCAAATCCTTCCCTTACAGGATCATACAAATGACTTTCCAAGGAAGACAAATGCACAATCAAACCTTTTCCCTTAAGGAGGAAACTACACAACTTTCAAAAGAAAGATCAAAAGCATTTCAAGACCATTGGAGTGGTTGGTCATTCACTCATAATCTAAAGTTGAAAGGTTACAAGACCAATCCACCTAAAGCCAACTAAATACAAAGAGCAAAGAGCACGCCAACATAAAGTGCATAAAGATGCAACCAATCAATCAATTAATTATTTCCGCTCCGAGTGGTTAGGACCAGACACCAAAATATAAGAAATAGAACTAAAGAACCTTCTGAAGATAGTTTTGGATAATTATGGTGCAAGTCTACCCGCGAAGGTAACATAAAAAGTTATGCTAACCCCCAGACAAAAGCCTTTTTTGGTGCAAGTAACCCATCTTTGTAAGGGAACCCTCCAGAAGTAATAATGAGAGTGACACAACGTCTACCTTAGGTACCACGGGTATTCCCCCTGCAATCACATGTGTGGTTCCAAGGAATGGAACATAAGGTCACTAGTTCATATCGGAATCCATGCAGAATAGTATTTGGTCGGGATCCAACAAGTAGGAGAGGGGGTATCTCTTTTCCCTTCCTTCACTTGCTCTCGTGCTTAACTCCCAGAAGAGAAGAGATTTCCAGACAACTTAGAAACAATGGATTTCACTCCTTTAATCAACTTCTATGTTTAGATTCAGAGTGTCCTTAGAGAGTTAACTCTCCACACACCTATTTCAAGGCCCTAAATGACCTATACTAGTTGATGTATATATGACAAATCAAAAAATTCTAGTTCATTTTAGTTTTAGCTTTTTATTTTAATGGATGTTCTTAAGTCAAGGAAAAATGGAAGTGCAAATCATGATGTTATTTGACGCAAAAATAAATCAATATAAAACCTGGCTACATGCATATGCAACTCTTTTTTCTTCAGTGAAAGAGATTTCTACAAGGTTCTATGAACAAACTACGAAAGAAAAAATTATGTTTTCTTTTTCAAAACACACGCTAACACACTCAAAATCTATAAAAATACTAAAAATGCTTACAATTCACCTATCGTAATGCAAACTAAAAATGGTTAATGCAAGATTCCAAGTATTTCTCTTAAAGAATGTGTTTCTCAAATAGTTCAAGAGGTCAAAACTTGACAAAAAGGAGGAACAAATTCAATCAAAAACGTTTCTCCAAAATCAAACAAATTCAAACTAATGAAAAGACTTTCTTACTATAAAATGATAAGAAGACCAAAAAGAAAACCAAAAAGAAAAAGAAAAGCAACAAAAATATGTTTTTATATTTTTTCGTTTTAAGGGGAGAAAGAGTTCTTTAGAAAGAAAAAACTACTAAATACTTCAAGATCAATATTGAAGCATAAAGAACCTCAAATTTCACAAGACATAGGAATCATTAACATGATAAGACTTAAAGTGAAAAGAGGCTACAAACTCAAACAAAGTGATCTAAAAAACAATATAATAACTCCAAGAAACAAGAAATATTTCAAGAAGACCAAGAAAAACTTTTCAAGATTGCAAGAAAGACTTTCTCAAAAACCAAGAAAAAACTAAATATGTCAGCTTTTAAGAAGTAAAGGAAAATTAATGTAACGGCTGGCTTATAACTCAATTGAGACCAATTCCTTGTTCTAAAAGCATAGAATAGCCAATAATTTCTCTAATAAGCCTTGAACCCAAACACAAAAACTGACACTTCACAAAAAAGAAAAACTTAGGTTGATTACGTTTTTCCATAAAGAGATAGGAAAATGAAAATATGCACAAAGCAAGACTCTCCCAGAAAATCAATGACTAAATCGAAGCATTAAAAATCAGGCAAAAACCTTTACTTGACTTAGAATTTGAAAAATTCATTCAAAACTAAGCATATGTGACTATGCAGTGACAGACCTACGTGTATACACGAATGTACTCAAGGAAACATGTGTATACACGTGTTTATTTGGACAAAAACATGTGTGTACATGACTATGTGAATTAAAAACCACGTATACAAAAGCCAACAAAGAAAAAATAAAAATTTAGGCTAATCCAAAAGATCAGACTTTTTTCCCAGATTGCAAATAAGTCAAAGGTACTAGAAAAACCAAGAAACCAAACAAAAAATCTCAGATCAAGAGAGAAACAACCCAAACAAGGAAATACAAGATTGTATTCCCCAGTGGAGTCGCCAATTATGTTGCGGAATAAAACACCCTATGGTCTGGGTTGAGAACCCCAATAGATCAAAGGGCATACACTAACAAGAAGGAATAAAACAAGTAGTCCTAATGCTTGAACTACTAAAGTGGGATGAATAGATAGTATCTGCAGGCCCTACGTTTGAGGATGTTCTCGTAGGGTCCAAACCCTCTGCTTCCTCGAATGCTTCAAAACCTACAACTCATTCTATAAAACCATATATACTTGCATTAGTTCAAAGCATGTTCAAGATATAAATGTTAGATCATATAAGAATATAGATATAAAACATGAAACCATACATAATTAGATCATAACATGAATAAATATCATCACATCAGGAACAAGACAAAGCTTATTTATTCACATCTGCAAAGAATGTGGAAGAATACAACCTGATTCAACCACGGCTCCAAGAGAAACCATCCTCCGGATCCGTCGAGCCCAAGCCTCAACAATCCTCTTTCAAATGCATACACATAGATGCCATATAAAGGAGATGGACATCTATATGAGGAAACAAGGGTTTGCTAAAGCTTGGAGTGTAGGAGGCACAAGGATAAATCATACTTGATCAATAACTAATTAGATATAATATCAATATTCTATCTTTCTCTTCCCCCTCAGGCCTTCCCAAGAGGTGTATTTATATCACCCCAAAATAGTTCTTTCAGTAGGGATACAGTTAGGCCACGAGCTCCTGTAGGTGAGTTTCTGGTGTAACTCGTAAACCTTGCCCATAAAATAGGGATTTTATATTATTTTAATATTTCAAATTATATAGGCAGGTTAGGTATAGCTGACCCTATGTGTGCACGCACTTTTTGAAGGGAGAAATCACGTATGGAATTTAAAATAATGCTTTTTAGTAAATGGACAAATTCTGAAGGAAAAGGGTTGCCCAAGGCCATGACTTAGAGCATCAAGTATACAAGGGTGATAAATGATTCTATAACACTTGCCCACTGATCCTCATACGTCTTTTTATTAATGAGACCTCAATTTTTCTTCATTTTTCTTTATCTACCTTCATTTTCCTCCTCACATCCAACTTGTGACCTTTCACCTTTCATTTGTCCCATTATTTTCATAAATAAATGTGCCAAAATAACTTTTTGTCTCTTTAATTCCTTAGTCATTTCCTTTGCCAATTTCCTTAGCCATAAAAAACCAAATGAACTCCCACTAGGATGCCCTACCCCCTATTTAGCTTGGAATACATGTCCCATCATCCATGGTATTTATATATTTTTACATTGAATTTTCACAGGGTTTGTTGCAGAACCCTCCCCCTTAGGGGAACACCGTCCTTAGTGTTTAATGACACCTATATCCAACAAGACCACTAAAAACAAAAAAAACTGCCCATGGAGATTTATAACATGGCTCTTCGCAGTATTTACAATGACCATGTGCTAAAACAAAACATCATGAAAACATGACAACATACCACATAGTGGAGCTTTATAACACAACTCATTACGATATTTAAAATAATCACATATACACATCCGCTAAACTAGAAAATAATATAATATGATGCCCTTACAAATCAACAAGGGAATCCATAGGCTCACACCTCCTTCCCAGGAAGTCTAGAATCTATTGCCACAATCAAAGCTGCATCCAATGTCTAGCGTTGCAGTTGCGTGCCACTTGTCCTCTCAGTGAACAATTATGAGATCATTTTTCCAAGGTGCACTCTCAATGTGCATCTGATTCCATTTAGAAATGCTAATTACCAAAACAAATCCATCCACAGCCTTCCCTTATCTTCTACACAATCCCTCGAGAAATTTGGTCAACCCTTCCATGCAGTCACTCACCTTCCAAGTTTTGTTGGCACCCCCATCCAGGGTAGTCCATCCCTTTGCAAGGTTTCCTCACATCAGAAGATACAAAAACCAAGGCATATACCTTCCTCAAAACCATCATACTGGTCATAGCATGCTCATGGAAATAAATGGACACAATTGGGTGCCAGTGTCCCACAATGGCATTGTTCCTGAAGTGATTTACCAACATACAGATGCATATTCCAATTATTTTCACTGCTGTTGCTGATTCTTGCAGTTGATTTTAACCACCCAACCAGGCATTTCCGTGCTTCATGTACCAAGCACATAAATTCCATTAGATTCAAAATAAATTGAAATAACTTCAAATTATATCTCATTGGTAGATCTTCAATAAGGTACATTTGGAATCCTGTTTACTTCATGTCACGACAATTCAAACCAGCATCATGGATAAAAACATCACAAATGGTTAACTCAAAACATAACCATCTGTTGTACTGTTCAATAAACCCCCATTTATTGATTTAATAGTTAATATTATATTGATAAATGGGGACCCTTTATAAAAAAATCCTCCAAAAAAACCTTAGCATTTAAGCAGTTTCTTTTTGAATTCTTAGGAATAAATTTCTAAATAATATAAGGTATCAAGCCAAATCCATTTACGACTAGCAATTCTTGCTTTATCGCATATCACAGTGTCATGTGTGTCAAACTTTAATTAACAAATCAGGATTTGTGAATTGCGATAAGAAGGGATAACCGTAATAAGCTTAGGGTATCATTAAAATTTCTATTTAAAACAAGTTTAAAACTAAGACTTAAAATATTTATTGTAGAATAAAGTGGCTATCGCAATCACATATCAACATTCACAAAAAGCACAACTAACAAGACCTTTGGAATATGTGAATTCCGATATTGTGACATAACAAGCCAAAACTTATCGTATCATGACACTTTACTCAAAGGCCATTCTTGTAAACTATGAAAAGTTTGTGAAACATGATATGACCCGGATCCGATGGAAGTTTGTAATAAATGCTATAAACTTTGGTTAAAGTCTGGCACATAGTAATAGGTCACATTATGCAATAAATATTTATTAAAGAAAAATGCACTTTAAACGATAAAAGGTACACCTCTCACATAGCATCTCGCAAAATTATAAACAACTCCGAAATAACGCATGATCTAAAATGCGATATTGCAATAATCTTTATCGCAATCGCATAATCAACATTTCACACTCTAAAATTATCACCTTAAATGTTTTCTTTACACGTTTGCGATGCGATGACTTAAATGAGTAATAAAGGCTAGGATAAAAGATCTTAGCCCATATTTAATAAGTTTTAATGGCATTTATGTTTAAAACGACTCGACGTGATTTGATATATTTCATTTTCATTTTTAAATAAAAGCTTCTTCTTTGTCACCTTTCAGAATTAGCTGTATCATTGAATTTTCACTGTCATTTTCACTCTGTGTTTATCTGATAATCTCCATTGCTCCATTTCAGGGAACCTCTCAAGAAAAAAATGTTGGAAAAGATGGCGAAGAAGGGAAAATCTACTCCATCTGAGAAATCAGACATGATACCACTTTTCTCTGATACCACTTGCAATAAAGACGGAGGAATCACATCATGGGAAGCTATGTATAACCTACTGGAAGGAGAGAAACCTAGGCCACTGGAAACAAAGGCAACAACTAATGCCAAAGAATCGTGAGACACTACCTACTTTTAGGAAGCATGTTCAAATTTACATAGAATAACTGCAAGGCCTAAGATATTACCATACACAGATATGGTAAAATGGTTGATTAATGATGTAGATGTATCAAAAAGAACTATCAGGAATGCAAGACATGAGATCATGGGGCCTTTCACACTAGACAATCTACGCCAGATGTACCATCTACCAAAGCCTCAAAATCTCTATAACAAAGATTTCCTTGAGCATTTCACCAAAGTGAACGCGGATCCATTAGACATTACAAAGACCTGGAGGTTAGGCGGAGGTAAATTCAAACAGGAGAATCTTGTATGTACCCGATTGCATCCCTCTCTACCCCACATAATTTCGAACCTGCTACTATGTGTAGATTATTTTGTAAAGCTAATAGCACCAAATTTTCTATGGAGTGGCTTTCATTAATTGATGTAGCAATTAACACAAGAATTATGAACTAGTGCCAAATTTTATCAGACAATTTAGCAATGGCTATTAGGTAATATAGACAGAAGAGAAGTGTTTCCTCAAGAATTCCCCCCCCCCCCTTTCTTAGGAGTGCTTATGTTATGGACACCATTTGTTTTTGTTCTCAATTTCTAAACATGGGTTGGAAGTGGGCTTTACAAAACCCTCTCCCCATCCATATATACCATAAAATCTTGAGGGAATCCCAATTCAATCCCCATTCTTACAAAATTTGCCAGGGTATTATGCTTTCTATTCATAAAACGATTTTTGATAGAATAGCCCCTAGGTTTTTTGAAGAAGACAAGATAAACATCTTTCCAGTTGCAATATGGTTTGGTGAAGAAGCTTTCACTTATATCAGAGTTTTTTTTAGCATTATTGCTCCACAAGTCCTCCCATATTGTGTTCCAGGAAAGCTATTGGCCAGAGAGATAGCTTACCAGACTGCAAGGGAGGGTGGTTTAACCAAACCCCTAAGGGAATAGAAGAAAGCCATTTGGCCAACCTTCCCATTACAATGTGGCACTTTCGCACTACATGACTATGGGCATAGTACCAGGGAGATAGTATGACACAAATCAAGTTGCTAAGGAAGTCACCACCATGGTTAAAGTCAAACAGTTTACTCATGAAGGGGATTGCTTTGATGACTCTTTCAAGGAGCAGAAACATTTTCATAATTTCTACATTTGGCATCATTGGAGTTAAGCCTAGATGATATTAATTCTTTTCATGTATATAGGAATAAGATATTGTTAAAGGTCCCATTGGACCTATTACAAATTGAACCAAGAAAAGAATCGACTCCTAACATAAGTTTGGAGGGAAGTTCAAAGGAAAATTATAATGAGGAAACCCAAGATAAGTCGACTCACAAGTCAAAACACTCAGAACAAAAATCTTAGAATGGAGAAGAAAATCCTAATAAAGATTCTTATAAAGATACAGAAGGAATTACTGAGGAAATGGTTGAACATGCCTTGTCCAAGAAGCAGACAGAGGTTAGTTCCACTTCAACTCAACTAGGGAAGATTCAAGTCATTGACCTAGAGAAGGAATGGGATAAATTCAATAACAAGCTCCAAAAAGACACAAATCTTGAGGAAACATCTAAATTGCAAACCCCCAAACAGACTCAACAAAAAAAAAATCCAGAAACAACAAACCAAGAGGCTACACACACTCAAGATATTGAGGTTATTCCTACTTTTCCTACTTCTGAAATTGTCTTGAAAATTGAAGAGTTACCTCCATTAGATATATGCTACAGTCCTACTCATAAGGTTGTAGTTAAAAGGCAAAGAAATAAGAGGAAATTAGACACCATGATTGTTGCAACTTCAGAGAATGAATCAATTGACATTGTGTGGAAGGACACTCCTGTTGACCCATTATAAAATCTTACAAAGTTTTCATAGTTTGCAAGAGTTTATGCCACAATGACCATTGATAAGGAAATGGAAGTTTGAATGTTGCTAAAAGAAAAAAGAATAGAAAATTCTTCTTCTTGAATAGAAATTAGAAGAAAAAAAAAATAATCAGCAAGCATAATAATAGGTAGCTTAGCTTCAGAGGGAATTCAAGCAAATGAGGTTACAACACCAGGCCAGCTTATCAGAAAAGGGCTTGAAGATTCACCAAATGCATGTTGGGTTGTGCTATATTCTTTCCACGACTAGCCCATGTAGCTAACCAGTAAGTTAGAAGGGGAGCAAAGCCCCCCCTTTGTTGCATCGATTTTGTTGCGGGTTGGGGGAGGGGGTCACATGGGGTTTGAGGGGTGCAGGTAACCCCACTCTACAGGGTCCAAGGCAGTGCCCCGTAATTTTTTTTTTTTGGACGCTACATTAGGTTGGGTGGACCTACCTATGGTTTTGTGCATGATTTTTTTCACATGGTTTTGGACACGATGGTTTTCGGTCCATGGTATTGGATGCTTCAGCTTGTATAAATATGTATTGTAAAATTGAAAGGAACATAATGAAAAATCAAGCTGGTAGTCCCAGTTTTGGGATCCAGGGGAAAATCTCTATGTATATGTGTTTTGTGTGTTATACTCTCGCATTGTTTATTTTCTGTGTTTTAGAATTCGTATGCAGGTAATTTCTATTCGGGGTTAAAACCTACATTTGGTATCAGAGCTATTTTGGCTTGAAGGGGACACCTTTGTTGTTGAGGGGTTTCGCTTGGGCCTATGATAAACCCTGTTCAGTGGGAGATCCGGGAGATCAATTCTGGTGGTGAAAGAAGATGGCGAGTAGTGGAAAGATAGAGATCGAGAAATTTAATGGTCAGATTTTTTAGTTGTGGAAACTCAAGATGGAGGATCTGTTGGTGGATAAAGATCAGTTGATCGCGGTAGATCCAGGTACTAAACCAATGGGAGTGTTCGATGAAGAATGGAAGAAGTTGGATCGAAAGGCAAAGAGATATATGCGATTGTGTCTTATATTCAGTATTGTTGAATGTATCAGGGGAAGCTATGACAAAGGTTTTGTGGAACAAGTTAGGGACTTTGTACCAATCTATGTCTCTGGTGAATAAATCGTTCCTGCGGAAAAAGTTGTATAACCTGAGGATGAAAGATGGAGACTCGGTGATAGATCATCTGAATGCATTTAATATTGTGGTAAGTCAGTTATTATCTGTTGATATTAACATTTCAAATGAAGATAAGTGCATCAGTTTGTTGTGCTCTCTACCAAATTCGTGGGATATTCTGGTTATTGCAATAAGTAGCAATACAACTGCCTTGTAGTTTGATGAAATAGTCTCTGTTATGAAACCAGCTCAAGAAAAGATAGAAAAGATAGATCAACGCCTTAGAATTCAGCCTCTTCGAGGGGGAAACCTCCTTTACATTACATAAATGAACAATTCTTGGATGATTCAAATGACAAAACCTCCTTTCTATATATAGGAGTCTAAGGAGTCACAATATAATCCAGCCGACCTAACAATAATAATATAAAGCCACAAAAATAACAATAGAGGGATTCTATGGGGCACAAAAATAACAATATGGGGGTAATAGGGGCACAACAATATAAATAAGGGGTATAACTACAATAGTAATGGGGTAATCACCAGTATTATAGGGACCCAACATGCCCCTCTCCTTCAAAAAAGTGTTTTCCTCAACGCTTGAGTAGTTCTGGATACTTCTGCATAAAATTCTCATCCTCCCATGTGGAATCTTCAGCGGATAAGTTCTTCCACTTGATAAGATACTCTGAAATTGATCGATTTCGTAGCTGTCAAGTTCTTGTTTCTGTGACTACTTCTGGTTCCAATATAATTTTCCCTTCCTCGTCAAGTTCTGGCAATATTGTTTGAATTGGGAGCTTGTCGCCTATAGCCTTCTTTAAACATGAAACATGGAAAACTGGGTGCAATCGAGAAGCTGCAGGAAGCTCCAATTTGTATGCCATAGTACCAATCTTTTGCAACACCTTGTACGGACCATAATACTTTGGTGATAATTTATTATCCTTCTTAGCTTGCTTTAGGGACATTTTCTTATATGGTTGTAGCCGTAGGAATACCCAATCACCTACATCAAAACTACTTTCACTGCGATGTTGATCTGCCTGTTGTTTCATTCTATTTTGTGCCAACACGAGGTTATCCTTTAAGAGTTGGAGGACTTGTTGTTGATGTTTGATGTGATGTTCCACTGCCTGAACCTTAGAATTTTCTCTTAAATATGATGTGATGCATGGTGGTTGATACCCATAAAGTGCCATAAATGGGGTCATTTTTGTTGCTGTATGGAAGGAAGTGTTATACCACCATTCAGCCAGAGGCAACCATTTGACCTATTGTGTCTGCTTATCAGATACAAAGCAACGAAGATATCCTTCCAAACATTTGTTTACTATCTTAGTTTGCCCATCAGATTGAGGATGATAAGATGAGCTATGACCTAACTGAGTATGTTATAGACATTTTTGTGCCCTACTACTCCAAGCATGAAATGTCCATAAACCAAGGGCTCCTAAGTCTCTAAAAGTGTTGTTCTAACCCCTAAAGGAACAAGGTCAATAGATTACAGCTTCTCCTAGAAGTTCTCCACCAGAAACTCCTCAGAATTGGTTAAAACAAGATCATTTCAGCTGCTCCACTGGCTAGGTGCGTTGCATTACACCCAAATACATTGTCAGGGTGCGTTGCATTTCAAAATTCCCTTCTGTGTGGTGCGATGGGCGAGAAATGACAAATGGCAGTGTCATTCTGCGAGGTGGAGAGACAATGGAAGCTTCCAGAATCTTCTCCTGTGACACTTGCCTCACTGAATTCGACGAAGGATGAGTAAGACGCCTTCAGTCTCCAAGTGGAAGCAAGAACTGACAGAGAGAAGACACTAATCAAATCACAAGCTGACTCATCCTCCTTACAGATATCTATATATGGATCCCTCATCCCAGAGATCCAGGGGCTGGAATTTTGCATATTGTAAGGAATTGTTGTTGGTTTCTAGAGACAAACATCATATTGTTGGGTGATTTATGCTTTGTTTGAGGTGAAGAGGGGCTTCTTTGCTTGGAGGTTGATGCTGGGTCGGAACCACTGGTTGTTACTCCTCCTAGATCTTTTCTTGTTTATCAATAAAAACTATTTGAGTTTTCCTCCATGCTTTTGTATCATTGATGCTTGTTACATTTGTATGGTTAACTTAAATATGATCCTAAGTTGTTTATGAATATAGATCCATGTCTTTGTATAGTGCTCTTCTCCTGTGATCTTACAGGTACTTTGTGAAGCTGGGCAAGCAAGGGAGCAGGTAGCTGGAGACTATCAAAGAAGAGAAGGATTGGATCAAAGGATTGGCGCAAGACACAGGTTGGTCCTTTCCATTCCTCTCTATCTATAATTCATAAAGGAAATACAAAAGTAGTTTTTCTCTGTTTGTTTCTAAGGTAGCTGTCACACCTTAGTGGGATAGAGCAGTTCTAAATAGACACTTTTCCCAGTAACAAAATGGCGACTCCGCTGGGGAATGTCTAATTAGTTTGTTTGTGTATCTCTTTGTTGTTTGTTTCATAAACTTATAAGTAACTTTCGAACTGCATTTGCCATAACAAATACAAAGTAGATAACTGATGCTTCAATCCATTCACTGGATCTGTTTATGATTTAAACAACTGATTCACAAACTATCTAATTGCCCTTGTGATAGCTCTTAGATCCTCCTTAGATCTACCCCTGATTATTGCATCACTGATTTCTTTTTACTCGGCCAAAAACCAAGGACTGAACTGCAAACTGTGACCCGGAACGCGGACAAAGTCTTGTTTCTGGCCCAGTGCAGGTACTGTTAAGATATTCTGAATTACAGTGCACTTCCCGAGTGGACAACCTGCGTTGCATTTCAGATTCTCTGTGTTATAGTTGCGCTGATCAGACTAGCTCTGTGCAGCTGTGGTTCTTGTGCTTCATCCTTTCCAGTTCTATCCCTGAATTTTGCTGCCTTTGATCAGTATATGTTTGTTTGAAACCTCTTTTCCTTTCTGTTATTCTGCCTCCTTTGTACAAAAGAACTGTAGATTTTTTTGTGTGTTTGTTGAGTCGTTTACAGTTTTCCATTGCAAAAGTAGAATAGTCGTATTGTCATACTTTGATTTGAATCTGTCGCAAGTGTCGATTTCAATCATAGGAGAAATTTTGATTGCTGTTGATGGTCGATTATACTGTTGCTATTGCCTTTGGTCCGAATTTGCAATTTTCTAGTGTCAAGAATGAGTGTTCATTTCAAAATCGTAAGGTGTCGTAATCATCTCTGTTTTTTATTTCGAAAAAAGTGTTTGTTTATATTTGTTGCTTGAAAAGAAATTCAGATTTGTACATCAACTTTCTTTTTAGCATCAATACTAAGAAAGTCGAAAACAAATACATGCATGTGCATTTGCATATAGACAGTCTTTTTGGCTTGATTTAGGAAAGTGCATTTACAGTGTGCTCTTTGCTCTTTGTGAAAAGATTGTGTCTTTATTTTCCCCCTGTAGCTAGGATTTTCGTAGCACAAAAGAGATAAAAGTTTGTTTATCATCTTTAGATTGCATTTTAGGAATTACATCTACATCTCGTGGTGAACCGGAAAGGCAAACTTCATAAACAAGATCAACTTAAAATAAATTCAATGAATCTAACAACGCTTTGGAACTTAACGCACAACATTTAGAGGTCTAGGCTAGAGACGTATTCCGGCGTCGTAAAGCCTGGTAACTATTGTCCTCACTGATGGTTGGGTGATTCCTCCACTTTGAGACGATAAGTGCCAGTACAGACTTGTGCTCCCACGTACCGTCGAGTATATTTTGGGAGACCCCTATAGGCTTAAATCCTTTATCCTTAGGAAGCCGTGTCTGCCGCCCTATCGATCGCAATGCACTGAACACAACATTTGGGAAGATTGACTACCGTACCGTAAAAATTATTCTTCAGTTTTGCGATTGGTTTGGTACTCCCTCTACCTAGATCTCTAGAGCAGTCCCTTTCGTTCCTTTTCAGACTCCTTAACAGAAAAGGTCCATCTGAGCACTTGTCACTTCAGGCTCATTAAAAATCGAAGGAGACTAGAGTCATCTTTTGTTTTTTCTCGACTCTTAAAAACTGAAAAAACAAGTTGTGTCAAAGCGTATAAAAATTTATTTTAAATGGAATATTCATTACCCCTTTCCTACGTTGATCTTGGGTTGAGAAAATGGAGTCAACCAACCAAGGAATTCCCCTTGGAGGAAATCCTAGTCCCTTCTCCTCTTGGGGAGATGTTGGTGCACCCCATATGGCCACATTGTCACTTCCAGGACTGAAAATTGGTTTGCCTGTATGGCTTTTCTCAACCTCTGTCGTTCAGAACACCACTATTCCTGAACAATCGAATCAGCAATTAGACGAGTCCAGAGTTGCCCACCAGCCTTCTACTTCCTCTAATTCTTCCTCTCCTCCTTCCTCTTCGCTTGATGGGGCTGGTAAAGCCAAAAGTCAAGTTCCTAAGGAGAATAAGGAAAAGAAGAAGAAAGAGAAGAAGAAGAAGGAGCCAAAAGCGAATGGGGGCAAACGGGTGTCGTATAACGAAAATCCACACACTGCACCGACCAGGCCTAAATCGCCATGTGTCATTTGCAAAGGAGACCACTTTCACAGAGATTGTCCTTGCATCCCTTAGATCTTAAGGGACTGGTCTCCTCGTTTGCACAACCCGGTGTCGTCAACCTCTGATGTTCACGTTGAAAACACACCGTCAACTAGTGAAAGTGAAGCCCCAGGACAAAAAGGGAAATGTAGATTTCCTTGTAAACTGTGCGAAGGCGATCATGCCGTCCACCGTTGTCCCTTCTTAGATGAAGCTAAAAGAGTTTTGGATGATCGCCCGGTTTCACCGTTACAACTTCCTCCTGGATATAAAAAACTCTTGTGAGTCCGTCACTAGTTGAAAATCCAGTTGACCCGCTCAGGTGGTCGGCCGAAGCATCTGTCATTGAAGATGAACCATCTAAATCCACACCAGACGAAAGTCAAAAGGTCGAGGCGGCAGTTGACCCATTCTTTCCTTCAGAGGTTCCATCTTCAGATGATATAATCACTGAAGAGAACAAGGATGACACCGTCCAAATTCTTTTCATAAGCACAGACTCCAACGAACATGGGGACAATTTACCCGTTCCTTTACCGCAGGAAGGAAGTTCGTCAGAGTTGTACCCGGCCGTCTATTCGGTCCCACCTCCAAGCAACCTAGTTGTCTCCTTCGACTGGAATCAACTAGGCAGACCCCGTTTACCAGCTAGCGTACCATTCCCAATTATTGTTCAAATATATAGAATGGTTATGGCTGGTACCATCATAGATGAGGGGGCTTCTGTGAGTATCCTTTCCTCAACTGCTTGGAAAGTGCTTGGTTCGCCATCGCTTTTGCCTGAGATGAGAAATCTGACAGGCTTTGATAAAGGAACCAGTCGACCATTATGGATCCTTCCTGATGTGCCCATAACATTGAGAGGGAAAATAGTTCACATGAACGTAGTGGTAGTTCAAGGACCCCTGGATTACAATCTACTCCTTGGACGAGACTATATTTATTGCATGGAAGCAATTATCTCCTCACTCTTTAGAGTAATGTGTTTTCCGCACGAAGGAAGAGTGGTCAAGCTCGTGCACCAACTTTCATTTCCTGGATCATACAGAGCAAATAGTCATATACCATCCCTGAATGGTCTTTTCACGCAAGAAATGTCTCAATCTCCAGTTCGTCCTCCTCATGAGCACGAGTGATTCAGAGGGATATGACTGAAACCCAGGGGGCATGCACCCTGGCCTGCTTCGGCAGGAAAACTTTGGGTATAGGGTAGGCTTCCGCGAGAGAATATGACCTCCGTACTCTCGTCCGTGATTGGAAGAGGGAGTTGGACTAGAACCAGATTCTCTTGTCAAAGTTATGTGAGTTGGCGAGCACCGCCGATCACCTTTGTTTATCTCAGTAGACATCGCTGAAGAAGTGTTTTGTTTGCGTTGTGAATAGAACAATCTTTGGGTAACCTGTAAGAGGTAGGCCTCTCTCGGTAAAACAAATGTTTTAACGGACTAAAGAAGTGGTAACCTTGAAACTCTGTTTTATACCTGGGGGCATGCAAACCTTTTGGAGTGCAAACAAAGAGCGATCATTTATCTGTTTTTTGGATTGGTCGTTTCCTAACTTGCATAAAGAAAGGATGTGGGGCAAAACTCTAAAAGTTGCCATTTTATATGAGACATTCTTATCACAAGACTGGATTAATCGAGCAGTTTTAGCACATAGTTCAAGCTCGTTAAAAAATAAACATAAGACATGAGCAAATGTTTCCACCCGCGTTTAAGCTCATTAAAAAATGAACTATTCCCCGGTAAATAACCATCGTGAATGTAGTACTTCAGCCATTAAAGCCTTGGTCGTGTTTGCACCGTCACCTCCACTTTTCATTGGCCGATCATTCACCTCCATTTGATTGTTTACCCATTTTGAGGAACAGCTATGAAGAGTGATTTCACTAGCCATCCTTGTGACACTCCCGTGATTGGAAAATTCCAAACCTTACCTGGAATCAGCTGCTACCTGTTTTATCACTCGTTCCTCAAAAGACGAGTCTTCTTTAAGCTCTTTTCAACTGACTCGTAAAATATGAAAAGATTGCCGAGTCCTTGGCCTTTCCAGCTCGTTAAAGGGACAGGAAGTGCTATCCCTCCTCTAGATTTTAATCTTTTTGGACCTGAGGGATTATTACACAAAAAGATCGAGCGCTTGTTTTGTTCAGCTTGTTAAAACTATCGAAAATTCATCCCTTCTGTATTGTTTAATACTTTTTCGGACATAAGGGATTAGGTGACGAAAAATTTATTTTGGAGTTACCTTTATGTTCTTTTTCAGACTCTCTAAAATTGAAAAGGACCAAGTTATCTTTGTCGTTAAACTCGTTAAAAAGATTAATAGCGACAAACTTGTCTATAGACGAGAACGAGTTTCACTATCGCTAGGCTCATTAAAACATAGCGATGGGTTTGCCCGAAGGGAAAATGATAGAACAAGCATATGTTATCCTCCTCAAGCTTGACAAAAATAAAGAGGTACTGGTCAGCAATGACTGGGGAAAAATTGGGAAGAAAACTCAAACAAACTTTGTTGGTAGCAAGTCGCTCTTGAACATGACACTTCCACTCCGTGTCCGAGTCGGGTTGGGTTGTTTCATTCATCGGTCACATCGCCATGGTCACGCCATACCATCCACATTTGGGGTTAATGCTACCAATCCATCACATCAATGTCACCGATATGTTCAAGAGAAGTCATCCAGAGAAGTCACCTGTGTCTCACCCACTACCATACATTATAATCCATTCTTTCATGACCGCCGCCCTGAACCTTATATCACCAGATCGTTTTCACCTCCATTAAAATCATTTGCTCCGTTCCGTGTCATTGATGTGGGATTCATTAAGGCCCTCCTATGACGGATCACTTCTTGTCGACATCAGCTTATTATCCAAGAAGTTGATCTAGGAACACCCCATTCAGTACTTTGAAGCTTGCATGCCTCAATGGAAAGTTTCTCACTTCCGGCGACAGGATTACATCAATGGCTTCGACTGAAAGATTTTACGTGGTGTTCAACGCCAAGTCTTGTATTCACACCGCATGAATTGTACTACAGTACCTTGAGGATCATTATCATTATCGGTGATTCCTCTCGTGCTTGTTAACAGTTTACATCATTGACTGGTAATCAAGCGATGTCTTTCCATGTTCGACTTCAGAACATTTCTCACATGGATCAACTTGGACTTCGAGTGAAGATCGGACGAGATTGAAGACCCCGGATCTAGTTTCATCCATCCGGGTTGTGATATATATTCAAGGAAATAAAAACATTAAATGTACATCATTCTTGTACAGATAATCATCCACTCAAAAGGATGATGGCTCTACCAGAATCATCAGTCTACACTCAGACGATTGTCTATCCTATGTACATGGAAATGAATTTATAAAGTTGAGCATGGGAATGCCTGCCTCAGCTAGATAATGAAAACAGTGTTGAAGATAATGTATTGTATTGTATCTTATTACAGGTCTCCTCCCAGCATTGAAAGAACTTCAGATCCTCATAATAAAGCATTTCACCCGACACCAAAAGGTTAACGGCCTCATACTTTAGCAGGCAACTGTTATAGACATTTTTGTGCCCTACAACTCCAAGCATGAAATGTCCATAAACCAAGGGCTCCTAAGTCCCTAAAAGTGTTGTTCTAACCCCTAAAGGAACAAGGTCAACAGATTACAGCTTCTCCTAGAAGTTCTCCACCAGAAATTGCTCAGAATTGGTCAAAACAAGATCATTTCAGTTGCTCCACTAGCTAGGTGCGTTGCATTGCACCCAAATACACTGTGAGGGTGTGTTGCATTTCAAAAGTCCCTTCTGTGTGGTGCGATGGGTGAGAAATGACAAATGGCAGTGTCATTCCGCGAGGTGGAGAGACAATGGAAGCTTCCAGAATCTTCTCCTGTGACACTTGCCTCACTGAATTCGACCAAGGATGAGTAAGAGGCCTTCAGTCTCCAAGTGGAAGCAAGAACTGACAGAGAGAAGACACTAATCAAATCACAATCTGACTCATCCTCCTTACAGATATCTATATATGCATCCCTCATCCCAGAGATCCAGGGGCTGGAATTTTGCATATTGTAAGGAATTATTGTTGGTTTCTAGAGACAAACATCAGATTGTTGGGTGATTTATGCTTTGTTTGAGGTGAAGAGGGGCTTCTTTTCTGGGAGGTTGATGCTGGATCAGAACCACTGCTTGTTACTCCTCCTGGATCTTTTCTTGTTTATCAATAAAAACTATTTGAGTTTTCCTCCATGCTTTTGTATCATTGATGCTTGTTACATTTGTATGGTTAACTTAAATCTGATCCTAAGTTGTTTATGAATATAGATCCATGTCTTTGTATAGTGCTCTTCTCCTGTGATCTTACAGGTACTTTGTGAAGCTGGGAAAGCAAGGGAGCAGGTAGCTGGAGACTATCAAAGAAGAGAAGGATTGGATCAAAGGATTAGCGCAAGACACATGTTGGTCCTTTCCATTCCTCTCTATCTATAATTCATAAAGGAAATACAAAATTAGTTTTTATCTGTTTGTTTCTAAGGCAGCTGTCACACCTTAGTGGGATAGAGCAGTTCTAAATAGACACTTTTCCCAGTAACAGAGTACCAAGACAAGAAAATAATTTTGTCCAAAAATTTCCAGTGAAATTGGGATCTCTGTCACTTACAATAATCTTTGGGTTTCCATGTAGCTTTTGAACTGTTTCCATAAATGCAGTAGAAACTATATTGGCTTTAAATGGATGTGATAATGCAAAAAAGTGTGCATACTTGGTAAGTCTGTCAACTACCACCATGATGACACTCTTTCCCTCAGACTTGGGTAAAACTGTGATAAAATCCATTGAAACCTCCTCCCAACGTTGGCTTGGAATGGATAAAGGTTGTAATAGACCCAGTGTCTTAATTGTTTCAACTTTATTTTGTTGGCAAACCAAACATTCCGCAACAAACTTTTGAATATCTGATTTAAGGCCATCCCAAAAAAATTCCTTCTTAACCCGGTGGTAAGTTTTTAAAAATCCTGAGTGCCCTCCTAAGGGAGAAGTGTGCAATTCCATAAGAATATTTTGTTTTAGCTGGGAATTCTTCCAGAGGTATAAGCGATCCTTGTACCATAACGAATCATTTTGCCAGCTAAATGTATCAAAAGTACTAGAATCTTGTTGTAGCTTTCGAATAAGTTCCCACACTTCTTCGTCATTCTTCCATTCCTCCCTTTCTTCGTTTATCCAATCTGGTTGGATAATAGAAATGGCACACAACAATGCTTCCACATCCTCATCCTTTCTTGAGAGTGCATCTGCCACCACATTTTGCTTCCCTCTTTTGTAGATGATTTAAAAGTCATAACCCAACATCTTTGTGACCCACTTTTGTTGCTCTTCATAGGATAATCTTTGTTCTAAAAAGTATTTAAGGCTATCATGATCCATTTTTACCTTGAAGTGTCTTCCCATTAGGTAGGGTCACCATTTCTTAAGTGCATGGAGCATTGCCAACATTTCCTTCTCATAAATAGCTTTTCTTAAAAACTTTCCCTTGATTGGATGACTTTCAAAAGCAATGGGTCTTTTATCTTGCATTAGAACATCACCAATTCCATTTCCTGAAGCATCACATTCCACAATAAAGGTTTTTGTGAAGTCCGGTGTAGCTAAGACCGGTGCTTGGCACATTGCCTCTTTAAGATGTTCAAAGGCCTTTATTGCTTCCGGAGTCCATGAAAATGAATCTTTCTTCAATAATGTTGTTATAGGTGCTGCTATTCTCCCATAATTCTTAACAAACTTGTAATAATACCCTATCAACCCAAGAAATCATCGCAGATACTTTATGGATGTGGGGATTTTCCATTCCTTAATGGCTTTAATTTTTCTAGGGTCTACCTTAACTCCTTCTTGAGATACAATATGACCCAAATATTCCACCTCCTGGACTCCAAACAAACATTTGGATCTTTTTGCATATAATTGTTTCTCCTCCAATAGTTGTAGCACCCTGTCAACATGTTCAACATGATCCTTCCAAGACTTGTTGTAGATTAGTATATCATCAAAAAATACTAACACAAATTTTCTAAGGAATGGTTTGAAAATTGAATTCATCAAACCTTGAAATGTTGAAGGTGCATTGGTAAGGCCAAAAGGCATGACTGAAAATTCATAATGACCCTCATGAGTTCTAAATGTTGTTTTTGGAATGTCTTCAATCGTCATTCTGATTTGATGATATCCCGAACGAAGATACAACTTGGTGAAGTAAATTGATCCATGCAATTCATCCAGTAATTCATCAATGACAGGAATGGGGAGCTTATCTTTAATAGTGAGCTTGTTGAGCTCCCTATAATCCAGACACATGCGCCATGATCCATCCTTCTTGTGCACCAATACAACTGGAGCTGAGAAAGAACTTTGACTCGGTTGAATTATACCAGCCTCTAGCATTTCTGCAACCATACGTTCAATTTCACTTTTTTGGACATAGGGATATCTGTACGGCCTGATGTTTGGAGGAAAACTTCCTGGAATCGGATGAATAGCATGATCATGATCACGCATAGGTGGGATACCTTTGGGAGTCTCAAATACCTTGGAATGATTTTCCAGGACTTTTTGGAGATCTGGAGAAATAGATGATTGCAATGTGGAAACATCTAACGAACATAATTGTGCAATTACACCTCTTTTATCCTTTTTTAGAAGCTTAGTCATGCCATTAGAGCTGATTATCTTTCATGGTTTCCCTGCAATACCCCTTAATTCAACTTCCTTTCCTTCCGTAGAAAATTTGATGAAAAGTTGTTGAAAATTAAAAGCTATTGTACCCAAGGATTGTAGCCATTGGACTCCAGTACAACATCAGCACCTCCCATTGGAATGGAAAGCATTGGGCTATTCAATACATATTCTCCCATGGATAGCTTGATATTATGGCACTTTCCAGAGCAATTTATTATTCCTCCATTTGCAATCATCACTTCACACTCTGGTGCTAGATATAGGAAGCAATTCAATTCTTTTGCTACCCTACAATGAATAAAATTGTGGGTGCTTCCCGAATCAATCAACACTATTACCTTTTTCTTCTTGATTTGTCCTTCTATCTTGATGGTTTGAGGAGTGGTAATTCCCACCAATGCATTACAAGATATGGTCGGATCTATTTTTTCTTCATCTAGGCTTTGTTCCTGGAGTATATCCTCTTCTTTTGACCTTTCTTGCTCCTTTTCTTCTTCCTCTTCACAATCTATGTAGAATAATTTCTTCTCAACAAACTTATGACCTTTTGTGTATTTTCTATCACAACTGTAACAAAGCCCTTTTGGTATTTTTTCTTCCAATTGTTGTGGTGTCAACCTTGTAGGTTGTGGAAGACTAGGGGCAACAACACTTCCGTCTTTATAGTTGTGAGTGGTATGTTTCCTAGTTGCCATAATTTTGCTTTCCATTTTTCTTGCTAACCTGAATGCCTTCTCTAATGGATCAGGTTCCCAAAGGCGAACATCATGTTGGATATTATCCTTTAAAGACCCTATGAACACATCAATCCTATGCTCCTCTGGAATATCTTTTACGCTTATGTTCAATTTTTGGAACTCCTCAATGTGCTCCATTATTGAACCCTTTTGTTTGAGACTTATCAATCGGCTAAAAAAAGTGTTGATTTATGTATCCTCATAATGTGCTATCAATTCTTCCGTAAAAATTGCCCAAGTGATAAATTGTTTACGATAACAAAGCCATTGATACCATACAAACTGATTTGGTTCCAAATATACAGTTTCCATACGTACCTTTTGTGCGTTTTGCACATTATTGAGATCGAAGAATTGCTCCATCTGTAATATCCATGTGGCGGGATCCTTGCCATCAAACTTCCTCATATCGATTTTTGGAATATGGTGATTCTTCGATCCAACATTAGCGTCTATGGAATCATGATTAACATTTCTTTTGTTCTCATCATGAGTTTCCTTTACTACCTTTTCACCATTAGTAAGTATCTCTTGTAGAAAATTTGTCAAATCTGTCTTCAAATCTGCCATGCCTATCTTCAAATTTGTGTTCAAATCTATCTTCAAATTGTCCATCTTAGCTTCCATGCCATTCGTCTTAGCTTCCACGCCATTTATCTTAGCTTCTGTTAACTTTTGTGAGCGTGACATTTGTTGCACTTGTTCTTGTAATTTTGATATATCATGTAGCATTTCTTCCTCTTCTTCATGAGTCATGCTAGAGCTTTCAGGTTCCTTACTAGGTGTTTGCATTTTCTTTCCTCGGGGAATCAGTTATCGATAATAATTCTCTACTATGCCCTTTGAATTCCTTCAAAATAAATTTTCAAACCAAGCTAAAGAAAAATATTAAAAAATCTACACACCTTTTTTCACTTTGTAGGAGCTCGATAATGCCTCTGATGTATCTCTGTACTTTCCAATCATCTAGTTTTGAATTTGTGACCTATAGTAGCTCTCAGTGTCCTCTTTCTAATTTCACCAGTCTGATCAAAATTGGATTCTCCAAGAAAGCGTTATGCACAATCTCCCAAGATGACCTGATTATAGACCTTTCCAGAAGAGCGAAGTTGTATGAAGTGCCACGTGTACAATTTTCAATATTTGGTTCTAAAAAAGATATACAAGAAACTACAGTCCGTCCTCTTTCTGTACCTTCTTATGCAATTTCAATTTGATTCCCAGATAGAAAGTTATGACGATTTTCCTCAGGTCACCTGTTTTGAATGTAATTCAGGAGTCTGCAAAAAGACCAACTTCCTCAGATCATATCTCCGCAAATATCGCGCGAAAAGCTCTGAAATTTGGACCCACGATTCAACGTGATTTCTTCCCAAATGGGTTTTTTTTGCGACTTCTGAAACGTCACAAAAAAAATTTATAGCGAAAATTCCACGATGACCTGTTTGGAGCAACAAAACCCTAGAATCCAAAGCTCGGATACCAAATGTTATGAAACCAACTCAAGAAAAGATAGAAAAGATAGATCAATGCCTTAGAATACAGCCTCTTCGAGGGGGCAACCTCCTTTACATTACATAAATGAACAATTCTTGGATGATTCAAATGACAAAACCTCCTTTCTATATATAGGAGTCTAAGGAGTCACAATATAATCCAGCAGACCTAACAATAATAATATAAAGCCACAAAAATAACAATAGAGGGATTCTATGGGGCACAGTTGTAACAATATGGGGGTAATAGGGGCACAACAATATAAATAAGGGGTATAACTACAATAGTAATGGGGTAATCACTAGTTTTATAGGGACCCAACAGTCTCATCCTTGCGGACGGAGGAGATGAGATGGAAAAATATGGAGAGCCAGAATGGTGATGCCTTGTTTGTATGAGGATGGTCCCAGAACAGAAACAAAAATAAGTCATTGAGTAGGAGATCTAAATCTAGAGGGAGATATAAATCTCTAGGAAAATCTTTAAAGTTTGTGTGTTAGAAATATGGAAAGGAAGGGCACTACAAAAGGGACTATAAATCTAAAGCTCTTGATAAAGGAAAGGGATATGATGATGCTCCTTCTGTAGACGCGAAAACCACCTCAGATGAAGGTGGGGATGTGTACTTGGCTTCTTCAAGTACACATGTAGATCATGAGGCATGCTTGATTGACTTAGGTGCATCCTTTCACTTCACTCCCCATAGAGAGTGGTTCTGCGAGTATGAGAAATATGATGGTGGTGATGTGTTCTTGGGGGATGATAGGAAGGCTAGAATCATTGGTCACAGAAAAGTAAAGTTGGAGTTGCAAGGTGGAAGGGTTAGAACACTTCCGGGTGCTCTGCATATTCCTGCATTGGCCAAAAATATAATTTTTGTAAGCAAGCTGGATGATGCAGGTGTAAAAACAATGTTCGAGAAGGATACCTGCAAGATGGTTTCGGGAGCACTGCTATTGATGTGGGGAGTTCAGATTGGAACTCTATACAAGCTGCAAGGTAGCACTGTGGCTGATGGGTGCAACAGTTCTATGGTTCCTAAAGGAGGAGCAGAACATCTAGTGGTCTCTGGAGAGAAGATGATGTTGTGGCATCAAAGGCTTGGAAATATTGGAGAAAAGGGCCTTTGAATTATTCATGGTAAAGGTATGGTAGAAGGTATGAGTAATAGCTCTCTAGATTGTGATTTCTATGAAAATTTTGTATATGGGAAGCATAATCGGGTGAGTTTCCCCTCTGGTGGTAAGAGGGTGAAACATATATTAAAGCTTGTGCATAGTGGTGTGTTTGGACTTGTGAAGGTTCCATTGCTGGGTAAGTCTGTGTACTATGCATCATTTATAGATGACTTCTCAAGGAATACATGAATATATTTCCTTAAGAACAAGTATGAAGTCTTTGATAGGTTTAAATAATTTAAGGCCCTAGTGGAAAACCAAACAAAGAAGAAGATAAAGGTGTTAAGGACAGATAATGATGGAGAGTTTTGCAGTAAGGAATTTGAAGAATTATATAAGAAGTGTGGTATAGCACGGAATAAGACTACTCCATACACACCTAAGAAAAATGGAGTTGCAGAAAGAATGAACAAGACGTTGATGGAAAGGGCAAGAAGCATGCTCAATGGTGCCGGGTTAGGATAGGAATTATGGGCAGAGGCAGTGGAGACAACATGTTACGTGGTCAATAGATCACCTTCATCAGCATTGGAGAATAAGACTCCATAAGAGGTATGGACTTGTAAGAAACCTTCTCTTTCACATTTGAGGGTATTTGGATGTGATGCATATGTACATCCTCCAAAGGAGAAATAAACCAAGTTGGATAGTAAATCTGAAAAAGTGCATCTTTATTAGGTATAAGGATGGTTTAAAGGGTTATAAGATTTTGAACCCAGTAACAAGGAATGTTTTGTACAACCGAGATGTGGTGTTTAGAGTGGTCAAAGATGTTATTAAACATGAAGTCCAACCAAAGGAACCTGAGAAGATAGAGTTTGAGCTTACGGAGGAAGAATCAGACTCTACAACTGAGGAGGAATCAGAAGATGAAGAGCCACAAACTCCAGCTGTGAGAAGATCAGTTCGAGAAAGAAGGAAACCAGAAAGGTATAGTCCATCTGCTTTCGGTTCAAGTTTTTCTTTATCGATTACTGAAGATGATCCCAGAACTGTGAAGGAAGTAGTAGATTTAGAGGATGGAAAACTCTGGAAAGAGGCCATGGTTGATGAAATGGCATCTTTGCACAAAAATGAGGCTTGGGATCTGGTGGAGTTGCCGGCTGCAAGGAAACCCATTGGCAGCAAATGGGTGTTCAATAAGAATACAAATGTAGAAGGAAAGGTGGAGAAATACAAAGCTCAATTGGTAGAAAAAGGTTATTCCCAGGTGCCGGGAATTGATTTTGGTGATATTTTTTCTCTTGTTGCCAAGGTAGCTTCTATTAGATTACTTCTATCTGTTGTTGCTGCTTCTGATTTTGAGGTAGAACAGATGGATGTGAAGACAACATTTCTGCATGGGGATCTGGAAGAGGAGATATACATGAAGAAACTTGAAGGTTTTGCAGTGAAGGGCAAGAAAGAACTGTTATGCAAGTTAAATAAGTCTCTGTATGGGTTGAAACAGTCACCAAGGATGTGGTATCAGAAATTTGATACATTTATACGGGGACTTGGCTTCACTAGAAGCAAAGCAAATCACTGTGTGTATTTTAAATTAATTGGTGACCATGGTATTTATTCAGTCTTATAAGTGGATGATATGTTGCTGGTTGGAAATGACAATGAAATTATCTAGGATTTGAAGACCCATTTGTCCTCGAAATTCGACATGAAAGATCTTGGGCTGCAAACTAATTTTGGGCAGGGAAATTAAAAGAGATTGGACAACGAGGAAGCTCTGGTTAAACCAGAGGAGGTATGTGGAGACAATATTTCAAAGGTTTAATATGCAGGATAGTAAACCAGTGAAGGTTCCTATTCCTGTAGGTGTAAAGTTATGTGCTGAATAGTGTCCCAAGACGCAAGAAGAGGAAGAGGACATGTCTCGTGTTCCATATGCAAGTGAAGTCGGTAGTCTGATGTATGTGACGGTATGTACTAGACCAGACATTGCACATGCAATGGGAGTATTGAGCAGGTTTATGTCAAAACCAGGGAAGGAGAACTGGACAGCAGTGAGGCGGGTTTTTAGGTATTTGTGTGGCACTAGTGATGATGGTTTGTGCTACCAAGGAAGACCAGGATTGGACAGAGTGTTGGATATTCCTAGCTTTGTTGATGTAGATTGGGCTAGAGATCTGGATCAGAGAGAATCTAAAAGTGCGTATGTGTTTAACCTATTTGGAGGTGCAGTATGTTGGATGAGTAAGAAATAATCTGTAGTGGCACTATCAAATACAGAGGCAGAATACATGGTAGCCACTCATACAAGCAAGGAAGCAATTTGGTTGCAGAGATTGTGTTAAAGTATGGGGTTAGCACAGAGAGCTATAAGGATAGACTGTGACAGCCAAAGTGCAATTTTCTTGGCAAAGAACCCTGCATATCATTCAAAGACAAAGCACATTGATGTTCAGTATCACTTTGTGAGGGATATGATAGAAGATAAAAAGGTGTTGCTGGTAAAGGTGGACACTTTGAAGAATACTGCAGATGCATTGACAAAATCTGTGAGCTTTGAGAAGTTCTCTTGGTGTAGAGAAACAATGGGCATTGTAGGGCAGGATAAATGACTAAGCTCTCTTGTCGCCCCCAGTGGAAAGAAAACACCAAGTGGGAGAATGTTGGGTTGTGTTATATTCTTTCCACGACTAGCCCATGTAGTTAACAAGGGGGTTAGAATCGGGCTGGAGCCCCCCCTTTATTGCACCGATCACATAGCGGGGGGGTAACAGGGGGTTGGAGGGGTGTAGGTAACCCCACTCTACAGGGTCTGGGGCAGTGCCCCGAAAATTTTTGTTTTTGGACCCTATATTAGGTTAGGTGGTTCCACCTATGGTTTTGTGCATGATTTTTTGCACATGGTTTTGGACGCAATGGTTTTCAGTCCATGGTATTTCATGCTTCAGCATGTATAAATATGTATTGTAACATTGAAAGGAACATAATGAAAAATCAAGCTGGTAGTCCCAGTTTTGGGATCCAGGGGAAAATCTTTGTGTATATGTGTTTTATGTGTTATGCTCTCGCACTGTTTATTTTCCATGTTTTAGAATTTGTATGCAGGTAATTTCTGTATGGGGTTAAAACCTACAATGCAAGGCATGGTGGATATAATTAAAGATAACCCTCAAACTGACGAGTTCATCAAAGAATCAATCAATTTGAATTCCCTATTAATACAGCAAGAAGAAATGTTCTTCCAGAAAATCTCACAGATAAATCCTTATTGTGAGACAAGTGATAAATTAAGAAACCAAGTAATTGATATGAGGTTTGAATATGAATAAATCCATAAAAAATATTTGGAATTTATCACCTGGAAGGAGTCTAATGAGGGAAGAAAAGTTGGCCTACCAAAAATAGAAGAATCCCACAAATACATTTTGTTTACAGATTGGGATACAGAGTTAAAATATGCACAAAGGGCAACAATGACAACAACAGGTGCAGAAAGCAGTATAATACAAGTCGTTAATGAAAACCTCCACAATGCTAACCTTGTCAAAGAGTGCATACAAGGGTTTCTACCAAATATCAAACAATTGGAACAACAATGGAAACAGATAGTGCATACCAAAGAAGAAGCAATTAAAGAGTTGTCCAAATTGGATTAGGAAACATACTGGAAGTATCTAATAAAACCACATAGCCAGTGTATGACTCTGTAGTGTTTAACTACCTCTACACAAAAGATGTCACTAGCCTTGTTAGATGCTATATTTGCTGGACAGTTAAAATCCACAATCGGCCAGCCACCTCAGCTCAAACCAATGATCGACATTTGCAATCCCAAATATCAAGTTATTCGACTAAGATAGTTCAAGTAGAAAGAAGCTCTTCATTAGTTTAATTCAATTTTTAGTTTTATTTTTCTTACTCTAAGGAAGGTTGTTTGAAACCTCCTCAACCTTTTTTGTAATAATCTATTGTTTAGGCATGTATTTTTGTATTTAAATCCCCCTCATGCATTTAGGGAGGGGTCCATAATTTTATCAAAAACACTTTTCAAGACATTATACTTTTGTACTTTTGGGAAGGTTTTGATGAAATTAATGGAACAGGATCTATTTTTCTTTGAATATAGATCATTCTCGATTGAAATTACACTTCTGTACTCTTAAAGTGTATTTGATTAGATGAAATTGGATCAATATCACTGAGCCCATGAGCAAGACATTTCATATATGGTACTTTTATCATATGATTGTGTTTTATTTATGCATTAGAAATACTCTTTCTTTTGATTGTCCTATGTATGAAAATCTGAGTTATAGTTCTACATTATTGCACTTTTGTATGATGTTTTAGCTTTGATTCCATTTTGACTACATGAAAAATCACTGTAATTGATATAGTTATCTCAATTTTTTTGTCTAACTATTTATCCAAAACAATTATCATTAAACGATTACATTTCTTTTGGCAGTTGAATTATCTTTATTATGAATTTCTTTGAGAGATCTTTGTAGGTTGCATATCTTAGTTTATTCCTAGGTATATTTATAGTCAGATAATGTTATATTAAAAGATATATGCATGTGTTTATTATTTATATTATATTTTATTTAGTTGAATCATTCTCTGTTATATATTATATCACCCCAACAAAATTATCAAATCAATCCTCTCTGGGAAGTCGAAGCCACTATACCAAATTGAAAAGGAGTTGCTTTTAAGGTCCAGACCAGGTGGTTATCCCCCATGTGGTTGCAGCGAATTTAGAGGCTTCAACACCATCATAAACCAGAATCATAGATCACATGTAATAATCATAGACTAGAATCATAAATCATATGCATAGTAAAACTGAAATACAATACCAATACTTATTATTCATTGATCCTTTCTTCTGCAATTTTTCTTTTGTACACACACCAGATCAGTTGCCACACTCAGAAAAAACCCAGTGCCTTCTCCTCCATCAGGTTCTCATACGCATATTTTGCATCAAAGACATACAACCATGCACACCATGAAACACCACACAACGCATGCACCCATACCTGAAAAATAACACTAACACCTACACCCAATGTATGAAAGTATACGTGCACAATGTACATCAGAAGACATTCATCTGCCACAATGTGCGACACCACAAAATGCATACACGTACACCTACATCCAGTGTACAACACAATATATGCACCTACACTTGATGTACAACATAACACAAATATGTGTATAGAGTGCAACAAAATGAATGCATATGTCATGATACCATGACTATACAATGCACATACATAGTACCACATGCCCACAACACAACATGTACGACATTCACTCAATCCCACTTGTACACCAGCACCCTATGTACCAAGCATCACCTGCACAACGTGTTTAGAAAATTACATGTACACGACTCCACCTGCACAACATGTACACAACACCATATGTACACCACACCATTGTACAATGTGTACACAATACCACATGACACAGTACCACACGCATGACATGTACGCGACACCACATGTACACAACGCCACATGCAAGACATGTCCGCAACACCACTTGTACATAATGCCACTTGTACACATGTACACATCACCACTTGTACAATCATGCACACCACACCATATGTACATAGCACCACATGTACAACATGCACACAACACCACTTATACATAACACTACATTTCCAACCCATAGCATCATCTGTACACAACATTGGATATCCAACATGTGAACAACACCATATGCACACAAAATCACATATCCATCAGGCACACAATACAATATGTACACAATACCACATATCCAACATGCACATAGCACCATCTATACCCAACACTGAATATGAAACATTAATACAACACTATTTGTACCACACCATGTACATTACATTACATAATCAACATATACACACACTAAATATACACCACACTACATGCACATAACATCACAGGTGCAACAAGTACAACATATATGACATATGCACAATAGTTGTACCACACATCCAAAACCACATTGACTCTTTACCAAGCAACCTTGCTTCCAGTGTATTATCTATGCTTCTCACAGCATGTTGCAGAACACACTACTTTCCCTTAGTTTATGTATCCCTCGGTATAACATGTCCATAACAGAAGCATAGGCATAATAAAAGCATACAATATAAATTCATATTCACACGATATTGACCTCATATGTTTGTCATGACTACTCTTTGCACTTGATTCCTCATAGACAAGGAACATGTTCATGTCATTTGCCTTCGTAAGCAATCATTCCTCCAAAAGAATGATTCCTGATGACCCTGTTAGATAGTGACATAGATACATGTACACACACATCCGAAAATAATAATGATCTCGTTAGTCAACATAATACATACATACATATATACATATAAACATTAACATAAAATAATCATGATTCATGATCACCCTATCAGACATGACATACATACACGCCTACATGTATACAAATATAATCATCAACATAATCATGATCACAATAAAATTTCTAGATATTATATAGTCAAGGTTAAGAGAACTTCCTTTATTCATGCAACACATGTGCAATATTGAGAACAATAGTCCCAACATAGCCAAGTCATCTGACACCTCATATCAATTTATTTTAACTTTTCTTGATTACCCTTCCCATGAATGTTCCGTCATCATCCATTTACCACAATGGACCCGACCAATCCAACCGACAACCATAGTATTACCTTCCGTTGTGCTTACTCATACACTAAGCTTCATTTGTGTCTCACATTACCTGTTGAGTACAACACAACTCTCCCCGAGCTCCATCAACTTTTCCTCTTTCCTTACCAATTCCCTAGACTCAAAACATAAAAGGAAAGAACGAAAACAACAATAAGAATAAAACCATGAAAACCAATAACAACATGTCTCTGCAAACGAAGTGGTATGACCATACTCTAGACATAAATAAATATGCAAATCAAGTGCAAGAAAATCAAAAAATAACAAAAGCACATTGAGACTAACAATGAACACCATGACTCAATCCCCATGGTTCCCACGAAAAATCAACTAGATCCTTCTTTAAGATTTTATGGAAACCTCTCTTTTCCATGCAATCCTTTGCATCATATTTCCATAAACACATAATTGTCAGTGTATAAATAAGCATAAAAATACATCAGCGATATTACCTTATTGTGCCAAGCACGTTTCTTGAAATTGAATACAACCATGTCATCCCTCAAGGGACTCCAATCCTTTGAAAGATCCACTTGTAACTAAAGACTACCTAATATACCTATCAAGTAAATTTTCATGAATCTAGTACATATCCACATAACATCAAACAAAATCAAGGTTAAGAAGACTCCCTGTATGCAAAGAACTCATTCATTTGGAATTAGGGTTTCCAAACACAACCAAAGGAATTCTTACCCAATTCCTTTCTTTTACCTTTACCTTGTGGCAACTGAGTCTTACTATATACTGTCACATGACCCAACTATTAGTTATATAAACACATAAATTATTACCTTGTCACACTAATACCAAGCATGTTTCTTGCAACTGCTATCACATGTCAACCACATGTTCCAAATATCAAGACAAGCTTATCTATCAATTTGAAATCAACGGTTACCAACACTAACAATCATGTCATAATCCATAGTCAACACATAGTCATTAGACATAATGCACAACTATCACCTACTATACTCAAGTACATATCAATTATCTCAACATGTATGAGCTAGTAAAACCATGTTAAAGAAAGATCATTGGAGCACATACTCATATTATGAAATTCATCAAACATTCAACCAACTTGAAAACATACCACGTTAAATAAATCAACTAGGAACCAAACACCAAAATACCAAATAGACGTCATAATCAAACAACCAAGCACCAAATATACAGCATAAGAAAACTCATACCTTAATGTATATCAGAGGAGGCTATCTTGTCTACATAATAAAGCTAGGTTAGCATGATACAACTTCACAACATATCAACTCAAACATAAATCATGATATCCATAACAGTAACTAACTAACATGTTCATGTCATAAGCTCATAAGCATTTTTCATTCATGCATAACAATCACATATGTACAATCAATCTAGATTAGTACGACACCATATAACAAATATGTCATCTCATGCCGGATTATCGCAACCATAACCATTTGAATAGGTCAAACCAGGTTACACAATACATATAACATCAAGATATTCAATGCAATGAACATAACCATCATGCATGTGACCAATCCAAATTACAACATCAAGATCTCAATGAAATAACCCTAATCATCAAGTTAATAACACATAACAATATTAAGCTATATATCATGCTCATCAAAAAAATAAAGCCTAATCGTCAAGCTAATTGTCATATAACAGTGACAAGTTAACTTATAACATACTCATCAACAACACATCATATAACATAATCATCAAGTCATTTAACCTAACCAACAATAGAAATTCTTACAACCACATGTTACTATCATTCTTAACTATCCGAGTCATGTGCATATGACTATGCTAATAAACTATCATATATCAGATGCATAACCATAAAATCAAAATACATGTACATAACCTAATATATATAACCATAATTCATATAAAAATATTTAACCTACATACCTATTTGCCCAACATACAAACCTATATGACAACACGCTCTCGCCTCTATGTCCAATGCTACAACTTCACTTTGATGATCTGCATCTCCTGCTTTACCTCTTTCAACACATTAGCATTATAACAAACCAATAGCACTACGATGACCTAAATTGCATACAATGACTTCACAAGGCATGTTTGACCTACTATTCAAACTATAACTAAGACCATACATCCATAACAATTGTATATAGACATATAACAAATGAGTACCAAACCATACAAACATCATTCTAACTGGAGTCCAGTCATCATTGTGTGACCATATCAAGTACGAAAACCATGAACTCATGCATGAAAACAACCATTACTCAATTTTACACATTGTCACATGCAACCAATAGTGTGCATAAACAATTCCAAATCAACCACACATACACATAGATACATGTAGTCGAACATAAGTGATCAATTATTGTAATCAACCTACAAGACTGATACATGTAATCCAAAATATTCAAGAATGTAACATAACATACAAGGATGTAAGTAGGCAACATAAATTCAACATATATGTGACATATAACCATATGCAACCGGCCATGTACTCATGACAAATACATTTCATGAAATCAATATCAAATTCTACATGATAACCATAGTACAACCCTAATCAGTCATCAAGAAAATGCAACAAGAAGATGAAATGCAAGCATAGGAAACACTCATGCAACTGACATGCATGCATGACTAACACATTCAACCCATCCAGTCCAAGAGTTGAACCATGCTCTGATACCACCTTGTAACGCCCTCCTCCCAAATCCACCAAAGTAACCATGCCACTCAGGGTAAACATGAGACCAGAGACTACTGTGGTTAGATTCAACCTCCTATGTGACCTCAATGAAGTAGAATCGATGGAACATCACACACAGTCAAACCAACATCATTAGTAGAACCCTCAAGAGACAATTCATCCACTTAGACAACCTTCCCCTGAGTCCCATTGTTGTTCTAGACCTCTTAGGACATACTCGCTCTCATGCTATGGGCAAGGGAGTGAGTAAAATCCCAAATCCGCTCTCATAGGCCTGCCTGCCAGCGACTGTGGACCAGAATTGCCAGTTTCGTGCCAACAACCCCAGGATTTAAGTCACTTTTTCAGGCCCAAAGCCCATACCACTGCCCATAATGGAATGATATCTTAGAATTAGTATATGTACATGGAAACAATGATGAAAAATAAATAAGTTGAACAAGACCTTAATCATACCCCTACTGTCCATGATAGAAATTTCATCAAACATATCATGAACTTGTAACATGTAGTTGAAAAAAACATAATTAAGTGTAGGGATCTCATACTTATCTTAGAATTGTTATGAACCATTGTTCCCTCATACCATTTTCTGCATCGTCATCTATTAGGTCATAGACACATTATCCATTCACATACAAGTAAAAACATGTTGAGAGCCATACATAGTTGTTGTCACAAAGTGTACATATAACCAGCATAATAGGAATAGAAATACCATAAACATATCAACCATCAAATTCCATATATTCATCAATACATTTTCACATTAAAATCACGAGAATAAAATTCTCATTAATCAATGCAATAAACCAAGTAGAGAAGGGACCAACATGTTCCACCTGACCATAGAATGGTTGAGCCAAATATCTCTTCATCCATTCACCCCCATGCCATATTCCAAGCATGAATGTGGGATCTCATAGAACACATCAATCAAAATTCATCTAAGGATTCCAAAGGTGATCCACCTCAACTCATCAAAAAGTGATTCCACCTCACGGTCGGACATCTCAAAACCATCACAAAACTATCTCCATCCAAGCCTTACGGGGCTTCCAAAGAATTTGTCCAACCAAGGCTTCCAAAGCTAATAACTCAACCCAGATCTTATACAGGGCTGCCAGAGTGTTTGTGCAACCAAGGCTTTGAGGACTAGTAACTGAACCCAAGATGTTACAGGGCTTCCAGAGCATTTGTTCAACCAGGGCTTCCAAGACTAATAACTCAACCCAAGCTAAGGAACATGAGAACCAAAAAAAATAAAACCATGAAAGTAAGCCCACAATCACCATGGTTATCTAGGAAATGGCAAGGATAGGCAATCTATTATTGATCCACACAATCCTCCATGCCAATGGGAGATCACAACTAATAAACCACATGCATGGGCCATGCATGTCAAAAGTAGTGAAGAAACCATACATGCAACTCGGTACCTCCAAGAAAATCTGATGTAGTTGTTGATCTTGATGCCCTCTTGCACTTTCCTTCTCTTCCTTTGACTTCTTGCTCCTAGAATCCAAATATGCCACACCGTCCAAGAGTGCTCCAAGAAAAAACTAATTCTCCAAGAGTATGAGAGAGAGAGAGAGAGTAATGAGAGACCACTCCAACACTGAACTCGCCAAGTCCTGCCCACTGGTCCTCATAAGCCTTTTTATTAATGAGGCCTCTATTTTCTTCATTTTCCATTATTTTCCTTCATTTTCCTCCTCACATGAAACCTGTGACCTTTCACCTTTCTTTTCTCCTAATTTCCATTATTTTCATAAATAAATGTATCAAAATACCTTTTTTCATCTTGAATGCCTTAGCCATTGCCTATGCCAATATCCTTAACCATAAACAACCAAATGAACACCCACTAGGATGTCCTGCCCACCATTAAGCTTGGAATACATGTTCCATCATCCGTGGTATTTATATATTTTTACATGGAATTTTCAAGAAGGCCGTTACATTTCTAAACTGCACTCATTCACCACCGAAGAAGTCAAAGTATCTTGAAGGCTAAAGGAATTGTCATCAAAAGGTTCCAAGGTAGTCTCCCCCTCATTGGAGAAAGGACCTCCTTATCTCTAAAGAATCTCATCTGAAATGCATTAAGACATCTTCATCATGAAAAGCGGGATCAGGCCAAAGATTTTTCTTCACTTAACAAGTATATTTTCTTCTATAAAATATTAAAATGGCATCATATTGAAAGGAGATCTATAAGTTGGTTCGTTCATCGAACTTTCTTACATGGAAAATGAGGATAGACATAGTCCTCGAGGTAAATGAAGTCATTAATAATATTCATGTAAATGTCTCCAAACCATTCGAAGATCAAGCACAATTTGAATACATGGAAATGGATCTAATGGCTCAATAGATTATTATAAAATTTGTCAAGGATCCCCTCATTTCCTATGTAGTAGAGATGGAGACATCAAAAGAGTATTATTATAATATGGTAGAACTATTTTCTATAAGTGCGATAAGAAAGATCATATCACTTATATTTGATCTATAAAAAATTAAGGCATCAAAGAATGAAGGGATATCTACATGTCTCTCAAAAGAATCTTGAACAATAACTCAATTGTGAGATCTAGGAGAGATGATATCTGATAAAGAAATGATCTCCATTGTTTTAAATGAATTAACTGACGAAAAAGGTAACCTCATATCTAATGCTCATAAGGAAACGGAAGCTATCCCATTAAGAAACTTGTGGCTTCTATCCAAGAAAGAAGAAGACAGGTTGAATGAAGAAAGTAATGAAGGCTCAAGTAAAATGGATCAAACATTTACTAAAAGAAAAGGAAAGTTCAATAAATTTAGTTCTCAAAGAAAAGGAAGGGAATGGCTAAGGTGCAGTGCTATGCATGTGAAGAATATGGCCACTATAAAAGAGATTTTCCTAAATGTAAAATGGAAAAGAAAAAGAGAAACAAGGAAGAATCCCATATTACCGAAGAAGAGGAAGAACCTGAGACAAAGAGTCTTAAGAAGAAGGAAGTGAGAGATCTTTAATATGACCGAGATAATCTCCTTCACTAAAATTACTCTTATGTTGTGTAAATTATAGATACAAAGCATTGTAAATAAGATAGGATGCATCATATGAGAGAATGAAATCATGATAGAAGCGTTAGAAGAGCTTGTGACATAGGCAACATGAAGGATGTTTAGCAATAAACTATGTAGGATATAGCTCTTGAAAACCTCATTGAAAGCACAAATGGTACTTATGGATTAAGGAAGAAGTCATCAAGAAATGAATCATCATACATCAGTCTAAAGGTAACACCTGTAGGATAGGATATGCAAGATCCTCAAAATTCTCTAATGAAATATTCATTGTAAGGTTCACCAATCATGAGGGGAAGCAAGTGTTTCGCCAAAAATTCCAAACTTATGGAATTCAAGGGATGATGGTATGATGACATAACAATGAAGTATATCAGGGGGATGAAGCTCCTTCATTCAAAAGGAAGTTGTTGTAGGAAGTCTGGATGACCAAAGGAAATAGGTATGTATTCTTACATTTAATATTATGGAAGTCATGTCATATGGTTGCTGGCAGCATGGATCACTGCTCTATCTTAAGAGGCATGATAAAAGAAAGGATCTCCAACCTCAAAGGGATTTAGGAATGCACAAGCCACATATTTACAAGATTTTTATAGACGTTTTTGGGCAGTACAACCCCAAGCATGAAATGTCCATAAACCAAGGGCTCCTAATGTTAGAAAACTATATATTACGGAGCAATGGAACACATAAAATATTGCAGAAATATAAACACAGAGAACGCACAAAACAAGAGAGACATAGATATACATGGTTTACCCAGTTTGGGCTACGTCCACCCCGACCAACTAGTCCTTCCTTTCTATTATCCAGCAAAATGAAGAGACACAACCTACAACAAATCCGCTGTAATATCCTCTGTTTTCTCTCACAGTCTCACCTCTCTGTTTCTCGCTCACCGAATACACATCTATTTCACAGCCTCAAAATACATTACCCTCATACAAAGAGAGGGGTTTCCTTCTAGGTCAAAAAACCCTAAACTAAATATAAGTTCTACCGTCATATCATCTGCCTAATGAACGGCCCAGATTGACTAGAAATTACTATACTTTTACAAGGCAATTTTACATTTGTTTTTAGCTTCGGGGGCGCTGCCCCCGAGCCCCCGCCGGGGGACCACTGGCCCCCGGACCCCCGGGGGGAGGACAAGTCCCCCCCCCCACACCCCCCCCCTCCCCGCGTGCAGGGGTGTACAAACTTCCTGGGGTATACATCCAGCTGAAACAAAGACATCTGAACAATCATGCTCCACACACAACAATCTCCCACTTGGAGAATGATTGTAGAAACTCCACCGCTGCTTCATTTGCTGGACAATGACTCCTCTTTGGACCTGGTTGTTTCTCATCTTCATCGTCATCCTTGAAGACCAATTGAAACTGAGCATATTCTCAGTTTCTCCCTGGTTACAACTTTTGTTAGCATATCTGCAGGATTCTGGCTAGTGTGTATCTTTTCCAGCTTCAACTCTCCATCTTCCAACACTGATCGTATGAAATGGTACTTGAGTTGTATGTGTTTAGTCCTAGAATGAAATGCTGAGTTCTTTGCAAGATGAATGGCACTTTGACTATCACTGTATAAGGTGCCCATATCATGCTCCTTACCCAATTCACCTATAAACCTTTGTAACCAAATCATTTCTTTACTAGCCTCTGTAGCAGCAACATACTCTGCTTCTGTTGTTGAAAGTGCAACAACACTTTGGATTTTTCTAGCCCAACTGATAGTTGTTCCTCCAACAATAAATACATATCCCGTAGTGCTCCTCCTGTTATCTTTGTCACCTGCCATATCTGCATCAACATATCCTTGTAGGGAGATGTTTGAACCACCAAATCATAATGCTTTATTTGTGGTACCTTTCAAATATCTGAGAATCCATTTCACTACCATCCAATGTTCCTTTCCTGGATTGTTCATGTACCTGCTTACAAATCCCACTGCATGTGCAATATCAGGCCTTGTGCAAACCATTGCATACATTAAGCTTCCAACTACTGATGCATATGGAACTTTAGACATATAATCCATGTCTTCTTAGGTCTTTGGGCACATTTCCTTGCTAAGTTTGAAATGGCTAGCAAAAGGTGTACTAACTGGTTTTGCATTGTGCATGTTAAATATTTTCAACACCTTTTGTATGTACTCATTCTGAGACAATGTTAATTTATGATTTTTCCTGTCTCTAGTTATTCTCATACCAAGGATTTGTTTTGCAGCTCCCAAATCCTTCATTGCAAATGAATTTGCCAATTTTCTTTTGAGCACATTTATTTCCTGCATGTTAGATCCTGCAACAAGCATGTCATCTACATACAATAACAATATAATATAGCTGCCATCATTTTGCTTTTTTAAATAAACACAATGATCAGAGTGACATCTAGTATAACCTTGTTCATACATAAACTTGTCAAATTTTAGATACCACTGCCTTGGAGCCTGTTTTAAGCCATACAAGCTCTTCTTCAACCTGCACACTAGCTTCTCCTTCCCTTTCATCTCATATCCTTGTGGCTGTTGCATATATATCTCTTCCTCCAAATCCCCATGGAGAAAGGTTGTCTTTACATCTAACTGCTCAAGATGAAAACCTTCAACTGCTACAAGACTTAAAATGGTTCTGATTGAAGTCATTTTAACAACAGGAGAAAATATTTCATCCAAATCAATACCTTTCTTCTGTGCAAACCCCTTCACCACAAGTCTAGCTTTATACCTCTGTTTTCCTCCATCTTCTTCCTTCAACCTGTAAACCCATTTATTCTTCAATGTAGTTTTTCCTACAGGAAACCTGACTAAATCCCAAGTCTGGTTATGCATTAAGGATTCCATCTCTTCTTCCATGGCTACCTCCCACTTCTTCCTGCTTTCAACCTGCATTGCTTCTTCATAACATTCGGGTTCACCGGAATCAATCAACAATAAATAATATAATGAAGGAGAGTATCGTTCAGGGGGTCTACTTATCCTGGTAGATCTTCTAACACCACTTTCAGGTGTTTGGGGTGCCTGTTGTTGTTGTGGTGGTTGTTGTTGTTGTGGTTGTTGATTATTATTATTTTCAGGCACCTTTCCTTTTTCAGTGATTTCATCAGGAACTGTGTATTCCTTGTTTTCCTTTTCCTATTTCTTTTCCTGCAACTGATTCTTATACAAGACCTTTTCATTGAATATTACATCTCTGCTCCTAATGATTTTGTGATTTTCGTAATCATATAAGCGATAACCAAAATCATTAACACCATATCCAATAAAGGTACATTTCTTTGACTTTTCCTCAAGCTTTGTTCTATTTTCTTTATCAATATGGACAAAGGCCTCACAACCAAAAGGCTTTAAAAAGGAGTAGTTTACATTTTTACCTGTCCATGCTTCCTCTGGAACACCACCATCCAAGGAACTTGAAGGTCCTCTATTTATTAGATAAACAACAGTATCTACAGCATCTGCCCAAAACTGTAAAGGCAATCCTGCATGCAATCTCATGCACCTTGCACGCTCCATGATTGTTCTGTTCATCCTTTCTGACACACCATTTGCTTGTGGTGTTCTTGGAACTGTCTTCTCTCTGCGAATTCCATGCTCTAAATAGTACCTATCAAACTCTTTGCTGCAATATTCACCTCCATTGTCTGATCTAAGACACTTCAATTTCTTTCCTGTCTCAATCTCAACCAAAGCTTTCCATTTCTTGAAAGTATCAAATACATCACATTTATTCTTAATATAATAAATCCAAGTTTTTCTTATTGCATCATCAATAAAAGTAACATAATAACAAGAGCCACTGAGAGATGATACCTGAGCAGGTCCCCATACATCTGTATGCACAAGCTCTAATTTTTCATTCTTCTTTTCTTTCCCAACTCTGAGAAATCTGACTCTCTTCTGTTTTCCATAAATGCAATTCTCACAGAAGTCCAAATCAACATTCTTCAAACCCGGCAACAAATTCCTTGAGTGAAGAATCTTCATCCCCTTTTCACTCATGTGTCTAAGCCTATGATGCCATAATGTTGCATCTGCTCCTTTGGAAGTTAAAGAATTAACAGAGTTAGAAATACCATTGCATAAATACAATGTAGCAACCTTTTCGCCTTTTGCTATTACCAGGGCTCCTTTGGTGACCTTCCAAGCTTTATCTGTGAAAGTTGTCACACAACCTTCACCGCCTAACTGCCCTGTTGAAATCATATTTTTCTTTAGATCTGGAACATGCCTTACCTCCTTTAATAGCCATTGGTTTCCATTCTGTTGTTTTACAAGAACCTTACCCATTCCAATGATTTTACAGGGTTTATCATCACCCAAACGAACTTGTCCAAAATCTCCTTGAACATAGTCATGAAAGTATTTCTTATCAGGTGTGGCATGGAATGAAGCCCCTGAATCTACCACCCAGGAATCAGTAATATTTTCGAAAGAAAGAATCAAAGCATCTTGTAACACCTCACCTGTCACATTTGCTTCATCATTGTTTTCTTGTTGTGCATCTCCTTCTTTTCCCTTCCGAGATCTACAGTCTTTCTTTAGGTGTCCTTTCTTTCCACATTTCCAGCACACTATCCCCGATCGGGACTTGGATCTTCCTTTCCTTGATTTACTGCGATATCCTGAGCTCTTTCCTCTTTCCATTTTTCTTCCTCTAGACTCTGCACTCAAAGTATTTCCCGATGTCTCACCGGAGCTTTTCTGTCGCATTTCCTCACTTGTTTGAGGCTGAGGGTTTTTCATATAGTTTCGACAATGTTTGCATCAAACCCTCTGTCGTCGTCTCCTTTGAGATGTTGAAGGCGACTGATGCAGCAAGGCACAACCGTATTGTTCCTAGTGCCTTTCTATCGAGAAGGTTCCATTCTTCATCTTTCATACCCATCGGCATCTTTGTTTTTCTGCCCAATGGTAGGTATAGATCTTTCTGATACAGATAATCTTCCATCTGCATCTTCCACAGTGAGAAGTTTTGGCCGTTAAATTTCTCGACCCTAAATTTACCATCTTCCGCCATCGCTCCCACTCGAACCAGGAACCCTTCTTTCCTGCAAGTTTATCAGCCAAATAGACCTTCGGCTCTGATACCAGTTGTTAGAAAATTATATATTACGGAGCAATGGAACACATAAAATATTGCAGAAATATAAACACAGAGAACGCACAAAACAAGAGAGACATAGATATACGTGGTTCACCCAGTTTGGGCTACGTCCACCACGAACAGCCAGTCCTTCCTTTCTATTATCCAGCAAAATGAAGAGACACAACCTACAGCAAATCCGCTGTAATATCCTCTGTTTTCTCTCACAGTCTCATCTCTCTGTTTCTCGCTCATCGAATACACATCTATTTCACAGCCTCAAAATACAATACCCTCATACAAAGAGAGGGGTTTCCTTCTAGGGAAAAAAACCCTAAACTAAACATAAGTTCTACCGTCAGATCATCTGCCTAATGAACGGCCCAGATTGACTAGAAATTACTATACTTTTACAAGGCAACTTTACATTTTTTTTTAGGTTCGGGGGCACTGCCCCAAGCCCCCACCAGGGGACCGCTGGCCCCTGGACCCCCCAGCTAGGGGGGATCGGCCCCCCGGATCCCCACGGGGAGGACAAGTCCCCCCCGCACCCCCCCCCCCCCCCCCCCCCGGCGTGGAGGGGTGTACAAACTTCCTGGGGTATACATCCGGTTGAAACAAAGACCTCTGAACAATCATGCTCCACATACAAAAATAGTCCCTAAAAGTGTTGTTCTAACCTCTAAAGGAACAAGGTCAACTGATCATAGCTTCTCCCAAAAGTTCTCCATCAAAAAATACGCAGAACTAGTAAAAACAGGATCATTTCAGCTGCTCCATAGGCAAAGTGCGTTGCATCTCACCTAAACACACTATGTGGGTGCATTGCATTTCAAAAAGCCCTTCTATGGGGTGCGATGGGCGAGAAGTGACAAATGGCAGTGTCATTCCGCGAAGTGGAGAGGCATGGAAACTTCCAGAAACTTCTCCTGTGACACTTGCCTCTCTGAATTCGACCAAGGATGAGTAAGAGATCATCAATCTCCAAGTGGAAGCAAGAACTATCAGAGGGGAGACACTTATCAAATCACAAGCTGACTCATCTCCCTTACAGATATCTATATATCGATCCCTCATCCCAGAGATCCAGAGGCTGGAATTTTTCATATTGTAAGGAATTGTTGTGGGTTTCTTGAGACACCATCAGATTGTTGGGTGATCTAAGCTTTGTATGAGGTGAAGAGGGGCTTCCTTGCTGAGGGGATGATGTTGGGTCATAGAAACTAGTTGTAACTCCCTTGGATCTTTCTTGTTTATCAGTAAAAGCTATTCAAGTTTTCCTCCATACTCTTGTGTCATCTATGTTTTCTGCATTTGTATGGTCAATTTACATATGATCGTAGATTTTTTATGATTATAGATCCATGTTCTTGTATAGTGCTATGCTACTGTGATCTTACAGGTACTCTGCCAAGCTGGGCGTGCAAGGGAACAAGTAGCAAAAGTCTATCAAGAGAGAGAGGAATCAAACTAGGAGATTAGCGCAAGACAGAGGTTGGTCTTCTTTGTTCTTCTCTCATCTATACTTCATAAAGGAAAAACGAAAGTAGCTTTACTTTGTTTGTTTCTAAGGTAGCTATCACACCTTAGTGGGATAAGCAGTTCTGTGTAGACACTTTTCCCTGTAACAAAATGGCGACTCCACTGGGGACGAATTAGTTTGTTTGTTTATCTTCCTTGTTGTCTATTTTATAAACTTACAGACGGAGCTTGAAGTCGAGCCAGGTAGTTTTCGAACTGCATTGGCTATGAAATTGCAAAGTAGATAAATTCCGCTTCAGTCAATCTCCGGGATTTGTTTATAAATTAAACAACTGATTTACAAACTCTCTGATTGCCCTTTGTGATAGTTCTTAGATCCTCTTTAGATCTACCCCTGATTGTTGCATTACTGATTACCATTTGCTCCGCCAAAACCCATGAACTGAACTGCAAACTATGACCCGGAACCCAAACAAAGTCTCGTCTCTGGCCCAGCGCAGGTACTGTTCTGTGAATTTGAAATTCAGTGCACTTCCTGAGTGTAGTAGGTGCGCTACATTTCAAATTCCCTATGTTACAGGTGCGCTGATCAAACTAAGCATTGTTCAGTTTTGGTTTCTGTGATTCATTCTTTCCAGTTCTATTCATGAATTTTGCTGCCGGTGATCAGTATATCTCTGTTTGAAACCCCTTTTCCTTGTTGTTATTCCACCTCCTTTGTACAAAAGAACTGTAAATGTTTTTGTGTGTTTGTTGAGTCATTTTCAGTTCTCCTTTGCAAAAGTAACGTAATCGTATTGTCGTCCTTTGATTTGAAAGCGTCGTAAGTGTCGTTTTCGGGCATAGGAAAGAGTTTGGTTGCTGTAGATAGTCGATTATCCTGTTACTATTGTATTTGGTCTGAATTTGTAATTTTTCTAGTGTCGAAAGCAAGTATTCATTTCCAAATAGTAAAGTGTTGTGATTGCCTCCATTTTTTATTTCGAAAAGAAACTTGTTGATAATTGTCGCTTGAAAAGTAATTCAGATTTGTGCATTAGCTTTATTTTTTCATTCACATACTAAGAAAGCCGAAAACAAATACATGCATGTGCATTTTCATTTAGACTGTTTGATTGGTTTGATTTAGGACAGTGCATTTAGAGTGTGCTCTTTTCTCTTTGTGAAAGAATACTGTCTCTCTTTCCTTAGTAGCTAGGATTTTCATTGCACAAAGAAGATAAAATATTGTTTATCATCTTAGGTTGCATTTTAGCAATTATACATCTACATCTCGCAGTGAACCTGAAAGGAAAAATTCATAAACAAGATCAACTATAAAATAAATTCAATGAATCTAACAACGCTTTGGAACCTAACGCACAACATTTAGAAGTCTAGGCTAGAGACGTATTCCGGCGTCATAAAGCCTGGTAACTGTTGTTCTCACTGATGGTTGGGTGATTCCTCCACTTTGAGACGATAAGTGCCAGTATGGACTTGTGCTCCCACGTACCATCGAGTATATTTTGGGAGACCATAATAGGCTTAATCCTTTATCCATAGGAAGCCGTGTCTGCCGCCCTATCGATCGTAATGCACTGAACATAGCATTCGGGAAGATTGACTGTCGTACCGTAAAAAGTATTCTGTAGTTTTGCGATTGGCTTGGTAATCCTTCTACCTAGATTTCCAAAGCAGTCCCTTTCATTCCTTTTAGGCTCCTTAACGAAAAAGGTCCATCTGAGGACTTGTCACTTTAGGCTCATTAAAAATCGAAGGCGACTAGAGTCATCTTTTTTTTTTCTCGACTCTTAAAAATTGAAAAAATAAGCTGTGTCAAAGCGTCTAAAATTTATTTTAAACGGAATAATCATCACCCTTTCCTACGTTGATCTTAGGTTGAGAAAATAGAACCCACCAACCAAGGAATTCCCCTTGGAGGAAATCCTAGTCCCTTCTCCTCTTGGGGAGATGTTGGTGCACCCCATATGGCCACATTGTCGCTTCCAGGATTGACAATCAGCTTGCCCATATGGCTCTTCTAGACCTCTGTCGTTCAGAACACCGCAATTCCTGAACAATCGAGTCAGCAACTAGACGAATCCAGAGTTACCCACCAACCTTCTACTTCCTCCAATTCTTCCTCTCCTCCTTCTTCTTCGCTTGATGGCGTTGGTAAAGCCAAAAATCAAGTACCTGAGAACAAGAAGGAAAAGAAGAAGAAAGAGAAGAAGAAGAAGGAGGCAAAAGCGAAAGGGGGCAACCAAGCGTCGTCTAGCGAAAATCCACACACTGCACCGACCAGGCCTAAATCGCCATGTGTCATTTGCAAAGGAGACCACTATCATAGAGATTGTCCTTGCATCCCTTGGATCTTAAGGGACTGGTCTCCTCATTTGCACAACCCAGTGTCATCAACCTCTGATGATCATGTTGAAAGCACACCGTCGACTAGTGAAAGTGAAGCCCCATGACGAAAAGGAAAATATAGATTTCCTTTTAAACTATGTGAAGGCGACCATGCCGTCCACCATTGTCCCTTCTTAGACGAGGCTAAAAGAGTTTTGGATGATCATCCAGTCTCGCCGTTATCACTTCCTCCTGGATATAAAAAACTCTTGCTGAGTCTGTCACTAGTTGAAAATCTGGCTAACCCACCCAGGTGGTCGGCCGAAGCATCTATCATCGAAGACAAACCATCTGAACCCATACCAGACGAAATTCAAAAGGTCGAGGCGACAGTTGACCTGATCTTGCATTCAGAGGTTCCATCTTCAGATGATACAGTCAGAGAAGAGAATAAGGATGACGCCATCCAAATTCTTTTCGTAAGCACAAACTCCGATGAACATGGGGGAAATTTACCCATTCCTTTACCGAAGGAAGGAAGTTCTTTAGAGTCGTACCCGGTCGTCTATTCGGTCCCACCTCCGAGCAACCTAGTTGTCTCCTTCGACTGAAATCAACTAGGCAGACCTTGTTTACCAGCTAGTGTACCATTCCGAATTATTGCTCAAGTATATAGAATGGTTATGGCTGGTACCATCATAGATGAAGGGGCTTCTATGAGTATCCTTTCCTCAACTACTTGGAAAGCGCTTGGTTCGCCATCGCTTTTGCCTGAGATGAGAAATCTAACAGGCTTTGACAAAGGAACTAGTCAACCGTTAGCGATCCTTCCCAATGTGCCGATAACATTGAGAGGGAAAACCATTCACATGAACGTAATGGTAGTTCAAGGACCCCTGGATTATAATCTACTCCTTGGATGAGACTATATTTATTGCATGAGAGCCATTGTCTCATCACTCTTTAGAGTAATGTGTTTTTTGCACGAAGGAAGAGTGGTCAAGCTCGTAGACCAGCTTTCATTTCCCGGATCACACAGAGAAAATAGTCATATTCCATCCCTGAATGGTCTCTTCACACAAGGAATGTCTCATCAATCCCCAGTCCGTCCACATGATGAGCGCGATTGATTCGGGGGGACATGACTGAATCCCAGGGGGCATGCACCCTGGTCTGCTTCGGTAGGAAAACTCCGGGTATAGGGTAGGTTTCCACGAGAGATATATGATTGGTCTGTACTCCCGTCCGTGATTGGAAGAGGGAGTTATTCTGGAACAATATTCTCTTGTCAAAGTTATGTGAGTGGAGTAGCCTCCTCCACTCACCTTTGTCTATTTTAGTAGACATCGCCGAAGAAGTGTTTTGTTTGTGCTGTGAACAAAACAATCTTTGGTAACCTGAAAGAGGTATACCTTTCCTGATAAAACAAATCTTTTGTTGGTTGAACAAAAGGTGACCTTGAATCTTTATTTTATAACTAGGGGCATGCAAACCTTTTGGCATGCAAGCGAAGAGCGACTATTTTTTTTTTAAATTTGTAGGTCCTCTAACGCTTTAAACTCGTAGGACTGGTTGTTTCCCAACTTCCATAAAGAAAGGATGTGGGGCAAAACTCTAAAAATTTCCATTTTTAAATGGGACATTCTTATTATACGACTAGATTAATCGAGCAGTTTTAGTGCATAGTTCGAGCTCGTTAAAAAATAAACATAAGCCATGAGCAAATGTTTCCCCCCACGTTTAAGCTCATTATAAAATGAACTATTTCCCTGTAAATAACCATCGTGAATGTAGTACTTCAGCCTTTAAAAGCCTTGGTCGTGTTCTCATCATCACCTCCACTCTGTATTGGCCGATCATTCACCTCAATTTGATTGTTTACCCCTTTTGAGGAACAGCTGTGAAGAGTGATCTCACTAGCCATCCTTGTAACAATGTCGTGATTGGAACATTCCAAACCTTACCTGGAATCAGCTGCTACCCAATTTTATCACTCGTTCCTCAAAAGACGAGTCTCCTTTAAGCTCCTTTCAACTGACTCGTAAAATATGAAAAGATTGCCGAGCCATTGGCCTCTCCAGCTCGTTAAAGGGACCGGAAGTGCTATCCCTCTAAATTTTAATCTTTTTGGACCTGAGGGATTATTACACAAAAAGATCAAGCGCTTGTTTTGTTCGGCTCGTTAAAAGTATCGAAAATTCATCCCTTCTCTATTGTTTTATACTTTTTCGGACTTAAGGGATTAGATGACGAAAAAGGAATTTTGGAGTTTCCTTTACGTTCCTTTTTATACTCTCTAAAATTGAAAAAGGACCGAGTTATCTTTGTCATTAAACTCGTTAAACCTTAATAGCGACAAACTTGTCCATAGCAAACAAGAACGAGTTTCACTATCGCTAGGCTCATTAAAACATAGCGATGGGTTTTCCCGAAGGGAAAATTATAGAACAAGCATATGTTATCCTCCTCAAGCTTGACAAAAATAAAGAGGTACTCGTCAGCAATGACTAGGGAAAATTGGGAAGAAAAGTTGAAGAAACGTTGTTGGTAGCAAGTCGCTCTTGAACATGGCACTTTCACTCCGCATCCAAGTCGAGTTGGGTTGTTTCATTCACCGGCCACATCACCATGGTCCCATCACACCATCCACATTTGGGGTAATGCTACCAATCCATCATGTCAGTGTCGCCGATATGTTCAAGAGAAGTCATTCAGAGAATTCACCTGTGTCTCACCCACTACAATACATTTACACTCCATTCTTTCATGACCGCCACCCTGAACCGTATGTCATCAGATCCATTTCACCTCCATTAAAATCATTTGCTCCGTTCCGTGTCATTGATGTGGGATTCATTAAGGCCCTCCTGTGATGGATCGCTTCTTGTCGACATCAGCTCATTATCCAAGAAGTCGATCTAGGAACACCCCGTTTAGTACTTTGAAGCTTGCATGCCTCAATGGCAAGTTTCTCACTTCCGGCGATAGGTTTACATCAATGGCCTTCGACTGAAATATTTTGAGTGGTGTTCGACGCCAAGTCCTTTATTCACACCATGTGAATTGTACTACAGTACCTTGAGGGTCATTATCATTATCGGTGATTCCTCTCGCGCCTGTTAACAGCTTACATCATTGGCTGGTAATCAAGCGATGTCTTTCCATGTTCGACTCCAAAACATCTCTCACATGGATAGACTTGTACTTCGAGTGAAGATCGAATGAGATTGAAGACCCCGGATATAGTTCCATCCATCCAGGCTGCGATATATATTCAGGGAAATAAAGACATTAAATGTACATCATTGCTGCACAGATAATCATCCAATCAAAGGGATAATGGCTCTACCAGAATCATCAGTCTACACTCAGATGATTGTCTATCCTATGTACATGAAAATGAATTTATAAAGCTGAGCATGGGAATTCCCGCCTCAGCTAGATCATGAAAATATTATGAAGATAATGTATTGTATTATATCTTATTACAGGTCTCCTCCTAGCTTGAAAGAACTTCGAATCCTGATAATAAAGCATTTCACCCGACATCAAAAGATTAATGACCTCATGCTTTAGGGGGCAACTGTTATCGACATTTTTGGGCACTACAACCCCAAGCATGAAATTTCCATAAACCAAGGGCTCCTAAGTCCCTAAAAGTGTTGTTCTAACCTCTAAAGGAACAAGGTCAATTGATTACATCTTCTCCCAGAAGTTCTCCATCAAAAACTGTTCCGAACTGGTCAAAATAGGATCATTTCAGCTACTCCATAGGCAAAGTGCGTTGCATCTCACCTAAACACAGTGTGCGGGTGCGTTGCATTTCAAAAAGCCCTTCTATGGGGTGTGATGGGCGAGAAGTGACAAATGGCAGTGTCATTCCGCGAAGTGGAGAGGCATGGAAACTTCCAGAAACTTCTCCTGTGACACTTGCCTCTCTGAATTCGACCAAGGATGAGTAAGAGATCATCAATCTCCAAGTGGAAGCAAGAACTATCAGAGGGAAGACACTAATCAAATCACAAGCTGAATCATCTCCCTTACAGATATCTATATATGGATCCCTCATCCCAGAGATCCAGAGGCTGGAATTTTGCATATTGTAAGGAATTGTTGTTGGTTTCTTGAGACAACATCATATTCTTGGATGATCTAAGCTTTGTATGAGGTGAAGAGGCGCTTCCTTGCTGAGAGGATGATGTTGGGTCAGAACAACTGGTTGTAACTCCCTTGGCTTTTTCTTGTTTATCAATAAAAGCTATTCAAGTTTTCCTCCATACTCTTGTGTCATTTATGTTTGCTGCATTTGTGTGGTCAATTTACATCTGATCCTAGATTTTTTATGATTATAGATCCATGTTCTTGTATAGTGCTATGCTACTGTGATCTTACAGGTACTCTGTGAAGCTGGGCGTGCAAGGGAGCAAGTAGCGAAAGACTATCAAGAGAGAGAGGAATCGAACTAGGATATTAGCGCAAGACAGAGGTTGGTCTTCTTTTTTCTTCTCTCATCTATACTTCATAAAGGAAAAACGAAAGTAGCTTTACTTTGTTTGTTTCTAAGGTAGCTATCACACCTTAGTGGGATAACCAGTTATGTGTAGACACTTTTCCCTGTAACATAGATGAAATCAACATAATATGTCCTCATATGGAGTATGAGGTGGTTTAATATAATTAAGGAACTCTAAAACTCCTGGGAATGGCTTTTATGAGTAATGGAACACAGAGATCATGAAATATGCAACAATGGTAAAGGCAGTTAACATCTAAAAGATCAAGAAAATTTGACTATGATATCTCCTAGAAAGATATGAATACTAATGGAAGTCTGGAAAATATAGATACCCTTGACAATACATATCTTTAGGAGATGTGTCAACGTGTGTGCAAGATTTTGATGCGTGTCGGATGTTGGTGCCTAAAGGAAGATGTCATGATAAAAGACCATCACTAAGGTAATTGTGACTTATGTCTTCATTTCTTCTAAGCGAAAAAATATCTAGATGGGCTTATATAGGACTTACAAAGGAAGAATTGTGGATGTCTTCCTATAGGATCATGTAGAAGGATGTAAGATCCTTCCAAAAAAGATAGTATGAAGAAGGAAACATGATATGAAGCAAGGCCAGATGTAGATTAATCGATCACTTTCTGATGAAAGGAATGATGATGTAACCGACTCATGGATGAAAGTGATGGATGGTATGTGCCCTATGAAGAAGTCCCATAAAGATGAAGAGTACATGACAAATAAATTCATGACAGCGAAGGAAGGAGTTCTTCAAGAAGTTGTTTCTCCCATCATCTCCACCTAAGGAGCTATTGTAGGTCTCTAATTAAGAGGGAGCCTAGAAACAAGTTTCCTACTTGGAAGAAACTTGGAAATTCCTAATACGAGAGGGATATTAGGTGCATTGCTTCTGTAGGAATGATTACATTCCTTTATTGGAATAGATATTTCCTCCCTAATTGAGAGGGAGAGATAGACTCATTCTGGTCTTCACTTGGGAAGACATGATGGAGGATTGGGTAATCATTTGGCATCTGATGCTCTTTGAGGATGAGATAGGGCATCCAAGATAAGATTAGTTTTAGAGGATCAATATTCTTTGAGGAATAGGAATCCAAGATAAGAATAGTCCCAGTGAAAAACACCTTGAGATCCCTAGTGGGGTATGTTCTGGGAGAAACAATGATGATAGTGTCTATAAATCATTGTTCTCGCTAGCATTGATCTTATATCTTGTGGAGAGATAGAGTTGTTAGTCAAGGCCTTTCTATGTGACAATGCAGGTTGATATGATGCTAGACAAATGGGTTACCAATATGATTCTTCTTATGAAAAATTCTTCAGATTGAGAATGACCAAGTACCATTATGAACACCTCCCTCGTTAAGAGGGAGTGTTGAAAAATGTAACTAGGTTTGATCTTCATAATGACATGTAATTATGATTTTATGTAATATATGAAAAGAAGAAAATAAAATTATTTAATTCTTGCATCATGGGTTTCATGAGCAAGAGACTTTATTTTAGTTAAGGATCTCATTCAGATCCCTTAGGGATATTGTCATCTAGTCATAAAAGTCTAAAGATTCATTGTCTTATAATGAAGCCATGCTACACATTGTAAAGAGTCATATTTGTCTTTGAAAGGAACCCTCTAAGACCTTGTCACTAGCCCTCACTCAAGTCGGCCTACAATGAAAATATAAATGTAGAAGATGAAGTCGGACTTTCTCCTAGGGATCTTGTCAGCCTAAACAATCATGACCAATGACTATATATGCTCATGCTCGACCTCATTTGGAAGCAAGAAATTCAGTGAAGAAAGTCTCTAATAAGAAGTGCATAATACATCTTAGGAGAATCCTTAAGGTCAGCGAGGGAAAAAGAAAGTATAGAGAAGGGAAGACTCTTCATTGTGGACTATTTTTGGGATAGATTACCCTCACACATGCGAAAGATTACAGGTCCAAAGTTGGCAAGGATAGACCAACGTTTGCAGTCATACAAGGGTGATCAAGTTTTTTAAAGGACTTTACTCAACAAAGTTGAGTAAGGAAGTGAAATGATTTTTCCTCTTGAGGAGAATAATCAAGGAGAAAATATCATCTATAATTTTCTTTGCAGGGTTGCAGATCTCCAAGAAGAGGTTGAAATTATGAAGGAATGAGAATACTAAGAGAAACATTGAAGAGCAGGCTAGTGACTTGGTCTTGAGAGGGATCTAGTGTCAAGGGTATTTGTCATGGTATTGGTATTCATTAATTAAAGGTTCTATAACAGGAATTTTTTTTGGGTTTTCATCTCAAAGAGTGAGAGGTTTTGGCCCTACTTGACAAGCCTATATATAATGTGTCTCTTGTCTCTTTATTGTTCACGATTCTGGTAATTGTCTTGATGAAAAGAAGACAATAATAAATGAAGAAGATATTATCGTGACCAAGACGTAAAAATACTATCACAAGAAACTGTCATAATCAGAGAAATCACCTAACTATTGATGCCCTAGATTTCTCATAAAATTATTAACTTCAAAGATTCGTCTTCCAAAACTTTGTCAAGTGAACCTGAGCCACAGCGTGAATCTATTTTCTGAGCATACCACCAGAGATTTCCATAGCCTGATTCAATTTTATAGCCAAATATAGAGCAATGCCCCATGAACATGATTTTTTTATTAGTGGCCTTCCTTAACCACCATCTGCAGAATATTTTGGTTTCTACTACCTTTTGTGTTAGGGAGCACTTCCACTAGCAAAAGACTTCAACTTCTAGACATATTATGAATTGCTCCATGAACTTATTTAGTAGTTCTAGAGTTGGTGGTCAGCCTAAAAGCACCATTGTTGAGACCTCGAGTTCTCCCGCCTTTTAGTTTTTTTATCATTTTCTCTTAAAATCCACCATTTCAAAGAGATTATTCAGCCATTGGTTGTCATGTATTTTTTCATTTTAGCTCTCTTATTTTACTCTTATACACACCCCTTCAAATCAAGGGGGGAATTTTAGCCATATGATTAGCCATCTGATCCGTTAGGGTTCTGGTGGACATTTAATGCATGTCCAAGAAACCTAGAAACTCAATCCAATGGTTTCGTTGTTTTATTTATACATGTACAAATTACATCATTCCTAATAAATCCAGTTGAATTCATTTTACTATATTGTGATTCCAACATTATCTTCTTTATAACTCTTTTCAAATATTATCATGTTTTTTAACATAGTTATCCTCTTGATATTGTGCTAATCCCATCTTTCTTCTTTATGATATTATATATATTTTCACAATTTCTTATAAATTTATTATTGAACAATTTATTTTCAATATTATATTTATTTTATTAATATTGTTATCAATTTAATGAGAATAATAATTTGGCTCATCAGTTAACTTGATAAATGGTTGGTAGGTGAAAGTGAGAGAGCTCATGATGATGGTGATAGTGCTCTGTATTAGGGTTTTGAGTGAAGGCATTTATGGGCCCATAGAAAGTGTGGATCCAAACTATAATCTGGTGAAACAAGGTAGTCTCCTGATATGAAATAGATATATGGAGCACAAATACTTTTAAGGCACCTATATGGGGTTCATCATGGTTCATGGGGAGATTTACAGTTGTCTACCTCCCCAAATTTCTCCAACCTTCCTATGTCCTATTTTGGCATGGTGGCAGGGTCATAAAATAATCTTAAAGGTATAAAACTTGCATATTTCCCTTTCTCACAATTGGAAATGTGCACAAAGGTATCTTGACTAGTAGGGGATCAAAATAAGGTGATTTTGGTGAGCTGGATGCCCCCCCTATTCTAGTAATCATATATCTCAAGCCCATGTGTGCTATGCAAAGGCAAACAAAACACAAGTATTTTTTTTATGCCTTTATGGGCTATAAACCTAGGTCTACACACATACAATTAAGGTGAACTTTCTTATGGTGTAGGTATACCAAAAATTGACTCTAGGTTGCACAGAGGAAAGGAGGAGTTGAATCTATGGTTTTCTTATATTATTATAAAGGCCTTAAACCAAAAGTCATCCGTATTTGAGTCAAGGGTATGGTTTCAGTAGAAAATCTAGAGTAGAGTGTCAAGAAGTGACTAGGATATCTTGTAAATATACAACACCTTATTTATGAAGGGAAGAAACTCCAAGAGACATCTCAGTTGCAGAACTATAGTATTGCAAGAAGCTCCACAATAATATTGAATATGCACATGCAAGGGCATGCTTTGGGCTCAAGGAACCATAGAGGTTTTTTCTCCTACAATGATGTATCATAGGGGAAGAGCTCAAACCATCACATCCAACACAATACAACTATAGTCCTTATATTATGGAACAACAATAATAAGAACCTACCATGGAGGTAAGCTAGAAGAGAAAAAAAAAATTATTTTCTTCATTATATAGTGAAGGGTAGCGATCTATCGATTCAATAGTTTTTAGACTAGATCTGATCCTTTGCATACATGGGTTCTCATAACCTCAACCACAAACTATGATATTTACTTATCCTACAAAGGTTTCTTCATCATGCAATTCAATTTTTAACAGGATCTAGAAAGAGTACTGAATAGTGGGCCCTAGTTTTGGGGAAGTGTTGGGCTCTTTGCACTACAACAAAACCCTATGATTAGTGTCCCTTTTCTCTTCCTTTTTTGCATCTAGATCCCATTATTGGTGCTATTTGTGTCTGTTTATAAAATATGGTGCAAAAATTGATACAAAGTTTGCATCGAGTTTTTCACCAAGTATTACACCAAGTTTAGCACCAAATATTGTAATAGGTTTTGCATCAGGTTTTACACCAGGTTTTATGCCAAGTTTTGTGCCATCCTTTGCGCCATGTTTTGCATCAATTTTGGCACCTAATTTTATTTCACCAACTTTTGTATCATTTATTGCATCCACTTTTAGCGCATACACTTGCATCAAATTTTTCATCATCTCTTGCATCCTCTTTTGCATCATTTTTTAAATCATTTTTTGAATCCATTTTTACATCATTTTTTGCATCCCCTTTGCGTCAAGACTTGCATAAGGTTTTGTGTCTTATATTGCATCTACTTTTGCATCGAATTTTGTTGCATCATATTTTTCATCCATTGTTGCACCCATGTTTACGTCGACTTTTGCATCCCTTTTTGCATCTTATTTTTCATCTTCATTTTCTTCTTTTTTTGCATCTATCATTACATCCACTTTTGTTGTGACACTATTTGTACCATATTTTGTACTTACTGTTGTACCCATGTTTGCTTCCAATTTTTCATCCATCTTCGCATCCACTTTTGCATCAAAATATTACATCTATTTTTGCATCCACTTTTGTGTTGGGTTTTGTATCTCATTTTGTATCTTCTTTTGCATATACTTCCATTGCATCCATATTTTTCATCCAGTTTTGTTTCTATTGTTGCACCCATGTTTGCAACCACTTTTGCATCCCTTATTGCATCTTGTCCTACGTCCAAGTTTGCATCTTTTTTTTTTGTTTTTTATTACATCCACTTTATCGTCCACTTTTGTTGTGCCATATCTTGTGCCTATCATTGAAACACACATTTTCTTCTAATTTTGCATCCACATTTGCATCCTCTTTTGTGTCCAATTTTGCATCAAATAATTTTTATGTTTTTTGCATCCCATTTTGCATCTACTTTTACATCCACTTTTGAATCTAATTTTGTGTGCACTATTGCACCCATGTTTGGTCCATGTTTACATCCATTTTTAATCCAATTTTGCCTCCTTTTTGCATCCAAGTTTGTGTCTTTTTTTTTTTTTCATTTTTGTATCCACATTTATTTCACAACAATTCATACTAAGTTTTATGCCTACTATTACACCCATGTTTTCCTCCACTTTTTCATCCATGTTTGCCTCCTATTTTGTGTCCAAGTTTGCATCAACTATTGCATCTACTTTTTCATCCACTTTTGTGTCAGTTTTTCTGTATTGTTTTGCATCTACTTTAAATGTTGTGTCCACTCTTCATCTAATTTTTCGTCTACTTTTGCCCCCCATTTTTTTTTACTTTTGCATCGATTTTCCAACACATATTTTTTGCATTGATGATTTTTCTTATGACATAAACAATTATGAACAACTAATGACAATGTCAATAATTATGACAATGATGATAATGAAGTTGATGATGATGAAATGAATTGTGATTATTATGATAATCAAAATGATGATAAAGATGATGGGGGTTATAATAACAATGATGATGGCGATGATAATGACCTTGTAAAATATTCCCAATTTTTAAATGTTGTCATGGTCATAATCATAATCATTATCTTTAGAGTCATCTTCCAAGTCATCATCAGTTGATCATCATTATCATTATTTTCATCTTGGTCATCATCAACAACAATAATGGCATGAATGATGGTTATGATGTTCATGACGAAATTGACAGCAATGATGATAGAAATTACATTAATTATGATGATGGGGATGATGAAAATTATAATGATGATGATAATGGTAGTGACGCTGATGGTCATCGATCATCTCTAAAAAATAAAGTTGTCATTTCTCTTTCATATATCATGTGTCCTAACAACCCTTTTTGAGCACTTGTAATATTTTTTGGGTTGATGATATTTCTTACAATACCAATAATTATGAACAATTGGCGACAATGTCCATAGTCATGATGATGATGATGACGATGACATGAATGGTGATTATGACAATAATTCAATGATGAATTGATGGTGGTGATGATGATGATAATGAAGATGATGACACTCCCTCTAAACTAGGGAGATACTCATAATGAGACAAAAAAGTACTCTCAAGTTGAAATATTCATATAAGAAGGGATCTCAATTGTTAAGCATCAACGATGATTTACATAATCATAGCCAACATTGTCAAAATAGAAAGGCCTTGAATAACAAGTTATATCTCTCCATTAGATCATAGCACAATGTTGGGAGGAATAAATTTGGACACCACTGCCTCTTTAGGCACTTACCGCACTAGGATGTTCATCAGGAATGTCCTCACATGATCATTTCCTAATCCACTATCATAATATTTGACACCAGGAAATGTCGATCCTCATGACTATTCTTATCTTGGATTAATGTACTTAAATTATGGCGGTTAGTCCTAGTCAAAGCACAAATTCTCAAAGAATATTGGTCCCAAATGTTTATCTAATCCACCATTCTCCCTACTGGTGTCTTTATTAGGCTTACGGCTGTTAGTCTCAGCCATAGTACAAGAAAAATGGATAATATGGTGTCAATGCTCACTCCCTCTCAACCAGGGAGGAGACATCCACAAGCATAATCGTTTCTCAAGAACACCCATCATTTTCATAGGGAATAACATAATTAATTTGTTTTCATCACATCACGCCTTTATGATTAAGAATTCATAGATTTGTGGCAAAATATTTCCCCTTTTGTCATTTGTGATGAAAGAAAATAAAAAAGTGAAAGCCAAAATCATTAAAGATACACTATAATGATTTATCTAAGTCTAAACTCTAAGGTTAAAGTGAAAATTTATGTAAATATTATATCTATGAGTTGTTCAAAACTTATGAAAACCTTATTCCCTAATTCCTATATATAAGAAAAATAAAAAGAAAGAAAAATAAGGCCCAATGAATGGTAACTCATGTATTCACACCCTCTTTGGAAAACATATGAATATACACAGTCCTATTCACACTTGATCACATGTTTGTGATGGTTAAATCATGAAGTCCTCTTTTCCCCTTTCATTTTCACTTCAACATTTAAGCACCTAATTGAGGATCTAGGGAAATTTTCTTGCCTAAGGGTTTCATGTCTACTCTTGGTTTACTTATGTCACACTATGGTCAATCATGTGACGAAGTGAAATACTTAAGTTTGTGGAGTTATTAGAAAAGTGTATTAAGTTAGTCACCACACACACATGTATTACATGTCATTGATCCACATGTATGGGTTGGAGACTCATTGCTTGAGAACTTTAATGGATACTACTTTAGGGCCTTGATGGTATGTCTTACAAAATATCTTGGTAAACATTGTGATTCATCCTTTCTTTTCTTCGAGACACTTGATAATATTGAAGTCACTCCCAATAATCCACGAAGATGGGGAGTATAAATTACTTTTGCTGGACAAAGAATTGAGAAATAGAGGTTTTCCATTTGCAATATTGGAGTCATAGACATTGGATACATGGTAGTAGTCCTCGATGTCAATTAACTAAAATTATATTGTCATAATGCTAAAAGAGGTAAACATATTAGTAACCATGATGTCCTGATCATTCCAAATAATAACCATTCCACCCAAGTATATTTAATCATCAATCACTACTACATGGAAATTCCTCCCCCATTTCCTAATTATATCAGGTAGAACCTCACTTAATATTTTTATTTCTTATATCAAAATTATTGATGGGTGCTTTGTGTACCATTTTTCATTTTCCTTAAATATTGAGGCCCCTCATGTTCCATGAGACTATTTTCATGGAGAATTTACACAGAAAGGAAGTATAATGTGACTAAAAAAACATGTTCCAAGATTTAAGTTATTGGACAATGCCACTTCATGACTCCTATATTTCCTTAACCTAGGACTCAATGGTGAACTTGATAGCCTCAAGGGAGATCAACCAATGAAAATCTCAAAAAGAGGTGACTTTTGACTTTATCACATACAAGTTAATTTACTAAAAAAAATATCCATAAAAATTTCATCAATCAATGAATCTTTAAAAAAAATATCCAAAACAATTCCATCAAGCAATGAAGCATTACATTATAAATTACAATCTATAAACTTTTTGGGAACTTTTTGCTAAACCATGTTCAAAACCAACATATTTAATATTAATATTTAACAATAATATGGAAAATAACACATTTTAATAAATTAAATAACATGTTATCAATCCTAAGAAATGTCACTGACATAAAACTAAAAAGCATGCAACTAATGGGAGTGACCACTCAAGGCCACCATAAGACAATTAATCTATTAAGACAAGGATTGATGGGGAAAGAAATCTACAAAGGACAAAGGCAAACCTATTTTAAGTTTATTTTTTTATTAGGTGCATTTTGAACATCTCAAGATATAATTAAGAGAAGAATTAATTTTATTGCATTAAGAAAACCCAAGCACATTTTATAACTTAGCAAGGAAGAGATGTATAATACCCATCTCAGCGACACAATGCATGGCATTAAGTTACTTTTTTATATATAATTTAAACTTATATCATAAAATCACAAATTTATCATGAATGGATGTTTAAAATCCATTTTTATAAAAAGAAAATATAATTTTTGTTATAAAAAAAAAACCAGAAACTAATTTTTTTTTTAGAAAATAAAAAAATACTAAACCGAATATATATTTAAAAAAAAAAAACTAAACTTAAGCAAATAAATTTATTCTTTTTAATTTAAAATATTTTTTAGAATTTTTTTAAACACTTCCCTCCATTCTAAGAAGCAAAATAGTAATAGAAATAAGGACGGACCAAAAATATTCCTTTCCTTGGTAAGTGTTTCCCACCATTCATTCCACTTAGTTGAGTTATTTCATAAAATAGAGATAAGTGTTATTTCACACTCTTTTGGCAAAACCTATTGAGCTTCTCTTATGATATATCTATTCCTTGATTGAGTCCTTGATATGTTGATCAAGTTTTGATTCCTTGGTGATTAATTAGAGCAAAGAAAGCATAAGTACTCTTAATTCGAAGTTCAATGCCTCTAATGGTGGACACAAGGCAAGGGAGGGGTTGCTATCATGGTCATAACGCCAAGTTCATTGTCTCTGATGGTGGACGAGGCAAGGGAGGGGGTTACAGTCATGGTCGTGGTCGTGGAGTTTTCTCTTTTACATTATATTTAGGGAGTTCAAAGCAATTTGAATGGAATCATTTTCATCACTAGGTATAATGGATTAAGTGTGATAATGGATAAAATGAATTAATTATTTGTGAGCATTTTTTCTTGAACGGACATTAGGATCCAACTTATTATAGAGAAAATTACATGCATTAAAAGCAACTCAATATTTCATGTGACATTCATATTGTATGCAACTTATTTTTCATTAAAAACAATTTACTTTTTCATGTGACATTATTTTTTTGTTAAAATTTCTTCTATTTCTAATCCGAATTACAATTGTAATTTGAAATAAAGTTTCCAGTAAATATTAATTTACCAATTCTGCATGGAAATCATAAGAAACATTCACAATATAATATGAAGAACAAATGGGTACCTACTTCATATGGATTAAAAAATGCTTCTACTACTTAATGTGAATTACAAGTGTAATCTTAGTTGGATCCCCAATATATCTTAAGCCATATTTTCATTTTATTTTTAGTATTATTAAATTTTATTATGTCCTACCTCATTTTATTGTTAGCATTGTAATAAAAATATGCATTTTTCTATAGAATTAGTACCAACATGTAATATTGATTTTTTTTCCAGAATGTGATAGGTAATGACCACGAAGATGATGATATAGACTATGTTTAGATTAGATCATATATCAGAGATGATGATGATGAGGATGACGATGGCATTGGTGATGATTATGTGGATGATATTATCAGGATGGTCGGGATGATGATCATGGAAATGATCATGAGGATGAGCTTGACTATGATTTTCGTGGTGCTAGCTAGCCATGCATTATTTTTGTATTTAGTTGGATGTCTTAATATGGTAATCATACATTTGAATTTTAGTTTATTTGAATAATGATGATGATACTATCGATACTATCTTGTTACCTTATGAATATGTTGAAAATTGTTTACAATTTGTTTGTGAAGAATTATTGTGTATGATGAGATTCCTATTTTTTATGGATGTTGTGAATTTACCTTAGCATAATGATATCTATGAAACATTTTTATTTGGTAATCTTACATTGAACTTTAGTTGATTTGATTAAATATAATGATGATATTATCATTTTTATCTTGTTATTTTATGTATATATTGACAATTATCAACATTATTTTGATGCAGAATTATTATGTATGATGATATTACTATATTTTGATGGATGTTGTGAATTTACCTTAGAATAATGGTGTTCATGAAATATTTTGATATGATAATCACACATTTCAATATTAGTTTATTTGATTAAAGATTATGAGGATATTATTAGTATTATATTGTTACTTTATATATGTGTTGAAACCTGTCAATGCTTTTTTATGGAGAAGATTATGTATGATGATATTACTAGTTTTGGATGTAATGTTGTGAATTTACCTTGGAATAATGATATATGTGATAAATGTTTATTTAGTAGTAATATATGTATATTGAAATTTTCAATGAGTTTTTGATGGAGAATTGTTATATATGAGGATACTACTACATTTTTTTATGAATGTTGTCAATTGCCCTTAAATTTGTTTACAAATACTAAGTTATGAATTTGAATTGTGATATATTCTTAAATGTGTTATACATCAAAATACCTCCTCATCATCTTGGAGGAGAATTTTTGGGAAATTTAATTGCTTAAATTGCTTTCATTAAATTATCAACCAGGGAAACTCGTTATCTTGTGATGATGCCAACAAAATATATGCAGGAGTAGGCAACTAACTCTATGTCCAACTAAATTATTTATGATTCAATATAATATGCAAGGGAAGACGCTCCTAATTGAGGAGGTCCAGGTTGTCCTTTCCTACAGTATTATAGATTGAAAAGAAATCATTGATTACATGAAACTAGAAACTTGAAATAAAGACAAGAGAATGAATTTAATTGTTGTTCAGATTCAAATAGAGAGAGAGACTAACTTAGTCCCTTGATTGTCCCCTCATATACTGATCAAAACTAAACTAAGATTCATTCATAAGCATAAGAAATGAAATAACTTGAAACTTAAAAGCAAAAGAATGAATTTCAATTATCATGCAAATCAAATAGAGGGAGAGCCTAACTTAGACCCTTGGTTGTTCCCTCATATGCTGATAAGATTTTAATTTAAAACTCATTCACCAATCACCAAAAAAATCCTCAAACACCTAAGCAATGAAATAAGGTCTATTATGAAATAAAATGTTTCTTTGATCCTTTTAGAGTGAGCTCAATTATCTTAAGAACAAAGTGACAAACTATTCCATAACTTCATATACTACATTAAGACAATTTATATCTAAAACTATAGTATGGAAATTTATGTAAAATGAAGCTTTATTCTATTCCATCATAAGTTGGATACATGCTCCAAGAGTCCTCCCTTTGGAATGGAGGAGGTACTCCTATTTATACAAAAACTAAGATAACAACCTCATAAATATAGACCCACTATTCCCTCCTTTGACACACATATTTCTCAACCAACAGTGACACATAACCCTATCCTCCAGAATCTCCTCCATGAGGTCCATGATCCTCTCCATGAGGTTCATGATCTTCTCAAATTCGAATTTGAACATAGAGTGCCACATAAGGATGCCTTGGAAGCTTCCTTTATACCTACACATGTCAACAAACTCATTCTAATTGTTAGGTATAAGTATAAGCATATTATTTTCTAAAGTTTAACCATAAATCCACTTTAAAATGTTAAGAATTAATAAACTTTGGAAAAACATAGTTATAACCCAATGATGAGGTAAATGTAATGATGTGGAGGTGGAATGGAGGTGACATGAAGGTAATATGGAAGTAATGTGAAGGTATTGGTGAATAATGGAGTGAGAATAAGGACTATTTTGAGGCCCAACAAGAATACTATGTTGTCGGTTGAAATACCCCTTTCTCCTAAACTATATAAGCCTATAATACAAGTTATGTACCATGAGGACCATGGTATCCTAGTCTATAACAAGTTATCCCCTTCATCTGACTTTTGTTACCAAAATTCTCACATTAGAAGAATTTTCAACTCAAAAAATAACCACCTAAGAAAAAATTAAGAAACTAATGAAATAATCCCATGTAGACAATTTTTAATATACCATTTTTATTATTCTTTTACCAAAGTTACCCAAATAAATGTTACATTTATCAAAATAATATATGTATTTTATATTTATATTAATATATTAGCACAAGATTTAATAAAATTTAAATTAAAAAAGCAAATTCAAAATTTAAAGGAAATTTAAATTTAAATTTAAAATATAAATTTAGGTTAAATTTAAATTTAGGTTACTAAAATAAATGCACTTTTATCAAAATAACCATATATTTATATTTTATATTTAAATTAATTTATCAATACAAGATTTAATCAATTTTAAATTAAGAAAGTAAATTTAAAATTTAAATTAAATTTTGGATTTAGGATTTTATATTTAAATTTAATTATTTAACATGCCATAATTTACTCTTCATTAAAAATATTCTCAATATTCTAACTTTTATAGATGAAGATATTAATTTTATTTTTAATATTTAATATAGTTTTGGGTCACTTGGGCACCATTCACAGTTAAATTATGTAAGTTGTATTATTAAAAAAAATCCATTGCCTAGTCACACTTGTATGTCTTTTAAATTTTAAAGGATTTTGATTGGCTTACACATTATGACATGGAAATTCAATGTTAACATTTTAAAATGAAAATTCCTCTAGTGCGAGGAAAAAAAATCGAGTTAACTATAATATGACACTCTTGTTCACTTTCGGAAACTCATATGGTGGAATGTCATCTCTTTATCCTCATCTTTAGATTTTTCCTAAAAAATAAAAGCATACAAAAGTGGGAAAGTGCCATAAACCATGGGGAAGCTTTTTCCTAAGCACAAAAGCATCTAAAAAGTGGAAAATGCCATTTTTATATGAGGAAACATTATTCACCCAATAGCTTTTGCCAAAATTGAACTAATGAGATATTTGGGAAATCTTCATAGCCTTCACTTTCCTATATATTGGAGGCTTGGCCATTGAGGAAATGATGGGAATTCATGTATTGTCACGCTACTGAGATCTATCTTGAGAGGGAGAGTTTTGGAGCTAGGAGTTGGGGGAGGTGTTGTTGCAACTGCATCTAATGGTTGTAACTTTCCTCCAACTCCTTTATTAATATAGATTAGTTGTTCTTCCTTCCATATGCTACTATTTATTCCTTACTTATCCTAATTAAGTGATGAATGTATGGGATTTTGGTTTATATTTATTTATTCAGTAATATTTATATGTTTATCATAGTTTCAACTATCAAGATATTATGTTGTGAAGTTTTCTTTGTTATCTCTCTTGTGTGCAGGACCAATATTTGGAGCTATCTAGGAGCACTTCCCAGCTACACTAAAAACTCCAACAAGAGCTACATGCAAGGACTCACATGAATTCATTCTTCTTTCCTTAATCTATACTCTACATCTTGATCTACTAAGAATCCTGAGCCTTAGAACAACTTTTTCTTAATCATTTTATCTTAGGTTTATGGGATAAACTGAGAGGGTTTTATGTTCATCTAAATGTGCATTAAATCCTACAGAAAAATGATATTTAGAAATTGTAATATATTTCACTATGTAGTAAAATTAGTAAAATGGAAGTAAAAGTAAAACTCTAAACATGAAGCCAAAAGTGGATGTAACCATCGATGCAAAATTGGGAGTAGAATTGGATGTTAATCTAGCCATCAAAACAAGATGCAAACAATGAGACAAAAAGGGTTTTAAAGTAGAATTAAAAAGGGTGCAAAACTAAACACAAAGAAGGGAACAAAATAGGGCATACAAAAAGATACCAAATTGGGCACAAACAAGGATGCAAAAATGGACACCAAAATGAGGATGCAAAGAATGGTGTAAAATTAAGATGCAAAGTTGGGTGCAAAAAGGATGTAGGAAAAGACACAAAACAAGAAGAAAAATTGGACTAAAAAAGGGTGAAGCTAAGGATGCCAAAAATGATGCATAACTAGACGAAAATTCAAACTAAAATCTAGGTGCAAAATGAGATGCAAATGTGGACACAAAGTGTGGAAAAAAAAGGATGCAAATTTGGATGCCAAAAAGGATGCATAATTAGACACCAAAAATGATGCAAAATTGGACATAAAAAATGGTGAAAATTGGAAACAAAAGTAGAAAAAATGGTGCGAAAATAGGCATAAAAATGGCTCAAATTTGGATGCAACATTAGATGCAAAATGAGGTGAAAAAAATGATTCAAAACTTGGTGCAAAAACAAATGCAAAAGTAGACGAAAAAAATGGCTCAAAATTGAACGTAACATTAGAGACAAAATGGGATTCAAAGCAACACATGGTTCAACATACGGTGAAATTTTAGATGCTCAAAAGGATGTAAAATTGAATGCAAGAAATGTTGTTAAAAATTATGATAAATTGGATGCAACAAATGATGCAAAATTAGGTGCAAAATAGGATGCAAAAAAGGAAGACAAATGAAACGAAAAAGTGGATGAAAAAAATGGTGCAAAAATGGATGAAAAATTTGGCACTAAATTAGATTCAACATATGGTGCAAAATTAGATGCAAAAAATGGTGTAAAAAAAGGCAAAAAAATTGGTGCAAAATTAGATGTAAAGATAAGTACAAAATTAGAAGCAAAAAATGGCATAATACTAGATGCAAAAATTGACACAAACTCGATGCAAAAAAAGGCACTAAATCAGATGCAAAAGATGGTGTAAAACTCTATGCAAATTACGACACAAAAATAGAAGAAAAGAATGGCACAAAACAAGAAGCTAAAAATGATGCAAAAATAGATGCAAAAAATGGCACAAAACTATAAGCAAAACCTGTTGTAAAACCAAATGCAAATCTTGGTGCAAAAAATGATGCAAAATTTGGCGTAAAAAAAGATGCAAAATTTGGTGCAAAAAAGGATGCTTTAAAAATTGTAAAATAGAGCCAGATTTACCATCGGGCTGCTCATCCCAATGGAGAGAAAAATACACTAAATTCTAGTGCTAAATCTAGCATAAATTGTCTATTTTGTTGTAGTGTTGTTACCCTTTGGTTCCCAGATTTTGATGGCACAAAAATGGTCGTAACAACTATTGCAATATAGGTGAGGTTGTAAAATCTCCCCCTTCCTTTCTGGCATCATAAGATTCTTAAAGATATTAGAAATACTATGGGGTCTTTTGAAAATATAGAATTTGAAAGAATGGAGAAAGGATTTTTTACCTTTGTAAGGATCTTTGTAGAAATAAACCTAATAAAAGGTATTCTTGATTGTATTTAGCTGAAATGCACAGTGTTTTAGTCTACCCAAATGCTAGATTTCGAAAACACAAAATTCAAATTCCACTTATACTACCGAATAATGCACTTGTAGGACACATGCTCCCAAGATTAAAAAATCCCAAAATATATAAAGGTGAAAACTCGCAAAATAAAATATGGAAACCTTTTGATCCTTAGATAATAGAGGATGAGTAAGGGAAAGAATAGAAAACCAATTACACTAAGAAGAAGAGAGAACTCAGGCACATAATGGAATTTCAACTCATTTGCAGTGAGTCACAGAAACATAAGTTACTCATGAACCAGAACAACAATAAATTGTAGTACTAGAAAAGGACAGGGATGGTAGAATGAAACAGATCTTATGTGTCAAAAAGTTTTGATTCAGATAAACAAAACCCACCAGAGAAAACAATGAATGATTTGGAAATGGTAAATATTGATAGCCAACCAGGAAACTACTAGAAGTTATAGAGAAAGAAAGGCAAGCAAGAGAAGTTATTTGATTATTATCACACCTAATTTCATAATTTGTTATGTATTTTTTTCCTGTTTTTCATCATTATCACAAGTTAAGAGGCTTACCTCACCAAATGTTCACATCATCTACAAAATGTAATTTTATTCCTTGATTTAAGTTGAATAAAATTACGGTTTTTTCCTTAGGGAAAAATTGACAATAGTAATTCAAAAATGAAAATTTTGACCCTTAATTTTTTTTAGATAACATCAAAATCAAATTTTATTTTCAATGTGATGCTACCAATAATACTTTATTTTTCAAAGTTAAAACTACAACATTTTTCAACTATATTTATAATATGAGAAAGAAAAATATTAAAACATGATATTCTTCATATTAAAATTACAACTTAGGAAAAATTGGTATGTTTGTAACCACATAAATCATTGAATGAAAAAATTGATTAAAAATGATATTATCAATATTATATTTCAAATAAAATATATAAAAAATTAAATATAAAAAAATGTCCCTCCTCCAGTCTTCCATCATGCTCCCTTTAAAAACAAATAAAATTATTATTTTAATAAAACACTCACAAAACTATATTCATATTCTATTATTCACTCAATAGGAATACATCAAGCATAAGTGTAAGATAGATACATTATCTTAGCCATACAATAAAGTAGTTTAGAAAATATCCCAACCAAATGAAAAATTAAGAATCAAATCAGAACCATTTAACCAATACATTCTACAATGAAGAATATTCAGTAATAAGAATGAAATAAGTAAGCCTTAATACTCTAAAATCAATATTTTTATTAATTTTGAAATCTCATAGATTAAGCTCCATCTTTGTCATTCATTCTGATCTATATTTTTGCTTAATCCCTAGAAAATATAGTTTCGACAGAACATTGATCAATTTATGTTTGTAATGACTGATTTGATATCCATTTTATTGATGTATCTTAATTTACCAAAATACATGGTCTACCATTGTATTATTTAGTTTTCTATGAAAACAATCTAGATAAAAAATATATTTATTTCAATATTACAACATGACTTCTTTATCTAATTTTGAATATTAATCATCATTTATTTTACAAAATGTATATATACATCCAACCAAATGTAAGTATTGAGTACATTGAATGTCTTCCCAAATATCTTCCTTTCGATCTCTATACATAGACTATAGAAAATCACAAATGAATTAATTAAGCAAAAAAATACTTCTATCATGTTAAAATACCCCACATGTTTTGAATTGAGTCCAAAATAAGGAAATCCCAACCCTTAATCAAAATATCTAAATCCACTCTCAATATATTCCCTCTTTACATTCTTCCATGAATAAGGACTGTGTTATGATCATATGTTACCAACAAATCTTTGAAAGTCATTTTTTTGGATTAGCTCTATAGAGCCCTTACATTCAAGGACAATATATACATTTCCTTGCTACACCAAGGGGTTTGGTTTCTCTAAGGGTGCTTATGATAAGTTATTGTACCCCTTCTTTAAATTCTTTGGCTACTCCTTATTCCTTATTGATCAAGAACTTCCTCCCCACCAAGGATTAAATGTGGCCCAAACTATAATCATCCCTAAGGCCTTCTCAAGTTACAAATCCACCATTAAAATAAGTCTTCCAGGGTCTAATATCATAAATTCCACCCCTTAGTTCTCTAAAGTTTAAGGTTAATGAGACCTTGATATAGGAATTTCATCCTCCCCCAAAAGTATGATTGGAGGCGTTCAAAATAATGATAGTAGAACCACCAATAACCAAATATCTTCTAATCACCTCTATAGGGGCATATAGATTTACACTCACGTTTTAGATTGGGCATTATAGATTTAACCCTTTAGCATCCTCATGTAACATATTCCTAATTCTGAGAGTGTCACCCCCACTACATGATATGATGTCAGTAAAACCAATACATAAAGGAGGATACATCTTACTTAAAAGAGATGAAAAGTCCCTAGATCCAAACAATTTAGGGTATATCCCCCTAATTTCTTCTAAAATAGGATTGACCTTAGAACTAAATAGAAACCTATTAGAAGTATTCTCAACCTCCATTCTTCCATTAATGAAATTAATGAATCTCTAAGTACCAATTGTGGTAAGTCACAATATAGTTTATAGTTCTCCTTTTTAAGAGCATATACTTTTGAAGGGGCCACAAAGACATTTGATTTTGTCTTCACCTCCTCTTTATAAACCTAAAAACTAGAAAAGGGTCAACCTTTGGTAGGGTTCACCACCCATTTTATTTTAATAAAAAATGTATCATAGTTAGCCAAGATGTGCCTACCTTAATGCATGATGCACATCGAAAGGGCGCATTTAAATAGTGAAGGCATATTTTGAAGGAGAGATCTTTGACAATAAAATCTATGGACTCAAATAATCCATTATAAACATCTATTTCCACTAGGACCCTAGACTTTGGCTTGTGATTACTAGAAAAAAATATTTCATCCACTATCGAAGTCCCTGCTATAATTCCAAGTAATCTAAATCCCTGATCAATATACAAGGCCCTTCTAAGGAAATTATTTTTACGTCCCCATAACCTCGCATCACTCGTGAATTTTTTTCTAGTGGAAGGTCAATAGTTTGGGGCCCTGTTCCAAATAGTTAGCCACCACTGACATACATTCAATGGATCACATTAATAATTACTTAATCCTATCTAATATGACTTTTATTGTTAAAACATTGCCACTATGTACTACCAATAAGGCCATCTCAACCTCTATTAGCTTCTTTACATTACTTTCCAATGTACAAATTTTCTTGAGACTTGTTCATTTACACATATTGTGAAAATATAACTAGCAGTCAAGTCCCTCAAAAAGTTTCAAATTATTAATGTAAAATCATTCAATTTTCTAACAAATTGACCAACCAAATAGAAAAATATTAGAAAAACACAATATCATAACTGAAAATAATGGAATTTTGGTTGGAAGATATAGAATACACAAGAGCAAAAGGAGTTAAGTGAAGAGAGGAAAAAGGTATTTCATTACACTAATCATCTTCACATTCATCATTCATATGAAAAATATGATAAGGTTCTGTTCTCATAAACATTTAATGTGGTATTGCTTATTTTTTAGTGGAAGTGGTTCTTCATTAGGAAAATTGGATAATCAATATTTTACACTTCGCATTACCATTTGAATGATTTAGAGGGAAAAAAGGTTAATACCAAATTCAGAAGAGAAAAATAATTTCTAATAAGGAGGAAATAAGAATATTAATCACTTAATATTTATTGATTTAATAATAATTTTTTTAACTAGGCTGCTAGTATAATACATTAACATATCTAGCTAATTAATCAACATCCATATATTTAAATTTATAAATAACTTCAAATTCATATTTTCCAAAAATTAAACATACCTAAATTTTTAATTCATCTTGTATTTTAATATGGATACAACTCTCCATATGCAATTTTTTAAATTGCGAAAATGAGGAAAATTTTATTTTAAGCACTTAAACATAGAATTATAAGACACAATATAATTACAATTTTATTTTCAAGCACTTAAACATAGAGTTATAATACACACTATAATTAAAAGGAAAAAATAAAAAACAAACAAAAATGCAAAATCTTGTAGATATTGTAATTAAAAAGAAAAAGAAAAAAAAATCTTGTAGATATTGTAGTTAAGACCTCATGGAAAACTTACAAAAGCTTATTTCGACCCAAAATGGCTAAGGTATGTATCATTGGGATAAGTCCATACATTTCATGAAAAATGTCAAGAAAAAATTTCAAAATAGTGTTAGAGGGTAGTTTTTGAGTGAAGTTATAGTATTATCAATCAAATTAAGAAAATCTAAAGCATGGCTTTTGTGCTCAACGTGATAAATTATCAATTAATGTCGATAGTTTCCATAATATATGCACAAGAAAAGCTAGATGTGTATTTTGTTGGGCATCACAAACATTATGGGTGTGTATTTTCAATCACAAACATTTTACATATTATGTGAAAAAGGAAATATTTTTTACAACAACAAATTTTAAAGTTCAAATTGGAAATATAGAGAAATAAGTATTGACAAAACACACTTATCCAATTTGAAGCACTCGATATCGCAAAACTTAATAAAGATGGGCATGCATTTTACTAAACTTAATAAAGATGATTCATTTCGACCAAAATCGCAAAAGTGATTGAATTTGCAAATTCAATGTGAGAAAACACACACAAATTTATAAATTATTAGAAATAAGTTTGGTTAGCATTATGAAAATGGCTAGGACTTTTACATCTTTATGAATTTTGGGATTTTGTTTTTATTTATTTTTTTTACCACAATTTTAGAAAAAATAATAACTTATGCAAATTTGATGTTTTAGTGAAATTTTGTAAACCGTGTAAATATGAAGGCTTGTATTTTGAATTTGAAACATCAAAGACAGTGGAAAGGGCTAAGAAGCACAAGAATAAATATGAAGGATTGCATTGATTTGTTTTTATTTTTTTTAATATATATTTTTTGGTTTATAATATTAGTCTCTTGGGTTTAAAAATATTTTCTTAGGTTTATAATCTCTCGGGATTCTAGTATTAATCCATTAGGTTTATTATTTCCTTGGGTTTATGATAACAATCACTTAGGTTTAAAATATCAATCATGGTCAACCATTATCGATCATTGCCAAACATCGTCAAACATGGGCAACCATGTTTATTTTAGTGCTTACAATATTTATCTTAGGGTTTATATACCTTGGGTTTATAATATTAGTCTGTTGGGTTCAATATTATTTGCTTGAGTTCATGTTCCCTTGGGGTTTTTGTATTAATCCCTTGGGTTTATAATAACAATCACTTAGGTTTAAAATATCAATCATGGTCAACCATTATCGATCATAGCCAAACATCGTCAATCATGGGCAACCATGTTTATTTTAGTGCTTACAATATTTATCTTAGGGTTTATATACCTTGGGTTTATAATATTAGTCTATTGGGTTCAATATTATTTGCTTGAGTTCATATTCCCTTTGGGGTTTTTGTATTAATCCCTTGGGTTTATAATAACAATCACTTAGGTTTAAAATATCAATCATGGTCAACCATTATCGATCATAGCCAAACATCGTCAATCATGGGCAACCATGTTTATTTTAGTGCTTACAATATTTATCTTAGGGTTTATATACCTTGGGTTTATAATATTAGTCTGTTGGGTTCAATAGTATTTGCTTGAGTTCATATTCCCTTGGGGTTTTTGTATTAATCCCTTGGGTTTATAATATCAATCCCTTGGGTTTATTATTCCCTTTGCTTTATAATATCTATCATGATAATCCAAGGTCAATCATAGCCAACCATGGCCAAATGCTGCATATTGATAATGATTATCTCAATATGAAAATCATACATGGTCAATAAGTATGGTCACATTGTGTCAAATATTGTCTCATGGTCCAACGTCACAATGTAGAAATCATGGTCAACCTTGGTCCAATGTCACATTCTCACATGTATTGTCTCAATACGAAAATCAACCACCATGAATCATCATCAATCATGGTCAACCAGGGTGAACCAGGGTCCAATGTCACATTGTGAGAAAGAGTCACTTGATTTGAAAATAAATCATGGTCAAGCATGGTCAACTATGGTACAACGTCACATTATGACAAGGATTGTCTTAATATGAAAACTAACCATGTTCAACAATGTTTATTTTAGTGTTTATAATATTTATCTTAAGGTTTATATAACTTGACTTTATAATATTAGTCCCTTTAATTTAATATTGTTTAACGAAGGTCTACCATGTTTTGTAAACTCAATTATTGTCAACCATGGTTAATCAGGGTCAACCATTGGCCAATGTCACATTGTGATAATGATTGTTTCAATATGAAAACAAATCATTGCCTAAACCATGGTCCAACGTCGCATTATGTCCAAGATTACCTCAATATGATAATGATGGTCAGTGATGGTTAATCAATGTCAACTTTGGTCAAGCATGGTCAACCATGTTTTATAAAGTCAAACATGGTCATCCATAGTCAATCATTCTCAACCATGGTCGAACATTGCATTGTTACAAAAATTGTCTTGATATAAATATAAATCATGGTTACGCATGGCAAACCGTGGTCCAGCATCACATTCTGACAAGGATTGTCTTTATATGAAAATCAACCATGGTCAACCATGTTTATTTTAGTGTTTACAATATTTATCTTAGGGTTTATATATATTGGTTTAATAATATTCCCTTGGATTCATTATCCCTAGGGTTCATTATTTCCTTGGCTTTATAATAAAAATCCCTTGGGTTTATAATATCAATCATGGTCAACCATGGTCAATTATAGCCAACCATTGTCAATCATGTCCAACCATGTTTATTTTAGTGTTCACAATATTTATCTTAGGGTTTATATACCTTGGGTTTATAATATTAGTCCCAATGGTCCAACATCACATTGTGACAACCATGGTCAACCTTAGTCGAACGTCCAAAATTGTCTTGATATGAAAATCGACCATGGTTAAGAATGGTCAATCGTGTTCCAACACCACATTGTCACAAGGATTGTCGCTATATGAAAATCAACCATGGTCAGCCATGTTTATTTTAGGTTTTATATACATTGGATTTATAATATTTGGCCCTTGGGTTTAATAATATTCCCTTGGGTTCATAATCCCTTGGGATTTTATTATTAATCACTTGTGTTCATAATAACAATCCCTTGGGTTTATAATATCAATCATGGTTAACCATAGTAAATCATTGCCAACCATGGTGAATCATCATCAATCATGTTTATTTTAGTGTTTACAATATTTATCTTAGGGTTTATATACCTTGGGTTTATAATATTAGTCGATTGGGTTTAATATTATTCGCTTAGGTTCATAATCCCTTAGGGTTTTAATATTAATCCCTTGGGTTTATTATTCCCTTTGGTTTATAATATCTATCATGGTCAACCATGGTCAATCAGAGCTAACAATGGTCAGCCATCATCAACCATGGTCAAATGTTGCATTTCGATAAATATTGTCTCAATATGAAAATCAACGATGGTCAACCATGGTCACATTGTGCCGATGATTGTCTCATGGTCCAATGTCACTTAGTGACAACTGTGATCCAATAGGTTGGGTTTATAATAACAATCCCTTGGTTTTGTGATATATGGTAAACAATGGTCAATCATAGCCAACCATGGTCAATCATGGTCAATTATGTTTATTTTAGTGTTTAATTTTGAATTAATTATTAATAATTAATGAATTATTTATTTATATTTAATTACTATTAATGATTAAATTGGCTATTTAATAATTAAATAGATAATTTAGTATTTAAATAATTATCAATATTAATATATTAATTTAATATTAATAACAATATTTAATATATTAATTTAGCATATTAGATTTGTAATATAGCATATATTAAGTTGATGTCTACAACATATATCAAGCACATTTGTTAAGGTATTATAATACTTTGGGATTTTAGAATTAATCCATTGAGTTTATAATACCAAATTTTTGGGTTTATCAATCTAAGGGTCGATATTCCTAGTGTATAATATTATTTAGAAGGCTTATAATATTATTTCTAAGGTTTAATATAAATCCCTTGTGTTTATAATGATGGTGAACCATGCACCACCCTGGCCCAATGCCACATTGTGAAAAATATTATTTCAATATGAAAATCAATCATGGTCAAATGTCGCATTATGACAAATATTGTCTCAATATTATTTCAATTTGAAAATCAACCATTGTAAAACATGGTCGACCAAGTTTATTTTAGAGTTTATAGTATTTATCTTAGGGTTTATATAAGTAAGGTTTATGATATTAATCTCTTGGGTTTAATATTACTCCCTTCGGTCTTTAGTATTAATCCCTTGGACTTATAATCACTTATGTTTATAACATTAATACATTGGGTGGAATTGATTAATAATAAATGAAAAAATTAATAAATTGTTAATTGTTAATTAATTAATAATAAATTTATTAATAATGTAATACTTATTAATTAATTAATAACAATATAAATAATATTAATTACTAATAATGAATGAAATGTTTTACTAAATAACAATATTTATGAAAGATTGATTTGTTAATTAATAATATATCATTAACAATATTTAATTAACTATATTTAATTAATAATATTTATATTAATAATTATTTATTTAATTAACAATATTTTTACTAATGTGGTTGATCATATGATTAATAAAGGCTTTAGGCTTATATCACCCACATTTACTATATAGTTGTGTTAGTATATTTTTTGTGTGTAAGAATAAAAACTTAGACATAGACTTTGGAAATCTAGTAAACATTGAGAACATTAATAGTTAATTTGATTGACACTTATAATAATTATAGTGAGCCTCTGTGTTGCATTTTTTTTTAATATTGATAGATTGTATATGTAATATTTGTTATTATTTAATGCATATTTGTGACTTTGTAATTTAGTATTACTATTTTTGCAATATAATTTTAATGTATAAATTAAATCGCTACATTTTATGTATAATTTTTTAATTAAACTTAAATCAATAAAAAAATTAATTTTGAAATTTAATATTATATTAAAATACAATATATATATATATTTTTTTTTTCAAAAATACCTCCATCTTATCCATACCCAATGAGTTATTCAAACTTTTATTCAAACTTTTTTCAAAATACCTCCATCTCATCCATATCCAATGAGTTATTCAAACTTTTAAAAGTAAATGTTGATCATTTTTTTCATATAGTCCTGCTTTTAAAAAATGTTCTTAAAGAAAGAAAAGTTGAAGAAGAGCCCAATTCAAAATAAAGGAAGAAATTTAAAAACAACTCTCCCTCTTAGATTTCTTTTGGCTATTTTATCTTTCCCACATCTCCGTAAAGGGATGAAAATATAAGAACAAATGTCATTGTCTTCTCATTACGCGTCATTTTCTGATGTGTGATGGATATTTAATTAATATGCAATTTTCGATTATTTGGATTGAAGTTAGTACGACATTTTATTTGTTACAAGGGTTTCGATTATCTATTCATGTCCACCGGCAAAAGTTTTAAATTTGCTTTTATAAAAAATTAGAATTTTATTAATGGGAAATATATTATTAGTTGAAAATAATTAATACTATATTATAGTAATGGAGAAATTGTTATTGGGTTGTAATTTAAATTAAGTTAAGATTAATTTCTAAATTGTAGGAATTCTAAGTCACCTGACACGGGGATTCAGGGCATGTAGGATTCGAGATTCGTGGTGTCGGATTTGGACACGCTGACCCCCCGGAACAGGACACATTAGGACACGTTATATATTATTTTATTAAAAAAATATATATAGATATATATATATTTAAAAAATATACATATATATTAAAAATTAAATATTATCATATTTCTTACACAAATTTTAATTAATGATACAAATTTACTGATTTCAAACATAGATCTTCATCTATAGCTATTAGGATGCATAGTACATACAAAATTCAAATAAATGTCAGTGGTACCGGTCACATAAATGATAAATCTACTAAAAATTTAAATCATGATTCATAATTCATAACTGAAAGACAACTTACAACTACAAGATAGTAAGATAAATACACTGAAAACCGTAGTTTTCTCATTAAGTCAACAAATCAAAATGTGTTACATAGGTAGTGTTGGTGCAATGCCAATGGCGAATAGAAATAAAAATATAAAACAACTACAGGTATACAAGCCTCAAGGCATCAATCAGCATCAGAATCAGCATCACTGTCCCCATCATCATGGTCCCCACTGCTCTCCTCTACATCCTCCTACTCCATTGTATCCATAGTCGCCTCTACATTTGCTGGTATGGAGGTTGACCCCTCTAAGTCATCAAATCCAACAGGCTCTAGCACTAGATCATTGAGATCCATGTTGGCCAATGCCAACTCAACAGTGGTGTCCAGACCCATATCATCAGGAACAGTGTTACTTGGGAGCGGGAGCGAAAGTGGGGAGTGGGAGCGAAAACGGGAGCGGGAGCGACATATTTAAAAGCTCTTGGTTTGGTGCTCTTGATTAAATACGAGTTCCATATCCTAATACATGACAAAATTCAATGGAAACATTGCAATCCCCCAATCCTAAAATCCTGAAAAACTGATAAGTCTGCTGGATTTTGAATGAAATCTAAAATTCTGCTTTCTCCATATGAAATCCAATGAGGCCGGAACCACTCTCAAACATCCTGAGTCATTTCATGGTAATATTAAAAATTTAAGTAAAAGGATGAAAATGAACTTTTACTTTAAGAATTTAACATTACCATGAATAGCATATCAATACCAGGGCCTAGACTTGATCATGAAGCTACCAAAATGCTTTACTCCTTGCTCCAACAACACAAATCACTTGCCAACAGCACAAATCACTTGCCAAATGACAATTTTAATGGGCAAACACACCCTTTTCATTCCCGCACTGAGCTTAGCGAGTCCTGGAAACCAGACACGTGTCCTAAAATCGTGACACGCCCTCGGACGCGACATGTCCGAAATGGACACGATGTGTCCTGTGATTTGGACATGAATCCGGACCGAATCGTGTCGGATTCGCCGGATTCGGGATTCGCAAGGGGTTTAGGACGAATCTGGTGACTTAGTAGGAATTTGTTCCGAGTTTTTTATTCTTTCGAAATGCATTTATTTTATCTTTTTTTATTAATGTAATATGAGAGTGTACATTCTAATTTGTGCAGTCTTCAATCTTCAAGTACAACGTGTTCACATAAACTGCTAGTTAATTCAATGCATGCTTTTCTTTCTAATTTTCTAACAAACAAGTGTTTTTTTCTTATTCTCAGTTTTTTTTCATTTCATAATTGAACGGTTTTTTAATATTTTATTGCTAATTTTATACTTATAAATTAATATATTTTTAAATTAATTTTATTAAAAATATAATACTAATTTATTGAATTTCTAAACATGAATGGTTCAATTTACAAAACTGTATTACCCTAGTTTAATAAAAACATTGAAATGTTGAACCATTAAATTGTGTTTTTATTTAAATGTATTCATATTATTGCTTTATTTATTTTATTTATAATTTATTTTATTAAACAATTTTAAGTTTTCTTTTATTTATTTCATTTCTTTATTATTATAGTTGTATTATCTTTATATTAAAGCATTGCAGTATTTTCTTGGAGTTTGAGAATTATGTCATTATTATAGTAATATGGAATATTAAAGCATATTAGTATTTTTTTTTGGAGTTTTATAATATATATAGAAAATTTTAAAATAAGACAAATGAAATTAATCAGTTTTTTATCAAAAATTTTACTAAAATCTTTATTAAATAACAAATCTTATATTAAATAAATTAATTTCTCTCTCCATATCCTTCATAATTGTTTTATCGAATTTTTTATTACAAATTACTTTTTTCTTTTTAGAGAGAAAAACCATCATAGATTATATTAAAAAATATAATAATCTGAATACATAGAAAGAAGCCAACAGATTCCTGATACTGTTAAGTTTCAGGTGTGTCCAAGCAACTGATTACCAGATACCAAAGAAAGAATTTTCCTGTCAGTCCAATTACTTACATATTTTTCATTTTCACTTCAAACACATATTCCTAGATACACTGAGATGATTTCAAAGATTTTGACTCCCACAAAAAACAAAAGCAAAGCAGACTAGGAGACTCATATTGAGCGAACAAGGACCAAAATCAGCCAATAAGGTCGTGATTTGCCGATATGTGAAACAGAATAGAGTCCAGAGGCACCCTTGAATCTTGAAAAATGTGAGCATTCCTCCATTTCCATAAGAACCAGCAGACAAGGACAAACAAGGTTCGCCAAGATGAACTCTGCTCGCTCCACCATTTGAACCCATCCTGTACAGAAGAGAAGACCCAGTAAGGAAAACCAAAAGACAATGACAGTTCATACCAAATATGAAGAGATGAAGCACATTGGAAGAACATATGAACATTTGACTCGGTTGCATTCTGACACATGGTGCATCTTCCCGGACCCTGCCATCCTTTCTTTTGAAGGACCTCCCATGTAAGGTTCCTGTTCGAAAAGACCAGCCACGAGAATAAGATCATTTTGAGTGGGCATGCCACCTTCCATAGACTAGGAGGAAAGATCAGATCAGAGTTAGACGATAGGCCTGATGACATTGCAGCATATAAATCCTTTACACGAAGAGGCTGAGAAGATCTCGGAAGAGCCCATTCCAGAACATCCCTTGTGCCTGAACGATGAATCCCCACGTCGATAAGGCTCTGAACGACTGACATCCAAAGGGGGCGCATGGAGAGAGGCAAAAATAAGTCCTCTCCATCCTTCCAAACAGGAGATGTGTATGACCAAGATCTAATCAACTTATCCCACGTGAATATACCCTTTGAGTGGAAAAAGGAAATCAATCTAGGAGGGAAAGAGGAACCCAAACCATTTACTATTGAATCAAAACCAATGAGGATGCTTGAGCCCGAGAAAAACCTCCACCGTAAATTTTCCATGAAGAAAGGTTGTATTTTCCTGAAGCTTAACCAAATAGCAGACCCTCTTTTAATGCCCAAAGATTTCCTTCTGTACCAGAACTCCATGCTTCTTCCTTTTAAATATTTTCTGTTGATGACTATGCTCCACGGACCCTCGCCATAGATACCTCTATGAAGAGATTTGCAAAGGAGGGCTTTCCCAAATGTCCTCATATGAATAAGACCTCAACCCCTTGCCTTCTTTGACTTGGAGATAGATTCCATCTTTACTAAATCAATCTTTGACTGATAAGATCTTCCTTCCCATAAAAAATTGGCAGCTAAAGAACACATTTTGTGAATAACAGAAGCGGGGAGAAGATAAAGGTGGGCCCAATAAATCGCCAGTTGAGATAGAACGGCCTGCACCAGGATAAATCTGCCAGCTAATGATAGGAATCTCGACTCCCATCCTGATATTTTTTTGTAGAAGCGATCAATTAACCATTGCCAATCCTATTTGCGATTGCCTTTTGCTTTCAGGTTAAAACCCAGATATTTGAAGCCTTCCTTAATCGATGTCTGGTTGATGCCGATCAGAGCTACAATCCATTGAACGATCTCCATATTAGACTCATTGTGATACAGCAAAGATTTGTCCCTGTTGATGACCAGTCCAGATGCTGACTGAAACTTTTCAAGGATATCATTTAGGCAACACCAGGTTGCCCTGCAGAGCATGGCGAAAATGAGGACATCTTCGACAAAGAGATTATGAGATAGGAATATATCCTTGTAGATCTTGATCGGCCTACATCTTCGTTCTGACACAGCTTTGTTGATCTGAATGCTGAGAGAGTTCATCACTAGGATAAATAGCAGAGGGGAGAGGGGACAACCCTGACAAAGTCCCCTCTCCGCAAGGAAAAAGGATGATGGAATTCCGTTTATAATGACTGAATATTTAACATTTTCGACACACGCCATTATCCAGTTGATACCTTGTGATCTCGGCCCAATTTTGGCCAGCAGGATTCTTGAGAAGCCCCAGTCAACACAATCATACGCTTTTTTCAAATCTATCTTTAGAATAGCTGCCTCAATATTGTTTGACAACATTGAGAATAAACACTCCTGAGTCATAGCTACAGCATCCAGTATGTTCCTATCTTGTAGAAACGCATGTTGATCCCTTGTGATAAAGGAGTTTAGAACAGGGTTCATCCTCTCCGCTATGATTCTTGAGATGATTTTAAACAAAATATTGCATAAGGCAATAGGTCTATAGTCATGAAAAGAATCTGTTCGATCCTTTTTCGGAATAAGAGCGATGAACGTGGAAGATAAGGCACTGTTGATATTTCCGGACATACGGGAAGCCTCCACCATCCCCAGCAAATCCACTTTGAACATATCTTAAAAATGTGAGAAGAATTCAATAGGCCATCCATCTGGCCCGGGACTTTTGTCCTTTTTGAAAGCTTTGATAGCAGCTTGGAGCTCCTCTTCCATTATGGGCTTAAAAAAATTATCATTTGCTGCCTCGTCGAACATCTCTGGCATCGAATCCACAGCCCATAAGATATCATTAATGTTACCCTGTTGTCTCTTATATTGTTCCTGAAAGAACCTTGTAGCTTCTACAGAGATATCATGCTGAGAGAAAAAGTACCCTCCATTACCATCTTCGATCTTCCAGATAGAGTTTTTTCTCCTTCTAGCATTTGCAAAATTATGAAAAAACTTCGAGTTCCGATCCCCCTCCCTGAGCCAGATCGCTCTGCTTTTAAGCCTCCATGAGGTCTCTTCCTTTAGCAGTAGCATTTGCTTCTTTTTTTCCAAATTTCTGACATGATTCTTTTGCTCAAAAGTCATGCAATTTGAATTTGCTGAGTTGATAAAAATTCCTATCTCATTTTGGATATCTTTCAGCTCCTGTTTATCCCTCTTTTTCTTTCGGATTTGCCAATCCTTTGCTACAACCCTCAGACTTTGAATCTTTTCCCGGAAAGTTGTGAAAAGGGCCATATCAGATTCTTGTAGTTCCTTCCACTTTTTTGTTATAGATTCATTGAAGGATTAGTCTTCTAAAAAGATCATGTTAAACTTAAAGGAATAACCCAACCTATAGTCCTTTTCCCTCCATTCAAGGAAAATAGGCCTATGATCTGAGGTGAAATCATTCCCAGTTTGAGAAAATGACATACCCCATTTGGTGATGATGCTAGCATTAATAATAAAAAAGTCGATCCTTTTTGCAATGTAGGCTTGTCCCGTCCTGCTGTTATCCCAAGTAGGCATCAATCTTTCAGGGATGATATCCACTAAGTTCCTACTTAGAAATTCCTTTCGGAGTTTGTCAGCCAGAGGACCTTTTTTCCTGCAATTACCCCAACACTCATCAGGTATTAAATTCACATTTATATCTCTCGTTATCATCGACGACTCAATGGTCAAGGATTTCCAAGGCAAACAACCTTTCCCAGAAAGGGAGCCTATTCTTGTAAGGAGCATAAACATTCAGAATGTTGAGAACAAGAGCGTGGCCCTTGATTGATGCCGAGATTAGAATTCCGGCGCAACATTTAAAAGCCTTAGCTTTTATCTAAAGTGGATCCCACAGGACTGCCAGGCCTCCAGACAGACCATTTGCCTCAGTGGCAACCATAAACCAAGATAGAAACATTTTTCTAAAGAAAGCTAAAGAATCCTTACTTGAATGCATGGTTTCCTGGATAAAGATAATTTTAGGATGAGACGGAAAGAAGATTTCTTTTAGCGCCAAAAATTTTGGGGATGCGCCCAAACCCCTGATATTCATTGAGATTAAGAAAGTCATTTTGAAGACTCTCCAACCATGCATGCTCTAAGAGGTTGAGATTCAGATGGGTCCAGGATTGGAACTTCGACGAGGGATAGATTTGTAACACCAAAATCAAAGACAATAGATCTACCTCTGAAATGACGACTGCCACCTCTTTGCTTCTTTCTAACCGTGATATTCTTTGCGGAATTTCGGCTGATTGATGGATAGAGAGGGGAAGAAGGTTTATGAATGGTTAATGGTTCACGTTCCAATGGATTCCTTTGAAGAAAGAGATCTAAATCACTGTCGAATTTATTGACAGGCGATTCAACAGGGGAATTGAAAGGAGTAGGTGTATGCAAAGGTTCCTTTCCTTTCGGCAAGCCAGCAGAAGGATTAGTAGGAGAGGGAGGAGAAGAAGAGATCAGGGTGGGGTGTGAACTTACCACAAAATCCCCCTGTATCATAGCAGGAGGAGAGGGCACTGATTTCTCCTCAATAGGCTCGGGAATAGGAGGACATTCAAAAGCCAGCACTTTGAGAGCCTCAGACTGACCTTGAGAAGTTCGTTGTGTGCAAAAGGGGTCCCGGTCCTGATTGTTTAATTGATACTCATGATTGCTTACATCTTCTGAGAGAAGATCAGTTCCGGAATTTCTACCCTGTTTAAAACCATACTTCTTAGTCTTGCGGTTAAAACGAAGACTGCAATTTCTGATAAGATGGCCAGTTCGATGACACGAAGAGCATCTGAAGGGTATACCCCAGAAATCAAGCCTTTGGCTGATTTTGATGCCATCCCAGGTTATCTCGATATGGTCCGGATAACCTTCCTTATAAGGTTTTTCAGTCAAAATCCACGCATTCCTTTTATCTTTCTCACCTCTACACCAAGGATCCACATAGATGAACTTACCAATGGAATTCCCAATCTCAGAAAGGGTTTCAATCGACCATAATTCCAAAGGTAAATTAGGAAGTTTTACCCATATCGTGCATTTTGATGGGGTATTCTTAAGTGGATCAAAGCCCATATACCATCGGGATAGAGACAGAAAACTTCTACCAAATACCCGCGGTCTATTGAGGATGATATCCAAGTTAGATACTTTAAGAAAGTGAAAGGAAAACCAGTCCTTCATTAATCGGGAGATGACAGGAATGTATCCGATCAGAGGAGTCCATTTATCCGCCAGCCATTTCCTCATATCGTCCTCAGCCATTTCCGGAAATTTCCACTTCCCAATCAATGCAAGCTTTTGGAAACTATCAATATGTTCTGTTAGAGTAGCACTGTCCACGGTAATGGCCTTTGGAGGAGGGACCATTTTGACCGGATTCCTAGATTTATTAAAGTGCCGTGCATAATTTTGGGATCGACCCTTTCTAGAATGGTCCTCCCCATTTTTCAAATAAGCCAATTGCGGTTCCAACCGAGAAGGATTGTGTTGATCATGACAAGTAGGTTTAAGCATAATTTCTTCCACCGTGACATGCCAACTGTTACCGAAGCTGGCTTTTTCACGTGCTGTTTCAACCTCAATAGTGGCCTGTATGAGGGCTTGAGTGTCAGGAGAGTCACAACCATCCGTCATATTTAATGAGAAAGGTGCTCAGAAGAAGCTGGAAAATGCTAAAGCACAGTACGTAGCTGGAAACAAATCCAGCCGAAGATCCTTCTGTAACAAAAAACCTGGAAAGAATAATTGTTGTATGGAAGAGATAGGAAAAAAGTACAGAAAGGAAGACCTGTCCGTAGATCCTGTCAGAGCCAAAGGATAAGGCTAGATATGGAATTAAAAGAGCTTCAGAAAAAGGATCGATGAAGCCCGAGAAGAGGAAATCTCAAGGACCAGGGGTTAATAAATTCCGAGACCCAATTCAACAACTCACATGATGTGAGAGGTCAAGGAAGGAAAAATCCAGCCGTCATTTTGACTTCAATGTGGGGGATAGGAGTTCGATGCTGGAGGTGACAGAGATTTTTGTACTTTGATACCTCATGAAGATCAGAAAACTTAATGACAACTCTAATGATCATCGGGAATGATATTTAAAAACAAATCACTGGAGGGAGAGATACCGGAAGATCTGAATTCCAGGATGGTTCAAACAGAATAGTGAGGAGAGCCAAAAACCATGTAATACTGAAGAAAACTATTCAGATGACTGATTATGGCAATCTATACAATAGCAATAGATTTAAAAAATGCATCACCAACTCCCTATTCTAACACGAACATCAGAACAGGGACTGTAAATGAAAAAAGACGCCTTTAGCTTGTTAAAGATAGATTTCAACATATTTTGCCAGCATTTCCAATTCCATTAACAGACCGAGCTTATTATGCAGAAATCCAAAATTTAACCATCCAGATTTTTCCTAACCTCACAATCTCAAAAGCAGAACAAGCATGATGTGTTGTCCTCAGGCATATAAACTTAAATTACCAGACAATTCCTTCAATGCCCATAGAAAACTATCAAAACATCCTGCTATTGAAAAAAAAACATCTAATTGAGAAAGGGATGATAGATACTGACCAGTAATGGAAGCGACATCCGGACTGCACCGAGAGAGCCTTGTCGAACTTAACCAGACAGGAGCGACCAAGCATGAAGAGATTATAATCCAGAATGACAACGCATGAAATCCGTTCAGAGAACGAAAAGGGACCCAGTCAAATGGACCATGGAGTTCGATTAACAGGAAGATAAACTATGAGACTGATATCTCCCACATCAGACAATATACCCCGAGAAACTAAGTCCCAGAGAGTACCCGAGAAACCCCGGTCAAGTAAGCCAAAGGAGAAACCTAACCCTGCACTCGGGGAATGATACTTAAAGGGAAACGGAGGCGAACTTTCGAGCCGATAAAACTTACCAGGTGTCAACCTGAATGCATGGGGATATCCGACCGGCTTTCCTGCGTAGAAACACGGAACATGTCCGGATTAAATTTAGGTGGCCATGCAGAAAAAAGAATTATTAACACCTGTAGGTGAAAGCTACATGGAGACTCTATCGCCTGGTTGGGCGAGGCTACAGGGCGCAAGATGGTTGGCTGAGTAGGTGGCCGCTCGATGAACAAGGCTCTCCCGTGACCCGACGTGCCATCCAGTACTTGGTTATACCTCTATTCTTATTACAAATTACTCTAATTACACCAAACGTCTCATTTTTATTTAGATATACCAAAATCTTAATATCAATTCGTTTTAGTATCAATTCCCCATTACTCAATTTACATCTCTAAGGAAATTTCAAAATTAAAGACAACCAAATAACTTTAATCACTAATAAATTTAAAAATTAGAAAACAACCAAATAGCTTTAATCAATAATATGAATATAAGCTTAATCACTCTGAGTAACTCACTCTCTAATAAATCTATCAATAATATAATTTTCTAACGTGTTTTAAGTCTTCGTTTTTTTAATTTATCCCTTACCTTTATAATGTATAATATTTCTTAGCCTTTATTAACTTTGTTTTCGCTCCTAATTCATCTCATTATGCACTCTCTTTAAATTTGTTCTTTTAAAAAATAATATTTTTTAATAGCTTTAGCAACTAGTTTCATGGTTTTTTTGGGCACTTTTCTACTTTCCTCCTACTCATACTTCTTCCCTCATATAATTTTGTTGCAATTGCACAGAGTGGAGTGATAAAAATTGTGTGAAATGTCATGTGAAAGAGGCATAGGACGCATGAAAATTCCAATGCATTGGATAATTGGCACGATTCCAAGTTTGACCACACAGGAGGACACATGACTACCAGTGGAGACTGGAAACCGTTGAGAAGTTTTCGATGAGGTTCTTGATGAAAAGTAACACCTGAACGATGCTTTGGGGTGTGTTGTGTTGCAACTTGTGATCAATGCTATTTTCGAGTCTTTGAGTATTGCTCGACTATGGAAACATTCGTTTTTGTTGGGCTTCCAAGTCTCACTAGACTACAAAAACATCCATGGTTGGATTGTTAAGACACATCGGGGTTTGAACGATTTGTCATCTATAAACTATTTTAAATGAAGCACCAATATGTTTTCAAATGATATCACATTGATGCAATTTATTTTCCACGTCAAGGGAGTTAAGTTAAAAATAAATATCAGTGTTAGTGTCCTATATTATATTAGTAAAAAAAAAATTTAGCCTTTTAAATTTATTTTGGTAAATGTGTAAAAGTTTCGTTGTGATCTCTTAGAGATCAAGTTATTAGTCTTTGTGAACAATGTAATATTATATTATTGATGTGATTATGTTAGAATTGTGTGAGTGTTAATGTAAAGATAGTCATTGATTCCCTAAAGATTGAGTTAAATGAGTCTAGGATCGATGTCTCATACATAATCATGAATGAAATCATAGTGAGTCTTGTTTTCTCATAATTGGCACAAATTAGTGGGGTCTGGATAGTCAGTTAGGTTATCAAATCAAATTTGTGCTATGACATCAGCCCCTGGTACAACGATTATGAGACATATTGTGCATCTTCCTTTGTTGTGTTTTCATGTTTAGTGCTTCAAAATTCGAATGATTGTTCTTGAAAAGCGGGTTTGGTCATTTTTGGAGTTCAATTTCTTTTTTTTAATATAAGAAACCAAAGATCCACTTTTGTTCCATCGTAATCATTCTAGACATCGGTTGGAGTTCGTTGTGCTAAGTTTGTAGGGGAATTGTTGTGCTCAAAGACAGTGATTGCGCTTCCACAATTCAAGAGGTTATCACCACTTCCAGATTTCAAATCATCATTCTCTTGAATGATTCATCTTGCATGTTGTTCATATTTCCCTTACTTGTCGAATACAATGCTTATTTAACCTTGAAAACCTCGAATTCATATCTCATTCCATTTTCCTTTCTCTGCCTGGAGAATTCGTTACACTATCACATAGTCGCTACTTTTTCTCTTTTACCTATTTCAAAAGTTCAAAATTTCTCTTGCCACCTATATCTTGGAGCCTGAAAATTCCATATAAGTGGATTTGGGTCTCACAACCTTATCATTGCTATCCTAAAACATCAAGAAAATAATTTCCCTCATGCATTGTGCTTTCTTATTGTGTTTGTGTATTTGAATTTCCACTGTAAATAAAATAAAAAAACCTCTTGATTTGGGTGTGGAGATTGAGTTTTGTTGCCTCAACTTGTTAATCTAGGGATTTTATTTCAAGGTTTTCCACGAGCACTCATCTAAAACCCTAATTACATAAATGTTACAATTTTTGCCCTTTCATGTTGCACAAGTTGTCAAACATTGTAATTACATTTTAAACACTAGAATTTACCTTCATTGTGAGCCATGACAACTCCAAACAGGAAGAAGCATAAAAGGGGACACATAGTTAGGTTTGAGCCTCAAGATCTATCCTTGATAAACTAATATCCTACCATTACGATTACTTTTGAGCAAACTGGTCGCATCAAGTTTTATGAGAATATACAGGGTTATAGTGTTCATCTTACCAAAAAAAAATCTTGGAATTTCGTCGGGGTAGATGTTAATATTGCATAGTTGAGTTTTCCAATGTCATATGTCACCATTTCAACTACTACAGAGATTCCACTAAATGGATAACAATGGTTCAAGGGCATGCCTCTAGACATAGCCAACTACAAGGATTTCTTAAAGCCAAAATACAAAAACAAGGAATATGGAGCTATTGTGCTAGAGAATATCTGTTAGAACCCTATAGTAAACTTCCTAAGGTCATCCAAAGGTATTTCACTAGTGAAGGAACATTTGGGAGAAATTATCAGTATCATTGTAGGCTATTGATGCATTTCACAGGAAAAATCCCTTTGAATCTGCATTTCTATTTGCTCAGAAGCCTTGATAAGATGGAAGATAAAGTTCAAGGTAAAAATTCAAGTAGATCTTAGTCTCTTTCATTTCTCTCTAACTAAATTGTCAGTGGTGGAAGAATAGAGAAAGAAAAATCAGATATGGAAAGCATTCATAGATTCAACTTAGTTGACAGTTGACTTTCCAAATAGCCCTTGCAGTAGAAATGATACAACTTCATCTATGGGGAGGGATGTTCAACCTGTAAAGAAAAGCTCAGTGAGAAGGCCATCAATTTCAGTTTCCCCATCACACATAAAAAAGATAAGAAACTTCACTTTTCTCCTGAGGTGGTGGAGGTCCCTAAGAAGCCACTTATAGTAGCTACTATGAAAAAATTGCCCATGGAGAAAAAACATCAACAATCAACTGAATTTGCGATACCATACCAGAGGATGTTGTTTCAGATGACAAGGATAAGGAGATTGCAAAACTACAAGAACAACTGAAAAAGGCTTAGTTAGTCATTTCCTAGCGACATCATGACAATAGGGAGTTGAAGAAGATTATTTTAGAAAAGACACCTAAGATTGGTGAAATAGAACTAGTGATGAAGACAACTCCATCTATCACTAAGTCCAAAGGTAAAGAGAAGGTAGTAACAGAGAACATTCAAGAGTTAGAGGCTTCATCAGTAAGAATTCATGTAACTAGGTCTTTGACTAAGAAGTTGCACCTACATAAGAGTCAAGGAAACAAGGGAAGAAGGATGAGTTGAATGAAGGGAAACACACTTTCCATAAGCTAAGGAAGAAGTTGAAAAAATATCAAAGTGAAATCACTAAGATTAAAAAGTAGGATGAAAGGGCCAAAAAAAAAATGCATGACCACTTGAACATTTGCTAAGTATATGCTAAAGATAACTCTACCCCTACACAGAGAGCTCAAGAACATATGAAGAAAAAATCTCACCTTGAAGAAAGAGATAAGGGATGGTAAACAATAGTTGCAAGATGAACTGCAAGAAATACAAGAAAAAGAAAGAGGAAAGCTTGATCTATTGGTTGAAGTAGCTAAATTCTGAATCTTGACAGGTAATCAAAGAAGTTTTGGTTTTTTGTCTTTTTTCCCAAGTACACTAGTTGAATGAAGATGGATAAGGAAATTGAGATGGTTTGCAAAGGAAGTAGTCTACATAGTAATGTTGCACTACTATTAACATCATTAGGGTTTAATAGAAAATTGAGGTTTTGGCATCTTTTTTGTGTGTGGGAACTTAAAAAAGGCTTACAAGATTGTCAACACCATCAGATGGTTATTTTCCATGCTCAGAGACCTCAGCACTAGTCAAAATTTTGAAGGTAAAATTTCATTGTGTTTTCACACAGGCATTGCACTTTTACTATAGGGATGTTTTTGAAGGATGGAAGGTTTGCAATATGAAAAGAGGCTTTTCAAAGGGTATTTGATGGTGTTCAGGTAATTTTTCAAATGCATGACTCATTCAGAGGCTCAAAAAATGACGAGGATTAGTCAAACCATTAGCTCGCTACTCTTTTGTTGTTGCATTTCCGTTGAAGAAGGGAGTAGCGTAGCGCTTGCGTTGTGCTTCAACACAGTCAATGATTTGACTTTGCATTTTGAGCCTAAACTTCACCAAACCAATTTTTGTGGTTAAGAAAATGTCTTGAGGTACATTGGGTGTTCAAGCTCCATCTTTGTGAAATATTTAATGTAATTTGTTGAAGATTCTTTTAGTCAAAACAACTTCCTTGTTTCTGGAAATTAGTTCTATTTTATCTACTATAGGGAGAAACTGAATTATTTTTGGGGAATTCAATTCTTAAATGAAATAACTAATTTTTTTTATGAATATATGATGTATTTTTTATGAATAAATGGTTGGTCAGGGTTAGAGAAAGAAAACACTGTGCATTGTATATCTTCATAAAATTTTCAATGAATGATGAAGGCGTAATTCAAATTTTATAGGGATCAGTGTGGCAATTGATTAAGGTCATGTTCTCTCATGTATATGTGAGTTTTTCTTTTGTTACAAATCATGCTTGAAATTTTATGTCTTCACTGTAAACGTCTATGTTATAGCTTACTAAACATTTAATGTTTTTCTTCCATTGTGACATCTATAATTCATCCTCAGTTATATGCTTTAGGTGTCACTATTTTCACTACTCCTCTACTCAACATATCTATAAAAGTCTATAAAAAAAACACCATAAGGATTTCCTTATCTTTTCATTGTCTAAGGTTTCCTAAATTTCCATATCATATCACTAAAAAACATTAACTTTATATGACCATATTCCCAATGGATTTTCCATCCAATACCCTCAAGTTGTTAAGAATTTTCCTCTCTGGTCTCAATACCTAGCCTAAGACCTAAGCAACTGAAGATCCATATAAAGAGAGCCATCTATTAAACTAGAAGGGTTATATTCCAGTTTTAATGGGGTTTTTGTTACCTTTGGGTTCCTCTCCTTAGCCTAGAGGAATTACAAAGTTCTAACATAGTGGCGTCATTTTCGGGGAAATGAGAGTAAAAATGTTCCCTAAAAAATCTACTATTAGAGACAAATATGGTTCCTAAGGGTGACAAAAAACTAGAGATTGATATGCTGAATATTTGCACAACTATTAGTGATTCTAGAACCAACAACAATCATTTTCTATAGTAAAATCTAGCTTCAAGAAGAATACATACCGAGCATCATCCAAATCTTAATCCACTTGAGGTATTGACTAGTCCAGAGAAGTTATTTATGGTGAAGATGCCTATAGAAGAACTAGACACCAATTTCATAGAATTATCCTTACCCATTCTTGATAGATTAAAATCAATCAATGAGGTTAAGTTTGATTTGAATATTGAATATAATTTATTCAGATCTAAATCAGAAAACAACCTAAAAAATAGTCTTTGATTAGGCTAAGTTAAAATCCCATATTCCTTTTTAGAAAGAGAGTGTATTAGAAGTAGACAAGGATATTTGGACACAATTTCATAAAATAGAACATCTTGTGTATAAGTTTCAAGAAGCTACTTCTAAGCCCTCCATATTTCAACATTTTGTTCCAATAGTTTCTACCCAAAAATATTTTTCTCCATTGAATATTCCATTATGTTCTAATCCTCTTGTATCTATTGTTTTTACTCATCCTTCCTCATCAATTGTTCATAAAGCAGTCTCCTTACCTCCCTCTTCCTCATCTCCAATCCCAAAATTTAGTATGAGTCTATCTCACACAATCACGACTTCTCGTTATGCTCCATTAAATTTATAAGGTCCATTACGTGATCTGTTACAAAACTATGGCCAGCTCTTGCCCTAATTTGATGGTATAGGAGTTTTTACAACACATCAACACCTTGATAAGTTGAATGATTTCATATACCTATAAGAGGTAGACCATTAGGATGAGACTTTTTTCTCAGATTTTTTGGGAGAGGTCATGAAATGGTTTAGAACCCTGCCTGCTAGAAGCATTTCCAATTCCCAATATCTTGAACAAAGTTTCCTTGCTATATGGGAAGTAAAGAAGAATCCATAACAAATATTAGATGAGTATTAAAACCTAAAGAGATGTCTAACAGAATCAGTTCAAGCTTTTTTAGTAAGATCTAATAACGTGTACAACTCAATACATGTGGAAATAAACCTCCCCCGAGGCTAGCTTTGCTTCATTATCCAGATGGCTTTGATGCTAAGCTTTCTTATGAGCTTAAAGAAAGGAATCCAACCAATTTGAAGGATATGTAGAGAAATGTTGTTGGGGTGGAAGAAAATTCACTAAACAAGAAGGCCAACATTGTAACACCCTCCTCCCACATCTACCCAAGAAACTAACCAACTGGGGTAAACATGCGACGAGAGGCCATTATGATATGATTCGACCTCCTAGATCATGTTAAGGAAGTGGAATAGACACACCCTGAATACCTTCAACATCAACATTACGACCCTCAAGAGCAAATCCAACCTTTAAGGTAGTGAGTGCTTGGGTCCCACCAAATTTTTTGAAAACTTGACCTTTGGACGCTCTCATGCTATGGGCATGCCAACGTCTAGGGACCTTTGGACACTCTGACAGGCCTACAAGTCAATGTTTAGGGACTTCGTTTGTTAGTTTTGTGCTAGCGCCCTTCAGAATTAAGCCACATCTTCAAGTGCAGAGCCCAGGTCACTGCCCAAAATTGAATCATGTCTTCAGAATAGTAAAATAAAATGGAAATGACAATATAAATGCAATTATGTGAATGAGACCTTGAATGGACCCATACTATCCATGAGAGGAATTTCGTCAAGCATATCATGAATATGTAATATACATGTGTAAATAACATATCTGAGCATAGGGGTCTCATACTTAGTTGAAAATTGCTAACAAGCATTGATGCCTCAACACATCAACTTTCATTTCATCCATTAGGTCATAGATACATTGATCATTCCTTTGCAAGTAAAAACATGATCAGAGCCATACATAGCCACTGCAATAAAGCACATATATAACCAACATAATAGCAACATAAATACCAATAAAATCATATCCATATAAACCACATATAATCTAGTAGAATACTCATAGAAGTACAAGGATAAATAACCTCATATTGATGATGCGAAATCCAAACCCGGAATGGGACTTCCACGTTCCATGTGACCGTAGAGTGGCTAAGTCAAATCTATTTTTAGCCGTTCACCCGAGTGCCATAGTCTAAGCATGAATGTTGAATCTCATAGAACACATCAAACCAAAACCACCTAGGGCTTCTAGAGGCCATGCATCTCAAACGATGAAATGTTGATTCCACCTCACAGTTGGACATCACAAAACCATCATCAGATTGGTCTCTATCCAAGCCTTCCAGGGCTTCCAGAGAATTTGTCCAACCAAGGCTTTCGGGACTAGTAAATCAACCAACAGATTTTACCACGCTTTAGGAGCATTTGTCTGACCAGAGCTTCGAGGACTAGTAACTCAACCCACCAAGGGCTTCCAGAGCATTAATCCAACCAAGGCTTCTAGGACTAGTAACTCAACCCAATCTATTATCGGGCTTCCAGAGCGTTTGTCTAGCCAGAGCTTCCAATACTAATAACTCAACCAAATCTAAGGAAACATGAGAACCAACCAAAACAAAACAAGTAAAAAAATCCACAATCACCATGGCTATACAGGAAATGGCAAGGCTAGGCAATCCACTATAATTCTCGGTCACCCTCAATGCCCAAGACATATCACAACCAAGAAACCACATGCATATGCCATGCATGCCACAACTAGTGAGTAAATCATACATGCAAATCGGTACCTACAAGAAAATCTCATTGTAGTTGCCTATCATGATGTCCTCTTGAGATTTCATGTTCTTCATTTGCTTTCTTGCTTCAAAAATCCAAGTATGCCACATCCTCCAAGAGTGCTCCAAGAAACTCTAAGTATCTAGAGTAGGAGAGAGAGAGATATAATAATGAGAGAACCCAAAAATTTAACTAACAAAAGGTTACCAACTGATCCGCAAAAGCCTTTTTATGAATGAGGCCTCCATTTTCTTCATTTTCCATTATTTTCCTTCATTTTCCTCCTCACATGCAACTTGTGACCTTTCACCTCCCTTTTCTCCTAATCTCCATTAATTTCATAAATAAATGTGTCAAACAGGGAAAATTTTAAGAACCACCCTAAATTTATATGTATAATAAATGGGTGAATCCCTTGATACATAGGAAAAATGAGAGGCGATATTATCACTATATATATATATATATATATATATATAGATATATATATATATATATATATATCTTGACGAATCTCTCACCAGATTATATTTTCTTGTAAAGTCATGGCGAATCTTTCACTGAATTATAAAATCTTGTAAGATCTTGGAAAATCTTTCGCTGAATAATAAAACATTGTTCAAAGTCTTGGCGAATGTTTTGTTAAAGTACGAAACCATATATGATAATAATAAAACATATTCATTAAACTGTAATATACTAACATACATGTTTGGAAAAAAGAAACATAATTTTCACTTCCTACGAAGAATGTTGAAAGTTTTAGTGGCCATGTTTGTCATGGTAGGAGGGATTAATGTTTTCTCTACCACTTTTGTCAAGCTACCACTTTTTCCAAGCTATCAAATTTCTTTCTTATTCCATAGACTCCAACTAAGAGATAAAAAATAAACACATCAAGTTTGTTTACCTCAACACGCCAACAAGTAGCAAGCCCCAACTATATAATATAATGAAGTAGTAGGCATCCCAAAGGCCTGAAGAGGATCTAATGGAAAGAAGCGACCATTGTCAGAAGCCTCCCAATCAATATATAAATATATAAATAAAGATTCATTATTATTTTAATTCAAAATCTTCAATTAAATAATAAAATTTAATTACGTCTCTCCCAATCTAAATTTCTTATTACCATAATTCACTACCTTCATACCATTTTTAACAACGTTGTAACATGTGGATTAATTTCCTTTTTGGTGCACAATCTCAGCCTTTTAGGACAATATGGTGCAGTGACCCAACCCCTATATATCGTTACGACAAACTAAGAATAACAGAGAAGAGGAAAGGTTGTACAAACCAGCATAGTTTTCAAACAACTAATCCAAGATCAGTACCTTAACTTTTTCACGAAGATATCATATTGAGAATGTTTGAAAAATGGTGGGAAATCTGGGCAGAAACTATCTCTCTTCTGCGAGGGTGATGTGGAAAGAGTTACGATTCCATTGTTTTGATTTTTTTTTGTTAAATCAGAAAAACCAATATTAATGGAGATATCGGTGTTTTTACTAAATTTTGTGAAGTGACTAAATGTAGCTTTAACCATTCACCTTAAGATTTTTTTTTTACAATATAATTTCCTAAGTCTATTTAATATCTTCATTATCATAAAAAAACAACCTATATCCATCTTAACTCCACATCTACCACTCTTAGAGGGATGAAATCTATTTATCCCTTCCAGCACTTGGTAGACCCAGAATTAAGATGGATCTAAGCTGATAGAAATTTCCCTTTAAATAGTCTATGCTCACATGAATACCATGGCATTACCATGGGTCAATACCATGGGTTATCATAAACCTAGAGCTTAAAAACTACTATTAGTAATTTATAAAAATTAATAAAATTAATAATTGTTTTTTTTTTTATTTTTTTTTATTTTAACCAAGTTAAAATGTTTAAGTGACATTAAATTACAAGATCCATTTTTACTCTTGATCTACCAAGCCCCTAGAGGGATCAAATGTTTTTTCAATCTATGTTAGTTCTCATATCATGATATTTGATCCAAAGTAAAGATGGATCTATGCTAGTTTAATTCCCCCCTTTAAATATGCTACATTCCATGTGAATACCATGGGTCAATACCATGTGCCATCTTTATTTTTATTAATACTAATATTAGGGTTAATAATGTTTTTTTGCATGGTTTAATAATAATTTGGCTCATGGTATTTGGCCCATAGGCTTCACCTAAATATAACACATTTTTTGAGTGTTCGTAAATATAAGGTGGCTTATGGAGTAAATATAAAAATTGTTTTATTTATTTACCATACCTCTCGTTTATTTATATTTTTATTAATCTACTATACCTCTTTTATAAATATGGTATTTGGCCCATAGGATTCAATTAAATAAAACCTCTTTTTTGAGCCTTCTTAAATAGAAAGAGGGTTATGGACTAAATATAGAAAAGAGGTTTTATTTATTTACCATACCTATAGTTTATTTATATTTTTATTTATTTACCATATCTTTGAAGTATAAAAAGAGGTTTTATTTATTTACCATACCTCTTGTTTATTTATATTTTTATTAATTTACCATACCTTTTTTATAAATATGGCATTTGGCCCATAGGATTCACTTAAATGAAACCTAGTTTTTGAGCCTTCTTAAATAGAAAGAGGGTTGTGGACTAAACATAAAAAGAGGTTTTATTTATTTAGCATACCTCTATTTTATTTGTATTTTTATTTATTTACCATACATTTGGAGTAAGTATAAAAAGAGCTTTTATTTATTTACCATACCTCCACTGTATTTTTATTTTTATTTATAACTATTATAAATACATTTTCTTGAAAATGAGGGCGAATGGAAGATAGTAACTCAAAATTTCAAGGGCTAAATTTACTTTTTTTACCCCTCCCTTAAAATAAGGTGGGCTAACCTCATTACCTAATTTTTTTATAAAATAAATTTGAGGCGATTTGTAACAATGTACTATGATACAAAAATATTCACCCAATAAAAATATAAAACCCCTTAATTTAGCCCAAGGGCAAAAATTCGCCCCTAAAATTTTCCATGGTGCCAAAAATGCCATTTTTCCTTACCAAAACCTTAGTCCTTTCCTTTGCCAATTTCTTTAGCCATCAGTCAATCGCAAGTGATCTCCATCACCGAGATTTTGCCCAACATTAAGCTTGGAATAAGTGTCCCATCAACCGTGGTTATTAATTTTCCTTTACTAACTTTTATTACATGGAATTTTCACTAGGGTTGTTATAGAACCCTCCCCCTTGAGAGAACACCATCCTCGGTGTTCAACAACACCTATAGCCACAAAAATTTTGTAAGCAAAATATACTGTCAAAGGAGATTTATAACTTAGCTCGATGCAATATTTACAATGATCAACCCTGTTGAGAAGCATATGAACATGAAAACATAAAAAACATAACATCCTAATGACATGGCACCCATAATGTTTATTGGAGCTTTATAACATAGAAAATGGCAGTATTTACATCCATATACATATGTACATATGCCAAAATCACCAAAGATATACCAAAACATATACCAAGACATATACCAAAACACCATATCAAAACACCATGCTAAAATTGCTTTTCCTGAACCGAAAAACAAGGATACCTAGCCCACATCTGACTTGCCATCTCCTATGTAGCTTCATCAGGCCGAAATTGCTTCCATTGCACTTTAACTTGCTCGATTGCCTAGTTCTGGAGCATGAGCACCTTTTTTCTACAATATACACTGAGGCTCTGACTAGAATTTTCCATATAGTTCCACCTATAGTATAGACCAATCAATCACATGATCAACATCTATAACATACTTCTTAAGAAATTACACATGAAAAAAATCATGGAATTTCACTGTCAAAGACAATGCAAGTCGATAGGCTACTGGGCCAATCCTCTCAATAATTTTGAAGGGTCCACAAAACCATGGTTCCATCTTGGCACATGATCCAATCCATATGGAGCTCTTCTTTGGTTTTATGTGCAAGTACACTTGTTCCCCAACCTAGAACTCCTTCAAAAACCTGTTCTTATCTACATAGATCTTCTACCTACCTTGAGTTTCCTTTAGATTCTTCTTTATAACCTACATTTCCTATTCCATGTCTGCCAACATGTCTGGTCCAATTAACACCATGTTAACTAGATCACTGCAACTGATAGGAGTATTGCAATTCTACCCATATAATGCCTCAATTGTACTCATCTTCAAAGATTCCTGATACTTATTTTTGTAAGTGAGCTCTATCAGTGGAAGGTACTCTTCCCAGTTCTAGTGCTGATGCATCACATATATCCTCAACATGTCCTCCAATATCATGTTGACCCTCTCTATATATCCATCTATCTGTGGATTATAGGTTGTACTAAAGGCCAACTCTGTGCCCAAACCTGCAAACAACTCCTTCCAAACGTTGGAAGTGAACTTCACATCCCTATTTCACACAATATTCTTCGAAACACCATGCAATATTACAACATCTCTAATGAATACCTATGCTATATCACTAGCTGAGAATGTAGACTTCATTGGGATGAAGTGTGCAACCTTTTTCAACCTGTCCACAACAACCATGATGGAATCATGTTGTCTCACTATCCTTGGCAAACCTGTGATGAATTCCATTAAAATGACCTCTCATTTCCACTCTAGAATCACAATCGACTGTAGCAAACCACTTGGATGCTTACACTCTGCCTTCACACGCTGACAATCAAAAATATAGCCATAAACTTTGCTATATACCTCTTCATGTTCTACCAATAATAAACTTTCTTTACTGCAGTCAATGTCTTATAATAACCTAGGAGACCCGAATATGGTTTCACATGAAAATCTCTCACGATAACCTTTTTGAGCCCAATAGTATCTAACACTTATATCATGTCTATAAATCTAACCAATCTATCCATTGCAAGGAAATAGTCCACATCCTGTACACCTGCACCTGTACCATGACCTATACCTATACCTGTGCCTGTACTATCACCTATACTTGTACCTATAATATCACTTGTACTTGTACTTGTACTACCACCTGTAACTGTATATGTACTTTGTTGCATCTTGTGCATAATCGCCATATATATAACATCCTATTGGCTTGCATACAAGATCCTATCCTCTAAGTCTGTCGCATAGGAGCTCATAACTGTTAAGTGATTTACCTGTATCCGCATACTAAGAGACTCTGCCACTATTATCTTTGCCTTTGATGTACTTGATCTCAAAATCGAACACACTGATTGTAGCCAATCACCGAGCTTGACTACCATTTATATTCAGTTGGTCAAATAGGTACTGCAAACCTCTGTGATCACTCATCAATGTAAACCTCCAGTCGAGAAGATAGTGTCTCCACATATTCTGTTATGAACCAGCTCAAGAAAAGATAGAAAAGATAGATCAACGCCTTAGAATTCAGCCTCTTCGAGGGGGCAACCTCCTTTACATTACATGAATGAACAATTCTTGGATGATACAAATGACAAAACCTCCTTTCTATATATAGGAGTCTAAGGAGTCACAATATAATCCAGCCGACCTAACAATAATAATATAAAGCCACAAAAATAACAATAGAGGGATTTTATGGGGCACAGAAATAAAAATATGGGGGTAATAGGGGCACAACAATATAAATAAGGGGTATAACTACAATAGTAATGGGGTAATCACTAGTATTATCGGGACCCAACATGCCCCTCTCCTTCAAAAAAGTGTTGTCCTCAACGCTTGAGTAGTTATGGATACTTCTGCATAAAATTCTCATCCTCCCATGTGGAATCTTCAGCAAAAACACTTTTAGGGACTTTGGATCCCTTGGATTATGGACATTTCATGCTTAAAGCTGTAAGGCACAAAAATGTCTATAACAGTTGCCCCCTAAAGTATGAGGCCGTTTATCGGGTGAAATGCTTTATTAGGAGGATCCGAAGTTCTTTCAATGCTGGGAGGAGACCTGTAATAAGATATAATACAATACATCATCTTCATACTATTTTCATGATCTAGCTGAGGCGGGCATTCCCATGCTCAGCTTTATAAATTCATTTTTATGTACATAGGACAGACAATCGTCTGATGGTAGACTGATGATTCTGATGAAGTCATCATCCTTTTGGTAGGATGATTATCTATGCTGCAATGTTGTACATGTCAATGTTTTTATTTTTCTCGAATATATATCGCAGCTCGGATGGATGAAACTAGATCTGGGGTCTTCAATCTCGTCCGATCTTCACTCTAAGTACAAGTCGATCCATGTGAGAAATGTTTTTGAAGTCGAACATGGAAAGACATCGCTTGATTACCAGTCAATGATGTAAACTGTTAACAAGCGTGAGAGGAATCACCGATAATGATAATGACCCTCAAGGTATTGCAGTACAATTCACGTGGTGTGAATAAAGGACTTGGCGTCGAACACCACGCAAAATCTTTCGGTCGAAGGTCATTGATGTATACCTGTCGCCGGAAGTGAGAAACTTGCCATTGAGGCATGCAAGCTTCAAAGTACTAAAGGGGTGTTCCTAGATCAACTTCTTGGATAATGAGCTGATGTCGACAAGAAGCGATCCGTCAAAGGAGGGCCTTGATGTATCCCAGATCAATGACACGGAACAGAGCAAATGATTTTGATGGAGGTGAAAACGATCTGATGATATATGGTTCAGGGTGGCGGTCATGAAAGAATGAAGTATAATGTATGGTAGTGGATGGGACACGGGTGACTTCTCTGAATGACTTCTCTTGAACATATCGGCGACACTTGTATGATGGATTGGTAGCATTTACCCCAAAGGTGGATGGTATGGCGAGACCATGGTGATGTGACCGGTGAATGAAACAACCCAACCCGACTCAGGCACGGAGTGGAAGTGTCATGTTCAAGAGCGACTTGCTACCAATAAAGTTTCTTTGAGTTTCTTCCCAATTTTTCCCCAGTCATTGCTGATCAGTACCTCTTTGTTTTTTTCAAGCTTGAGGAGGATAACATATGCTTGTTCTATAATTTTCCCTTCGGGCAAACCCATCGCTATGTTTTAACGAGCCTAGCGATAGTGAAACTTGTTCTCGTCTAAAGACAAGTTTGTCGCTATTAATGTTTTTAATGAGTTTAACGACAAAGATAACTCGGTCCTTTTCCTTTTTAGGGAGTCTGAAAAGGTACGTAAATATAACTCCGGAAGTCCTTTTTCGTCATCTAATCCCTTAGGTCCGAAAAAGTATAAAACAATACAGAAGGGATGAATTTTCGATAGTCTTAACGAGCCGAACAAAACAAGCGCTCGATCTTTTTGTGCAATAATCCCTCAGGTCCAAAAAGATTAAAATCTAGAGGAGGGATAGCACTTCCGGTTGCTTTAACGAGCTGGAAGGCCAAAACTCGGCAATCTTTTCATATTTTACGAGTCACATGAAAAGAGCTTAAAGAAGACTCGTCTTTTGAGGAACGAGTGATAAAACGGGTAGCAGCTGATTCCAGGTAAGGGTTGGAATTTTCCAATCACGGCAGTGTCACAAGGATGGCTAGTGAAATCACTCTTCGTAGCTGTTCCTCAAAATGGGTAAACAATCAAATGGAGGTGAATGATCGGCCAATGGAAAAGTGGAGGTGACGATGTAAACACGACCAAGGCTTTAATGGCTAATAATGTTACATTCACTGTGGTTATTTACCGGAGGATAGTTCATTTTTTAACGAGCTTAAACACGGGTTGAAACACTTGCTCGATCTTATGTTTATTTTTTAACGAGCATGAACTATGTGCTAAAACTGCTCGATCTTATGTTTATTTTTTAACGAGCATGAACTATGTGCTAAAACTGCTCGATTAATCCAGTCATATGATAAGAATGTCTCATATAAAACGGAAACTTTTAGATTTTTGCCCCACATCCTTTCTTTATACAAGTTTGGTGACGACTAATCCTACGAGTTTAAAGGGTTAGCCTACAGGTTTAAAGGGAGGACCTAAAAATTTAAAAAATAAATAGTCATCCCTTGCTTGCACTCCAAAAGGTTCGCATGCCCCCAGGTATAAAACAGAGTTTCGAGATCTCCCTCTATTCGAGCTGACAAAACTTTCATTTTATCAAGAAGGGTCACCCTTTATTCGAGCTGACAAAACATTTGTTTTATCAGGAAGGGTACTACCTCTTATAGGTTACCCAAGGATTGTTCTATTCGTGGTGCAAACAAAGCACTTCCTCGGTGATGCCTACCGAAGCAGACAAAGGTGAGTGACAACGAGCGCCACACGCATAACTTTGACAAGAGAATCTTATTCTAGAACAACCCCTCTTCCAATCACGGATGCGGTACGGACTAGTCATATTCTCTCGCGGAAACCTACTCTATACCCGAAGTTTTCCTGCTGACGCAGACCAGGACACATGCCCCCTGGGTTCCAGTCATATCCCTCCGCATTACTCGCGCTCATCGGGAGGACGGACCGTGGGTTGAGACATTTCTTGCGTGAAGAGACCATTTAGGGATGGTATATGACTATTTGCGATGCGTGATCCGGGAAATGAAAGCTGGTCCACGAGCTTGACCACTCTTCCTTCGTGCGGAGAACACATTACTCTAAAGAGTAAGGAGACGATGGCTCCCATGCAATAAATATAGTCTCGTCCAAGGAGTAGGTTATAATCCAAGGGTCCTTGAACGACCATCACGTTCATTTGAACGATCTTCCCTTTCAATGTTATGGGCACATTGGGGAGGATCCCTAAAGGTCGACTGGTTCCTTTATCGAAGCCTATCAGATTTCTCATCTCAGGCAAAAGCGATGGCGAACCAAGCGCTTTCCAAGCAATAGAGGAAAGGATACTCACAGATGCCCCCTCATCTATGATGGTGCTAGCCATGACCATTCTGTATATTTGAACGATAATTCGGAATGGTATGCTTGCTGGCAAACGGGGTCTGCCTAGTTGGTTCCAGTCGAAGGATACAACTAGGTTGCTTGGAGGTGGGATCGAGTAGACGGCCGGGTATCGCTCTGACGAACTTCCTTCCTGTGATAAAGGAATGGGTGGATTGCCCCCGTGTTCATCGGCGTTTGTGTTGATGAAGATAATTTGGACGGTGTCATCCTTATCCTCTTCAGTGACTGTATCATTCGAAGATAAAACCTCTGAAGGAAAGACCAGGTCAACTGTCGCCTCGACCTTTTGACTTTCGTCTGGTATGGATTCAGTTGGTTTATCTTCAATGATAGACGCTTCAGCTGACCACTTGAGTGGGCCAGCTAGATTCTCAACTAACGAAGGACTCGGCAAGAGCTTTTTATATCCAGGAGGAAGTCGTAACGGTGAAACCGGACGATCTTCCAAGACTCTTTTAGCCTCGTCTAAGAAGGGACAACGGTGGAGGGCATGGTTTCCTTCGCACAATCTACAGGGAGGTCTAGTCCTCCCTTTTTGTCCTGGGACTTCACTTTCGCTAGTTGACGGTGTGCTTTCAACATGGCCATCAAAGGTTGACGACACCAGATTGTGCAAACGGGGAGACCAGTCCCTTAGTATCCGAGGGATGCAAGGACAATCTCTGTGAAAGTGGTCTCCCTTGCAAATGACACATGGCAATTTAGGCCTGGTCAGTGCTGTGTGTGGATTTTCATTAGACGACACTTGTTTTCCCTTATTTGCCTTTGGCTCCTTCTTCTTTTTCTCTTTCTTCTTCTTTTCCTTTTTCTCCTTAGGAACTTGGTTTTTAGCTTTACCAGTCCCGTCAAGCGAAGAGGAAGGAAGAGAGGAAGAATTAGAGGAAGTAGAAGGTTGATGGGAAACTTTGGACTCGTCTAATTGCTGATTCGACTGTTCAGGAATAGTGGTGTTCTGAATGACATTGGTTGAGATGAGCCAGACTAGCAAGCCAATTGTCAGTCCTGGAAGCGACAATGTGGCCATATGGGGTGCACCAACATCTCCCCAAGATGAGAAGGGACTAGGATTTCCACCAAGGGGAATTCCTTGGTTGGTAGGCTCCATTTTCTCAACCTAAAGATCAACGCAGGAAAAAGGGTATGAATATTCCGTTTAAAATAAATTTTAACGATGCTTGGACACAACTTGCTTTTTCAATTTTAAAGAGTCGAGAAAAAGCAAAAGATGACTCTAGTCTCCTTCGATTTTTAATGAGCCTGAAGTGACAACTGCCTAGATGGACCTTTTTCGTTAAGGAGTCTGAAAAGGAACGAAAGGGACTGCTCTGGAGTTCTAGGTAGAGGGTGTGCCAAACCAATCGCAAAACCGCAGAATACTTTTTAAGGTACAGGCGGTCAATCTTCCCGAATGCTGTGTTCATTGCATTGCGATCAGTAGGGCGGCCGACACGACTTCCTATGGATAAAGTTTTTATGCCTATAGGGGTCTCCCAATATATACTCGACGGTACGTGGGAGCACAATCCGTACTGGCACTTATCGTCTCACAGTCGAGGAATCACCCAACCAACAGTGAGGACAACAGTTACCAGGCTTTACGACGTTGGAACAAGTCTCTAGCCTAGACCTCTATGTTGTGCGTTAAGTTACAAAGCGTTGTTAAGTTCATTCAATTTATTTTAGGTTCATCTTTCTTAGAAGTTTGCATTTTTGGATCACCACGAGATGTAGATGTAATTCCTAAATGCAGTCTAAAGATGATAAGCAAGCTTTTATCTCTTTTCAACAATGAAAATCCTAGCTACAAAGGGAAAAGAAAGACACAATCTTTTCTCAAAGAGAAAAGAGCACATTGTAAATGCACTTTTCCTAAATCAAGCCATACAAACTGTCAAAATGCAAATGCACTTGTGCATGTATTTGTTTTCACTTTCTTAATATTTATGCCTAAAAAGAAAGTTGTTGTACAAATTTGAATTCGATTTCAAGTGAAAAACACAAACAAGCTTCTTTTTGAAATCAAAAAGACGATTACGACACTTTATGATTTTGAAGTAAACACTTGTTTCGACACTAGAAATTCACAAATTCAAACCAAAAGACAAAAATAAAAGCGTAATCAATTGTCAACAGCAAACAAACTTACTCCTAAGATCAAAACGACACTTACGACAGGTCTAGATCTAAGGGCGATAGTATGACTAGTTTACTTTTGTAATGGGAAACTGCAAATGATGTAACAAATACACAAAAACAAATACAGTTTCTTCTATACAACTGAGGTGCAATCAAGGCAAAGAAAAGGGGTTTTCAGATAGGTACACACACTGATAACAGGCTGCAAAAATCAGAGATAAAACTGAACAAAATGAAGCAAAGAACCAAGCTGCACAGGGCAAAGGTTGATCAGCGCACCTGTTGCACAGAGAAACTGAATTGCAGCGCAGGTAGCCCTCTCGGGACCTGCGTTGAAATGCAGAACCTCTTCACAGAGCCTGCGCTAAAGCAGAAACGAGAATTTTCTCTGGGTTCTGGGTCACGGTTTGCAGTTTAATCTATGGTTTTTGGCCGGATAAAAGCTATCAGTAAGGTACAATTAGAGGGATGATTTAAAGGAGGACTAAGAGCTATCACAAAGGGAAATTAGAGCATTTTTGGATCAGCTGTTTAGATCATAAACAGGCCCAGTGAATGGACTAGAGTAGCAGATCTCTACTTTGCATTTGTAAATGGCAAATGCAGTTTGATTCGCTACTCCTAAGTTTATGAGAAGAACAACAATAGAAACACAAATAAAATAACTAGATACGTTCCCCAGCGGAGTCTCCATTTTGTTGTTGGGAAAAGTATCTATTCAGAATGCGCCTATCCCACTCTAAGGTGTGACAGTGCCTTAGCAACAAACAAGGAAAACTACTTTTGTATTCTTCTTTATGAAATGTAAAAGAAGAGGAAGGATGTAACTAACCTGTGTCTTTCGCTAGTTTGTTGATCCAATCGCTATCCTCTTTGTTCTCTTCCCGCTGCCTGCTCCCTTACTGGTCCAGCTTCACCAAGTTCCTGCAAGATCTTAGAAGGGGAAAACTACACAAAAGACATAGATTTACATTCATAACTAGCTTAGGATCAGATTTAAGCTAAACATGCAAATATAACAAAGCATCATTGATACACAGCATGTAGGAGAAACTCAAATAGTTTTATTGATATAATAAGAAAGTCCAAGAGGAGATACAACCAAGTGAGTCCCGATCCAGCATCTACCTCCCAGCAAAGGAATCCCTTCCTCACCTCCAACAAAGCATAAATCACCCAATACACTAATCTCAATCTCAAACCAACATCAATTCTCTGCAAAGTACAAAATTCCAGCCTCTGGATATCTGGGATGAGGGATCCATATATAGATGTAAGCAAAGAGGATGAGTCAGCTTATGTTTTGACTTGTGGCTTCTCTCTGTCAGTTCTTGCTTCCACTTGGAGGCTGAGAGCCTCTTACTCATCCTTGGTCGAACTCAGCGAGGCAAGTGTCATTGAGGAAGATTCTAGAAGTTTCCATTGTCTGTACACCTCGCGGAATGACACTGCCATTTGGCATTTCTCGCTCAGCGCACCCTGGTAGTGCATTTAGGTGCATTGCAACGCACCTAGCTAGTGTACTGGGGTGCTTTGCAACGCAGGCAGCTAGTGGAGCACTTGAATTGATCCTGATTTGATTGATTCTGGGTAGTTTTTGGTGGAGAACTTCTGGGAGAAGCTGTCATTGGTTGACCTTGTTCCTTTAGGGGCAGGAACAACACTTTTAGGGACTTTGGATGCCTTGGATTATGGACATTTCATGCTTAAAGCTGTAAGGCACAAAAATGTCTATAACACCTGAGCGCTAGAAGAAGGATAAGTTCTATTGATGGGTCAAGATCTTAAGTCTTGAAGAGAAGTATCTTTTGTGATTTTGATCTTTTATATTTGGCGCATGACTTGATCAGTAAATCTGATGATCTAGGTAGAACTAATGTCTGAATAGTTGAAAAGGGTAAATTATCTTTTACAGATCTGTACATAGGTTCAGCATAGAAAAGGCATGTATACATGTTGGTTCGGTAATTCAAAACAGTGTATACGTAGGTTTGCCTTAATATAGCAGTGTATGTATGCAGGTTCTACATATTGAAGTAGCATACGTCTCATAAAATATGTTTTAGCTACTTATGTTTATTGTTGCAGTGTATTCTGGCTACAACATTTAGAGAAGTGATTATTTGATTCAGTTTTTGGTTGGTGCAAAGGAGATTTGTTGATGCAGATATATTTGATGTTTGATTTATGTTATTGATGGATCCAGTCTGAAAATTTATGAAACATGGTCCCTGGAAGAAAAGAGAAGGTTGTAGCCTTTTGTAGGTCAGCACCTACATACTAGTACCTCAGCTAGTACAAGAGCTAAAGGGGTTATAGCTCCCTTCCAGGAGAAGCTAGAAAACGAGAGAATGTTGTAGCCTTATGCAGGTAGAAGCCTGCGTACTGGTATAAGACTACACCAGTACATAGATATTGTAAAAAGAAGTTTCTTATTGAAAGAAGATAGAGATGAATTGGAGCAGGTGGTTTTCACCCACATTGGGTTTCCACCTTATATCTTGTGTTCATGTGTGTGATTCCCTGTACTATTTACTGCACTTGATTACTATTTTATGGTTCTGATACACATATTAAGATCAGCTAACTAAATTAGAAGTCTGCAAGATATACGCGATTTTATCTAAACAAAGTTGCGTATATACGCAGGTTGAATTAATAGAAGTGGCATGTATCAATTTGTTTATGGAAATGAAAAATTGTTAAAATGCTAATACTAATTCACCCCCCCAGTATTATTTCCATCAACTTGATGTTCCCAATGACCTACATTTCTATAAACAGAGTCCATCCAAACTTCAAAGGGATTTACATGCGTTCCATTAATCATGGAATGGTTGGGGAGTAAATTGTATACAATAACACCATAAAATAGTGGAATCATGTTGTCCATGTCAACTCTACCTCTCTAGAGATTGAAAGATTTGTGTACCAATGGAAGATTGGATACAATATCAAAAGTTCGTAGCAAGAAATATTTGAAATTATGTTGTTTCTCTTGAATGCGATTAAGCAAGTTCTCAATGGACTTCTCGGAAACCATGCTTAGGAAAATTTGAGAATTACATCTTTTCTGCTTCAAAACTCTTCCCATGATATGAAAGGAGTTTTTTGAATTAATTTACTCCTTCCATGTACATATTATTATGCCTTTCCATTTCATTATGTATACAGTGCTTGCTATATTTTTAGAGATGTGTTTAAGTGATCTTCAACCAACACAGGATTATGAGATAATATAAAGTTAGGGTCTGCTACTTGAAGCCAATGAACTCTATATTTATGACACAAGAGATTTCCTCTTTTTTTGATGTTCTCCTCCAACTTGGCTATTGGTTGAACTTCATTATTTTTAAATCTAGAGATATATCACTATTTCATGAGTTGATTAAAGGGTTTACATTCCTATATCGAAGTATTCCTTCTCTTTCAAAAATCTACTGATGAGATCACTATATCAAGAGATGATTGAAGGGTTTGAATTCATAACTTCAAAAATTTCCTCTGTTTTAAGATTATTATTAGAGATCTTTGTGTTGCAAACTATTAGTTTGGATTTTTGAGATGTTGGAGTTTCTTGTGCATGACAAACATTTTGTATCCCACCTCTTGATAATATTGCCACATCTTCTAAATTTTAATAAGGAAATCAGAGTGATAGGGCCACATAAGCGCTAATTTGAAGGGGTCATTGTTTGGTTTGTCATAATTTTCTATGATTAGAAGATCACCAAAAGATCTAAGAGGGCTTGACCTGCTAATGATTTGAGAGGGTTCCTCTATGGATGACAGAATCTAAGTCAAAATCACCCTCTATCTAGTCTTTGTTAAGAAGAAATATGTGTACTCTTTCCATAACAAAACCTTTCCTATTTATCTCTTTGTTCCAAGTGAAATATCCATTTCTATGTAGTATGGGTAATGTCAATGTGTGAATTATTTTGGATAAAATCATACAAAATTGAAGTTGGATTTCCATACAGGCTGCAACCAACCTTTCTTCTCATGCACCCCTAGAATTATGTTCAACTCCCCACCAACAATCCATAGTAAGTTATTCAAGACTTTCTCTCTCTAAATAACAAATTCTAGCAATTAGGCTTGAGGATTCTTAAAACGGGACCATAAACTGATAAACATTAGTGAGGCAGAAATGGTTGTCCCATATTTTGGAGGGAACCTTAAGGTTATCTAGAATCAAGTTGTATTAACATCTAGAACATACAATATTTCCAAGGTCATCCATGTAGCTATCCCTCGTCTTCTTCACATTGGACCTTATAGAGACTTCTTCAACATTTTTTTATATTCTCCTTTTGGTGTCTTTCATCCCGCTTTCGTCAAGCTTGGATTCTTGAATGAGTATGATGTCCATTTTTTCTAGGATGATATTTCTATTAAGTGACCTTTGTTTAACCTTTGGAATCATGCCTCTTACATTTCATGATCAACTTTTCAAGAGGATGCAAAGGACTAGCCATTGGCTTTTCATTTATTAAATATGACACACTCATAGATGGCCACTGAACAATAACAAATTTATTTCATGAAACCAACTTTAGGAACCATCTTCAGTGGTCTCTATAAATGGAGCTCTCTAACCTAGGATAAGTGAACCTTCATTAGTTCTAATGTCAAAGAATCCCCTTTTATTCCTTAAAAAATATTAAAAAAATTTGTTGTCATCTCTCTTTAAAGATCTGTGCAAAAATATTGGACTTGTTTTTCATGATCGAATGACTTAGCCATGACAAGACGATTTCAGGATTTCACCTTATTGTTTTTGTATGATAAAATCTCTAAATGCTTTGCTAGTGAAACTTATGTTTCCTCCTCCTTGATTGTTTTCCATCCACCAACAAAATTGTAGGTGTGGGAATGCACACCATTCGAGCCAAATTTACTTGCCAAATCTACTTTCCTGAATTGCAGGGATTCTCTCATTAGATTCTACATGATTTTGGGTTTTTCAAAAAGAACTAACTCCCATGCTTTTCCTATTTGTAGACACAACTATTGTGTTTTTGAATGCAGGCAATAATCACCATTAATTTCCATTTAGCTTACCTTATCTATCAGATTTGGAACTTAGCTCTTTATTCCACATGAATTGTGCAAATAAAAATCTTACGAACAATTTCCTTAAGATTTAAATAATATGATTTAAACCTTAAATATTCTGAATTTTTCTTAAGATTTAAATGATATGATTTATCTATATTTGTTCACAAATACAATAATCTTCTGCTAGTCCCCATGAAATATTATGAGCACTTATGAATACACAATTTATTTCCTTTGACATTAAAGTATTTGCAACTCATTACAGGGCTGCAATTTCATTATAATGGCTTGCATATAAGTATAGCTTGAACCTGAGAGATTGTAACTGAAGAAGGTAAATTCATGGGACAAAACAAGGATCAATTTTTTTTTAAGTTTTTTCTACAGTAGGAAAACTTTAAATCAACATTGAGGACATTTATCATTGTGCATGTTGCATGTTATTTTTAGAGTCCAATTCATGATCAAGCCCCTATGCCAAGTCATTGTTTATGCTATGTGCCATTTGACTGCTAGCTGCCATTTGTTTTCCACTCCATGGTCACTTCTCTAGATTATTATAATCTAGGATGGAGATAGGAAAGATGTAAGGGAGTGGAATGAAGTGGGATCATCCTCGCTGCCTTACTCCCCTCTCCACCCCCTTCAGATTGATTGTTGAGAAGGAAAAGAATTCGTATGGAAGAGATACAGAGAAATGAAGTGGGGTGGGTGGTAAGGGTGAAGGTAATAGGGTGGAGGATAGAGCATGAAGTGGCTTGGAGGTAAGTGGAGGGTGGGGAATGATGAATGCCTTCTCCCTTCACCCCAAGTGAAGGTGAAAAACAGTGAAGTATGGAATGGGTGGAAGATGGAGTATGAAGTCAAGAGTGCAAAGAGGTTTACTATTTACGTAAAGGCCCTACTGATCTTATCAGAGAGTAGATATCAATGATTTTTCCATGAAGGGATCATCCTCCCCTCGTTCCTCACCTTTGCACCCACTTTAAATGGCTTTTTGAGAATGAACTAATAAAGAGTCTAAGGGATGTAGAGAAATGAGGTGGGGTGGCTGGTAAGGGTCAAGGTAATAGGGCAATGAATAGAGCATGGAGTGGGTTGGAGGTAAATGGAGGTTTCCATAATGACTCCGAGGTTATTATCTAGTGGGAAGATATCAATGAATTTGGTACAAAAGGACCTCAATGTAAGGGGTTTTATATATGCTCTAGGAACACAAACTCTACTCCTCAATTCCTCAGATTTTCTGGTATGCTTCTGGATCTACTGCTATTTAACATAAATAAAAAAGTTCCAAAAATTTTATATGTAATGTTTGGGGCTAAAAGTGGTGCGATATAGAGAGTTCAAACCCCGTTGTGGGGTGCTGAGAATCGTAGATCTCCCAATCAGGATCTACCCGTCAAACTTGAAAAGTTGCACCTGCATCAAAGATGTTTATGAAAAATTGTTGCTCTTGGTTGGATGTTGCTTGATTTGGTGGGTACAATATGTGTATGCTCTGTCTTGATGTATTTGTACTTGTGAAGAATTTGGCCAAGGCCACATGTGGGATTCCTAATCCCATTGGCATTAATATGTAACCTAGGTAATGCCATGACACAATTTCAGTATGACAAATCCTGGCATTTTACGTTCCTTGACACAAGCAACCCCTTCTGCAATTTATATAAAGACTCAGGTTATACTTTTGCCATCTGATAGCACTGAATTAAAGAGAAAGAAAAGAAAGTCTAAAAAGGCCAGGCATTAGTCAAAATCCCAAAGAGAAACTCATAATGAAACATTATGGAATAACCAACGAATTTTCATATAGTGAACTTATTTAGATAGATAGCATTATCCTACCCTAAGATAAACAATAAAAAAACATATTATATTTCCAATGCAATTTCCCAAGGAATCACATCAAAAACATGAACTCTTACCTTATATTGTTTGGTTATAATGTTATAAACCAAATCATGGTAGTTAGTTACTTCCATAAGTATGTTGGTCCTTCAAATATTTTACTACTACAAAAGAGATGTACAATTACAAATTTTCTAATCTGAACAACAAATTTTCCATTTGATGCTCCTGTAGACCTGCATTTCTACAAACAGAGTCCATCCAAATTTCAAAGGGATTTACATATGTTGCATTACTCATGGCATGGTTGGGGACTACATTGTGTACAATAAAACCATATAATAGTGGAAACATGTTGTGCATGTCAACTCTAGCTCTCTAGAGCTAGAAATATTTGTGTACCGGTGAAATATTGGATAAAATATCAAAAGTCTGCAGTAATAAAGATTTGAAATAATTTTGTTTCTGTTGATGGCATTCAATGTCACCCAAACAATTAGTATATTCATGATAGACTGACATGAATATTCATCTCCAGGTTGCACTATGACAAGAAGATTTACACTCCAAGTTGTTTCTTCTCCCAGTCATTCATTTGTATGCACGAGGATATGGGCACCAAGCACAAGAATTAATAATTGATATTGAATTTCCTTTGTTCCATCCTCTCCATTACTATAGGTTTTATTTCATGTTCAACGTGATGATGGGCTGGTGCTGGAATTCTTTTCTTAACACCATTCAAATAATCTGATTGTACAAGCAGATGTTTGCAATGCAAGTTTTCTACATGTATGTCAAAATCAAAGCTATAGAAAAGTGGATAGCTAATAAATTTGTACAACACACCCCATCAGTGTTTCTTTGATGTCGTACAAAATTGTTGTTAAGGTATGAATTCTCGTAGACCAACGAAAAGTTGTCAATATCAATAAGGAGCCTGTTCCAGTTCTGATTTTAAGTCCTCTCTCTGATTTGTTACTTTTTTCCAAAACTTATGATTCTACCAGTTTATTGGTGACTTTCTGAGAAAATTATTGGTTGGGTTTTCACTTGTTTAATTTTTTGCCAATTTTTTCCTAGGTTAACAGTTTTAGATCCTTGTCGATTGAGTCTTTGCAAAACTAATAAACACCTTAGGTTTATTAACTTTAAATTTTTCTATCTAAATATGCATTTTTTGCTTAATTCCTATTTCAAGAGTAGGGCCTTGTGTTTCCATGCTGAGAGACAGATTTATATTATTTATTTCTTTCGAAATCCCAATAGTTTTTTCCTTCTTTCTTGGTTCGATAATAGAATGCGTTTATAAAGTGATTTAATATATAGGAACAATATTCTAAATTTGTGCATTTAAAAAACCATTCTCATCACCAGTTGTAAATGTGACCTTGTAATCATTTAATGGCATAATAGATTTGGTTCAAGGTTCTCCACATTTGAACAGGTACATGTGTTTGCTTTATCTTATAATTCATTGTCTTATATTTTTTGGTAATTCAAGTCAAATATATGCATGTTGTACATTTGTTCCTCACCATAAAGCTTTGTTCATCATTCTCTCATTTCTACATGTAGAAATTTGTTTGTGCTTGAAATTATGGTGCTTTCAATTTTTTTTTGCATGAGAGGTGTATAATATATTACTGATTTCCAGTACCTTGATTTGATCTACTTGTTGATATTGATTTCGCTACCTCTAGTTAGAAAATAAGAATTTATTATTTCCTTGATGAGATGCAATGACTACTATTGGTATAACTTATAGTTATCATTTCTGGTTACTACCACGATGACAATGTAATATCTAAATAGAACTATAAAATATACAAGAGAAAACAAGATAAATATTTTTGGCTAATCAGACATACCTCTATACCAAGCATGTGTGCCTTCTTTTCAGATGAAAGCCAATATTACAATATTCAAAATATACATTCATGGAGGAATGGTCCTATGAGTAACTTTCACGTCATATAATTTCAACTTTACACTGAGATGAAATGGGAGCTAAACATACTTAATCTAACTGGGTTATCTTGCAAGCAAAGTTAACAAATCACACACCATGTGCTAGTAACATAATTCTAAATACAATTATATAAGCTAAGGTTACCTGATCTAGAGTTGTGTCTTCTGCCCCAAAATAATGTTCTTCTTTTCCTTACATGTCACTCTGAAAAAATGGTTTAATGATTCTCATATTCTTGTGAATTGCACTATTTGACATGATTTTAATATGTTTCGATATGGACTTTTTAGTCAACTTGATATCGGTTAATCATGTGACTTGAAATTGGCTGGTTTCATATGTTGACTATGATCTCTACAATTGATGACCTTAATTATCTAGAGACGATGGAGACATATTATATCCTTAATCCTCCATATGTTTTTCTGCCTTTTGGAAGGTATTTCTTGTTCCATGCATGTAGGATTATTAGAAACTACCAGTTACATTTTGGTGTGTTTGCATGTCACGCAGATCATTGTAAGGCATTTTCTAACGTGGATACAAATAAGTTCAGAACCAAAAGTTATACATATCACATCATCTCTATAGTGTGCTTGGTGTGTATATCATTGGATTTAATCATTATGCCATTGGTAATCTATACTTTGAAAATACTTTTCTAGAAACTATTGAGGGCCCCGAAATCGGGTCAACAACAAGGGGGATACCCACCCGGTCGGGAACCTGGTTGGCGGCTCCGTGCCCGTTTGGAGTAGCGGCTCCGACTGGGGATAATGGGACCAGTTTCCAAATATGAGGGGTGTGTGTGTGTGTAGAGTTTGATGGTATTGATTTAGGGGTATTTTAAGCTAATTTAATTCTAACTTCTAAACTAACTCTATGCTATTGTAATCTAATGAAAAACAATACATCTAATCTACGCTAACCCGGGGTAAAATTCTTTCATTATGCGAACTAAAAAGATTTCGAACAATAGATGGTAATAAAGATCATTCAGCTATCATAAGAATATAAATCAATTAAGATGAACCATTCTGCATAAGAAGTTAGGCAAAATAGTTGTGAACAGCATATCACATAATTAGTTATTCATATGTCAAAGCACAAATAAATGACTCCACCGTACAGAAGTGCCAAATGGTAATACACACATTCATACATTAACATATAAAGAACTCAGCTGCATATCACTTTAGGAATACAAGCAGAAATTAGTCAAGAGATAAAAGTACCATTTATGACTGATTTCACTAATAAACTTCAAGCAATAACGATTTATTTCTACTTGTTCTAATATTTGCTAAGTGTACAGAAGTGCAACATCAATAACAGACATTAAAATGCAAACATAAATAAATCTCGATCCATCCATTCATCAAAAACCCCCTCCGAGGGTGCAAAAGTGCATGTTCTGAGGACAAGGTTTTTGACAGATTTCCGGACCCTTCTCCAAATGCCATGAGAAGGGCTAAATACTACTAACTAATTAATCTTAATTACACAAATTTAGGGAACGGCTTCAAATGACCGCCCTTTTACTAAAAGCAAATTTATTACTAAAAAATCAAATCTAATTTCTAACCGTTTCTGTATCTGCTCCTTAGTGCTGTAAGCAATGCGCTGTTCGCCCTGAAAGAGTCGGCTGGTTTTTCTTTCCATTTGTTCGAGCTTGAAAATTAGAAATAACAAGAGCTGGCACCTCTTTCTGATAGACTAGAAGATATTTTCGAAAACCTTTCTCTAGCTGGGTGTATTCGCTGTAAGTATACTTAGTACAACCCAGGTTCCTTTGGAACTGATTTTGCTGTTGCTATTTCGGTTTCCGGTCGTGCGAATGACTCAATGAGTCAGGAGTCGCGTTGTATGGACAATCCCCTATATCAAGAATTGCTTCCGTTCTTTGTTCCAGGCTTTTCTGGAGCGTCCTCCTTCTTTTGCGTTTCTCTTGTTTCTTTACCCAGTCTGAGCTTCAAGATCTTTTGCAAACACGCTGCTTTTGTGCGCCTTTGACTCTGAGTCCCGGATAGTCTATTTTCATCAGCGCCTATTGGGTGATACTCTGGAATCCGCGGTCCTGCTGCATGCGGCATCCATTTGCGGAGGCATCTTCTCTCTGTTACCCGATTGGCGCTTTCCTCTTTTCCTTAGATGTTTCCTGCATATAGATTTATATCAGTTACATGTCTTGCAGTTTACGCAAAGAAGAAGAGAAATGACGAAAAGATTGACATGAAAGCATTAAGTTCTAATGAATGCGTAATTCTGACACTCATCATGATTTGACTCTTCGAAAAATGCGATACAATCATTCTTGGATATTGAAGCATGTGATCATTAATTTCCCTTAAGGTGCACACTCAATTTTAGGTTTACCGTTTATATCAGAGAATTCTTGCGATGAGTCCTTTCTGCGATTGGAATCGCAGTATCGAGGACTACGACGTCATTAAGTGTTATCGCAAATTGCCAATATCGCATATCGCAGATCGCAAGATCGCAAGGTCGCAAGGTTTTCACTTTATCACTCTGTGTTGCTTATGCGACATTGCGACGTGCGACGTCGCATATCGGCCGTCGGCGATTCCTTAGGTTTTCCTTTTTTGAGCGTTTTAGTGCACGCGATGCGATGGGTTCTCGCGTCGCTCTTTTTCAGTGTATTTATGCGCTTTGGGAAAACGCTTCTCGCTAACTTTGCGACGCGATATAGCTCTTAGGGAGTTAATACAAACGATTTTTTTTTAAACAAAATATTTTTTGGATTTTTGGTTAAGGGTCCCCCTTTGCTTGATGTTATTACTAATATCAAACAAAGAGGGGGGTTGTTGGTGACCACAACAATGGCGATTCACCGTGAAGAACCAGTTATCTCTGCTTTTCTATTGACCGTTCACTTCCGAAACAGCAAAATTTTTATATGTCTAAATTTTGTTATGGACAGATAGAGTAGATTACACCTCACCTTGTCAACGATACTTTGTCTCAACCTTTTTATATCCCAATTGCTTGCTTCCTCAGGCTTTTTCTTGCATTTGCACCAGACATTACTTGGTCTTGATTAAAGATAAAATAAGGTCTTCTCTGCGTACTGGCTTAAAAGTATGCTCATTTGTCATAGGTAGAGCCTCTGCTGCCCGCAAGCGTCCATAGCCTCGACAGGGTTACCATGTTATCCAGCAATGATCCTTTTTCCTGCTTGAGGTTACTCGCAACATTCCAGAGAAAAATCCTTTTTGACACACTTTTCCTTTTTTAATTCTCTAAAGAACAACGTCTTGGTTTGGTGGCCAAATTATGACACAGTCATTCACTTGATTTACACTTTTGCTGAACAAGCCAGCTCGTGATGAGACCTCTTGTCTTTTGATTGCAACAATCTTAAGTCGTTGCCCTGTTTTGATAGACAGTATTGGCAAAGTCAGCAAGTTATAATATCTGTGATCATGATAAGCCGGCTCGTGATGAGACCTCTTATTCTTTGAGATATAGTGTTTTCCTTGGATTGTTTCTCTGAATGCTGCAATTTCCTTTTAGCAGGGAGGAAGTCATTGTTTTTCCTTAAGAAAGCTCTGGACGATAATAATAGAGTTTTTTGAAAACAACAGTTTTGCAGAGAATACTTATTTTATTATTGATGATGCCTTTCATTGTGCTGATACAAAATAATTCTTTACCAAAGGTTGCTTTCGTCAAAGTTTTTTTAGGTTGAAACTAATATCGTAATCAGGGTGAAGTTAACTCTATTCATCAATAATAAAATTCAGATTTTTCAAAAAAATTTCCATTTGTACAAGCGAAATCAAAATCTGATAGAGAATTGCGGTGCTCTTTCATGAATCCTTTTAAATGATCATTTACAACCGGTTTTATTCATAAAAAGAGAAAAACAAGACAAAATAAAAACTAAAAAACTAAAAATTAAATCTATCCTACAAAAATTAGAAGAATTCTCTTCTATGGAAAATACATTTTGAGAATTTGTCCATTCACAGGCAGAGAATCTCTCTTGCCTGTTAAATCCTGCAACACAAAAGTCGATGGGCCTATGACTTCTACAATCTGAAAAGGACCAAGCCACAGCTTCTGGAATTTCGTATGTTTGCCCTTTTCTTCATGAGCCTTATCCCATTTTAAAACTAAATCTCCCATCTGAAATTTTTTTCTGGTCATGATGCTTGAGTCAAAAGAGGATTTTATTAGCACTTGGTGGTGAGCATGGGTTTTCTTAGCTTGTTCTCTTTGCTCTTCTAGTTTGATTATTTCCATTTGTCTTAATTGTAAGGAGGAAGTAGGTACTTCATCGATGTATTGCACTAAAGACAAAGAGGGAATGACTAGGTGAGTCGGAAGAACCACTTCTCTCCCATAAACTAAATTAAAGGGAGAAGTGTCGATAGAAGCTTTCTTTGTAATTCTATCTGCCCATAAGGCGTTTACCAGCGCTTTGTGCCAATTATTTTGGTTTTGGTCGACTGTCTTTTTAATAATCCTGATTAGGTTCTTGTTTGTTGATTCGGCCAACCGTTACCTTGCGGATAGTAGTTGGCAGAATATTTCAGTTTGAACCCTCTTTTGAGCGCAAACTCAGTCATTGCATTTCCAGAAAAATATGATGCATTATCAAACATTAAGGCCGTTGGAAATCCAAACCTAGTGATGATAAACTGATCTATGAATTCAATAATGTTTTCAGAATTAGCTGTCTTGAGAGGAACTGCTTCTACCCATTTGGTAAAATAGTCAGTTGCCGTGAGGATATACCTATGCTGTTTAGAAGAGCGAGGAATGATCTCACCTATTATGTCCAGGCCCCATTGACTGAACGGTTGCTCAATGTTAACCGGCTGCAGCGGCATGGATGACTTTTTTTGTTTCCCTGCAGCAGTCTGGCAGACTTGGCATTTCCTTACGTAGTTGTATGAGTCTTTGAACAGCGTGGGCCAGTAATATCCTGCACGCAAGATTTTATGGGCGGTGGCTTCTCCAGCATAGTGTCCACCTGCTGGTCCATCATGAAGTTCCTGCAAAACCTTTTGGGCTTCAGTTTTCTCAAGACATCTAAGAAGCACATAATTGTAATTTCTTTTAAACAGAACATCATTTATGCGCTGGTATTGTTTGGCTTTCAACCTCAGGGCTCTCTTCTTGGTGTGATCCAGGTGAAATGGAGCATACCCGTTCTTAAGAAAATAAATGGTGTCAGCATATAATGATTCTGCGTCGTTTAGGCTTACCTCATAAGTGTGTACCTCTTCAGATGAGTTCTCAGGAATTTGTGATGCTCCAGCTAACATCTTGCAGAAGCCTTGACCTCTCACGATGTGTGCTGGCTTGATCTCAAGATCGTATTCTTGTAAGGCGGTGATCCAATTCGCTCTCTTTTCGCCCACATCCTTCTGTATCAGGAGGTTTCTTACCGCTGGGAACGGTACTATGACTTTGGTATGGGCTTTTAGCAAGAAAGGTCTGAAATATTTGATCGCTTTGAAAACGGCATATGCCTATTTCTCTACTTCTGAGTAATTAAGTTCAGCACCTCGTAAGTTCGAGCTAAAGAATGCGATTGGAGCTTCTGCCTTTTCTTGATTCGCTTGAGTTAAGATCGCAGCATAAGATTTCTCTGAGGCAAACGTGTATAAGATAAAAGGTTCTGAAAAATTTGGGGTTGCTAAAGATGGAGCGTTGATGATAGCTTGTTTGATTAAGTTGAAGGCTTCGTGCTCATATAGACCCCATTTGAAATTTGAATTCTTTTTTATCATATTTTGTAAGGGAGAAATAATACGTGAAAAATCCGGGACAAATCTTTTGACAAAATTGATCTGTCCTAGGAAAGATTGCATGGTATTTTTGTTATGGGACATGGATATCTCGGAAATTTCCTTGATTCTGTCGGGTTCTATGTGAATACCAGATTTCGACACTATGAATCCGAGCAATTTCCCTTCGCTTAATGCAAAGAAATATTTCTTTGGGTTGAGCGAAATCCCATACCTCAAACACCTTTGAAAGATTTGCTTCAAATCTTTGAGATGGTTGCTTCGTTTTTTGGAGTACACTGTTATATCATCCAGGTAAATCACTACTGATTTATTGACTAACCCTTTAAACGCAATGTCCATGGCTCTCTGAAAGGTAGCTCCGGCATTGATCAGACCAAATGGCATCTTCCGATATGCATAAGTTCCCCATTTGGTTCGGAACGTAGTCTTTAACTGATCATCGGGATGCACCAGTACTTGATTGTATCCTGAAAATCCATCCAGGAAAGACATTAATTCTGAGCCTGCTACTGCCTGTAATATTTGTTCCATAGGTGGGAGGGGAAAGTTATCTTTCTGACAGGCTTTGTTGAGATTTCGGAAATCGATACAGATTCTAATGTCTCCGTTTTTCTTCCTAACGAGTACCATATTGGACACCCATTTGGAATGCCTGACGGGGAAAATTATTCTGGCTCTCAACAACTTATTAAGCTCAGTTTTTATCTGATTTTCTAAGTTAGGATGTATTTTTCTGAGCATCTGCTGGACAGGTTTTTCATTTTCAATCATAGGGATAGTGTGTTGAATGATAGAAGTGTTGTAAGTTTTCAGCTCATCGTAATTCCAGGCAAAAACGTTTTTGTACTGTCTCAGAAGACGGATATATGCTGATTTCTCTTCAGGGGCTAGGCCGTGGCCTAGATTGACGTTTTGTGGCTTCTGATCGGTCCCTAGGTTCACCGATTCATAGTTCAGAGTTGAACTGTAGAGTTTGGCATTAGCTGACCTTTTGAACCGACTTTTCAAATCATATAGGTCTTCTAACTTGACCACCGATTTGGGTATAGCATTGTCAGTGTTACTTTGTTGTATTTGGTGATCATGACAGTCTTCGTCGATTATCTGGTTTGAGTAGGATCCTTCAGAGGTGAGGAAACTTACGATGTCTCGATCGTCGTTGAATACTCTCCAGTTGGTGATGTTGTCAGGGATGGACGGTCTAAAGATTAATTCTATTGAAAACCTATCAGGACTAAAATCTTCAGAAGGGATCAGTCTAGAGGCTACGTTACCTAACAGGTCTGCGCTCGCGTTTTGAATTCTTGGAATTGACGAGATGTTGAATGCTATGAAATGTGCAGTGAGATCTTGAACTAACGATTGATAGTGCTTTAAATGACTTGGCAGGCAGTGTATGGTGTTACGTACCTATTTTACGACGATCTCAGAATCTCCAAAGACTTGAAGAGACTTAACATTCAATCCGATTGCTTTGTATAGGCCTTGAACCAAGGCTTCGTACTCCGCTATGTTGTTCGTGCAATCGAACTCAAGTCTGCATGTGAGCATAATCTTGTTCCCGTCCGGGCTGATCAGAACGCATCCTGCTCCTGCTCCCTCATTGGATTTAGACCCGTCAAAATATAATTTCCAAAATAAAGATGTATTTACAGAATTATCTAAAAAACTAAAACATTTTGAGTCATCAGTTTGGGAGAAATTTTCAACTTGGGCTAAAACTGAATTCTCTAAGTAAGGTGAAATATGAGCATTGAAATTGCCGAGGAAAGAATCTACTGTGTAATTGCCTACAATGCTGCTATTGTATGTTATGGCCTCATTTTCTCCTTCCAGTTCTGTCACTATGTATTTTTGGTGCAACTCTCGTTCAACCTTTATCTGATTTGGTTTACCATTGTATGGTAACCACATGTGCGACCAGTCGGTTGAGAAATATCCGTGGAGTTTTTCCGACGAATCCCTGCTAAGAATCAAACCATAGAACTCAGGGATATCAGCTACTAGAATGTCGATAACCTGACACACTTTTGGGTTAGACGACAATCTTATGGTCACCTGATTAAGTTCACCAATCACTTCGACTTGGGATCGATCAAGTTGAACTATACGTACTGCGGATTTTTGAGGTTGCACATTCAATTTGGCACATATTGACCTGGGTAAAATATTCGTTGGAGCACCAGAATCGACCAAGCAATTGTGCACGTTTTTATTGAAGATTTCATATGTGAGAAGAAAAGGAGGAGTATGAGATCTTGATCTTCCTCCAATCAAGGCAATGTCATTTGGATCAATCTTATTGATCGCGTTGGTTGGAGGCCTTCCCAGATTGTGGGAAGCTACAGCTGTTGGTAAAGATATAGTAGGCACAGCATGTAATTCTTTCATCATTATTTTCTGCTGATGTTTCAATTTACTCAATTCATAAAGAGTAATGTTAGCCCTAGTCTTCTTCATGTCATCAATGATATTATACTCCATTTCATCCGACACTATCAGTGTTCTTGATGGAGGTGCTTGATCAGATTGGACTGGGCTAAACTGGGTCACTTTAGCAGTTGTCTTTTTTGTTGTGACCTTATCTTTTGTTGTAGGGCTTGCGCCCTTTTGTTTTGGGGTAGTTTGGGGAGGATCAAGTTGATTTTTTCTTCTCGTGCTAACCGTAAATGCTTCTTGATCCTCTTCTTGTGGGAGGATGAAATCCCACATTCCTTGTAGTTCCACCACTTCCTCATCGTCGGTCTGTGCTTCGATGGTATTCTCTTCTTCTTCTTCTTCAGATTCAACGTTTGAGACAGCGTTGGGTGGCTTCGTCTCCATGGGAGGGTTTCTTTTAAAAGTCCTGAAAGGCTTTCTTGAAGACGTTTCTACTACTTGTTTTCTAATATAAATCATCTCATTGGACATGGCCTTTAATACTTTTTGTAATCCTTCCATATCTAAAGGATCTTTCGTTTGCTTCTTCTTGGTGTCTTCTTTGAAAGAGATCTTCTTAGATTTACGTTCTTCAATTGCAGATCTCTTTACAAGGGCTACCACGCGTTTTTCCACTGCTAACGCCTCTATCAAGTTGTCAACTAAGGTGGTCTTGTTTGCCCTATCTACGAAGATAGCCAAGTTAGATGGTAAGGCCGTGATGTACCATTCACATCTTACTTCCTCGTTGGGTTGTGAAGCAGCGGGGATTTTGTTGAGGATCTTATTGAACCGTAAGTTAAAATCTTTAATGGTTTCTCTAGCCTCAGCCTTGAGATTAGATAGGTCATTGATCAATGTCGCCGTGGATCTGTCATCACCAAACTTGGTGAGGAACTGACTTTGAAAAATGTCCCAGCTTGTGATGGATCCGGAAGGTAACGAAAAGTACCACGACCCGGCTGTTCCTTGCATTTTATAAGGGAAAAGCCGGACAACAGCGTCTTCGTTAGTAACTCCGTTGAGATTAACAGAAAGCATGAAATTATTGATATGCTCTTCGGCTAGCATGCCTGCTTCCGGATTGAATTTAGGCAGCCACTTCTCAGGATGGGCCGGTATAGGGCTCACGGGTGGAGGCATTAAAACTGCCCCAGGATTGTTCCATGGAGACTGGGCCATCGTTGAGCTGCTAGTCAATGGAAGTGCAGAAGATGATCCCTGATTCTGAGAAGATGGAGATATTAGAATCTTCGATGATCGAAGAGGAAGGGTTGTGGAAGATGGATGAGTGATCTGGGGTGAAGATGTGGGTGGTTGACTTCGTGGTGAGGGAGTTGAAATGGACGAGGTAGATGAAAGAGTCTCTCTGTCAGACTCTGGAAGTGCTTTCCTTGCTCTTTTTCTAGTGGGGAGAGGGGTTTAAGTTGGCTGGATGCCAAACTTTTCACTCTTTAATCTGGTCAGGGGATGAGCAGGATTGTACTACGAAGTCACGCTGCCTTTAGATTTATCCGACCTCTGAGTAAAAACAGAGAATCCCTGGAGTTTACGAATCAAAGTTTGAAGTTCAGGGGGATCAATGATAAGTTGGTCTGATATATTAGAGTGTGTAGCAGCGGTGGATGCCCGAGAGACTTCTAGCTCCGAGTTTAATCATACCGGAGAGGTCGGGGGAGTTGGTGAGGGTGATTTGCTCTCAGAATGGTATTTAGATTTTGACTTATGCGCCATTCATAGCTCGTGCCCTCCTTCTAGCGCCAAATATGTTGAGGGCCCCGAAATCAGGTCAACAACAAGGGGGATACCCACCCGGTCGGGAACCTAGTTGGCGGCTCCGTGCCCGTTTGGAGTAGCGGGTCCGACTGGGGATAATGGGACCAGTTTCCCAATATGAGGGGTGTGTGTGTGTGCAGAGTTTGATGGTATTGATTTAGGGGTATTTTAAGCTAATTTAATTCTAACTTCTAAACTAACTCTATGCTATTGTAATCTAATGAAAAGAAATACATCTAATCTACGCTAACCCGGGGTAAAATTCTTTCATTATGCGATCTAAAAAGATTTCGAACAATAGCTGGTAATAAAGATCATTCAGCTATCATAAGAATATAAATCAATTAAGATGAACCATTCTGCATAAGAAGTTAGGCAAAACAGTTGTGAACAACATATCGCATAATTAGTTATTCATATGTCAAAGCACAAATAAATGACTCCACCGTACAGAAGTGCCAAATGGTAATACACACGTTCATACATTAACATATAAAGAACTCAGCTGCATATCACTTTAGGAATACAAGCAGAAATTAGTCAAGAGATAAAAGTACCATTTATGACTGATTTCACTAATAAACTTCAAGCAATAACGATTTATTTCTACTTGTTCTAATATCTGCTAAGAGTACAGAAGTGCAACATCAGTAACAGACATTAAAATGCAAACATAAATAAATCTCGATCCATCCATTCATCAAAAACCCCCTCTGAGGGTGCAAAAGTGCATGTTTTGAGGACACGTTTTTTGACAGATTTCCGGACCCTTCTCCAAATGCCATGAGAAGGGTTAAATACTACTAACTAATTAATCTTAATTACACAAATTTAGGGAACGGCTTCAAATGACCGCCCTTTTACTAAAAGCAAATTTATTACTAAAAAATCAAATCTAATTTCTAACCGTTTCTGTATCTGCTCCTTAGTGCTGTAAGCAATGCGCTGTTCACCCTGAAAGAGTCGGCTGGTTGTTCTTTCCTTTTGTTCGAGCTTGAAAATTAGAAATAACAAGAGCTGGCACCTCTTTCTGATAGACTAGAAGATATTTTCGAAAACCTTTCTCTAGCTGGGTGTATTCGCTGTGCGTATAATTAGTACAACCCAGGTTCCTTTCGAACTGATTTTGCTGTTGCTATTTCGGTTTCCGGTCGTGCGAATGACTCAATGAGTCAAGAGTCGCGTTGTATGGACAATCCCCTGTATCGAGAATTGCTTCTGTTCTTTGTTCCAGGCTTTTCTGGAGCGTCCTCCTTCTTTTGTGTTTCTCTTGTTGCTTTACCCAGTCTGAGCTTCAAGATCTTTTGCAAACACGCTGCTTTTGTGCGCCTTTGACTCTGAGTTCCGGATAGTCTATTTTCATCAATGCCTGTTGGGTGATACTATAGAATCCGCGGTCCTGTTGCATCCGGCATCCATTTGCGGAGGCATCTTCTCTCTGTTACCCCATTGGCGCTTTCCTCTTTTCCTTAGATGTTTCCTGCATATAGATTTATATCAGTTACATGTCTTGCAGTTTACGCAAAGAAGAAGAGAAATGACGAAAAGATTGACATGAAAGCATTAAGTTCTAATGAATGCATAATTCTGACACTCATCATGATTTGACTCTTCGAAAAACGTGATACAATCATTCTTGGATACTGAAGCATGCGATCATTAATTTCCCTTAAGGTGTGCGCTCAATTTTAGGTTTACCATTTATATCGGAGAATTATTGCGATGAGTCCTTTCTGCGATTGGAATCGCAGTATCGAGGACTGCGACGTCATTAAGTGTTATCGCAAATTGCCAATATCGCAGATCGCAGCTTTGAATGATCGCAAGATCGCAAGGTCGCAAGGTTTTCGCTTTATCACTCTGTGCTACTTATGCGACATTGCGACGTGCGACGTTGCACATCGGCCGTCGGCGATTCCTTAGGTTTTCCTTTTTTGAGCGTTTTAATGCACGCGATGCGATGGGTTCTTGCGTCGCTCTTTTTCAGTGTATTTATGCGCTTTGGGAAAACGCTTCTCTCTACCTTTGCGACGCGATATAGCTCTTAGGGAGTTAATACAAACGATTTTTTTTTAAACAAAATATTTTTTGGATTTTTGGTTAAGGGTCCCCCTTTGCTTGATGTTATTACTAATATCAAACAAAGAGGGGGGTTGTTGGTGACCACAACAGAAACTTAAATTGGGAGTTTTTATTGTCGATAATATCATTTCTCTTTTTTGACATTCCTTCAAAGATGAGTGGTGAAGAGGAAGCTCATGGTAGCTCAGTGAGGCCTCTGTGGTTTGTACATTTTCTATGGGTTTATATTGGTTCTATTTAAGAAAGGAGATATAGGTATCAGTGGAGCATTACTCTTAGGAAAACCATGTTTGTGCATGGTATTACATGATCATGGTTGCTAGAACAATCATTGATTTACATGTGGGTTAGTTCTGAATTTTTTGAATTGGAAGAAGAGGAGGATAGTTTGTACGTGAATGACCCAACATAATGAGAACATTGGAAATCTGAAAAATAGATCAATTAAAATGTTTCTTCAATGAACATTTTATTAACATTATAGGAAAATTACATCTATGGAACAAACATATAGATTTATTTCCTTTAGGAAAATCTACTAGTAAAGGAATTAGAAAACATCCTTGTAGACTAGATTGAGAGTTGTGAGGTTAGCATTAAATAAAAAGGCAACTGCCACCCTATAAATAACTACCTTCTTTTTCTTGAATATCATTCTAAGCAATTAAAATACAATTGAATTTGAAATGTAGAAAGTTCCTTAGCATAAACTTCAATATCATCCTCCACCATTCAATGTAGTGATGTCAAAGTTAAATTAAAAAATATGGAAAATAGTTCTTCTATACCTTAATGATATTATCAAGTTTTCTTATTCATCTAAAATAAGTTTGAGAATTTAACTCGAAGTTTCTTAAGAGGGTGCTTGAATATTTCAAATATGATAAAATCAACATGGGGATAGGTGGGTGAAGAGATGCTCGACCATTTCAATAGATAGAGTTTCTTTCAAATCCTATGAGAATATTAGGCATGTCCCAATATTATAGAAATACTTAAAAGAAGGGCTCTATAGGGTGGAAAGAATAGGTGGGTGATAATATGATAGTAGGGATGGAATTTCTTTCAAACACTGTGTGCTAGGATGGATGATGATTATTTAGAGTTTGGATGTTAAATTCAACCTTATCACTAGATGTCTAGACAAACTCATTTGCCTCAAAGAAGAGACAATGAAACATACCTTTTGGAATTGTATGTTTCATAGAATTCACAATGTTATTTCATATGTTTTAAATAAGAGACCATGTAATGGAAATGTTTCATGGAATATGCAATCTTTTATATAGTTCAATGCAAGATGTATGTTTCAAGGAAGACTGTGTAAGGTATCCTAGTATTTTTTGGAATGGGTTGTGATATGATATGTAATACCAATTATGGGCCCACTTGTGGAAAGGAACAATTGCTAGGGACAATTGCATAGTATGATTCTTTGGAGGCGGATTTGGAATACTATTTGTCTTTATATGCCACTTATTCTTACTGAAAGGCAGATTCAAAGTGACCCAACGAATGTCAAAGTGTCCTCTGAACTTGATCCTTGAGGTTTGAAATAAATGGACCTCAAAAAAATTTTCAAATTTGGCTGAGGTTCGATTCAAGTTGTCTTTCCTCTATTTGGGTCAACCTCGTTCTCTTTTAGTAAATATTTTTCAACATGTTTTCAGATGGCAGTTGAATGAAATGCTATGAAATGTACTCCTGGACCTCCATACATATGTCAAATGTGCCATTTGTGATTCTTTCAATGTATATGACTATGGATGGTGTGGATGCGAGGTTACGTAAGCCACCAATTGCCAATCATCGTTAATATTTGAAGTCATTAACTAAGCCACCAATTGGAAATTGTGATTTTAATAAGAGATAGTTAAATAAGTTGTTGGTTGTGCTAATAGATTATAATACATATTATATTATATTATATAAATATAATAAGAACATGAAATTATATATTAATTTTTATAAGACATATACATATATTATCCGAACTTAATGGAAAACCTCACCCAAACCTTTTAAGAAAATTCAAAAGAGACTATGTAAAGGAAATGTTTCATGGAATATGCAATCTTTGTATATTTCAATGGAAGATGTATGTTTAAAGGAAAATATTGTAAGGTAGCTTCGTATTATTTGGAATGGGGTGTAATAGGATATGTAATACCAATTATGGGCCCACTTGTGGAAAGGAACAATTCCTAGGGACAATTGCATAATATAATTATTTGGAAGCAAATTTGGAGTACTATTTGTCTTTATATTCCACTTATACTTATTGAAAGGTAGATTCAAAGAAACCCGATCAATGTCAGAGGGTTCCTTGAAGTTAGATTCTCAAGGTTTGAAAATCGATGAACCTCATAACAAAATTCAGATCTAGCTAAGGTTCGATTCAGTTTTGCTTTCCTCTATTTGGTTCAACCTTGTTGTCTCTTAATAAATAATTTCCAACACACATATATATCCTTTTTTTTCTGGTAGGTAAGAACCCACGAGGGATTTGAACCGATGACCTATCGCAAGGAGTGCCTTAACAGTGCACCCATTCACCATCAATCCAAAGCCCCATGGGCTAACACACATATATATCTTAACATAAGGGAAACTTTGAATTTGAATCAAACCTAATCATTGCCAAACTTGAATTGTGTGACATAGACTTTAATTAAGACTCCTTGAAGCTGAATTTAGTATCAACTTTCGAAGTCAAGTTAGTGGATATTATCATATAATACAACCAAAGTAGACTTTTGGAATGGATATTGATTCATTCAAGGTTGGAGCTAAGGCTCTTGACACTTCTTGGAACTTGATCCTTGAGGTTTGAAGATAGATGAACCTCAAAACAAAGTTCAAATTTGGCTAAGGTTCGATTCAAGTTTTCTTTCATTTGTTTGGTTCAACCTTGTTCTCTTTTAATAAATAATTTTCAACATGTTTTTAGATGGCAGTCGAATGAAATGCTATGAAATGTGCCCCTTGACCTCCATACATACGTCAAATGTGCCATTTGTGATTCTTTTGATGTATATGACTATGGATGGTGTGGATGCAAGGTTAGGTAAGCCACCAGTTGCTAATCATCTTTAATATTTGAAGTCATTAACTAAGCCACCAACTGGCAATTGTGATTTTAATAAGAGAAAAATAAGTTGTTGGTTGTGCTAATAAATTATAATTACATATTTATTATATTATATAAATATAATACGAACATAAAATTATATATTAATTTCTATAATATATAATGGAAAACCTCATCCAAACCATTTCAGAAGATTTGAATTTGAATTGAACCTAATCATTCTCGAACTTGAATTGTGCGACATACCCTTTAATTGAAACTCTTTGAAGTTGAATTTAGCATCAACATTCGAAGTCAAGTTATTGGATATTATCATATAATACAATCAAAGTAGACTTTTTGAATGGATATTGATTCAATCAAGGTTGGAGCTTAAGGTCCTTGATACTCCTCGCTCTTATTGGTCAAGGAAGCCATCATGGGTAACACTTACTCCATAGATAAAATATTTTTTTTAATAGTCTTTTGTTTTAATATAAGAAGAATTTCTTTTTATTTAAAGGGAAGAAACATTACATGAGATTGAAGGGGACAAGAATTATAAAGAGAAATCGAGAGTGAATTCTAGCTTGTGTGGAGAGATATATAATGAATTATATATCAGCATGAAGAAGTGAGGTTGAAATTGTTATAGTAGTTAGTCATTTTTAATATGGTATCTTGAAGTTTGTAAGTTGTTCTAGTAATAAAATAAGTTGGACAACCAGTTTCTAATCATCTTTAATATTTGTAGTCATTAACTAAGCCAACAACTGGAAATTGTGATTTTAATAAGAGATAAATAAGTTGTTGGTTGTGCTAATAAATTATAATTACATATTTATTATATTATATAAATATAATACAAACATAAACTTATATATTACTTTCTATAATATATAATGGAAAACCTCATCCAAACCATTTGAGAAGATTTGAATTTGAATCGAACATAATCATTCATGAACTTGAATTGTGCGGCATAGCCTTTAACTGAAACTCCTTGAAGCTGAATTTAGCATCAATTTTCGAATTCAAGTTAGTGGATATTATCATATAATACAACCAAAGTAGACTTTTACAACGGATATTGATCATTCAAGGTTGGAGATTAAGTCCCTTAACACTCGGTCTTCTTGGTCAAGGAAGCCATCATGGGTAACACTTAGTCCATAGACACACTATTTTTTGTAATAGTCTTGTTTTTAATTGTAATATAAGAAGCATTGCTTTCCCTTTAAAGGGAAGCAACATTATGTGAGATTGAAGGGGACAAGAATTATAAAGGGAAGAAACATTATGTGAGATTGAAGGGGACAAGAATTACAAAAAAAAAAAAATATGGAGTCTAGCTTGTGTGGAGAGATATAGAATGAATCAAATCTCGACATGAAGAAGTGAGGTTGAAATTGCTATAGTAGTTAGTCCTTTATAATCTAGTATGTTGAGGTTTGGAAGTTATTCTAGTAATCAAATAAGTAGGGCAATATTTGATTTGGACAATTAAAATTTATTAGAGAGTATTTAGGTATGACCATGCCTTCGATTGTTTTGCAAATGGAAATAATTTCTAAATATGGATGGTAAGAAAAGTAACATACATTAGCCAAACTTTGTGTTTATAATTTTAACATCTGTTTAATGGTTGAATTTTAGGGTCATTGTTGTTGACTGTTATATTTTGACATCTTGAAATAAATAATAATGAGAATCACTCCCAATTAGTTTACTAGACCCTATAGCCAGTAGGATTCAATCATATAACTCATTATTCGTAATTGCATCATATATACTTACTATTTTTTATTTTCTGACATGCAAATAAGTCTTTTAGATGCAATTTTTTATCTATTACAAGATATTTATATGATTCACAAGGTGAGAAATCAATCTTTGGTGTAATTGGATATTTTAGATTTGATAATGATAGATCATTTTAGGCTATAAATGCCTTCAAAGTTTCACTTCCATTATAGTATTCAACTGAACATATTGAGTATCTTATACATAACTATTTTTCCCTCCACCCATTGCTCATAACTTCCATAACCATTAGGTAGGTACATGCAGTTTCAATTCTATTCGACTTGTTTAGTAAAAGATTTTCCAAGACTTTACAAATTTTAATAACTTTTTGAATTTTTTTATAAAGTTGCAAGGCCTAATTTTTTTAAAGTCTAATTCTTTAAAGGGTGCTAGCTCAATGGAAGAGCACCTTCTTTATAAGCAGGAGGTTGGTGGTTTGATTCCATCATGCCCTGATATTCATATGGAATTGTGATAATTAGTTTTTGTTGACAAAGGCTCTTTTGACCATCAATAATGAGCTTATGGTGACATTTTTTGACCCTCACCAAAATATGAAATGGTTATGGTCAATGAAAGAGACCATATATATGCATCAATAGTGATGACCATAAAAGGACTATCACTATAAATCACTTTTGTTCATATGAAATGGTGGCGGTCATTATCTGTCATTATAATCATTATTCGTGATAGACCTTGAATGTCACCACAACACCTATACTTTTGGTAATGTGGTTTTTGGTGATGTTCAATTTTTGGTGACAAAGGCTCTTTTAACTCTCACCGATGACCTTATGGTGACGTTTTTTGACCCCCAAAATATGAAATGGCGAGGCTTAATGAACGTTGCCATATATATGTATCAATAGTGACGACCATTAAAGGTCCATCATAATAAATCGTTGTTGTTCATATGAAATGGTGATGGTCATTATCTGTCATTATAATCATTATTCATGATAGACCTTGAATTTCACCACAACACCTATATTTTTGGTGACACCACCTTTGGTGACGTTCAATATTTTTGTGACAGATGCTAAGGTCCATAACCATTGCTCATATGAAATGGTGAAGGTCACTATCCATCATTATAAATCATTATTGGTGACGAAACTTGAATGTCACGACAACACCTATAATTTTGGCGATGCCACCTTTGGTGACATTCAGGTTTTGGTGATGGAGACTCTTTTAATCATCACCAATGAGCTTATGGTGGCATTTTTCGACCCTCACCAATGCCCTTTTTTCTTGTAGTAAATCCCACAAATTTTCCCAACAAAATATTTGGGTTGCCACTTCTTCCAATAAATACGCTGGAACCACCGTAACATGATATATAATAAGGAAAATATGAACCTCGGTGATGAACATATTGAGGTAAGCATAAATCATATCCCACCATATATAAAAGATTGAGAATATTATCTCCAAGTATGTAGTCCACGTGGTGCTTGGAAAAGTGATGCTTAGGATGAATTTCAAGGCCGCAATAATGGACATGAGAAACCTTTGTATGTGCCTCTAAAGTGTGGCCAATCTTTAAATGTGTTGAATTTTTTTGTTGCGTAGGGTCTTTAAGCCATGAAGAATCAAGTAGGAAACATTTGGACATAATACACCTCACGAGACATTGTGTAAGGCATGTACTACACCAATAACCTTGTTTGAACCACTCAAACTACCTGGGGCCAATAATAAGGTTGTCTTGGCCCATTCAGGAGCACTAATTTTTTCCTTGGCAACCTACATGTTAGGGTTTCCATAGCATCTATACTCATAACTTGTGTATCTACCCTCTTGGAATGCAATCATTTCAGTATTGTTTTTGAAAGTATATGTAGATGTATGAACAATTGGAGTAGCAACTGAATTGGTGACTACAACCCATCTTGTCTTTTCACCAAAATGGATGGAAAGGGTACCATTGAAGATAACAAAGTCCTTCTCCAACAAAACTCCATTGACTTGTACACTATTACTACAACTGAGCACGAAGGCCTCCTCGGCATTCATAAAGGCCGAGGAGACTGTAATATTTGTGATAGAAGACACAATGGCCACCTACAAAACATTGATGTTACTACAGTTTTAGTGAACCTTTATGCTCATTTTCCTCGCGAAATTGGGAGGGAACCTCAAAATCAGCTGCGTCAAAGCTCTAGAGAAGGCAACCTTGTTCAAGAATCCCTTTGGCAGGTAGCTCCTGTTTTTAGACTGCTCATGTTTTGTAGAGCCCAAGGGATCCACTACTCTAAAATTTGACAAATGGAAGATGATGATTTTGATATTTGCCAGGAGAATTTCCAAAATACAATGAGCAGAACCTACTCAACAACATCGTATCTCAAGGATGGAATGTGAATTGAAGGATTGTAAATATAAATGAGGAAGTGACAGAGGACTCCAAGACTCAAACCTTGTTGCAACTCACTAAAAACACAACGATGATAATCAATCATAGATGGAACAAACAAATAATGTAGAGAGAAACCACATTTTTAGTTTTTAATGTTGCATTATACAGAAAATAGTTGTAGTCGATATCCCATTCTAATCCATCTTCTATATGTTACCATTCCATTCATGCTCATGCATGTTTGGAGGCATCCCTTTTCCATTAGCTTCTTTCCTATCTCAAATTCTTAGAGGTGGATCCATCAATGTGGTGGCCTTAGCTATTTACAAAATATGCATCCATCAGAGGTGCAATGGTTGTCACATGTGTTAACTGTAGATTGAATGGGAACCCTCCAGTTATAACTATCAATTGGATTGTCACTTGCGGGCCATGGATGATGAGATTTCAATGTTCACAACAAAAGAATTCCCAAATCCATTGAGATCATGTAGATCTAACGCATCGACTAGAAATCATAAGGTTAGATCTATGGTGATGGATGGTTGGGCAACACAAGAGATAATGGAGGTTGTGGCGACTACAAGGAAGTGGAGGGAGAGTAGATTGAGCACCTCTTAGACTTGATGGTGTTATACATATTAAAAATTGTGGGAATATCGAGTTGTTTTAGGCTATAATTTTGGGTGTTAAAACTACAAATCGTGTGTGCAGAAACTTCATACTTTTCCTACTGACACCTAGGGTTTACCTCAACCGCTAAGGTTCACAAAATGTATAATTCTCACTTCCGCCATCGTTTGCCTTTATAGAACTCTAAGTACCATAGAGTCATAACCTGGATCCGATACCACTGATCCAGATCTTGGGAGGGGCCAAGATCTAGGAGACCTGCACACTGAACACTACACACAAAGAAAGAACACAATATTCAAGAATAAATAAAGAAGATAACCATCAATCATTTAAGAAACCATTTATTCAATGAGAGAAGTTTTTCGCTACTACATTAATGAGGACCCAACTGTGATTATACAAAATGAGATTAATTATTTATAGCCTTATTGAGTTACAATACCATGGTTAAAAACCATGGGTGAATTTCCATTCGAATCATGTAAGATGTTAAGATTTTGATTAGACACATATGTAGTGAACTAACACATAGAGTTATCAAGTTGTGGAATGAACCAATTGGATAGGTACCAATGTGGTAGTTGTATTGGTATCTTAGCTTAAGGGGGGGAATGTGACAATGTGAGATGGTTGATGAACCATCTACATGAAAAGGTTTCCTAGATAATTGGCAGATATAGTGGCTAGTTACACATTCATTATGGTAGCTAGTAATATTTTTATATGGATTTCAATAGAAAGTGAATGGGACTATGTTAATCTCCCTGAGTAAAGTTTAAGTGGGGAATTGTTAGGGTGGTTCGGGTAAACTTGACCTTCTTAAGCTACCAACAATTTTAAGACTCCAAGTTTATGACAACCCATGGTATTATTTTGGTATATAACCTATTTAAAAATGGGAAGACTCCAAGTAAGTTTTTCCTTATGACCATCGAGATCCCAAGGAGCAGTTTCTTTAGACACCACCACTAATCTCGGTTTCATCATTGTAAAAAAATATACATATATTTTATATATCATTGTTTTTTAAACTAAACATGATATTATTTTTGTGCTTAAGATGTAATAACGGCGAAAATATTAACAATGGCATCAAAAGTGGTTATAGAATTTGGCCTAGAGTAGTGTAAAGTGAAGGAATAACTTTAGTTTTACATACTAAGAAAATGATTTAAAATTTTAATTTTATTATTTAAAAACTTATTATTTTTTTTTGCTAATGCAAGAGTCAAACCTTCTATTTCATTAATAAAGTAAATTTTGTCCCTGAGGAATAAGTCCTTGCAACCCCAACTCACTGAGAATTCTCAAATCAGCAACTGAAGGTGGGTTCTTGGGGAGAGTTCACACAATAGTGCTGATCGTTTCCTTGAGTTGATTTAAGATCTACTCAAAAAGGCATTGGGGAGGCTTCTTTTCATTCTTGAAGATTCTATTGTTTGGTTCTTTCGAGACATTCCAAATAATGAAGCTTGGAATGATGGCCCATGCTGAGCCTAGAATTTCATTATCTAAAAAGTTCCTTCTCTAATTGTTTAGGGTATTGATGATACTTCCTTTGTCCCTATCAGTCTGTTGGAAAATGGTGGCAAAATAATCCCACAAACTGGAGGTGAAAATGCAGCTGTTGAGAAGGTGATCCATAGTTTCCTCTTGGGCTTCACAACGCTGACATCTTGAAGGCCCCAGGATACCCCTCTTCCTAATATTTTCCCAAGTCAAAATTTTCCTATGCTGAACCAGCCACTTGAAGATTTTAATTTTCATCCAGCCTTGATGTCTCCATAGGCCTTGCCAAATCTTATCTGGAGCTTGGGAGTTAAGGTCAAGGAGGATGAGCTTAGCTTCCTTGAGATTAAAGGCTCCCTCATTATTGTTACCCCATCTTAGCTGGTCTTGCCTCTCTGACCTCAAAATCTTCCTTTGTTGTACAATTTTTTTTAGTGTCTCTGCTTTAGCCTTCAGGGGGCTATCATCCCTAAAATCAAAGTTCCTATGGAGGTTCTCCATTTTCCCATACTGTTGGTTTGATCCCAAAAATCTTTTACTTTAGATAACCCTTTGGTGTCTGTTTCTTCCTTGAGATCCCTCAAATCTTATTTTAACAAAATTGGTTCTTGTTGCCATCTATCCTCCCAGAATAGGGCTAGGTTTCCATCTTTGATTTCCCATAAACTATTTCCTTGGACTAAGCCCTGGCTATCCCATGCCTTATTCCAAATGTGTGATCCCTTTCTATATCCTGACATTCTTGTTAGATCATTGTTTTGCCAATTGTCGGCATATTTTTCTTTCCATATCCTAGCCCACTGGGCCTCTAGGTCTTTTACCCATCACCACCATAATTTAGCTCCTAAAACCTTGCTTAGAATCTCAAGATCATCTAATCCAAGCCCTCCATAGTTTTTAGGTTTGCAGATTTTTTCCCAAGCTACCAAGGCCCATTTCTTTTTTCTTCCCCCTTGCCCCAAAGAAAGTCTCTTTGTATGGATCTGAATTGATGCAAGACTCCTATTGGTGCTGGGAGAGCTGAAAGCATGAAGACTGGGATTGATTGAAGTACAACCTTGGTTAGCACCAACCTACCAGCCAGATTTAATGATCTAATAGTCCATTTCCTAATTTTGTCTTGCAATTTGTTAATCACAGGTTCCCAGATGCTCTTGTGTAAAGGTTTGGCCGTTAGAGGAACTCCCAAATATTTTGAAGGGAGGATCTCCCTTTGAAAGCCCAAAATTCTGGAAATATTTCTTTGAATAGCAATGTGAGTATTAAAGAAAAAAATCTTAGATTTGGAGAGATTAACTTCCATACCTGAAGCCATGAAAAATTCTTTCAGGATTTTCTTATAACATAGAGCTTCTTTGACCATGGGAATACCCGACAACATGGTATCATCAACAAATTGTTGATCCGTTAAGGCTTGACCATCCTCAGAAAGTTAGATACCTTTGACTTTCCCAACTATTTTAGCATGCTTGATAGATTGACCCAACCCTTCCATGATGAGAATGAAGAGAAAGGGAGAGAGTGGATCTCCCTGCCTAAGGCCTCTTGAAGGAATAAAAGTCTCCGAGGGAGAACCATTAACAAGAATTGGAAAACTGGGTAAAGTTACTAGGGCCATTACCCTTCTGACCCAGTTATGATCAAACCCAAAAGCAATGAGAACTTTTCTGATATAGGTCCAATTCAGCTTATCATAAGCTTTGGCTATATCCAATTGCATGATCATTCCAGCCTTCCTATTGATTGTTAGTGAGTGCACCACCTCATGAGCTTGAATGATGTTATCGAGGACTTGCCTACCTTCCACATATCTAAATTGTTCAACTAACACCAGGGAAGGAAGAAGAGGTTTGAGTCTATTGGCCACAACTTTGGATATTATCTTGTAGACAACATTGCATAAGGCAATGGGTCTAAACCTATCAGGAGTTTGAGCCAAATCCTATTTAGGGATCAGGGAGATAAAGGTTGTATTAAGCACCTTCAATATATTCTTGTCCCTCCTGTAGTCTTCCACAACGTTCAGAATGTCCTGCTTTACTATATTCCAGCAAGCTTTAAAGAAATCTACATTGAAACCATCCGGGCCTAGTTCCTTACCATTTTGCATTTCTTTTAGGACCTCACTCACCTCCTCTTCCGTCACTGGTCTGCTGAGGTTGAAGTTGTCCTCTCTAGAAACCAGCTTGGGTATATGTCTTGATATACCCCTGATGGATTGCTTTCTGTCTGAACAGTTTTCCTGTGCAATACCACGAAAGTGTTGAACCAACACTGCATCTATTTCTTCATGAGAATAGAGAAGGATACCTTCCTCATCCTTGATCGAAGAAATTCTGTTGTGAGCTCGGTTCACCATAGTGGATCTGTGGAAAAATCTAGTGTTACGTTCTCCATCTTTTAGCCATTGCACCCTGGATTTTTTCCTCCAAAAAATCTCCTCTTGTTTACATAAGTTCTCCCATTCTTGATGATATTTGGTTGCCTAATTGCTTATGTCTTTATCAAAACCCTCCATGATAAGGGTTTGGTTAAGTTCCTGCATTTTTCCTTTGAACAAATTTTTTTGTTTCAAAAATATTACCATAATCCTTCTTGTTCCACTCCTTGAGCCTGAGTTTGATATGTTTTAGTCTTTTATGAAGTAGGTACATTCTTGTGCCCTGAATATTCAACTCTTCTGCCCACCAGATGGCAATGTTGTTGATGAAATTTGGGTGGGAGAGCCAGATGTTTTCAAATTTGAAAGGTCTATTCCCGGGGGTACCAATGCGTTGAATCTCCAGTTGCACTAGCCAATTATTCGAGCCTCCAAAGGGGAGCACTCTTGCAACTATGTCATTGTCCTTGGGCATAAGATCCTCCGAGATTAAGAATCTATCTAATCTGGAGGCCACTTGAGATTCTCCTCCTCTTTTATTGTTCCAAGTGAAGGTACCATTACTCATAACAATATCCACTAGTTTCATATTGTCTATGAAGGTTTGGAAAGCACAAGAGTATTTATTTAGAGTTCTGGTACCCCCTTTTTTCTCTGAAAGTGATTTGATCATGTTGAAATCACCCCCCAAGATCCAAGGGATTCTTGCATGTCTTTCCCTGAGATCCTGCAGGGAATCTAGAAGCTTAAGTTTACCATCCATCCTTTGGGGACCATACACATTCGTGACCAGGTAGATTTCCTTATCTCCCACTGGTTGTATAACCACTGAAAGATAATCCCTAGCTGCCTTTGCATCTTTAATGTCAATCTTTTGGAGGTTCCAAAGTGTGAGAATGCCTCTTGCTATATTCTCTTCTTTGACTTCTAGAAACTCAAATATATTGAGCCATTTGTTGTGAATCTCTTTTATTTTTTGAATGGAACATTTAGTTTCCTGGATGAAGATCACATCCAGTGCTACTTGTTTCATCCTATTACTAAGTAATCTTTGTTTTATTTTACTACCTAGACCTCTGATATTCCAAGATGTAAACTTCATTATTAAAGATTTGTAAAGGAGTAGCTAGTTAGATCTTTCATCTTACCCGAATCTATCATTAGCTTTCCACACTCCATCAAGAGCTCATTCTACTTTTTTTTGCCCCTCTTCTTTCCTGGATTTCTAGTAGCTAACCGTGGAGTTGATTTCATTGTTTTCACTCCTTGTGTTCCTGCTTGTCTATGGTTTTTCCTTTATCCAACCCCCTCTCCTGAGTTTTCCATAAAAACAATTGTTGTATTCTGTTGCATTCTTCTTGAGGAAATGAATCTATCCCTCCCTTGGTTGCCTACATCAAGAACCCTTCTAGATCTAGGTGTTCCTTTTCAAGGATTTCCTGTAGCTCATGGTCCTCCAGATCTATTTCACTCTGGGTCATTTCCTGATCCATCTCCAGGTCTGCTTCACTCATCATAGTCTCTTTTTGATTGCCAATATCTTGTGTTTGGTTGCTGTCTTCTTCTTTCTCCTTTTCATTAGGACCTTCTTCCATAGATTGGTCTTCTTTTGTGATTTCTTCATTCTCTTCCAGTACTTGAAACTTGTTCTGACTGCTCTTTTGCCCCTCATTATGTTGTTGCTTTGGCCCTTTTTTACCGCCTTTTCCTCTATTTACCACTTTTTGAAAGCTTTATGTGTCCTTCATCATATTAGCCTTGCTCTTGTTGTCTGCTTTACTGAGAGGGCAGTCTCTGAATAAGTGTCCATGTTCATGGCATCTACGGCATCTGAATGGGATATGCTCGTAGTCTACTGTTTGCACCCATTCCTCATCAAAAACTTCCAAGATAACTTCATCCGGGAGAGCTCCTGATAGATCCATTTCCACACATATTCTTGCAAAGGAAGTATATTTCCCCCTTCTTGTGGCTTCAGAAGCTTTGACAAAACGACCTAGTTTATTGCCTATGGTAGCTAGCGATTCAGTTTGCCAGTAATCAAGAGGTAGGGAATAGAGCCTTACCCAGACTGGTACCGAAGTGAAAGTTTCCCGCTCTGGGACAAAGTTCATCTTCCAAGGCCGCATATAGAGGCTGACTGCTGCATAAAAGTAGGGTCCTCCTTCGAATATTTTGTCTTTATCTTCGATGTTTGTGAACACCACGGTAAAGAATCCCTTTGACCCAAGATGTAGGTCGATGCTTCCTTTGGGTTTCCAGTGATATTTGATCCACGTCTGTAAAGCTTTTTCAGTGGGCCATAGTCCCATGAATTTACAGATGATAGCGTAAGTCCCCATGTGTTCCCTGTGTGCCTGCAGAGCAGGATCATTTAAAACTACTCTAGGAGTGATCTCTGCTTTGGGTTTGCAAGGTCCCTTTTGTTTTTTGTCTCCCTGACTTTTGTCTTCTTCCTCCTTGTCTTTTGTGCTACTGTTTTCCTTGGTCTTGGTCCCATCTGTTTCTTTTTCAATATTCCTGTTCCCTTCCTCCGCAGATCCTCTGACATTTTTTTCCAGAGCTGACTTGCCTCTGCTGGCAACGACGTCCTTATAGGAGGGAGTGGAGCTCCCTCCTCTGCGACCCTCCATTAGGATCAACCTCTGCAACTTGCTGAAACCCTTGCTGCTCGCACTCCGTTCAATTGCCTTTGTGCCTTGTTCACTTAGGTAACCATTCTTGACTCGATGAAATTACATAACCATTTAAAAAACTTATTATTAAAATAAATATATTTGAGTATTTATATGTTTATCTATATTATGATAATGAATAAATATTTGAATAAAAATATTTTTTATTATTATATACTATAATAATTTTAAAAATAGATATTATATTCAACTATTTTAATATAATACTATTAAATATTAAATGTATGTTTTTTATGTTTTGGTGGAAAAATCTCATTGTTTAGATTTTTTAAAATGTTGTTAAAAACACTTTAGACTATTATTAGTCTATATCAATCTCAACAATGGATTTACCAAATGGATAGAAGATCAAATCTCTTTTCATCTTAAAAGAGATTTTCATATTTGATCCTTGTAAATCTCCAGTTTATATATATATATATATATATATATAGATATATATATACCATTGACAAAACTTGAACCCAAAAAATAAAAAACAATAAATTAACTATACTATACTATACTATATTGTACTGTACTATACTATTCTATTCTATTCTATTCTATTCTATTCTATTCTTATATAGTTTAAGTTATTCCATATATTTATATAACATAGAATATTCTATTCTATTCTATTCTATTCTATTCTATTCTATTCTAGTTTAAGTTATTCCATATATTTATATAACATATTAAAACACAATTATGTTAGAACATCTTTTCTATACTTATGGGGCTGGAGAAACCTTTGCTGAATAATAAATTCTCATTTCAATAAATGGTATAAACTAACATTGAGAAATAAATTAATTATCTCAATAAAATAATTTATAACTTAAAATCATGAGAAATAAAAGTTTCTATAATTTCATAAATTATCATTTTCCTTTAAACTATTTAATTCTTCTTAATATCATATCATGGTTGATCATCCTTAAAAACAACTGAATTAAAAAATAAATAAAAACTAAAACATATGAAACTTATCTTAAATAGATAATTATAATAAATATGTTTTATAATAAAAACAACTAAATCATAATAACCTATCCAATTCTCTATAACATTTTTTGATATCATTTTTTTTAATTATAATTTTTACGACGTAAAAAGAGTGAAGACACTCAATATAATGTTATTCTTAATGCTTATTTTAACGGATTAAACTAATCAAAATATTAAACACACTTTTGAAAAACTTACCGATCATTGAATAATAATTTTTTAATAACAATAATTTATATAAATATTATTTTTATTAAAATTATCGTATTTATAATAAATTTGAAGCATTTAAATGATCAAATAAACTCACGAAACTAATAAAAACGCTGTAACTAATTTTCAACGTATTAAAAAAAAAATTTCCGTTATTTGTCGATAATCATTAAAAAAAATAACATTTAAAAGAAAATCTTCGTAAAATGTTTAATCATAGAAATCACATTTGATTAAGTCATATTCCTCATCATACTTTTTAATTTATTTCTATTTGATTAAGTCATATTCTTCATCATACTTTTTAATTTATTATTATGAACATACTAGAAGCATCGACTGCCGGAATTATAATAATACACATCTTCGGTCGGCATAAGAAATCAACATAAATAAATTGTTATTTTTTGTAACGTGCTTTACCGTACATCGTAAAAGGTACTTGATAATTACTTGTCAACACATATCTAACTGCTTCCACACAAGAAGGGACTTCAAATTCTACACATCTAACTCCTCCCGCACAGGAAGGGACCCATAAATCTTTTTAATTGGACGACATTTCCACCGACGAAAACGACTGATGCGCGGTAAAAATATATGTCTTATATTTATAAGCTTTAAATTGGAAATCTATTATAATTTAATTATTGGTGAGAATAGTTATGTTGTATTATGTTATTTTTGAATTTGTCTTTTTCTAAATTTGATGACATGGTGTGTTAAGTTATTTTTGAATTTGTCTTTGTTCGGATTTGATTACATGATTTGGGTTTGGGTGTGTATGATTTGGGTTTGGGTGTGTGTGGGATAAGGGAGATTGACTGGTGGGACTTGGGACGTGGTAGCTGAGCAAGGACGTGTGGCTGAAGGAGAAAGGATGATGAACACAGCAGTCAACTAGTACGCAAGAAGGAGGGAGACAGGTGGAGCTGTAGCCAATGCATTTTAGACCATTGCGGAACTTGCAAGCAACTCTCAGGACTCGTAGAATAGGTTGACTCGACACTTGGCTTATGGGAAATGCATGCCATCCTGCTCTAAATATTCAAGGCTGGCAGGAGGTAATGTTTTCTCGACAGTCGGGAGCTCTGAAAGTTCCATGCACTTCAACTCTCCTTGTTATGGTTAGGTAATCTCTTCAGAGCCTGAAGGACCCTTAGCTCCTCTGAATTTCGTCATTCTTAGACTTATCAACCTCCCCTGTCATTATCCAAGTCCGTTTGTTAGGCTAAAATATAAGGAGGTTCTGTTTATCGTCGTTTATCTGCAAGGCAAGGCTCGCTCCGTCTTAGGTGTCTATGTTTTCCTGAACATCTTCAGTTTTCGTTTTTCTATAGCCTTCACTATCTCCTTCCAGTTTCTCCATAAGTTCATTTTCCAATATAGTGGGGTACTTGTCATTCTGAATCTTTTTTTCGGCTCTGTGCGGGAGAAGTTTTTTTGGTCAAGGCTCATTATCAAGTTTGGTAGGACAATTGCCGTTCTGAATCTCTTTTCGGCTCTGTGTGGGAGGAGTCTCCATTGGTAATGGCTCAAGATTACAGCTTGCTCCTGCACTCTCTGCTCAGCTCACATGTGGCTCCAGGTCAGTATCTCTATGCTGTGATGTTTCTAATACTTTTTAGTTAAAAAGGATTTTTAAAGAACGGTAATTTAGTAGCTGTTTTAGTCGGTCTATGAAAACATGGAGTTGTTATTATGATTGTAGAAGAAAGGAAGTTAATAGAAAGGATATAGAGTAGGTTGTCCTGTTTTTTGACTCAAGGAGTTCAGGAAGTCTATAGTTTCTCCCATGTCTGTGGAAAAGAAATACTTTGTTATCTCAAAACCCTGCTCGGATTTTCGGTTTAAGATTGGCCACTGGTGGTGCATCTGTCAATTAATCTGTTGCTGTTTTGTCTGCCCAGAAGAATCATCCTGAAGCAAGTTGAATCCCTTGGATCCCTGCAACTTAGGCCCATTCTCTCTCTTTGCCTGAATCCCCATGGAGTTTTCCGGGTCGGTTTTTTTTTCCCGGGATGCTGGTTTCTGCTTTCAAAAGTACAAGGCCTTAAATCCTTCTCTGTCTAGGAGTTTCGGGAAAAGGAAAGATTAGTACTTTCACTGGATTCTTGAAAGTTTTGCGGGGAGAGATCAGATATTGGATTTAAACCTAGCCGTCATAATTCAAAATTTTCCTTATGGCTGTCAGAATCAGTAAATGACATATTCCATCCTCTTAATAGGAAATCTGTCAGAGGGATTTATAATAAATTCCTCATAGTTCCTTTTAGGGGTATCCGAATCCCGAGACTTCTTGGGTCAGTACTGCAATCAGAATTTCGATGATCAAGGCTTTCTCTCTCTGGGCTTTTTATTCAATCCCTTCTGTCATTTCCTGTCAATCCTCCTTGGGCCATATCTTCCTTGGATTTTTCGTGATCCCCTCGGTTTCAGAAGTAGGTGGAGGAATAAAGAATGACTGACACTTCTGATCTCGAGGCGATGATTCAAGCAACTATACAGGCGGAATCAGCACATAAGTTTGCCAAAGTGGATAGTGAGTGGCATTCCACGCTGGAGGAGATGTTGTTTCACCCCTCGGTCCCACAAAATGAGAGGAAAGGTCTGTTAAAAGATAACTCTTATAAACCTGTCAGCCAGCCAGGAAATGATTCCTCCCAGAAGACATGGAAAGAGGACCATGTTAAGGCAAATAATAAACCTGTCAAGACTATTCCCCCCCCCGGTGCTATCATAATAGACAATAGTCATCTGTCAGAACGTATTAAGAGTCTACAAACCATGGCTTTAGTTGGGAGATGGCATTTCTCAGAACTAGATGATGCGAAGATGAGGTGCTGGCTTGAGCAGCAATGTAAGCCATTAATTGGATATGTTCCAATTATAGCCAGGTTACTGAAAGAATGGTACTGCTTTCACTTCCTAAACCCAAATGATCGGGAAATCATTCTAAAACATCAATGGGTTTATAAAAGAAGCTTCTTGGCTTTACATAGATGGTATATGGGCTATAATCCATTGAAAAACATTCCATCTAATAATTTAATTTGGGTCAAGCTTCCCAGATTACCATTAGAATTGTGGTCAAAGGAAACGCTAGTTGAAATTGGCAATGCAATCGGAAAATGTGTATATGTGGATCCCTGGGTTTTAGGTGAGAAAGACAAACGAGTAGCATGGATATTAATAGACAAACCTTTCAGAGGGGGGTTTCCAGCTCACATAGACATTCAATGGAGGGATTCAAAAATCAGACAAAGGCTCGATTTCTGAGGGATTCCCTTTAGATGTACAACTTGCCATCGCACTGGGCATCTAATAAAGAACTGTTCAAGATGCCTGTCAAACAGTAGGAAACAACACAACCATCATCGGTATGTAGCAAAGCCCTACAAAATCACATCCCCTAGCAGGGAGTCGGAGCGATCTTCATTCTCAAAGAACCTATCTCTCTCAGGATCTGAAGTCCCTCCGGATATCTCTACTAAAGTCCATCAGCTCTCATCTCATGCTATTTCCTTATGCCCATCGAGATCCCAAGCAGTAGTTTCTTTAAAGCCCCGCGAGCCTATTTCCCCATCCATGCCCCCTTTGGAGCTAGCCTCGAACCACGACACTCCCTTTAATTCATATATTTTGGAGCCTATATCCCCTTCTATGCCCCCTTTGGAGCCCGCCTCGGATCATGGGATCCCTTGCCCGCGCCTGGTTCGTTTCCTCTTAATGTGACCATTAATGAAAATCAGTTCATTCATTCCTCCACTCCTTCTCCAATTAAAAAAAAAGAAATTCTATAGGAAGAGGGAAAGAGATTATGGTTATGCCTACCCCTGCAAACTCGCCTTCTTCTTTGCCCACGAATTCGGTAGGAAGCGATTTGGATTTCCTGCTAAATAAAAAATTGCTTCAGCTCAAGGCGCTTACAATTCATAAACCCCAGCCTCAATTGTCCACTCAAATTAGTCTAAAGTCAGCTAGAAATATCACGGTGAGGAGGAAAACAAAAGGAGGAAGCAAGCATTTTAGGGGGAGAGGTGAGGGCAGAGGGGTCCGAAATTTATCCCTTGTAGAAGTCCCAATCATAGACATGACTGAAGACAGGCCTCTTAGAGCAAGCAAGGCCGGAAAATCTCCAATATGAATTTCGCCATCTCCATGAATATAAGAGGCTTGGGGGCAGGTCCCAAGTTTTTGGCCTTAAATTTTTTTTTTTCATTCAGTAAATCCCAAAGTTATTCTAATATAGGAAACAATGCATGATTCCTCTGTTGTTGTTACTAATTTCAGGAAGATGTTTCCTTCATGGCACATCTCAGCCATCGAAGCGATGGGTCTCTCGGGAGGGCTAGTAGTCTTATGGGATCCATCCTGGATCAAGGCAAAAGCATATAGATGCTTGGCAGGAATTCTAATCTCGACAAAAATGAAAGGACACAATTTTCCTATTAACATCCTCAATATATATGCCCCCTACAAGAACAGAATGCTTTTCTGGGAGAATATTTTGGATTCTGAAATTTTTGATGTGGAAAATTTATTGATTGCAGGAGATTTAAACCTCACTTTAAGCATGGATGAGATATGGGGCAGTAAAAGGAAGAAGAATCCTCTTGCTGAAAGGATTAAAAATGAATTAATCAAGATAAATTTTGTTGACATCCTCCCTCCTCGAATGATCCCGACATGGGAAAATGGCAGAATCGAGGAAGCTTATGTTGCTAAAAGGCTGGACAGGTTCCTTATTCATGCTAGTGTGATTGATTGTATGGGTATGCCATTCTCATCAATTGAAAACATCTTCATTTCAAATTACAGGCCAATCATTTTAGGCTAGAAGGAAAAAAGCTTCAGGAAAGGATACTCATTCAAGTTTAATAGCTCTTATCTAGAGGATCCGGGCTTTAATAACCTCATAAAAAAACATGGAATGAGCTGGCAATTAAAAATCCTTCCACGCTCTTGATGACATTTAGGGACAAAATGGTTTATTTGTGGAAGGTGGTGAAAAAATGGCAATATGAGAAAAGACAAGCCAACAGAAAAGAGCTCAGGAGAATTCAAAGAGCTTTAGACATGGCATCTGAGGCGATGGCTTCTCATCTTTTATCTCTTGAGACGAGATGTCTTATAAAGGAGCTGCAAAAAAAGAAAATAAAAATTTTGGAACAAGAGGAATCTTTTTGGCGATTGAAAAGTAGAGCGATATGGATTAAAGAAGGGGATAAAAATACAAAGTTCTTTCACAACTTTGCAAATGCCAGGCGTGAAAAAAACTCCATATGGAAGATAAGAGATGGAAACGGTCAGCTTATTTATTCCCAGCAGGATATATCAAAGGAGGCAGTAAGTTTTTTTAGTAAACAGTATCAAAGATCTGAAGAATGTAGTTTTAAGGATATCCTATGGGGCATTGAAGTCTTCCCAAGGATGTTTGATGAGGAAACAAATGATAAAAATTTTCAACAAATCTTTGAGGAAGAGCTGCTTGGGATTATGAAGTCATTTAAAAGAGATAAATGTCCAGGGCCGGACGACTGGACAATAGAGTTTTTACTCATTTCTTCGACCTGTTCAAAGGGGATTTGTTACGAATGATAGAGGGTTCAAGAATGGCAGGCAATATCAATACAAAGGTTGCTTCCACCAACATAGCACTCATTCCAAAGAAAGATGAAGCGGAGTCTTTTTTGGACTTCCGACCGATCTCCCTGTGCAATATTACTTACAAAATTATTGCAAAAATAATTGCAGAGAGGATAAAAGGAACTCTGTGCAAAAATATTTCATTAGAGCAGCATGCGTTTCTTAAAGGGAGGAACATACAGGATGCGATGGCAAGTACTCAGGAAGGATTATATGCTATTCAGGCAAGAAAAAGGAACGCAGTCATTCTTAAGATTGATCTCCAAAAGGCATATGACTGCCTAGATTGGGGATTCCTAAGGTGCTTATTGGTGAAGATTGGCTTAAGTGCTGGTATGACAAACTGGATAATGGCATGCGTTGAGATGGTGAATTTTTCGGTGATCATAAATGGAATTCCCTCTCCTTTCTTCTCTGCCTACAGAGGTCTCCGGCAAGGATTCCCCTTATCTCCACTTTTATTTATACTCGCAATGAATACTCTCAGCCTTCATATAAATACGGCCGTAGAAGAATCCAGATGTTCTCCGCTTAAAATTTGCAGGGGTATTTCGATTTCCCATAATCTTTTTGTTGATGACATCATAATATTTGGAATGTTGTGCAGAATTTCATGGTTATGTTACTATGAGATTTTAAAGACTTTTCAAAGGGCAATAGGCCTTCAAATAAATTTCGAAAAGTATGTCTTATTCCATAACGATTTGTGCCAGGATGAGATTGAATGGTTATCGGATCTGTTTGGAATCAAAGCCCAGACTATCAATCTAGGATTAGAATATTTGGGCTTTCAGTTAAAAGCCGCGGGTTATAAAAAGGCAGACTGGGGATGGATATTAGACAAGTTTTATAAGAAGATTTCCGCCTGGCAATACAGGTATCTCTCTCTTGCAGGAAGAGTGATCCTCGCCCAATCGGTTTTAAATCAGATGGTGGTATACTGGGCTCATTTATTCTTCATCCCAGCAAGCATAATTATGGCAATGAATAAGCTTACGGCGAATTTCATATGGGGAGGTCAAGCGGGTAAAAAGAAATTTCATCTCTCATCTCTAGCCAATATTTCCAAACCGAAGAGCTGCGACGGATGGGGGCTTTTAGACTTGAAATCTTTTGGAAGGGCTTTACTCTGTAAAACTCTGTGGAGAGGCATTTTTGAAGATGGTCCGTGGAGTAACATAATTCGTTTCAAATATCTAAGAAGGAAGGATCTGGCATATTGGCTCAGAAAGGAAAAATTAGGCTCTTCTAGGGGGTCTCCTGTTTGGCTAAGCCTCCGAAAAATTGGCAAATTTTTTTCTGGAAAATTTATATTGGCATTTCCAAACAGGTAAAAATATTCTCATTGGAAAAGACCGTTTCATGAGTGGTGCTGAAGCGATTGAGATTCAGGATTCACTTCTAAAGTTTCTCCACAGGAAAGGTTTGTTTTATTGGGAGAGTCTAATTGCAGGCTGGCAAGGCCCAATTCCTCTTTGGAAGGAAGCTGTTTGTATGGGGATGCCGTCAGACATAGCTTTTCAGTGGGATCAAATCAGAATCCGTCTCAGAAATTGTGGAATCTTTCGCACAGAGGATCACGATGGTCTCATTTGGAGAAGTTCGAAAGTTTTATCTGCTATACAGGTAAAAGATGTTTATAGAGACCTGATTAGGCTAAAGCCTTCTCTCCTCAAGCCTTCCTTTCCACCCATCTTCTGGAAATCAGGATGTCCCTAAAAAATGATCCTGTTCTCCTGGTTGGCCTTCCACAATAGGAACCTCTCTTGGGAAAATTTAAGAAAACGCGGATGGCAGGGTCCGGGTGTTTGTTCCATCTGCTGGTCTGAAGAAGAAACCAACTTCCACCTTTTTCTAGACTGCAAGAAAACTCGTCTTCTGTGGTGGTCGCTGGAGGAGTCCCATGGCATCCAGCATATGTCTCATTCCTCTATTTCAGACGCATTTATATGGAGCAGTCTTCAAAAGAAATCATGGAGATCAATCTTCATCATTACTGTATGGTGTATATGGAAGTGGCGCAATAGGTTTATATTCAACAGTAAGGTCTCCCCTTTTCTGGAAATTATCTCCATCATTTCTTCCATTTATGAATCGATCCCGCAGTGCCTATCCAAGGAACCAGAACAGAAAGGAAATGCGGTTCAGCAGGACCTGTCTTCTATGCCGAGGGCCTTCTTCGACGGGGCTGAACAGGGCGGTCAATGTGGCTGTGGGGTCATCATCTCGGTAAATGAAAATTGCCATTATCACATTTACTGGAATGGGGGGTGTGGATCAAACAGCAAGGCGGAAGCGATGGCCCTTGCTGGCCTCCTTCATTTTTGTCTTTTTATCAATCTCCAGGATGTTTCCATTTTTGGTGACTCTAAGGTCATGGTTGATGGTGTTCTTGGGAAGAACATCATTAGGAAGCCGCAGCTCTCTGGATGGATCGACAGGATCAAATTTTTATGGAACAGATCAAAGGGAGTTTCCATTCATCACATCAAGAGGGATCTTAACCAGCGTGCAGATGACTTATCAAAAAGAGGTCTTCAGGCGACTCCAGGCTTATGGTTCATGCAGGTTTCCTATGAGGGCAATTTCTTATCCATTCAGGACTTCTTTCCTCCTGATTTCTAACCTTGCTTTGGTCCTGGCTCTTTCATCATTTTCTGGTTTTGTTTTCCTATTAAGTTCAGATGCTTCTCTCTGGATGCTGAAGTTTATCATCCTCTAATCTTGCTATTTCCAGTGAACGCAGGTTCTCCAAGCTTGGTTTTGTCTTTCCTGTTGCGGGGAGCAGTTTGTTATGAGCCGTTTTTATTTCTCAGTGGTTTATTTTAGTCTTATCTATGATCAGCGAGCCTATTTTAGCCTTGGCCCTTTAATGGCTATTTATTTTTGGGTTCTCTTGGTTGTTTCTGTTCTAATGTTTTCCAATTTTGATGGGAGCTCATTTTTGTATTAATTCTCCGCTCCTATAGAGAGGCTCATACATGAGGAACAGTTGTGCGTTTCAGTTTTGGCTGGAGCTCTTTCTGGTGTTAATTCCACTCCTATGTATAGTTTCATATATATGAAAGAACAGTTGTACTGGTATAATTTTTAAAAATATTTTGATATAAATGCAATCAAGCTTTTTTTGACCTGAAAAAAAAAAATGTTTTATTATTTAAATTACATTTTAAATATAAAAATTGATTTAACATTTTATAAAAAAAATTGAAATATTTAAATTTTGGAGATATAGCATGTTAGAATTAACTAGATTTCAAATAACATGAAAAGAATAGACATTTACCTCAAAAAAATAAAAAAAATTGCTTTAATAAAGTATTAAGAAAAAATTAATAATAAATTATTTAAACAGAAATTATAAATTAATTAAATTAAATTAATTAATTAATCAATTAAATTTAAATTAATTAGTTAATTAATTGAATCAATTAAATAATTAAATAATACTTCTTTATTAATGAGATATTTAGGATTTAATTAACTAAAATAAATAAATAAAATAAACATTTTAAGAAAAAGATAAATTATTAAAACTAAGAATTATAAATTAATTAAATTAAGTAATTAATTAATTAAACTAATTTACTAATTAATTATATTAATTAAATTATTTACTTCTTAGATACTTAGGTAATGAACATAATACTGTGGATAATCTGAATAATTCTATTCCAAAAAACTACCACAAAAGCTTAAAGTCTAACATAAATTAAGAAAAAAGTTTTATTTCTTTAAAATGATTTTTTAGTAATTTATAAGTAATGTAAAATTTTACTATAACCTATTCATTACTTAGAGAAAGCTTAAACTTTTACAAATTTTAGATTTTATTTTAAATCTAAAATCAAATAAATATTTTATAATTTATCTTTAAGTTTTCAGGTCCATGATAATAGATGGAGCGTTCACTAGATAGACTTAATCAGGGACATCACTTCTAGAAATTTTAGCAATATAAATAACTATGAAAATATCCACTCTAACAATATAAATAACTATAAAAATCTCCACTCTAAAATTATTAGCCTAATTTATTATTTAGAGAAAAATAATTACCAAGTAAATATAATCTTCATTATAAAAACTTTTAGCTGAAACCATGTTGGATTTGCTTACAAAGCGCCTTAACAGCGCGCTCTTTCACCAACTGTTCTAAATCTCTTTGATAGGTGAAACTGTACTCATATTTACTTGACGTATATTAGATAAATTAGATAAATTTGACCGTGAAACTTTATTTTCAAATTTACTTTACATTTTCGTAAACATACCCCGTAAATCCCCAAAAGAACTATAGAGTGTGTAATTTAATAACCTAATCTAAATCACTGAAAGTGACGTTTATTAATTAACCATATGTTTTCAGTTTTGAACCTGTTATGAACAAACTTGCCGACATCCTTAATTTCATACCAGTATTAATGAAGGCGAAGAAATTTGGGTCCAGAGGTTGAAAAAGTAAATGGCCGACGAACATGCTAAAATGATGGGCCACAATGAGCATGTGCGCACTGATTTGACAGTCGCCCGAGGCCATCAGTGGAACCCGGCGCAAATTTCGACACAGACAATATGGTCCAGAGATTCCATCTCTGTCAGCGCAAATTTTGTACTATGGTAGGAGGGTCGTCCTCGACGAAGTGTTTTTAATGGATCGATCATCTGAGTACCGCAAGCCAGCAACAGTTAAGCTCCCTCTCTTGCTCTCTCCGTGATTTGGGTTTCGTTTTGGTTTTCTTGGAGATGGAAGGTTTTAAGCTGTGCGTGCCCCTCGTTGTCGCTCTGCTAATACCTGCATTGGCAGAAGCTTACTATTTCGATACAAGGAATGGGTTTGGCAGGGGAAGGCACGGGTGGCGCGGCCCGATCGGGACCCGTTACATTGTCGTTGACAAAAATGGGGGAGGACAGTTTGGCAGTGTTCAGTCTGCGGTTGATTCTATTCCAGATGGGAATAGAGAACGCGTTATAATACAAATCAGGCCTGGCTTCTATCAGTAAGTAGTGTAACTATTCTCTCAGTATTACCAGATCTGTATCAGTGTCTGGGTGCTCACCCTCCTACCTCTATTTTTCCAGTTTACTTTCTATTACAACTTTCATGTAACTGCCTACTTGTTTAGCTGTTAAGTTGGATCCAATATATAAGCTCTTCATTTTGCTTAGTTAATTATTTAGTTGGGATATTCTTATTTTAAACGCAGATTTTGGAATATTTTAGAATATTTTAGAAATTTAAAAAATAAAAGCTCTGAGATTTTGGAACATTTTATGAGATTTTGGAACATTTTAGAAATTTAAAAATCTATAAAATTTCTGAAATATTTCAGAATATACGATCTAATTATACTAAATGTAAAAAAGTGTCATAGAATCTTTTTATTTTCAATTTGCATTGTTAGACAATGTCAGCATTAGGTTTAGATTTTTTTTCTTCCTTTTGCTTGCTGGACAATGTGAGCTTTAGATTTATCTTTTTTCTTGCATTTTCTTTTCTAGAAAATGTGACCTGAAAATTGAGAATTTCCCTACCAAAATCAACTAGAAATAATAAAATGTGTTTCAGCTAACTTGAGCAGAGACTATCAGTCCCTGCTCTTGGTTTCTACAATAAAAAGATAGTTTTTAAAGCATTTCAACTTTTTTTCCATGAATGCTTTTAAAAGGAATATTTCACTGTTAATGTCTTTGCAAAAATAAGACCTGCCCCTTCCAGAGAATGTGATGCCCAATCCCTGGTGACAGACCAATCAATCCAAAATTGTGCCACTTTTAAAGGGTTTAGTAACTCTTGGCGCTACTGATTAAGTGACGGTGACTGGTTATTATCTTTTCTGCAACAAAGATATCTTCCCTTTCAGAATATTACCTCCATTTCTTAAAATAATTTTACATGGCTTAAGGCGTAACGTTTTTATATTCCTTAATTTTGATCCCCTGGGAGGACTGATGGTGTTTGAGTTGTGTATATTAATTCAGGGAGAAGGTGCTTGTGCCTCTAGGGAAGCCATATATCACATTCCAAGGCGCAGGAATGGAACGCACAGTTATTGAATGGCACAATAAAGCCAACGATGTGGGCGCAGACGGGCAGGAGCTTCACACTTACAACACGGCCTCTGTCACGGTGTTGGCCAACCATTTTACCGCCAAGAACATCAGCTTCAGGGTACATTAAACTCAGCTTACTCACAAATAATTTCTTTCCAAACTTTACAGCAGTTTGCATTAAAATTTTCAGCTTATTAAAAGTTTTTAGTGGGGAAGAAAATTGGATCTATCTAAGTTTTGAGCGGACACTTCACTCATCTGAATATTCTTTAAATAAATAAAATATCTAGATTTTTATTTAAAAATTCCTAGAAACTAAATTAGATAACAACAACCAACTTTCTGGTTCCTGATTAGACCGATCAAATCATCTACACATTTTTCTTGGAATATTTTTGACAGTCATGTGGAAATCTCCAATTATTTATAATTTTCAGCTTATTTTCTGTCTCCGTACTCATACAGAACTCAGCGCCGGCCCCTCTGCCAGGGGTGGAAGGGTATCAGGCGGTATCCTTCCGCATATCAGGCGACAAAGCATATTTCCTAGGTTGCGGCTTCTACGGAGCTCAGGACACGCTCTGCGACGACGCCGGCCGCCATTTTTTCAAGGAATGCTTCGTCCAGGGATCCATCGACTTCATTTTCGGCAACGGACGATCTATATATTACGTGCGTACTATTTCCCCTCCGATCCCTCCCAACAAACTTATTCGATAACTCCAATTTATAGATCTGTAATTCTAAATCCAAGTTCTGAAATGCAGAAATGTGAGCTGAATTCCATAGCTCGAGTGTTTGGCGCCATAGCCGCTCAAGGCCGGACTACGCCGAACGAGCAGACAGGCTTTTCCTTCGTGCACTGTAGAGTGACTGGCACAGGACCACTTTACCTGGGCCGCGCCATGGGACAATACTCGCGTATTGTCTATGCTTATTCCTACTTCGACGACATAATTGCAGGGTGGGACGACTGGGATCAAACCAGTAAAGAAGGGTGCGTATGAATTAGACAAGTATTTACGTTTTTCAGTGATTACTGACTCACATACATGATAAACACCTAATCTGATCGATACACTAAATGGTTTATGGTTTGTTAAGTTAATTTATCTGGTTTGATGATGAATTATATTTTCAAAAAATTATGGTTTAATTTACAAAGATAAAAATATAAATGTTGTATTGGGTAATTGCAGGACTGTGTTCTTCGGTCTGTATAATTGTTATGGCCCAGGAGCTCGAGCAGCACGTCGGATTTCATGGGCTCACGAGTTGACACCAGCGCAGGCTCAACCGTTCCTGGTCAAAAGTTTCATCAATGGCAGGCATTGGCTTGAGGATAGTGGTTAGCATTAAAGCAAAGGGATCAACGTTGCCCACAAATCCACAGAAGAAAATATATATGTATGCCTTCAAATTCAAAGCAAATAATGAGAATAATCTTGTTATGCTTGACTTTGGATAATCCCTTCTCGCTCTGTTTGATTCTTTTTCACTGGTAACCAGTCATTACCACCTACCATGTTTGATTCTTTTTGGCTTATAACCTATCAGTGCCGCGATTTATGCATTTGCTTGTGGAACGCACTTATTTTCAGTTGAAAAAGCAGATCGCTCTTGCGTTCTGACGCGTATTGTGATTTAGGAAAAGTAATTGTAGTGTTGACAAAATGTGGTGGTTTGGAAGCCTTTCCATTTTGCTTTCTATGCTGTAATTATGTCGATTCGGGCAACGTGGATCTTGAGACCATTAATATCATTAAAAATATTGAATTGAAGAAAGAGGGTCCAGACTTCATATGTTTGATTTGAAGATGAAGCAATCTGCAACTTTTGACTTTTAATATTATTAAATATTACACTGTTGAAAATGCTCGACCATTAATATTATTAAATATTGAAGAGATGAAAGAGGGTCCAGATTTCAGATGTTTGAGTTGAAGAGGAAGCAATCTGCAACTTCTGACCTTTAATATTATTAAATATTAAGCTGTTGAAAATGCTCGACATCGTAATGCTTTGCTTTTGAGTAGGAGGCAACTCGAAACTGTTATTAATTCGTTTAATGGTTATTAATTGGTTAAAGATGTTTTCAATTTTCCAAATATTTGTGGTTTTATTTAAATTTGGAAAAAACATCATGGCTTTCAACATTTTTAAAGTGTTTAGGTGAGTTTTATTTATACATGTCATGTGGTTAGATGACTCCAGCCGTTAATTTAATAAAGATTAAATGTGTTTTTTTCTGGATTATTATGGATATTTTATTAGATTATTGAATCCTTAAAAGTTAATATTTTGTAATTTTATATATATATTTAAAAATTTAAAAATATTATATATATATATATATATATAAGATTCAATCTTCAGGGGTTTTAGGTTCAAATCTAAAATAATTAAAAAAAGAGTTCACAAAATAACACCCAATAATATTAGTTCCACCTAACCATTGAAGATAACACTAATCGATTAATATATTGTAGTTTTATAGTATTTGTTCTACCTAACTATTGAAGATAACATCAATTGATTATTATATTGTAGTTTTTTTATTATAAAAGGCTTTATTTTAAGTTTAAATTTAATATTACTAATTTAATATTAAAAAATTAAACAAATTGAATTGAAATGAAAGAAGTGAAGCTAAATGCACATCATTCATTGATGCAGTGAATACAAAATATATCATAAGAAACCCAATACAAATGATAAGTCTAGAATTTTAGTAGTGTACCTTGTTCTTTTCTTCTTAGTTATGAAATGCAAATATAAAGAAGGTGGAATCATTTCTGATAGTTCCTATGGGCATTATGGCATGTATTGTTGCTACACGATCTTATACTTCCTTTGTTCTAATTCAATATTGCAATCCTAATGTTCTACTTGACTATTGAACAATAAATAATGCAATAAAATAGGAACCCCTTGTTATTCTAGCGATCCTTTTAAGTCACCATAGTCATCTAGAGTTAGGGTTATTTTTGCATATGGTTTTGGTTTCCCATGGTTTTGTGCCTACGGATTGCATACAATGAAGCCTCAAAAGGCTTGGGAAAACTTCATTGTAATGCACCATGGGAGGTGTGCAATGAATGCTCATTTTGCCAACTTGGTTGGGTTTTGGCCAAATGACTAATGGAATTTTGTTAGTTGGTTTTTCCTTGAATTATGATTTTCCAAGATAAAACAATGTGTTTATGTTTAATGAAATGTTATTAGTTGTATTATTTTTTCTCTCTATTAAATTTAACATGGTATCGAAGTCAAAGGATTATTTATGGCTTGGCTAATTGAATTTGATGGATATATCAGAGCCAAGTGTTGGATTTAGGGGTATGCCTCTATTTCCAAAGGTTTATTTTCCCTGGTGAATATCTAAGCTATGGCAAGAGTATTTGTGCATTGAAGTGCTTTAGAAGGTGCACCTATTGATGGTGTGCTGACTTTGTGTAAAGGACACTAGGCCTTGGTAAAGGAGCTAATGACAAGACAATGCAACTAACACGAGTAAGGATAGATCAACAGTGTGCCAAATTTGGAAAAGATAAGGTAGCCAATGAAGGTAAGTGATGATTAATAAGAACAAGAATGTAGGTCTTGGCAAAAATGTCATCATTGTTGAAGTCAACTTGGGAAGGTGAGATCATCTTTACAAAGAGGATCAAGTCAAGATAATCAAGAGGGTTAGTTGCCACTACCACATTGTCTGGGTTGTTGGACGGGAAAGTGGAGATGGAAGCCTGAAAATATTTTTGATTAGTGGGCATGAGGCTGCTAGATTCTAGAAAGATGTGGTGATGCTAAGTGTATAACCAAGGGATTTGGTAGGTCGAGGAGAGCATGAAAATAAACAAACCGTCTGAAGGTGAGAGAATGACCATATAAGGGAGAGCAACAATGGATTTTTTTTTCTTATAATGGAGTCAAAAAATTTTGCATGGAAATGTGCATACTATTATAACACCTAGTAAGGCATGTCAAACTAACTAATACCCTTGACATAAAATTTGAGGGGGGTAGGGCCTGAAGGTTAATGGTGTTGGTTCACCTGGCTGTTTTGGATGGATTTGGTGAAGGGAAACCCAAAGTAAAGTTTTAAGTGGGGATTGTTAACTAAAATTTGACCTAGTGAAAGAGTCAAAGTTTCTCAGTTAAACAACAGTGTTTTTGGGTACATGGTTTTAGTTTCCCTTGGTTTTGTGCGTGTGCATTGTATGTAATGAATTATTTAAAAGGCTTGGGAAAACTTCTTTGTAATAGGCCAGGGTATTTGAACAATGATTGCGCACTTGGCTGGCTTGCCTTGATTTTGGCCAATGGACTAATGGAATTCTTTTAGCTGGTTTTCCTTGGATTGAGGTTTTCCAGGATTAAAAAAATGTGTTTATGTTTTATGAAATGTTATTGTTTGTACTATTTTTTTCTCTCAATAAGTTTTCTCTTAAGTACTTTTAACAAACTTGTGAGGGGTATAACTTCCTCATAAAAACATTAATTAAGTGAACTTCACATTGTTAAAATGTTCTTAATGTGTAGAATGATGTCAAGAGGTTGGGAACTTTGTTACCAAATTTTTGACCCATGAAAAGGGGATTTTATTCCTTAAACACTGTTTATAATTTGTTGAATCCCAAATCATGAAAGTGGGACTTGCCATTTAAGTGATCCTTGTAGCCAATAAGTACATTTTTTTCACCTAGGAAATACTAAAAGAGATGACAAGTTATTTAATAATTCATTTTAGATCATCACCACCCTTTAGAGGCAATACATCCAATTTCAATAACAAAACCTCCAAACGAAGATTCACCTTTTTCGCTCATTGCTCACCTCTACACTCCTATATGGGTATGACATTTTGGGATCATATCTTTATTCAATAAATAATAGTTGCATATAGAGAATACTTATCTCAATGTTTTCCAATAGTTCATACCATAATATCAGTGTCTTTGACCATCATTCTTATGAAATTTGGTTACATACCTTGTTTTTCCAATGATATTCTAAGTGGTGAGCATGATACACAAACAAGTTTGAGAGGATGAGAAACAATTGTTTTAGTTACCTTATCTGATGTTATTAAACTATGAAGTGCAATTCATTTGTGTGGGGTTTCGTCCCCATCAGGTTATCGGTTCAAATCTCATGGGGATGCTTTGAGCGTGGGAGCCACTCATGGGGGATAAAAATTGTCTCACAAATCATCCTTGATCAAGCCTCACTCAATCCTAGTGATTGCATCCCACAAGTGGGTAGATAATTTTTCCATCAAAATTTATGCTAACCACAACGTAAATTTAACCTAGTTGAGAAAAAGAAGAAGAACAAATCAAATTAATTACACTAGATAGGTGCTTACGTTTTGGAATTAGAAGGGAGCTTCTAGATAGAAAAATGGGGATGTGTTCAATTTTTTTCCTCCCTTTTAATGTCTGCCATCCAAAGTTAAACTTGCGTATGAATTAATTGCTCAAGAAAGAATTGTAGGATATGTAATAAAAGGGAAACCTCTGATAGATCATTGACATTTTTGTGCTTTTTACCTCGTATCTAAACTCTGACACAATTGAAAATTTACTGTCCAAATTGATAGTTCAATCTAGGAGGGTTTGCCTGTTTGCCTCAATTCCATGTTCATACTAACAGTGGAGCCAATGTGTGGTTCCTTTCCCTGGTCTACACTTCATCTAAAAAAGGAAGAGAGACATTGTTTCTGGTGTTCCAATTGAGAAAGACAAGTGCCAAGAATTTGTCAAAGCATTTCGCGATTGGTCTTTGGACATATCTTTATATTAATACTCACAACATTTCAATTTTCCTTTGATAAATGGATCACAAAAGTCTTAGATCTAACAAATGGAATTTTTTTCTAGTTCGTCTAGAGAATGGATATCCACAAGGTTATCAAAGGACTTATGGGGCTACTACTAATCTTTTGGATATTCTCAATTTCAGGGAACACTTGATAAATCATAAGCTTAACCATTGAAGAAAATTCACGAAATAGGATTAGTATTGATCTGCATTAGCTAAAAAGATTTAAGACTACCATATCCAGAATTCAAAAAAGAAGAATTGACTAAATTAATTGCCTACCTTTTTACATATCTTTTTCACTTTTATGTTTCCTTATCCTACGAATAAATTTTCATATATATATATTAAAACATAGTTTCTTTATAAATAAATGTTGATAGATACTGAAATAAAACTATCGACATTCATCAACTACTTTCTAACTTTTATATATATAACGATTTAACATTATATAATCTTATCCGTATAACAACTACATTTAGTGTTGGGTTCTTTATTTCCGGATCTTCCAAGATATCATGCCGACAGCTATAACATAGGAAAATATATATTATATTGAACTGAATGATCACTTTATAGGACTGCCAGTGTGTGGGCCATTTTCACACATGATATTGTTAGATTTTCAGTTTGGACGTTGGATTCTAAAGATAATAGTCTTGGAGAGTTAGTTGAATGTTGGATTCTTATGATAATAGTTTTCAAATCCGGATTTCGATGTTGGATTCCAAAGATAATAGTCTTGGAGAGGTAGTTGAATGTTGGATTCTTATGATAATATTTTTGAATCCGGGTTTCCATGTTGGATGGCTGTTGACGAAAGAACTCTCATGGTTGATTGTTAGCATGATTAGATATAATTAGTTACATTGGATTCTATGTGATTTGTATTTTTAATTCTGCGTAATGGTTATGTTATTTGTATTAAGAGAAGCAATAATAGTTTTTCCCTCCTTTTTCGTAGGCAATTCATTGGATTTTGATGGAATGCGTTGATTACGCTACCTAACTATTATATTCATCCCTCCTCACATAATAAAAGTGGCTAATTTAGTACTGACTTTAAAAGTGCTAAAAAAATCATACCTAAACGTTTTACTAATCAGAGTTTTATTAAAAAGGTGGCAAAAAGTCAAGCATATACATTTTACGCATTCGTGTATTTTTTAATATAAAAATAAAAGATTTACATAATAGTAAATACGATGTTGTTATCATCAATAATGATCCTAACATTGCAAATAAATCCAAAATTTTAAACCACGGAATTATTTTTAAATGTGAGATTTAATTTTTATTTTTATTTTATTGATATTATTTTTTAATAAAATGGTGTCATTTGAAATAAATGAATATAATTAGCTAAAAATGCAATACTTATTTAATATTAATATAACGAATTAAAAATATAATAACAATTTAATTATAAATTATTATTGTAATTAAACATATATCTAAGAAATTGCTTTGCTTCTATTCATTAATATTTAGAAAAAAATGATCATAAATATAGTGTCTTTTAGTGGAAGTAGAAGTAGTTAAGGACGAAAAAGGCGATATCATCTACAATGAAGATGGTACTCCACAAAGCAATATGATAGGAGCCCTCACCTCCTTTTCTTGAGCACTGGTGTGGAGCCACAATTGAGATTGCTAACAAGCATGAGATGGTGCTAATGAACCTCAGGTGTAAAAAAAATGTCCCAATATGAAGACTTTCATTGTGATTGGACTCAACGAATTTATGAAGTAAAAGAAAGCCAAATGCAATATGGAAGCAGATCTATCTTGCTACTTTACCTTCTAAATTCGTTGAGTATATCCAAAGGCAAGAAGTCTTCCAGAATTCTTTTGAAGCATACACTTGGGGCGAAATTTCTTGCAACATCACCAAAGCACTGGTAGGACGTTACACCAGCACAAGCGTGAACAAATCAATGCAAAAGCTGTCAAGACGCCAGACAACAAATCAATTTGTAGTAAGTATGGGCTTGAAATTGATGATCCAATTGTTTAGAAAAGAAAGAGTAATAAAAGAAGCAAAAAGGCACAGAGGTAGTCTACAAAAAATTCAAAGGTCCGTGCTTACAGAACAAACCAGCACAAGAAAGGATCTTACAGATTTGTCTCTAAAACTCATTATTATGAACCAAAACATATTCATCTTAAAACACAAAGACAAGATGGACTATTATGTTGGTTATGTGGCCAAAAGGGACATACATCAAATAAATTTCCTAAAGATAATAATCTAAGATGAATAGAGGTAATAAATCACAAGAAGTTGCCTCACGAAGGTCCCAGAAAGAGACAAGGAGGTCTCCTGGAATCATCTTCAAAGAAGAAGTGCATTTAATGAAAAATGACAGTTGCAACACTTCAGAAACAACAAACACTACCTCCTATAATTCTGATTCCAGCACTGGGCATGTAAATATACAACAATGTGAATGTACAGAATCTAAAGATTGCAACTGCAATAATTCAGAGTCAAAATCAATCCTCAGTTTAGAAGAAGAGACTGAACTCAGGCCAAATAAGGAAAAAGAAAAAATTTGTATGGTACACACCATTAAAGGTGACAAATCAAAGGTCTTGTCCAACATCAAAATGTTGGTAGAAGGAGAAATGAAAGAAAAGTTGTTAGATGCTTTTCTACAAACAATACACAAAGAATAGGGCAACAGTAGTTCAAAGAAAAATCAGGCTAAAGCCCTATTTGTAGATGCTTCCTATGAAAAGAACACCGGATATTTTCAAAGAAACAAGGAGCATACCAAGCCAAGGTCCTTAACCTTGGGAAAAGTTAGCATAGAAACATGCCATCTCAAAAAAGAAGTTGCTAGCCTGAAAGTACAGATGGAACCTATTAAGAATGTTAATGTAGAGATCTACGAAGATAAATCTTATTTTGGAATGGGATTTCGAGAAATGAAAATAATGACAATCCAATATCAACAACATCATGTTTTGTTGAACATCAATATCCAAAGAGAAAAGTTCACTTTAAGAACATTGATTGATTCAGGCGCGGATATTAATGTTATTAACAAAAATATTGTCCCAGCTAAATACTGGAAGGTGGCTACACGACAAGTAAACTGGGGTTGGAACTTAGACTTTCAAAATTTCCACAATGGTACAGACAATGTAGGAAGTAGAACTATCATAGAAAAAGATTGAAGAACTGAAAGACTTTAAATCTTCAATCAGAATCAAAGAACAACTCCAACTTCCCAGAATCATACAGTAATCTACAGAGCTAAGAAAGCACCTAGAGATTGAGTGTTGTTCATAAAACCCAAAGGCTTTTTGGCATAGAAAGCAACAAACAATAGAATTGCCTTTCAAAGAAAGGTATGAAGGAAAACATTGTAAGAGTAGAGCAATTCCCATGAAGAGAGACTATACAAATCTCTGCAAAAAAGAAATCTCCAGTCATCTGCAAAGAGGACTCATCCTAGAATCCAACAGTCTGTGGAACTGCTATGGATTTTATGCAAATAAGCATTCAGAACAGATTAGAGGAGTGCCCAGAATTGTTATAAATTATAAACCTCAAAACTTTGTTTTAGCAGATGATACTTATCCTATTCCACATAAAGGAAGCTTAATTGCAAAAATTGCAGGAGCCAAAGTATTCTCAAAATTTGACATGAGGTCTGGTTTTGGCAAGTTGCTATCAAGGAAGAGGATAGATTCAAAACTGCTTTCAGCATTCTAGCAAGGCCCTATGAATGGAATGTAATGCCTTTTGGACTAAAGCATGCTCCATCTAAGTTCCAAAAGGTAATGGATCAAATTTTCAAGCCCTATTTTGAATGGCTAATCGTGTACATCGATGATGTGTTAATTTTCCCCAGCACCATAGATGAACGTTTCAGGTGGTGGGCTCCAGTATTGCAACAATGATGTTGCAACTCCTGGGACTCCCTTCTTTACTTTTATCAACCCGGTAGTTCATAACAAACTTGGAAGCAATGGTGTTGTATGCACAAGTACTAGCTCTTGCCGCAGGCTGTCACTTGATCAGCTGGCACAAGTCCGCTAGGAGCTTAAGCCAACTTCTATGAGCTCTTAGAAGAAGCTTTTAACTGTGATGGATGAAAGCTAACTCAAAGGAGGCTAATCTACTTGTAGAAAGAAGCTGAAGGCTGAAAGGAAACGCAAACCCTGGCAAACCCTAGTTTTACTGACTAGCCCTACTGGTGCAAGAAAAGAGATGAAAGTTGCAGAAATGGATGCCATTGACTCTTGGAACAGTGAAATGCATGTGACTAAACTACTTCTGAAGGAAAATATGGAAAACACATCTTTTTGTATTTTTGAGTGATTTTGCAGGATTATTATGCATGTGCTTTAACTATGTTTAACTGTGTAGGGGTTTATTAGCCAAAGGAAATGGAGTGGGCGTTTGCAGAAGGTTGGGAAGGTGAGAAGAGGGCCTAAGGGGTCCCTAGCACCCTTCCAAAAAGTTTCACAGTGATCAGATCTCGAGAAACTGCTCACGTGATCTTCTACAGGAAGTCTGCAGGGGTTCTACAAGATGTTCTATAGGAAGAGCCGAGAGAGGATTTTTGAGGGTTGATGGAGGAAAGACGACGGGAAAGTGGAAATGGAGGATGGATGAGGTTGCGAAGAGGTCTAGGAACTGGTAAATGAGAATAAGGAGTGATGAAGATGGTTGGATTTGTTCAAGGATGGAGGGAGAAATGTTGCACAAAAATGAAGAAATTAGGTCAAACTGGCAAAGTGTGGCAAATGAAGGGAAGGAATCCAGAATTTTGGGTTGAAGCAGGTTGTGTGAGGAGGGAAGGATAGGCAGGGATGGATTACAGGTGATCTGCACACAATTTCTCAAAACTAATCAAAGAAAGACTAAAAAATCAGAGATCTATCTACTGTGACCTAATTTGACCTAGAAACCAGAATCATGATGAACAACAAGTTGTGAATAGTAAATCATGCAAGAAAACTATCCAAACCTAATAAAGAACAGATCTAAATATGCAAGCACAACTGGTATCAACTTTTCCATCTAAAAATCCAACACTTGCAATTGCATTGAAAGGCAAAACAATGTTTTTGTGGCAGCAAGTATGCCTTGGTCTCAGCTCATGGTCCCAAGGAGGGAGAGGTGAGATCGAGGGTTGCTTGATGGCCTTTTTCTTTGGAGAACTTTTCTGTATTCAAACTGTCAAATCAACTTGAAGCGTGAAAAGCTATTTTAATCATCAAAAACAACCTAAGTAACAAAGCAAGATCTTAACCTAAATAGCAGAAATTATTCTATGAATGCAAAGAAAACACATAATAGTACACAAAGGAGGTACTGACACTTGGGTTGGGCCCAACCCCAAGAGCTACAACCTCCTAAGAAAAGCTCAGAGCTGGTGCAAGATGAAATTTATCTCCATTACTAAAAAAATAACCATGTCACAGAAATGTTTACAGCAAAAGCTCGAAAAGGAGCTGAAAGGCAGAGCAGCAACAAAGTGTGAAAAACAACTATCCAAGAGATAAACTACCAAGGCTCGAATCCTTCCTACTTATGCGCCATGAGGACCTCCAACAACCTTCTTTAACTCGAGGGGCTTGGCTGCTCAAAACTGCAAGTAATCAACCACTTCACAAAAGCTGCTCGGCTGCCCTTGGAAATCATCTTTGGTGGGCTGCTGAACTCCGAGCTGATGGTGGAGAACTCGAGGAAGGGGCCATTTAGTGTAGGAGACACCCTTCCTACTAATCCTCAGCCTTGTTCCCTCGTATTTGGCTGTCAACTGGCTCATAAATGCTTGACCTTGGTCCAAAAGATGTTCAAAAATATGCAATAAGCACGTATTAGAATTCATGGTCAAGTTACTATCCTCATTCATTAAATTAGCATAAATATACTCAAAAGCATGCATAAACTATGAAGAATGGTGGATTAATCAAGAATAATAGTTAAAATGAGCCCAATAAGTTACCCATTTTTGGGGCTCATCATCACCCCCTGCTAAATGTGTTTTTCATCCTCCGAGCAACTAAGCCAGCTCATCATCCTTGATTGCTTTGACTACCTCTCTAACATCCCAGGCTTCCGAGGTGATGTCCTCTTCTTGATCATGAAACCATGATTTTCTCTCAACTTCCTCCCACTGCCTGTGCTCTTCTTCTTATTTGACCCCTTCCAGTAGTCCTAAAAGCAATGGAGGAATAAACTTTAGGTTGATCCAGTTGGCCTGCAGGTTTTGCATTGACTGTTTATAGAGTGGTACTTTTGCCAAGGCCTCCCTCATCCTTGTTGGGGAGTGGTATTCTCTGATTTTCAGACTGTGGGATAGTGTGTTCCATCTCCTTATGCAAGCATGAATGCAGTTATCCCCCAACAGTCTTTCCATGTCCTCAAAGTGAGCAATGGCCTGAGCTTGTCATTCAATATAGTCTGGCAGAACTTGGGGGTCATTGGCGAGGTGTTGATGGGCATGCACTAAAGCTAAGGGATCTTCTGGTTCTGCTTTGATCATGAATGGCTCCCGTAGCTCCCTGTCCATAACATTCTGAATTTCTGTTGCCCTCTTTTCCTCATGGTTTAACCAAGAGGCCATGGCCATGAGTTGCACATCCCCCAATGAAGCGTTGGGTTCCCACAGATTCATATTTGGAAGGGCTAAATTGTGTAAATAGAACTTTGATAACTTGGCCTTATCTTCTCCGGAGCTACTATCACACAAGTCCATAAACTGATGGTAATTCTGAAATGGAATGGTGCCCCTTTGGGCCAAGGTGTTAATTTGAAATTGCAACCATTGATCCTTAAGATATAAGGCATATGACTTGGCAGGTTGCCTACATTGTAAGGCTTCTACTGCCCAGCTGGCCATGCAGGCCATTTAGGCATCTTTTTCTTGCAACTGTTGTTTTAAACCCTATATCTTTTCTGCTACTTGAGACTCCTGTTCTTGCAGCAGTTTTGTGAGCATCTCCACATTAGCTTGTAGCTTTGCCTCCTTTTGTTGTTTCTCAATTGTGTCCTTGTCTGCTAGAGGTCCTTCTTGCTGTTGTTTCCCTCCCAAAATAGATGGGCTACCTTCCTTGTGGACTTCCTGTAGCTGCAACTGTTTTCTTAGCAGCTCATTCTCCTGCTACAGCTGGGCTCTTTTGCAACTTTCTATATGTCTGACCATGGCTAGTTCTCCTCTTAGCTCTTTTAACTTCTCCTCCATGTGGCCTATGTCCTCAATTCCCTTAGATTTGGCAATTTTCATCCATGTGTGTGTTCTGATCCTCTCTTGTTCTAATGCAAAGAAGAGTGGCACAAAAAATTTATGTGGGATGATTTTCTCACCCTCTAACAGGTTGTAGTATGAGCCCAAGCTAGGCTGAGGGCTTGCTTCCAGTATCTCCTCGGTCTTTCCCTCTCCCTGTGATGATTTGGCTGCCTTTTCTTCCAATTTCTCGATCTCTTTTAACTTAGCCAGAGTTTCCTGTAGAGATGTCTCAGCTTCCTGTAGAGCTGTCTTTGAGTCCATCATCCTAATTCTCTCTGTCCAGGTGGAGGCTTTTGGGCTTCCTTGTTCATAGGTGATAGACACCTTTGAAGGAGACTCTTCTTTTGGTTTAGTTGTTGTGTCCTTAATGACAATTGGCTCCTTTGACTGTGGCTGGGGTCTGCCCACTTTTATCCTTGTGCTTCTCCTTGCTTTAAAGTACATGGAGGTTTGCCTCTTTCTCTTCCCTTTTTGTTTTGGAGGTGTGCTTAAGGCAGCAAGCACAGCTACTGCCTCCCTTGCCAATATCTCAGGTGATTTCTCCTCTTGCTGTCCTTTTTCCTTGCTTCCTGTAGAAATCCCTGTGTCAACTGTTTTTGTTTGCATTGCTGAGATTTCAGGGTGTGTCTTTTCCTTTTGTTTCTGTGTGCCTGCTTTGGTTGTGGCAACCTTCATTTGGGCTTTTTCAGCCTTCTTTGTTCTGCTCTGCATCCTCTTTTCCCTTGGTGTTTTTGCTATTGTTTCTTCCTCTGTTTTAGGCTCAGCAATCTGGCCCCTTTCCTCTTTTTCTTTTTGTTCTTTCTGTGCTTGAATGTCCTGCATTCCTTCATCATTGTTTTTCTCACCTTCTTTAGTGTGTTCTCCCTCTTCACTGCTGGATGGGGTGATGTTTTCGGCCAAAGTTCTAATGTTGTCATCCCTGGACATGTTTCAGAAGATTTCCCAAGATATGGGGACAATGTAGGTGTGCAAAGCATTTTCCACCAATAGTTTGATGAGCCCATGATGGGCCAACTGATCTGGGATCCCCTCATTGAGCTTTGTACCACATTCAATTAGTGACTGGAGAAGGAAATAGGGGATGCTCAGTTTCTTGTCTTGAGGCAAGTCAATCCCATGCCTTAGTTCACACAGCAACCTGAAATGATATCCATAGATGATGCTAAACCTCCCTTCACATGTGATGTACTTCATAATTTGGAAATTGACTTCACTCCAGAGAGGAGGCAAGCTGGTTCTTCTAACCCTATTTTTGTCTTCTACAGGATGCTCCGTGGGCAGAAAGAATGACTTCTTAGCAATTTGGCCCAATGATCTCTCTTCTTTTCTCCAAGGGAGCCCCAATGGTAGACCAGTAACTGCATTGATGAGCTCAGGGGTGAGTTCTAGGGTCAAACCCCTAAAACTAACTGTGGCATGTGTTTTTGACTGTGGTCTCAGGGACATTAAAAACTCCTCAGTTATCTCCTCATCATGACCCTGAATTTTGTCAAAGAAGGATATCCAATTTGCTCGGGTGAAAAGGTCCACCACCTCAGGATGCTCGTGCAGTTTGCTAGAGTCCGATGGTTCTTTCCTTATGAATCCTCCTGGCATGGTGAGAGTGCTCTTTTTATGTTTTAATCAGAAAAGGAAATGCTCAGGCAACCAAACAGTCAATCTGAAACAGAGGATAGCTGAATTTGGTCTCCCCTGAACTCAAGAAGGAATTTCTCGTGTTCAATATCAACTAGCAACAATTCCCTTGTTTTAAGACTGCTGTCACCCCGAACTCGACTGTCTGTTTATGAAAGGAAGAATTTTGTTTTTACAGACAGAGCATAAGGATCAGGTTCCCTTCTCAACACACGTAGATATGCAAATTCAATTTTTTCACACACAGGCTGGCCTCTACGGCTATATATATCTTCCTTATAGGAGAATTTAAAAAGAAATCGTGGAGGAGATTTTTGATGCAGAGAAACTGGGGAAACTCAGTGCAATATGCAGGAAAACGTTTACTTCCAGTACACAGGCAGACTTTTCCTCTGATTTTTCAATCTGATGCCATTCAATTCACCACCTTGCACAAAACACACCATGCATAGAGGATTTTTTTCGAGCCTACCTCGGTTGGAGCTCCGAATTCAATGAAAATCCTAGGTTTTCCTGCTCTGTAAAGCTGTTTTTCCTTTCCTGTAGAAGGCCCCCAGTTCATGTAGAATGACATTGTGCCTCTGAGCGAGCCTGATACGCAGGAGATTTTCGAACACAGGCAGAAAAACTGGTGTAGGACGACTGGTTAACTGTTTTTGGAAGCGGTGGATGCGTACTCCAGTCGAGGACGTTGTGAGTGCAAAGTGAACAGAAGGTGGTGCATGTTTCGGTCGGGCATCTTTTAACTGCGGCGTGATTCGTGGTGAGGGGATGAGGTGGCTGGACCGGACCGTTGGTTCGACGTCACAGCCATAATGTTTTGGCGTGTTTCTAACCGCCATCACCTCCTCTTTGCCGTTATTCGCCGCCACCACTACCAGTCTCGACGATTTCTCCTTGAATGGACACTCCACACGTGTTGGCTGCACATCTCATTGACAATTTTGAATGTAACGGGGCTCGTTTGGATCCCATGAGGATATGTAACTGGCTGAGGGTGGCCAGTTGATTGGCCACCGATTCCACTCAATCCAAACCATTCCCAGAGGCTAGCAGCTTTTAAAATATGATTTATGCAATTGAAGAATGAGTTTAGGCACTTACCTGCGTGGTCATGGCCGCGTTATGCAGATTTCAGGTTTTGGAACCCATTCCTTCGTGTGTTGTTGCTGCATGCACGGGTTTTGGAACCCATTCCTTCGTTTGTTGTCGCTGCATGCACGTTGCATGCTTGGATTAGGATGTTCCTGATATTCTGACATTCAAGAAGAGCTCTTTGCATGTCTCTTTTTCCATTCTTGGCTGTCCCTGTCTCCAGAGTATGTCTTCCAGAGGAATTAGCTGCTATAGGATTCTTGTAGGATGTCCTATAGCTGCTTCTCCTCCTAGAATGCAAGCTAGAATGAGCAGGGCTATATTGCTGACGAGGAGCCGAGATGGAGACTGACAGGTATGGTGAGTGAGGAACTGCTACTTGATTTGTCAATAAAATTTTTTGCTAGCAATATGACGAAAACATGGTTTCTTGTGTGTGTCTGTGCAGGATCAAAATAAAAATAGGCGCAATGGAGGTCTAAAGAAATGGAAGAGCGTGACATATGGCGATGGATGGAGATAGGGATGTTTGCAGGTCTCAGAGGCAGATTCCCAACCTTCAGATTCCCTTTTGAGATCAATTTTGATCGTCTGTGGGTTCTATAGGATCTTCCTGTAGAAGACACAGAACTTCCTGTAGAAGACACAAAACTTCCTATAGAAGGTGAAATCTTGGCCTAAATGAGATCAAATCTTAGGAAAGGGCTGTGGTCATGGAGGAATTGATTGTGAGGGATGCTTGCAGCTTGGTGCTGACCTCTGTCCTCGTTTTGTGCGATCCTCCTAACCTGTAATGTCCTTCCTGCAACCTGCAATTTGTTCAACAGAAGTCAAGTTTATTTTTCTGTGTTTTTTCCTTTTCTTTTTTCTCTTTTTTTTGTTTTTTTGAGACAGCCGGGGCGCCTCCAAGAGGTTTTCACCCTCACTGCCTGCCCTGGGTGCCTCCAAGAGGTTTTCACCCAAGGATCTTTTATTATTTTCCTATTATTTTTTATTTTCTTTTTTTTTTTGGTGCTCAGAATGTGGATGGGGTGGAGACAGGGGCCTGCTCCACCACCAGCACTGATTTATCCAGAGTTTCAATGAACTCCTGCTTAGAAAGGGGCTTCTTGTAGATCTTCAAATGATGCCCATTGACGAGCATGGGGATGGATTCTTCATCAATGGTCCTGATAAGGACTGAACCATTTTTGTTACATTTCTCCACAGTATATGGTCCTAGCCATCTTGTCCTCAGCTTCCCTTTGAAATCCTTGAATCTTGAATCATATAACAATGCCCAATCTCCTGGCTGAAATTTCTTGTCTTTAAGGTGCCGGTCATGCCATATTATTCTTTGAAGTTAGACCACCTCTGAGTGGAGGAGGGCCTGCATTCTTTGTTCATCTAGTCCATTCAGCTGAAGTAGTCTTTCCCGTTGTGCATGGCTGAGATCTAGGTCTAGCTGAGCTGCCAACTTCAATGTGTTGTATTCAAATTCTATGGACAACAAAGCCTTCTTCCTGTAGCCCAGCTCAAAAGGTGTGAAACTTGTTGTAGTTTTCCAGTTAGTGTTGTAGGCCCAGGTGGCGTCAACCAAGCGATCTGCCCAATCCTTTCTACTGCTGCTCACCACTTTAGTCAAGATCTCTTCCAAAGCCCTGTTAGTGACTTCAACCTACCCATTTGCTTGCGGATGATAAGGGGTGGAAGTTCTATGCTTAATCTTGTGATGAGCAAGCAGGTCTTCAATCAGGTTAGAGGTAAACTGGCTTCCTTGATCTGTGACTAATTCTCTTGGGTAGCTAAACTTATAGAATATATTTTCCCTCAAAAACTCAACCACCATTTCTTCTGTTGCTGCCTTGATTGCCTTTGTTTCTGCCGACTTTGTCAGGTAGTCCGTGCACACGATGATGTAAGACTTTTGTCCTGAATGAGGTTTGATAGGACCCACAAAGTCCATGCCCCACTTCTCAAATGGCTCGAAAGTCACCTGAGGTTGGAGGGGCATTTCATCCCTTGGAGTCGGTTTCCCCATCCTTTGACATCAGTCACATTGGCTGATGTATCTTCTGACATCTTGATGAAGAGTGGGCCAATAGTAGCCTGCCTGTAGAATTTTGAAAGCGATTCTTTTTGCTACAAAGTGGCCTCCACAGGGTCCATCATGACAGGTTAGGAGGATGTCAAAAACTTCCTCCTCCCTGACACAATGCCTCAAAATCTGATCTGGGCCAAGTTTGAACAGGTTTCCCCCAATCCAAGTGAATGGGGCGCTTTTCCTCACGATCTTGCTCTTCTCTTTTGAGGATAGGTGTGGCGGGAATTGTGCTGAAACCAAGTAATTTTCTATATCAGCAAACCATGGCGAGAGTACTGAAATAGAAAACAGGTGTTCATCTGGCAGTTGATCATCCACCACCCCTTCTTCTCCTGCAGGCAAATCTAGTCTAGATAGAAAATCAGCAACAACATTTTCCTTACCTGGCTTATCAACAATGGTCAAATCAAATTGCTGCAATAAAAGTAACCATCTAATGATACGAGCATTTACATCAAGTTTATTCATCAAATACCTAATTGTAGCATGATCAGTGTGTATGAATGTTTGATAACCAGTGATGTAGTGTCTGAACTTGTTTAGGGAATGGACTATAGCTAGGAGCTCTTTCTTGGTTACAGTATAGTTTAATTTTGCCTTGGATAGGTTTTTACTGACAAAATATATGGCATACGGTAGCTTCTCTTCAACTTGTCCTAAGGCTGCTCCTATGGCTTTGTTCGAGGCATCTATGTGAATGTGGAAAGGTAGGGCCCAGTTTGGACCTCTCAAGATTGGGGCAGTTACCATCTTATCCTTCAACACATCTAGAGCCTCTTGAAAATTGTCAGTCCACATAAACTCAACATCTTTCCCCAATAGACCAAACAATGGAGAGGCTAGATTACTGAAATCTTTAATGAACCTTCTATAATATCCCGCTAAGCCTAAAAAACTCCGAACATCCCTTACCTTTTGAGGAGGTGGAACCCTTTGGATGATAACACTCTTGTTGGGATCCACATGTAATCCTTGCTGAGAAATTGTATGACCTAGAACGGTCCCTTCAGTCATCAAGAATTCACATTTTTCAGGACTGAGGGACAGGTTCATTTCAACACACTTGGTTAAAACTTTTCCCAGGTAGTCACTGCTTCTTGGAAGTTGGACCCATAAGGAGTAAACTCATCCATATAGATTTCACCAAATCATGAACCAGCTCAGCGAATATGCTCAGTACTTCTCTCTGGAAAGTGGCAGGAGCATTGCATAACCCAAAGTGAAGGACCCGGTAGGCAAAGGTACCCCATGGACAAGTGAAAGTGGTCTTATCATGGTCTTCGGGGCTGATTTGGATCTGATTATACCCGCTAAACCCATCTAGGAAGGAAAATAACTTCTTCCCTACCAGGCCATCTAACACTTGATCTATGAAAGGCAAAGGGAAATGGTCCTTCTTGGTAGCTTTGTTAAGTTCTTGATAATCTACACAGATTCTCCACTTCCCGTTTTTCTTGGGCACCAGCACCAGAGGAGAAACCCACTTGATGTCAGAGATGGGATAGATGAATCCTGCATCTAATAACTTTTGCAATTGTTCTTTGACAATGTCCTTAAGGGCTGGATTCATTCTCCTCTGAGGCTGCCTGACTGGTTTACAATCCTCTTTAATGTAAATGTGATGGGTACAAATTGAAGGGTGGACTCCCTTCATCTCCTTGTAGCTCCAAGAAAAAGCATCCAAATGGCGGTTCAATAAGCTACACAGCTCCTTCTCTTGAGAGGGAGATAGGGATGAGTTGATATTCAAGGTTCTTTCAGGGCCAAATTCCACATTCTTAACTCGGGAAGAGGTCGGATCAGCCACACAGAGATCCACTAAAGCACTGGCTTGGGTGTCTCCTACCAACTCTTCTAATGGCAGCACATTGGGAGGTGGATTTTGGATTAAATTCTCAATAAGGTCATCATCAGTTTGAGGACCCCCCCTAGTGGCTTCCACGGTGCACACTGGTGCAGAGTAGACTTCATCCTCATGTTCCTCCTCCAACCAGAGAGGTAAGTCATGTTCGAGCAAAGGTTGGGCAGGAGGATATAGGACTAGCTATGTGGACATTGGCCCATTCTTAATGGTCATGCTCCCAGCTCGACAACTGATGTAAGCATCTACAGTAGCTAACCAAGGCCTTCCCAAAATGAGGGGGTATCTAGTGAGTTTTGCCTTTGGCAAAAGGACCAAAAGTCCACAGGGTACTCCCAAGAATCTACAGAGACTAGGATATCTTCCACAATCCCTTCGGGAGTCACGGTGGAGCAGTCTACTAATTGCAGTACTGTCAAGGTCTTTCTTAAGGAACCCTAAAGGTTAAGTTTAAGCATAGTTCCCCTGGTCATCACATTAATGGCATCCCCTATATCAATCAGGGTGTGGGGGATTATGGTGCCATTGATGTGGAGATCCACTACAGGACTCCCAGGGTCCAAATATTTTGGACAGATTACTTGTGCCAACATTAGGTCAGACAGTTGTCCTATGACATTGATAGTTGGGGCATCTCTCCTGCGCCTGCCTGGGTGCTTGAAACACTTCCCTTTGATTAGTTTTTTGTAGATTGGTACATCTTTGATGGCCTGGAGAAGTGGTATGTTTACACACAATTGTTTAAGTTCTCCCAGAAGTTCAGTCTCTTCTGGGTTTGGTTGCATGTTTCCAGTTAGTCTCTTAGGAAAGGGTGGAATGGCTTTGGGTTCATTTCCTGTTCCTCTGCTTCGTCCTCCTTAGGAGGGGGTTGGATATCTAGGAGGACCTTCCCAGATCGAAGGTTGATCTCCTGAATCTCCACAACGTAGGTAGGGCATGTTGTCTCTCTAGTATATACCTGCTGGGCCTATTTGTTATTGGGGTTTGGGTTCAGCTGAGCAGGCATCTGGGGTTGTCTTGGAGGAGTAGGAGGTAACGGTTATGATTGAGCAGGTGGTGGAGGTAGAATGGCGGGAGGAGAGTTGTACTGGGGCCTCCACCCTTGTTGCAGTGCATTCCACTGAGGTTGTGGCTGAACATGAGAATGAAATGAATGAGAAGTAGGTTGAGTATGGTATTGAGATGGATATGACCAAGGAGGGGGTGCGGACCAAGAATAATGAGCAGGGAGACCCCAAGAAGGTATGTGAGTGTATTGGTTTGGACTGTAATATGTTTGGGAAGTCCCTTGCATCCCCTGCTGGTAAGGTTTGGATCCATGTGGCCTCCTTTGGGTGAGGAAGTAGAGTGGTGCAATGGCTCCTTTAGCCCCTTGGTACATAGCTTTAAGTCCGGGTAAGGTTGGGCACTAGTTTGTAGGGTGGTCTTCCTCACAAACGAAACATACCTCTAATGAGTGCAATGGAAACTCGTTTTTAAGATGCTTCCTTGTGTATCTGGGACAAAAGATGGCCAAAGCCCTCTCAGCTTCCTCTTTCTTCTGCTGGATTTGGAAAGTATCCAGTTGCATGGAAATGGTCTGTCTCACCTCACTTTTAAGGTCTTCCATCTGATTTGTAAACTCATGTTTGGAGAAGGTGGCACTAGCTGAAAGTGGATTCCCCCTACCTCTTTTCCGGGCTGCCCTAGAATGGTTTCTAAACACAGTATTTATGTCATCATAAGATAGTTGGTAGATGTCTCCTCTAGCTATCAAATGGAGGGTATCTAGAAGGTCTTCAGGGACTCCTCAGAGTAGAACTAGCTTCAGAGAGTAGGGGTCAAGTGTGCACCTAGCCCTTTTATAATTGAGTTAGAACCTTTCTTCATAGTCTTCCAAAGACTCATCACTTCCCATGGTCATTCGAAAGACTTCTCCCTTCGTTTCCTTTGACCTACAGTAGTCCCAGTATTTGTTGCTAAAGGCTTGTTGCATTTGAGCCCAAGTTGTGATACTGTTTCCAGGTAACCCCATGAACCACCGTAGTGCTACATCCTTGAGGGTAGAGGGAAAGAGTTTCAACTTTTTCTCGTCTTCTGCATAGTCATAAGTTCGACAAAGGACAACAAACTTAAACAAGAAGGTATCAGGGTCTTCAGTGGTCAATCCATGGAAGTGAGGTAAGGCTGAGGGAATGATGTTTTTCATTTTTGTGTCCCCATTTGTCTCTCGGATGGGAAAGGCACCTTCTATTCTCTCCTCATTCCTTATATCGTTCTTATGTTCAGCCATGGTCTCAAGAGGAACGTTTTCTTGCTCTTCTTCTATTATAGTATCTTCGTATCTCTCTGGAGATTCACCTATAGGTTCTTCTAGATCACTGCCACTGAAGAAGAGAGAAGGGTGACTCGGTGATTTGGTGGGGGTGTTGGGTAAGAATTTCCCTGTGTGGTCTTTCTTCCTACGAGGCATGAAATGAAATATTTTTGGTTAATCTATGGTTTTTTCTCTGCTTGTACATGCAAAACTAAAATATATTGAACTGCAACTAACTAAAATCTAGCTTGCTGAAATGAAAACGCAGAATTGAAATTGCTGAATTGAAATGCTAATTTACGCTTGCGAAATTGAAATTGCAGAATGGAAATGCTAAACTACGCTTGCAGAATTGAAATGCTAATTTACGCTTGCAAAATTGAATGCTAGTCTAGGAAAGCGGAAAATGTCTAGTCTACTTTTGCAGAAATGAAATTACGGAATGGAAATGAAATAAACTACTTAGCATAAGGTTGTAGTAGAAAATAGAAGAAAAGCAGCAATCACAAATACTCTGATGCTTCCCTGGCAACGGTGCCAAAAAGATGGTGGGCTCCAGTATTGCAGCAATGATGCTGCAACTCCTGGGGCTCCCTTATTTACTTTTATCAACCCAGTAGTTCGTAACAAACTTGGAAGCGACGGTGTTGTATGCACAAGTACTAGCTCTTGCCGAAGGCTGTCACTTGATCAGCTGGCACAAGTCCGCTAGGAGCTTAAGCCAACTTTTATGAGCTCTTATAAGAAGATTTTAACTGTGATAGATGAAAGCTAACTCAAAGGAGGCTAATCTACTTGTTGAAAGAAGCTGAAGGCTTAAAGGAAACGCAAACCCTAACAAACCCTAGTTTTACCGACTAGCCCTACTGGTGCAAGAAAAGGGATGAAGGTTGTAGAAATGGATGCCATTGACTCTTGGAACGGTGAAATGCATGTGACTAAACTACTTCTGAAGGAAAATATGGAAAACACATATTTTTGTATTTTTGAGTGATTTTGCAGGATTATTATGCATGTGCTTTAACTATGTTTAACTGTGCAGGGGTTTATTGGCGAAAGGAAATGGAGTGGGTGTTTGCAAGAGGTTGGGAAGGTGAGAAGAGGGCCTAAGGGGTCCCTAGCACCCTTCCAAAGAGTTTCACAGCGATCAGATCTCGAGAAACTGCTCACGTGATCTTCTACAGGAAGTCTGTAGGGGTTCTACAGGATGTTCTATAGGAAGAGCCGAGAGAGGATTTTTGAGGGTTGATGGAGGAAAAACGGCGGGAAAGTGGAAATGGAGGATGGATGAGGCTGTGAAGAGGTCTAGGACTTGGTAAATGAGACTGAGTGATGAAGACAATTGGATTTGTTCAAGGATGGAGGGAGCAATGTTGCACAAAAATGAAGAAATTAGGTCAAACTGGCAAAGTGTGGCAAATGAAGGGAAGGAATCTGGAATTTGGGGTTGAAGCAGGTTCTGTGAGGAGGGAAGGATAGGGCAAGTATGGATTATAGGTGATCTACACACAATATCTCAAAACTAATCAAAGAAAGACTAAAAAATCAGAGATCTATCTACTGTGACCTAATCTGACCTAGAAACCATAATCACGATGAAAAACAAGTTGTGAACAGTAAATCATGTAAGAAAACTATGGAAACCTAAGCAAGAATAGATCTAAATATGCAAGCACAACTGGTATCAACTTTTCCATCTAAAAATCCAACACTTGAAATTGCATTGAAGGGCAAAACAGTTTTTTTGTGGTAGCAAGTATGCCTTGGTCTCAGCTTATGATCCCAAGGAGGGAGAGGTGAGATCGAGGGTTGCTTGATGGCCCTTTTTTTTGGAGAAATTTTCTGTATTCAAACTGTCAAATCAACTTGAAGCATGAAAAGCTATTTTAATCATCAAAAGCAACCTAAGTAACAAAGCAAGATCTTAACCTAAATAGCAGAAATTATTCTATGAATGTAAAGAAAACACATAATAGTACACAAAGGAGGTATTGGAACTTGGGTTGGGCCCAACCCCAAGAGATAAAACCTCCTAAGAAAAGCTCAGAGCTGGTGCAAGATGAAATTTATCTCCATTACTCAAAAAATAACCATGTCACAGAAATGTTTACAACAAAACCTCGAAAAGGAGCTAAAAGGCAGAGCAGCACCAAAGTGCGAAAACAACTATCCACGAGCTAAACTACCAAGGCTTGAAGCCTTCCTACTTATGCACCACGAGGACCTCCAACAACCCTCCTTAACTCGAGGGGCTTGGCTGCTCAAAACTGCAAGTAATCAACCACTTCACAAAAGCTGCTCGGCTGCCCTTGGAAATCATCTTTGGTGGGTTGCTGAACTCCGAGCTGATGGCGGGGAACTCGAGGAAGGGGCCATTTAGTGCAGGAGACACCCTTCCTACTAATCCTCAGCCTTGTTCCCTCGTATTTGGCTATCAACTGGCTCATAAATTCTTGACCTTGGTCCAAAAGATGTCCAAAAATCTGCAATAAGCACGTATTAGACTTCATGGTCAAGTGACTATCCTCATTCATTCAATTAGCATAAATATACTCAAAAGCATGCATAAACTATGAAGAATGGTGGATTAATCGAGAATAATAGGCAAAATGAGCCCAATAAGTTACCCATTTTTGGGGCTCATCATTAGGCATGTCCATACTTTCGTTCAAGCTGTGAAAAGAAGTGGTTTAGTTTTAAGTAAAAAGAAGATGGAATTGTTCTAGACCAAAATCAAGTTTCTAGGACATACAATATAAGATGGCCAGATAACTTTGCAGAAGCATGCTTTAGATGTTGCTAATAAGTTTCCAGATGTAATCACAGACAAAACACAGCTGCAGAGGTTCCTTGATTGCTTGAATTATGTTAGTAATTTTTATAAAATATGTGTAGTAGACCGCAAGATTCTTAACCAAAGATTGAAAGAAGAGCCATCACCATGGACAGATGATCACACTAGAGTTGTCCAGAAAATCAAAAGCAAAGTCCATACATTGCCAATCCTCTATTTGGTAGATGAACGTCTCCCCAAAATTGTTGAAAGTGATGCCAACAACCTTGGATGGGGAGGAATACTAAAGCAAGACAAAGAAGGGACTGAGAAAATTGTACAATTTTCCTTAGGTACGTGGAACCCAGCAGAGAAAAACTACTCCACTATTGGAAAAGAGGTAAAAGTTGCATCGAATTGTATAGACAATTTTGATATACACCTTGTACATAAACAATTTTTTCTTAGAACTGATGCTTCACCCTTGAAAAAGGTACTAACTAAATAAGTAAAGAAGCCCGGTGAAGCCAAGTTTTTTAGATGGCAGGCACTATTTGCTAACTTTGATTTTGAGGTTGAACATATCAAAGGAGAACAAAACTGCTTGCTTGACTTCGTAAGCAGAGAATATCTAGAACATAATGACTAGTTGATGGTTATAGTAACCGAGTGGAATCGAAACACTTAACAAGAAGAACTCCTAAAAATTTCAAATGAAACTCCTTGGCCAATATACACAGAACAATGGAAGCCAACATGGAAACTCAGAAACACCAAGGTCATGGATGCCAACTTATAGCCCCACATAGACTTACAACATCTAGTGCCTGAAAGGAAGATTTATCCCAAATCTAGCAAATGGATTCATGACATGATCTACAAAAGATCTATACTAGCAACAAATCTTGCAAAAGAAGCTTTATATGAAAGCTTCAAAGATATAAGTTTAATTTGGACCGAAGGGAGTGATGGGACAAAGCTCTATCATAAAAATTACACTATAAGCAGGACACGGGACCCAAACCATTTCTCAAAATACATGTGGCCACAGAAAGATCCAGAAATATTATTTCCAGATACATCTACAATTTCAAAGGCTACATTAATCTATGGTGGGAGCTTTTATACCAAGATGAGAAAATAGAAACCCACTACACCATTTTAAAATTTGGGTCAACATTTGTAAATCAACTATTATGGCAACCAGAATGGCTGAAAACATGGTGGATGTGGTTCGGAGTCAATAAGCCTGCTATGGATCCCAAATATTTTGAAAATTATACTCAAAGAGATTGCATGACATGTGCTCAAAATTCTCATGATTGTTTCCATTACCCTTGTAAAACCATAGCAGTTCTAAATTCATACCCAGATGACTGAATAATGAAAACCTTTATGAGTGGACACTTCCAATGGATTTTGTTAACCAAAATCAAACATTTTGTATTTTGGACATCCATCCATTAAAGAAAAGAACTTATGCATTTATGGAATAGAAGGCCTTTTGCAGTCTTCAGGAATATGATTTTCAACTCTGGATTGTGGAATTAGACTGTCAAATCGTTCAATATATCCCAGGCCATATCTAGGCATTCTTGTGGGATGCATCTTACTAACCATTTCAGTAAGCCTTGAGTCTTCGTTTTCTAGAGTGGGAAGTTCGTGGATCATCAAGATGGTGTCATGAGGAAAAGGAATGTCAGAACATTTGGGATTTGGGCATGGGTTAGCAATAGTGGTTGGTGGAGCTTCTCTTGTGGTTGGACTATGATTTTTATGGAGGACTAAATCTACAAGTGATTTTAAGCAGACTACTGAACAACATCCAAGACATTTAACTTCAAGGTTAGAGAAATGCAAAATTTGTGCCAGTTCAAAAAAAGAGGCATGTAAACAATTAGGATATGAATTATATACAGTTGTAGAAGTGGAAGGTTGACAAAGGTCAAGACTTGATTTTGGCTGATGGGCATGGCAAGCTTCTTTCTGATGGTCAATAATTGATATTTGAGGAAAAGATAGGGTAGCAGAAGAGGACCCTTCTTGAATTTCTGCAGTCGTAATATTTTGGATTTTTGGTGACTGAGGGAGATCGATGACCCAATTTTTAGGAAAACTTAGGTCTTCCCATCTGATTGTCTGATGCTTTATTTTCTGGTTATGGGCATTAGTAGTCACAAGAGTGCTTGATTTGGGATTCTTGGCTGGGAGCATGTAGTATTGCCGGGTATAATGTGTTGGTGTGTCTAAAACACCCTCTAGTGTGAATTGCAATATTTGTACTTTTTCTCTTCATAACAAAAATAGTTGTTTTGATTTGAAATTGTAGGATATATTTTATACATTCATCGAACACATAGACAGAAAATTTCGGATGACAGTCAAACCAAACAGGGCCGTTTGACAAGGGAGAAACAATACCTCTCATTAATGAATCTGTATATTTGTTATGTGCGAGATCCCTAATAGTGGACAATGCATATGTATTTAACCCTCTGTGAGTGAGGACATTTATGCCGACTCTTATACAACTAAGATGCAGATATTTTATGCAATGTCTTCTAGCTTCTTATTGAAGCTTCTTTGGGTCTAAGAGAGGAATAGTCTGGATAGACTTAGCATTTTCTTGAATTTGAGACACACATTATTTTACAGTTACTCTAGTGACTGCTTTAAGATGAAAGACAGATAGATTTGAATATACAGTGGATGGATTTATAGATTGTAAATCCCAACGAGTTGAAGGATGACTTTCAACTATTTCTAATTTTGAAGAGTTTACTTCTCTAGAAGATGCAGAATGAAAATGATTTGCCATAATAAAGTCGTCTTCTTGTTGAAGCTCTTTGAAAGAAACAAATTTTCTTCCTGAATCCATTTTTAAAAGAGTTTTTAAAGCTAAATACCCAATAAAACCAAAGTTATTGCTCTGATACCAATTTTATAAGCAAGGGCTTCCTCCTCAGAGTTCTCGAAGCTTGCTGATTAAAAGTCTCCTTTCTTCTACTATGATACATGAACTCGTACACGAACCTCTAGGTCGTCACATATCAATGCTCTCAACGGCCTCCTTGCCTCAACAAGCAGATGTCTTTAGACACTCAGCGAACCTCCGACGAACTTCTTCTCTCACAGAATATGAATATTTTCATCAAAGTGCTATGTTTAACCTAAAAGAAGCATTGATGAATTAGCTCCTTATTCATTTGTTTGTATTAAACAAACTACACTTTTAACTGATTACAAATTTGTAAACATAAGCAAATGTGAGGGATAGCGTGTCAAAGTTCAACTGGAAAAGAGATTGTTATAATTAAAGAATGTTTTTCTCAATAGTTATAAAATGTTATACTTTATGTTTAATTATACTATTGTATTTTCAATTAGATTTATCTTGAATAATTAGGAAGAATAATTATTATACAACTTATTTAAATTTAATTTCAACCCATGATATGAAAAAAATTCTTGTAATAACTTTAAACTATCTTGTTGACTCTAAGTAATTTCTCAAAAATATAATCATATATATTGCTCATAATTTTTTTTTATTATACTATTGTATAATGTTCAAAATACATAACATTTGATACTCCAAATTTTACTAATTTTACTCATGAAAAATAAAATATCTATATATTAACCTATAATTAAATTCCAACATCAAATGGGGAAGTTTTAGAAGCAAGGATAAAAGCATAATATATGCGAATATTCCAACACTCAACCACTTTAATGTTAAAAAAAAGTAAAGTTTATTAAGGGAAGAAACATTTCAATTCCACCCAAGACATAACTCTTTAATGTCATTTCCTATCATCCTTACAACATTCTATTTGGCAATACATTCACATAATTTTATTTGCGTGCGTATGGTTGTGTGATGGGAGAAATAGACACCACAATGGGCTCTTTTGACCACATGAGTTTTTGGCGGGATGAAAAACATTCATGCTATTTTACTTTGTTGCCAATTTAATGTGGCACAAAATATCAAGCATACAAAATGTTAAGAGGTTGGTTTATATGTTGAAGGCATTGAAGGGGTTTAAGATAGCAATAAATCATCTTTAATTACCTAATTACTCTATATGCATAATTGGTGAACATTACTTAATTACTCTATATGTATTTTTATATAAAATATCTATGAATCGGTGAAATAGGAATTTATTAAATACAAAGAGTTAGAATTAGAAATATGGAATTTGCTACAACCTTTTTACTATAGTGGTTGATGTTGAAGGGGTTTAAGATAGCAATAAATTATTCCACATTACCTAATTACTTTACATGTGCATATTCATATAAAATATTTATGAATGGGTGAAATGGGTATTTATTAAAAACAAAGAGCTAAAATTAGTAATATGGAAATTACTACCACTCTTTTATTATAGTTGTTGATTTTATCTGACCAATGTGATTAATGGTCTAAGTTTTTGTCTATTTAAATTGATTTAATAATTAGTAAGAATTGCCTATAAAAATAAAGAAATCTCAATAATTTGAAAATTCTTATAACAATTAGCTAATTATACTATAATCACATAACAAAAGTAATGAATGATACAATGATTACAATATTTAATTTGGAAAGGAAAACAATGAAATTAGATTTGAATGATGATGATTAGTATTTATTCTAGATAAGTATAGGTTTATAATGCAAGTTCATGGAACTTTAGACCATTTAGTAAGCTATGTAGCTAATTTCTTCTTTTACATCTTATCATGTTTTCCAAAATACCCTTTCTAAGTTGATTTGCAACAAGATATAAGTAATCATATGATCGATGGAAGACTAATCATCCTTGCCATTTCAAATCCTCCAATGTTATTGTCCCTTGTCTTTTTATCATTCAATATTTATTTTCTATTATTTCATTTAACTTCTTGATTCTAGCATTTTCCTTTCTTTTTTATCAACCTTAAACTTTCGTCCATCACTTGTGTCGGTTGATCCTTATCCAAATTCATTATTTAATTTTGGATCCCTTTGTAATCACACCTTACCATTAAGAGGACTTGGTTCCACAATTTTTTTTAAGGAAACCACTCTTTTTTGTTGGGTTGTGTTATATTCTTCCCACGACTAGCCTACGTAGTTAATCGGGAAATTTTTTTTGGACCCTATATTAGGTTGGGTGGACCTACCTATGGTTTTGTGCATGGTTTTCGCACATGGTTTTGGACGCGATGGTTTTCAGCCCATGGTTTTGGATGCGATGGTTTTCGGTCTATGGTATTGGATGTTTCGGCATGTATATATATGTATTGTGACATTGAAAGTAACATAATGAAAAATCAATCTGGTAGTCCCGGTTTTGGGATCCATGGGAAAATCCCTGTGTATATGTGTTTTATGTGCTATGCTCTCGCATTGTTTATTTTCTGTGTTTTAGAATTCGTATGCAGGTAATTTTTGTATAGGGTTAAAACCGAAATTTGGTATCAGAGCTATTTTGGCTTCAAAGGGACACCTTTGTTGCTGAGGAGTTTCGCTCGGGCCTGTGGTAGACCTTGTTCAGTGGGAGATCTACGGGATCGATTTTGGTGGTGAAAGAAGATGCCGAGCAATGGAAAGATATAGATTGAGAAATTTAATAATCAGACTTTTGAGTTGTGGAAACTCAAGATGGAGGATCTGTTGGTGTATAAAGATCAGTGGATCGCGGTAGATCTGGGTACTAAACCAACAGGGGTATCCGATGAAGTATGGAAGAAGTTGGATAGGAAGACAAAGAGCACAATACGATTGTGTGTCTGAGATTCAGTATTTTTGAATGTATCAGGGGAAGTTATGACTAAGGCTTTGTGGGAAAAGTTAGGGATTTGTACCAATCTAAGTCTCTGGTGAATAAACTGTTCCTATGGAAAAAGTTGTATAACCTAAGGATGAAAGATGGAGACTCGGTGAAAGAGCATTTGAACGCATTTAATACTATGGTAAGTTAGTTATTATCTATTGATATTAAAATTTCAGATGAAGATAAGTGCATCAGTTTGTTGTGTTCTCTACCAGATTCGTGGGATAGTCTGGTTATTGCAATAGGTAGCAATGCAACTGCCTTGCAGGTTGATGAAATAGTCTCATCCTTGCTAACATAGGGGATGAGACAGAAAGATATGGAGAGCCAGAATGGTGATGCCTTGTCTGTACGAGGATAGTCCCAGAACAGAAACAAAAATAAGTCATCGAGTGGGAGATCTAAATATAGAGGGAGATCTAAATCTCCAGGAAAACCTGTAAAGGTGGTTTGCTAGAAATGCGGAAAGGAAGGGCACTACAAAAGGGGCTGTAAATCTAAAGCTCCTGACAAAGGAAAGGGATCTGATGATGCTCCTTCTACAGAGGCGAAAACCATATTAGATGAAGGTGGGGATGTGTACTTGGCTTCTTCAAGTGCACATGTAGATCATGAGGCATGGTTGATTGACTCATGTGCATCCTTTTACTTCACTCCCCACAGAGAGTGGTTCTACGAGTATGAGAAACACGATGGTGGTGATGTCTTCTTAGGGGATGATAGGTAGGCTAGAATCGTTGGTCGCGGAAAAGTAAAGTTGAAGTTGCAAGGTGGAAGCGTTAGAACACTTCTGGGTGTTCTGCATATTCCTGCATTGGCCAGAAATTTGATTTCTGTAAGCAAGATGGATGATGCAAGTGTAAAAATAGTGTTCGAGAAGGATGCCTGTAAGATGGTTTGGGGAGCACTGGTATTGATGTGGGGAGTTCGGATTGGAACTCTGTACACGCTACAAGGTAGCACTGTTGTTGATTGGTGCAACGGTTCTGTGGTTCCTGAAAGTGAAGCAGAAAATCTAGTGGTCACTGGAGAGAAGACCATGTTGTGGCATCAAAGCTTGGACATATTGGAGAGAAGGGCCTTTGAATACTTCATGGTAAAGGTATGGTAGAAGGTGTGAGTAGTAGCTCTCTGGATTTTGATTTCTATGAAAATTTTGTTTATGGGAAGCAGAATCGGGTGAGTTTCCCCTATAGTGGTAAGAGGGCGAAACAAATATTAGAGCTTGTGCATGGTGACGTGTTTGGACCTGTGAAGGTTCCGTCACTGGGTAAGTTTGTGTACCATGTATCATTTATAGATGACTTCTCAAGGAATACAAGGATATATTTGCTTAAGAAGAAATCTGAAGTCTTTAACATGTTTAAAGAATTTAAGGCTTTCGTGGAAAACTATACAAAGAAGAAGATAAATGTGTTGAGGTCAGATAACAGTGGAGAGTTTTGCAGCAAGGAATTTGAATAATTTTGTAAGAAGTGTGGTATAGCACGACAAAATACTACTCCATACACGCCTGAGAAAAATGGAGTTGAAGAAAGAATGAACAAGAAGTTGATGGAAAGGGAAAGAAGCATGCTCAGTGGTGTTGGGTTAGGACATGAATTCTTGGCAGAGGCGGTGGAGACAACATGTTACCTGGTCAACAAATCACCTTCATCAAAGTTGGAGGATAAGACTCCACAAGAGGTATGGACTGGTAAGACACTCTCTCTTTCACATCTGAGGGTATTTGGATGTGATGAATATGTACATGTTCCAAATGAGAAAAGAGCCAATTTTGATAGTAAATCTGAAGAGTGCATCTTTATAGTGTATAAGGATGGTTTAAAGGGTTATAAGCTTTGGAACCTAGTAATAAGGAAGGTTGTGTACAGCCGAGATGTGGTGTTCAGATAGGTGAAAGATGTTATTAAACATGAAGTCCAACCAAAGGAACCTGAGAAGATAGAGTTTGAGCTTAAGGAGGAAGAATCATAATCTACAACAGAGGAGGAATAAGAAGATGAAGAGCCACAAACTCAGGGTGTGAGAAGATCAGTTCGAGAAAGAAGGTAGCCAGAAAGGTATAGTCCATCTACTTTCTGTTCAAATTTTTCTTTATCTATTACTGATGATGATCCCAGAACTGTGAAGGAAGAAGTAGATTTAGATGATGGAAAACTATGGAAAGAGGCCATGGTTGATGAAATGGAATCTTTGCACAAAAATGAGGCTTGGGATCTAGTGTAGTTTTCGGCTGGAAGGAAACCCATTGGCACCAAATGGGTGTTCAAGAAGAAGACAAATGCAAAAGGAAAGGTGGAGAAATACAAATCTCGGTTGATAGAAAAAGGTTATTCCCAGGTGTAGGGAATTGATTTTGGTGATATTTTTTCTCCTGATGCCAAGGTAGCTTCTATTAGATTACTTTTCTCTGTTTCTGCTGCTTTGGATTTTGAGGTAGAACAAATGGATGTGAAGACAACATTTCTTCATAGGGATCTGGAAGAGGAGATCTACATGAAGCAACCTGAAGGTTTTGCGGTGAAGGGTAAGAAAGAACTGGTATGCAAGTTAAAGAAGTCTCTGTATGGGTTAAAACAATCACCAAGGATGTTGTATCTGAAATTTGATACATTTATACGGGGACTTGGCTTCACCAGAAGCAAAGAAGATCACTGTGTTTATTTTAAATTAAATGGTGACTGTGTTATTTATCTGGTCTTGTATGTGGACTATATGTTGCTGGTTGGAAATGACAAGGAAATTATCCACGATTTGAAAACCCAATTGTCCTCCAAATTCAACCTGAAAGATATTGGTGCTGCAAACTATATTTTGGGCATGGAAATCAAAACAGATCGAGCAAAGAGGAAGCCCTAGTTAAACCAGAGGAAGTATGTCGAGACAATACTGCAGAGGTTTATATGTAGGATAGTAAACCGGTGAAGGTTCCTATTCCTATCGGTGTAAAGTTATTTGTCGAACAGTGTCCTAGACACAAGAAGAGGAAGAGGACATGTCTCGTGTTCCATATGCAAGTGCAGTAAGTACCCTGATGTATGATATGATCTGTACTAAACTAGACATTGCACATGCAGTGGGAGTATTGAGCAAGTTTATGTCAAAACCATGGAAGGAGCACTGGACAATAGTGAAGAGGGTTTTCAGGTATTTGCGTGGCACTAGTGATTATGGCTTGTGCTGCCAAGGAAGACCAGGATTGGACAAAGTGTTGGATATTCGTGGCTTTGTTGATGCAGACCGGGGTTAAGATCTGGATCAAAGAAGATCTACACGTGGGTATGTTTTTAACCTATTTGGAGGTGTAGTCAGTTGGATGAGTAAGAAGTAATATGCAGTGGCATTATCAACTGCAGAGGCAGAATACATGACAACCACTCATGCAAGCAAGGAAGCAGTTTGGTTGCAGAGATTATGTTAAGTATGAGGTTAGTACAGGGAGCTATAAGGATAGACTGTGATAGCCAAAGTGCAATTTTCTTGGCAAAGAACCATGCTTATCATTCAAAGACAAAGCACATTGATGTTTAGTATCACTTTATGAGGGATATGATAGAAGAAAAAAGGTGTTGCTGGTAAAGGTGGACACTTTGAAGAATACTGCAGATTCATTGAAAATATCTGTGAGCTCTGAGAAGTTCTCTTGGTGTAGAGAAACAACGGGCATTGTAGGGATGGATAAATGACTAAGCTCTCCTGTGGTCCCCTATGGAAAGAAAACAACAAGTGGGAGAATGTTGGGTTGTGTTATATTCTTTCCACAACTAGCTTACGTAGTTAACTGGGAAATTTTTTTGGACCCTATATTAGGTTGGGCAAACCTACCTATGGTTTTGTGCATGGTTTTCACACATGGTTTTGGACGTGAGGGTTTTTAGTCCATGGTTTTGGATGCGACGGTTTTCAGTCAATGGTATTGGATGCTTCGGCATGTATATATATGTATTGTAACATTGAAAGGAACATAATGAAAAATCAATCTGGTAGTCCCGGTTTTGGGATCCAGGGGAAAATCTCTGTGTATATGTGTTTTATGTGACATGTTATCACATTGTTTATTTTATATGTTTTAGAATTCGTATGCACGTAATTTCTGTACGGGGTTAAAACCGACATTTTTCAATGTACCTTCTATTTTCGAACATGGCTCTCAATTCTAGCTTTGAATTCTAACATTAGATTTGGCCTTGGTTCTCACTATAACTTTGCATTTGATCTAGATGTATCATTTTCGCACAAGGGCACCACCTTGTTCACCAATACCTTATCATATTCATTCATAAAGTGGCATTTTAAATTGTGAAAAACAAAGCTAATATATTAGATATTGTGTGGGTTTCAGGGGGATGCAAGGTGAGAGGGCTTCATATGTATTATTGGTTATAAAAGGGTCATCTAGTAAAAACAAAGAGTTTTTTGTTGGAAATATGTATTTGGAGAGGGATCAATAAAATGATTTTCAGGGTCTTTGACAATATTTAATGAAATTAGGGTCATTCTTTAATATACTATGAATGCACGTGCTACATTCCATGATCTTAAGTGAAATCCTTTTCCATTTTCATAGTGTAAAAGTCCTACCAATGATTCTATATCGTTAGTTTCATACTCTACAATCTCAAGAATATGTTAAGTTATTATATCTAAATTCATTCCCATATTCAATATGAAGTTCTCTTCATTCATAGAATTAGATATAGTTTGACTCTACAACTAAGAAAATCTAGTTGAATTATGGTCTTCACCTATTCACTAATAAATGCATATAACACTCATTTAATTATGAGATACAAGCAATCAATATTCCATCACATAGCATGTTGGAACCTATCTTATTTTAATGAGTTCCATTACTTTCCGACATGAAAATAGGTTTGTTGTCTATAGATACATATCTCTCTATCTTGATGTTGATGCCAATTGAATGACAACCTTTGTGTGCACTCACAACACTCTTTTTCTCAAAATAGTTGAAAAATACTACACATTTATGGTTGTAGGCTAAAATAATTGCTAAAGTATTGTGGTGGCTTTTAAACAACATTGAAATAGAGAAAACGAATGTTTAGTGGATGAACCCATAATTATATGAGTGTTGTAGCTTTTCATTAACACAACACCCAAGTTATAAACCATGCTAGTACAACCATTGTAAGATGGTTTATAGATGAATGCTTAGAACTTAATTAAACTTTCCTGCTCATCATTTTCACATATTCAACTCAATGTTCATTGCTTCAATGATATGCTAGAAAACAAAATAAGGGAAAGACCATTGTTGTTGGTTAATTGATTAAACTACTATATATAGTAATCTACAATAAGTTTGAGGAGATTATTTGAAATTTTTGTTTCATTAGCTATCACTAAGTTGAAGCAACATCTAATGTTAATTACCTCCATGAATCAATCATCATCAAATTTCCAAGAAGGGAAAATTTCATTGCAATATTGATGAAAAAAATTGGATTCGGACATTGTTTTATGTTGGCATCAACTTGCTATACACTTCAATAATGAATCTAACCTCCTATACTATTATAATTTCATCGATAATTTTGATTCCTTATGCTAGGAACATAAGGATATCTTCATTCCCTTTACTTCCCACTCTCCACACTTTTATCTTGATTGTGTGTTTCCTCGGATTGAGTTCTGTATGAAACCTTCCAACATTGGTCTTCCCAATTCCCATGCATCTTGTAATGCTAAAAAAAAATATTGGTGTTACATGGATACTTGGAATACTCCTTTTCTCCATGTGCCTCTAATATTGTTTTTTATTTGAGAGGTCTTCTTTACATCCTTCATTTGAAATCATTAGGGATTCTACAATGTGGTTTGCTTCTCCTAGAAACATTCCTCAACATGTTCTTTCCTCTTAGAGAAGGGACATATCTTAGAATAACAATAATGGGAAAAATTTATGGCCTTTCCTCTTGTAGCAATAACAAAAAATGGATGGCCTCTGTAATGTATATCTCTTATTCTTTTTATTCTTGCTTTGGCTAATATGCCTACTACTTCTTCTAAGTGCTAGTGTAGACCAATTCTTTGAAATTTCCTTGTAGTTTCCCTTTTGTAATCCACCATATGAAGGATGGAATGCAATTTTCTTCCAAATTCCTTTTTTGTTGTCGCTTATTATAATGAAACGAATAAATATGCAACGTCTTCCACCTTTATAAAAGTGATCGGTGGTCATGGCCTTTTATTCTATGCTAGAAAAATCCAATCTTTCATGCTTGATCCTTGATTCAATTAAAATGGGGCTTATTATTGCTTGATATATCCTACCTAAAATTGGACTATCATAGCCCAAATATGTTAATAGATTGGAATTAATGCCTCCAATCTACTTTTCAAAATTTCCCAAGTGCTCATAAGAAAGGTATATGAAAAGTAAGCTTACCATTCTTGTCTTACTCATGGTGTCAACCTCTATGATGGTAATGGAATGCTTCTTTGCTTCCTTGTTCTCTTGGACAACTACATGGGGCTTGGTCATTTCTTGCTCCTTAATTTCCAGTTCTTTGTGTAGCTGAGCCATCATTTGAGTGATCCTCTCCTCTTACCAATTATATGGTTGGACTACCTTCTTTAGTAATTATACAAGATGAATTTTTCTATTGTCCCAATATGTTATAATGGTGGTGAGAGAGTATTGGAATTCAAAAAATGATCATTTATTGAAGGAAACAATTTTGGAGATGTCTCAATGTTATTTTCTAGATTTTAAATCCCCAAATCAAACATTTATACCTTATTTTTTAAGTGTTGGTTACCCTCTTGAATATACACATTGATGACCCTTAATTATTCCAATCTCTCTCTTTTTATGGTTATATCCAAGGTATATTTTCTTTCTCCTTAAGGTACTAGATGATGCATCAAGGCCAATGATTTTACTACTTTAATAACGATATGATTGATAAAAATTGGACTTATGACACCTGTGTTTCACTGACATGAACCTTTTGTAGAATAAACTGTTTGTTCTATATAGTCTATACTTAGAATTTATCACAAGGATTTTGTTCTCGATGTAATCTGCACATTGTCAACAATCAACTAATAATGTAATAGTAATAATAATTAATCAAAGTTTATGCTTCTTAGTTGTTAATTGATAAACAAGACTGTTGAATCAAAGTTTATGCTTCTTAGCTGTTAATCGATAAACAAGAATATAATAAATGGATTTATTTCCATTCATCAATTAGAAAAAACAAATGGCTTTGAGAACTATGCCATTTTCTCATTCTACCCAGCACTTGATATTATCATCAATCAAATGAATGGAAAACTATGTCTATTATTGAATTTAGGAATGATAGTAGTGAATTAATGCATCATCCATGATTTTTCTTGAATACATGAAATATTCAACCAATTACAAATATGAAGCATATCACCAAGATTAGAGATAACTCAAACTTTTACTCACTCTTCCCAACACTTACAATTTGGATTAATCGAGTGAATGGAAAAATATTTCTTAAACATAGGAACAAAAAAATAAATTAACACACCATCCAAGGTTCTCTTTTAAATAGAGGGTGCATTCAATAAATTACAAATATAAAGCATATGGATGATCCTAGTGAAAGAGTGTTAGCTTTTAATTGGCAAAGATATTACTCTAAATCAATATTTCTATGCTCAATAGTTAGAAAATTTTATACTCTTAGACCAATTTTAATATTGTATAATTCTCAAATAACATAATCCCCAATTGAAAGTAAGAAAATGGAAATATACATAGGTACATATATACTAAATATGCCATCATAGAACGTTCTAAATTTTTTTCACCATTTATATTAAGCAAGCTAATTCAATGGCCCATTCATACATTTTACATGGTATGAACCTTTCACCTTAAAAATGATAAGAAACCAATAATTATAGTCGAGTTCAAGGGATAAACCTCCTTTCACAATGAGTACAATGTCCAAGAGAATATTTGATGATCCTAGTGACTAGCTCTCCTTAGTATATATATATATATATATATATATATATATATGAGACAAAGGATGCAATTATAATAAAATGGAATTGTTGAAGGCTCACATCAAATCCCCCCTCCTTTAAGAAATATTTTCCCTCAAATCTTGTAGTTGAGGGTGTTTCTTCATGAAATTCTCGTTTCCCCAAGTATCTTCTTCTGGAGGGATATTATTCTACTTGATTTTCTACTCCATAATGGTTCTATTTCAAATATTTAGAGAACATTGATCCATAACGTTTTCTAGTTCAAGAATCAATTTTCTTTCTTCATCTAATTCTAGAAGTTTTGTTTGCATTGGTATAGTCTTACCCATAATTTGTTTTAGGCAAGATCCATGAAAAACAATATGAATACAAGAAGAAGGAAAATTTGACGTGTAATGCCCCCAACCACTCATTGGGGCATATCGATGACCCTGTGATTTTATTATTTGGAAAAGTTTCTTCTAATTTATTTCTTGTAACAAATGTTATGCAAAGAAAATACATCATATGATGCAATTCACTCATATACAAGAATGTAATTGAATGATAATACCATTTTATTTACTACTTACATGAAGCTTGTAAAAACACATAATTAATTACAATGATACTCATATAAGGATTAGAAGTAAACACTTATTTACTAAGGGACATTGATATTTTGTAGACCTTAGAGGTTCCACCCAACCATAGACCAGTTGTTCATAATCTCTCAATGGAAAGTCACCCCTGAGTTAGGGATTACACTCTAGAGGGAAGTGACTTACATAATCTAGGTACATACCAATACCATACAAAGCTAATTCAAGGAACCAATCCCAACATCCTCCAACGAATAGGTTCACAGCTCCCATCAACCCCATAACCTAGCTAGTGCAACCCCTTCTTTGTTCCTGCAATCCCTTGGGCTATGCCAATACCTTTATAGGATATCCAACTCTTCCAACCATGGATGTTTTAGAGCCCTATGGTTTCTAGGAGTTCTAATATCCTCATAGGTATCTAGATAACATGTGACCTAACACTAGGTAACCTATTCCTTTTTTTTTTTTATCTAACCCATGGAGTATTTGAAATAGTGACTCGTTGCAAGGAATTTATTAATAAAAATCTTATTAATGATCAATCCAAAGACCTGTGGGTAGGGAACCTATTTCCTTTACCCTAAATCCACATCATATTTTACTAGAGGTCCATCTTTTCATAGGGTCATCCCTATTTTTCCTTCAGGGAGTCTAGTCACCTCCACCTAGTTGGATGTCATAATGTGTGTATAATTATGTTGAAAACATTATTTTTTATGTACATGTCACTCTTTTGACACATGATACTATCTAAATTCACTTTATGGACCTTGGATAAAAACATGTGCACTTTTTGACTTAGGCTTATTTTAATAATAACATAGCAACACAAGCTTAATCCATTTCATTACTTATCCCTTAGCTCCATTTTACACTCCAAGACACTTATGCCCCCATACTCTTTTGTCTACTTGGTCTATAGAAATGTTGTATTTTGTTATGTTATTTCATATTTACAAAACTAGGCTCTCTGGCCCCAAAATATATAAAAATAGGCACATTGACCTAAAATATGTATGTGCATGGGAACATCATCCCCAAAGTATCCCTCATCTCACCAAACTAAAAATAATATGTACATCACACATAAGGGACCTTCTATGGGTGTTACATTCCCCCCCCCCTCCATTTTTAGGCATTATCCTCGGTGCATTATATACGCGCACACATATATAAGAAAAAATATTCAAAATGATGAGGGTACTCTACCCTCATAGCATTTTCATCTTCCCATGTGGCATACTTGAAATGTACCATCACACTTTTACCAAGGTGATGGCTTGATTCCAGAGAACCTTGACCTTCTTGTCAAAAATTCCCACTAGATGGATTCGAAAGTTTCACTCGGGCTCCACCTAAATCATATTCCAGTTCATTACATGATTATCTTTAGGAATATACCTTTCAAGTAATGAAATATGAAGCACACTATGAATATGCATGAATGGTGGCAATGAAATCCTAAAATAAATTGGGCTAATCCTCTTCAGGATTTCAAATGGCCCACAAAATATAATGTCCAAATTTGAACAACCACCTAGTTTAAATGAACTCTTCCTTTCCTTCACTTGAAGGAATACATGATCACAAAATATGAATTCCCTATCTAAATTCTTCTTATATATATATATATATATATATATATATATATATTTGCTATCTATCCTAGGTATCCTTTAAAATTTTCTTGATTTTTTCTACTTTCTCTTCCATTTCCCTGTCAATGATTGGCCTAACGATGGCTCTATCCACTAGGTTGTTCTAAATTACAGGTGTGTTCAATTTTATACCATGCAAGGCCTCAAATCATATCATCTTAAAATATCCTCAATACCCATTATTATATATAAAATCCACCAAGTCCATGTTACAAAATCATGCACCCCATGTCTCATTTATGCCTTAGTTAGGAAATATAAACACACTGGTAGTGCCTAACTTTAAACAATTTTGCATAGTGCAATATATCAACAATTAAATAAATATCCTACACAATATTGTATTTTCCAAAAGTGTTTCTTACAAGTCCTTTAATAATAAAACCTCAGGGCTCTTATATCAAGAATCATGGCCCTTTACAATCCCCATACAATACCCAAAACTAGGTCATTCCTTTTACCAATACAACTAAAAACCCTTGTTGTAATAGATTTCTGACCTTGCTTCCTACTTTCTTGGCCATCTAAAAACCTTCATACCTCCTTTATATTACTCCTAAACACCTTACACAAACCTCAACCTATTCAATTTTTATTCAACTAGCCTGTAATAGTCTTGCAACACTTCTTAACTAGTTGCGACTAGGGTTATTTACCCCAATAGACCTTCAACCAAGCTGGTGTTCCCCACGACCCTATATCCCTTGGCTCTATTACTAATTCCTATGACTGGTAAATAATACCCAAACTTCTTGGCCCTCCTCTAACAAAAGCAACTATTTCGTATTGATTTGACTCTGCTTCTAGATAATTGCGGCTCCTCCTTTAGCTCTTCACACACTTCACAAGATGAATATTCTTACCAATTGTGTTTTAGCCTATCAGTTTTGCTTCATTATATACATTTCCTTAAGGTGAATCTTGGAACCCCCTTTCCCATTAAGGTGTTTCCAACTCAACCTTAACCATTAATTAGAATGTTAAATTCTTGTCATTGGGTTCCAAGCTGTTAAGAAACCAGCTCACAAAAAGATAGAAAATATAGATCAACAACTTCATAATCAACCTCTTCGAGGGGGAAACCTCATTTACATTACACAAATGAAAAATTATTGGATGATGCAAATGAAAAAACCTCCTTATATATATAGGACTCTAAGGGGTCACAATATAATCAAAGCCGAGATAACAACAATAATATAAGGGCACAACAATAATAATAGTGGGCTTCTATGGGGCACAATAATAACAATATGGGGACAATAGCGGGAAAAAAATAATAATAAGGGCTACAATGACAATAGTAATGGTGGAATCACTTAGTATTATAGGGACCTAACATGCCCCTCTCCTTCAAAAAAGTGTTGTCCTGAACGCTTGAGTAGTTCTAGATGCTTCTGTATAATTTTCTCATCCTTCCATGTGGAATCTTCAGCGGGTAAGTTCTTCCACTTGACGAGATACTCCAAAGTTGATCGATTTCGTAGCTGTCAAGTTCTTGTTTCTGTGACTGCTTCAGGTTCCAATATGATTTTTCCTTCCTTGTCAAGTTCTGGCAATATTGTTTGAATAAAGCTTGTCACCAATAACCTTCTTTAAGAATGAAACATGGAAAACTGGGTGCACTCGGGAAGTTGCAAGAAGCTCCAATATGTATGCCATAGTACCAATATTTTGCAACACCTTGTACAGACCACAATACTTTGGTGATAATTTATTATCCTTCTTAGGTTGCTTGAGGGAAATTTGTTTATATGGTTGTAGCCATAGAAATAACCAGTCACCTACATCAAAACTTCTTTCGCTGCGATTGTGATCTTCTTGTTGTTTAATTCTATTCTGTGCCAAAGTTCGGTTATCCTTTAAGAGTTGGAGAACTTGTTGTTGATGCTCGATGTGATATTCCACTTCTTGAACCTTAGAATTTTCTCTTAAATATGATGTGATGGATGGTGGGCGATATCCGTAAAGTGTCATAAATGGGGTCATTTTTGTTGTAGTATGGAAGGAAGTGTTATACCACCATTCAACCAGAGGCAACGATTTGACCCGTTGTGTCTGTTTATCATATACAAAGAAATGAAGATATCCTTCCAAACATCTGTTTACTATCTCAATTTTCCCATTAGATTGAGGATGATAAGATGAGCTATGAGCTAACTGAGTACCAAGACAAGAAAATAATTTTTTCCAAACATTTCCAGTGAAAATGGGACAGATCTTACAATAATCTTTGGGTTTCCATGTTGCTTTTGAATTATTTCCATAAATGCAGTAGAAATTGTACTGGCTTTAAATGGATGAGATATTCCACAAAAATGTGCATACTTGGTAAGTCTTTCAACTACCACCATGATGACACTCTTTCCTTCCGACTTGGGTAAAACTGTGATAAAATCCATTGAAACCTCCTCCCAACGTTGACTTGGAATGGATAAAGGTTGTAATATACTCGGGGTCTTAACTGTTTCAACTTTATTTTGTTGGTAAATAAAAAATTCCACCACAAAACTTTTGAATATTAGATTTAAGGCCATCCTAAAAAAATTCCATCTTAACTCTGTGGTAGGTTTTTAAAAATCCCAAGTGCCCTACTAAGGGAGAGGCATGCAATTCCATAAGAATCTTTTGTTTGAGTTGGGAATTTTGACATAGGTATAAGCGATATTTGTACCATAACGAATCATTTTTCCAACTAAATGTATCAGATGTACTAGGATCCTGTTGCAACTTTTCAATGAGTGCCCACACTTCTTCATCATTCTTCCATTCATCCCTTGCTTCATTTATCCAATCTAGTTGGATAATAGAAATGGCACAAAGCAATGCTTCCACATCCTCATCCTTTATTGAGAGTGCATCTGCGACAACATTTTTCTTCCCTTTTTTGTAGATGATTTCAAAGTCATAACCCAACATATTTATGACCCATTTTTGTTGCTCTTCTGAAGACAACCTTTGTTCTAAAAAGTATTTAAGGCTATCATGATCCGTTTTTACCTTGAAGTGTCTTCCCATTAGGTAAGGTCGCCATTTCTTACGTGCATTTAGTATTTCCAACATTTCCTTCTCATAAATAGCTTTGTGTAAATAATTTACTTTGATTGGATGACTTTCGAAAGCAATGGGTCTTTCTTCTTGCATTTAAACAACACCAATTCCATTTCCTGAGGCATCACATTCCACAATAATTTTTTTTGTGAAGTTTGGCGTAGCTAACATTGGTGCTTGGCACATTTCCTCTTTAAGATGTTCAAAGGCCTTCATTGCTTATGGAGTCAATAAAAATGCATCTTTCTTCAATAATGTTGTTAGAGGTGTTGCTATTCTCCCATAATTCTTAAAAAACTTGCGATAAGACCCTGTGAACCCAATAAATCCTCGCAAATGCTTTATGGATGTGGGGATTTTCCATTCCTTAATGGCTTTAATTTTGCTAGGGTCTACCTTAACACCTTCATGAGATACAATATGACCCAAATATTCCACCTCCTGAACTCCAAAGAAACATTTGGATCTTTTTGCATATAATTGTTTCTCCTCCAACAGTTGTAGCACCCTATCAACATGTTCAACATGATCCTTCCAAGACTTGCTGTAGATTATTATATCATCAAAAAATACTAACACAAATTTTTTAAGGAATGGTTTGAAAATTGAATTCATCAAACCTTGAAATGTAGAAGGTGCATTGGTAAGGCGAAAAGGCATGACCAAAAATTCATAATGACCCTCGTGAGTTCTAAATGTTGTTTTCAGAATGTCTTCAGTCCTCATTCTGATTTGATGATATCCTGAATGAAGATCCAACTTGGTGAAGTAAATCGATCCATGCAATTCATCCAATAGTTCATCAATGATAGGAATGGGAAATTTATCTTTAATATTGATCTTTTTGATCTCCCTATAATCCGGATACATGCAACATGATCCATCCTTCTTATGCACCAACACTACTGGAGTAGAGAAAGAACTTTGACTAGGTTAAATTATACCAGCCTCTAGCATTTTTGCAACCATACGTTCAATTTCACTATTTTGGGCATAGGGTATCTGTAACGCCTAATGTTTGGAGGAACACTTCCTGGAATCAAATGAATATAATGATCATGATCAAAAATAGGTGGGATACCTTTGGGAGTCTCAAACAACTTGGAATGGTTGTCCAAGACTTTTTGGAGATCTAGAGAAATAGATGATTTCGATGTGGGAACATCTATTGAACATAATGGTGCAATAATGCCTCATTTTACTTTCTTTAGAAGCTTTGTCATTCCATTAGAGTTGATTATATTTCTTGGTTTTCTTACGATACCTCTTAATTCAACTTCCTTCCCTTCCGAAGAAAATTTCATGAAAAGTTCTTGAAAATTAAAAGCTATTGTACCTAAGGATTGTAGCCATTAGACTCCTAGTACAACATCAACACCACCCATTGGAATGGAAAGCATTGGGATATTCAATACATATTCTCCCATGGATAAATTGATATTATGGCACTTTCCAGAGCAATTTACGGTTCCTCCACTTGCAACCATCACTTGACACTCCAACATTGGATATAGGAAGCATTTCAATTCCTTGGCTATCTTACAATGAATAAAATTATGGGTACTGCCCGAATCAATCAACACTGTTACGTTTTTCTTCTTGATATGTCCTTCTATCTTGATAGTTTGAGGAGTGCTAATTCTGGCCAATGCATTACAAGATATGTTTAGATTCATTTCTTCTTTCTCTAGGGTTTGTTTTGGGTGTATATCCTCTTCTTTCGATGTTTCTTGTTCCTTTTCTTCCTCCTCTTCACAATCTATGTAAAATAAGTTCTTCTTAGCACACTTATGAACTTTATTGTATTTGCTATCATAATTGTAACAAAGCCTTTTTGCTCTTTTTTCTTCCAATTGTTGGGATTTCAACCTTGTAGATTGTGGAAGGCTAGGGAAAAAACACATCCATCCTTACAGTTGTGAGTGGTAGGCTTCCTTGTTGCCATAATTTTGCTTTCCATTTTTGTTTCCAACCTGAATGCTTTCTCCAGTGAGTCAGGTTCCCAGAGGCAAACCTCATGTTGGATGTTATCCTTTAAATTCCCTATGAACACATAATTCCTATGCTCCTCTGGAATATCTTTTACCCTTATATTCAATTTTTGGAAGTCCTCAATGTGCTCCATCATTGAGCCCTTTTGTTTTAGGTTTATCAATTGGCTAAGAAAAGTGTTTCTTTTGTATCCTCATAATGTGCTACCATTTCTTTTGTAAAAATTTCCCAAGTGACAATTTGTTTACAAGATTAAAGCCATTGATACTATACAAACTGATTTTATTCCAAATATAAAGTTGCAATGCGTACTTTTTGTGTGTTTTGCACAATATGAAGATCAAAATATTTCTCCATATATAGTATCCATGTTACGGGATCCTTGCCACCAAAATTTCTCATAGCGATCTTTAGAACATGGTGGGTCTTAAATCCAATGTTAGATTCTATGAAATCATGATTAACATTTCTTTTGTTCTCATCATGAGTTTCCTTTACTACCCTTTCACCATTAGTAATAATTTCTTGTAGCAACTTAGTCAAATCTATCTTCAAATCTTCCATGTCGACTTTAAGTTTTTCTTCTATACCATCCATATTAGTGTCCATTCCATTCATCTTAGCTTCCATACCATCCATCTTAGCTTCCACACCATCCATCTTAACTTCCATGCCATTCATCTTAGCTTCCACGCCATTCATCTTAGCTTCCATGCCTTTCTTTAAACCATCAATCTTAGTTTATGTTACCTTTTGTGAGACTGAAATTTTTTGCACTTGGTCTCATAATTTTGATATATCATGTTGCATTTCTTCCTCTTCTTCATGAGCCATGCTAGAGTTTTCTGGTTGCTTGCTAGGTGTTTCCATTTTATTTCTTCGGGGCATCAATTAATGACTTCACTATGCCCTTTGAAATTCGAACTAATTTTTCAACCCAAACTTATGCAAAATTTTAAAATGACTACACACCTCATTTTGTTTTGGAGAAGCTCGATATTAAATCTATTGTATCTCTGTAATTGCGGATCTCCAAGGTCTGAAATTTCTTGTAGTGGTAGCCCTCTATGTCCTCTTTCCATTGCCACCAGTCTGATCAAAATTGGATTCTCCAAGAAAGAGTTATGAACAATATCCAAAGATGACCTGAATATATAAATTTTTAGTAGAGCAAACTTGTACGACATGTCACATGTCACTATTTCGACCTTTGGATCTGAAAAATATACACCGAAAACTACAATTTGTCCTCGTTCTGTAACTTCTTACGAAATTTCATTTGATGCTTAGAGAGAGAGTTATGACAATTTTCCTAAGGTCACCTGTTTGGAATGTAATTCGGGAGTCTGAAAAAACCCTAACTTCCTCAAGTCATATCTCTGAAAATATAGCGAGACAAGGTCTGAAATTCGGATCCAAGGTTCAGAACGATTTCGACTCAAATGTGTTTTTTTTTTAGCTTTTGAAACTTTGCATAGAAAAATTTATAGTGAAAATTCCAGGATGACCTGTTTGGAGCAGCAAAACCCTAGAATCCAATGCTCTGATACCAAATGTTAAGAAACCAACTCACAAAAATATAGAAAATATAGATCAACGACTTTAGAATCAACCTCTTCGAGGGGGAAACCTCCTTTACATTACATAAATGAACAATTCTTGGATAATACAAATGACAAAACCTCCTTTCTATATATAGGAGTCTATGGAGTCACAATATAATCAAAGCTGACATAACAATAATAATATAAGGGCACAACAATAACAATAGTGGGCTTCTATGGGGCATAATAATAACAATATGGGGACAATAGGGGCACAAAAATAACAATAAGGGCTACAATGACAATAGTAATGGGGGAATTACTTAGTATTATAGGGACCTAGCACAAGCCCACCCACTCTAGGTAAGAACCCCAAACTTGGGTGCCTCAACCACAAAATTTTCTTTTTGTGGGTTTTCTCCCCACAAGCCTAACATCGAGGGCTTGTGGTAATACATTATGTGACTACCTAATTTTAACACTCCCTCTTAGAAAGGGAGGTACTTTGTTTCCCTAGAGGTCTTTTGTTTCCCATGTTAGAAAAAAATTCTCTTCCATGGATGCCCTCCAGCAATCATTGTATGCTTCATTTTCCACCACAAAACCATAACTTGCAGTATGAACAATAGCCTTCTCGAAGTTTCCTGACTACTAGAATCCTTCCACCTCTTCAGTTCCATATAGGTCTTTAATCCATTGGCTCCTTCTTGGACATGGAAGTCTCCTTCAATGTACTCTTCTTGGGTTGTATATTCTCCCTTTAAGTATGCAAACACGCTCTAGAACTTGAATCCCTAAGAGTATTTGTAACCTTATTCTTTACTTGTTATATAATTTTTCCCTTTAGCCTGTATATACCATAGTCTCTAACTCTAAGAACCACTCCTAGTGTAGAGTTAGAACCATTAGGCTTGAGCAACACTTTTCCACTCAAGAAAAGAACATAAAACCCCTTCAACTCAATTGTTGAAACTGAAAGAATTTTGCACCTAAGCTCTAGTGCCTAAAATGCATCTTAGCCTTGCAACAAAACTACTGACTTCATCCTTAATGGTACAATCTCGATTCCTCTTAGTGCATGCTGACTCTTAGCACCAATCTTCACATGTAACTCGGAGTCCCACTTGGTCGGGCTCTCAAATAGTTCTCATGAACCTACAATATGATTTAATGATTTGTTATATCTATGAACTAAGAACCTTCATGAATGGTACTCATGGAAAAATGAGATATGAGATAAAAACCCTTGAACCTCTTAGTAAAATCATCCTCATCCACTGTATCTGGAGAGACCATTACCATCTATGGATTCGTCTCTTTCCCTTCTTTCTTCTTATTATGCATACACTTTCTAGTATAATTACCATAATCTTCATATGAATATCATTTTCACTTTTCTTAAATTGTTCTTCTTGATGATGAACTTCTCTTTGCTCTTTTTTATCTTACTAGCGAGGGAAAGGTTTTCTGCATTAGTCTTCCGCTAAAGTTTCTCGTCCCAAAGTTACTATTAGAAAATTATATATTATAGAGAAATGGAACACATAAAATATTGCAGAAACACAAACACAGAAAATGTATAAAACAAGAGAGACACAAATATACATGGCTCACTTAGTTTTGGCTACATCCACAGAGAAATAACCAGTGCTTTCTTTTATATTATCCAAGAAAATGAAGAGATACAACCTAAATCAAATCCGTTGTAATTTCCTCTTCGCTCTCACACAATCTCCTCTCTCTTTCTCGCTCAGATGAGACATATACACATCCACAATAAAATTCCCTCATATATAGTGAGGGGTTGCCTTCTAGGGAAAAAATGATAAATTAAACATAACTTCTACCGTGATATCATCCACCTAATGAATGACCCATATTGACTGCAAATTTACAATATTTTACAAGGAAATTCTACATCTATTTTTAGCTTCAAGGGAGCTGTCCCCAAACTCCCACCAGGGGGGTGATGATGATTAAATAGGTTGCATTTCTACCACATTAGGAACTGGGTTCCACATGGAAATATCTCTGAATAAAGAAGATAATCGGGCTCCACACTCAATAATCTCCCACTTGGAGATTGATTATAGAAACTCCATCATTGCTTCATTTCTTGGAAAATTCTTCCACTTTGAACCTTGTCGTTTCTCATATTCATCATCATAATTGAAGACTAATTGAAAATGAGAAGAATCTCAATTTCTTCTTGGTTGCAAATTTTGTTAACATGTTTGCGAGATTCTGGTTAATGTGTATCTTTTCCATCTTCAACTATCCATCTTCCAACACTGACCGTATGAAATGGAACTTGAGCTATATATGTTTAGTCTTGGAATGAGATGTTGAGTTATTTGCAAGATGAATGACACTATGGCTGTCACTATATCACCTGCCTATCTCCTTCTTCTTACCCAATTAATCGATAAAGCTTTGTAACCAAATAATTCCTTTACTAGCCTTTGTAGTAGCAATATACTCCGCTTTTGTCGTTGAAAGTGAAAAAACTCTGTATTTTTCAAATTCAACTGACATTTATTCCACCTACAATAAAAAATACCTTGTGGTGCTCCTCCTGTTATTTCTATCACTTTCCATATCTGCATCAACATATCCATATAGATAAATTCTCAAACCGCCAAAGCATAATGCTTGATTTGTGGTACCTCTCAAGTACCCGAGAATCCACTTCACTTCCATTCAATGTTATTTTCTCGGATTGTTCATGTAACTTCTTACAAATCCCACTACATGTGCAATATCAAGCCTTGTACAAACCATTGCATACATTAAGCTTCTAACTGCTGATGCATATGGAACTTTAAACATATAATTCATCTCTTCTTGAGTCTTGGGACACATCTCCTTACTTAGTTTGAAATGGCTAGCCAAAGGTGTACTAACTGGTTTTTCATTCTGTATATTAAATCTTTCCAACAACTTTTATATGTACTCACTCCACCACAAGTCTCGCTTTAAACATTTCTACCTCCATCTTCTTCCTTCAACCTATAAAACTGCTTATTCTGCAATCTTGTTTTACCTACAGGCAACTTAACTATGTCCCAAGTCTGGTTATGTACCAATGACTCCATTTCTTCTATCATGCTTGGCTCCCACTTATTCTTGCTTTCTACCTAGATTTCTTCTTCATAACAATCTGGTTAACTAGAATTAGTCAACAATACATAATATAATGAAGGAGAGTATCATTCAGGGGGTCTACTTATCTCGGTAGATATTCTAACACCACTTTCAGGTGTTTGAGGTGCATGCTATTGTTATGGTTGTTGTTGTTGTTGGTATGGTTGTTGATCATTATGATTCTCAAACACCTTTACTTTTTCTGTGATCTCATCAAGCACTGTGTATTCTCTGTTTTCTTTTTCTTTTTCCTTTTCCTGCATCTAATCCTTATATAAGACCCTTTCATTGAATATGACATCTCTACTCCTACTTATTTTGTGATTTTCATAGTCATATAAGCGATAACCAAAATCATTAACACCATTTCCAATAAAGGTACATTTCTTTGATTTTCCCTCAACCTCGTTTCTATCTTCTTTATTAATGTGGACAAAGGCTTCACAACCGAATGTCTTTAAAAATGAGTAGTTTACCTTTTTACCTGTCTATGTCTCTTCTGGAATACCACCATGCAAGGGAAATGAAGGCCCTATGTTTACTAGATAAACAACAATATCTACAACACCTGCCCAAAATTGTAAAGGAAATCTTGCATGCAATATCATGCACCTTGCATGTTCCATGATTGTCCTGTTCATCCTTTCTGACACACCATTTTCTTGTGGTGTTCCTAGAACTATCTTCTTTGTGTGAATTCCATGCTCTGAATAGTACTTATCAAACACTTTGCTGCAATATTCACCTCCATTATCTGATTTGAGACACTTCAACTTCCTTCTTGTCTAATTCTCAACCAAATCTTTCCATTTCTTGAAAGTCTCAAATACATTAGATTTATTTCGAATACAATAAATCTAGGTTTTCTTGGTTGCATCATAAATAAAAGTAGCATAATAGCGAGAGCCACCGAGAGATGATACTTGAGTAGGTACCCATACATTTGTATGCACAAGCTCTAATTTTTCTCTCTTATTTTCTTTATAAACTCTAAGAAATTTGTCTCCTATTTTCCATAGACACAATTATCATAGAAATCCAAATCAACATTCTTCAAACCCGAAAACAAATTTCTTTAGTGAAGAATATGCAACTCCTTCTCACTCATGTCCCTGAGCCTATGATGCCACAATGTTTTATCTACTCCTGTAGAGGTTAAAGCATTAACAAAATTAGAAATACCATTGCATAAATACAATGTAGCAACCTTTTTTGTTTTTGTTATTACCAGGGCTCCTTTAGTGATCTTATAGGTTTTATCTGTAAAAGTAGTTACACAACCTTCACCTCCCAACAACCCAGTTCAAAATATATTTTTCTTCAGAGCTGGAACATGGCTTACCTCCTTCAATAGCCATTATTTTCCATTATTAACGCTTTATCACAACTTTACCCATTCCAACAATTTTACAGGGTTCATCATCACCCAGATGAACCTGTCCAAAATCTCCTTGAACGTAATCGTGAAAATGTTTCCCATTAGGTGTGGTATGGAATGAGACCCCTAAATCTACCACCCATGCATCAATACTATTTTCTAATGAAAGAATTAAAGCATATTGTAACACATCACCTATCACATTCACTTCATGATTGTTTTCTTCTTTTTCGTCTCCTTCTTTTCCCTTCCGAGACTTATAGTCTTTCTTCAGGTGTCCCTTCTTCCTACATTTCCATCACACTATCGCCAATATGGACTTGAATATTCCTTTCATTGAATTACTGTTATATCCTTAGCTCTTTCCACTTTCTATTTTTCTTCCCCTAATATTTGCAGTTAAAGCATTACCCGATGTTTCACTGGAGCTTTTTTGTCACATTTCCTCGTTAAGGATGGCACTAACAACATCATCAAACTTTAAAGTACTAGAACCAAAGAAAAAGTTACTAATGGCCATAACTAAATCATTCCAAATTTATGGAAATGAGCACAAAAATAATAGAGCCCTAACTTCATCATCAAAATTTACCCCTGCAGAACTTAACCCACTGGTAACTGTATTGAATTCATTTAAATGATCAACAACAAATCCACCTTCGGACATCTTCATATTAAATATATTCTTTATAATAAATACCTTGTTTGAGGCCAAGAGTTTTTCATATAGTTTGGCTAATGCCATCAATAAACCCTCTGTTGTCATTTCCTTTGAAATATTAAAGGCTACCAACACTGCTAGGCACAATCGTATTGTTCTAAGTGCTTTTCTGTAGAGAATATCCCATTACGTGCTTGTCATACTTGTCGTCTTCTTTGTTTTTCCGATCAATGGTAGGTACAAATATTTCTGATACAGATAATCTTCCATCTACATCTTCCACAACTAGTAATTTTGGTCGTTAAATTTCTCGACCCTAAACCTATCGTCTTCCTCCATTTCTCCCACTCGAACCATGAACCCTTCTCTCCTGCGAGTTTATCAGCCAAACAAACCTTTGTTTCTAATGCCAATTGTTAGAAAATTATATATTATATAGAAATGGAACACATAAAATATTGTAGAAACACAAACAAAGAAAAAGAATAAAACAGGAGAGACCCAAATATACGTTGTTCACCCAGTTTGGGCTACGTCCACAGAGAAATAACTATTCCTTCCTTTTATATTATCCAACAAAATTAAGAGATACAACCTACAACAGATCCTCTGTAATTTCCTCTTCATGCTCACACAACCTCCTCTCTCTTTGTTGCTCAGAATACACATATACACAACCACAATACAATTCCCTCATATATAGTGAGGGGTTTCCTTCTAGGGAAAAAAACCCTAAATTAAACATAACTTCTACTGTCACATCATCCTCCTAATGGAAAACACATATTGAATATGAAATTATAATATTTTCCAAGGAAATTTTACATCTATTTTTAGCTTCAAGGGCATTGCCCCCGAACCCCCACCAAGGTGGCGATGACAATTAAACAGGTGGCATTGCTACCCCATTAGGAACTGGGGTCCACGTGGTGATACCTCTTAACAAAAAAGATAATCGGACTCCACACCTAACAATTCCTCTTAGATGAAATCATCCCATAACCTATTAAAATTTTGGATTTTCTCCCATGAGACTACTCCTTTGATGAATGGCTTCCACTGATTTGAGAAGTAATTTATCACAATTATGACTAACTCCAATTCTTCTACATCATCTCTATATCAGCCAGGTCATCATGAACTTGCAAAATCATTGTGAGATATGAAGTGTTGTTCTCTGAACTTCCCATCATGATGTTCTTGAGATTCTCCCTCAGCACCATTTTCCAGTCTTCATTCTTGTTTTGAAACATCACTTTTAGAGCTTCCCACATATCCCATGTAGTCTTCTTTAGGTGAGATCAAGTATCAAGTGATCCTTAACTCTATCAATAATGATGAACTTGGATTTAGCATATGTTAGGTTATACAAAGCTAAATATACTTCATTCATTACTTTCACGACCTTGGTGTTGACATGATTCCATAAACCATTCACCAATAACACTATCTTGATCCTTTCCTTCCACAGTCCTCAAACCTCAATCCATAAACCATGTTGACTAAATGTCCTTCAACTCTCTCTTAGAGTTGATCCCTTTCAACACTTATGAACCAATTTCTCTAAATTAGCTCTAATACCATGTGAGAATCCACACACCCAAGGTCTAGTTTATGCCTTAGTCAGCAAATATAAACACATTAGGAGTGCATAACTTTAAACAATTATGCATAGCAAAATATAACGATAATTAGATTAATATAGTACAGAATATTTTATTGCCCAAACATTTTTTCAAGTCCTTTAATAATAAAACCTTAGGGCTCTTGTGTTGGCATTATGGCTAGTGTGTTGGCCTTGAAGTAAACATGGATCATGATCTTGTCACATTATGTCAAACTAGATCATATCATACTCTTGGTGATTGGAAGTAGAGTTGTAGGAGGATGAAAAAGTATCTGGAAAGATAGAGTCTTATGATGATGACTTGATGATTGTAGAGGAAATTGGATAAGTTCTAGAGATGCTTGTAGATAAAGTTAAACGGGGCATGGAGATGCTTGTAGAGGAAGTTGAAAAGGTTCTGGAGATGCTTACAAAGGAAGTTAGATAGTATCTAAAGATTCTTGAAGAGGAAGTTTGAGAATTTATTGAGATGGTTGTAGAGAAAGTTGGATAGGTTCTAGAAGTGTTGAAGAAATTTGAAAAAGGTCTAGGAATAGGATCCTCGTAATGCAGCTGAATAAGTAGACAAATCACAATATAACACACCCTAGAGATCATATTACCTATGTTATAACACACTTCTCGAGTCTAAATGCTGCGTCATAGTCTGTAGGTGAAGAAAATGTAAAACCATGGGAAAAACCAATGAATTTCCCATGAATTTCAAGTGTGAAATGTTTATTTGATCCCATCAAAGATTACCATAAAAAAATTCTTTGGTTTTCTCATGGAAATGTGAAAGAAAAAAGGCTATAAAAAGGAAACAATCTTGATTAGTTTGTTTTCCATGAGTTATGCGCTGATCTAGATTATAATATTCTTCTTTTGGTTTCTTTACTCTACTATGGCATAGGTCTGAAGAAGGTGATGATGACAATATAAAAGTTAAACGCTTGTTACCAATCAAATTTTATCACGAAGGATGGAACGAATGTGTGATTATTTGTTTTGTCTACTTAGAACAATTCACATTATGTTCTTCCTGGAGATCACTTTAAACTGTTGTGCACCATTCATGTAGAGCTATCCTATATGCATAGTGTTGTCACTGGCTTTTGTTTCACTTGTTTCTATACTTGGTTGCCCTGAATACATACCGTGTTGATTATAGAGATCAATTTGTTTTTTTGGTAGAGTATTGGGTATGTAGAGATCAATGTGTTGTTTAAATTTCAAGGTATCGTGTATGAGTTATAAAAGCTTAAATGAGAGAGTCTTCCGATTAATTTAATGGTGTCCTTCTTGTAGGATTTGATTGAATTTCATGTATTGGGATGTAGTGATAGAGGTATCATATTTATAATGTTGTGATGTGCAAATATCAAGGTCTTAGGGATAGGTTATTGTAGAAAATCATTTGCGTAGATCACTTTCTTATCTATGCCTATATCTAAATGTGCACACTAGTAATTTATTTATGAATTGGTACACTTATATTACATAATGGATGGAGCTAGGTTTCACAGAGATTAATATCTGATTGATTCACTATATGTTTGATTTATTGGAGATGCATTGTTTGACAAAGATTGTGTATTTTTATGATTTCTGCAATGATCATAATGCAAAATATAAATATTATTGCAATTTTTTTTGAGGCTATTATAAGGTATTTTTCACATAATTTCATTCTTAATTTGGTGTTGTATTAGAGAAATACTTGTATTGACTTGTTCTAGGGACTTACAAACTGTTTAGAGATGAAAAACTTGGTAAAGGCAGAGATATATTATAACACCCTCCTCCCACATTTACCCAAGTTATCGTGCTGTCAGGGTAAACATGTGACAAAGAGTTACTATGATATGATTCAACCTCCTAGATAACCTTAGGGAAGTGGAATCGATAAGAAAAAAACCTTAATGACTTCCATCAAGTGCTACAGGACACCTAAGGGCTAAACCACCCTTCCAGGTGCCCAACCCTTAGATAAAACTATGTTTCAGTGCCTTGATCTCCCTGACACTGGTAAAAGACTGTAGAAATTCAAGTGTGACCCTCCAATTTCTTGCATGTTTCCTTCAAGGGAGCGACTGCTATTTTTTCACACAGTTTTGTGCTTGCGACGACGAGATTTAAGGCGCCTTTTGAGGCTAGGATCCAGACCTCTACCCAAAACTTAATGAAACATTCTAGAACCATGAATGGCACAAGGACAAAGCCCCGCATACAAATATTAAACAATAACTTGACCTAACAAGGACTAAACATGAAAAACATTCCATCAAACACATCATGAACATGTAGACTACAGGTCATAACAACATATATGAACATAGGGATCTCATACTTATCTGAGAATCGCCAAGAAGGACTGATGCCCTCTCATAACAGCTGCAATATCCTCTATTAGGTCATACATTCATTTAACACTCATTTACTAATCAAAACATTATGCGATCCATAACTTAAGTCTGCCATAAAACCACGCTTATAACCAACATAGTAACAATGGTATAACAACCATTAAATTCATATAATAACAAGCACATTTACTCATAAAATACAAGAGAAAAATATCTCTTATTAACATATTCAAAATACAAACAAGTTAGGGACTTCCACGTACTACCCAACAATATATTGGGCTAGATCTAATATTTCTTTCAGTCAACCACCCCTGTTCCATATTCTAATCATGAATGTGGGACTCACAAAAAAAACTACTCAGGGCATACTTAACCTTTACCGTGTATCCCTCCATTACCTGTCCAAGGATTCCTAGGCCTAAAACCCTCATCTATACAACCAGGATTTACTGTGTATCCTGCCATATACTAGTCAAGGATTCTTAGGCCAAAACAATAAACATACATTACCAGGATTTACCACAGTCCTGCCACATACTGGTCAAGGGATCACTAGGCTGTAAAAAAGCATGGAAGCCTCCAGATTTCTCCACCTAAATCACGAGGAATTTTCCCGCCTTCACCCTCAGGCTTTATTGTGTATCCCATCTTTTACTGGTAAAGGGATCCCTAGGCCCTTCGGAATTTTCCTAAGATGACCTCACTCAGTTTTGAAACTATCTAGCAATCCAACTCAACTAAGTAAAATAACCCCATCACCCCATGGCTATCTAGAAATGGCAAAACAAGGATGAAAACCATTATGACACCTGGAAAGACACATGACATTGACAACAAGAAAATTAAATATACACATGCATATACCATGCATGCAAAACTAGCAAGGAAATCATACATGCAACTGGAAACCTGCAAGTAATCCCACTGTAGTCGCCTGATCTGACTCTTCCTTGCTTGATATTTTCTTCCTTTTTCTTTATTTTCCTTCCTTTGCTTTACTTTCTCCAATGTTAGAGTGCTCCAAGAAATCTCTAAGTATGCAAGAGTATGAGGGAATAGAGAGAGCTCCAAGAATGAACTGACAAAAGTCTCAACTGAAAAAATCCATGAACTGATCCTTAGAAACCTTTTTATTAATGAGGCCTCTATTTTCTTCAATTTCCATTATTTTTTGTTAGGTCCCTATAATACTAGTGATTACCCCATTACTATTGTAGTTGTATCCCTTATTAATATTGTTGTTCCCCTATTATCCCCATATTGTTATTATTGTGCCCCATAGAATCCCTCTATTATTATTTTTGTGGCTTTATATTATTATTGTTAGGTCGGCTGGGTTATATTGTGACTCGCTAGACTCCTATATATAGAAAGGAGGTTTTGTCATTTGAAACATCCAAGAATTGTTCATTTATGTAATGTAAAGCAGGTTTCCCCTTCGAAGAGGCTGAATTATAAGGTGTTTATCTATCTTTTCTATCTTTTTGTGAGCTGGTTTCATAACATTTGGTATCAGAGCTTTGGATTCTAGGGTTTCGCTGCTCCAAATAGATCATCGTGGAATTTTCGCTATAACTTTTTTTCTACAATGTTTCAGAAGCTACAAAAAAAACCCATTTGAGACGAAATCGTTCTGAACCTTGAGTCCAAATTTTAGAGATTTTTGCACTATATTTCTGGAGATATGATCTGAGGAAGTTGGTCCTTTTGCAGACTCCTGAATTACATTCCAAACAGGTGAGTTGAGGAAAATTGTCATAACTTTCTCTTTGAGAATCGAATTAAAATTTCATAAGAAGTTACAAAAAGAGGATGGACTATAGTTTCTTATGTATATCTTTCAGAGCTAAAGGTTGAAACAATAACTCGTGGCACGTCGTACAAGTTCGCTGTATTGAACTAGTCTATAATCAGGTCACTGTGGGAGATTTGGCATAACTCTTCCCTGGAGAATCCAATTTGGATTAGACTGGTGGAATTGGAAATAGGACACAGAGGGCTATCATATGTCGTAATTTCAAAACTGGATGATCCGAAATTACAGAGATACATCAGATCAATATGAAGCTCCTACAAAGTGAAAAAAGGTGTGTAGTTTTTTTTTAAATTTTTGCATAAGCTTGGTTTGAAAAATTAGTTTGAAGGAATTCAAAGGGAATATTAAAGCATTATTATCGGTAATTGATGCCCCTAGGAAAGGAAATGAAAACAACTAGTAAGCAACCTGAAAGCTCTAGCATGACTCATGAAGAAGAGGAAGAAATGCAACATGATATATCACAATTATGAGACCAGGTGCAACAAGTGTCACTTGCACAAAAAGTAACAAAATCTAAGATGGATGGTTTAAAGAAAGATGTAGAAGCTAAGACGGATGGTTTAAAGAAATGCGTAGAAGCTAATATGAATGACGTGGAAGCTAAGATGGAAGATTTGAAGATAGATTTGAAGACAAATTTGAAGACAAACTTGGAAGATTTGAAGACAGATTTGACAAAGTTTCTACAAGAAATGCTTACTAATGGTGAAAGGGTAGTAAAGGAAACTCATGATGAGAACAAAAGAAATGTTAATCATGATTTCATAGACTCTAATGTTGGATCGAAGACCCACCATATTCCAAAAATCGATATGAGGAAGTTTGATGGCAACGATCCTGCAACATGGATATTACAGATAGAGCAATTTTTCGATCTCAGTAATGTGCAAAACACACAAAAGGTACATATTGCAACTTTATATTTGGAACCAAATCAGTTTGTATGGTATCAATGGATTTTCTCTCGTAAACAAATTATCACTTGGGCAATTTTTACTAAAGAATTGACAACACATTATGAGGATATAAAAAGAAACACTTTTTTTAGCCAATTGATAAGTCTCAAACAAAAGGGTTCAATAGTGGAGCACATTTAGGAGTTCCAAAAATTTAACATAAGGGTAAAAAATATTCTAGAGGAGCATAGGATTGATGTGTTCATAGGGACTTTAAAGGATAATATCCAACATGATGTTTGCTTTTGGGAACCTGATTCATCAGAGAAGGCATTCAGGTTAGCAAGAAAAATGGAAAGCAAAATTATGGCAACCACGAAGCATACCACTCACAACTATAAAGATGGAAGTGTTGTTGCCCCTAGTCTTCCACAACCTATAAGGTTGACACCACAAAAATTGGAAGAAAAAGAGCAAAAGGGATTTGTTACAGTTGTGATAGAAAATACACTAAAGGTCATAATTGTGCTGAGAAGAAATTATTCTACTTAGATTGTGAAGAGGAAGAAGAAAAGGAGCAAGAAAGGTCAAAAGAAGAGGATATACTCCAAGAACAAAGCCTAGATAAAGAAGAAATGAATCCGACCATATCTTGTAATGCATTGGCTAGAATTACCACTCCTCAAACCATCAAGATAGAAGGACAAATCAAGAAGAAAAAGGTAATAGTGTTGATTGATTCAGGAAGTACCCACAATTTTATTCATTGTAAGATAGCAAAAGAATTGAATTGCTTCCTATATCCAGCACCAGAGTGTCAAGTGATGGTTTCAAATGGAGGAATGATAAATTTCTCCGGAAAGTGCCATAATATCAAGCTATCCATGGGAGAATATGTATTGACTAGCCCAATGCTTTCTATTCCAATGGGAGGTGCTGATGTTGTACTAGGAGTCCAATGGCTACAATCCTTGGGTACAATAGCTTTTAATTTTCAAGAACTTTTCATGAAATTTTCTGTGGAAGGAAAGGAAGTTGAATTAAGGGGTATTGTAGGGGAATCGAGAAAGATAATCAGCTCTAACAGTATGACAAAGCTTCTAAAAAAGGAACAAAGAGGTGTAATTGCACAATTATGTTCGCCAGATGTTTCCACATCGGAATCATCTATTTCTCCAGATCTCCAAAAAGTCTTGGCCAATCATTCCAAGGTTTTTGAGACTCCCAAAGGTATCCCACCTATTCGTGATCATGATCATGCTATTCATCTGATTCCAGGAAGTGTTCCTCCAAACATCAGGCCATACAGATATCCCTATGCCCAAAAGAGTGAAACTGAATGTATGGTTGCAAAAATGTTAGAGGCTAGTATAATTCAACCTAGTCAAAGTTCTTTCTTTGCTCCAGTAGTATTGGTGCACAAGAAGGATGGATAATGGCGCATGTGTCCGGATTATAAGGAGCTCAACGAACTCACTATTAAAGATAAGTTTCCCATTCCTGTCATTGATGAATTACTGGATGAATTGCATGGATCAATTTCTTCACCAAGTTGGATCTTCGTTCAGGATATCATCAAATCAGAATGAAGGCTGAAGACATTCCAAAAACAACATTCAGAACTCATGAGGGTCATTATGAATTTTTGGTCATGCCTTTTGGCCTTACCAATGCACCTTCTACATTTCAAGGTTTGATGAATTCCATTTTCAAACCCTTCCTTAGAAAATTTGTGTTAGTATTTTTTGATAATATACTAATCTATATCAAGTCTTGGAAGGATCATGTTGAACATGTTGACAGGGTGCTACAATTACTGGAGGAGAAACAATTATATGCAAAAAGATCCAAATGTTTCTTTGGAGTACAAGAGGTGGAATATCTGGGTCATATTGTATCTCATGAAGGAGTTAAGGTAGACGCTAGCAAAATTAAAGCCATTAAGGAATGGAAAATCCCCACATCCATAAAGCATCTGCGAGGATTTCTTGGGTTGACAGGGTATTATCACAAGTTTGTTAATAATTATGGGAGAATATCAGCACCTCAAACAAAATTATTGAAGAAAGATGCATTTTCATGGACTCCAGAAGCAACAAAGGCCTTCGAACATCTTAAAGAGGCAATGTGCCAAGCACCAGTGTTAGCTACACCAGACTTCAAAAAAGCCTTTATTGTGGAATGTGATGCTTTAGGAAATGGAATTGGTGCTATTTAATGCAAGATGAAAGACCCATTGCTTTTGAAAGTCATCCAATCAAGGGAAAGTTTTTACACAAAGCTATTTATGAGAAGGAAATGTTGTCAATACTACATGCACTTAAGAAATGGAGACCCTACCTAATGGGAAGACACTTCAAGGTAAAAATGGATCATGATAGCCTTAAATAATTTTTAGAACAAATATTATCCTCTAAAGAGCATCAAAAGTGGGTCACAAAGATGTTGGGTTTTGAATTTGAAATCATCTACAAAAAAGGGAAGCAAAATGTGGTGGCAGATGCGCTCTCAAGAAAGGATGAGGATGTGGAAGCATTGTTGTGCGCCATTTCTATTGTCCAATCAAATTGGATAAACGAAGCAAGGGAGGAATGGGAGAATGATGAAGAATTGTGGGCACTTATTCAAAAGTTACAGCAAGATTCCAGTACATCTGATACATTTAGCTGGAAAAATGATTCGTTATGGTACAAATATCGCTTATACCTCTGTAAGAATTCCCAACTCAAACACAATATTCTTTTCGAATTGCATACTTCTCCCTTAGGAGGGCATTTAGGATTTTTAAAAACTTACCATAGGGTTAAGAAGGAATTTTTTTGGGATGGCCTTAAATCAGATATTCAAAAGTTTGTGGCAGAATGTTTGGTTTGCCAACAAAATAAAGTTGAAACAATTAAGACCCCAAGTCTATTTCAACCTTTATCCATTCCAAGCCAACGTTGGGAGGAGGTTTCATTGGATTTTATCATAGGTTTACCCAAGTCTAAGGGAAAGAGTGTCATCATGGTGGCAGTTGACAGACTTACCAAGTATGCACACTTTTGTGCATTATCACATCCATTTAAAGCCAGTATAGTTTCTACTGCATTTATGGAAACAATTCAAAAGCTACTTGGAAACCCAAAGATTATTGTAAGTGACAGAGATCCCATTTTCACTGGAAATTTTTGGACAGAATTACTTTCTTGTCTTGGTACTCAATTAGCTCATAGCTCATCTTATCATCCTCAATCTGATGGGAAAACTGAGATAGTAAACAAATGTTTGGAAGGATATCTTCATTGCTTTTTATATGATAAACCGACACAATGGGTCAAATGGCTGCCTCTAGCTGAATGGTGGTATAACACTTCCTTCCATACAAAAACAAAAATGACTCCATTTATGGAACTTTATGGATACGAGCCACCATCCATCACATCATATTTAAGAGAAAATTCTAAGGTTCAAGCAGTGGAACATCACATCGAACATCAACAACAAGTCCTACAACTCTTAAAGGATAACCTCGTGTTGGCACATAACAGAATGAAACAATAGGCAGATCAACATCGCAGCGAAAGAAGTTTTGATGTAGGTGATTGGGTATTCCTACGGATACAACCATATAAAAAAAGTTCCCTCAAGCAAGATAAGAAGGATAATAAATTATCACCAAATTATTATGGTCCATACAAGGTGTAGCAAAATATTGGTACTATGGCATACAAATTGGAGCTTCCTGCATCTTCTCGAGTGCACCCAGTTTTCCATGTTTCATGTTTAAAGAAGGTTATAGGTGACAAGCTCCCAGTTCAAACAATATTGCCAGAACTTGATGAGGAAGGAAAAATTATATTGGAACCGGAAGCAGTCACAGAAACAAGAACTCGACAACTACGAAATTGATCAATTTTGGAGTATCTCATCAAGTGGAAGAACTTATCCGCTAAATATTCCACATGGGAGGATGAAAATTTTATACATAAGCATCCAGAACTACTCAAGCATTGAGGACAACAATTTTTGAAGGAGAGGGGCATGTTAGGTCCCTATAATACTAGTGATTACCCCATGACTATTGTAGTTGTATCCCTTATTAATTTTGTTGTGCCCCTATTGTCCCCATATTGTTATTACTGTGCCCCATAGAATCCATCTATTGTTATGTTTGTGGCTTTATATTATTATTGTTAGGTCGGCTGGGTTATATTGTGACTCCTTAGACTCCTATATATAGAAAGGAGGTTTTGTCATTTGAAACATCCAAGAATTTTTCATTTATGTAATGTAAAGGAGGTTGCCCCCTCGAAGAGGCTGAATTCTAAGGCATTGATCTATCTTTTCTATCATTTTGTGAGCTGGTTTCATAACATTTTCCTTCATTTTCCTCCTCACATGAAACCTATGACCTTTCACCTTCCTTTTCTCCTAATTTCCATTATTTCATAAATAAAATGCTAATTAATGACTCTTAACTTTTCAAAGCCTTTGCCATTTTCTTTTCTGATTTCCCCCAACCCATATTAAACCAAAATGAACACCCACTAGGATGTTTTTCTCAACATTGAACTTGGAATACATTTCCCATGAACTTGGTCTTATATATTTTTTACATGAATTTTTTACCAGGGGCTATTACAGAACCCTCCCCCTTGGGGGACCACCTTCCTTGGTGTTCAATGACCCCTATAACCATTAAAATGCTGAAAAACAAAACATACTTCTTATGGAGCTTTATAAGATAACTTGTTGTAGTATTTACAATGACATCCTATTGAAAAAATGACAATCATATCATTTACTAAAGCTTTATAATATATCTCATTATGGTATTTAAAATAAAAAGCATACATAAATGTGTACATATACCAAAAATCCTTTGCCTCAACTGACAAATAATGAAGGATGCATAGCCCACATCAGCAACTTGGGAATTGAGAGGCTCACACCTACACCCTCAAAAAAAGTACTAGGATTCACCTCCTTCCTAGGAAGTCTCGAATCCATTGCCAAAGTCAAACCTGCATCCAATATCCATCGCTATGATCCTTGCGCTACTTGTTCTCTTTGTGAACAATTACTGACTCATTGTTATAGGTCACACTCCCAATTTGATTCGCATTGTATCTAACAATGCTAATGATAAAAATAAATCCATCCTTGACCTTCTCTTTTCTACTGAAAAGTTCCTTGGGCAATGTGGTCACCCCTTCTGTGCAATCAATCACCTTGCAAGTTCCCTAACATCCTCTTTCCCGGGCAATCCCTCCCTTAGCAAGGTTTCCTCGCATCGGTAGGTCCAAAAAACAAGGAATATCCCTGCCTCAAAAAGACCATACTCATCATAGAATGATCATGGAAATAAATGGACACTATTGGGTACCAGTGTCCCACATTTTCCTTGCTCCTGATGTGCTTTATTCACATACTTCTACCTGTTCCAATTCCTTTCACTGCTGCTGCTAATTCTTGCAGTCATTTTTAGTCACACCAGACCAAGATTTTCCTTGCCTTCCTCTACCAAGAATATAATTCCCATTAGAGTCAAAATGAACTCATCGGTGGCCCATCAATAAGGTAAACTTGCAATTTTGTTTACTTCCTGCCACAATAAGTCAAACTAATTGTTTGATGGAATCATCATGTATAAATATATTACATCCAGTTAGATCAAAACATAATCATCATAATAAAAATCATAGATCACATGTAGCCATCATAAATCAAAGTCATAAATCACATGCATAATTAACCAAAATAAAATACTGATACTTATCCTTCAATCGGTTCTTTGCTTCTGTCTTTTCCCTTTTCGTACACACATTGGATCTCTTACCACACCCAACAAGAATCCAATGCATTTTATTCTCTTCAACCATATACACATACACATAGTGTACACCACACACAACATACAACACCACACAATACATGCACCTACACCTGATATAGAAGACCACAAATTACATGCACCTACACTCGGTATACAACACAACACATACACTTACACTCGGTGTACAACACAACACATACACCTACACCAAATTTACAATAGAACACATACAGCTACGTTAGGCATACAAGACAACACACACACACCTACATACGACATAGAACACAACACATACACCTACATCCGGTGTACAACACAATACATATATGTACACATAATACAACACAATGAATACACATATCACAATAGCATCACTACACAATGTAGATATGTAGTACTGCGTGTACACAACATGACATGTATGACATGCACACAATACCACGTGTACACAACATAACATGTATGACATGCACACAATACCACATGTACAACATGTACATAGTACCACCTGTACCCAACATCTGCACAACGTGTACACAACATCACATGTACATGACATCAATTACACAACGTGTGTACAACATCGCATGTACACAACACCACAGGCACGATGTGTACACAACGCCTCATGTACACAACACCACATGCACGAAATGTGCACAACACCATCTACACACGTAATGCCATATACAACATGTACACAAAACCACATGCACACAGCACCACCTATACAATCATGCACGGAACATCACATGTACATAGAACCACATGTGCAACATGCACACAACACCATACGTACACAAAACTTCATATACCAAATGTACATAGTGCCATATGTACACAACACTGCATATCCAACATGTACATAGGACCATATATACACATCACCGCATATCTAACATGCACACGACACCATATGTAAAAAACACCGCATATCCAACATGCCCACGACACCATATGTACACAACATTGCATATCCAACATACCCACGACACCATATGTACATAGCGCCCCATATACAACACGTACACAACACCATATGTACATAACACCACATATACAGCACATCCACAACACCATATGTGTATAGGATCACATATACACCACGTACACAACACTATATGTACATAGCACGGCTATACAACATGTACACAACACCGTATGTACATAGCACCGCATATACAACACACACAACAGTGTATTTACACAGTACGATATGTGCAACATGCACACAACACTATACATGCACATAATGTGATACAAAATCAAGGTTAAGGAGACTTCATGTATTCATGCGAAGCACACATTCATCTAGAATTCCAGTTTCAAAACATAGGCACAAGAATTCTCACCCAATTCCTTGATTTTAACTTTTACCTTACTGCAATGGTGTCTTATTTATGCTATCACATCAACGAAAATTTTAAGGATGAATGTTTGTTTTAAAGTTTAGAAACCTTGGTGAATCTTACTAGTCCCCAAATTGCAAATCATAAAATGTTTGTTGATATCTTTGTAAAAGCATGCAAATTTCCAATAGTTTTATACATAGTCTTTATACAATTTTGGCAAATTTTAAGGTAAAAAAATTGTATAATATAAAATTTGGGCAAATCATTTTTAGAAAAAATGGAAACTGGCAAATCTTTTTTTTTGGAAAAAAGATCAAAACTTATCCCACTTGCGAATATTAGCCCCTAAAATTTTCCATGTATCACATCAGCCAACTATTAGTTATATATACAAACCAACTATTACCTTGTCATGCTAATATTAAGAATGTTTCCTTGCAACTAATCACACATGTCAGGCACATTTTCCAAAGATCAAGATATCATATCTATTAACCTGAAATCAACCTTTACCAAGAATTACAACCATTTCATAATAGACAATAAACTCACATTCATTAATCATAATACTACAACTATCACCCACTTACAGTTAAGTGCATATCAATTGTCTCAACACATATTGTGTTAGTACAATCATCGTAAAGCAAGATCGCTCCTTCATGAAATCTTATAGGCACATACTTATATCATGCCACTAATCAAACATTCAAACAACCTGTAAAAATGACATGTTAGATAAACTCAATAGACGACATAATTATACTCATACTCAATGTATCTCAGGGAATACTATCACATCTGATCAAGTCAGTTGAGATTAGTATGACAAAATATCACAAGTATATCGACTCATACCTAAATATCATAACCATAACCATCTGCACATGCCAATCCATATTAATGCTATACATCATAACATTGAGATCTTAAATGAAATGACCATAATCACCATGGATATGACCACAATGCATATAGAAACAAGTTATTATCATTCATGACTATCCAACACATATGCATATCACTGCATTCATTAACTAACATCTATCATTCATGTAACCACAACAACACTAGAATGATAATCATGTACATAACCATAATGCATATAACAATGATTAACCAACATACCTGCATGCCCAAAAAACAATACCTGTATGATGATCTGCTCTTACCTGAGGTCCAGTCTTGTAGCCTTACCTTGATAATATGCTTCTCTTGTTCTATCTCAGCCACCACATTAGAATCATGATGACACAATTACATATAATGACCTCATGCGTGACAACCTTCACCATGACAATGCATGCATAACAACATATATACACTGACATGCATAACAAATGCATATATAAACGACATACATTAAAGACAAACACATCCCAAAAACAACATCATCAACTTATACATGTCAACAAAATTGTAACAATGGCCATCATCAGGAATACACATCAAGCACATATACAATCTACATGCATGCATGACAACCACATTCTGCCCATCCAGTCCAACGGGTGAACCATGCTTTGATACCACTCTATAACACCCTCCTCCCACATCTACCCAAGTAACCGACCTTCTAGGGTAAAGATGTGACAAAGAGTTACTATGATATGATTCAACCTCGTAGATCACTTTATGAAAGTGGAATCAGCAACACAAAAACCTTGATGACTTCCCTCAAGTGCTACAATACCCCCAAGGGTTAAACCCACCCCTCCAAGTGCCCAAGACTTGAGATACAATTTTATTTCAGTGCCCTGATCTCCCAGATGCTGGCACAACACTGCAAAATTTTGACTGTGACCCTTCTTTCACATACATGATGCCTTCAAGGGAATGATTGCATTATTTTTTACCCAGTTATGTGCTTGCTACCATAAGATTTAAGACACTTTTTCAGGCTAGGATCTAGACCTCTACCCAAAACTTACTTAAACTTTCCAGAACAATGAATGACACAAGGACAAAGCCTTGCATACAAATATTAGATAAAACTTGACCTAACAAGGCCTAGCCATGTCAGACATTTTGTCAAACACATCAGGAACATGTAATCTACAGGTCATAACAATAGATCTGAACATAGGGATCTCATACTTATCTGGAAATCGTCAGGAAGGACTGATGCCCTCTCACAATAGCTATAATATAATCTATTAGTCCACACATTAATTTACCATTCATTTACTAATCAAAACATTACGAGAGCCATAACTCAAGTCTGTCATAAAACCATGCTTATAACCAACATATAACCAACATATTAACAATGATATAAAAACCATTAAAACCATATAATAACAAGCTCATTTACACATAAAATATAATAGAAAATAACTTTATTAACATATGCAAAAGCCAACCAAGTGAGAGACTTCTACTTTCAACCTGACCATAGATGAGGTTGAACCAAATATTTCTTTCAACTAATCACCCCTATGCTATATTCCAAGCATGAACGTGGGACTCACAACAAAACCAACTAGGGCTTCATCAAGCTTTACCGTGTATTTCGTCATTACAGATCAAGGGGTTCCTAGGCCCGAAACCCTCATATATACAACAAGGCTTTACTGTGTATCCCGCCATATACCCGTCAAGGGATTCCTAGGCCAAAATAATAAACATACACTACCAAGATTTACCACGATCCCGCCATATACTGTCCAAGGGATCAATAGGCCCTAAACAAGCATGGATGCCTCCAAATTTCTCCACCTAAACCGTGAGGAATTTTCGCGTCTCCACCCTCAGGCTTTATATCCTGCCATTTAGACCCTTCGGCATTTTCCTAAGACCACCCCACTCAGTTTTGAAACCATTTGGAAATCCAGCTCAACCAAGTGAAATAATCCCATCACACCATGGCTATCCAGAAATGGAAAGGCAAGGTTGAAAACCAATGTCACACCTCGAAAGACCCATGCCAATAATATCAAGAGAACCACATACACACATGGATATACCATGAATTCCAAACTAGCAAGGAAATCATACATGCAACTCGATACCTATGAGTAATCCCACTGTACCCACTTTATCCGACTCTTCCTTGCATGACATTTCTTCTCTTTGATTTCTTGTCCTTCCTTTGCTTCATTTCTCCAATTCTAGAGTGCTCCAAGAATGCTGTAAGTGTGCAAGAGTATGTGATATTAGAGAGAGATCCAAGACTAAAATGACAAAATTCTAACCTGACAAAAGCCATGAACTAACCCTTAGAATCCTTTTTATTAATGAGGCCTCTACTTTCTTCAATTTCCATTATGTTCCTTCATTTTCCTCCTCACATGCAACCTGTGACATTTCACCTTCCTTTTCTCCTAATTTCCATTATTTCATAAACAAAATGCCAATTAATACCTTTTTCCTTTTCAAAGCCTTTTTGCATTTTTTTTATAACTCCCCCCTGTCCATAATAAACCAAAATAAATGCCCACTAGGATGTTTTTCCCAACATTCAAATTCGAATACATGTCCCATGACCTTGGTATTATATTTTTTTTACATGAATTTTTAACCAGGGGATGTTACGTATATGTGATAGAGTATTATATGGAATAGGTTGTATGAAGGGGTTAAATGAGTGCACTAAGTACCCAGGACAAAGGTTTATTTACTTAAACAAAGGCTTATGAATCTAATGTGTATAATGTTGTTGCTTGTCCTTTGAAATTGTATGTAGGATTGAATCCAGTGTGAAAATGAGGTTGATGAATGTAAACCTTCTAATTTTTCTTTGAGATTTCATTGAGTATGGTTATATGATTTACCATTGCAGAGGTTGAGAGTTGTCATCATTTTCTATAGTGAACAAGAATTCAATATTAATTGACACCTTGCGTTTGTAAATTCCTATGATGATGCTACTTTGAGTTTGCTGTTGTTTGTATTAAGCAGAGATATAGTGATTTCACGGAAAGCCTTCACTATATTTGTATCTTCAGCTGAAATAAGTAAGGTATATTGTGTTGGTTCTTCCATATGAGAATATTATGTCATTAGTTGATTGGAAGAAAATAACCTTGGTGATTTTTTCTATGTTATTGATGCCATGTTGGGTATGTGTATGCTGAGGATTGTGTCAGAGTTTTGTATAAAGATGTATTTAGCTATTATGATTGAGTTCGAGACCAGTGTGTTGATGCTTGTTAATGGAAGATGTTTTTTGCATACATAAATTAAATTTCCCGCGGAAAGGGTTTTTGATATTTTTTTGATGTTGATTATAAATGGATGTCTTGATGAGTATGTTGATGATAAATGAGTAGAGAGATTTCCTTGGCATTTGAAAATATTTATGAGTTAGGGTTTGGTCTATTGAGCATACCTTTTTGTTGATCAAATATTTACTGCAAAGAGGTTTTGGTATACTCTTATTCATATTGAGCATAATGGTTTATGTCGGTTTAGTTTGAAAATTGGATGAAATGTGGCTTACGGGATTTTTGTTTGATTCAGGTTGATCTGGTGTGGAATATTTTTGAACATGGTTGACAAAGGATTTAAGGGTTGGTGCCTTTAGTAAGGGTGTAGTAGCTTCCTTCCAATGGTGGCTGATAAACTTGGTCACATAGTGGTGGCTTACTTCTAGTGGTAGTTGGAGAAAAAAGAGGAGGTGGTAGCCTATAATAGGTAGGAGCTTGCAAACTAGTAAGAGTCTACACCAGTGCAAGATGTAATAAGAAATGTTTTTTTGTATTAAGAAGAAGAAAAAGACAAAAACAATGACAATTTTTCCTAGTTGGGTTTTGGATATCTAGTGTTCCTATGCGTTGATGTGTTGATGATGTGTTGCATTCATATGTTTTACATGACTTTATGATTAAGTGCTTCTCATGGTTTAATGCTCATGCTTACATCTACTACATAATTTTTTGTGAACTAAATGATGGTTTAGTTAATATTGCAAATAAAATTATAAAATGAGTAAAATTTGATCTAGCACAAAATAATGATTCACCCCCATCCTATGTATTTCTAACAATTAGTATCAGAGAAGGTTCTCTCTAGTGAAGCTTAACTACTTGAGAGTAGATCAAGGGCCATGGGAAATAAGCACAAGAAGAAGAAAAGTCAAAGGATGAAATCAATTCAAGAAAAATGTGATAGTGCAAGCGATGTATCATAGGTATTGGCAGTATATGCAATTGTCAATTAGGGATAATTAGTAGCAGAATGGGTTATGATAGGAACTATAGATAATCAAGGTATACTTTTGCTCAATGATACATACGATCATGGCTAGAAATAAAGGATGAATTTTAGGTTAGTATCCCTCGAATCTAATGTTTGGCATTTAGTATGTAATGGTTGTACTAAAACTCCCCCATCAGGTCAAGACCTGCAGAAGAATGGTGAGTCATTAAATGATTTTTTTTTGTAGCTTACCCAAATCAAAATTTGAGAAAAATATGAACTATGTAACCGTGAAGGAGGTATGAGATCATCTCCAAGCCATCCATGAAGGAGAAGGGAATACTATGAAGGAAGAAGTTCATTCATTAGGAAAACTAATAGGTAATATTGCTTTTGAAGCATTCAATGTATACGAAGAAGGAATTTTTAGCTTACCAGAGGATGACCGTGACCATGAAACAACCTTCATTGTATTAGATGGAGTTATAGATTTATAAGAATAAAGGATAGAAAATGAATTCAAACTTAAAAGAAAACTTGTTCTTTCTTTGAAAGGAATTGATAGTCTCAAGGTTTAGTTGCAGGTATATATAAATAAGGAATATGAGGAACCACAAAACACTATAACAGTAAATAAACAACTTAATCAAAGGAAAAGACATCATGAGGGACTCGAAGCTGAGATCATCTCTCTAAATTATGATCTATAAAAGTAAAATAAATGAAATGACATGCTACTTCAAGTATTTGAAGAACAATAAAATGGGCTTAAAGAGGAAATAATCGAGTTAAGAACATGGTTGGAAGAGGAAAGAAAAGTTGAAGAATACATAAGAAATAAAATAAGAGAAAAAGAGGATGGTGTAGGCTCATTAAGAAGTAAATTAGTAGAAAAGGACAAATAATTGATATTTTAGGATAATACTAAGATATTTGACACTCCTCTTATCAGTGAAAGGTGTCCTTCCATTAAATCAAGCCTTCGTTTTCATGAGATAATGAAGGGAGAATCCATATCACAAGAATGTGCAGGAAATTTCAAAGACGACAAAGAAAATTTTGAAAATCTGGCTGGTAAAGAATTAGGAAGGAAACTAAACCAGTAACCAAGAAAAGTGAATTTTCAGAGAAAATACTTTTCTCCCATGAATGAGTATGGCATAAATGTAGAAATTGAAAGAAGAAACAACTATTCATTCTCTCCCTTCATAAATGATATTGAGTTTTTTATCTATTACATCTTTGGACACATTGCAACCAATTATAGAAGAAAACTATTCACACATCAATAAAACAATATCTCCATATGAACATCATTGGTTCCTACGTACTCAAGCTTCTTTCAAGGATATTATTTTTCATGAAAATTCTTTGTTCATAAGGGTATATATTTCATATCATATAAAAATAAAAGGAACATGCAACAAAAATAGTATGACTCATTTGTCCCCTTCTCTGGTCACATAAGGTGATATACATGCAATAAATTCAGACATGTGGAAAAAAGTGTAGGAGCGAGCTAACAATTTTTTTTAGACATTTCAGAAAACAATACATGCAAATAAACAAAAATACATCTAAAAAAATTCAAGAAGAAGACATCTCCATCAACAATCCTCATATGAATACATGGAACAAAGGGAAAGAGTAGCTAGAGAAGTGTGGTCTTTCACTATGTGCACTAGAATAGGAAAATCACTGATACATATACAGTGGATACTCTCATCACATGTATGGAAATAAGAGAAAATCTATATATGTCAAGAGAACCAAGCGTGGTGATGCTATTCTTGGAAATAGTGCATCGACAAAGGTTCTAGGAAAAAGTAAAGCTGATATTGATGTTAAAAATACAGAAAAAACTATTGTATTGTTGGTTGAAAGGATAGAACATAACATTTTGAGTATGGGTAAAGTAATTGATAAAGGACATGTAGTTATATAAATGCAAAGAAGACATTGGAGAGTTTGTAGTAAAAGGTATCATAAATGTAGACAAAGTATATGTACTAAAGAAATATTTGAGAAGAAATAAGAGGTCAATCTCCTCCTCTTCAGATTCAGAGTAGGAGAATATAGTCTCCACTCTAGTCTATTGTATATGATACATATTCCTAAAAAGAATGAAGAAATGAATGAGAGGTGCATGAGCTCAGGGGGAGTGATGCATGAAAATAATGCTTACATGCATTCTATTTCACGAGTTCAACTTTAATGATGATGCGATGTGTTCCTAGATTATTTTGATACATATTATTTTGATGTGGATGATTTATGCCACTAATGTTACATTTGGTGAGGCTATTATGATTAGTATTTTTGATGTATCTGTTTGGTAGGAATTTTTAAATGTCATGTGAATATGACACATGTACAAGAGGAGCATCTCATATCCTTCCTGTGTTTCAGTAGTTCATTGTTGGAATCATGTTCCCTAGCTAGTAGAAAAGGGAAAAGACAGTACTTGGAGGAACATTCTATATCTAACACTGGTTAATTGCAATAATTATCAAATTTTGAGGAGTTTGTAGTTGATGCCTATATACCTCTTGGGATTATGTATGAGAGTGTGTTGATCTATGATGATTTCATGAGCTGCTGATGGTGCCTCATTTTAAAATCCTATATTGTTGTTTTTTTTGTATAGATAATTTTTCTTACATTACTGATTTGATGCATTGTTTGTTGTTGGTTGGAACTTTCATTAATGAGAAGGAATTATATGTTGTTGTCACTATGACATGAAACTTGTGTTGCTACTATAAGTTAATATTATCATGTTTCTTGCTATGTATAACACATATTATTACTCATGGATCCCATGTATTTGTGTAAATGCATTTATATAAGCCATGTATCAATATTGGTTCATCCTTTGGTACGTTGATCATAGAGAGACACATTGGGTCCAACATGTGTTGTAAAAGTGTGTCAAGTTCAACTATATATAGGGTCATTTGATGGAATGATGTAACTTGTGTCTATGTCATCATGAGTCATTGGTTGGTGATAGGCATGATTATAAAAGAGTTATATATATTACATCCATGTCTTTGATCCAAGGAGGTTTGTACTGGTATCACACATCATTATCCACCATTAGTCAAAAGTGGGTTAGTCTCTTGCACTTGGAAATGAGGCTTATTGCAGAGAAGTGGAGAAAGAATGATTGCAACACCATTATATGATTAGGGGGAGCATGGTCAACATCAGAAGCATGTTGTGTAGCTGAGTTCTTTGTTTGCAGGAGCAACATCATCTTTTATCAAAATATTAGTTTGTATAAGCTTCGTAGTCAACATGGTGTTGACCATTTCAGGGGGAGTACCTCTTTGAGCCTGGTATTACCCTTTTCCATTTATTTCAAAGGGCGAGAAAAGGACTTGGTATTTTGTAGGAGATTGACATCAATGCCAAAGTGGGAGATTGTTAGAATTATGACTAGTATGTTGGCCTTGATGTCAACCTAGATCAAGATCTTGTCACATTATGTCAACTTGGAGCATACCATACTCTTGGTTTTTGGCGGTAGAGTTTTAGGATGATGTAGGGGTATCTAGCAAGTTGGAGTGTTACGATGATGACTTGATGATTATAGAGGAAATTGTACAGGTTATGGAGATGGTTGGATATGTTTTGTATATTCTTAGATAGGTTCTAGAGATGCTTGTAGAGGATGTTGGATAGGTTCTTGAAGTGTTGAACTAATTTGTCAGAGGTCTAGGAAGAGGATCTTGGTAACACAACTGAAGAAGTAGAAAAACTATGTTATAATGCATCCTAGAGATCATATTACCTATGTTATAACACACTTCCCAAGACTAAAGGGTGTGTTACAGTCTGTAGGTGAATACAATTTAAGAATCGTGGGAAAAACCAACGAATTTCCCATGGATTTCACATGCACAATTTCTATTTGATCCCATCAAAGATTAGCATTAGCAAATCCTTGGGCTTTATCATGGTAATGTGAAAAAAGAAAGGTTATAAAAATGAAATGAGATTGATAAGTATGGCGTGCAGGAGTTATGTATCTATCTGGATTATAATCTTCTTCTTTTGGGCTCTCTATTCTCTATTATGGCATGGGTCTTTAGAAGGTGATGATGAAAATCTACAAGTTAAACTCTTCTTACTAATCATATTTTATCACAAAGGATTGAAGGAATGTGTGAAGATTTGTTTTGTATACTCAGAACAATGTGCATTATGTTCTTCCTGGAAATCAATTTCAAATTTTGTGTAACATTCATTTAAATATATCCTATATGCATAGTGTTGTCACTACTTTTGTGTTTGTGTTGTTTCGATGCTTGGCTGCATTGAATTTATACAAGATTGATTGCAGATTTTAGTGTGTTGTTTTGGAAAAGTATTGTGTATTAAGATGTTAGTGTGTTGTTTAAATGGAAAAGTATTGTGTATCAGTGACATAATCTTAAATGATATACTTTGCCTATGAATTTAATGGTGTCCTTTTTGAAGGAGTTTATTGAATTTCATGTATTAGACTACAATGACAAATATTCTTTTATTTTTGATGTTGTGATGTGTAAAGTTTAGGGTCTTAGGCATAGGTTCCTGTTGAAAAACATTCGTAGATATCACTTTATTTTATATGCCTAGATATACATGTGTGGACTATTAATTTATTTATGAATTTGCACACTTGTTAGGTACCTATAATACTAGTGTAACCCCTTTATTGTTATTGTTAGTGTAGCCCCCTATTCTTATTATTGTGCCCATGTAGCCCCCATATTTTTGTTTTTATGCCCCATAGAAGCCCATTGTTGTTATTGTTATGTACTTAAATAATAACTGTTATGTAGTCTCTAATTATATTGTGACCCCTTAGACTCCTATCTATAGCAAGGAGGTCTAGTCATTTGGATCATCCAAGAATTTTTCATTTATGTAATGTAAAGGAGGTTTCCCCCTCAAAGAGGTTAATTTATAAGTCATTTATCTATATTTTATTCTATTTTTGTGAGATGGTTGCATAACATTTGGTATCAGAGCTTTGGGTTATAGGGTTTTGCTTCTTCAAACAAGCGATCTTGCTATTTTTGCTATAATTTTTTTTTAAAAAGCTTTAGAAGCTGAAATTTTGACCAAGGAGAGACAACATTGCGATGAAATTCGTGTAAACATTTCAGAGCTTGGTTCTCTATATTTTTGGAGATATGATATGAGGAAGTTTGGGGTTTTTTCAGGCTCTAGAATTCAATCTCAAATAGGTGACCGAGGTAAAATCATCATAACTTTGTCTCTTAGCATCAGATTTGAATTTCGTAAACATTGAATAAAATTACATGGAATTTAGTTTCTTTTATATATTTTTTAGGGTCGAAGGTTGAAACATTGACACGTGGCACTCCGTACGCATTCGCTCGACTAAACCCATCTATAATGAGGTCATTGTGCGAGATCAGGCATAAGCATTTCTTGAAGAATCCAATCTCGGTATGAATTGTGGGGTTGGAAAGAAGTCTCAAAGGAATAACACAAGACAAAATTTTAGACCTTGGAGATCATAAATTATAGATATACAATAGCTTCAATATATCGATCCTTAAAAGTAAGAAAAAGGTGTGTACTTTTTAAATTTTGCAAAACTTTTGTTTGAAAACTCAGTTTGAAGTGATTCAAAGGGAATATTGAATCATAGATATCAGTATTTGGTTCTAAATGCCTCCCAAAAAAAATATTTCTACAACCGTTAAGCCCTTAGAAACATATACTATCACTGATGAAGAGGAAGAATTGCAACATGATATATCAAAATTACAGGACCAAGTGCGACAAATTTCGCTCTCACAAAGAGAAACCAAAGATGAACTAGAAGGATACATGGATCGATTAAAAGGGGACATGGATGATTTAAATTTAGAAATAAAAATCCAGATGAATGGTTTAAAAGTAGACATATAAGGTTTGACAAAGTTTCTATAATAAATGATTCCAAATGGCGAAAATGTATTCCATGAAACTCATGATGAGAACACAAGAAATGTTAATCATGATGTTAGATAATCCAATGATGGGTTTAAGGCCCACCACATTTCAAAGATTGACATGATGAAATTTGACATCAAGGATCTGGTAACATGGATACTACAGTTGGAGAAATGATTTGATCTAAATAATGTGTAGAACACACAAAAGGTACACATTGCATCTTTATATTTAGAAAAAAATCAATTTATGTGGTATAGATGGATTTGTGCTAGTAAATTATTTGTTACTTGGAAAATTTTTGCAGAAGAATTGGTAGCACATTATGAGGATACAAAGAGAAATATCTTCTTTATCTAATTTATAAATCTCAAGAGAAAGGGTTCAATGGTGGAGCACATTGAGGACTTCCAAAGATTGAATATCAAGGTAAATGATATTTTAGAGGAGCATATGATTGATGTACTCAAAGGAACTTTAAAGGATAACATCCAACATGAGGTTCAACTTTGGGAGCTTAATTCATTGGAGAAGGCATTCAAGATGGCAAGAAAACTTGAAAACAAAATTATGACAAGGAAGTGTACGACTCATAACTATAAAGAGGGAGTTTTTTTTGCTTCTAGTCTTCCAAAACCTACAAGGTTGACACAACAACAATTGGAGGAAAAAAGAGCAAAAGGACTTTGTTATAGTTACGATAGAAATTACACTAAAGCCCATAAGTGTTCTGAGAATAAATTATTTTACATAGATTGTGAAGAGGAGGAAGAAAAGGAACAAGAAACATAAAAACAAGAATATATACAATGAACCAACCTAGAGAAACAAGAAATTAGTCTGGCCATACCTTGTAATGCATTGGCAGGAATTTCCACTCCTAAAACTCTCAATATAGATTGATATATCAAGAAGAAAAAGGTGATAGTACTGATTGATTCAGGTAGTGCCCATAATTGTATTCATTGTAAGATAGCCAAGGAATTAAATTGGTTTCTATATCCAGGACCACAGTGTCAAGAAATGGTTGCAAATGGAGGAACTATAAACTTCTGTAGAAAGTGCCATAATATCAAGATAACCATGTGGGAATATGTATTGAATAGTTCAATGATTTCCATTCCAATGTGTGGTGCTTATGTTGTACTAAGAGTCTAATGGTTATAGTCTTTGGGGATGATAAATTTTAATTTTCAATAACTCTTCATGAAATTTTTTTTGGAAGAAAAGGAAATTGAATTAAGGGGTAATGCAGGGAAACCAGGGAAGATAATTATCTCTAACAGCATGAAAAATACTTTGAAGAAAGAGAAATAGGGGATAATTGCACAATTGTGCTCACTAGAGGTTCAAACATTGAAATCATCTATTTCTCCAAATATCCAAAAAGTCTTGGTCAATCATTCCAAGGTATTTGAGACTCCCAAAGACATACCACCTATTCATGATTATGATTGTGCTATTCACTTAATTCTGGGAAGTGTTCCTCCAAACATCAGGACTTACAAATATCCCTATGCCCAAAAGAGTGAAATTGAATGTATGGTCGAAAAAATGCTAGAGGCTGGTATAATTCAACCTAGTCAAAGTTATTTCTCTGCTCCTGTAGTATTGGTTCACAAGAAGGATGCATCATGGTGTATGTATCCAAATTATAGGGAGCTCAAAAAATCTCACTATTAAATATCCATTTCCCATTCCTATCATTGATGTACTGTTTGATGAATTACATGGAACAATTTACTTCAACAAGCTGGATCTTCGTTCAGGATATCATCAAATTAGAATGAAGATTGAAGACATTCCAAAAAAAATTTCAGAACTCATGAAGGTCATTATGAATTTTTGGTTGTGCATTTTGGCCTTTGCTAATGCACCTTCCACATTTCAAGTTTTAATGAATTCCATTCTCAAACCCTTCCTTAAAAAATTTGTGTTAGTTATTTTTTATGATATACTAATCTACAAAAAGTCTTGGAAGGATCATGTTAAACATGTTCATACAATACTCAAACTATTGGAGGAGAAACAATTATATGAAAAAACCTCCAAATCCTTCTTTGGAGTATAGCATGTGGAATATTTGGGTCATATTGTATGTCATGAGGGTGTTAAGGTAGACGCTAACAAAATTAAATCCATTAAGGAATGGAAAATCCCCACAACGATATAGCATCTTCAAGGATTTCTTAGGTTGAAAAGGTATTATCGCAATTTTGTTAAGAGTTATGGGAGAATAGTAATGCCTCTAACAGAAATACTGAAGAAAGATACATTTTCTTAGACTCCAAAAGCAACTAAGGCATTTTAACATCTTGAAGAGGCAATGTGCCAAGCACCAGTCTTAGCTACACTAGATTTCACAAAAACCTTTATTGTGGAATGTGATGCCCCAGGAAATGGAATTGGTGTTGTTTGAATGCAAGAAGGAAGACACATTTCTTTTGAAAGCATCCAATCAAGGGAAAGTATTTACACAAGCCTAGTTATGAGAAGGAATTGTTGGAAATACTATGTGCACTAAGGAAATGGTGAACTTTCCTAATGGGAAGACACTTCAAGGTTAAGAAAGATCATGATAGTGTTAAATACTTGTTGGAACAAATATTATATTTAGAAGAGAAGCAAAAATGGGTCACCAAGGTTTTGGGTTATGGATTTTAAATGATCTGCAGAAAATTGAAAAAAAATGTTGTTGTAGATGCATTCTCAAGAAAAGATGATGATGTGGAAGCATTGCTCTACACCATTTCTATTATGCAACCTGATTGGATAATTGAAGAAAGGGATGAATGAAATAATGGTGAAGAGGTGTGGAGACTCATTCAAAGGTTGCATCAAGATCCCAATATATTTGATACATTTATATGGAAAAATGATTCATTATGGTACAAAGATCGCTTATATCTCTATAAGAATTCCCAACTCAAACAAAAGATTATTTTATAATTTCACATCTCTTCGTAAGGAGGGCACTCATGATTTTTAAAAACTTATCACGTGGTTAAGAAATAACTTTTTTGGGATGGCCTTAAATTTGATATTCATAATTTTGTGGCAGAATGTTTAGTTTTCCAGCAAAATAAAGTTGAGACTATTAAGACCCCGGGTATGTTACAACCTTTAGCCATTCCAAGTAAACATTGGTAGGAGATCTCAAGGGATTTTATCATAGGTTTACCTAAGTTAGAACAAAAGAGTGTCATCATGGTGGTAGTTGATAGACTTTCCAAGTATGCACACTTTTTTGCATTATATCATCCATTTAAATACAGTATAGTTGCTACTCCATTTATGGAAACAATTCAAAAGCTACATGGAAACCCAAAGATTATTGTAAGTGATAGAGATCCCATTTTCACTAGAAAATTTTGGATGGAATTATTTTCTTGTTTGGGTACTCAATTATCTCATATCTCGTCTTATAATCTTCAATCTAATGGGAAAATTGAGATAGTGAACAAATGTTTGGAAGGATATCATCGTTGCTTTGAATATGATAAACAAACACAATGAGTCAAGTAGCTACCTTCGAATGAATGGTGGTATAACACTTCCTTCCATACTACAACATAAATGACCCGATTTTGGCACTTTATGGATATCATCCACCATCCATCACATAATATTTAAGGGAAAATTCTAAGGTTCAAGTAGTGGAAGATCACATCGGGAATCAACAACAAGTTATGCAACTCTTAAAAGATAACCTCACTCTTGCACAAAATCAAATGAAAAACATCCCGATCAACATCGCAGTCAAAGAAACTTTGATGTAGGCGATTAGGTATTTTTATAGCTACAACCATAAAAACAAATGTCCCTGAAGAAAGGTAAGAAGGATAATAAATTATCACCCAAGTATCATGGTCCTTACAAGGTGTTACAAAAGATTGGTACTATGGCATACAAATTGGAGTTGCGTACATCTTCTCGAGTACATTGAGTTTTCCATGTTTCATGATTAAAGAAGGTTATCAGTGACAAACGCCTTGTTGAAATAACATTTCCAGAAATTGACAAAGAAGGAAAAATCATATTGTATCCTGAAGCAGTCATGGGAACACGAGCCCGACAGATATGAAATCGACGAATTTCAAAGTATCTCATTAAGTGGAAGAACTTACCTGCTAAAGATTCCACATGGGAGGATGAGAATTTTATATAGAAGCATCCATAACTACTCAAGAATTGAGGACAACACTTTTTTTAAGGAGAGGGGCATGTTAGGTCCCTATAATACTAGTGTTGCCCCTTTATTGGTATTATTAGTGTAGCACCTATTTCTTATTTTTGTGCCCATTTAACCCCCATGTTTTTATTGTTAAGCCCCATAGAAGCCCATTATTTTTATTGTTGTGTCCTTACACAATTATTGTTATGTAGGCTCTAATTATATTGTGGCCCCTTAAAGTCCTATATATAGAAAGGAGGTATAGTCATTTTGATCATCCAAGAATTGTTCATTTATGTAATGTAAAAGAGGTTCCCCCATTGAAAAGGCTAATTTATAGGTCGTTGACCTATCTTTTCTTCTATTTTGTGAGTTGGTTGCATAACAACACTTGTATTACATAGTGTACATAGGGTTTCGTAGAGACTAATATATGATTGACTCACTATATGTTTGATTTGCTGGGGATGCATTTGTTTGACAAACATTGTGTATTGATATTCTTGTTGCAAGGATGGAAATGTGTTTTAGCGACTACAACCACCCTCCAAAATTTTTCCTTAACCTGTTTTGGAGCCTCCCTACCAACCTTACATAGCACGTTGTCTTGCTTCATCAATTATTCAAGCTTCAATGTTTTCCCGCACAAAGGCAGCCTTTCCATCACAGTTGATCCATTCCCCTCATAGGCTACACACCCGGACTTGGTCTAGATGCAAGCTAGCAACTTCCCCTTGAAAATTACACATTTCTAGAGGGAAATGAGCCTTATCTCCAGGAATCATGCAATCCTCTCTGACAACCTGCTGGGATCCAGGATTGCGTAATCCTGCCAGCCAACCCTCCCAGCAGGGTTTGCGCAATTTTCCTAGAAGCAGGCTGTTCAGCCCAACATTTGCGCAAATCTGGGAAGAAGTCAGTTGCTCTTCCTAGAAATTACGCAAACCTCCTAGGCAGTCAGCCCAGCTCCCAGCCATAAATGCACATTTTTCTCCAGTAGTCGAGCAGTCTCTTGCATGTGCAACTGAGTTGATTGGTTCCCTCAGGGATCGAGAAAAGCAGACTTGCATGCATAGGTTGCTTCTCCTAAGGCAGCATGCAAAGGCATCCCTTGTCTCAGGGATATATGTTTAGCAGTTGGAGGTTACATGCAAGGATCCATTCAGAAACCTCCCACCAAGTGTCGCTTCCCCTAGATTTTTGGAATGCACGTCACAACCTCGATGTTATCAAAAATCATCAACTAGATGCTACATAGCTCATTCCTCACATCAACCTTGCAGCTATGACATCCTGCATCACATCTAGGAGCAGTCGGCACATTTAACTCAACTGTTTTGGGGTAAGCCCGCTTCCCATGCCTTATGCTACATTTCTATCACTTTTTGTGTTTTCAGTTGTGAGAGTGTTGCTTTCTTGATTTCATTGAATGCTTTCTCTCATTTACATGTATACTAGCTTGTCCTATCTATGTTTCAGTTTTCGTTGCTATCTCATTGTTGTCGCATGCATGAAACTATTTTGCATGGACATTCCCACAACCGGCGAACTACCACACCCACATGCATGTTGATATGTTTGCTAAATCTTTCATTCATGTTTTGAATGCACTGTCAATCACTTCTGCCATCACTTAGTGTTGCCATGTATTTACTGTCTTAGTTGCTTTTAGTTCCTTTTCGGCGAATCGGGCCAACCTTGGCCCAGACTCTGCCTTCACTAAGGCTGCATTATGTAATCTAGGGAAGGAAGGCTCACCTTCCTCTCCATATTTGTGCATTCATGCCCAACAATGGCCTCTAGGATTGTTTTGTGCATTTCTCAAGGACAGTGGTTGCTTGGCCTAAGAAATTGCATAAAATTTTCCCTATGCCAAAGGACTTCCCAACTAGAATTACGCATTGTGCAATCCCAACAGTTAGCAACCTGTTAGGCCCCTATACTACTAGTGATTACCCCATTACTATTGTAGTTATACCCCTTATTTATATTGTTGTGCCCCTATTACCCCCATATTGTTACTTTTGTGCCCCATAGAATCCCTCTATTGTTATTTTTGTGGCTCTATATTATTATTGTTAGGTCGGCTAGATTATATTGTGACTCCTTAGACTCCTATATATAAAAAGGAGGTTTTTTCATTTGTATCATCCAAGAATTGTTCATTTATGTAATGTAAAGGAGGTTGCCCCCTTGAAGAGGCTGAATTCTAAGGCATTGTACAGTTGCAGCAGCCATTCAATCTCCCAGCAACGCAGACTGTGCCTTGTGTAGTCTTGACAGTCGGTCTCTCAACCCCTCGACCAAAATTGCGCACCCTACATGATCAGTCATACATGTATGTTGCAAATCAGTTCTCAAAGTTCATTTTGGGTTTTGACTGACAAATTGCTTTCCATGAGTGTTTCCATGTCCCCCAGGTATTGCAGGTGCTCATCTGCCTCTCAGCGGTGTAGGTATGATGGTCTCCAAGAGAGCAGAGTTGAAGACATCATTCAGAGAAAACCTGGAGATGTAGTCGATCAAGGGTCTATGAGCTTTCCTACTCACGAAGACATCAAGTTGTTTGTAGACAAGGACATCAAGCAGTAGCATCACAGTGAGTAGCATCATGAACAACAACTGGAGGAATCATACCGAATGTAGTGAACACAACGAATGTAGTGAACACAGCGAATGCAATGAATGCAAGAGGAAGGTTGTTGACAACACAGGGGTGGAACAAAGTTGCAAGCTCAAGATGATGAAAGCAACTTTGGAGACTCAGGCTATGAGGTGACGACGCTACATGATGATCACGCGAAGACAGGGAATGGAACAAAGAAGGAGTTGCATGTGCTGAAGCAGCAACTCAAGGAAGAACATGAAGCTGCATAGATGGACAAGTGAGTTGCAGTAAGAGCATGAACAACAGTGGGCGCAACATGCACTAACTGATGAAACTGCGCCCGTAAAAGTTAAAGATCCATCCCAGTAGCTGGCAAGGAGTAGACATGGCGAGAATTTTTGTTGATTGCATGCAAGGGATTCAAGAGCACACATGCTATTGTGCATACACATGCAATCCAACCCATTTAGCACACTCACCAAGGCGAAGACAGGAAGAAATTCCAACTGGAGTTGAACATGTACTTCGGCAAGTAGATGCACATGACCACCAACACACACCTGAAGATCAACACAGACACTATGCTTCAGTGTGTTTCCAGTTCAACTGCACCCAAGAAGACCGTGCACGTGACAGCAGACGAGTTGGATGAAGGGGCCCAACCAATGCACTAGATGTAATGGAGGGAAGAGTTTGCTTCCACAAGATGTCACCATGAGGTGCATGCACAACATCATGGACAACCAAGCTTGGCATCAGCTCACCACCTTCACCATCAAAAGCATGTCAAAGAGTTGATCTCACCACAACAGACCGAGTGTCCATAATGTATTGCTTGGCTTTCTCAAGCCATGTTGTCTCACATGAATACATGTGCAATGTAACATTGAGTCATGTCAAGTGTAATTCAAAGTCAATAGTTGGATGTAACAGTCATAGAATAGGTGAAGAGTCATGAAGGTAGTTGAACTGTCACAAAGGGGAATGTCAAGGGTCACCCTACCCTTTGCTATAAATAGTCCCTTATAACTCATTGTATAGGCTTTTGGTTAGCCAAGATTCTACTAAGACTATCTTGAAGAAGGCTTGGATAGTATTGTAATGCGCCTTGGCTTCTCCACTGCACAAATATAGTACATCTCTTTGGAGGAGCAGGCGGATGTGGTTGTAACATTCCATTGTTGGGGCCAGCAAGTTTACATGGATGTTTTATATGATTGAGACTTACACTTCTTTATATAATAAGAGGCAACACATTTTCATGCATATGTTGTTATTGTAGTTGGACTGCTCTGGTTTCCTTGATGATAAATGTTGTTTAACTTACATACTTGTGTATGAAATGATTTGTATGCAATTATATGAATCTTGTTGTTAATGTGTTGCGTATGTTGTTAATGATGTCATCATCCGCGTCGACTACTTTGCCGGACACCAGACATACCTTTCACATGAACCTTGTTGTAACAATCGTAGCACTTGTCTCAGACTGATCCATGAGTGTTGTACATGTTATCTTACCTTGTATGATGTGACTTCTGCATCCGAGTGGACTGCTCCGCTGGAAGCTGTGCATGTCCTTTTGTGTTGTGTGTTCCTAGCCGAGTTGGGACTGATCCCTTTCAACCTAGAACTCACCTTCACCTCCTTCTCCCTTCGAAGTGTTAGAACCTCTCATACACCTTCCTTGACTCACTACATCAATCACACCCTTGCTACTAACAGAGTTATCTTACTTGCCTCTGTGCGACATCGCAGTCAAGGCATTACCTTACAACCCATGTTTGGGACTCCCACACAAAACAGTTTGAGGTCTAATTGGGACATCTTACCAAGGAGATCCCCTTGACATGTTGGTGGGTCTAGCATGTTGGCTAATTTATAGGCCATTGACCTATATTTTCTTTTATTTTGTGAGCTAGTTTCATAACAACACTTGTATTACATAGTGTATGTCAGGTTTCGTAGAGACTATGTTATGAAACCTGTTAGTGTTGGTCTTGAGCCCTCCATCAGTGATCAATAACTCTTTGCATATGCATTTATAGGTGTCTCATCAGTGTCAATTTTGCATCCCACTAGGCATGCCATAACACTGAATGGAGGAGCTGGTCTTTGTTCCCTTCTTGGCTTTGCTAGATCAGGTCATACAACAATGTAATTGAGTCATGCTTGTTCTTATTTTTTTTTTTTTTGAGATCCCATGGTCTTAGGTCTAGGGTTTTGAGTCAAAATCATTTCAAGGTAATGAGTCATGGTCAGTAAGTGCCCAGCAAGCCGGAAGGAATTTTGTACATATGTTTCATTATCATTTTCTTCAGCTATAGCTCACTTTATGCCTTGGATTTAAAAAACCCTGTTTTTAAGTCCAAGGCCATGAGGAATTTGTAAAAATAAAGAAATTTCCAAAAATTTGTAAAAGTGTCGGCAACAACCCTGGTTCCTTCACTACAATCCATCAGGCGGTCAACCTGCAAAAAGAACGGAGTCAAACGCATCAAAAGAGCTCATTTCAGGACAAAAAGACTCTAAACAGTGTTAAAAAGAAAAGCAAGTTGAAAACATTAGAAAGTGGGTTCTAAAGTTAATTTTTTTTTAAAATGACCCTATAAAAGCTAACTTCCCTCTTTAGTCACTCTTATTGTGCAATTGAAAGTGAAAATTTCGTGCTAGAGGCAAAGAAGGCGATTTCGTGGCAATTTTCTGCAAATCCAGCGCTTGGGAAGGTGCGCGACCATTCCACAGGTGTGCGCGACCACCTGGGTGGTGCGCGACCATTCCACGAGCATTTCCCTGTGTAAATTTACACAGGCACGACCATTCCAGTGGTGCGCGACCATTCCAGGGTGGTGCGCGACCATTTGGTCGCCTGCACAGAAAACTCACCAAAATTCATCCAAACTCCAAATTTCTCCAAATTTGCTCGGGTTTTTTCCAAGGTATGCCTCCTTTATCAAGTTTATGAGTGTGTCATGGTTTCAAAGGAGATTTATGGTCATGTTTTGTCATGCAAGAAAACAATGAAAAATAGGTTAAATGATGGTTGTTTTGCAAGCATATGCTTTGATAGTTTGTTTGTTTTTCAAGGTGATTTTTCCTTTATTCCCTTCCATTATTTTCCCATGTTAAATCACAAGTGTTAAAATGTCATATTCATTAATCATATTTGCAAATTAACCATACAAACCCTACCCCCAAATCCTATGAAACCCTAACCCCTTCTAAACCATTTCAAACCCTAATTTTTTACCATGTTATATGCTCAAAACCTAAACACTAGTATACACAACAAAGTAAAAAGGAAAACATTGTAAAAAACAAAAAGAAAAGTGATGACAAGGCATGCACACAAGAAATTGTAAAAACAGTGAAAATTACCATTTGCATAGCCTTAAAAAAAAAATAAAGAAAAATGTCATCTTGCTGTATGATGTCAAAGGTTACAAGCTGTGTAAAATTCATGATAAAATTCATTAAAGGTATCAGCTGCTAGTTATCCAAAAAGAGCAGTCTTGCTGTGGTTAGAGTTTGCAGTAACATGGTATCATCTCCCTTTCCTAGAACTCTGTTTTTCCCTATCTATTCCCTATATTAAAACCCTAATTCAATTGCATTTCCCTTCATGCAAAACTCCTTATGCAAATTGAATGTCCCTCCCTACGATCAAAGCACACAGTGAAACCCTAATTCCCCATGGTAAAAGCATGATGAAGCTGCCACTGTCCTAAATGAATTGCTGTTACGAAAATTAGTTGGCAGTGATTATTAAAAGGGTTTCATTTTCCCCCTAAACCTAATTCCTAATATCCTCTCTTTTCCCTAATTCCCAAATTACCAATTCCCTCTCCCTTCCATTGTAACATAATCACAGCAATCCCCTCTCCCTTCCTCTTGCAATCAAATACCCTAACTCCCTGTTTCCCAAAGCATCAAATGGCCATTCCAAAAGTTATAAAAAACAGAGTATGCTCCTCAAGGACATGCAAAAGCAAAATGAAATGAGCTGCCTGTTACTTGTACATAAGTGATGCTGCCCTATCCCCTATGCCCATGACATCCTCCCCTCCATCATGAAGATTTTCATTGTCCTTTCCCTTGATGCTTAAAAAACACAGTTTCCCTAAATAAAGTATTGATTTGCAAATGTTGAAAGATGGAATGACATGTTTAGCATTATGTGATGTTTTCCTTCAAAATTCCCTGCTTATATATATTTTTCCCTTTCCTATATGTAAATTCCCTCCCCTAACACGTCCCTCATGATGTTTCCCCTTGAAAACAGCATACTTCACAGCATTTTGCAGGCAGGGCAGTGGTCATTTTGACTTGTTTATTCCACCTTGCTCAATAACAACACCATGTCAACTACTGAGACTAATGAGCAAGGTGATGACCGATCATCATCTTCTGAGATTGAGACACAGCGGAGGCCTCGTAGGGGAGGCAAAGGTGGTCACCACAGGAGAGAAGAGCCCACATCATTGACAGAGTTGCAGGCTTGCCCATTGGCAGTGGCTTGTTTTCAGCACATGGCTTGTTATCAGTTTTGTGAGAGGCTGTCACACATTCAGCATCACAGAGAGTTGGCCCGGTTGTTTGTCCTACATCTCCATGACAGGCAGGTCACCCTTGCAGGGGTGAATTTTGTGTTTTCTCCAGAGGCTATCTCAGAGGCTACCGGGATACCCAATGTGGGTGAGGTGTGGCCGAAGCGCAAGTGGCTGGATCTAGTATACTATGAGCCATATGTCAGGCCTACACATGTGTGTAACTTGACAAGGAACTTTCCTATCAAGTTCCTCCGAGCAGAGTATGTAGATATCATGAGACTCATTATGCACTACTTCACATGCGAGGGGAGATTCTCACGGGTAGGTCCTGGTCATATCCGCATGCTAATGCACTTCACCAGAGTGAGGATGATGAACATCTCAGCATACTTATTTCACGACACTCAGAGGATGGTCTCTATCTTTCAGAGACAGACCCTAGTACAGCAACTTCGGAGCCTATGCCATCATGGTATTATTCAGCTAGTAGTTTCCTATCAGCTGAGCCAGCAGGGCATTCCTTGGGAAGATTTTATCTCCCGAGAGTTTTTTACACAGCCACATCCAGAGCCAGAGGCAGTTCACGAGGAGGGAGGGCCATCACATCAGCCCGAGACTAGCATTCTGAGACAGATGGCTTCTTCTCCTAGGGTCACATATCAGAGAGGTCATAGGACCTTATTTGCAGCAGCTCGACGAGTACTTTCTCCACAGCCGGTGGAAGGGGTCTCGTCATCATCTTCAGAGCAGCGAGTGTTATCTCCACACCAGGTGGAAGGGGCCTCGCTTTCTTCATCGTCACAGGCAGTACGAGAGGGCAAGCAGCCCATGGTTGAGGATGAGGCAGTTGGCGAGGCACATGATGATTTCATTGGTCGTGATGCCCGCTCTCCTCCTTCAGATTTTTATGAGATTATCAGGCAGAGAGAGGAGGAGAACCTCGTGTTGCAGCAAAAGCTCCAAATGGATCAATGGACCATCACTTATCTAGAACAGCGCACCAAACAATTAGAAGAAGAAAAAGAACTTGATGAGCTATGGAGGATCTGCAATGATCGAACTTTGAACCGTAGGAGGCCCGGTGACCCATTGCCTGCTGATCGGGAGTCCATGCTCATCAGTGTGAATGCACACTTGGAGAGATTGTTGGAGAAGGCAAATCGTGACAAAGAGCTGCTACGCAACATGAAAACACACTATTGGGCAAGATTGCATGTTTGCAAGGCTAAAATGAAAATTCTCCAAAGGAAGCTGTCAGAGGCCCAAAAGAAGAAGAAAAGGACAAACCCACTCCGTATCTTGGCTGAGGCATCCCTCACTCATCATGGTACTGATCAGCCTTGATCTAGCATCAAAATCTGAAAATTTTGAGAATTTTGGAGCATTTTGCAAATTTTTGGTAAAATTACAGGTTTTTCCCGTGGAATGGTCTCACCCCGGGTGAGACCATTTTGGAGGACTGCTCGGAATTTTGAAAACTTGGCATTTTTGGAAAGGGCATGCAAAGAGAAAAATTACCCATACTTGGGAGAAGCCTGATTTTGAGATTTGAGCCTCCAAAAGCTCAAAATACATCAAAAAAATGACTTTCTGCCCACTTTTTGAGTTGCAGAAAGTGACCTTGGGAGAAATGGTTTTTGAGGGGGAAAAACAACTCCAAATTCAGAAATTCCACTTGGGATGGAAAGTAGACAGACCAAGCTTTCCAATGAGCCATCTTGCACCTGATTTGGACCAGTGGAACCCACTCAAAAGTTGCTGCAAAGGGGCGCGACCATTTGAACAGGGGGCGCGACCATTCGAGCCAGCTTTACTAGAATTGACCTTTTTTGTCAAAAAACACTGTTTTGACTATGGTTGACCATTTTTACTTGTAGATGATGGATAAATGTAATATTTTCATGGCACTTTGATAGATTTTATCTCTCTTTACCCTTCTAGAAGCTTCCTTGATGTAAAAAGTGAATAATTAATGCATGAATCAGTTAGCTAAGTAATAGAGGCAAGTTGTTGGACTGCCTATTATCTAGTGCTTAATTTAGAATTAGTTCAAACTGCCCCTAGGAAGCTGAGCTCGACCCCTAGAGGTGGGGAAAGGAGTTAGATGGTCTAGATGGTCTATATTATGCTCTCTCCTTCTCATTTTCATGGTTGGACTCTTGTGGGAGAAACATTATTGTGTATTGTACATCTATTTCTGCAATTTAAGGAAAGGAAAGCCAGGGTTTTGCAGATTTCATTGTGGATTCTTGTGGATCATTGTGTTGATGGTGTGTCTTCTAATTGTTACTGTAAGTTTTTTTATGTGTTACATCTCTCTTTCTTTGCTGCTATTTGAACAAGATGAAGTGATAAAGTTTGAATTCATGCATGCCATGCTCAGCTTTTAATTCTGTTCAATATCTATGTTTTCCACTGTTTAAAGAGGATTCAAAGTCCTTGTTTGCCCTCTTTAACCTCCTCTCTTTCTTCCCTGATCACTCATCCAAGCCAAAGGCATCAGCACAAGTTCCTACCTTGCCCCAAAGAACCCCCTGCAAAAACTGAGCCCAATCCCCGCACCCTGAATTGCACTCCCTCCAATTGCCACCAAAAACCCCAAAAATCATTAAATCCAACCCCCCTATCAATTTACTAGCCTAAAATCTTTATTCTTAATTGGTCAACCTAATCATATTGAAAGATCTATCAAATCTGACCCGAGAGAGCCTTCTCATACCTCGTAGGGCTAGCTACGAGGTGAAATGGTTTGATGTAGCCTTGAGAGTTTGTCTATCTCAGTCTAGGTGAATTCCAAGCGCTAACAAAACCAACTCACAAAAAGATAGAAAAGATAGATGAATGCCTTAGAAATAAGCCTCTTCGAGGGGGAAACATCCTTTACATTACACAAATGAACAATTCTTGGATGATACAGATGACCTCCTTTCAATATATAGGAGTCTAAGGGGTCATAATATAATCAGAGCCGACATAACAATAATAATGTAAGGGCACAATAATAACAATAGTGGGCTTCTATGGGGCACAATAATAACAATATGGGGACTACATGGGTAGAACAATATAATAAGGGGGTTGTACTAATAACAATAAGGGGTTACACTAGTATTATAGGGACCTAACATGCCCCTCTCCTTCAAAAAGTGTTGTCCTCAACGCTTGAGTAGTTCTTGATTCTTTTGTATAAATTCTTGTCCTCCGATGTGGAATATTCAATGGGTAAGTTCTTCCACTTGATGAGATACTCTGAAATTGATCCATTTCGTAGCTTTTGATTTCTCAATTCTGTGACTGCTTCAGGTTCCAATATGATTTTTCCTTCCTTGTCAAGTTCTCGCAACACTGTTTGAACTGGGATCTTCTGCAACTTTTCAATGAGTTCCCACTCCTTTGGGCATATGGATATATATAAGGCCTGATGTTTGGAGGAAAACTTTGTGGAATCAAATGAATAGCATGATCGTGATCACGAATAGGTGGGAGGCCTTTGGGAGTATCAAATACCTTGGAATGATTGTCCAAAGCGTTTTGGAGATCTGGAGAAATACATGATTTCGATGTGGGATCCTCTAGTGAACATAATTACGCAATTACACCCCGTTGTTCTTCATTTAGAAGCTTTGTCATGCTGTTAGAGTTGGTTATCTTTCCAGGTTTTCCTTCAATACCCCTCAATTCAACTTCCTTTCCTTCCCAAAAAAAATTCAAGAAAAGTTCTTGAAAATTAAAATCTATCGTACCTAAAGATTGTAGCCATTGGACTCCTAGTAAAACATTAGCACCACCCATTGGAATGGAAAGCATTGGGCTATTCAATACATATTTTCCCATGGATAGCTTGATATTATGGCACCTTCCAGAGCAATTTATGGTTCCTCCACTTGTAACCATCACTTGACACTCCGGTGATGGATATAGGAAGCAATTCAATTCCTTGGCTATCTTAAAATCAATAAAATTATGGGTATTGCCCGAATCAATCAACACTCTTACCTTTTTCTTCTTGATATGTACTTCTATCTTGATAGTTTGAGGAGTGGTAATTACTTCCAATTCATTACAAGATATGGTCAGATTGATTTCTTGAGACTCGATTTGATCTTTCAATTCTTGAACATTTTTCATCTTGATATGTCCTTCTATATTGATAGTTTGAGGAGTGGTAATTCTTTCCAATGCATTACAAGATATGGTCAGATTCATTTCTTCTTTCTCGATGTGATATTTCACTTCTTGAACCTTTTTCTTCTTGATGTGTCCTTCTATCTTGAGAGTTTTAGGAGTGGTAATTCTTTCGATTGCTTTACAAGATATGGTCAGATTCATTTTTTCTTTCTCTGGGTTGGTTCCTGGTGTATATACTCTTCTTTTAACATTTCTTGATCCTTTTCTTCCTCCTCTCCGCAATCAATGTAAAATAATTTCTTCTCAGCACACTTATGACCTTTAATGTATTTGTCATCAAAATTGTAACAAAGCCCTTTTTTCTCTTTTCTTCCAATTGTTGTGGTATAACCCTTGTAGGTTGTGGAAGGATAGGAGAAAAGACACTTCCATCTTTATAGTTGTGAGGAGTAGACTTCCTTGTTGCCATAATTTTGCTTTCCACTTTGTAAGAAAGCCCTTTTTCTCTTTTTTCTTCCAATTGTTATGGTGTTTCTCTAAAGAAGGTGTTGTTCTTTGTATCCTCATAATGTGATATCATTTCCTCCACAAAAATTGACCACGTAACAAGTTGTTTACGAGAACAAAGCCCTTTATACCATAAAAATTGATCTGGTTCTAAATATGAAGATGAAATACATACCTTTTGTAACAGTGGCACATCATGTAGATCAAAAATATTGCTCCGTCTGTAGTATCCAATTTACTGGATCCTTTCCATCAAACTTCCTCATATCGCCTTTTCTTGATTTCAGGAGCTCGATCTTGAAATGACTACTTTCAAATCTCAAAGTTTTGAAATTGTCTCCTGTAGTAGCGCTCTGAGTCCTCTTTCTAATCTCGCAAGTCTGATCAGAATTTGATTCTCCAAGAAAGAGTTGTGCCCAATCTCCTAAGATGCCTTGATTATATAATGTTTTAGTAGAGCGAACTTGTATGACATGCCACGTGTCACTGTTTCGACCATCAGATCTGAAAACTATGAATAGAAAACTACAGTCCATCCTATTTTTGTAAATTCTTATGAAATTTCAATTTTTTGCTCAGAGAGAAAGTTATGACGGTTTTCCCAATGTCGCCTGTTTAGGATGTAATTCGAGAGTCTGCAAAAACCCTAACTTCCTCAGATCATATATCTGAAAATGTAGCAAGACAAGATCTGAAATTCAGCCGTCTGTGCAGAAAGATTTCTTCTCAAATGGGTTTTTTTTAAGCTTCTGAAACATCGCAGAAACATAGTTATAGTGAAAATACGACGATGACTTGTTTGGAGCAGTGAAACCTTAGAATCCAAAGCTCTGATACCAAATGTTATGAAACTAGCTCACAAAAAGATAGAAAAGATATATGAACGCCTTAGAAATAAGCCTCTTCGAGGGGGCAACCTCCTTTACATTACACAAATGAACAATTCTTGGATGATACAAATGACAAGACCTCCTTTCTATATATAGGAGTCTAAGGGGTCATAATATAATTAGAGCCGACATAGCAATAATAATTTAAGGGCACAATAATAACAATAGTGGGCTTCTATGGGGCACAATAATAACAATATGGGGACTATATGGGTAGAACAATATAATAAGGGGGTTGTACTAATAACAATAAGGGGTTACACTAGTAGTATAGGGACCTAACAGACTAATATATGATTGACTCACTATATGTTTGATCTGCTGGGGATGCATTTGTTGGAAAAACATTGTGTATTGATATGCTTATTGGAAGGATTGTGATGTGAGATACAAAGATTCGTGCAAATGTTTTTGAGGCTGTTATAAGGGTTTTTGCATGGAATTTCATTGTTAATTTGTTGTTGTATTAGAGAAATACTTGCACTGAGTTGTTGCGGGGACCTATAAATGGCACAAAGAACAAAAATTTGGCAAAGGAAGAGATTTGTATGGCGATGGTTGTATGCAAGTTTTAAATGAATGCACTCAGTACCTAGGACACAGGTTTATTTACTTAGATAAAGGCTTTTGAATTTGATGTGTATAATGGTGTTGCTTGTCCTTTGAAATTGTATGATGGATTGGAGTGACTGTACTAATGAAGTTGATGAATGTGATGCTTCTACATGTTCTTTGAGATTGCATTGAGTAGGGTCATATGGTTTCCTGTTGCAAAGGTGGAGGCTTCCCATCATTTTCTATATTGAACAAGAATTCAATATTAATTGATATCTTGTGCTTGTAAATTCCTATGATGATGCTACTTTGAGTTTTTTGTTGTTTGAATTATATATATATAGTGATTGTAGGGAAGGAATGAATTGGAGTTATGTATTCAGCTAAATTAAGAAATTTGTATTATGCTAGTTCTTTCATATGAGAATATTATGTCATTAGGGGCTTGGAAGAAAATTATATTGCTATTTTTATCTATGTTATTGATGCCATGTTGGGTATGTTTATGTTGAGGTTTATGTGAGAGTCCTATATTTAGATGTATTGAGTTATTATGATTTCTTTCGAGATTAGTGTGCTCATGATTACAAATGGAAGATGTGTTTTACATACAAGAATTATATTTGTTGCAGAAAGGGTTCTTGAGAGATACTTTGCTGTTGATTGTAAGGGTAACCTTGATAAGTATGTTGATGATATATGTTCAGAGAGTTTGGCTTGGAATTTGACAATATTAATGAGCGCCTAGGGTTTGATTGTCTATTGAGCATATTTGTTTGTTGATCAGAGATTCATTACAGAGAGGTTTTGATATCTTGTTATTGAAATTGAGCATAATGGTTTATGTGGGTCCATTTTGAAAATTGGATGAAACGTGAGTTGTAGGATTTGAGTTCTCTTTCAGTGAGGTGGATCCACTATGAAATATTTTGAAACACGATCCACAAAGGGTCGGAGGGTTAGAACCTTATGTTAGGGAGTGGTAGCTTCCTTTTGGTGGTGGCCGATAAAATTGATCAGGTTGTGGTGGCTTCCTTCTAGCAGTAGCTAAAGAAACAAGAGGAGGTTGTAGGTACCAATGAGTAGGATCTTGTGCGCTAGTAAGAGTCTATGCCAGTGCATGACGTGATAAGAGATTCTCTTTGTAATAGGAAGAAGTCAGAGACAACGACAACAATTTTTTTTCCAAGTTGGGGTTTCCACCTAATATACAATGTTCATATTAGTATATGTGTTGATGATGGGTTGCATTCAAATGGTAAATTTCATGGGATTATAATTAACTGGTTTGCATGGTTTGCTCCTCATGCTTGGATTTGCTGCATAATGTGTTTTGATTTAAATGATGGCTCAATTAATATTGCAAATAAAAGTATAAAATAAGTAAAATTTGATCTAGCATGAAATATTAATTCACCCCCCCCTTAGTATTCCCAAAATCCCATACCAGGGATTATGTCCCTTTATAATCCTAGTATAATACCCAAAATCATGTCTATCCTTGAATTGATACAACTATGGTTAAGGCCTAGTCCATTAGGTTCTCATCTACCCAAACAAAACATATAAAGACAATCCTTTTATTGAAAAGTTAGTTTTCTTAACTTCAATCCCTGAGGTTAACCTATTTACATTATTGTTAGTTCTTCTTTCCAGCAACACCCACTAATAGTCTTCTTTTGGCATAAGGTATACTCATTTAGATCTATGCTTCCATAAAAACATGTAGTCAGCACATTTTTTCCTTGTTGTATCAACACTAGACCTTTCTACCTACTCTCCCAAGAAATTAACAACCTTCATACCTCCTTTACCTTTCTACTTCAAAACTATTGATGATGCGAGAAATCCTTCAACCAAGGGGGTTTCCCTAACGAAAAGTACCAATTAGAATTCACACCATTTGGTGTGGGATCTGTTCTAGAAATAAGGTCTGACTTCCATATATTCTTAGATATTTTCCTTGGCTACAATGTTCAGCACAAGATAGTGACACTGTTATGAAACCAACTCAAAAAAAGATAGAATGGATAGATCAATGCCTTAGAATTCAGCCTCTTTGAGGGGGAAACCTCCTTTGCATTACATAAATGAACAATTCTTGGATGATTCAAATGACAAAACCTCCTTTCTATATAGGAGTCTAAGGAGTCACAATATAACCCAGCCGACCTAACAATAATAATATAAAGCCACAAAAATAACAATAGAGGGATTCTATGGGGCACAGTAATAACAATATGGGGACAATAGGGGCACAACAATATTAATAAGGGATACAACTACAATAGTAATGGGGTAATCACTAGTATTATAGGGACCTAACATGCCCTTCTCCTTCAAAAAAGTGTTGTCCTCAACGCTTGAGTAGTTCTGGATGCTTCTGTATAAAATTTTCATCCTCCCATGTGGAATCTTTAGCGGATAAGTTCTTCCACTTGATGAGATACTCCAAAATTGATCAATTTCGTAGTTGTCGAGTTCTTGTTTCTGTGACTGCTTCTGGTTCCAATATAATTTTTCCTTTCTCGTCAAGTTCTGGCAATATTGTTTGAACTGGGAGCTTGTCGCCTATAACCTTCCTTAAACATGAAACATGGAAAACTGGGTGCAATCGAGAAGTTGCAGGAAGCTCCAATTTGTAAGCCATAGTACCAATCTTTTGCAACACCTTGTACAGACCAAAATACTTTGGTGATAATTTATTATCCTTCTTAGCTTGCTTGAGGGACATTTTCTTAATGGTTGTAGCTGTAGGAATACCCAATCACATACATCAAAATTTCTTTCACTGCGATGTTCATCTGTCTATTGTTTCATTCTATTGTGTGCCAACACGAGGTTATCCTGTAAGAGTTGGAGGACTTGTTATTGATGTTTGATGTGATGTTCCACTGCTTGAACCTTAGAATTTTCTCTTAAATATGATGTGATGGATGGTGGCTGATATCCATAAGGTGCCATAAATGGGGTCATTTTTGTTGCTGTATGGAAGGAAGTGTTATACCACCATTCAGCCAGAGGCAACCATTTGACCCATTGTGTCTATTTATCGGATACAAAGCAACGAAGATGTCCTTCCAAACATTTGTTTACTATCTCAGTTTTCCCATCAGATTGAGGATGATAAGATAATCTATGAGCTAACTGAGAACCAAGACAAGAAAATAATTCTGTCCAAAAATTTCGAGTGAAAATGGGATCTCTATCACTTACAATAATCTTTGGGTTTCCATGTAGCTTTTGAATTGTTTCCATAAATGCAGTAGAAACTGTACTGGCTTTAAATGGATGTGATAATGCACAAAAGTGTGCATACTTGGTAAGTCTGTCAACTACCACCATGATGACACTCTTTCCCTCAGACTTGGGTAAACCTGTGATAAAATCCATTGAAACCTCCTCCCAATGTTGGCTTGGAATGGATAAAGGTTGTAATAGACCCGGTGTATTAATTGTTTGAACTTTATTTTGTTGGCAAACCAAACATTCCACCACAAACTTTTGAATATCCGATTTAAGGCCATCCCAAGAAAATTCCTTCTTAACCCTATGGTAAGTTTTTAAAAATCCTGAGTGCCCTCCTAAGGGAGAAGTGTGCAATTCCATAAGAATATTTTGTTTTAGTTGGGAATTCTTACAGAGGTATAAGCGATCTTTGTACCATAACGAATCATTTTTCCAGCTAAATGTATCAGATGTATTGAAATCTTGTTGTAACTTTCGAATAAGTGCCCACACTTCTTCATCATTCTTCTATTCCTCCTTTGATTCATTTATTCAATCTGGTTGGATAATAGAAATGGCGCACAACAATGCTTCCACATCCTCATCCTTTATTGAGAGTGCATCTGCCACCACATTTTGCATCCCTTTTTTGTAGATGATTTCAAAGTCATAACCCAACATCTTTGTGACCCACTTTTGTTGCTCTTCAGAGGATAATATTTGTTCTAAAAAGTGTTTAAGGCTATCATGATCCGTTTCTACCTTGAAGTGTCTTCCCATTAGGTAGGGTTGCCATTTCTTAATTGCATGGAGTATTGCCAACATTTCCTTCTCATAAATAGCTTTGTGTAAAAACTTTCCCTTGATTGGACGACTTTCAAAACCAATGGGTCTTTCATCTTGCATTAAAACAACACCAATTCCATTTCCTGAAGCATCACATTCCACAATAAATGTTTTTGTGAAGTCCGGTGTAGCTAAGACCGATGCTTGGCACATTTCCTCTTTAAGATGTTCGAAGGCCTTTGTTGCTTCTGGAGTCCATGAAAATGCATGTTTCTTCAATAATGTTGTTAGAAGTGCTGCTATTCTCCCATAATTCTTAGAAAACTTTCGATAATAACCTGTTAACCCGAGAAATCCTTCCAAATGCTTTATGGATGTGGGGATTTTCCATTCCTTAATGGCTTTAATTTTTCTAGGGTCTACCTTAACTCCTTCATGAGATACAATATGACCCAGATATTCCACCTCTTGTACTCCAAATAAGCATTTGGATCTTTTTGCATATAATTGTTTCTCCTCCAACAGTTGTAGCACCCTATCAACATGTTCAACATGATCCTTCCAAGACTTGCTGTAGATTAGTATATCATCAAAAAATACTAACACAAATTTTCTAAGGAAGGGTTTAAAAATGGAATTCATCAAACCTTGAAATGTAGAAGGTGCATTGGTAAGGCCAAAAGGCATGACCAAAAATCCATAATGACCCTCATGAGTTCTAAATGTTGTAATTGGAATGTCTTCGGTCTTCATTATGATTTGATGATATAATCCGGAATGGGAAACTTATCTTTAATAGTGAGCTTGTTGAGCTCCCTATAATCCGGACACATGTGCCATGATCCATCCTTCTTGTGCACCAATACTACTAGAGCAGAAAAAGAACTTTGACTAGGTTGAATTATACCCGCCTCTAGCATTTCTGCAACCATACGTTCAATTTCACTCTTTTGGGCATAGGGATATCTGTAGAGCCTGATGTTTGGAGGAACACTTCCTAGAATCAGATGAATAGCATGATCCTGATCACGAATAGGTGGGAGACCTTTGGGAGTCTAAAAAACCTTGGAATAATTGGCCAAGACTTTTTGGAGATCTGGAGAAATAGATGATTCCAATGTGGAAACATCTAGCGAACATAATTGTGCAATTACACCTCTTTGTTCCTTTTTTAGAAGCTTTTTCATACCGTTAGAGCTGATTATATTTCCTGGTTTCCCTACAATACCCCTTAATTCAACTTCCTTTCCGTCCACAGAAAATTTCATGAAAAGTTCTTGAAAATTAAAAGTTATTGTACCCAAGGATTGTAGCCATTGGACTCCCAGTACAACATCAACACCTCCCATTGGAATGGAAAGCATTGGGCTATTCAATACATATTCTCCCATGGATAGCTTGATATTATGGCACTTTCTAGAGCAATTTATTGTTCCTTCATTTGTAACCATCACTTGACACTCTGGTGCTGGATATAGGAAGCAATTCAATTGTTTTGCTATCTTACAATGAATAAAATTGTGGGTACTTCCTGAATCAATCAACACTATTACCTTTTTCTTCTTGATTTGTCCTTCTATCTTGATGGTTTTAGGAGTGGTAATTACAGCCAGTGCATTAAAAGATATGGTCGAATTCATTTCTTCTTTATCTAGGCTTTGTTCCTAGAGTGTATCCTCTTCTTTTGACCTTTATTGCTCCTTTTCTTCTTCCTCTTCACAATCGATGTAGAATAATTTCTTCTTAGCACACTTATGACCTTTAGTGTATTTGCTATCACAACTGTAACAAAGCCCTTTTGCTATTTTTTCTTCCAATTAATGTGGTGTCAACCTTATAGGTTGTGGAAGACTAGGGGCAACAACACTTCCATCTTTATAGTTGTGAGTGGTATGCTTCCTGGTTGCCATAATTTTGCTTTCCATTTTTCTTGCTAAATTGAATGCCTTCTCTGATGAATCAGGTTCCCACAGGCGAACATCATGTTGGATATTATCCTTTAAAATCCCTATGAACACATCAATCTTATGCTCCTCTGGAATATTTTTTACCCTTATGTTCAATTTTTGGAACTCCTGAATGTGCTCCATTATTGAACCCTTTTGTTTGAGACTTATCAATTGGCTAAAAAAAGTGTTGATTTTTGTATCCTCATAATGTGTTGTCAATTCTTCAATAAAAATTGCCCAAGTGATAATTTGTTTACAAGAGCAAATCCATTGATACCATACAAACTGATTTGGTTCCAAATATAAAGTTGCAATGCGTACCTTTTGTGTGTTTTGCACATTATTGAGATCGAAAAATTGCTCCATTTGTAATATCCATGTTGCAGGATCCTTGCCATCAAACTTCCTCATATCAATTTTTGAAATATGGTGGGTCTTTGGTCCAACATTAGAGTCTATGAAATCATGATTAACATTTCTTTTGTTCTCATCATGAGTTTCCTTTACTACCCTTTCACCATTAGTAAGCATTTTTTGTAGAAACTTTGTCAAATCTGTCTTCAAATCTTCCATGCATGTCTTCAAATCTATCTTCAAATCATCCATATTAGCTTCCATGCCATTCATCTTAGCTTACATTCCCTTTATCTTAGATTCCACGCCATTTATCTTAGATTCCAAGCCATTTATCTTAGCTTCTGTGAGTTTTTGTGAGAGTGACATTTGTTGCACTTGGTCTTGTAATTTTGATATATCATGTAGCATTTCTTTATCTTCTTCATGAGTCATGCTAGGGCTTTCAAGTTTCTTACTAGGTGTTTGAATTTTCTTTCCTCGGGGCATCAGTTACCGATAATAATGATCTACTATGCCCATTGAATTCTTCAAAATAATTTTTCAAACCAAGCTTAAGAAAAAATCTAAAAAAAATATACACACCTTTTTTCACTTTGTAGGAGCTCGATATTTCCTCTGATGTATCTCTGTAATTTCAGATCATCCAGTTCTAAAATTGTGACTTGCAGTATTCCTTTGTGTCCTCTTTCCAATGCCACTAGTATGATCCAAATTGGATTCTCCAAGGAAGAGTTATGCAAAATCTCCCATAGTGACCTGATTATAGACTATTTCAGTAGAGCAAAATTGTATGACGTTCCACGAGTCACTGTTTCAAACTTTTTCTCTAAACATTATATATAAGAAACTATAGTCCGTCCTCTTTCTATACCTTCTTACGAAATTTTAATCCAATGCTCAGAGAGAAAGTTATGACGATTTTCCCCAGGTCACATGTTTGGAATGTAATTCAGGAGTGTGCAAAAAGACCAACTTCCTCAGATCATATCTCCGCAAATATAGCACAAAAAGCTCTGAAATTTGGACCCAAGATTCAGTACGGTTTCTTCTCAAATGGGTTTTTTTTTAAGCTTTTGAAACATCGTAGAAAAAAGTTATAGTGAACATGCCACGATCACCTATTTGGAGCAGCGAAACCCTAGAATCCAAAGCTCTGATACCAAATGTTATGAAACCAGCTCAAAAAAAAGATAGAATGGATAGATCAACGCCTTAGAATTCAGCCTCTTTGAGGGGGCAACCTCCTTTACATTACATAAATGAAAAATTCTTGGATGATTCAAATGACAAAACCTCATTTCTATATATAGGAGTCTAAGGAGTCACAATATAACCCAGCGGACCTAACAATAATAATATAAAGCCACAAAAATAACAATAGAGGGATTCTATGGGGCACAGTAATAACAATATGGGGAAAATAGGGGTACAACTACAATAGTAATGGGGTAATCACTAGTATTATAGGGACCTAACAGATGCATAGGTAATTTCAAATTATAAGTTATTATGCCTTATGGAATGTTCAACTGTCAAAAGTATCAAGGTTCTTCTATCGAAAGGGGAGATAAAAATAAGAATTTTAAAGATAAGTAATAGCACTAATCTAGAAAAGACGCATGAGCATGTATATATGAATTAGTTCACATAGAAGTAATGATTGTTAAAACACATACAACACACCGTGAATAAGATAAGTACCAAAGCCATCGAAATAGTTCAGTTTCCTTAGTACAAATGAAAAAACATACACCAAAAAAATTCAAAGAATGGTCTTACAATATTGATGACATATGCATGAAAGTGGGATGGCTTAATGAGCTTTTGAATTAAGCAAAAGTTCAAAGATACATACAAATACTAAACAACACTAGCCCCAATAGTGAAGCGTTAGAGCAACCACTTGCTCCTCCAAAAGAACTATTTTCCTCTCTATTGCCTGGTAGGAGGAGGCAAGGTGAAAAGTCATTTCCATGAGCTATGAGGGTGTATATATAATAAATGTCATGACCATTCACCTCCCATGTTACTCTTTGAATACTCTCATGATTGTTTGCCTTCTCTATGACTCTTTGACTCCTTCATGACTTTTCACATTCTATGGATGACGCTTGATATTCCACTTTACGTTAAATTTCTCATGTATTGAAATTACATAATCCATAAATGATGTGGCAAATGATGACTCATGAAAAGACATCACATGACATTGATGACATGGACCGCATGATGATATGGAAATTTCAAGTCACTCTTACTGCTACTATATTTGAGTCTTCTTGAAAGATGGAACATGTTGTTCTTCTTCCTCCTCCATAAGTTTTGAAGGTGGAGAGTCTTCAATGTGATATTCATTTCTAGTTGCTATCACAGTCAGGTCTCTCTCTTTTTTGGCTTGATTGATCAACTTTTCTTTGCACCTACAAAGGTGTCTTCTAGAATGGTATCCTTCTTCATCTCCTTCATCATTTTGATGTCATGACATGAAATGATACCTACAACTGAAATCCACTCATGACAAGACAAAATCCATTCGATAAAATGTTATTATAACATGCTTCAAGATGATCCATTAGCTCAGCTGGAACCGGGTGACAAATTGAGACATAGGTTCAAGGATTGCCTAGTTGTGCAACTCGGGAGGTCAGGGGTCACAACTGAGACTTGGGACTACACATTGTGTAGTTCACGTAGGCCAAGGCTTGTCATCTATGCAGTTGCGGGGTTCAAGAGGTCAGATTAAGGGCTTGAGGTTTGAAGTTTCCCAATGCGCAGTTCTGAAGGGATAAAGGCCAAGGGATTACATAGTTTAAGAGGTTAAGGGTCAACATTGAGCCTTGATACTGTGCAATGCAGAGTTCGAGATGGAATAGAAAAGATAACTATGTAGTTGAGGGGCTCAAGAGGTCATGTGAGAGGTTTGAGGGTTGAGGTTTCCAATTGTGTAGTTCTAGAGCGACAGAGGCCTAGGGCCGACGTAGTTGCACAATTCAAGAGCTTAAGGTTGAGGCTTGTTGCTTGAGATTTCATAATGTGGGGAGGAGACTAAATAAAGGTAGAGAATGCAGAATGTGTAGTTTTGGAAGGCACAAACTATGCATTACACAGTGTTAGGAGGCAAGGTCTAATATTGAGGGCTGAGACTATGTAATGCATAGTTCAAGAAGGCTGAGTGAAGCCAAGTTACTTGGTTGGGATTTTTTTCCAAATTTGGCTAAGTGTGGGATAAATGAGTCCAAAGTGAACAAGAACAAGACTTGAGAATGATCACATACTTAGAACAGATTATGATGCAACATTGATCACTCAGAATGCATGAATAACATACTTCCCTCAATGCGACGACCTTGTGATGGCTTAGCCCAAGTGCAGTAGAAAAGGTACACTTTGCAATGAAAGTGATGAAACTTGTGCAACAACAATTAAAACTTTGGGAATGAGTGCGATACATGTATACATGATAATAATTACTCATTAACACCAAGTTTAACTGTTGAAACAAACCAAAAATACATATGTGCGATGTCGGAAGCTTGTCATGCTAAAAGATGACACTTGCAACAGTAAGAGGAAAGTGAAAACAACACTGGTAAAATGTGAAAGATATTGAAAAGGACACATGCTAGGAAAAATATAACATGAAAATGACACTTATAAAAGTGAAAACAAGAAATAGTGGCAATCATAAAGATGAAAGTGATACTTGCAAAATCGAAGATGTGCAAAAGCAATTGTTGGAAAAACTCATCGAAATAAAAGAACAATCACAACAAAAAGTTAAGGAATATCAATGAAAGTGCGCACTGACTGTCAACATACGTTGAATATTTCATAACCACTATATTTTTTGACTTGTGCCATGCCTATTCAAGATTGCGTAAAATAGTGCACTCATGAAATTCTTAGATATTGAGTATGTGTGAGTAGGTGACTTTGACACTTACAACTGAGAAGAATACTGGAATACTTAAAAATAATCGAACAACCATAAAGTGAGTATGGAATGAATGATCCAAAAATCCATAGTAGGCTCCAAAATTCAAGGGTAGATGAAATATTGGAGGGTGTTTGGCTAAGGGACAACACTTGGAAACACACTGGCAGAACTTCAACATCTCTACCTTGGTCTAATATTTTGTGCAGGGCCTATTTTTTCAAGAAGTATTGATTTATCATACATATTACTCTGGCTTCCCACCTAGCCTAGTTATAGATATAGTGCCCTCCATCTCTTTCTAAGTTGAATACTTTCATAAGGCCAACGACATCACAATGTTTCAAATCAAGAAAATGGTAATGTTATTTGCGATCTTAGGATATTCAGAGTATAGTTTTTCATCTCTCGTGTTTCTCTGCTTCCAGAACACTTAGATAGTACCTTGAATGAATCACTTCAGGAACACAAAAATTGCTTCGTTGTTAGTCATCCTAGGTAGGACATTGATGGATTTTATTGCTTCACCTCCCTGCTTAGGAAGCCTTCTCTTCTTTCACCATTTATTCAGTTATTTTATATAAAACTTTGCATCAACAATTATTTAGAAATTGTTGCATCTCAGTGAATAGGTGAAGATAGGAGATTGTTATCTATATCAGTCATTTACAAAAATCAGAGTTTATATCTCAGAGTGCCACCACATAATTTTCCCAAGTACCTTCCAATGAAGATATTTTAATTGGAGTACATCAGGAAAATAATACACTCAAAGAGCATTCATTTTATGGCAGCTAAGAAGAAGTCTAAATTTAGAATTAAGACACAGATAGGACCTTTTATATGTAACAGAAGAGTGGAAAGAGAGGAAGAATACCTCCTGTTGAAATAGATGAATTTCCCTCTTAACTTTACATGGTCTTATGACCCCTTTGGGGTAATTTCTAAGCTAATATTGGAACATAAGGAAACTCCCTATGTGCAGAATCAAATAGCAGACATAGAGAAGTACATGAATCAACAAAACTGGGTAGAGAACACATTGCAGGAGGTCGGAGAGCAGGTTCTTTCCAGGACTGCCTCAGAGACTCCTATACCCAGAGAAAACATGGAGAAGAGACCGAGAGAGGAGGACTCTCCTTCGGTCACAGAAGTACCACCCAAAGAATTCAAGATCTATACAAATAATAATAAGACAGGCTCTAAGATAGACTTCCCACTACTGGAGGAAACACAAGGTACCATTGTGCTCTCTGGACTTCAAAATTTGAAGTTTGACAGTAGTACCACCGATTCTCCATCATCCTTGACTACTAAAGAGACTCTAGCTACAACACCTCATACACCGGAGACATTCACAGAACAAAGACACTTGGATATTTTCCAAAGGTATAGAGAAACTGAATAAAGGAACGAAGCCCTCCATGATAACATCTATGCTCAATTCAAGAAGCAGTCTTCCTCAATCCAGAACATGCTCATTTCAACCTATGACACAGAGAAGGGAAGAATGCATATGGAATTCTCACAGGTACAGGTTCCACAACCAAAATCAACAACTAATTTCAAGTAGACTACCTTTGAGTTTGAGGTAAAGGATGTTCATCCTTTGGATCATATGGACATGCACAGGAAAACATGAGAAATGGTCTACTCAAATTTCACACAAACTTCCCTCACTGCTTCCAAACTATAGTTGTATTTGAACAACGTTCAGTCTCAGCTCAAACTAGAGAAAGTTTCCTCTCTTGCTAAAGACAAAAGAATTAAAAAATTGGAGGAAATGTTGATTAAAGCAGGTTTTGATATTGGTAATTCAAAACCCATGGAGGAGATAATTAAGAAGAAGAATGTTGATATAGAATCTCTAAGGAAGCAATTAAAGTTGTACATGAATGAAGATCCCCAAGTAAAGGATTTAGGAGATACATAGTTACAGAAAGAAGAAATGTTGATCAAAGAGAAGAATCATAGAGATGGACAAGTTGATCAAAGAGAAGAATCATAGTTCTCAACTATCATTTGTTCCTCTTGATGCAGTGCCAATTGCATCCCTACTTAAAATAGATATCCCTACAACAACTAAAACACCAGGAACATCTTCCTCTGCAGCACCTCTTTCTCAAATGCAGATGATTCAATTAAGTTGGCCCAATCCATGGAAAACATGTCTATATAGGGAGAAGAAATAAATAAATTAAGACAGGATATGAAGACCCTATAGGGGCAGAGCAATATATATGAGAATTCTCTCATGATAGAGATGCAGAAATCCCATATATTATCCTAGAGATTGCAGAAGACGGAAAAAGACACTGCCATGGGTAATACCTTGGCCAATGTCAAATAAAATATTTGTAAATGGATCAATGAAGATATGACAGATATTTTTCCTCCAATAAAAATCATATTTGAGAAGTAGGAACTGATTGAAAGATCTATTGAACCCATTGAAGAAGTCAAAATATAGTTGGGTGAGAAACCCAGTGAAGTTACTGAGCTCATCAAGTTCCTCAACTCTAAAAATCAAAAGAAATTATAAGAGATGGATATTGAAGATAGAACATAAACTATATTGGAGGTAAAAAAGGTGCTAAATAAGAGAAATTTGATGAGGCATCTTGAAGAAAAGTGTCAGATTCTGGACATTGGCATATGAATATTTTTTAACGAGCTAGAAGCCCTCTACAAAAAGGGACTTCCTAATTTATTAGTAATACATGATAAGCTGAATACGTGGTTTGATTACAGTGAGAAATTGATGACCAAAGCTAAAGACAGTTCTAAAGTTATAGGAGGAAAAAATAGAATGACAGGAAAAGCATTCTTGGAAGCGTTGGCATATGACCTTGACATCCACTACATGATTAAGAATATATTTATCTCTAAATTGAGTTTTGCTAAATACATTGAAGTGGACGAGGTTTACAAAAAGTTACTAAAGACAACTATTCCTAGTGATCAACATTGGGATAAATTATGTGAATTACTGGAGTAAGTAGGGGATTTGGTTGTACAACTCTACATCAACAACACAACTTCGAAGGGCCAAATAGTCAACAATTCCACAAATTTAGTGCCAGCACTTCAGACAGTTCAAATTTTCTTAAATTTTTGTATTAAGTTAGATAGATTCAGTTTAGGAATTCCTAAATACATTGTAGTCAATTTTGATAGGATTTTTTTAAATATCTTATATATACTTCTCTTTTTGAAGTAACAAGGGTTGATTGTTGCGTGGATTTTTGCATTCCAGAATGCTATTGTACTTTTTTCGTTTGATGGGCTAATCAGTAATAAAAAGTACATTCTTCACAAGATTCATGTGTTAGACTATCTGGTGATGTGATTCTCCCACTGCTAATGTGTTATTTCCTTGTTTCCATGCTTATGTTTTTTGAAATTCGAATTATTTTACAGAAAGTTGGTGAACAGAATTTGTTGAAAAATACACTCTAATTCTGACCGTAGATAATTTCAATGTTCTGTTTTTTTTATCATGTTAAGGAATTCTTAATTTCTCTTTAACTTCAGTTGAAACTATATATTTTCTCCCACTCCATTTCATTTTAATGTAAAGGATCCATTTAGTTTAGCTGCCTTGCCCTGTGAAACTTTCTTTTTAAAAACTGAAATAGACCCCTTATAAGCTGTAGACTCCATAACCTAATGGAAGGTTTAGTCACTTAATCAACCTATCAATTTAAAATCAAACTTGTAACACTCATAACTAGCCTTATATCTAAATACAAAAAAGTTAAATTTGATAGAGAGAGGCCTCTCTGAAGCTGACAGGGCTAGATCCAAGCTTCCAAAGTGGTTTGTGGTTACCTTTGTGATTTTCTTATAAAACCTTGGAAAATTACAAAGTGCTAACAGGTTAGAAGAGGGATCCCAACTTATTTAGATTAGAAGAGGTTGTCCCTTGAGAGGAGAATATATAAAACCTATGATATTGGTTTTCTCATTAAGATTGTCCCCTTGTCCTTCTCTACTTGATTGTATTAGCGTGTAAAACATTGAAACATAAAGAACCAAGTATAAAAATGAGGCTCTTAAAGAAGATATGGGTGTCATGGTTTCACACAACGATCTACTTATGTAAGGATCATATTTTCCATCAAAACATCATCAACCAAAAGGTATGAACCAAGAAGAAGAAGGAGTAAAGGTTAGCCAAATTTTACAGTGTCACAAGGCCCTTTTATATTTTTCCACATTGTCTTTTGAGCTGAAGGGAATATCCTTCATGCAAAGTCTTATTAAACAAAAAAATAAGAAGAGAAAAGACAAAATAAGGAAAAAAAACTAGAAAGACAAAAGAAATGGAGGCTAAATTGAAAACATTGCACAGGGAAAAAATTAGAAAACAAAAGAAAGACTACAAAAAGTGAGTGCAGAATGAATATGCAAGGGAAAATAATATACACCTAGACCTACTCCTAACCTAAAAAGCTAGAAGGTCAGGGTCATGTATAATGAAATGTCTAATATAGCCACCATATCTACTCCCGACCTGCATACAAAAACATACGAGCAACTAAAACATATATAAAACAAGATGAAAAGGAAAAGATAAGATCTTGAATATCTTACACAACAAATTGAAGGTATTTCTTGTTATTAGAAAGATATATCATAGCCACTACTTCTAACTAGCTCGCATTCTTACCTTTTTGATGAAAACCATAATTAAACAAACCTCGAAAACTTCTTGTGAATGTATAGTCATCTGTACTATACTCCTTAGCAAGCATAAGGAAAGATCGAAACTTTTTATATATGACGGGGCTTGCCAACTAAGATTTCTCCAACCATTCAAAGATGAGATTGTCAAATTCGAAACAATCCTCTTGAAAACCCTGAGCTCAATGAAAAGATGAATTTTCAATTAAAGGTATGAGATCAAGATGAGAATATTATGAGGGAAAATGACATCGATCATTTTTTGAAGTCCTGCTAAGATAGTGAAGACTTAACATGACCGTAATCAAAGGTTGAAGTTCCTCAACTACCTTAAAAGTATATGAATAGTGCGATAGACCATAAAGATAAAAGAATATAGAATAAATGTCATTGGATATGCTGGAGAGAAAATGATAAGTCAAATGAAAATTACTAAAGCAAGCATGATGATCATATGGACCAATTAGAATATGATATTCATGATTAGTAGACAAAAAAGATATATTAGTTTGAATAGTTTCACAAATGCTCTAAATAATAAAATCATCTTCCTCGCATGATGAATGTAACAAACCATTTGCTTGTAACTGGTTACACACTACACTAGCATCATAAGCATCGAAAGAAGTGAAAAGGAATGCCAGTACATGAAACTGGTCAGGGTACAATGAATGAAGGAGAATTTGATTCACCCAATAACTCATGCATTCACTAGCACTCATGAGAATTTCAGGTGTGATGAAGAAAAATATTAGTTATATAGAATTCAAAAGAAAAACCAGGAGTTGAATATTTTGAAATGCATATGATAGACATGATTCATTCAGCCAAATATTTTCTTTGAAATGATCAACTTCATAGTTCCATGCTTATATGAGAGGTACTTACTCCAAAACCAAGTTAAATACAAGAGCCTTGCATGGATATGAATCAAATAAAATAGAATCTCAAATATAATCATAAATCAAAGCTTGAAGGTTTGAAATACTATATCAAAAATACCAGACATCTTTCAAAAAGGAATTTACATCTAGTTAAACCATTCAAAGAAAATACTTTTGCCAGGAAAACCATATTTGACTTAGTTTGGCGATCTTACTAGAGTCACAAGGTCCTGACATAACCATCAATGGAAGTTGAAGTTCCTCGACTTCCTAACAAGTCCTAAAACTCTCAAGGATTGTAAGATTTCATTTTGAAGATTGAATTAGACCACACATGGTGTAGTGATAGCTACTTCCACTGATTTCAATAATACCACTACCAACCATATGGAAACCATCTCTGCCACTTATTTGATCATATTTTACAACTTCAACAACTAGATTGCTCATGTTGTAAGATTATTTTGATCGTAAATCTAGAGATGTATAAATCGAGGAATTTCATGAGAAAACTGGTTTGAAGAGTTGTTCTCATGAAAAATAGGATATCATAAGGGATGGAAAGAATACTTAATTATTTGATTGTTTTCTTTTTCATCATGGATAACCTCACTTATTTGTGTCAATTGAAAAGTTAACTCATCATATGAAGAACTTGAAAAGCATGGAGTATCTTCATCAAAGGTACATGTATCACAAATAGTAGGACACAAGGGACAGTGAAATGAAGAGGAATTTTCCATAAGAACATATTCTTTGGCCGAATCAGATTCTATATTTAAATATTTCTAATAAAGATATTCTCGAGTAACTGAAAGATCGGTTGGTGCACTTGGGCATTCATCATCGAATATGTCAACATGTTCATCATTATTATAGTGATTGTTGCCTAAGACTATAGATATAAACACATTGATTTCATTTGATTCACCACCAATATTAGGAAATTGAAAACCATGAAAGAATGGAAGAGAATCATCTTGACATGGGGGGTTTTAAAGAGGAAATATAGATCAAAAGTCACTTCACTTTCTTGCTCCTCTACCTATGTGGTGTGACTACCTTGTACCTGATTGCAATTTGAACCAAGAACTTGAAAATCAAGAGAGTGTGAAGAACTAGTTGGTGGAGAAAATTGATCAGGTGAGTCGCAGTACAAAGAGTCATGGCATCTAGATGATAGAGGATAACAAATGTCACTTGAAGAAGTAACAATTTTAGTGGAACTAGATTCAAGATTGAGGTTGAGAGCACTAATGTCATCTTAAGGAATGAAAGGATTAGTCTTCAATGTATGCTCCATGAATAATTCCAAGGTTTCCTCCATTAGACCTGAATCATGAGAGGTGGATGAATGTTGAAGAGAAAGACTGGTAAATTTTCAAAGTTCCCAACTTCAAAATTAATGCATATAGGCACCCCGATCGGTAGTAGAAAATGAGGAGGAAAAGGAACGAAATGAGTAAGAGGATCCTGCTTCAAAGTTAGAGATGTATCATTGTTTACAAGAGTTGGGGAAGAAAAAAAATCAGGAGGTTTATATTCACCGAGAAAATAGATATGAACCAAATTCCCAAAAGTTTGTTTAAATAAATCCTAATCTGTGTCTTCTTTATGAAATTAATAAAATAGGTGACGGAATCAATCAGATAAATCCTCAAGTGATTCATTAGTCTTCATTCTTAGTCGATCAATTCTTTTAAGAACATCCCAATAATCATGCCTATCAAATACTAAATGAATCTCCTTGATGAGGTGTTCAAAAGAGTGAATGAAAGTGGGTGGTATGGGATGAGCCTCATCATTGGGTAACTATATGGACCTTAATTTACCTCCTAGATTAGTCAAATCAACTCTTCTCACAATTTATTACATGTTTTGTTTATATTTTGTTTAATGAGATGAGTCAGAGTGAGATATTATGCCTAGTGGACTAATTTGCATTGAATGCAGGTGTGTAAGAGAACAACAGGGAATTTTGGCAAGATTAAGGGATGAAACTTGAATGGGACAAGGAAGTGAGATTGTAGGAGGTAAATCATCCTCATTTACTCCTCCCTCATTCGAATATTCCTCCATCAATCACACTAGCTCGGAGTACAAGCAACCAAGTCATGAAGATCAAAAGGCAGCAGAGCAAGTCACAGTCAAAGAGTTAATTTATCTCGAGTTTGGGAGCCAAGCCTGCTTAGATTTAAGGAAGTCGTTGTAGACTTCAATGGTATAGATAAAGAGTCCTAGAGCCTCATTAGGATTCGAATTTTGGTTGTAAAAACACTAGTTATTTTTGAGCTCCAAACTTCTCGAGGAAATTGCTATGTAATTTTCTGTTTTGATAATGAGAATGAGTTTTTTCTTGATCCAGAAAAGAGTTAAATCAGAGGGATGAAGCTCTTGGGTTAGGGCCCAAACCTAGCATAAAAGACTCCTCTTCTTGTGTCTATATTCTTAGATTGATTTCATAGATTCATGGTTAAATTGTCCTTACAAGTATTTCATTGCAAGCAGTGTAGATTTGATTAGTTTGTTTATTAGTTTTCTTCCATTTGTGCTTTACTTCAGCAGTAGTTTAGAAGAGATAAATGAACATCAAAAAGCTATCAATAGGTGTTTTTTCCTCACTTCTTCCTTCAGGGATAATGATTTGAGGAAAGGACTCCTATGCAGTCCCAAAAAGTCAGAATTCTAATTTCTCATAGAATTTAGAGTTTTCTGTAATTAAGCTAGCATTTGATCAATTTTGCAAGAGTAGGACCTAGTCATCATTTATTCCATATTTAGCCTTAGAGTAGATCTCATCAATGATTCCATCTTACTCTGCAAGTTTTCCTCATGCATAAAGTAGACAACTAACTCATTAAACCTTGTTTTCCTAGCTTATTCAAATTCCTGTTGTTTACATGATTTTTGGGTAAATATAATGTTTGATGCAGTGTAGGTGTTTCAGAAGTAAAGAGAGATCTTATAGTCAGCAACCTCCTTCCCACTTCATCCATTCATGATCATTCCTTGCTTTCACTAAGACCCTCACCAATTTGATCATTTTGCAAGGAAACTTCTCCAAGCATGCTGAAAAAATCCAACCATATCCATCCTTGGTTTTGAGTTATGAGTGATCCTAGACATTTTCTTACCTAATCCTTCCCTAAATATTCCATCACCTTCAACACCCGTCATTTTTCTCTCAGTTGTATCCTGTAGAAATACAAGGAATCCTATAGGTTTTTAGGACATCTTGTAGGTTTTCCTATAGTGAACTGTTTTGAGGCCGAATTGAGGGAAAAGCCTCTATGAAGCCAGAGAAGGTCACCTAAGGGTCTCCCAAACCTTCCAACCATCCACGAGCATCCCTAAGCCACCTGCCACATTCAAAAGAGATTAGATTTCACACTTTTCCATATAAAAGACAAAGAGAAAAAAACAGATTTATTTTAGCCATTTACATGCACAGTAGTAGATTGTTGATGTTTTTAGTTTACATGCTTAAGATAGTAGAATTTCATACATGTTAACCTAGCATTCTTTTTCAAACATAGTCTCTTAGCAGATAGTTAGAAAATGGTGAGTTTTTACCATTGGATTTCTGTCTTTTTCCTTACTGTAGTAGACAAGCTTTCTCTTAGAGTAGATTTCTCTTTCTCTCATCAGTAATCAAGCTTCCTCTGAATCCATAGAAGTTTGGCTTGAAAAACCCTAGTGGTCTCTCACCAGCTAAACAGTGACAAAAGGGAAACATCATCACTTTCACTTGTGTATACAACACTTTCACCTCCAAGTTTGTACGAACCCCGGGGTTGATAAAGTAAAGTTGGTAGCCCCAGGAGTTGCAACATTCTTGTTGCAATACTGGTGCTCATCACTTCTTGGTGCCATTGTCGGGGATGTGTCTAAGTAATATGTGATTATTGCTTTCTTTCTTCCATTTCTTATTTCTGATATTCTGCTATTAGTTTCATTTTTGCAAGAGTAATTTAGCTTGCTTCCTTTTCCATTCTGTATTTTTTTCTTTCCTTTCCATTTTGCATGTAGATTTCAATCAAGTAGTTAAATTTCTTTCATTTAGTTAGTTTTTATTCAATCTACAATTTCAATTCTACAATCACTTTCAAATTATGAAAATATAAAAAATGAAACAAAAACATTTTTTTCATGCCTCGTAGGAATAGGGATAACTTAGGGAAATTCTTGCCAAATACCCTCACTTCTTCAAAAAACCAACCTTCCCTTTTCTTCAGTGGTTGTGAATTGGATGAACCCTTATGTGAGAAACCAGAGATATTTGAGGAACCTACCGGGGAGGAAGAAGGAGAAGAACCCATTCCTACTGATCCAGTGGCTGAAAATAGAAATGAGAGAGGAAATAGAGAAAGAGATGAGGGTGCCTTCCCCATTAGGGAAATCAATGGGGATACTAAGATGAAGAATATAAGCCCCTCTACCCTTCCTCATTTCCATGGCCTGACCTCAAAAGATCGAGGCACTTTCTTGTTTGAGTTTGCTAACATATGCCGAACCTATGACTACACCAATGATGAGCAGAAGTTGAAACTATTCCCTTCCACTCTCAATGATGCAGCTTTGCGCTGGTTCATGGGTTTACCTACAGATAGCATCACAACTTGGGCTCAGATGCAACAAGCCTTCAACAACAAGTATTGAGACTACCACACGTCTAAAGACACTAAATAGGATTTTTTTATGATGGCCTTAGGGAATGATGAATCCCTAGAATATTATGAAGAAAGATTCCAGCTTAGCTACAAAAGGGCTAGGTGCACACTTGATCATGAGTCACTAAATCTAGTCCTTCTTAGAGGAGTAATGGAAGATCTTTTGGATATCCTAAACTTGTTAACAGGAGGGGACATCTACCAATTACCCTATGAGGATATCAAGACTATCTTTAGAAACCATTCTAGGGAAGCTAGGAAAAAGGGTAGGGGTAGTCAACCTATGGTTAGTCCATCCTCTTCCAATGCATCCATCAATGTTGAAATTGGAAACATGCTGGAGGATTTCAAGAGTGAGATGTTGCAAACCCTTGCCCTACAGATGGACACTATGCACATTAAGATAAAACAAGAGGAAGCAGAGAGAGCCCTCGCCATTTTCTACCTAAGATGCACCAGTGTAGGTTTTAACCCTGTACAAAGATTACCTACATAAGAATTCTAAAACACAGAAAACAAACAATGCGAGAGCATAACACATAAAACACATATACACAAAGATTTTCCCTTGGATCCCAAAACCGGGACTACCAGCTTGATTTTTCATTATTTTCCTTTCAATGTTATAATACATATTTATACATGCCGAAGCATCCAATACCACGGACCGAAAACCATCACGTCCAAAACCATGTGTGAAAATCATGCACAAAACCATAGGTGGGTCCGCCAAACCTAACATAGGTTCCTAAACCAAAATTTTCTGGGGCGCTCCCCTGGACCCCATAGAGTGGGGTTACCTGCACCCTTCAAACCCCCTGTGACCCCCCCGCTATGCAATCAGCGCAATGAAGGGGGGGCTTCACCCCCCCTCTAACTCCTCGGTTAACTATGTGGGCTAGTCGTGGAAAGAATATAACACAACAAAACATTCTCCCACTTGTTGTTTTCTTTCAACAGGGGGCCACAAGAGAGCTTAGTCATTTATCCAGCCCTACAATGCCCATTGTTTCTCTACACCAAGAGAAATTCTCAGAGCTCATAGATTTTTTCAATGCATCTGCAGTATTCTTCAGAGTGTCCACCTTTGCCAGCAACACCTTTTTGTCTTCTATAATATCCCTCACAAAGTGATACTGAACATAAATGTGCTTTGTCTTTGAATGATATTCAGGGTTCTTTGCCAAGAAAATTGCACTTTGGCTGTCACAGTCTATCCTTATAGCTCCATGTACTAACCCCATACTTGAACACAATCTCTACAACCAAACTGCTTCCTTGCTTGCATGAGTGGCTGCCATGTATTCTTCCTCTATAGTTGATAGTGCCACTATAGATTGTTTCTTACTCATCCAACTGACTGCACCTCCAAATAGGTTAAACACATACCCACTTGTAGATGTTCTTTGATCTAGATCTCCAGCCTAGTCTGCATCAAAAAAGCCACTAATATCCAACACTCTGTCTAATCCTGGTCTTCCTTGGTAGCATAAACCATAATCGCTAGTGCCATGCAAATACCTGAAAACCCACTTCACTGCTGTCCAATGATCCTTTCCTGGTTTTGACATAAACCTCCTCAATACTCCCACTGCATGTGCAATGTCTGGTCTAGTACAGACCATTGCATACATCAAGATACCAACTGCCCTTGAATATGGAACACGGGACATGTTCTCTTCCTCTTCTTATGTCCTGGGACACTATTCAGTAGATAACTTTACACCTACAGGAATAGGAACCTTCACCGTTTACTATCCTGCATATTAAACCTATGCAATATTGTCTCGACATACTTCCTCTGGTTTAACCATTCCTCTTTGTCCGATCTCTTTTAATTTCCATGCCCAAAATATAGTTTGCAGCACCAAGATCTTTCATGTCGAATTTGGAGGACAAATGGGTCTTCAAATCCTGGATAATTTCTTTCTCATTTCCAGCCAACAACATACCATCCACATACAAGACTAGATAAATAACATTGTCACCACTTAATTTAAAGTACACACAATGATCTTCTTTGCTTCCAGTGAAGCCAAGTCCCCGTATAAATGTATCAAATTTCTGATACCACATCCTTGGTGACTGTTTTAACCCATACAAAAACTTCTTTAACTTGCATACCAGTTCTTTCTTACCCTTCACCGCAATTCCTTCAGGTTTCTTCATGTAGATCTCCTCTTTGAGATCCCCATGAAGAAATGTTGTCTTCACATCCGTCTGTTCTACCTCAAAATCAAAAGCAGCAGAAACAAATAAAAGTAATCTAATAGAAGTTACCTTAGCAACAGGAGAAAAAATATCACCAAAATCAATTCCCGACACCTGGGAATAACCTTTTGCTACCAACCGTGCTTTGTATTTCTCCACCTTTCCTTCTGCATTTTTCTTCTTCTTGAACACCCATTTGCTTCCAATGGGTTTTCTTCCAGCCGACAACTCCACCAGATCCCAAGCCTCATTTTTGTGCAAAGATGCCATTTCATCAACCATGGCCTCTTTCCAGAGTTTTCCATCCTTTGAATCTACTGCTTCCTTCATAGTTCTGGGATCATCATCAGTAATAGATAAAGCAAAATTTGAACAAAAAGAAGATGGACTATGCCTTTCTAGCTGCCTTCTTTCTCGAACTGATCTTCTCACACCCGGAGTTTGTGGCTCTTCATCTTATGATTCCTCCTCTGCTGTAGAGTCTGATTCTTCCTCCTTTAGCTCAAGCTCTATCTTCTCAGGTTCCTTTGGTTGGGCTTCATGTTTAATAACATCTTTCACCTCTCTGAACACCACATCTCGGCTGTACAAAACCTTCCTTGTTACTGGGTTCCAAAGCTTATAACCATTTAAACCATCCTTATACCCAATAAAGATGCACTTTTCAGATTTACTATCCAACTTGGTTCATTTATCCGTTGGAACATGTACATATTCATCACATCCAAATGCCCTCAGATGTGAAAGAGAGAGTTTCTTACCAGTCCATACCTCTTGTGGAGTCTTATCCTCCAACACTGATGAAGGTGATCTGTTGACCAGGTAACATGTTGTCTCCACCGCCTCTGCCCAGAATTCCTATCCTAACCCGACACCACTGAGCATGCTTCTTTCCCTTTCCATCAACGTCTTGTTCATTCTTTTTGCAACTTCATTTTGCTGAGGTGTATATGGAGTAGTCTTCTATCGTGATATACCACACTTCTTACAGAATTCTTCAAATTCCTTACTGTAAAACTCCACACCGTTATCTGTCCTCAACACCTTTATCTTGTTCTCTATCTGGTTTTCCACCAGAGCCTTAAATTCTTTAAACCTATCAAAGACTTCAGATTTCTTCTTAAGGATATCCATGTATTCCTTGAGAAGTCATCTATAAATGATACATAGTACACAGACTTACCCAGTGATGGAATCTTCACAGGTCCAAACACATCATTGTGCACAAGCTCTAATATCTGTTTCGCCCTCTTACCACCAGAGAGGAGACTCACCTGATTCTACTTCCCATATACACAATTTTCATAGAAATCAAAATCTAGAGAGCTATTACTCATACCTTCTACCATACCTTTACCATGAAGTATTCGAAGGCCCTTCTCTCCAATATGTCCAAGCCTTTGATGCCACAGCATGGTCTTCTCTCCAGAGACCACTAGATTTTTGTCTCCACTTTCAGGAACCACAGAACTGTTGCACCCATCAACAACAGTTCTACCTTGCAGCTTTTACAGAATTCTAGTCCCAACTCCCCGCATCAATACCAGTGCTCCCCAAATCATCTTGTAGGTATCCTTCTCGAACACTGTTTTTACACCCGCATCATCCAGCTTGCTTATAGAAATCAAATTTCTGGCTAATGCAGGAATATGCAGAACACCCTTAAGTGTTCTAGCCCTTCCACCTTACAATTTCAACTTTATTTTCTGCAACCAACAATTATAACCTTCCTATCATCCCCTAAGAATACATCACCAACATCGTATTTCTCATACTCGTAGAACTACTCTCTATGGGGAGTGAAGTGAAAGGATGCACCTGATTAAATGAACCATGCCTCATGATCTACATGTGTACTTGAAGAAGCCAAGTACACATCCCCACCTTCATCTGAGGTGGTTTTTGCCTCTGCAGAAGGAGCATCATCAGATCCCTTTCCTTTATTAGGAGCTTTAGATTTATAGTCCCTTTTGTAGTGCCCTTCCTTTCCGTATTTCTAGCACACCACCTTTACAGGTTTTCTTGGAGATTTAGATCTCCCTTTAGATTTAGATCTCCCACTCGATGACCTATTTTTGTTTCTATCTTGGGACCGTCCTCGTACAGACAAGGCATCACCACTTTGGTTCTCCATATTTTTCTGTCTCATCTCCTTCGTCAGTAAGGATGAGACTATTTCATCAAACTGCAGGGCAGTTGCATCGCTACCTATTGCAATAACTAGACTATCCCACGAATCTGGTAGAGAACACAATAAACTGATGCACTTATCTTCATCTTAAATTTTAATATCAACATATGCTAATTGACTTACCATAGCATTAAATGCATTCAGATGCTTTGTCACCGAGTCTCCATCTTTCATCCTCAAGTTATATAGCTTTTTCCGCAGGAACAGTTTATTCACAAGAGACTTATATTGGTACAAAGTCCCTAACTTGTCCCACAAAGCCTTCTTCGTAGCTTCCCCTAATACATTCAGCAATACTGAATCTAAGACACACAATCGTATTGTTCTCTTTGCCTTCCGATCCAACTTCTTCCATTCTTCATCAGACACTCCCGTTGGTTTAGTACCCAGATCTACCACGATCTAATGATCTTTATCCACCAACAGATCCTCCATCTTGAGTTTCCACAACTCAAAACTCTGATCATTAAATTTCTCAATCTCTATCTTTCTACTGCTCGCCATCTTCTTTCACCACTAGAATCGATCTCACAGATCTCCCACTGAACAGGGTCTACCACAGCCCTGAGTGAAACCCCTCACCAACAAAGGCATCCCCTTGAAGCCAAAACAAATTTGATACCAAATGTAGGTTTTAACATCGTACATAAATTACCTGCATACAAATTCTAAAACACAGAAAATAAGCAATGCGAGAGCATAACACATAAAACACATATACATAGAGATTTTCCCCTGGATCCCAAAACTGCAACTACCAGATTGATTTTTCATTATATTCCTTTCAATGTTATAATACATATTTATACATGCCGAAGCATCCAATACCATGGACTGAAAACCATCGCGTCCGAAACCATGTGTGTAAATCATACACAAAACCATAGGTGGTTCCGCCCAACCTAACATAGGTTTCAAAACCAAAACTTTTCAGGGCGTTTCCGCGGACCCTATAGAGTGGGGTTACTTGCACCCCTCAAACTCCCTATGACCCCCCCGCTACGTAATCGGAACAATGAAAGGGGGGCTCCGACCCCCCTCTAATCCCCTCGAGTTAACTACATGGGCTAGTCATGGAAAGAATATAACACAACCCAACAACGAAGAGGCACCCTAGGAATGAATGTCGACTGGATTTGATTAAAATATTCTCAGTCTGTGAAGAAAACCACTCCACAGAAAAGTTACCTTCTCTACCTGGACTAAAAGTTGTATATCAAGGAGCTGAAGGGGTGACTGAACAACTCTGCTACATAAATCAAAGGAGACGTCATGGGCCTAGGCCATACCAGTAGGGCATGCAAGGGTCATTCCATGCATATTACAACCCCAACTTGACCACATCCATTCCATCTTGGGGCCCCCTTGCTCATCCTTCCTAGTCTACATCTCCTTCTTGGTCCTTTGCACCATAGTATCATTCCCAACCAACCATCTAGTCATTTCAACCATATGCTCCACCACATCCTTAGTGGAATGCACTGCCCCAGGGGTGAAGGCCCCCATACAACAATGATCCAGCTTTATTGCCTTCACCACCTACTCAACCACAACTTTTACACTTTGCTCCACCTAAACAACCCTAGATTCCTGCCCAGCGAAATCCGAACCTGAACAACAGATAGGCACAAGAAGTATATAGTGGAGAGACATCCTATCTGTCTTATGTTGTGGAAATTCAAGATCAAACTGAGATCTGGAAGAGTACTCCTGGGAAACCAACCTCTACCTCCACCTAGGGAGGTTGAAGAAGAAAGAGAGGAAAGCATGCCTAAAGTAAATCCACCACACTTTCCTGAGACATTAGCCCAACCACTCCAGCCTACCCCAGAAGAAACTAAACTTCTAGTAGAATTGAAAAATCTATGTGTCAAAATTCCACTTCTCCAAGATATAAAAGATGTACTTATTTACAACAAGTGGATTAAGGAGAAGTGTTTCAAGTATCCAGGAAGGTGAAAAAGAGATGCCCCTACCATTAATGTTAGTGGACAACTGTCTGACTTAATGCTGGGGGAGGTAATCTGTTGAAATTATTTGGACCCTGGAAGCCTGTAGTAGATGTGCACATCAATGGCACCATTATCCCACACACTTTGATTGATCTTGGGGCTGCCATTAATGTGATGGCCAAGGACACCATGCTCAAGCTAAATCTCCAAGGTTCGTTGAGAAAGACCACAACAATCCTGCAACTTGTATACTGCTCCACAGTGACCCTCGAGGGGATTGTGGAGGATGTGATGGTCTCCATTGACTCTTGCGAATAGGCTGCAGATTTCCTAGTTCTCCAGCCTAAGGGTAAGCTTACTGGATACCCTCTCATGCTTAGGAGGCCTTGGTTAGCCACTGTCAATGCCTACATTAGATGGAGGGCTAGAAATATGACTATAAAAAATGGGAATATGTCCAAGCAATTAGTCCTATACCCTCTTTCTTAGCCATCTCTAGAGCATGACCTACCTTTATGGATGGAATAGGAGGAAGAAGATGAAGTTTATTCTGCCCAACTCTATACCTTAGAAACAACCATGTGAGGGGGACAACTGGATGAAGATGATTTGATTGAACACATACTCCAAAGTGCAACTCCTGGTACATTGTCCTTAGAAAAAGTAATAAAGGAAACCTAGAATAACCATCAGATTGATCTATTCTTAGCTGATTCCAACCCTATTCGTGTCAAAACCATATAATTCCGCCTTGAGACAACCTTGAAAATCAACCCATCTCTTTATGTTCACTAAGAAGAAAAGTTGTGCAATATGCTAAAGGAACATCTGGATGCCTTTGCTTGGATTTTCAAAGAAATGAAGGGAGTGCACCCCTCAGTGTGTACTCACCACATTTATATCAAAGAAGTGTGTTGTTAGGGTCCTATAATAATAGGATTCATAATTTTGAATTGGCTATGATTAAGTCTTATAATATTGTACATACCTTTTATTTTCTGCAAATGTTTTCCATATTCAAAAATGTAAAGAGGGTATGTCCTAAAAGAAATATCAAAGGACGAAAAAGAATAAGAAAAGATCAAAAAAGTGAAAACATATGAACCCCAAACAAAAACAGATCATGAAGTGCAAGTATAGGTGCCACTACTCTTTACTTTACTGTCAAAAATAATGGTTGTGTGCAGCTTGCCATACATGCCACAATCCATGATAGTCAAACTGTTTAATCTTGACTACTTCATCCTTTAAATTTCCTGTTTATAGTTAGAGAATAAAGATCTAGCCAAATTGTTTCATCTCGACAGATTAGTAGATAGGTAGAGAAATAAAATGTGCTCATAAGTTTAATATGAGCCATTGGAAGATATAAGGTTATAAGTAGATAGTTTACTTTTCAAAAGAAAAAGGAAAGAAAGGGTTTTGTAGTTTAAATTCACCCAACAAAGTGAAGAAAAAAGGCTAGGGTACGTAAAAGGGTAAGTAGAAGAAAGGTTGCAAAAATACAAGCTATTTGAGGCATAAGCACATCTATCATGCTTAATAATTTGTTTCAGTGTGCGGGAGCAATTATAAAAGTAAAAGGATGCTCATAAGTTGATTTGGTTAACTTCCCCTTCATTCCATTTCACCCCCCACTACATACTTACTAATTTCCCATTTTACCCCTTCATTTATTATGAAAACACCTTTTCTCTTCATTTTGACCCCTACCCCTTGGTTTCATACAACTTCCTAGAAAATTACCCTCCAAATTCATTCCCCTACCGAAAATCCCCTTTTTCCTAGTGTGAAATCCTTTCCCCATGCAAAAATCCTAAGTTTTATCCCCCCTTGCATTAGTTTATTAACTCCGCTACAATATCATTTTCCCGACAAAACCTTGGCCCTACTTCATAAACCTGCATTACATTTTAACCCCACAATTATCCATTAATTAATTATACTTAAGTTAAATTATTTCCTCGGGCCTCGCTAAATGTCTCCCCCATCTCCCGCCGTACAACTCCACCACACGATGGTTGTTGGATCTTGCACCCTCTGATCCTATGACCCTCGGCCATATCGTGTCCACCCACCTCCCAACCTTTACTGGTCTAAGAGCACGCGATATGGGCAGTACTTCTCAGACCCCCTTGGGTTATGTGGTGGCACCGCATCAAGTCGCGTGCTCTCGGGAAGTAACACCCATCGCTCAAAAGTAGTGTGATGGCTCCCTAAACCACCTCTCCGACGAAAGCAAAAACCATCACTGTTCACTAAACCAGTTTCTGTGCCAATTTTTAACCGATGCCGGTTAAAAGGCCGCAGACCCCCATTTTCACCCTTTTTGCTCGTTTTCTCTGTGAAAGCTTCCTAAGAATTCCTGTGTAAACCCGAGCTTCTGTAACTAGTTCTGACCACTAATTGCCTCCCAAACACGCTCTAGAAGCTTAGTTTAACTCTCCAGTGCATGCCTGAAGCCACATAACCCTCAGCAGCCACCATTCAAAACCAGTTTGCATCTTGAACTAGAAATTCCAGGTATTTCAATAGAGAACCAAAATGTCCCTCTCAGTTTAAAATGTACAGTGAATTCAAGAAATAATTAATTGAATTTAATTGATTTCCCTTTGAATTGAGAGTATTTCCCCCTAAAATACCCAAACCCCTATCTTGCAAACTACCATTACCCTATCACTGCACCTAAGTTTTCAAAATCTTACTGCTTCAGCCTATATAAGCACAATTCCCACATTTTATCCTCAAGGTGGCTGCCCAGACCTCTCTAGATGTCAGACCGGTCTCAACTCCTCACCTGGACATTGACCATTTGGCCCTAACAAATGGGGATTTCCAAATTAAAGACACGACAACTCTAGCCCACCTTCTGAAGCTCTACTGCTGGAGTAAAGATAGGTTCCTAAACCATGTTGATGACATCAACCTTTGGGAATCCAATTTTCCCAAGTATATATTCCCAGACATAGTACATTTTTGTCATGCCTGTTATATCGCTAGCCAAAGGGCTATTGTGGCACCAAACTAACAATTTCTATTCACCATTACTGTTGAATCCATTAACTAGATGCTACAAATATAACCTAGCCCTAATCAGACCCCTCTATCCATTGAAAAATTATTGGACCTATATATAACACTAGGCCCAGTCAAAATGAAGCAAATTTTCTAGAATTTCATCATTGAGGAATGCCATACTCCTACAGACACTCCAACCTATGCTTCCACCATTTTTTCAGAGACTGGCAGGCGCATAATCACCATGCTCTCACGCATCCTAGGGTACACATCAGATGAGCATGTGGATGAGGTCATCATGGCCTTCCTGTCCATTTTCACTCCCTACAAGCCTCCTGCTATTATCTATGTTTATGCCTAGTTCATTGCAGATAGAATGCATGAAAAATTCACCAGGTTGCCCACTGAAAGAGTTTTCAAATACTCTTCAGTGTTGTTTTATATGTTTTTATATTTCGAAACAGACAAGTTTCCTGTAAGGATCCAGAAATTAGACACCAAGGGAAAGGAGAGATCAGTCATCTACTAGACACCCTTGGTCCAGAAGTTTTTCACGACATTAACCTACAAAGATTTCATTTTCTCCTTTGTGTACCCAGTCATGAACATGTTGAGTTCAACTACTTGGCTTAAAATCAGTCAAGACATTAAGAGGGTACTACAACTGGACAAGAACAACAAGGTTGGGGATTGGTACTTGTACAAAAACCAAACTGAGATCAGAATTTATGGTTGTGAGTTAACCCCTTATAAGTTGCCCAAATACCTCCCTATGAGGATATTTTCTCTTGAATACTTCAGACAATTCATTAGCTCTAATGAGGTCCACTTCCTAGCTTATAGGAAGAAAACCCAGTTCAAAGTGAAAAACCAAATGGGCCCTTTCATTTGCAACAACAAAGAGGCTGGACCAGAGGCTGACATGTTACTTCAACAAATGAAATTCAGAAATAGTTTCATCCAGCACTATGACACTCATGGGGTCATAAACAAGCTTAGACTTAGGGTCAAGTTCGGAGCATACATCCACCACCCAAGACCTAACATTGAACAATTTTCTAACCAGTATGAGTGGGTGGAGAACACCTTGATTGGTATGGACAACACTATTGTGGATGTGGAGAACACAATGATTGATTTAGAAAAGAAATTTGACCAGAGCTCTTTCCTGTATGTTTTGGATTTACAAGGGCCAATGAACATTCCTCCTATCATAGAGACCCCAACAAATGAGGAGAAGAATCCTAAGAGGAGTAGGGATGAGGCATCTAGCTTTTCCTGGAGACTTCAAATGAATTGATTGAGCTAAATAAAAGGCCCAAGTTGAATCCTGTGTCTGAACAGGAGGAAAACATTGCATCAGAGGAAATAATTGACACTGATGCAATGGGGCAGAGAAGTAAAGAAACAGTCGAAACGACTGCACCAGGTGAAACAGAGCAGCCATAAACCTCCAATACACAAATGATAGAGAGTCATCAGAGTATGGAGGTTTCTTCCTTTGTCAGGCCAGCTGACAAGGAAAAGGATATTAAAGATAGGTTCAAAGAGATAAAAATGAGGAATGAAAAGTTTAAAGTAGAGACATATGCCAAATACCTCAAACTTATACCACCAAACCAAACTAGACTGATGTCAACCTTTGACATCAAAGAAGGAAAAATGTAGGTGTCATTTTTACAGCCCATTGTACAAAAACCAAAGACCTCAGCAGATTACAAGAAGACTAATTTTGAGGTCTTGGCCAGGGATGTTCATCCCATTGATCAAATTGAGTTTCATAAGCAGACTGAAGAAATTATTTACTCCACCTTGATAGCTAAGGTCATGGTAGCTTACAAGTTGCAGGATTCATTGGACAATGTGACATCTCAATACAAATTGGAGAGGGCCTCTTCACAGGCTAAAGATACTAGGATAAAATCCTTGGAGGACTTGATCATTGAACTAGGCCATGACTGAAGTGAGGTTAAGGCCACAAAGAAATTAATCGAAAAGAAGAATGAGGACATAGAAACCCTCAAGAAACAACTTAAGCTGCCTCCTTTACAACACCCATAAACAAAGGAAGTCCTGGACAGCCAGACCAATAATGAGGAAATGATGGAATTAGTGTTGCAGCTGAATCATCAGTTGAAGGATATGGAGAAAGAACTTGCTAGCTTGATGCAGATCAAACAAGCTAGTCTGGATAATTCTCCTGCAACTGTCATTCCAACAGTGACCATAACTGTACCTTCTACTTTGGTAGCATCATTAGCTACCACTACTCCAATGGCCACAACACTACCGATATCTGCACCGACTACATCAGCAACAGGATCAACAAAAACAACCTCCACAAGTGATGAAGCAAACGGGTTGGTCAAAGCGATGGAAGAAATGTCAATTCAGACCACTGTGATGAACAAATTGAAGGAGAAAGTCACCATCCTGGAGACAGATTGCAAACTTGTCTAGATCATGCAAAAAGAAGAACAACAAAAGGCTACAAGGATGAATGAAAGAATAAAAATCCTAGAGAAAGAACTGACACTCAATGAACCTATAGGTAAGGCTAAGAAGCAACTGTGGGCCAATATCATTGAATCTGTCAACGACATTTGGCCATCCATCCAAGTTATTTTTGAACAAATAGATTTAATAAAGCAGGCTACAAAAGCCATTGAAAGGGTTAAAGCAGAACTTGGAGATATGCCAAAGGAAGCATCAAGAATTGTCCACTTCCTCAACTCCAAGGATAAGTATGAGCTGCAAGAACTTGAGATACCTGATAGGACAGGTACAATTTTGGAAGTCAGAAAATTTCTCACTAAGAGAACTTTGATGTTTAACTTGGGGGATAAGTGTCAGACCATGCAACTAGTAGTTGACAACTTCATGGTTAAGTTCAAACTTTTGAAGGAAAAGGGAATACGTAATCGCTTAGTAATAAATGATAAGTTAATGACACATGAGGATTATAATAAGAAAATCAGGGAAGTGGCAAGAGAACAGGTAATCACTTCATCCATGGAGGGCTTACCAATAGGCAAAGTGTTGTATCAAACTTTTGAAAACTTGTTTTACCTCCAACATGAGGTGAAACACTTGTTTATTAATAAGACTACTTTTGCCAAATATATAGAGGCAAATGAAATAGACAGAAAAATGCTCAGTATCCAATTACCAAATGAGGAGAGATGGGAAAAACTGAATGATTTACTGTAGGAAAAACACAGTAAAAATATAAGTCTACAATAAAAAGTTAAACAACACAGTAAAAGGATATTGACAGGTCAACAAGGTTAAAGTGTATCAGATGAAAGAGTATCAGATGAAAGGTTAAAGTAAAACAGAACATCCGGTGTGAAGACCAAACAACTAAGTAGCATAAAGGGCAAAAGATCAAAGAGCAAAGCCAGCAGAACCTAAATAATAGGGACATCAAGAAATAGTTCAATAGTTGTCTCTATCTTCTTGCATGAATATATTTCTTTTTCCTAGATTAGTCTTGAATGCAGTTTGAGATCTTTTGTAATTCCTTTTGTATAAATACTTCGTAATTCGAAGTATTAGGGTGGATTATTTTACATTTGTAGAGTTATTTTGATCTTAAAACGTAAGGGTGATTGTACCACTTTCAAGTCAACGGATTGGAGCAAGTAATAAAAGAATTCCGCTATATGATTCATTAGATGATCTATTTGCAGTGAAGTATCTTCTTTGTTTGATTTTGTTGCCTTATTATGTGTTTCATAATCTTAAATGTGTTCTAAATTTGAATGAATTAACTGGAGATATCACTCAGAATTTGTTTAAGTACACCTTGTTTTGCACAGTTAGTCATTTACATGTTTTCCTCTGATACTCACATTTGAGAATCCTTAATTGCTCTCCCATCCTAGTTGACTTATTTCATTCCTTACAGAGTCTGGCCTAGGGAACCCTTAATTTCTCCCTAGATCCGATTTGAAACCATTTCACCATTTAGCCTTTGATATCTGCAATAACTCATCTATCTTGCCCTGTAGAAACTTTTTTTAGAACTGAATCCAGTCTTGTTTGTCTGACATTCAACCCCATAGCCCAATGGTAAAATAAAACCTTTGTTCATCTAAGTAAAGTGATCCCACCACCCAAATTCAAACCTAAACCCAAGTGCAAACAATAACTAGCCGAAAATCACCTTAACTAAAACATAGTTAAATTATAAAGAGAGAGCCCTATTTGAGCATCAGGAAGGCCAGGTCCTGATCTCCAAAAGTGGTTTGTGGTTACCTTTGACTTTTCTTCCTTATTTAACTTGGAAATAAATATCAGAGTGATAACATGTGCCAAAAAGTCAAACAACCCCAAAGGAGGATGAATCCAACTGTCAAAGATATAGTCAAAGAAGAATTGCAAAATCTGCTAGATGCAGGATTCATTTACCCTATCTCAGACGGTGATTGGGTCTCTCCTTTGGTGTCGGTTCCAAAGAAAAATGGCAAGTGGAGGATTTCTATCGACTGTAGAGAGTTAAACAAAGCCACAAAGAAAGACCATTTCCCTCTACCTTTCATCAACCAAGGGCTAGATGGCCTGGCAGGGAAAACGGTTTTCTCTTTCCTAGGTGGATTCAGAGGGTACAATCAAATCCAGATCATCCCAGAATACCGGGATAAAACCACCTTCACTTGTCCTTGGGGTACTTTCGCCTATAAGGTCCTTCCCTTTGGCTTATGCAATGATCCTGCCACTTTCCAGAGAGCAGTCCTGAGTATCTTTGCTGAGTTAGTCCATCTTGTAGTAGAGATTTATATGGATGATTTTACACCTTACGGATATGATTTCCAGGAGGCTCTGTCCAACTTAGGTAAGGTGTTGAACAAATGCATTGAAATGAACCTGTCTCTTAGTCCCAAAAATTGTGGGTTCTTGATGACTAGAGTGACTGTGCTAGGTCATTCAATATTCGAACAAGGACTACAGGTGGACCCAAACAAAATAGCTATCATCCAAGGGGTCTCACCTCCGGAAAAGAACAGAGATGTCAAAGTTTCCTAGGGTTAGCTGGATATTATCAAAGGTTCATAAAAGGCTTCAACAAGTTAGCTTCTCCTTTATTTTGGGTTGTTGGCCAAAGACTGTGAGTTTGTATGGTCAAAAAGTTGTCAAGAGGCTTTGGACACCCTGAAGGACAAGTTGACCACTACATCAATTATCGAGGCCCAAATTGGGCCCTTCCTTTCCATATACATGTTGATGCCTCACACAAAGCCATAGGAGCTGCTCTAGGCCAGATAGATGAAAAATTGCCTTGTGTCATTTACTTTATCAGTAAGAATATGTTGAAGGCCTAATTGAACTACACAGTGACAAAAAAGGAGCTCCTGGATGTTGTACATTGATTGATTATTAGATGGTTACTTTTATTACAACAATTTGATCTAACCATTGTTGATAAGCTTGGCAAGGAAAATGTTGTTGTAGATTTTTTGTCCAGATTAACTTTGCCTCCAGGTGAGGAAGGAATGGTTGATGACCAGTTACTGGATGAATACTTATTCTCCATTTCAGTTCTCTCCCCATGGTTTGTTGACATAGAAAACTATTTGGTGTTTTCACAGTTCCCACCGAATTTTTCCTCCAAAGAGAAAAGCAAGATTGGGAGGAAGAGTGCCTCATTCACTTGGATTGGGGGCAACCTCTTCACACTAGGCTCGAATCAAATTCTGAGAAGATGTGTCAGGGAGGATGAAGTCTTTGACATCCTTTTGACCTATCATAATGGGCCTTGTGGAGGTCACTTTGCAGCAAAGAGGACAACATTCAAGATGTTACAAGTAGTTTATTATTGGCCCACTCTTTATTAGGAGTGAAAAGATATACTAGTTAGTGTGATTAGTGCCAAAGGATGGGAAAGCCTACTCCAAAGGATGAAATGCCTCTCCAACCTCAAGTAATCTTCGAGCCATTTGACAGGTGGGGCATGGATTTCATTGGACTTATTGACCCTCCTTCCAAGAAAAAGTAGTACATCATTGTGTGCACTAACTATTTGATTAAGTGGGCTGAAATCAAGGAAATCGAGGCAGTAACAGAGGAGAAGGTGGCTGAGTTCTTAAGGGAAAATGTCTTTTACAAGTTTGGGTACCCTAGAGAACTGGTCACTGATCAAGGTAGTCAGTTTACATCAAACATGATTGAATAATTTCTAAACCAGCACAAGATCAAGAATAGAAACTCGACTCCCTATCACCCACAAGCTAATGGGCAAGTAGAGGTGACCAATAGAGCGCTGGAGGGCATCCTGACCAAAGTGGTTAGCAGAAACAAAAAAGATTGTCCAGATAGACTAGTTGAGGCCACCTGGGCCTACAATACCACCTGGAATAACACCATTGGATTCACACCCTATGTGTTGGTCTATGGGAAAAAGGCCCTCCCACCCTTTGAATTTGAGTATAATACATTGAGGATGGCAGCCCAAGTAGATCTAGATCTCAGTGGTGCACAAGAAGAGAGATTGCTCCAGTTGAATGGGTTAGATGAGTTCAGAATGTAGGTCCTTCTACACACATAAGTAATTCAAATTTAGAGGAAGATCTAGCATGACAAGAACATCAAGGACAAGAAATTTCAAGAAGGTAATTAGGCCTTGTTATATGATTCCAAATATAGATACTTTAAGGGAAAGTTAAGGACTAGGTCGTTAGGGCCTTTTGTCATAGATAAATGTCATGATAATGGTTCAATGTAGATCAAAACCATAGATGCAGAGGCCATTCCTTTACTTGTTAATGGGCACGGATTGAAAGTTTACAAAAGGCCATTGTCAAAGTAAGGATTCATTGATGGTATCAACAAAACAATTATGGTGGTGGAGAAAGTCTCAGCTCCAACCTCATCAAGTCACTGAGAAAAAGAAAAAAAAAACAAAAAATAAGGAGACTAAGGTGAAAACCTCCATGAGGCACCTGAGTCCCACTGTTGGGTTTAAAACCTCTTGAGGAGGCAAAATGGTTTCAAAACAAACAAAAAAAAAGAGAAATAAAGAGATCCCTGGGTGAAAACCTCTCCTAAGGCACCCAGGTCAAGCAGCTAGGATGGAAACCTCCTGGAGGCAGACTAGTTTTCAAAAAAAAAAGAAAAAGAGAAAATAAAAATGATGAAAATATTGATTGCAGGACAACAGGAGGGCAATCAGAGGAACAATGGAGAATCAAAAGGGACCTATTCAACTCATATTTTTATTTATCCATTCATTATCCTTCATCATTCCATCATTCCTTTCATTTTTTCACTCATTTGCCTCAGTTTGCAAGGGTTCTATGTTTTCTATAGGATTCCTTGTAAACCTACAGGATCCCCTAAAAATCTATAGGATGATCCCGTAGGAATTACAATGGCTTGGGAATCCTAAAGGAAGTGACCCTAGATCAAGGAAATGGTCTTCTCATGTCAAAAAAACAAATTCCTACATCACCATCCCATTACCATACCTCTCTCCACCATGATCACTCCTACATTCATAAAAAAAAATCAGTTTCCAAAAAATTAGAGTTTTCAAGAAAAACATAAAGGAGAACAGATGAAGACAGAGAGCAAGGGGACAACACCTAAAGGTTATTTATCATCATTCAAAAACCCCTATACCTCCTCTCTGCCCATGTTAATCATCCTCAGGTCCCAGTAGTAGAACATGATAAACATTTTGAGGGAGAAGCGGCTACAGGACATCCTGTAGCAACCTATCCCACAAAACAAAAATCATAGGTTACAGAAAGTTTCAAGTATGGAGATCCCAAAGGTAGAAGAAGCTCCTCCAAAGCCTAGCAACAACAACATCATCATGATCATCAACACCAGGTACTTGCGCATCAAAGAAAATCATCAAATGACAATAAATAAAAAGGAGGATAAATCACATGCAGCCAACACACAACAAAGACCTCATTTCTTTAACAACTGCAACAAGGTATTGTTACCATAGGTAAGTATCTCACTTCCACTCTCTCATTTGCATAATGTGATTTTAAAATATGAAAAATTGTGAATGAGTTGGTTTATAATTGAAAGGTGGCTAGTTAACTTGGCCACCTTCATTCAGTCAATGAGGACAAAACAATTAGTCCTCACACACGTGGCAATATTCAAGTCAAAGAAAAGGAGGTTGAGGTTGAAAGAAATTAAGACTATGGATTCCTAAAGTGGGAGTTGATTATGAGGTGAGGAGAATGATGATGTGGTAGTGGGACCAATGGTCCAAAAATAGATATCCATACCTTGACTACCAGCAAACCACCTCACTCGAATCAACCATAAGAGAAAATAAACATTGATCCCCATGCATAGATTCATTCACATTCTCGAGGCTCACTCTAGCAAATTCACTCTTGGCCCTCAAGAAGCTTACATAAGAGGTAAATTTCAATTTTTCCCTGCACAGGAGCACCTACAGGATCCTACAAGGAATCCTATAGGATACAGTCAGGCAGTCTACATGATTGGTAGTGAGAAATTTCAAAGGAAGAAAAATAGGGGTTGGGTACATCAAGAATTGTAAGGAGGTAGGCTCTACATTTCGTCCTATTTTTCCAAGTGAAAGGACCAAAAAATCCTCTAGCTTGTTAAAATTGATTGCAGTAAAAGGGAATTGTATGCGCAAAAATTTCAGTTCAATTTCCTCCTTCATTAAAATTTTGTATCATACATCTCTACTCCTCCATCCATCAGACAAAATGATAGGGAGGTTTAATACAAGGGAGCCCATCAACATCGTGAGGATTCACCAACACCCTCCTGTGCTAGAAATATTCAAAATACATAATTGGATGGGTTTCTTTGAGAAATTGAGGGGGTATGATGAAGAAGTAGCGAGAGATTTTTCTCTCTCCCTCATTCCACTAACTAGGACCCATGCCACTTTTGTGGTGAGAGGCATCTCCATAGATCTCACCACTGAACTCATAAGCAGAATTACCACACTCCCCTTAGGAGTGCCTTGCAGAAAGGAAGACAAGGGTAATAACGAAACTAAAGTAAGAAGAGAAAGCCTACCATACCCATGGAATGAAATAAGCTACCACCTTATAAAAGTTTTAGTGTGGTATATGGATACCACTTTAGGCTTCATGAAGAATTGAGGTTTGGAGCAGATACACCTCCTCACCACAGACTCAGCATACCCTACTTCCTTCTTCAATTAGTGATAGATATGAGCATGAAGGTCTAGGAAGGAAACTACCAATAGCTGGCCCATCATGGGTTAATTAGACTCATCATAGAAGATGCCCTCAACAACCTTAGAATTACTATAAAAAGGGAAGTTTTCAGAGACATGCAGATAGAGGAGGATATAAAATCCCTGAAATATGACAAGAGCCCTACTGCCAGTGAAAGGGATGAAGAAGAGACTAAAACAGATGAAGAAGAAGCAGAGAGGTATCAAGAGGAAATAGATGAGGAAGAAGAGGAAGAGAAAGAGAAGGAAAGTGGTGAAGAAATAGAAGAAGATTCCAATGAGGAAATTGATGAACAAGGTTAGGATCTAGAGGGAGAAAAAGAGGAGAAAGTCTAAGATGAAAAGGGCAATGGAAAAGAGGAGGCAAAAGACAAGGAGGAGTCACCCATGGTGTCTCCAGAACCCACTGAGAAAGAGGCAGTAACTTCTCTCACTACCTTTAACACCCCTATCAAACAAAAAGGCAAAAGATAGAGACAAACTCCTTTGTACTTTAGAAAAAGGAAAAGTACAAGAATAAGGGAGCGAAAACCTTAAACTCCCACGAAGGTCCCTATTGTGATTGAAGGCTGGCGTAAACAGTAGGAGAATATGGATTCTATTATAAAAATCAAGGAGAAGGATCCTCAAGAAAAACCTCCCCTAAGTCCCCTATCACTTATGTGAGAAGGCCTGTGACTAGATCTGCCTCATCCAAGGGAAAATACATCCTATAGGATACACATCAAGACCGACAGGAAGCAGAGGGAATCCTATAGGAAACTCTGCTAAACCTATAGGAAACTCAAAATTGGATAAGGAAGGGAGTATGCAGCAAGAGACAAAACAGGAGGACCCATAGCTAATGGAACCTAGTCCTCAACCTAACCTTGACTCCTACTACAGATTTATTGAAGGGGGTAGGGTCATTCCACAAAATTTTTCCATCCCATTATTCTTTGAGCTTGAGAAAGAAAGAGAAATAACACATAGATGGATGCATATTTCCAAGTGTAAGGGAGTGGAGGACATAGGTTACATGGAGTAAAAGCTCAAAGAGATGGGTAGAGAACTAAGCAGCCTGAGGGACAGGGAGGCCATAATGAAACCTCAGTTGGAGGCAGAAAATGCATGGTTGAAAGGATAGCTGCAAGATAGAGAGAATCAATTGGCATCCACAACCAGTCTATCTTTAGAGGCAATCCAATGCAGGATTCCAACTAAGTCCTATGCATTATACCTTAAGGAACAATGGTTGCAGTTCCAAATCAAGACCCTAGTACAAAGAGGCACTATGCCATGCCAGGATTATAGACAGTTCATTGATCTTTGTGATCAAAGAACATTGGAGGATAAGGCTAATATTTCTGAGTTCTACTTGCATAACATAGCCTTGAAATATCTAAATGTATGGGACCCTAATGAAAAACTAGGGGATTTACAGTTGATGGCTTTGGCATCATGGATGAACCATGAGGAAGCAAGGGCTACAAAAATGAAGAATATATTGGCAAGGGAACAAACATAGCCTTTCATGATAAGAGTTGAATAGTAAAATCCAATGGTTGTCATCAACACAAATATTTTAATTGCAAATGATCCTCAACCTGTACCCAAGCATCTTGCTACCCAAGAGCAAGCGATTACACATTAAAAGGATATGTTCAGCTGTTAGGGGATGAAAGCATGCAATCTTGGCAAAGAAGATGGAATACTTTGTGATACATTTTGAAAATCAAAGAGTACCATTCTCCTCAAAGAATGAGAGAAGCACTGAATAGAACACCCATGTATAACCAAACCATCCAAAGGCTCAAAGTCAACTGGATTGGCTTAAGGCTCAGTCCACCACTGATCTTGGGGATGTTAGAAGGAAGAAAGGAAGAGGAAGAAAGAAAGAAGTGAGAGGAGATAGAAAGGAATATAGGATGCTATGCTCAAGAAGAGGAAACTAGAGTAGAAGCATGGGATGTCGGGGAGGCCACTAGGGCTATGAAAGATATGGATATTGATTGAGCTGCTCACAGGATGAGCACCACTTTCAGTAGGGGTTGATGATGAGCCTCATCATTGGGTAACTATATGGACCTTAATTCACATCCTAGCTTAGTCTAATAAACTCTTCTCACAATTTATTACATGTTTTGATTATATTTAATTTAATGAGATAAGTCAAAGTGAGATATTACGCCTAGTGGACTAATGTGCATTAAATGTAGGTTTGTGAGAGAAAATCAGGGAATTTTGGCAAGATTAAGGGCTGAAACTCAAATTGGACAAGGAAGAGAGATAGTAGGAGGTAAATCCTCCTCATTTACTCCTCCCTGAGTCAAATATTCCTACATCAATCACACTAGCTAAGAGTACAAGCAGCCAAGTCATGAAGATCAAAAGGTAGCCGAGCAAGTGACAGTCAAAGAGTTAGTTTATCTCAATTTTGGGAGCCAAGCCTCCCTATATTTAAGGAAGTTTTTGGAGACTTTAGTCGTATAAATAAAGAGGCCTAGAGCCTCATTAAGATTTGATTTTTTGCTGTAAAAACACTAGTTATTTTCGAGCTCGAGACCTATGGAAGACATTGCTATGTAATTTTTTGTTTTGATAATCAGAATGAGTTTTTTCTTGATCCAGCACTGATTTAACTCAGAGGGTTGAAGCCCTTGGGGTAGGGCCCAACCCTAGAAGCAAAGGATCCTATTCTTGTAACTATATGCTTAGATTGATTTCATAGATTCATGGTTAAATTGTCCTTAGAAGTATTTCATTGCAAGTAGTGTAGATTTGATTAGTTTGTTTATTAGTTTGCTTCCATTTGTGCTTTACTTTAGTAGTAGTTTAGAAGAGATGAAGGAACATCAAAAATATGTGAATAGGTGTTTTTGCCTCACTTCTTCCTTGAAGAATCATGTTTTGAGGAAAGGACACTTATGCAGCCCCAAAAAGACAAAATTCTACTTTCTGATAGAATTTAGAGTTTTCTATACTTGAGCCAGCATTTGATTAATTTGAAAGATTAGTACCTAGCCATCATTTCTTCCATATTTAGCCTTACGATAGACCTCATCAATGATTCCTTCTTATTCGGCAAGTTTTCCTCATGCATGAAGTAGACATCTAGCTCATTAAAACCTATTTTCCTAGCTTGTTGAAATTCCTCTTGTTTACATGATTTTTGGGTAAATATAAATGTTTGATGCAGCAAATGTGTTTTAGAATTAAAGAGAGATCTTATAGTCAGGAACCTCCTTCACACTTCATCCATCCATGATTATTCCTTTCTTTCACTAAGAGCCTCACCAATTTCATCATTTTACAAGGAAACTTCTCCAAGCATGTTGAGAAAATCAACCATCTCCCAACCTTGGTTTTTAGTTCTGACTGATCCTAGAAATTTTCTTACTTGATTCCATCCACCAACCACCTTCCCTAAGCCTTCCATCACCTCCAGCACCCGTCATTTTTCTCTCGGCTATATCCTGTAGAAATACAGGGAATCCTGTAGGTTTTCCTGTAGTGGCCTGTTTTGAGGCCAGATTGAGGGAAAAGCCTTTAGGAAGCCAGAAAAGGTCTCCTAAGTGTCTCCCAAACCTTCCAACCATCCACTAGCATCCCTAAGCCACCTGCCACATCCAAAAAATATTAGCTTTCACACTTTTCCATAAAAAAGACAAAGAAAAAAACAGATTTATTTTAGGCATTTACATGCACAGTAGTAGAATGTTGATGTTTTGAATTTACATGCTTAAAATAGTATAATTTCATACATGTTAACCTAGCATTCTTTTTGAAAAATAATCTCTTAGCAGTTAGTTAGAAAATGGTGTGTTTTTAGCATTGGATTTCAGTCTTTTTCCTTACTGCAGTAGACAAGCTTTCTCTTAGAGTAGATTTCTCTTTCCCTCATCAGTAATCAACCTTCTTCTGAATCCATAGGGGTCTGGCTTGAAAAACCCTAGTAATCTCTCGCCAGCTTAACAATGACAAAAGGGCAGAACCATCACTTTTACTTGTGTATACAACACTCTCACCTCCAAGTTTGTACGGACCCTGGGTTGATAAAGTAAAGATAGTAGCCCCAGGAGTTGCAACATTCTTGCTGCAATACTAGTGCTCATCAGTAGGGTATGACACCATCAAGTACACAACCTTCAAGTGTGAGGCATAAAAGAATACAAGCCACATATCATAGTCAATTTCATAGTATTCACAGAAGTAAAGAAAAATAGATGCATGCTTAGTAATGGATATATCATCCTCACTATCAAACTTCAATTGCAAAAAGTCATCAAATCATTCCGCAGAGATGAAAAATTTAACAAGGGATAGGTTAGAGAAACACTATAGGATTATGATTTGAGGAAGATCCATTTAAGATAATAGATTCAAAAAATATTCAAATGGCATAGATTTTCATTTGTGCCTCCTTCTACCGCCATTTGTTGACAGTGCTGGAAAGCCATCAACCAAGGGGGTATCCCTAATGAAAATTCCCAATTAGAATTCACATCATTTGGTGTGGGAGCCCTTCTAGAAATAAGGCCTGACTTCCATATATTCTTAGAGATTTTCCTTGGCTGCAATGTTCATCACAAGAGAATTATGCATAGGTAATTTCAGATTAGCAAGTGAGTATGCCTTGTGGAATTTTCAACAGCGGAATGTATCAAGGTTATTTTACCAAAAGGGGAGAGAAAAGTGAGCCTTTTAAAGACAAGTTATAATACTAACCCAGAAAATACTCACAAGCATGTATATATCTATGAATCATTGGACAACTAGAAAAATATTTAACATAGAGGCAATGATTGTTAAAACACATACAACAAACCTTCAACAATATAAGTACCAAAGCCACCAAAATACTTCAATTTCCACAGTACAGATGAAAACAAAAAACATCGCAAAAATAGTCTCACAATATTTATGATGTATGCATGAAACTTTGTTGGCTCAATAAGCTTCTAAATTAAGAAAAAGTTCTAAGATACATCAAGACAATGGACATCACTTGCCCCAATAGTGGAACCCTAGAGCAACCACTTAATCCTCGAAAAGAACTATTTTCTTCTCTAATTATTGATAGGAGGAGCCAAGGTGAAAAGTACTTTGCATGAGCTATGTTGGTATATATATATAAAATGGGGTGACAATTCACCTCTCTTGTGACTTTTGGACTACCCTCATGACTATTTGACTTCTCTAGGACTCTTTGACTACTTCATGACTTCTCACATTCTATGGATGACTCCTGGACATCCACTTTACATTACATTTCTTACATATTTAAATTACATAATCCACAAATGATGTGGAAAATTATGACTCATGAAAAGACATGACATGAAACTGATGGCATGGACTACATGATGATATGGAAATGTCAAGCTTGTATTGTTGTTGCTATGTTTGAGTCTTCTTGAAATATGGAAGATGTTCTTCACCTTCCTCCTCCAAAAGGCTTGAAGGTAGGGATTCTTCAATGCGATCTAGGTCTCCAGTTGTGATTGAAATATATTGTCCCTTTGTTTTGGCTTAATTGATCAACTTGTCTTTGCTGCTACAAAGGTGTCTCCTAGAAGGGTATCCTTCTTCATCTCCTTCATCATTATCATGTAATGATATGAAATGATACCTACAACTAATATCCACTCATGATAATATGACATTAGTTCGATAAAAACCTAGTCTCACATACCTCAGGGTGATCCATTAACTGAGATGGAATTGGGTGATAGGATGAGACACACACTCAAGGATTTCGTAGCTCAGGAGGTTAGGGGATAAGACTAATCCTTGAGACAGAACAGTGCATAGTTTAGGTAGGCCAGGGCTTTCCATCTACGCAGTTGAGGGGCTCAAGAGTCAGGATGAGAGCTTCAGGGTTGAAGTTTCCCACTGTGTAGTTCTGGAGGGAAAGAGACCAAGGGATTGTGTAGTTGCACATTTTAAGAGGTCAAGGGATAAGAATAAGATTTGAGACTATAGAGTGTGTAGCTTGGATTGACATGGGAAATACAACTTCGTAGTTGGGGGTCTCAAGTGGCCAGGATGGAGACTTGAGGTTTCCCATTGTGAATTTTTGGAGGAATAGAGGCCTAGGGCCTGCACAGTTGCACAGTTCAAGAGCTCAAGGCTGATTCTTGTTTCTTCAGTCTATGCAATGCACAAAGGAGACTGATTGGAGGCAGTGACTACGTTGTTCTGTAGCTCAAGGGTCGAGACTTAGCACAGAGACTGTGTATTGCAAATTTTTGGAAGGAAGGGACCATGCATTACACATTACAAAGAGGTAAGGTCTAAGCTTGAGGGATGATACTGTGAAATGTGCAGTCGAGGAAGGATGAGTGAGGATAGGTTGCTTGGTTAGGAAGTTCTTATGAATTTGGCTAAGTGTGGGATAAATGAGGCCAAAGTGAACAAGGACAAGACTTGAGGATGATCAAACACTTGGGACAATTTATGAAGCAAAATTGATCACTGATAACACATGAACAACACATTTCCCTCAATGCAACATCATTGTGACGACTTACCCCAAGTGCGACACAAAAGTTACACTTTGCAATGATAGTGATGGCACTTGTGTGAAACTGCTTAAAACTTTGGGAATTAGTGTGATGCATGTATATATGATAATAATGTCTACTTAACAACAAAGTTAACCCTTGAAACAAACCAAAACTACATATGTGCAATGTGCGATGCTTTTTATGCTAAACAAAGACACTTACAAAAATGTGGACGATATTGAAAATGACATATGCTAGGGCAAGGATAACATGAAAACGATAATTATAAAAGTGAAAAGAATCAAAAGTAACAGTTTTAACCATGAAAGCGATACTTGCGAAATTGAAGGTGTGCAAAAGAGACAGTTGGAAAATCTCTCCGAAATAAAAGAAGAATTGCAACCAAAATTGAGGGATTGTCAATGGAAGTGTGCACTGATTGTCGACATAGGTTGAACATTGCATATGAACTATGTTGCTAGACTTGTGCCATGCCTTTTCAAGCTTACATAAAAGAGTGCACTCATGAACTTGTTATAGATTGAGGATGTGTGAGCAGGTGACTTTGACACTTACAATTGAGAATAAGATTGGAATACTTAAAAAAGCATCAAATGACCATAAAGTGAATATGGAACAAACAATTGCAAGATCCACAATAGGCTACAAAATTCAAGTGTATACAAATTTGGGAGCGTGCTTTTCGCAGTGACAACAAAACCTTATACAAAATTGTAATATGCTAGTGACATTTCTTAACTAGATGTGGCTAGGGTTATTTTACCCAATAAATCTTAGATCAGGTTACTCTACACTATGGCCTATTTGCAGTGCCCTAGCCCATGGCCTTGTGGCCTTTTTCCTTGCGACCCTGCAACCCTTGACCCTGATGTTAATCCCTGTGACTAGTAAACAATCCCCAAACTTCTTAACCCTTATTCAAAAGACTCAACTATTTCTTCCCGCTTCACACATCCTTATAACTTACCACGAATCCTCCTTTAGGTCTCTGTGAATTCCATAAAATGAATTTCCTTCTTATTGGTGTTTTAGCCTATCCTTTGGCCTTCAACATATACATTTCCTTAAGGTGACTCTTGGAACTATTTTTCCCATTAAGTTGTTACAAACTCAATCTCAACCATTACTTAGAATATTAAAGTTGTTAAGATAGTCTTCGGAAAAATCACATAACCAATCTTTTGTCGACGTGTTTCGAACCAACCAGTGTGGTTCATCGTCAGGACAAGTTGAAGAACCAATCCGGCTTAGCTTGATTAAATAGAGTGTGCAGAGACTCCAACAACTATAATGCTAACGACTAATTTGACCTAAATATCCTGGTCAAACTACTAAAATAGTTAATTAATATTTCTAGAAATAGTTAAATTAGGTAAGGGAAGGAATTCATTTGTTAATTTAAAAATAAATAGAAATAATATTATTATTATCACAAATATTAAGAGATTCTATAGTATAATATTAATATTTTAATTATCATGGTCATTATACCTCGTAATATATATTAAATAATTTATTATTATTCCAATATTATTTAAATATAATTGAATGGTAATAAATCACTATTATTTTTATAATTTATTCACATTAGGTAATTATGTAATAATTATTTAATGGTCCATTGGTAAGTTAGATCTTCATTATTTAGTTCTTTTAAATATATCATATTTAATATTTAAATATAATGGTCCATTAAAATGATACGTTATATAAAATAATCTATGTTTATTATTTAGTTACATTAGGTAATTATTTAATGGTCCATTGGTAAGTTAGATCTTCAATATTTAGTTCTTTAAAATATATCATATTTAATATTTAAATATAATGGTCCATTAAAATAATAAGTAATAAAATAATCTATGTTTATTGAATACTCTATATCTACTTAATAATTTATAATCCCAAACAAATTGTTAAAACATTATTATTTCTAGAGTTTAGTTATCATAGGTAAATACCATAATTAAAAATAACCGTATAACCAATAGTATTGGTAAATCAAAGATTATCCTTTAAACTTAATTGTCAAATACTCAGAATTAGTTCAATATTTTTTTTTTATTCAATACAACTATTAGAGGTACCTAAGACCCTAGGTAAATAAATTATTACCTATAGGGTTGAATGTTTATTACTAAAGTATAGCTAAAATCATTGGTCTATCATAATTTATCCTTTAAACCTAATGGTCAAGTTTTTATTAATAATCGATATTTATTCAATATTTATTTATTTAAAAATATTAAAGTTAACTATGTCATACGGTAAATATTTTTATTCTTTATAAGGATTAAAAAGGGGTTTTTTAGACATTCGTTAAAGGGAAACTCAAAAAGAAAAATTATCAATGTATAATCAAATCTAATTATAATTGCCCAATAGTATCATAAACAGGTACAGATTAATACAATAAATAGTCCAAAACCAATTCTTAACTTATTAAAGACCCAAACACTCCAAAATAATCAGACAAATCTGCCAAAAGAAAAATAAAGGAGGGGGAAGACAGAAACCCTAAGACCAAACAAAAAAAGGGAAATGAGGAGGCTAGGAAGATAAGGCTGGGACCCAGCAACTGCTAATCTTCCAGCCATCATCCCTATTAAGATTGTTTGGCCTTTTCTCAATCTCCAGGGCCTCTCTAAATTTGCGATGGTGAAACTGCGCAACTTTGGCAATGACTTGAGCCTCCTCTATACATACATGATGCATAGTCTTCCCCGCATGTTCAGCCAGGGCCGAGGACTTGGTCCTACCATGTCTTAAATCCGCTGAATGCTCGCTAATCCGCTGATTGATCGAGCGACCAGTCTCACCAATATAAGGGGTCCCACAGGAACAGGGAATGACATAGACGCCCTTCATGTCCTTAGGGTCAATCGGGTCTTTCACAGACCTGAGGGAGCCACGGATAGTGTTGAGAGGTCTAAAAGTTGCGGGAACATTATACCTCTTCAGAATCCTCGCAATCCTATCCGTGGTTCCTTGGATGTAAGGAAGATTCACACCCACGATATGATCATTAGGAACCCTTCGGACTGAAGGCTCCTTCTTGGCCCTCAGGAAGGCTTTTTGACCTAGGTGCCCCTTGTAACCATTCTTCTCAAAGACTTCTAGGAGGTGAGCCTTCTCCGATTCCAGGCTCTCCTCATCCGAAATTCTAACAGCACGGGACCCGATTGACCCTAAGGACATGAAGGGCGTCTATGTCATTCCCTGTTCCTGTGGGACCCCTTATATTGGTGAGACTGGTCGCTCGATCAATCAGCGGATTAGCGAGCATTCGGCGGATTTAAGACATGGTAGGACCAAGTCCTCGGCCCTGGCTGAACATGCGGGGAAGACTATGCATCATGTATGTATAGAGGAGGCTCAAGTCATTGCCAAAGTTGCGCAGTTTCACCATCGCAAATTTAGAGAGGCCCTGGAGATTGAGAAAAGGCCAAACAATCTTAATAGGGATGATGGCTGGAAGATTAGCAGTTGCTGGGTCCCAGCCTTATCTTCCTAGCCTCCTCATTTCCCTTTTTTTGTTTGGTCTTAGGGTTTCTGTCTTCCCCCTCCTTTATTTTTCTTTTGGCAGATTTGTCTAATTATTTTGGAGTGTTTGGGTCTTTAATAAGTTAAGAATTGGTTTTGGACTATTTATTGTATTAATCTGTACTTGTTTATGATACTATTGGGCAATTATAATTAGATTTGATTATACATTGATAATTTTTCTTTTTGAGTTTCCCTTTAACGAATGTCTAAAAAACCCCTTTTTAATCCTTATAAAGAATAAAAATATTTACCGTATGACATAGTTAACTTTAATATTTTTAAATAAATAAATATTGAATAAATATCGATTATTAATAAAAACTTGACCATTGGGTTTAAAGGATAAATTATGATAGACCAATGATTTTAGCTATACTTTAGTAATAAAAATTCAACCCTATAGGTAATAATTTATTTACCTAGGGTCTTAGGTACCTCTAATAGTTGTATTGAATAAAAAAAAATAAAAAAAAATATTGAACTAATTCTGAGTATTTGACAATTAAGTTTAAAGGATAATCTTTGATTTACCAATACTATTGGTTATACGGTTATTTTTAATTATGGTATTTACCTATGATAACTAAACTCTAGAAATAATAATGTTTTAACAATTTGTTTGGGATTATAAATTATTAAGTAGATATAGAGTATTCAATAAACATAGATTATTTTATTACTTATTATTTTAATGGACCATTATATTTAAATATTAAATATGATATATTTTAAAGAACTAAATATTGAAGATCTAACTTACCAATGGACCATTAAATAATTATTACATAATTACCTAATGTAACTAAATAATAAACATAGATTATTTTATATAACGTATCATTTTAATGGACCATTATATTTAAATATTAAATATGATATATTTAAAAGAACTAAATAATGAAGATCTAACTTACCAATGGACCATTAAATAATTATTACATAATTACCTAATGTGAATAAATTATAAAAATAATAGTGATTTATTACCATTCAATTATATTTAAATAATATTGGAATAATAATAAATTATTTAATATATATTACGAGGTATAATGACCATGATAATTAAAATATTAATATTATACTATAGAATCTCTTAATATTTGTGATAATAATAATATTATTTCTATTTATTTTTAAATTAACAAATGAATTCCTTCCCTTACCTAATTTAACTATTTCTAGAAATATTAATTAACTATTTTAGTAGTTTGACCAGGATCTTTAGGTCAAATTAGCCGTTAGCATTATAGCTGTTGGAGTCTCTGCACACTCTATTTAATCAAGCTAAGCTGGATTGGTTCTTCAACTTGTCCTGACGATGAACCACACTGGTTGGTTCGAAACGCGTCGACAAAAGATTGGTTATGTGATTTTGCCGAAGACTATCTTAACAATGTTATGGATCACAGAAGTCTAAATTCCTTAATATCAAAGTTATTTATTTTCATTCCAATCCCACCCACTTTGAGCTGGAACCAAAAATTTCGGCGCCTCTCCCACAATCTCTTCTTTTAATGGGTTTTCTCCTCATAAGCCTAGCACTAGGGCTTGTGGGAGTACCTCTTGAGGCTACTTTATTTAAAACTCTAAATAATCTTACTAATTTGATAGCTTATCCATAACATATATTTTCAATATGTCCTCGATTGCTTCATTGAATATTTCTTATTGGCCATCTAACTCTAGATGGTATGCTCTACTATAATTCAAAACTATTTCAAAATCCCTTGAATAAACCTATCCAAATGTTTGATGTAAAATTTGGATCCATGTCTAAAATAATTTCCTTATGCACACCATGTATCCTAACAATTTTTTATACATGTTTATGAAGGAATGAAATGAAATACATATTTAAACAAAAACACAAAGATACATCAAAAAAAAAAATTGGTTAATAAATAACAACTATGTAAAACTGTTTACATGTAGAAAGGAAACAAACTATCTTGTGCAATGGTAGCTTATCTCTAAGAAGATATGCGATGGCTACATTCCTTCTGAATTGAGTTACAAAGAGGCTTTTAGGCCTTTTTATCATAAAGAAACAATGGAAAGACTTAAACATCCAAAAACCTAACCCTAGGAGATGAAGCGCCAAAAGCTTGTGAATCCCACTAGGGTTAGTTGTAATGTCAATTTCCTGAGGTCGTAACTTTGGCATAGGATCTCTGTTTGGAACACATGATAGCTTGTTATAAATATCTATCTGAGGAAAATGTTTTATTACTACAAACATGAGATTTGGGCTTCACATTTTCCCGTTTCCCCAAAAAAATCCATTTAGGGCCTCAAAATGGGTCAAGAAGTTTAGGACCCGAAAAATTTGCCAAAAATAAAAAACTATGAAAAAGGAAATAGTGTCGGGGGTTGAAGTGGAATATGTGGGTAGTGAAAAATATCCACTTGGATCAATCCTCTCCCCTTCGAAAGCAATCATCCCCATTTCATTGAGTACATCCATGAGATGGGGAAACTTCTCCCAAATTTGGTCCCTCGTGAGCCAGTTGCCTTGGTGTAGGAGCTAGAAAACTTTGACAAACTGATACTGATGGATCCTCTGTTGGAAATTTTTTTAAATATTTGTGTCTATGATGCAATCAATAATGGCTTATTCGATGCAATATGGATTCGTCTCGGTTAGTGTCAACTACTCAATAATGTCTGATATGTCCAACAATCGTGGAAAGTATGGTCAAGGGTGTTCCACATTGAATACAGGGTGAAAGCCAAGGAATGGAGGGATACTTAGCTCAAAATAATTATCACCCATGATCTTGGTGATGGTGTAAGGCCTGTATCGAAGTGGTTGAAGCTTCTGATGGGCTCCAACAAGATGTACCTTCTGTGGATGCAACCAAACATTGTCACACACTTGAAACTTATGTGGCACCTGATGTTGATCATGACATTATTTATAATTGGAATTGGCTTTTTCCATGATATCATGAACCTACCGCTAGATGTGCTAGATGTGTTCAATGAACCTGGTGGCTTTATCAGTTTTAGACTGTACATGTGTAGATTCTACTTCGGTAGATGCGAGAGACATGTCAACATTAAGTGGGCACAATGGTTGAATTCCCAGACCCACTTGAAAGGGGTTGTGGCCAGTCAAGCTATGAAGAGCTCTATTATAACTGTGTTGCACATAGAGAAGAATCTCATCCCATGATCATGGATGTGCACTAACATCCTATTGATGACAGATGTTTAGCCATCTATTTGGGGATGGAATGAAATCAACTTGGTGATTGTTTTTTCAAGAAATGATTAGAGACTGGACTATAATCTTCTTAGGAACCTATTGTTAATGGTTTGCAGGATCCCAAAATGTACCCACACTCATTCGAAGAAGAGTTTGGTAGTGTCTTCTGGTGTGATACTCTTCATGTAAGCAACCAATATAACCATCTTAGAAAATTTATCAATGACCACAAATACATAGTCATTACCATGCTTGGTAGAAGCAGGGCCAAAAATATAATTCATGGATATGGATTCCTAAGTCTTGCTAGGAGTAGGCATAGGAGTGTATAGGATTTTCTCCTTAATGGTTGGCTTGGTGATGGAATAGGAAGTGCAGAATCTGATATATTTTTTGACATCTTGTCACTGTTTTGGCCAATAAAATTACCTTTATGGTACTTACACAATGGTTTCCAAACGAAAATGTCTTACAACCCAATTTTAGTGCACCTCCCAAATCATCTTGGCACGCTCCCCTGAATCAACACAAGGGTGTCCCAAATACCATAACAATGCATCTTGAAGGTGGAATTCTAGTACTTTCTTACCATCCATCAACATTTGGTATGTGGTGGTGAATTCTACATCACTTTTATACAAATGTAGCCATCTAGATGTCTCTTATTCACAAGTGTTGAGAATAGTGGTCAGTGCAACAATTGGGGGCCAACTGAGGCAATGTACAATGTTATTGGCATTTCCCTTCTTGTATTTAATGTTTAATTGAAATTGTTATAGATATGCAGACCATTTTTTGTGGTGATCGTTTTGAAACTTCCCTTGTCTCTGTATAAACTATAGAGTTTAGTGACCTATGTGGTTGATCGTATCCTTCCTCATAATGTAATGTTTCCACTGGCATGAATTATGCATGATGGAATACATTTCCTTATCATAGGTGGGGAATTTTTAAATCGTATCAGAGAGTGTCTCACTGTGATAGGCCACTGGATGCCCTTGCTGGGTGATAACTCTGGCAATAACATAGCTTTGTAGCCTCAAAATTATTTGCGACGACATGGGGGATAACCACTCGGTTCGGACCTTAAAAGCAACTCCTTTTCCGTTTGGTATAGTGGCTCTGATTGTGGATAATGGGACTAGTTTCCCAGAGAGGATTGATTTGATAATGTTGATGGGATGATATAAGATGTAACGGGAAAAGATTCAACTAAGTGTAATCTAATATAACTATTAAACATATTAATATATCTTAATCTAACATTATCTAACTATAAATATACCCGAGAATAAAATAAGATACACGATCTACAATGATGTGTCACAACAAATGGTAATAAAGATCATTCAACTACCAAAAGAAATGAAATCGTTTAAAGATAATTATTTTTGATAGACAGAACAATTGAGAGAAATTTATTGCATATAAAAATCATTTATGTATTCAAAACAGAATCACAGCTAAAACATCATAAATAAGTGCAATAGTGTAGAACTATAATTTAAAATTTCATACATAAAACAATCAAGAGAGGAAGGATTGCTAATACATAAACAAAACATAATCATACGATAAAAGTACCATATATGATAAGTCTTTCTCATGTAATTTAGAAATATTGACCCAATTTCATTCAATCCAATACACTCTAAGAGTACAGAAGTGAAATTTCAATAGAACATGCTAGATATTCAAAGCAAAATAGATCCTATTCCATTCATTTTACCAAAACCTTTTCAAAATACAAAAGTGTCATGTCTTGAAAAGTGTTTTTGATAAAATTTTGGACCCCTCTCTATATGAATGAGAGGGTTTAAATACTAAAATACGTGCCTCAAAATATACTATTACAAAAATAGCTGAGGAGGTTTCAAACAACCTTCCTCGGAGTGGGAAAAAATAAAACTAAAAATAGAATTAAGCTAATGACTAGCTCCTTTGAACTTGAAGTAAGTTAATCTACTAACTTGATCTCCGAGGTTGCAAATGTCGATCATTGGCTTATGCTGAGGCGACTGGCTGATTGTGGATTTTAACTACCCAACAAATATGGCATCTGATAAAGCTGCCACCATCTTTTTTGTAGAGGTTGTTAAACACCTCAGATTCATCACTGGCTATGTGTTTTTACTAGAAACTACCAGTATGTCTCCCAATTCAGCTTGGTTAGTTGTTTAATTGCCTCTTCCTTTTCCTGTGCTATCTATTTCCACTGATGCTCTAGTTGTTTGACATTTGGTAGAAACCATGGTACACACTCTTTGACAAGGTTAGCACCATGGGGGTGTTCATTTATGAATTATATTATACTGCTTGTTTCTCATGATGCTATCGTTGTCGCCCTTTCTTCCTGTTTCAACCGTGAATCCCAATCTGTAAACAGAATATCTTTTTGGGATTCTTCCGTTGTTGGTAAGTCAACCTTTCTTCCATCCCCCAATTCTTCCCAGGTGATAAATTCAGAAACCTTTTTGTGGATTTATTCATATTTAAACCTCATATCAATTACTTGGTTTGTCAATTTATCATTGGTCTCATAGTAACGATTTATCTCCGATATGTTCTGGCATATTATATCTTGTTGCTACATTAATATGGAATTGAGGCTCATCACTTCTTTGATGAATTTATCAATTTGCAGGTTATCTTTGAATTTATCCACCATGGATTGAATTTGATGAATTTGCGAATCCTTTTCTGATAAGCTGTCTTGGTGCTGTAATATCATTTGCTAGAATTCTCTCTTAAGCTGGGCTACCTATTATTATACTTGCTCATTAGTTTTTCTTATGCTAATTGCTTTTCAAGGAGTAGAATTTTTTGTTCCTTTTCCTTTAGCAACATTCAGACCTCAGTTTCCTTATCGATGGTTGTTGTGGCATAAGCTCCTGCAAACTGCGACAAATTTGTGAAATTCTCTGATGGGTCAAGAGGGATGTCCTTCCACACAACATCCATTAGTTAATTTTATAGAGTCGTAACAGTCGTGGTGTCCAATTTCCTTTTCTTCATTTGTATTTCAACTACAACCTTATGAGTAGGACTGTATAATATATCTAATGGAGGTATCTCTTCCATTCTCAAGACAATTTTGGAAGTAGGGAAATAAGGAATAAGCTCAATGTCATGATCTCTTGTAGCTCCTTCGTCTATTGTTTCTGGATATTCTTTATGCTAGGTTTGCTTGGGGTTTTGCAGTTCAGGTGTCTCCTCAATATTTGTGTATGTATGGAGCTTCTTATTGAATTTCTACCATTCTTGTTCTAGGTCAATGACTGGAGCCTTACTTGATTGAGTTGAAGTAGAAGCAACCTCCGTCTGCTTCTTTGCTAAGGCCTGTTCAACCATTTCCTCTGTACTTCCAGATGTATCTTTCTTAGACTCTTTATTTTTGTTTCTTCCTCCATTTTGAGATTATCATTCTAAGTGCTCTGACTCATGAGTCGACTTCTCTTGGGTTACTTCCTCAGAATTTTCCTTTGAACTTCACTCCAAGCTTATGCTAGGAGTTGGTTCTTTTATTGGTTCAATATATAACAGGTCCAATGGGACCTTTAATATCCTCTTATTCCTATACACATGAAAAGAATTAATATCTTCCGGGCTCAACAGTAATGATGACAAATGTAGGACTTGTGAAAATGTTTCTACTTCATGAAAGAGGTCATCAAAGGCATCCTCTTCATGGGTGAACTGTTTGAATTTCACCATAGTGGTAAATTCTTTGGAAACCTGATTTGGGTCATATTGTCTCCCTAGAACTATGGCTAATTTCAGAGACATAATAATCTCTTCTTCTTTTACTGCATGTCCATAGTTGTGTAGTGCGAAAGCACCACATTGTAAAGGGAAGGCTGGTCAAGTGGCTTTCTTTTGTTCTTTCAATCCTTTTGTTAAACCGCACTCCCCTCCTGTTTGGTAAGTTATTTCTCTAGCCAATAGCTTGCTTGGGACGTAATATGGGAGGACATGCGAGGAAGAAATGCTCCCAAAAACTCTAATGTAGGTGAATGTCTCTTCCCCAAACCATTTGTCTGTTGGTAAGATGTCTACTTTGGCCGAGTCTTCAGAAAACCTAGGGGATGTTCTATAAAAAATGACTTTATGAATAGGCAGCATAACACCCTGGCATATTTTGTAAAAATGGGGATGGAATTGAGATTCCCACAAAATTTTATGGTATATATGAATGGGGAGCAATTTCTGTACAATCCACTTCCATCCCATATTCGAAAACTGAGAACAAAAACCAGTTGCGTCCATAAAAAAGCACTCATAAAAAAAGGGGAAAAATCATTGAAGAAACACTTGTCTTCTTTCTATATTCCGTAATGGCATTGGCTAAATTTTCAGATAAAATTTGACTCGAGTTCATAATTATTGCATTAATTACTACATTAGTTAAGAGGAGCTACTCCATAGAAAATTTGGTGCTGTCGGGCTTACTGAATAACCTATAGATCATTGTTGCTACGAGACTATGAGGGGTAGAGACATATGCTATTGAGTGCATACCAGTTTTATCTCATTTGAGTTTTCCTCCACTTGACTTCCAGGTTTGTGTAACATCCAATGGTCCTCATTCTCTTTTGCAAAATTCTCAAGGAACTCTTTGTTATAGATCTATTGAGGCTCTGGTAGTTGGTACATTAGTCGTAGATTATCTAGTGAGAAAGACCCCATGACATGTTGTCTTTTATTCCTAAAAGTCCCACCTGAGACATCTACATCATCAATGACCCTTTTTACCATTTTCATGTCTAGTGATATCTTTGGTCTCATAGCTATTCGGTGCAAGAATGAACATGCTATTTCAAAATAGGAGGCGTCAGATGATTCCTGGGCATCAGTCGTGGCCTTTGTTACCAGTGGCCTGGGCTTCTCTTCTTCTAACACGTTATACATGGCTTCCCTTGTTGTGGTTCCTTTGCCTTTGCTGCAAGTGGTATCAGAGAAAAGTGGTATCATCTCTGATTTCTTAGATGTATTCATCTTTCCCTTCTTCGCCATTCTTTCTAACATCGTTTTCTTTGCAACTTTCCTGAAATGGAGCAAAAAGGAAATTATTGGGTAAACACAAAGTGAGAACGACAGTGAGAGTTGAATGATATAGTTTACCCTAAAATGTGAAAAGAAAGGAGCTTTTATTCAAAATGAAGACGAAAGATATCAAATCTCATCGAGTCGTTCTTAACATAAATGCCATTAAAACTTTATTAAATACACACTAAGATCTTTTATCATGGCCTTTATCACTCATTCAAACTATCGCATTGCAAACGCGAAGGGAAAAAATTTAAGGTGACGAGTTTAAAGTTCGAAATGATGATTATGTGATTGCGATAAGATTATGCAATATTGTAGATTGCAATATTGCATTTTTGGTTGTGCATTTTTCGAAGTTGTTTTAGAATTATGCAAGATGTGAGGTGAGCAACATACTTTTTGTTGTTTAGAGCGCACTCCACCTAAATGAATAATTATTGCATAAAGTGCATTTTTACTAAGCCTCAGACTTAACTTATAGTTTATAACATTTATTTTTATCAGGTTTGGGTTCTATTGTGCTTCACAAACTTTTGTACTTCACAAGATTGGCCTCTAAGTAGAGTGCCACGATGTGATAAGTATTTGCTTGCTATACCGCAATATCGTAGTTTGCATATTCCAAGAGGATTTGTGGGTTGTACTTTTTGTGAAAGTCGATATGTGACTGCGATAGTTGCTTCATTTGAAAAGAAATGCCTTAAGTCTTAGCTTTAAATTGAAAGTTCAATTATATAAGAAGTTTATTATGGTGATCCCTTCCATTGCAATTCCTGGATCCCAGTTGTTAATTAACCTTTGACACACTTGGTCTAGTGATATGCGATAAAGCGAGAATTGCTAGTCTTAAAGGGTTTTGACTTGATATCTTATTTTATTTCTAAAATTCGAAAAGAAAGCGCTTAAGTGCTAAGTTTTTTTGAGGATTTTTCCAAAGGGTCCCCATTTATTAATAGAATATTAACTATTACATCAATAAATTTGGCAGTTGTTGAACAACACAAAAATTGGCGATTCACTGGAAGAACCAGTTATATCTGATAGTCTTTTGAAACTTCTAAAACTTCCAAAATAAATATAGTTGAGAAAATAATAATTTACATGAAATCTAAGATCAGTAACATTTCTCTGAATAAGAAAACAAAATTCACCTAATTATCATCCACTTGATATCCTTTTCAAAATTAAAATTCCTTTATTTACATCATTTTTTACTTGGTTTAAAGTTAAAGCTGGTAGATCTTGCAGATTAGCTTTTAAATATAGTCCTTTGTCATAGGTAGAGCCTCTGATGCCAGCAGGCATCCATAACCTCGACAAGGTTCCCTTTTAACCATCAATGATTCAGTATACCATTCAGATAAGAGTGTAATTTTTAGAGATAAATTCAGACTCATATACTTATTCTCTTTTACTTTTTTTTTAAACATTTTATTTTTCCTTCTAAAATTTTCCTTTTTCTACTTAAAGGTCATTGTCTTGGTTTGGTGGCTAAAAGTGACAATGCCATTCACTGGTTGTAACTCAACTGAACAAGCTAGCTAGTGATGAGACCCCTTATCTTTTGATTAAAATAATCTCAAGCCATTACCATGTTTTGATATGCAGTAATGGTAATGTCAGCTTATTATTTCCCTATGAACATGGTAAGTTGGCTCTCAATGAGACCTCTTATCCTTTAAGTTTTAGTATATTTTAGAATTACACTCTAAAAAAATAAAATTTCACTAGATGGGGAGAATCATTGACTCCTTAACAGTTTCTGGATGACAATTATAGAGTTAAAGGTGCTTATCTGCCGGGAGACTTTGCTTTGTTAAATATACTTTTCTTGATTGATGATAGAACAAAGGTCTCTTTATAAAGTTGAGGTTTCATGAAGGATGAATGATTTTGGTGGATGTTAGGCCCCTATATTACTAGTGTAACCCCTTATTGTTATTAGTACAACCCACTTATTATATTGATGTACCCATGTAGTGCCCATATTGTTACTATTGTGCCCCATAGAAGCCCACTAATGTTATTATCGTGCCCTTACATTATTATTGTTAGGTCGGCTTTGATTATGTTATGGCCCCTTAGACTCCTATATATAGAAAGGAGTTCTTTCATTTGTATCATCCAAGAATTGTTCATTTATGTAATGTAAAGGAGGTTTCCCCTCGAAGACGCTGAATTCTAAGGCGATGATCTATCTTTTCTATCTTTTCTTGAGTTGGTTTCATAACATTTGGTATCAAAGCTTTGGATTCTAGGGTTTCGCTGCTCCAAACTGGTCATCGTGGCGTCTTCGATATACCATTTTTTCTGCGACGTTTCAGAAGTTGAAAAAAAAACCCATTTGAGAAGAAATCTTGTTGAACCTCAGATCCAAATTTCAGAGCCGTTCGCGCTATATTTGCGGAGATATGATCTGAGGAATTTGGTCTTTTTGCAGACTCCTAAATTACATTCAAAACAGGTGACCTGGGGAAAAACGTCATAACTTTCTCTCTGGGGATCGGATTGAAATTTCGTAAGAAGGTATAGAAAGAGGATGGACTTTAGTTTCTTTTATGCATTTTTTAGATGCAAAGGTCAAAACAGTGACTCGTGGCACATCGTACAAGTTTGCTCTACTGAACTAGTCTATAATCAAGTCACTATGGGAGATTTCACATAAATCTTCCTTGGAGAATCCAATTTGGGTCAGACTTGTGGAATTGAAAAGAGGACACAGAGGGCTACTGCAGATCACAAATTCAGATCTAGATGATTGGAAAGTACAGAGATACATCAGAGGCAATATTGAGCTCCTACAAAGTGAAAAAAGGTGTGTAGATTTTCTTAAATTTTTGCTTAAGCTTGGTTTGAAAATTTATTTTGAAGGAATTCAAAGGGCATAGTAGAGCATTATTATCGGTAACTGATGCCGTGAGGAACGAAAATGAAAACACCTAGTAAGGAACCTGAAATCTCTAGCATGACTCATGAAGAAGAGGAAGAAATGCAACATGATACATCAAAATTACAAGACCAAGTGCAACAACCGTCCCTTGCACAAAAAGGAACAGAATCTAAGATGGATGGTTTAAAGAAAGGCATAGAAGCTAAGATGGATTTTTTAAAGAAAGGTGTAGAAGCTAAGATGAATGATGTGGAAGCTAAGATGGATTATTTGAAGATAGATTTGAAGACAGACTGGAAGAATTGAAGATAAATATGAATAAGTTGCTACAAGAAAGGGTCACTAATGGTGAAAGGGTAGTAAAGGAAAATCATGATGAGAACAAAAGAAATGTTAATCATGATTCCATAGACTCTAATGTTGGATCAAAGACCCACCATATTCCAAAAATCGATATGAGGAAGTTTGATGGCAAGGATCCCGCAACATGGATATTACAGATGGAGAAATTTTTCGATCTCAATAATGTGCAAAACACACAAAAGGTACGTATTGCAACTTTATATTTGGAACAAAATCAGTTTGTATGGTATCAATGGCTTTGCTCTCGTAAACAATTTATCACTTGGGCAATTTTTATGGAAGAATTGATAGCACATTATGAGGATACAAAAAGCAACACTTTTTTTAGCCAACTGATAAGTCTCAAACAAAAGGGTTCAATAATGGAGCACATTGAGGAGTTCCAAAAATTGAACATAAGGGTAAAAGATATTCCAGAGGAGCATAGGATTGATGTGTTCATAGGGTCTTTAAAGGATAATATCCAACATGATGTTCGCCTTTGGGAACCTGATTCACTAGAGAAGGCATTCAGGTTAGCAAGAAAAATGGAAAGCAAAATTATGGCAACCAGGAAGCATACCACTCACAACTATAAACACGGAAGTGTTGTTGCCGCTAGTCTTCCACAACCTATAAGGTTGACACTACAAAAATTGGAAGGAAAAAGAGAAAAAGGGCTTTGTTACAGTTGTGATAGCAAATACACTAAAGGTCATAAGTGTGCTAAGAAGAAATTATTCTACATAGATTGTGAAGAGGAAGAAGAAAAGGAGCAAGAAAGGTCAAAAGAAGAGGATATACTCCAGGAACAAAGCCTAGATAAAGAATAAATGAATCCAACCATATCTTGTAATGCATTGGCAGGAATTACCACTCCTCAAACCATCAAGATAGAAGGACAAATCAAGAAGAAAAAGGTAATAGTGTTGATTGATTCAGGAAGTACCCACAATTTTATTCATTGTAAGGTAGCAAGAGAGTTGAATTGATTCTTATATCTAGCACCAGAGTGTCAAGTGATGGTTGCAAATGGAGGAACAATGAATTGCTTAGAAAAGTTCCATAATATCAAGCTATCCAAGGGAGAATATGTATTGACTTGCCCAATGCTTTCCATTCCAATGGGAGGTGTTGATGTTGTACTAGGAGTCCAATGGCTACAATCCTTGGGTACAATAGCTTTTAATTTTCAAGAACTTTTCATGAAATTTTTTGTGGAAGGAAAGGAAGTTGAATTAATGGGTATTGCAGGGAAACAAGGAAAGATAATCAGCTCTAACGGTATGACAAAGCTTCTAAAAAAGGAACAAAGAGGTGTAATTGCACAATTATGTTCACTAGATGTATCCACAGTGGAATCATCTATTTCTCCAGAACTCCAAAAAGTCTTGGACAATCATTGCAAGGTATTTGAAACTCCAAAAGGTATCCCACCTATTCGTGATCATGATCATGCTATTCATCTGATTCCAGGAAGTGTTCCTCCAAACATCAGGCCGTACAGATATCCCTATGCCCAAAAGAGTGAAATTGAACGTATGGTTGCAGAAATGTTAGAGGCTGGTATAATTCAACCAAGTCAAAGTTCTTTCTCTGCTCCAGTCGTATTGGTGCACAAGAAGGATGGATCATTGTTGTAGGGAAAAGTATCCGATTCGGATGACCCTATCCCACTCTAAGGGTGATAGTACCTCAGCAACAACTGTAAAGAAAACTACTTAAGGTTTACTTCTTTATGAAAGCAAGAGAGAATGAAGAAATGCACTAACCGTTGCCTTGCGCTTAATGTCGAATCCAAACTCTTCTCTTTGCTGCTTGCTCCAAGCTCCTTGCTCTTTCGCTGGCCCAGCTACAATGAGATCCTACAAAATAACAAAGAAGGAAACTACAAAAAGCATGCAATCATAACTGATTCAAGGATTAGCATAAATCAAATATACAATTATCACAATACATCATTGAAACAAGTGAATATAGAAGAACCTCAATAGCTTTTATTAATGGAAGAAATAAAGTTCTGAGAGTGTTACAACCATTGAAGGCCCCAATCCAGCAACACCTCCCAGCAGAAAGAATTTCTCCTCTTCACCTCCTTCAAGCAATCACCCAATAGTTCTATAGTGAAACCAACAGCATATCATTACTTTGCACAAAATTCCAACCTCCTGAGCTCATAGGAGAGAGCTCAATATATAGATGAATTGAGAAAGGATGAGTCAACTTGCAACTGATGTGTAGCTGCCTTGTGTCCTCTCTCTCTTCAGTTGATCTTCAGTTCTTGAGTCCACTTGGAGAACCTTGCTTCCACTTGGAGAAACAGAGCCTCTGACTCATCACAAGGCAAAATCCTTGATCCAAGTGTCATTTTTGGAAGATTCCAGAGTAATGACTCAGTGTGCCACTTGTCCCATCTCGCTCAGCGTAGGTGGCCTTTGTTCTACCTGCTTTGCAACGCAGGTACACCATGGAGGAGTTGAGTTTCAGCGCAGAAGCCTAGTGGAGCACCTGCTTTGATTTCAAATTTGCTTGTTTTTGAGTGTTTTCAGGTGGAGAACTGATCTGAGAGCTGTTGGTTTGCTGACCTTGTTCCTCTAGGGGTAGGAACATCATGTTTAGGGACTTTGGATCCCTTGGATTATTGACAATTCATGCCTGATGCTGCAAGGCACAAAATTGTCTATAACAGATGCCCCCTAAAGTATGAGGTCGTTTATCGGGTGAAATGCTTTATTAGGAGGATCCGAAGTTCATTCAATCTGCCGAGAAGTGTCCTGTGATAAGATACAATACAATACATTATTTTTCATACTTTTTCATGATCTGGCTGAGGCGGGCATTCCCATGCTCAGATTTATAAATTCATTTTGGTACATAGAACAGACGATCGTCTGATGGTAGACTGATAATTCTCTGCTGAAATTATCATCCTTTGAGAAGGATGATCATCCGCTGCAATGATGTACACATCAAATGTCTTTATATCCTGAATATATATCGCAGCCCGGATGGATGAAACTAGATCCGGGGTCTTCAATCTCTTCCGATCTTCACTCGATGTACAAGTCGATCCATGTGAGAATTTCTTGAAGTCGAACATGGAAAGACATCACTTGATTACCGGTCAATGATGTAAACCGTTAACAAGCGCGAGAGGAATCACCGATAAGGATGATGACCCTCAGGGTACGGCAGTACAATTCACATGGTGGGAATAAAGGACTTGGCGTCGACCACCATGCAAAATCTTCTGGTCGAAGGTCATTGATGTATACCTGTCGCCGGAAGTGAGAAACTTGCCATTGAGGCATGCAAGTTTCAAAGTACTGAAGGGGTTGTTCCTAGATCAACTCCTTGGATAATGAGTTGATGTCGACAAGGAGCGATCCGTCAAAGGAGGGCCTTAATGAATCCCACATCAGTGACACGGAACGGAGCTAGTGATTGTGATGAGGTGAAAACAAAATGTGATGTATGATTCAGGGTGGTGGTCATGAAATGGATGAAGGACAATGTATGGCAGTGGATGGGACACGGTTGACTCTTTGCAGAACAACATCTCTTGAACATATAACGACACTGATGTGATGGATCGGTAGCATTACCCCAAATGTGGATGGTGTGGCGAGGACCATGGTGATGAGACCGGTGAATGAAACAACCCAACCCGATGTGATACGGAGGACAAAGTGTCATGTTCAAGAGCGACTTGCTACCATTAAAGCTGTGAGGTTCTCCCAATTTTTTCCCCAGTCATTGCTGACCAGTACCTCTTTATTTTTGTCAAGCTTGAGGAGGATAACATATGCTTGTTCTATAACCTGCCCTTCGGGCAAGCCCATCGCTATGTTTTAACGAGCCTAGCGATAGGGAAACTCGTTCTCGTCTAAAGACAAGTTTGTCGCTATTTAATGAATTTAACGAGTCTAACGACAAGGATAACTCGGTCCTTTTCATTTTTAGAGAGTCTGAAAAGGTACATAAAGTCAACTCCAGAATTCCTTTTTTCGTCATCTAATCCCTTAAGTCCGAAAAAGTATAAAACAATACAGAAGGGATGAATTTTCGATTGCTTTAACGAGCCGAACAAACAAGCGCTCGATCTTTTTGTGCAATAATCCCTCAGGTCCAAAAAGATTAAAATCTAGAGGAGGGATAGCTCTTCTGGTCGTTTAACGAGCTGGAAGGCCAAAACTCGGCAAACTTTTCATATTTTACGAGTTAGAAGAAAAGAGCTCAAAGAAGACTCGTCTTTTGAGGAACGAGTGATAAACAAGGATAGCAGCAGGTTCCAGGTACAGGTTGGAATATTCCAATCACGGCAGTGTCACAAGGATGGCTAAGTGAAATCACTCTTCGCAGCTGTTCCTCAAAATGGGTAAACAAACATATGGAGATGAACGATTGGCCAAATGAACGGATGGAGGTGAGACTGCAAGAACACGACCAAGGGCTTTAATATGGCTGTCAAAGGTTACATTTACCAAGGTTATTTACCTGTTCATTTTTTCTGGGTGAGCTTGAACTCTAGGGGAAGATTGCTCACAACTTATGTTTATTTTTTAACGAGCATGAACTATGTGCTAAAACTGCTCGGATCTTGCGTTTATTTTTTAACGAGCATGAACTATGTGCTAAAACTGCTCGATTATACCAGTCTTAATACAAGGAACGCCTCAGGTGAGGTAGTCATATTTAAGGAGCTATACCTCACTAGTTACTCCAATTTGGCAAGTTTTAACTTTTGCCCCACATCCTTTCTTTATGCAAGCTGGAAACGGCTAATCCTACGAGTTTAACGGGTTAGACCTACAGGTTTAAAGGGAGGACCTAAAAATTTAAAAAATAAATAGTTGTCCCGTGCTTGCACTCCAAAAGGTTCGCATGCCCCCAGGTATAAAGTATAATTTCAAGGCTACCCCTCCTCTGTCCCACCTCTGTTTTTCTACTTGTCGTCTTGCTATATTTTTAACGATACTTGTCTTCTCATTATTTTTCGGTGCCGACGGTACTTGTCTTCCCATCAGTTCACTTTTCGATTTTTGCAAGATCGCAACAGATAAAACATTGGCGTTACGGAGGGAGGTTTGCCTCTTACTTATTATCCAAAAAATGGTTTTGTTCGCTGCCGCAAACTAAACTCTTTTTTTCCGGCGATGTCTATTACTAGGTTACTAAAGATGGTGACCACTTGTTGCAGCAATTTCATCTCTTTCTTTGGAGGCTGCCCCTACTTATCCTTCAAAACATATGTTTTAATGGGTGAGGCTTGCCTTCAAAGATGGTGGCTACTTGCCGCCACAAATGGATCTCCTCCCTCGGCATCCTACTTACCTAGACAAGGGGAGCGAGAAGCTGATTATCTCACTCACATAACTTTGACAAAAGAACTTTATCCTAGAACAACCCTCTCTTCCATGCCGGACGGGGTACGGACTAGTCATATTCTTCTGCGAAAATTAACTTTATACCCAAGGTTTTCTCTGCCCAAGGCAGGCCAGGGTGCATGCCCCCTGGGTCCCAGTTCTTTCTTCCGAATCACTCGCATTCATCGGGAAGTAGAACCGGGGGTGGAGGCATTCCTTGAGTGAATAAACCGTTAAGGGATGGTATTTGACTATTTGCGATGCGTGATCCTGGAAATGAAAGTTGGTCTACGAGCTTGACCATTCTTCCTTCGTGCGGAAAACACATAACTCTGAAGAGTGAGGACACTATCGCCTCCATGCAATATATATAGTCTCGTCCAAGGAGTAAGTTATACACCAAGGGTCCCTGGACGACCATGACGTTCATATGAACTGTCTTCCCCTTCAATGTAACGGGAACATTGGGGAGAATCCCTAACGGGCGACTGGTTACTTTATCAAAACCTGATAGATTTCTCATCTCAGGTAAAAGCGCCGGGGAACCCAGTGCTTTCCAAGCAATAGAGGAAAGGATACTCACAGATGCCCCTTCATCAATGATAGTTCCAACCATCACCATTCTATAGATTTGGACAATGATTCTGAATGGTATATTGGCTGGTAACCGGGGTCTGCCTAGTTGGTTCCAATCAAAGGACACAACCAAGTTGCTTGGTGGTGGGACCGAATACACGGCCGGATATGACCCTGACGATGTTCCTTCCTGTGATAAAGGAATGGGCGCATTGCCCTGATGCTCATCAGAGTCTGTGTTGATGAAAAGAATCTGGATGGTGTCATCCTTGTTCTCTTCAGTGAGGGTGTCATTTGAAGATGAATCTTCAACGACGGTGTCATTTGAGGATGAAACCTCTGAAGGAAGAACCGGGTCAACTGCCGTTTTGACCTTTAGACTTTCGTCTGGTCTGGATTCAGTAGGTTCATTCTCAATGACCGACACTTCAGCTGACCACTTGATCGGGCCAGCTGGATTTTCAACTATCGAGGGACTTGGCACGAGTTTTTGGTATCCAGTAGGAAGTCGTAACGGTGAAACCGGACGATCTTCCAAAACTCTCTTCGCCTCATCTAAGAATGGACAACGGTGGATGGCGTGATCGCCTTCACACAGTCTGCAGGGTGATCTTGGTCTCCCTCTTTGTCCTTCACTCTCGCTAGTTGATGGAATGCAATCAACATGTCTATCAGAGGTTGATGCTACCAGATTGTGCAACCTGGGGGACCAGTCCCTTAGTATCCGGGGAATACAAGGACAGTCACAGTGGAAGTGGGTCCCTTTGCAAATGACACATGGCGATTTAGGCCCGGTCGGTGTAGTGTGTGGATTTTTGTCAGATGTCTTTTGCTTGCCCCCAGTCGCCTTCGCCATAGGCCCCTTCTGCTTCTTTTCTCTCTTCTTCTTTTCCTTCTTCTCCATGGGAGGCTGACTTTTGCCGGCTCTACCTTGCGAAGATGAAGGATCAGAGGAAGAATTGTAAGAAGTGGAAGGCTGGTGGGTAGCTCTAGACTGGTCTGACTGTTGATTCGACTGCTCAAGATTAGTGGTGATCTGAACTACATTAGTTGAAAAGAGCCATACAGGTAGGCCAATTGTCAATCCTGGAAGTGACAATGTGGCCATATGAGGCGCACCAACATCTCCCCAAGAGGAGAAGGGATTGGGACTTCCACCAAGGTGACTTCCTTGGTTGGTGGGCTCCATACTTTTCAACTGAAAGATCAACGTGGGAATAACAGGTGATTATGTTCTGATTAAAATAAATTTTATTAACGACGCTTTAGACACAACTTTGCTTTTTCATGTTTTAAGAGTCGAGAAAAAGCTAAAGATGACTCTAGTCTCCTTCGATGTTTTAACGAGCCCGAAGTGACAAATGCTCGGATGGACTTTTTCAATTATAGATTTTGAAAAAGGCCAAAAGAAACTACTCTGGAGTTCTAGGCAGAGGGTGTGCCAAACTTTTCGCGAAACCACAGAATACGTTTTACGGTACGGGTGGTCGATCTTCGTGAATGCTGTGTTCACTGCATCGCAATCAGTAGGGCGGCCGACATGGCTTCCTATGGATAAAGGCTTTGTTCCTATAGGGGTCTCCCAATATATACGCGACGGTACGTGGGAGCACAAGTCCGTATTAGTGCCACCGACTCTCAGGAGGAATCACCCACCTTCGTAGAGATCGACGGTCACTACGTTTAACGATGCCGGAACACGTCTTTACCTAGACCTCTATGTGTTTGCGTTATGTTTCAAAGCGTTGTTAAGTAAATTGGATTTATTTTAATGTTGATCTTGCTTAGCAGTTTGCCTTTAAGGATCACCACGAGATGTATGTAACAAATTCCTGAATGCGGTCTAAGATGAGAAGCAAACTTTTCAATCTTTCAACTTTGAAAATCCTAACTACTGAGGAGAAGAAAGACAAATCTTTTCACACAGATCATAGAGCACACACTAATGCAAAATTTCCTAAATCAGCATGCAAACAGTCAAATGCAAAATGCATAATGCATGTATTTTCTTTTCCCTTTCTTAATGTTGATGTATTACAAAAAGAAAGTTGTTATATAACTTTGATTTCGATTTAAAGCGAAAACAAACAAGCTTGTCCAAAATCAAAAGACACCTTAAGATTTACTTGTTTAATCACTGGAAATACATGAAATCAAACCATAATGACGAAAGTAAAAAGACTAATCAGCTATGGACAGAAAACAAGCTAACTCTTTAGACCAGCAAAATGCCTAACACAGGGTCAGATCTAAGAGGCCAAAGCAAGACTATTTCACTTTCGTTATGGGAAATTGTAAATGATGTAAGAAATACAAAAGAACAAGTACAATTTCGTTATATAACAGAGGCGGAATGATGGCAAGTAAGGTTGGTTTCAGAACAGGTACAAGACTGGTAACTGGCTGCAAAATCTATAGTGAAAACAGGCAAGAAAAAGGGAGGAAACCCCAAATGCACAAGGCAAAATTGGGCCAACGCAGGTGCTGCACAGCCAGTCTGGCTCTCAGCACAGGTAGCCCCTTCGGGACCTGCGTTGCAAAGTATGTAGCCTGTGTACTACCTGCTTTGGAAAACGAAAGTTGCGTTTTCTCAGTTTCCGGGTCACAATTTTCTCAAAAATTCACAGTTTTTGCTCAAATCAGAAGCTATCAGTCAAGCACACACTAAGGGATGACAAGGAAGATGAAAAGCTATCACTAAGAGCTTACAAGGATCCTTGTAGATCAGCTCTTCAAATCATGAACATGCTCAGAAATGAGCTAGAGTAGCTGCCCTCTACTTCGCTCTTGATATAGTCAAAAGCTTTTCGATTTGGTACTCTTTTGTTCAGGAAATGAATAGCAAAATACTACAAACAATCAAACAGATACGATCCCCAGTGGAGTCGCCAGTTTGTTGTAGTGAAAAGTATCCGATTCGGATGACCCTATCCCACTCTAAGGGTGATAGTACCTCAGCAACAACTGTAAAGAAAACTACTTAAGGTTTACTTCTTTATGAAAGCAAGAGAGAATGAAGAAATGCACTAACCGTTGCCTTGCGCTTAATGTCGAATCCAAACTCTTCTCTTTGCTGCTTGCTCCCAGCTCCTTGCTCTTTTGCTGGCCCAGCTACAATGAGATCCTGCAAAATAACAAAGAAGGAAACTACAAAAAGCATGCAATCATAACTGATTCAAGGATTAGCATAAATCAAATATACAATTATCACAATACATCATTGAAACAAGTGCATATAGAAGAACCTCAATAGCTTTTATTAATGGAAGAAATAAAGTTCTGAGAGTGTTACAACCATTGAAGGCCCCAATCCAGCAACACCTCCCAGCAGAAAGAATTTCTCCTCTTCACCTCCTTCAAGCAATCACCCAATAGTTCTATAGTGAAACCAACAGCATATCATTACTTTGCACAAAATTCCAGCCTCCTGAGCTCATAGGAGAGAGCTCAATATATAGATGAATTGAGAAAGGATGAGTCAGCTTGCAACTGATGTGTAGCTGCCTTGTGTCCTCTCTCTCTTCAGATGATCTTCAGTTCTTGAGTCCACTTGGAGAACCTTTCTTCCACTTGGAGAAACAGAGCCTCTGACTAATCACAAGGCGAAATCCTTGATCCAAGTGTCATTTTTGGAAGATTCCAGAGTAATGACTCAGTGTGCCACTTGTCCCATCTCGCTCAGCGCAGGTGGCCTTTGTTCTACCTGCTTTGCAACGCAGGTACACCATGGAGGAGTTGAGTTTCAGCGCAGAAGCCTAGTGGAGCACCTGCTTTGATTTCAGGATTGCTTGTTTTTGAGTGTTTTCAGGTGGAGAACTGATCTGAGAGCTGTTGGTTTGCTGACCTTGTTCCTCTAGGGGTAGGAACATCATGTTTAGGGACTTTGGATCCCTTGGATTATTGACAATTCATGCCTGATGCTGCAAGGCACAAAATTGTCTATAACAATCATGGCACATGTGTCTGGATTATAGGGAGCTCAACAAGCTCACTATTAAATATAAGTTTCCCATTCCTGTCATTGATGAATTACTGGATGAATTGCATGGATCAATTTACTTCACCAAGTTGGATCTTCGTTCAGGATATCATCAAATCAGAATGAAGATTGAAGAAATTCCAAAAACAACATTTAGAACCCATGAGGGTCATTATGAATTTTTGGTCATGCCTTTTGGCCTTATCAATGCACCTTCAACATTTCAAGGTTTGATGAATTCAATTTTCAAACCATTCCTTAGAAAATTTGTGTTAGTATTTTTTGATGATGTACTAATCTACAGCAAGTCTTGGAAGGATCATGTTGAACATGTTGATAGGGTGCTACAACTATTGGAGGAGAAACAATTATATGCAAAAAGATCCAAATGTTTCTTTGGAGTACAAGAGGTGGAATATCCGGGTCATATTGTATCTCATGAAGGAGTTAAGGTAGACCCTAGCAAAATTAAAGCCATTAAGGAATGGAAAATTCCCACATCCATAAAGCATCTGCGAGGATTTCTCGGGTTGACAGGGTATTATCGCAAGTTTGTTAAGAATTATAGGAGATTAGTAGCGCCTCTAACAACATTATTGAAGAAAGATGAATTTTCATGGACTCCAGAAGCAACAAAGGCATTCGAACATCTTAAAGGGGCAATGTGCCAAGCACTGGTCTTAGATACACCGGACTTCACAAAAACCTTTATTGTGGAATGTGATGCTTCAGGAAATGGAATTGGTGTTGTTTTAATGCAAAATGAAAGACCCATTGCTTTTGAAAGTTGTCCAATAAAGGGAAAGTTTTTACACAAAGCTATTTATGAGAAGGAAATGTTGGAAATACTCCATGCACTTAAGAAATGGCGACCCTACCTAATGGGATGACACTTCAAGGTAAAAATGGATCACGATAGCCTTAAATACTTTTTAGAACAAAGATTATCCTCTGAAGAGCAACAAAAGTGGGTCACAAAGATGTTGGGTTATGACTTTGAAATCATCTACAAAAAAGGGAAGCAAAAATGTTTTGATGTAGGTGATTGGGTATTTTTACGGCTACATCTCAAGCAAGCTATTTATGAGAAGGAAATGTTGGTAATACTACATGCACTTAAAAAATGGCAACCTTACCAAATGGGAAGACTCTTCAAGGATGAGGATATGGAAGCATTGTTTTGTGCTATTTCTATTATCCAACTAGATTGGATAAACGAAGCAAGGGATGAATGGAAGAAGGATGAAGAAGTATGGCCACTTATTCAAAAGTTACAAAAGATACCAATTCAAACAATATTGCTAGAAATTGAAAAGGAAGGAAAAATCATATTGGAACCTGGAGCAGTCACAGAAACAAGAACCCGAAAACTACGAAATCGAACAATTTTAGAGTATCTCATCAAGTGGAAGAACTTACCCACTGAAGATTCCACATGGGAGGACAAGAATTATATACAGAAGCATCAAGAACTACTCAAGCATTGAGGACAACGCTTTTTGAAGGAGAGGGGCATGTTAGGACCCTATATTACTAGTGTAACCCCTTATTGTTATTAGTACAACCCACTTATTATATTGATGTACCCATGTAGTGCCCATATTGTTACTATTGTGCCCCATAGAAGCCCACTAATGTTATTATTGTGCCCTTACATTATTATTGTTAGGTCGGCTCTGATTATGTTATGGCCCCTTAGACTCCTATATATAGAAAGGAGGTCTTTTCATTTGTATCATCCAAGAATTGTTCATTTATGTAATGTAAAGGAGGTTTCCCCCTCTAAGAGGCTAAATTCTAAGGCGTTGATCTCTCTTTTCTATCTTTTCTTGAGCTGGTTTCATAACAGTGGAGAACAAGCAAGTTTCAGAAAAATAGAACTTAGCTTATGTCTCAAATGTCAAAATTATTTTCTTAACAATCTCTACTTATAAGTGAAAAATCAAAATATAAAAGAGATTTTTATTGAAAGGCCAAAAGTAAATACTATTTAACTTTTATTTTCCTTGGACAAGTAAAGGAAATAGTGTACAACAGATAGAAGAGGTTTTCTTCTATGGAAAATATTTCTTCAAAATATGCCCATTAATAGGTAGAGAATCTCTCTTTCTTGATAAATCTTGTAATAGAAAAGTTGATGGACCGATTTGTTCCACAATATGAAATTGGCCAAGCCATATTCTTTGGAATTTTGTATGCTTACCTTTTTCCTCATGTGCTTTATCCCACTTCAATATAAAGTCTCCGAGTGGGAAGGATTTAGGACTTACAGAATTTGCATCAAATGAAGACTTAACCAACTGTTTATGTTTTGCATGTGTGATCCTGGCTTTATCTCTTTCTTCTTCAAGTTTGAGGATTTTCGATTGCCTTAATTGCATAGAAGAGGAAGGAGTTTCTTCAATAAATTGAACCAGGGCTAAAGATGGAATAACTACATTTGTAGGAAGAAAATATTCTTTCCCATAGACCAAATTAAAAGGAGAAGTGCTTATTGAGGCCTTCTGTGTTATTCGATCTGCCCATAGAGAAATTGTTAAAGATTTATGCCAGTTTTTCTAACTTTGATCAACTGTTCGTTTGATGATATTTATGAGATTTTTACTTGTAGATTCGGCCAAACCATTTCCCTGAGGATAATAGTTAGAAAAAGATTTAAGTTTGAAACCTCTTTTGAGAGCAAATTCTGTCATATCATTTCCTGTGAAATAAGTTGCATTGTTAAACATGAGGGCAGTTGGTAGGCCAAACCTCATAATAATAAACTAATCAATAAATTCAATGTTGTTTTCAGAATTTGATACCTTAATTGGGATTTCCTCTACCCACTTAGTGAAGTAATTAGTTGTTGTAAAGATATATCTATGCTACTTTGAAGAGTGAGGAACGATCTCACCTATGGTTGTTCAATGTTGACCGGTTGTAATGGTAATGCGAGTTTCCTCTCTCTTCCAGTGATTATTTGACAAATTTCACATTTCCTTACATATTCATGTGCATCTCTAAATAAGGTTGGCCACTAATAACCAGCATGGAGGATTTTATGTGTTGTTGTGTCTCCTCCAAAATGTCCACCAGTTGGGCCATCATGAAGCTCATGCAACACCTTTTCTACCTCAGACTTTTCAAGGAATCTAAGTAAAACAGAATCATAATTCTTCCTAAACAAAACATCATTGATGATTTCATATTTCTTAGATTTTAACCTCAAAGCCATTTTTCTTTTGTAACTGAGTTGTATAGGGGCATATCCAATCTTCAAATAAAAGATGATATTAACATATTTTGATTCGGTATCGTTGAGGCTTACCTCACATATTTGTATATCATCACCTGAATCTTGTAGTGCTGGTAAAACTGGATGCTCCAACTAACATTCTACAAAAGCCTTGACCTCTAAAAATTTTAGCTGGTCTAATCTCAATGTCATACACTTGCAGTGTCGTTACCCAATTTTCCCTTTTCTCACCTACTTCTCTTTCCATCAATAAATTTCTCACTACTAAGAATGGAACCGCTACCTTAGTGCGAGTTTTGAGAAGAAAAGGTCTGAAATGTTTTATTGATTTCAAAATGACATAAGCTTATTTTTAAACATCTGAATAATTTAATACAACCCCCTCCAGATTGGAACTAAAGAAAGAAATTGGTGCTTCGTCTTTCTCATCATTGCCCTATGTCAATATAGCTGCATATGATCTCTCAGAAGCAAAGGTATATAAAATAAAATGACTAGAAAAATTCAGAGTTGATAAAGAGGGATAATTTATGATTGATTGTTTGATAAGATTAAAAGCTTCATGCTTAATATGTTCCCATTTAAAAACATATTTTTTCTTAATCATAGATTGGAGGGGTAAAACAATTCGTGAAAAGTAAGAGACAAATCTTTTAACAAAATCTATTGGACCTGGGAAATATTGCATGGATTTTTTTATTATGAGCCAAAGAGATTTCAGAAATTTCTCTTATCCTATCAGGATCAATGTGAACTCCATATTTAGATACAATAAATCCAATATGATTAGCTTCACTTAAAGCAAAGAAATATTTCTTGGTATTTAGGGAAATTCCATATCTCTCACAACATTCAAAGATTTGCCTCAAATTCTTTAAATGATTACTGCGATTTTTTGAATACACAGTTATGTCATCTAAATAAATTACCACTGTTTTATTTACCAAACATTTGAAAGCTATAGCCATGGCTCTATGAAATGTTGCACCAACATTGATTAATCCAAATGTCATATTTTGGTAAGCATATGTTCCCTATCTGGTGCGAAATGTGGTCTTCAATTGATCATTTGGATGCACAAGAACCTAGTTATAACCCAAAAATCCATGCACAAAAGACATTAACTCTTAGCCTGCAACTAATTGTAGTATCTATTCCATAGGAGGCAATGGAAAGTTGTCCTTCTGACAAGCTTTTTTGAGATTGTGAAAGTCTATAAATATTCGAATATCACCATTCTTTTTCCTGACTGGGACTAAGTTAGAAAACCACCTTGAATGCCTGATAGGAATTTTTTTTTGGCTTTGAGAAGTTTATTCAATTTAGACTTGAGCTGATCTTCTAAGTTCGGGTGACTCTTTCTCAACTTCTGTTGTACAGGATTTTCATCGGATATCATAGGAATATTATGTTGAATGATGGAAGTATCATATGTCTTAAGATCTTCATAATTCCAAGCAAAAAAAAATTTGTATTTCTTTAACAAATGAATAAAGGCTAGTCTTTCATCAGATGTAAGACCAAGTCCCAGAATAATATTTTGAGGTTTAAGGTCAGTTCCAAGGTTAACTAATTCAAACCTTAAAGTTGAACTCTTAAGCTTCGAGTTAGTAGGTTTCTTGAATCTGTCCTTAAGATCCTATAAATCTTCTAGCTCAACCACAGATTTAGGTATAGAATTTGCAATTGTTTCTTGTTTAAGCTAGATGTCATGCTAATATTCATCTATTATATGGTCATCATAAGAGCCATCAGATGCTAGAAAATTTATGATATTTGAATCATTATTAAAAACTAGCCAATTGGTGATATTATCGGGAATAGAAGGACTAAAAATTAATTCTATAGAAAACCGATCATGACTATAATCTCATGGTGGAATGAGCTTGGATGCAACATTAGCCAAAAGATCGACACTTGCATTTTGAAGTCTTGGAACCAGGGAAATGTTGAATGTTGTAAAATGTGAGGTGAGATCTTAGAATAGTGTTTGATAATGTTTCAGATGTCCAGAGAGAGAGTGTATAGTATTCCCCACCTGTGTAATTACAATTTCCGAATATCCAAATATTTGAAGATATTTGATTTCAAGGCTAATGGATTTATACAACCCTTGAACTAATGCTTCATATTCGGTAGTGTTATTTGTGCATCGAAATTCAAGTATGCATGCTAACATAGTTTTTCCCCTTCTGGGCTAAATAATATGCAACATGATCCGGCTCCATCGTTAGATTTAAATCCATCAAAAAATAATTTTCAAAATAAAGACTTGACTACAAGTTTATCTACAAAATTGATACATTTAGAAGAATCTGTTTTAGAATAGTTTTCGACTTGTGATGTAACAAAATTTTCAAAAAAATTTCCTTGGAATGACTCGACTGAATAATTTCCAAAGACATTTCTACTGTATGTGATGGGCTCATTTTCTCCCTCCAGTTCTGTGACAATATACTTTTGATGTTTCTCACTATCAACACTTATTTGAGTCGGCTTACCATTGTAAGGAAGCCACATATGGGACAAGTATGTTGCGAAATAGCCATGAAGCTTTTAAGACCAGTCTTTACTGAGGCCCAAACTGTAGAATTCTGGGATATTGGCCACAAGAACGTCAATTACTTGACACACTTTCAGGTTTTACGAGAGTCTAATGGTGACCTGATTGATTTCTCCTATAACTTCGACCTGATATCGATCTAGCTACACAATTCTAACAACAGATTTTTGGGGTTCCACATTCAATTTTGCACAAACAGTTTTTGGTAGAATGTTGGATGAAGCTTCAGAATCTACTAAACAATTGTGAAAATTCTTATTGAATACTTCAAAGGTAAAAAGAAATGGAGGTGTATGGTATTTAGACCTACCATCTATTAAATAAATATCGGTTGAAGTCATTTTATCTGATGAAGTACTGGGAGGCCTACCCATTTCTTGAGCAGCCTGAGAGATTATAGCTATGCAAAGAGGAGAAGTGGGGATTGATTTCAGTTATTTGAGAAATAGCTTATGTTGATGTTTTAACTTGCTAAGCTCATGGAATGTAATATTAGCTCTAGTCTTTTTCATATCTTTGATGATGTTGTATTCCATTTCATTAGATACTAGCAGGTTTTGGTTGACGGTGAAGAATTTGATTGAGGATGAGTCATTTGAGTGGATTTGGGAGAAACTTTATTACCTATTTCTTTATCTTTGAGAGTTGGAGTTGATGATTTCTGTTTTTGAATTTTTTGTGGCAAATCAATAGTGCTCTTGCTCTTTGTTGCTACAGGTAATGCTTCTTGTGATTCTTCATTATCTGACACAAGAAGAATGAAATCGAACATCCATTGTAATTCAACTACCTGTTCATCATCGATTTGTTCTTCAGCTATTGATACTTCTCCTTCCTCCACATTTGATTAAGCATTTGATATTGTATTTGGAGGTTTAGGATCAGAGGAAGGGTTTGTTTGGTAAGGTCTGTAATATTTCCTTGAAGAAGTCTCAGCTACCTTATTTTTAATGTTGACCATTTCATTGGACATGGTTTTAAGGACCTTTTGCAAGCCTTCAATATCAAAAGGATATTTAGGTTCTTTATTCTTGGGTTTGTCCCTAAAAGTAACCTTCTTGGATTTTCTTTATTCTAATGCATTCTTCTTATCTAAAGATAAAATGTGTTTTTCTACAGCTATGGCTTCTTTCATGTTTTCTGCCAAAATTGGTCTGGCAGCCCTATCAACAAAAATAGTTGCATTTGAGGGAAGAGAAGAAATTACCATTCATTTTGAACTTCATCACTAGGTTTGGATATTGTTGGGATTTTGTTCAATAAATTGTTAAAACATGAATTGAAGTCCTTAATTGGTTCTCTAGGTTCAACTTTCAAGTTGGAGAGATCATTAGGAAGAGTAGTTGTTGATCCATCATCTTGAAACTTGGTTAAGAACTTCTCTTGAAAGGCATTCTAGCTATTAATGGAACCATATGGTAAGGAAAAATACCATGATCTTTCAAATCCTTGTAAAGTATAAAGGAATAATATTAAAACTGCATCTTCTTCTACCACTTCATTAAAATTTATGGAAACAATGAAGTTATTTATGTGTTCTTCAATAGGAAGACCATCATCAGGGCAACCATTTTTCTGGATGTGTAGGTAGTGGATGTAATGGTCCGACCATTCGGACAACTCCTAGATTTGTCTATAGTCTTTGAGCCATTGTGGGAATCTGTGTAGAGGAATATGTTCCAGTAGTTGAAGGTGATTGGGTAAAGGAGGCTTGTGCTCCAGTATCAATGTAAATCACGATTTAGATTTGTGAGGAGGATGATTGTTCTCGTGATGAAGATGATGGAATGAACGAGGGTGTTTCAGGTGATGATGAGAGAATCTCACTATGAGTTTTAGATTGTGTTTTCTTAATTTTCCTTCAAGGGGTAGGTAGAGGAAATTAAAAATGGGGGAATCAGAAAATTTTCACTGTGTGATCTGGTTAACCTTTGAGAGGAAGGAAACTGAGAAGAAACACTAGCTTGGGATAATTCAGATTCTTCTTGAGACAGGGAAATCCCTTGCAATTTATGGATTAAATATTGAACTTCAAGAGTCTCTATAGAAGAAGATTGAACTGATTTCTTTGGAAAAACAATAGTGGATTCTAAGGATTTATTCAAAACTTCACACCTAGGATTTGGGGATTTGGAATGTGACCAAGAAGTCAGAGGTGATGGTGAGGTATTTTTATTCTTAGAATGGATTTTTGATTTAAATTTTCTTTCGATTCATAGTCAGGTCCTCCTTCTAGCACCAAAATGTTGAAGCCTTGAAATTCACTATGACAACATGGGGGATAACCACCCAGTCCGGACCTTAAAAACAACTCCTTTTTCGTTTGGTATAGTGGCTCTGACAGGTGATAATATGACCTGTTTTCCAGAGAGGATTGATTTGATAATGTTGATGGGATGATATAAGATGTAACGGGAAATGATTCAACTAATTATAATCTAATCTAACTATTAAACACATGCGTATATCTCAATATAACATTATCTAACTATAAATATACTTGGGAATAAAATAAGATATTCGATCTACAATGATGTCTCACAACAATTGGTAATAAAGATCATTCAAGTGCCAAAATAAATGAAATCGTTTAACGATAATTGTTTTGGATAAATAGTTAGAAAAAATCATTGAGAGAAATATATCGCATATAAAAATTGTTTATGTATTCAAATTGGAATCACAACTAAAACATCATACATAAGTGCAATCATGCAGAACTATAATTTAGACTTTCATACATAAAACAATCAAGAGTGGAAGGATTTCTAATACATAAATAAAACATAATCATATGATAAAAGTACCATATATGTTAAGTCCTACTCATGTACTTAAACAATATTGACCCAATTTCATTCAATTGAATACACTCTAAGAGTACAAAAGTGCAATTTCAATAGAGCATGCTAGATATTCAAAGAAAAATATATCATGTTCCATTCATTTCATCAAAACCTTTTCAAAAATACAAAAGTGTAATGTCTTGAATTTTTTTTTTTGATAAAATTCTGGACCCCTCTCTAAATGCATTACAGGGGTTTAAATACTAAAATACATGCCTCAAAATAGACTATTACAAAAATAGTTGAGGAGGTTTCAAACAAACTTCCTCAGAGTGGGAAAAAATTAAAACTAAAAATAGAATTAAACTAATGAATATCTCCTTTGAACTTGAACTAAGTTAATATGCTAACTTGATCTCTGAGGTTGCAAATATTGATCATTGTCTTGAGCTGAGGCGGCTGGCTAATTGTGGATTTTAACTACCTAGAAAATATGGAATTTGATAAATCTAGCACCATATTTTGTGTGGAGGTCGTTAAACACCATAGAGTCATCCACTGGCTATGAGGTTTTACTAGAAACTACTAGTATGTCTCCCAATCTAGTCTGGTTAGCTATTTAATTGCCTCTTCCTTTTCCTGCGCTATATGTTTCCACTACTACTCTAGTTGTTTGACATTCAGTAGAAACCCTGGTACACAGTCTTTGACAAGGTTGGCACAATGGAGGTTTTCATTTACATATTATATTATACTACTTGTTGCTCATGCTGCTATTGATGTCGCCCTTTCTACCTGTTTCAACTGTGAATCCCAATCTGTAAACAAAATATCTTTGTGGGATTCTTCCACTATTGGTAGATCATTCTTTCTTCCATCCTCTTATTCTCGCCAGGTGATAAATTCAGAAACCTTTTTGTGGATTTCTTTGTATTCAAACCTCATATCAATTACTTGGTTTGTCAATTTATCACTGGTCTCACAGTGAGAATTTATCTGTGAGATTTTCTAGTAGAATATTTATTCTTGCTCAATTAATAGGAAATTGAGGCTACCAACTTCTTTGACGAATTCATCAATTTGCCAGTTATCTTTGAATTTATCCACCATGGATTGCATTTGATGAATTTGCAGGTACTTTTCTGATAAGCTGGCTTGGTGCTATAATCTCATCTACTCGAATTCTTTCTAAGGCTGGGCTACCTGTTATTCTACTTGTTGATTAGTGTTTTCTTTTGCTAATTGTTGTTGAAGCAAAATAATTTTCTATTCCTTTTCCTTTAGCAGCATTCGGACCTCCGTTGCCTTATCAATGGTTGTTGTGGGATAAGCTCCTGTGAACTGCGACAACTTTGTGAGATTCTCTGATGGGTCAACAAGGGTGTCCTTCCACACAACATCCATTGGTTCATTTTATAGAGTCATAATAGCTGTGGTGTTTTGTTGTTTATGGATTTGATTTATGATGGGTTTGATTGGGGGTTTGCAGTTCAGATGTCTCCTTAAGATTTGTGTATGTATGGAGCTTCTTATTGAATTTCTCCCATTCTTGTTCCAAGTCAATGACTGGAGCCTTACTTGATTGAGTTAAAGTAGAAGAAACCTATGCCTACTTATTTGCCAAGGCCTTTTCAGTATTTTCCTCTGTACTTCCAGTTGCATCTTTCCCAGACTCTTTATTTGTGTTTCCTCCTCCATTTTGAGATTGTCGTTCTGAGTGCTCTGACTCATGAGTCGACTTCTCTTGGGTTTCTTCTTCAGAATTTTCTTTTGAACTTCCCTCCAAGCTTATGCTAGGAGTTGGTTCTCTTATTGGTTCAATCTGTAATAGGTCCAATGGGACCTTTAAGAGTCTCTTATTCCTATACACATGAAAAGCATTAATATATTCCGGGCTCAACAGTAATGATGCCAAATGTAGGACTTGTGAAAATGTTTCTACTTCTTGAAAGAGGTCATCAAAGGCATCCTCTTCATGGGTGAACTATTGACTTTCACCATAGTGGTAAATTCTTTGGCAACTTGATTCGGATCATATTATCTCCTTGGAAATGTGGCTAATTTTAGAGACATAATAATCTCTACTTATTTTAATGAATTTCCATAGCCGCATAGTGCGAAAGCACCACATTGTGAAGGGAAGGATGGCCAAATGGATTCCTTTTGTTCTTTCAGTCCTCTGGTTAAACCGTCCTCCCCTGCTGTCTGGTAAGTTATTTCTCTGGCCAGTAGCTTGTCTGGGATGTAATATGGGAGGACATGCGGGGAAGAAATGCTCCCAAAAACTTGAATGTAGGTGAATGTCTCTTCCTCGAACCATATGACTACTTGTAAGATGTCTACTTTTGCCTCTTCAGAAAACCTAGGCGCTGTTCTATCAAAAATGACTTTATGAATAGCCAACATAACACCCTAGAAGATTTTGTAAAAATGGGGATGGAATTGAGATTCCCACAAAATTTTATGGTATATATGGATGGGGAGTGGGCTCTACATAGTCCACTTCCATCCCATATTCCGAAATTGAAAACAAAAACAAATTGCGTCGATAACAAAAGAACTCATAAAGAAAGGGGGAAAATCCTTGAAGAAACACTTCTCTTCTTTCTATATTCCATAATGGCCTTTGCTAAATTGTCCGACAAAATATGACTCCAGATCATAATTATTGCATTAACTGTTGCATCAATTAACAAGAGCCACTCCATAGAAAATTTGGTACTGTCGAGTTTACAGATTAACCTACACATCATTTTTGCTGAGAAACTATGAGGGACAAAGAGGGATGCTATCGAGTACATACCGGTTTTATCCCGTTTGAGTTTTCTTCCGCTTGACTTCCAGGTATGTGTAACGTCCAACGGGTCCTCGTTCTATTTGGCGAAATGCTCAAGGAACTCTTTGTTATAGAAATTTCGAGGCTCTCATCGCTAGTACATTAGTCGTAGATTGTCTGGTCAGAAAGACCCCATGACCTATTATCTTTTATTCCTAAAAATACTATTCAAAACAACTACATCATAAATTACCCAATTTACCATATCCGTGTATGGTAATATATTGGGTCTCGCAGTTATTTGGTGCAAGAATTGTTGGAAATAATACTGAGAGGGGGGGTGAATCAGTATTATCAGATCAATCAAACTTTTTCAATGCTCAGAAACATATACGCTACTTCAGTTAAGTGAACCAGCGTGTACACGCTACTGTGACTAAATAAAACGACCTATAAGAAGAAAGCTTATAATTTAGTTAGATTAATCTTCAGTTAAGTGCATCAGGACATTATTCACCACATTAACAGTAAAGAGGTGCAGTATAACAGAACAGATCAAAAGCCACACACATGAACACCAAGATATAAGGTGGAAACCCAATGTGGGTGAAAACCACCTGCTGCAAGTCGTCTCTATCTTTCTTTAATATAAAACTTCAGTTTACAATCTTTTTGTACTGGTGCAGCCTTATACCAGTACACAGGCTACAAACTGCAGAAGGCTACAACCTTCTCTCGTTCTCCAAACTTCCTTGGAAGGGAGCTCCAACCCCTTTTGCTCTTGTACTAGCTAAGATACTAGTACGTAGGTGCTGGCCTACAATCTTCTTTCCTTCAGGTACCACTTTTCATACATTTTCAGACTGGATATTCCCGAAGCACAACATTACAATCTGAAGACTACAATTCATTCACCTTTCACAACAGATCATTGAAGCATAAAACAACCAAACTTTGAATCACTGAACCACTGAACCCTGTCAATCACCAGTTACCAGAACACAGAGCAGACTACAGAACTCTGCAATAACAGTCAGACCCAACTGTAGACCCAAAATCAAGCTTCAAAAGATATACGCTACTTCAATGAGCAAAACCCGCGTATACACGCGCTTTTACCGAAGCCAACCTGCGTACAGATCTAAAAATAAACTCTCTCAATTTGCAGCTGTACCAGACATCAGTTAGACCCAGAACATAACATTGCGACAGTATGCAGATCTAGAAATACGCATAATCAACCATATCATGATAGTGCATTTCAAACCATTAGATCCCAATCTATCCTTAGATCTAGTCTTCCATCAACCGATGTGATCTCTCCTTGGCTTAGATCAAGCAACCCAGAACCTGCATGTCAGATCTCTTTCTTTTCAGATATTCAAGCCTTCTCGAAAGATGATTTTGCCTAATGATATTCTTCTCCTTATATAGCCTTAGGCCTTGCTCAATACCAAGAGCCAAAACCATAGAAATCCAAAACCATCAACTTCAAAACTAGAGATCTACACGACTGTCGAGGTACTTTGGTCCAAAGACATGGGCACAAGTACCGAGGACTAACTACCATGGACCAAAAGGAAACTTCCCGACATATACACATTTTTCTGTTCATGCATCTGCGTGTATACGTGACTTATTATATAGCTCTCCTGCGTATACGCGACTTAGTATGCATATCACCCGCGTGTATACACAACTCTGACTTAATTAACCTGCGTATATGAGATTTCTTCTTCATTATGTAGACTGAACGGAGATCTGTCATCAAAGAGAGTTGCCATCAAGGACAACACCTGTATCATAGCGCCATACCTGAGCCAAAATGCCAACAATCTCCCCCTTTGGACTTGATGGCAACCTTCAGATCCTTAGAATCATTCTCCCCCTTTGTCATCAAGGGCAAAGGGCTGTGCTCCCCCTGAGAACATGCTGATACCTCTGCTTGGCTGTGCTGAAACATGCTCCCCCTGACTGTAGGCAAGATCTGCAAAAGATTTTCTTCAACAAGAACCAAGACTTATACACCATAAGGGACCTTTCTATCACAAAAAGACTCAATACATACATCCATACTCCCTACCAAGAGGGGACACATCAGAAACAATCAATTATATTACATCATTCATCCCAGGCATAGTGGGGAAACCAACATAGGCCGTTACATGACCTTGACATCATAAAAGAGATATGACATAGAGACAAAAGATCTAGACCAAGACTTATGAAAGTCACCAGCAGCATCTGAGAAACATCTTTTTAGATCAGCAACCAGGATTTCTTTCTGAGCTCCTTCTCCTGAACCCAACAACCAAAACATCTGAATGCCAACAATGCTTTATGAGACTTTTAAGCTGCTCCCCCTGAACCTGTGCCTGCTGCACCCCCTGAAACTGTGCCTGAAGAATTCTGACATACCCATTGCTGTTCAGGACTCCAGAGATTGCCCTTGCTGTTCAGAACTTCATATACGCGATTTATCCTGCATGAAACTGCGTATGTACGCGGATATACTTTCTGCAACAAGCGTCCAACATACACGCGACTTCCTTTTCCGTAACCTGCGTATATACGCGGATATCCCTTCCGTAACCTGCGTATACCAACTTTTCTGTAGAATAAACAAACTTCAACAGCAGGGTGAAGCATCAACTATTCCCAGCTTTTGTCTGAGATATTCAAAAGTTTCCCTGGGCAGTGGTTTTGTGAGAATATCAGCAACTTGTTCCTTAGAAGGAACATACTCCAACTTGACCTTCTGCTCAAGCACTTGTTCCCGAAGAAAATGGTACTTGATTGGTATGTGCTTGGTCTTTGAGTGCATGACTGGATTCTTTGAAATGCTGATTGCACTTGTATTATCACATAAGATAGAGACGGGTGGAGTGCAAGTGATTTGAAAGTCCTGCAAGGTCTGCATCATCCAAAGAAGTTGTGTGCAACAAGATGCTGCAGCCACATATTCTGCTTCAGCTGTAGATAAGGCAATCGAACTCTGTTTCTTGCTGAACCAAGATACTAATCTGGAACCCATGAAGAAAGCACCACCACTTGTGCTTTTCCTATCATCCACACTTCCAGCCCAATCTGCATCTGTGTAAGCATGAAGAGTGAGATCTGTATTTCTAGGATACCATAAGCCATAGTTTTGGGTCCCTTGAAGATATTTGAAGATTCTTTTGACTGCTTGAAGATGAGTTTCCTTTGGTTTGGCTTGAAATCTTCCAACCATTCCTACTGCATGTGTAATATCTGGTCGAGTACCTGTCAAATAAAGCAAACTCCCAATCATGGATCTATAAGTGGGTTGGTGAACTGCTGCTGATTCATCATTTGCACTGAGGCTGCATCCTGTAACCATGGGTGTACATACTGGCTTTGACTCTTCCATGCCATACTTCTTCAAGATCTGCTTGAGGTATTTGGTTTGAGACAAGAAGATACCTCCTTCATTTTGTTGGATTTGCAATCCAAGAAAATATGTCAATTCTCCAAGAAGTGACATTTCGAATTCTTTCTGCATAACCAAGGCAAAGTTTTGACTCATAGTCTCTTCATTGCTGCCAAAAATAATATCATCTACATAAACAACAAGAATTAGCAATTTGTTATTTTCAACTTTTATATAGAGATTGCTATCTGCTGATCCTTTTGAAAAGCCTTGTTGGTGAAGATATTTGTCCAACCGATAGTACCAAGCCCTTGGAGCTTGTTTGAGTCCATAGAGAGCCTTTTTCAATCTGCATACAAGGTTTGGATCATTCCCAAGAATGAAGCCATCTGGCTGCTCAATATATACTTCTTCTTCTAAGTCTCCATTCAGGAAGGCTGATTTCACGTCCATTTGAAATACCTTGAAGTTTTGAAAGCTTGAGAGAGCAAGGAACATTCGGATGGCCTCAATTCTTGCCACAGGAGCAAAGGTCTCTTCAAAATCTATTCCTTCTTGCTGTGCATACCCTTTACAAACAAGTCTGGCCTTGTTTCTAATTACTTCTCCATTTTCATTTAATTTATTCTTGAAGACCCATTTTGTTCCTATTACATTCTTATCTTTTGGTCTAGGAACTAATTCCCAAGTGTTGTTCTTTTCGATTTGCTCAAGTTCTTCATCCATTGCTTTGACCCAACATTCATCTTTGCATGCCTCTTTCACATTTTGTGGTTCAGTGGAGGAGAGTAATGCCAAGTAGCTTGAAGCTTCTGCAAGTGTCCTTCTTGTTTGTACTCCTGCTTCTTTCTGCCCCACAATCTGAGTTTCTGGATGATTCTTTTGAACATATCTGGATGGAGTCTTCTCTTCTATTCTTGTCTGCTCCTCTGGTTCTTCTTGAGATTCTTCTTCTTCTTGAGGTTCTTCTTCTTCATCATTCCGCCTTTGAGAGTAGCCTTCATCTTCTTCAATGTCTTCATGATGAACTTGCCTAGGAATATATCCCTTCTCATCAACCACTACATCAATACTGTCAACAATTCTGCCAAGTCTTTTATTGTAGCACTTGTATGCTTTGCTATGTGGAGAATAACCAAGAAGAATGCCCTCATCTGCTCTTGGTTCAAGTTTTCCAAGTTGCTCATCAGTATTCTTAATATAACATTTTCTCCCAAAGATTTTGAAGTGCTTCACGGAAGGAGTTTTACCACTCCAAAGCTCATGAGGTGTTTGAGTGTTGTTTACTCGAACATTTGTTTTGTTAAGAATAATAACAGCAGCATGTGCAGCTTCACCCCAGAAGGTTGCAGGAGTACCTGATTCATCGAGCATAGCACGAGCCATTTGTTGGATAGTTCTGTTCATTCTTTCCACAACCCCATTTTGCTGAGGAGTTCTAGCTGTAGAGAATTCTCTTCTTATCCCATGTTCATCACAGAAATCGAAAAATTCATTTGAGGTGAACTCCCCACCTCTGTCAGATCTGAGGCACTTAATTTTGTGTCCTGATTCATTTTCAACCAATGCTTTGAAGGATTTGAATTTTTCGAATGCTTCATCTTTGTGCTTCATAAGCCCTAACCAAACAAACCTTGAGAAATCATCAATGAATAATATCAGATATTCTTCTCCTCGAGGTGTCCTTTTCCTAAATGGACCACATACATCTGTATGGACTAGCTCAAGAGGCAAGCTAGCTGATCCTTCCTTCTCTGGAAAGTTAGTTCTGGTTTGCTTTCCAAACTGACAAGATTTGCATATGGTGTTGTCTGGAATTTTAATATCTGGAAGATCGCGAACTGCCTGATATTTGCATGCTTTCCTTATTTGTGAGAAGCTTAGATGTCCCAACCTTCGATGCCATAACCAGTGCTCTTCATCCTTGCTAAGATAGCATTGTTGTTGTCCTTCTTCAAATATGTACAGATTATTTGGAGTTCTTTTGCCTTTGAGAACTGTTTTACCTGTACCAAGATCACGAACAAGACATCCATTCGATCTGAAAATAACCTCGGTTTTTTGATCACACATCTGGCTGACACTTAGTAGATTATGCTTCAATCCATCAACATACAAAACATTTCCAGCCTTGACCTTTTCTTTCAAAGGAGCAATACCTTTTCCTTTTATAGTTGCAGGAGTATCATTTCCAAAAGAAACTTTCTTTCCCTTTTCTAAAGTAGAATAAGATTCAAGTTTTTCTTTATCACCTGTCATATGTTTCGAACATCCACTGTCAATGTACCATAGATTTTCCTGTCCTTCTGCATAAAATGCTATCCCACATCTTTCTGTTTGAGGTTCCTTTATTCTCCATGTTTTGGTGCTTGTGGCTTGTTCCTTTTTCTCCTGAAACCTGCTCCTGCATTCAGAATCTTCATGACCAAAATTATTGCAAATAGAACATTCAACTTCATTTTCAAGAACCGAAAAGTTGTTATAGGTCCTTTTTGTAATCCTTGTCATACTTCTTTGTTTTTGAGCTTCCCTAGTCATGATTGTTTTATATGCAACACATTGAGCTGCTTTGTGACCAAAGTTATGGCAAGAAAAGCATTGTCCATTGAAGAAGCTTCTGCGGTTATTGAATCTACCAGCCAACTGATTGTAATTTTTATTTTCATCTATTCTTGAACCAAACTGAGAAGATTTTATCTGTGGCTGGTTGTAGCTTTTGTTCACCCTTAAGATGGATTGTCCCTGATAGTTTCTATTTGTAATTCGTCCCTGCTTTACCTGATTATCTTCATTGTTCTTCTGCTCATTTCTTCTTGCTGCATCAAGATAACTTTTTGAGGTGGATGCTTGAGAGGTTTCTCCATTATAGCCCAAACCTGTCTTGTTTAGAGGAGACCGCTGCACATTGATAATCTCATCCAAAGTTTCAGATCCTTTGACAAACTTAAGATTAATAGCTTTTGTTTTCTCAATTTCTTTCCTGAGACCAACAATTTCACCTTCTAGTTTTTCAAGATGTTTTTCCTTTTCATCAATTTGAAATTGCAAAGTATCAATGATCAAATTCTTTTCTTCTATGCATCTCTTGAGTCTAGTAATTTCATCATAGAGATTATCCACATCTACAGCATCCTCATAATCATCATCTTCAAATGCCATTAACAGCTTATATTTATTACCTTGTTCATCTTCATCACTGTTTGATAAGCCATCACTATCTTCATGGGTGTAGTAGCTTTTCTTATTTGCACTTTGTTTCTTGTTCCATCTAGCAGGTTCTTTTCCTTTATCCTTATAAGGACATTTTGCAGCATAATGACCTACTCTTCCACAAGCAAAGCATTTGAAAGGTAGCTTACCTCTGAACCTTCCAGAACCCCTTTGAAGATTTCTGACAAAATTTGATTCTTCTTCCTCTTCTTCTGGAACATGGCTTGCTTCATAGTAATCTTCTTTTCCTGATGCCTTAAAAGCAGCTTCCCTTCTGTCTGATGGACCTCCCTTTCTCATTTCATAAGCGGTTAGAATTCCATGTAGCTGAGACATAGTGAGAACACGGAGATTTTCCTTTTCTTCTATTGCAGATACTTTAGATTCAAACTTGGGGGATAATGATCTTAGAATCTTTTGAACTACTATAGTCTCTTTTATTTCTTCACCCAAATTTTTCATACAATTAACAATCTCATATACCCGAAGAAAATAATTAGCCACACTTTCATCATTATACATCTTGAGAGTCTCATATTGAATCCTGAGAGTTTGAAGTTTAGCTTGTTTTACCTGTTCATCTTCTTCATAGCTAGTGATCATTTTGTCCCATATCTCTTTTGCTGATTTGAAGTGCATGACCTTCATGAATTCTGTTTGGGATATACTTCCTAATAGAGTACTGACTGCTTTTGCATTTGTTTCGTACTGCTTTTTCTCAGCTGGATCTGTAGGAGTAGCTGAAGGAAAAGCATAGCCTTTTTCTACAATGTTCCAAACTTCTGTACCAAGAGATTGAAGATATGCAGTAACTCTTACCTTCCAATAATTGAAATTTGTCCCATCAAAAATCGGTGGCCTGATTGATGCTTCTTTCTCGTAGTTGCTCATGATGAATGATCTACCTTCAAGCGATCAAGCTTCTCTGAAGGACCTGCTCTGATACCAATTGTTGGAAATAATACTGAGAGGGGGGGGTGAATCAGTATTATGAGATCAATCAAACTTTTTCAATGCTAAGAAACATATATGCTACTTCAGTTAAGTGAACCAGCGTGTACACGCTACTGTGACTAAATAAAACAACGTATAAGAAGAAAGCTTATAATTTAGTTAGATTAATCTTCAGTTAAGTGCATCAGGACATTATTCACCACATTAACAGTAAAGAGGTGCAGTATAACAGAACAGATCAAAAGCCACACACATGAACACCAAGATATAAGGTGGAAACCCAATGTGGGTGAAAACCACCTGCTGCAAGTCGTCTCTATCTTTCTTTAATATAAAACTTCAGTTTACAATCTTTTTGTACTGGTGCAGCCTTATACCAGTACGCAGGCTACAACCTGCAGAAGGCTACAACCTTCTCTCGTTCTCCAAACTTCCTTGGAAGGGAGCTCCAACCCCCTTTTGCTCTTGTACTAGCTAAGATACTAGTACGTAGGTGCTAGCTTACAATCTTCTTTCCTTCAGGTACCACTTTTCATACATTTTCAGACTGGATATTCCTGAAGCACAACATTACAATCTGAAGACTACAATTCATTCACCTTTCACAACAGATCATTGAAGCATAAAACAACCAAACTTTGAATCACTGAACCACTAAACCTTGTCAATCACGAGTTACCAGAACACAGAGCAGACTACAGAACTCTGCAATAACAGTCAGACCCAACTGTAGACCCAAAATCAAGCTTCAAAAGATATACGCTACTTCAATGAGCAAAACCCGCGTATACACGCACTTTTACCGAAGCCAACCTGCGTACAGATCTAAAAATAAACTCTCTCAATTTGCAGCTGTACCAGACATCAGTTAGACCCAGAACATAACATTGCGACAGTATGCAGATCTAGAAATACGCATAATCAATCATATCATGATAGTGCATTTCAAACCATTAGATCCCAATCTATCCTTAGATCTAGTCTTCCATCAACCGATGTGATCTCTCCTTGGCTTAGATCAAGCAACCCAGAACCTGCATGTCAGATCTCTTTCTTTTCAGATATTCAAGCCTTCTCGAAAGATGATTTTGCCTAATGATATTCTTCTCCTTATATAGCCTTAGGCCTTGCTCAATACCAAGAGCCAAAACCATAGAAATCCAAAACCATCAACTTCAAAACTAGAGATCTACACGACTGTCGAGGTACTTTGGTCCAAAGACATGGGCACAAGTACCGAGGACTAACTACCATGGAGCAAAAGGAAACTTCCCGACATATACGCATTTTTCTGTTCATGCATCTGCGTGTATACGCGACTTATTATATAGCTCTCCTGCGTATACGCGACTTAGTATGCATATCACCCGCGTGTATACGCAACTCTGACTTAATTAACCTGCGTATATGAGATTTCTTCTTCATTATGTAGACTGAACGGAGATCTGTCATCAAAGAGAGTTGCCATCAAGGACAACACCTGTATCATAGCGCCATACCTGAGCCAAAATGCCAACAAGAATGAACATGCTGTTTCAAAATAGGAGGCGTCAGATGATTCCTGGGCATCAACTGTGGCCTTTGTTACCAATGGCTTGGGCTTCTCTTCTTCTAACAAGTTATACATGGCTTCCCATGGCATGGTTCCTCCGCCTTTACTGAATATGGTATCGAAGAAAAGTGGTATCATGTATGATTTCTCAAGTGCATTCACCTTTCGCTTCTTCGCCATTCTTTACAACGTTGTTTTCTGTGGAGGTTTCCTGAAATGGAGAAAATATTGAAATTATCAGACAAACACAAAGAGAGAATGACATCGAGAATTAAATGATACAATTAACTCTGAAAGGTGACAAGAAAGGAGCTTTTATTAGAAATGTAGATGAAACAGATCAAATCATGTCGAGTCGTTCTTAACATAAATTCCATTAAAACTTTATTAAATACACACTAAGATATTTTATCATGGAATTTATTACTCATTTAAACTATCACATGGGAAACGGGATGGGAAAAACTTTAAGGTGGCGAGTTTAAAGTGCAAAATTTTCGATTATGTGATTGCAATAAGATTACACAATATCACAAATCGAAATATCACATTTTTGGTCAAGCATTTTTTGGAGCTGTTATAGAATTTTGCAAGATGCGAGGTGAGCAACATACTTTTCGTTGTTTAGAGCGCACTCTCCCTAAATGGATAATTATTGCATAAAGTGCCTTTTTACTAAGTGTCGGACTTAACTTATAGTTTATAACATTTATTTTTATCGGGTCTGGGTTCTATCACGCTTCACAAACTTTTGTAGTTCACAAGATTGGACTTTAAGTAAAGCGCTGCGATGTGATAAGCATTGGCTTGCTATACCGAAATATCGCAGTTCGCATATTTCAGTAGGTTTTGTGTGTTTTTCTTTTCATGAAAGCCGATATGTGATTGCGATAGTCGCTTCATTTTACAAGAAATGCCTTAAATCTTAGCTTTAAATGGAAGGTTCAATGATATCCTAAGTTTATTACGATGATCCCTTCCATCTCAATTCGTGGATCTCGGTTGTTAATAAACCTTTGACACACTTGGTCCAGTGATATGCAATAAAGTGAGAATTGCTAGCCTTAAAGGGATTTGACTTGATATCTTATTTTATTTCTAAAAATTCAAAAAGAAAGCGCTTAAGTGCTAAGTTTTTTGGTGGATTTTTATAAAGGGTCCCCATTTATTTATAGAATATTAACTATTAAATCAATAAATGGGGGGCTCGTTGAACATCACAACACAGAGTAAGAGGAATTTGTCTTAATTTCAAATGGTTGTTGCAGGTCTGACAATGAGAATATTGGTGCAAATCAAAGGTGGTGTTTTAGCTCAATGAATGGCTTATGTTGGGACTTAGGCCATTTTTTTTTTTTTTTCACTCTAACTTTAGTAACTTGACTCAAAGGCCAAGTGATATGAGATAACCCAAACATGAACCTTCAATAGAAATTTGAAAGGCCCAAAAAGATGTGAGGCTCTGTTAGAGTTGTTGGGGCTTACCAATCCTAAATTACTTGGATCTTGGCGAGATCCACATGCATGCCTTTCTCATCAATGATGTAGCCCAGATATTGGACCCAGTTTATTCCAAAGGAATATTTCTCCAATTTGGCATATAGTTTGTGTTGTCGCAAGCTTTGAATGATCTGTCAAATATCTTGCAAGTGTTCTGCCCAACTCCTGGTAAATATGAGGATGGCGTCGAGGTATAAAAACATGAACGAGTTGGTGAAAGGCCACAAGATGCCATCTATCAACCTCATAAAAGTTGCAGGGACATTTGTCAACCCAAAGGGCATGATCAACCACTCAAGAAGGCCCTCCTTGGATTAGAAGGTAGTCTTCGATACATCTCAGTGTGGATTCTATTGGAACTTGGTTGTAACCAAACTTCAAGCCAATATTGCTAAATTACTTGGCCCTAGTGAGCCAATCAAGAAAGTCATAAATCCATGGAAATAGATACTTGTTCCTGATAGTTATTTTATTCAGTGCCTGATAATTAATGGAGAGTCTCCAGGTCCCATCCTTCTTCTGTCCAAGTAGAATTGGGCTCCCCCAAGGTGAGGAACTTGGTTTTATGTTCCCTTTTAGTAGGAACTCCTGGATTTGGCACTTGATTTCCTCATTCTCCAGAAGAGAGTGACAGTATATTGGATCACTGGGTAGAGGTTCTTTGGGAGTCAGATTGATCAAATGCTTGATGTTCAATCAATTTAGTTTCCTAAATTGCTATATAGATTATCAATCCGGGTATCGTAAACTGATGAAGTGTAGTGCACTATATGTGCTATATGACCTTTCTTACCTCACTATTTTTTTAGTTTATGTTTATTTTGGGGTTTTGCTCTCTTGATTCCTAATGTTCTGCAATGTGATCTAAAAAATCTTAATCTACTGCTGCTAAGAATCCAGAGAAATGAAATGAGAGCTAAAAGTGCTTTAAGATAGATTTGGGGGTAAAGTTTTAAACAATAAAATGAAAATAGAGCTTCTCTTCTTACTATTATGATTGTTTCCAAAACATAAATTGAAAGGACTTAAAGCTACTATCTACTCAATTAAAAAACCAAAGCTTAAATGAGAAAATGCGATTGCAACTATCTATGATAAACCAAAAATGAAATACTGGAAATAAGATGACCACTAATGTCTAATCTATTGCAGAATCAAAACTTAATAAACAATTGAAGATGGAATTGTAGCTAAACTAAGTGAAAAACTATAATTGAAAATGAAGTTGCAACTATTCTATTATGAAAGCAAGGCTAAATGAAGTATTTTTGTCACTCTGCTACACACTTTAGGGAGAACTACCTCCTTGCAATAGCATTTTGAGAGATTTCATTCTTCATTATTCTAAGAAAAGTAAACATAAAAATGCAGAGAAAGACTCATTCATAAATGAAACATTTCACCACTTAGTTTTAAGATTAACCATCAACTGAAAGGGCTTTTGAAAATATTCATTTATAACATGAGTTACTAAACTAATAAGAAAATGGCATTGAACAACTTAATTCAAAATCTAAAAAAACTAATGAACAACAAATGAAATGAATCAATTTATACTACTGACATCAACTTAAAGCTATTGGTAAGAAACTAGAAAGCAGTGAAAACCAAAGAACTATTCTGCGTTGAAATAAAACTACTCTGAGTTAGTGAAAAGATGACATAAGCTGTATTATAAACAGAGTTAGAAAACGATTATAAACATTATGGAAAAACATAGTGAATTTACAATTGAACTATGAAGGACAAAACATAAATAAAATGTACCCTTGACAACGCAGGGACCCTCTGCAAAGGTCGCAGATTATAAGCACTCAATCAATACACCAACAATGATTCAGGTATCCATTGAAAACAAAGTCTTTATATTAAAACAGAGAACTGAGTTCTTCAAACTACAAAGTGGAAATCTTAACTATTACATAAGCAAAAACTTGAACTCGTTCTGTGTTCTACACGCTGGTATTTATAGAGAAATATACAACTGTTTTCAAGAGAGAAATCATCTACAACAAAACACGTAGACAAGAAAGTATGTGGAATTCTTGTCCCCGTTTGCTTGGAAACATAAATCTATGTTAGTGGCTATTAGATTCCATTTGCGCAGGTGGTACATGAAGTCCGTGGCCTCAGGAGACTGCTTCAGATCCCATCACTGATAAACATGTGCAAACAGAGTCCTGTTTGCCATAGGTTTCTATGGTTGACTTCCCTTTGACCGGAGTCCTCCTCATCGATCTAGGCCATATGAATAGGATACGATCCATGCTCTGATTTTTCCCAAGCTACCCACGTAGTCCTTTTCCTCTCTTGACACCTGGAACCTACAAAAGCGTGGAAATGGCCATGGAACAACCGATTAGCTGTGGAATGTGGCTATGCTCCGTAGCTGAAAGAAAAAACCTATTCAAACAGAAAACATAGTAGTATAACATGTAAATCACTGAAATATACTCCTTGAGGCAATGCGTAATAGTTTTTGATGATAAGGATGCATTTTTCATGGAAAAGTAAAGAAAGAAGGATGAGAAAGTTACTTAAGGGAAAGGCAGTTTTGGAACTCAACATACCCCCACTACAAGACTATTGCATGTCCCCATGCAATCAAAATTGTGAACTCCCTCCTCCTACTACATTTTCTCTGAGACTTCAGCCAAAACATCCAACCTCTTCTTGCTTTTCTTTGCTGCAACTGCCATCCTAGGCTTCCTTATGAGAAATCTATTCTTGAGGTTAATGAGAGCCCCGTTTATCTTTTTTTTTTCCTTTTTAGTTTTCTGTTCTTCTTGTGCCATAGACCCAAATGAAGCATAGTGTTATCATGGAAAATCTTATCCAACTTTTTTTGTTCTTTTAAGGCTTCATTTTCCCTCTAGATGTTCCTATTTAGAACCTCTAGCTCATAGATTTCCTGCTTAAGTGAGCTAGTCAACGTCTCTTGTGATGTGGTTGGTTGCTTAGTGTTGGATGAAGTTCCTTGATCCACTGATATATTCTTTTTCTCTAGTGACTCAATGTAATCATAAATTTGTTGTTGGATTGGATCAATTCCTGGAGAGGTTCTCTTTGGGATTCTTTCAAAGTTTTGTTGAGGAGAATGCAGTGGGCTCTACTCATATGAGATATTGTCTTGGGTCTGAGTTGGAGTTTCCTCCCCAAAATCTATGAACTGAGTCTCTTTTGATTTTTCTTTCTTCACTTTGCTCTTGAGTCTATAACTTCTCCTTAAATTTTGGGAGCCTATGATTTCTTCCTCTATAACCTGTCTTCTTTTCCCCTTCTCCTTCTCTTTCTTGAACTGATCCCTGATGTTGACTAATCTCTCAGAAAGTAATTGTTCATCCTCTAATGAAGGTTCAGGAGTATTTTTATGGATTTCCTCAACTTTTTCTTTCATCTTTCTCCTCTGTTTTGTCTGCTTTCTGATCTCTGTTAATGTTTCAGAGATGGGCTCTTCTTCACTGTTTTTCTGTGTTGAAGTTTTAGGAGTGTTTTGAATGGTGAGACTGGTTTTCCTTCTCCTACTTCTTTTCACAGAACTTCCCTCGGGCAATTCTGGTGCATCTTGGAAAAATTTTCTTATCAAAATTTCTCCTAAAATTTTTATTAGACACAAGAAGAATGAAATCGAACATCCATTGTAATTCAACTACCTGTTCATCATCGATTTGTTCTTCAGCTATTGATACTTTTTCTTCTGAACAGTAGTGCCCATTCTCCACAAACTATTCAAAAAGAAAAATGGGAGATTGAGGGTTCCATTTTCAAGAAAATTCATCAACAATCTTATGTGATATACATACATGGAACCAAATCTTTCCTCGCATGTAATAATTTTTTTCAAAATTAATAACATCCTACTCCATTTACCCTTAATTGCAGAGATGGGAATTCCTCTCCTAAAAACTGAAGTGTCCATACCTAGATTTTGGAGAATGAATTTCCAAGTTTCATCATGGAATTCTTTATTCTTGAACCACCTCTCTCCTACTATTTGTAGCTCAGTTGCTTCAGAAATAAAAGACTTATTCACTGTAAACTTTATGTCACCAATATCCACATCCATTCCATCAAACGATCTAGCAAATGATTTGGTGATTTCTTTATGGTGACCATCGAATTTCTCAATGAAACTCAACCAACCAGATTTCTTCAAAATTCCTTTCAACTGAGGGTAACCTTCCATGTACTTCACTCCTATGGGTTCAGTTCTGATGATGAGACCCATTACTTCTGTTCTCCATTATTCTTAAAAATTCCATTCATTGCCTGACAAATGAAGTGACTGCGTAAAGAAGAATGTGTATACTGCAGTGGAACAACTGGTATATGGAAGAAAAGATAGCTATGGATATGGGGATGAAATGACAGAGACTATGAGCATGAAATAAAACGGCTATACATACAAGGTATATGAAAACAGAGAAGCTGTGTGCATGAAATACATGAAAATAGAGTGACTGTTATACACAGATAATACGAAAATAGAATGACTGTGTGCTGAATGTAACAGAGTGTTTGTATACACAAGAAGGCTGTGAAAGTATAAGAGAGAAACTCGGTGTAATAAATGAACAATAGGGTTTTCAAGAGTCATATTCAAATGGGTTATGTCGTGAATCTTACTATTTAACATGTGTGCTGGAGAAGTACAGTTAAGTATGAGCCAAAAATGGAGATTGCATCATTATACCGTTAGGCATTAAAGTCGGAAGGTGTGGTGGAATCATCACAACAATCAAATCTCATAATGATAAATCAAGGAGTAGTGTGATTATACGAGTTATACAATCTATGTTTTGTATTGCTTTTTGAAATAAGTTTTTGTTCTTACCTCTAGAACCATACCTTCCGCTTGCTAATCTTTTGTTGTTTGCTTCCTCACGTGTTTAGATGTGATAGGTCTTCAAAAGTTGTTCTCTCCTCCATTACCTACGTATGAAACCTATTATGAACTGGCCTCTTTATTCTTGAACTGATGATCAAACTCTTGCTGCAGAGTCAGATTGGCTGCAGAACATGATTAGCTGCGGAATGGGAATAGCCGCGGAACATGAGAACAACTGCAGAATGTAAAACAGAGAATAAAATGTGACTTTATGAATGAATGAAATGGAGATGGCTGTGTGGGTGAAAATATGACAAAATGAAAAAAAATGAAAAATGGAGATGGAAGAAATTCTGGAGAAGAAAAATTTAATGGTGGAATATGGTAGTGGAGTGAAGTGAAACTCGGAGAAGTAAAACAGAATGAAATGAAACAATGAATTTTCCAGAATCCATAATGAGTCACCATTTTTTGGAAAATATAGGGTGTCAGAGTCTTCTGATTTTCACCCTGTATTTTCTGTATAAGCATGCCAATCAGTGATTGGTTTTCAACCTTATACATTTTTTTTTTTAAGATATGATGAAAAGAACAAATACTAATTTGGTGGAGAAGAAGGATTCTTCTTCACAAACTTCATTTAAGAATTATTTTGAAAGATCTTGATGAACTCCTCTATTTCCTCTACCTCTCCCTCTACCCCCTCCTCAAAATAGTGAGAATTATCCATCTTGTTCTTCTTCTGCCATTATAGTTTCTTCAAAGTCCTCTAGTTCTTCTATTAATGGATTATGGGATAGGGTTTCTACTTCTTCTTCTTCACTAGGTATTCCTACTTCCTCAACTACAATAGGCTCCCCTGTAGAGGTGAAAAAGGTCTTCTCTCCTAAGTCTGTTTTAGTAGATGAAGTGGGAGAATCTTCTAACTGAGTTGCTGCCCCTTGAATTCCAGGAATCCTATGGCTGGGAGTATGAGTCTCGGATGGAGGCGTGTCTTTTCTAACTCTTGGTGGAGTAGGTGGATTTGTGGAAATCAAACCTCTGCCCCTAGCTATAAATCTACCCCTAGAGTCTCTTTCTCTATGCATGTCATTGTTTTGTTTTGTTGTTGTTGTTGTTTTTTTTTTTATGAATATAAGAGATAAGGCTACCTAGTTAAACTTCCCCGACAAAGGCACCAAAATGTTCAGTCAATTTAGTTTCCTGAATTGCTACATAAATTATCAATCTAGGTATCGTAAACTAATGAAGTGTAGTGCATATATGTGCTATATGACCCTTCTTACCTCACTAATTTTTTATTTTATGTTTGTTTTAGGGTTTTACTCTTTTGATTCCTAATGTTTTGCAATGTGATCTACAAAATCTTAGTCTACTACTGCTTGGAATCTAGAGAAATGAAATGAGAGCTAAAAGTTCTTTAAGCCCGATTTGGAAGTAAAGTTTTAAACAAGTAAATGAAAAAAAATCTTCTCTTCTTGCTATTATGATTGTTTCCAAAACATAAACTGAAAGGACTTAAAACTACTATCTACTCAATTACAAAACCAAATATTAAATGAGAAAATGAGATTGCAGCTATCTATGATAAACCAAAAATGAAATACTGGAAATAAGATTACCACTACTGTCTACTCTATTGCAGAATCAAAACTTAATGAACAACTGAAGATGGAATTGCTGCTAAACTAAGTGAACCACTATAATTGAAAATGAAGTTGCAACTATTCTATTATGAAAGCAAGGCTAAATGAAGTATTTTTGTCACTCTGCTACACAATTTAGGGAGAACTACCTCCTTGTGATAACATTTTGAGAGATTTCATTCTTCATTATTCTAAGAAAAGTAAACATAAAAATGCAGAGAAAGACTCATTCATAAATGAAACATTTCACCACTTAGTTTTAAGATTAACCATCAACTAAAAGGGCTTTTGGAAATATTCATTTATAACATGAGTTACTAAACTAATAAGAAAATGGCATTGAACAACTTAATTCAAAATCTAAAAAAACTAATGAACAACAAATGAAATGAATCAATTTATACTACTGACATCAAATTAAAGCTACTGGTAAGAAACTAGAAAGCAGTAAAAACCAAAGAACTATTCTGCGCTGAAATAAAACTACTTTGAGTTAGTGAAAAGATGACACAAGCTGTATTATAAACATAGTTAGAAAACGATTATAAACATTATGGAAAAGAACAGTGACTTTACAATTGAACTATGAAGGAAAAATAGAAATAAAATGTACCCTTGACCATGCAGGGGCCCTCTGCAAAGGTCTCGGATTATAAGCACTCAATCAATACACCAACAATGCTTCAGGTATCCATTGAAAACAAAGTCTTTATATTAAAATAGCTAATTGAGTTATTCAAACTACAAAGTGGAAATCTGAACTATTACATAATCAAAAACTTGAACTCGTTCTGCGTTCTACACGCTAGCATTTATTCAAAAATACAACTGTCTTGAAGAGAGAAATCAGCTACAATAAAACACGTAGACAGACAAGTATGTGGAATTGTTGTCCATGGTTGCTTGGAAACATAAATCTATGGTAGTGGTTATTAGATTTTGTTTGCGCAAGTGGCACATGAAGTTCGTGGCCTCAGGAGACTGCTTCGGATCCCATCACTGAGAAACATGTGCAAAATAGAGTCCTGTTTTCCATAGGTTTCTATGGTTGACTACCCTTTGACCGGAGTCCTCCTCATCGATCTAGGCTAGGTGAATAGGATATGATCCATGCTCTGATGTTTCCGAAGCTACCCACGTAGTGCTTTTCCTCTCTTGACACCTGGAACCTACAAAAGCGTGGAAATGGCTGCGGAACAGCCGATTAGCTGGAGAATGTGGCTGCATTCCATAGCTAAAAGACAAAAACCTATTCAAATAGCAAACATAACAGTATAACATGTAAATCACTGAACTATACTCCTTGAGGCAATGTGTAATGGTTTTTGATGATAAGGATGCATTTTTCATGGAAAAGCAAGGAAAGAAGGATGAGAATGTTGCTTAAGGGAAAGGTAGTTTTGGAACTCAACACTTGACCTCATAGTTCAAAGGTACCATATGGGGGAGGAGAAGAATTCCTTGTACTCTTCCATGACCTTATAAACTTGATTCTATGACATGGATGAACCCTTTATGAGGGCCATGGATGTGGCAATGATCTACCCCTTACTTTGAGAGTGAATTAGAAAGAAAAAAAATGCCCAATCTGGGAGATGATCTTACTACATTTCTCAGTAGAGATCAAGGAAATGGTGGTAGGAAGAGTTATGTCCTGTATCCTCTATAGTTTTCTACCTAAGGTAATAATAATAATGCAAGGTTTGGAATTATCATATAAAACATGGAAATTTCATAATTATGGTTGGCCTAATGAAACATCACAAAATTAAAGGTGAGCAACATAACACATTACCTCATTCATGAAGGGCTTGACGCTGTAAGGGAGGTGACAATGATCACTGACACAAAGATCTTGTCCTTGGGGGAGCCACCTGATGGTGTATGTCTATGGGTGTGGTGTGGTAAGAAGTCCCAAATGCTTAAAAAACGTTGTTGAGATGAGATTATTTGGCTCCCACTTTTGACAATGAATTGCAGTGGAGAACCTTTCAACCACACTTGTGAGTGGTAGAGATGCCCCCCTACTCTAGATCTTCGGGCTCAATCTTCTAGACCTTGGTGGTGGATGGCACTATGTTATACATCAATACTCTACTTCCCCTTATCATTTCCCTTGTCAGTTTTTGGCTTAGAGCTATAAAATCCATTCGACTCTGAAACTTTTAGCTCAACCACTAGTGACTACTTGGTGCAACACTAATTTGTGTTGTAGGTGGGGCTCTTGTGGAATTGACACCACTTTCCCATGTCCTTATTTGTATTTGTGGTGCTATTCTTTTCTTATGGCTTCAATGGGTTTTCCTAGGTCACTCCTAGTTGGATTTGTCCTTTGTTTTGCAGTTCAGAGGTGCCTTTTCCTTGCTTAGGATTCACATATCTAAAGTATCGCTTATTCACATGTATGCTCATTCTTGACAACATATTAGTATGTTGCAATAGGAGAGGAGATTCTAAATAAATCCATTTATGTGTAGATGTATTTATGCAAACAACCATGGTACTTAAGTACTAGATTCCTCTCAAAATCCTTGATACATAACTTTGTGTGTAGGGTATAAAACATATTTGTGAACTCTAGCGCATCTTGGTCCCTTTCCTGCCATAGTGTGGTCAATTTTATGTACATATCTTCATAGCTCCTGACAGGGAAATATTGTTCCTTGATGACATCTCAAAAATAATTCCAAGAGGGTGTGACTAAGATTAGTGAGGGTTCCTCCTCACCCCTCTGATCCCAATAAGTTTCCCACCAGTCCCTGACATGGGGGTCGCTTTGAGGAATGAAAAAGTGATATTTGTCCCTATCATAAAATTGTGGGTTGAAAATATCCTTCGAGGAGATTTAACCATCTATATAGAGCATCTGCATCTATATTACCTTCAAATATAGTAATGTCAAAGTTAAGTTATACCTTAAAGGGGAAGATGCCTTCGATGTGACTGCTAGATGAAGATGCTTCACTTACTGATACATTTATCCAAGGAAAATTTATCCATAATCTTATTCCTTTGTCACTCGAGGGACTCTTTGAGAAAAAAATTGTAAGGATATCCTACTGCCTTGTCTTTATTTTCTTCCGCCATGGGAGGTTGTTGGGGTCTGTAGGGCCAGTCCTACAAGGGTTCAACCAATTCAACTCAAACTCCTTACACCCCAACCTCGTTGGGGACATGTAGAGAAAAAGAGAGAGAGAGAGAGAGAAGACTACTCTGCTACCATTGATCTAAATTTGTGAAGGAACGAAATGAAATATAGATTTAAACAAAAACACATAGATAAAAAAAGACATAACTTCACTTAATAAATATTAAACAATTGAAAACTATTTACGTGTAGAAAGGAAACAAACTAGCTCGGGTGATGGTATCTTATCTCTGAGAAGAGATGTAATGGATATAGTACTTTTGAACTGAGTTGCAATGAGGTTCTCAATCCTTTTTTATCATAAAGAAAAAATCGAAAAACCTAAACATTCAAAAACCTAACTGTAGGAGATGAAGCACCAAAAGCTTGCGGGCCCCACTTGGGTTAGTTGGAATGTCAACTCCTTGGGATCTTAACTCTGAAATACAATATCTGTTTGGCAGGCATGATAGATGTTACATTAAAATTTGGGCCTTGTGTTTGCATGTTTGTCCAAAAAATGTCGTTTATGGCCTCAAAATCACTCTAGAAGTTGAGGACCCAAAAAAACTACCAAAAATAGAAAACTACCAAAATAGGAAATTTTGTTGGAAATTAGGAAAATGAAAGGAAACAATGTTTGGGGTCCAAGTGGAATAGGCGGGCGGCCACCAATATCCACGTGGATCAGTTTTCTTCATATAAATTTAGCAATATTTTCGGCCTTGTGCATTGATTTCACTGGAATAAAATGCATAGTTTTAGTGATCTTATCCAACCCCACCATGATGGAATCATGCCGCCTCATAGTATTGGGTATATTTGTAATAAAATCAATAGAGATAATTTACCATTTCCACTTAGATATGGGTATTAGCTATATCAATTTTTCTAGATGTCTATGCTGAACCTTATATTTTTAACACTTTAAACACCTAGCTATGTTTAATTAGCCACCTCCTTTTTAATACTACACCAAAAGTATTGTTTCTCAATGGCTGAAATTGTATTTTGATACCTTGGGTGTACAAAATAAGGTACCTTATGCTTCTCATTCAACACTATCGCTTTCTTCCCCTAAGAATTTTCCACATAAATTCTACCTTTGTACTTAAGAATTCCATCCCCTTTCAACCAAAATTTTTGTACTTCATTTGGATTTTTTTTATGGCCCTTCTTTTATTTTCATGTATTGTTGATTAGAATTTCAACCTTTAAAATTCTATTTTTTAAAAACGTTTTGCATACACTTATGGTTGTAGCATGCATTATATGCACCCTTTTGCTGAGTGCATCAACCACCTTATCCTCTTTACTTTTTTTGTGCTTTATTTCAAAATCATAATCATCCAAAAATTTCAGCCATCTAATTTATATACTATTTAAGGTTGGTTGTCGAAATAAATTCTTGAAACCATGTATGTTCTCAATTCAAATATTTTCCCCATGAGGTAATGTTTCCACATTTTTAAGGCATGTATAATGGTTTCCAACTCCAAATCATGAGTGTCATAATTTATTTCATGATCCTTTAGCTTCCTTGTTCGTAACATACCACATGTCCATTTTGCACGAGGACTCCCCCAATCCCCTCCTTACATGCATCCGTGCACACAACAAAATCCTTATTTGGATAGTTATCATTAGTATTAATCCATTTGTTAATAACATTATTTAATGTTGAAAGGGATCTTCATATTTATGATACCACTTAGAGTTCATGCCCATTTCTTGCAATGAAGTGATAAGATGTGTTATTTTGGATAACCCCTTAATAAATAACCTATAGTAGCTTGCTAAGCCTAGGAGTGATATGTTAGAGCCTAGATCGACCTCAAGCTGAAGGGAGACGATCCTAGGATAACCACAAACCAAGCTTAACCTGGTAGATAGCCCTACCAGGTTGGGAGAGGGTTCTCTCCTTGTCAATCTCAGTTGAGATGACTGCAAATATGGATTTTAGGCTAGGTATAGTAGCTCTAGGAATTTGATTGGATTTGTTTTTGGTCGAAACAACAAGAGAAAGGATGATTTGGATTATGGAATCGATGTCATTTTCTACCGGAAAATTTGGGGCAAATTAAGTGTCATGTTCAGCCAAGTGAAGATTGTAAATGTGAGAAGTATAAGGGAGAAATCTTGTTGCCCTGCAAGAATCAAAAAAAGGATGGATCTGTAGCAGCAACTTTAGATGAAAGAGAATAATGAGGTTGCTCAGCAAAGCATCTAGAAAAGGATGAATTCTACTAAGACAACCATTACAACTAACAGCAAAATTATCATGAAAGGAGCATCATTATGGATGAATTCCTAACATATCACTCAGATAATGATGAAAAAAAGGAGGAAAACATAATGTGTAAATGAATTACAGGAGAAAAAACATACTGAACATTTAAGCACCATGATGAATCCCAGGCTTAAAGGGAAAGAACTGCTTTATTATGATATTCAATAAAACTTTACACAAAGCCAAGACAGCCTCTCTGCTACCAAAATCGAACCTCTACACTATGAAATTCATAAAATTTATACATTTCTCTCATCCCTGTATTCACAGAATTGAGCTCAACCATCTTCTTCAAAATAGAATCAGTTACATTAAACTTGGACCGAATTTTAGGAAATAGGTGTTGAAGATGAACTCGTATCTCCTAAACCATAGCACCTGTTACAAAACTGAAAGACATTTTTGTAGATATGGTCATGTTGGAGAAAAATCTCTATCAAATTTTGGAAATTTGTTTCGAGTTTCTCGCAAATTTGTGCCACAAAATCATCTCTAAAACAGAAAATCATAAAAAATTTTAATCTGTGAAAATGAGTTGTAAAGATCTAGTCACATATCCAAATTCACAACACCTGTGAATAAACTGAAAGAGGTTTTTGTTATATGGCTCGTGGTTAACAAAAAACCTCTTTGGGTTTCTCAAAATTACTTTCCATATGTTGTAAAATGGCACCGTACTAAAATGACTAAAACAGTAAAATAAATGAAAAATTTGCATTGTTTTAATGCATGCTCGAAATATCACTGTATATCTCCCACATAGTAGCACCTGTTCATAAACTGAAGGAGGTTTTTGTGGCTTGGTATGTGATGGACAAAAACCTCTTTCACTTTTGTAAAATTCCTATCCAAACTAATTTTGTTGTAAACTTGTCCCTGTGTGCAGCAACTGACCTCAAAACATGCATAACCAAGAATCAATCATTCATTTTGATCATATCTTCTAATCCGGGAGCCAGTTATGGGAGTGTGATATACCGTTGGAAATTTTTTTCTAAGCTTATTCTGATGGAAACACTTGTGACATGTTTTTTGCTGAATATCATGTGTAAAACATCTAACCAAACCAAACCTAGTAAGAGCTCATGTTGATCCCTAGTGATAGGCTACGAAGACTTGAACTAACATCGGCCTTATTGGGGATGGCAGCTCCTTGGAGGTGTTAAGAACACCATAGACCAAGTGCCTCATCCATTGGGCAATACAGCTAAATAACTGCAAACCCAAAACAACTCATACCAATCCAAAAACATATACATATTGCAACCTGTACATAAACAAATACCGAAAACTAAAATGTTGCCTTAGGCAGCTTATTTATGTACAAATCTAACCTATTTTTCTGCAAAATAGATAGATCAAGTAACACTAAAATTCCAGATCAACCAATCAAGTAACTATGATAAGGATGTTGCTTGAAAGTGCTTCAACCGGGACACAAATGTAAACGCTGACAACCATCCATGTACAAACTGAATTTGGCTGTGTGAAAGACAATCTGACTTATCATTCATACTAAAAAAATACTCCATATATGCAGCAATAGGATCAATGTAACCAGACTCTGCTTGTTGCCCTAACTCCTCAACACAGACCTCCAACTGTAAACTGTCAATGCAAACATCCGTGTGTAGCTCTATTGTTTCTTGTTTTGAAGGAGGGAGAGTTTCCGAGAACTTCTTGGGATCTTAGAATTCATATGATTAGATCTAATCATTTAAATATTGAGTCTCCTTCTCAAATTTTTCAACAACTAACTCAAAGGAACCAGTTTTAGCTTTAGGAGGAAACTTCAGAGATCTCAAACATTGAAGCACGGTAATGAAAAATACTTCATCAATTTCAATATCTACTAACTGATCTCTAACTTCTTTCAAAACTTCACAAAACACATGGTTTGCCACATACCCTACCATTTTATTCTAGTGCATGAATGGATCAGTGAGCGCTGGAATCTCTGGATTGAGTTGGAGTTGCCAGGTGAATGTTTCAGCCTTCATATGTGTCCCTATTGTCCACCATCAGCAATTAGATCTGCAACTTGAATGCTCTTTCGCAGAGAATATTTTTCACCTCTTCCCCAGTATGGTCGCCACTATGTTAGCACTCAGAATTAACCTTAAGGCTGAGAAAGGCAATTCTGAGGTAACCACAGACCAAGCTTAACCTAGTAGCTAGCCCTACCAGGTCAGGAGAGGGCTCTCTCCTTGTCAATCTCAGTTGAGATGACTGCATATATGGATTTTAGGCTAGGTATAGTAGCTCTAGGGATTTGATTGGATTGGTTTTGGGTCAAAACAACAAGAGAAAGGATGATTTGGATTATGGAATCGATGTCATTTTCTGCCATCAAACTTCGGGAAAATTAAGTGCCATATTCAGCCAAGTGAAGATTTTAAATGTGAGAAGTATAGGGGAGCAAGCTTGCTGCCCTGCAGGCATAAAACAAAGGATGGATCTACAGCAACAACTTTAGATGAAAGAGAATAATGAGGTTGCTCAATAAAGCATCTAGTAAAAAATGAATTCTACTAAGACAACCATTACAACTAACAACGAAATCATCATGAAAGGAGCATCATTATGGATGAATTCCTAACATATCACTCAGATAATTCTGAAACAAAGGAGAAAAACATAATGTGTAAATGAATTACAGGAGAAAAAACATAATGAATATTTAAGCACCGTGACGAATCCCAGGCCTAAAGGGCAAAAACGGCTCTATTATGATATTCAATAAAAATTTACGCAAAGCCAAGACAATCTCTCTGCTACTAAAATCAAACCTCTACACTATGAAATTCGTAAAATTTATACATTTAGCTCATCCCTGTATTAAGGGAATTGAGCTCAACCATCTTCTTCAAAATAGAATCAGTTACATTAAACTTGGACCGAATTTCTGGAAATAGGTGTTGAATATGAACTCGTATCTCCTAAACCATAGTACCCGTTACAAAAATGAAAGAGGTTTTTTTAGATAAGCTCATGTTGGAGAAATACCTCTCTGAAAGTTTGGAAATTCGTTTCCAGCTGCTCGCAATCTGTGCCACAAAATCATCTCTAAAACAGAAAATCATTAAAAATTTAAATTAGTGAAAATGAGCTATAAAGATCTAGTCGCATATCCACATTCGCGACACTTGTGAATAAACTGAAAGAGGTTTTTGTTACATGGCTAGTGTTTAACAAAAACCTCTTTGGGTTTCTCAAAATTACTTTCCATATGTTGTAAAATGGCACCGTACTAAAATGACTAAAATAGTAAAATAATGAAAAATTTTCTTTGTTTTAATGCAGGCTCCAAATATCACTATATATCTCCCACATAGTAGCACCTGTGCATAAACTGAAGGAAATTTTTGTTATTTTGTATGTGATGGACAAAAACCTCTTTAAATTTTGTAAAATTCCTGTCCAAACTGATTTTGTTGTAAACTTGTCCCTGTGTGTAGCAACTGACCTCAAAACATGCATAACCAAGAATCAATCATTCATCTTGATCATATCTTCTAATCCGAGAGCTAGTTACGAGAGTGTGATATACCATTGGAAATATTTTTTCAAGCTTCTTCTGATGGAAACACTTGTGACATGTTTTGTGCTGAATATCATGTGCAAAACATCTAACCAAACCAAACCTAGTAAGAGCTCATGTTGATCCTTGGTGACAGGCTGCGAAGATTGGAACTAACATGATATAACCTATATCTCATTTTTTTGTGGTTTCCACTCTTTTATTACTTTTTTTTCATTGGTTCTAATTCCAACCCTTCATCTAAGATGATATGACGCACATAATACATCTAACTTTGCTAAAATAAACACTTACTCTACTTGGAATAAATTTGATGTCGTTTATGCACCTGCAACACTATCCTCAAATGTTGTTCATAATATTTACCATATTTTGAATACACCATGATGTAATCCACAAAGGCAATGACAAATGTATCCAAACAATTATAGAAAATTCCATTCATAAGGTACATGAAAAGACTTGGTGCATTATATAACCAAAATGGTACTACGACACAAACTCATAATATGAATATTGAATTCCAAATTTTATCTTGTCAATGTACTCCCCCTTAATTCTTACTTGATGGTAACCTAACCTTAGATCAATCTTGGAGAACATTTTAGCTCTTCTTAACTTATCAAATAAGTCATCTATCCTTGGAAAGGGATGCTTGTTCATTATTATTACCTATTTAAGTTGCCTAAAATCAATACACAACCTTAGTGTACCATCTCTCTTTTTAAGAAAGAGCACCAAGACACCCCAAGGTGAGAGAACTAGGCATATGTACCCCTTTCTCAAAAAAATTTCCAACTGCATTTACAATTCCATAAGTTTCAGTGTGCTCATCCTATATGGTGTTTTGGACATGGGGGAAGTTATAAGTAGCTTATGTATAGAAAATTAAATATCCATTTTGGGTGGTAAACCTAGGATCTTATAAAATACATCTTCAAATTCCTTAAGTACATGATGATCTTCAATGCTTAGTTCTTTTTCCTTAGTGACCTGTTCCATGTGAGCTACAATATTTTGGCATCATTTTCTAAATTTTTTCTTCAATTTTATGGCCAATTTCTTCTAGATAGAAACTGACCTTGGAAATCCATACACTTCTCTTTTTTGCCCCTGTTCATCAAGGAAAGAGAATGCATTATTATGAAAAACTAGGGCTACATGGCGTTTTTCCAACCAATCCATTCCAATTAGGAAATCATATGATCCTAATGGTATGTTGTACAACTTTGCATTTGTGCCGAACTCATTCTTTATACTTTACATTTCTTATTTATTTTAGTTATCCTTCTCTTAGCCCTTATGACTAACTGAACCAAACAAGTCCTACCATGCTTGGTTGTCTTAAAATTAAATCTTTCAACAAGTTTAGGGTCAAGATAACTATGACTGGCTCTAGAATAAATTTAAATGGAATCAAGATGACTATTTATCTTACCTTTGACTTTAATCACATGAGCCTAGTGATCAGCCTTCCTATTGTCAAATGATGCAAAATTTTTCAGCATGATCCTATCCATCTTCTATACGGTATCAACTCCTTGAATGTAGTGTACAATCATCATTTTGTATCCATTGTGAGAGTAGTGTATCTATATTGTTATCCTTCACATCCCAAATAATGAATGAGATAAAATATTTATGTTTTTCCTAATGAATCAACTCCACTTGGTTTACTTTGGGTTAGCTAACTTTTTTTATTTGCTTGGGAAATTCTCCTAGAAAATGAAGTTTTATATGCCTTCTTCCTTTGCCACACTGTGGATCTCTTCTTGCCATCCCAATTCAAGTTACCTTCTTTGTTATTCAACTAGTGATATTCTTATAATAATACCATGTTATGAGGAAACAAAGGTTCTATTGGTTGAATTTCCTGGTGAGTTATGGTGATGCCTACCACCAATCCTAGAATCTCTCAAACTTTAAGCATCATCCCTTCTATCATGTGGATTGTGTTCCTTAGCTTTCATTGAATAATATTTCTTTTCCATTATCATTTTTAAATTATTTAGGCTTTGTAGAATATGAGTATTAATTTTTTGTTGTTCCTTCATTATCCTTTCAATATATGCCTTATAGGTGAGCACTTCCATTTTTAGTCTCCTCATGGTCTCATCCAAGTCTCTATTCCCTAACATACCCATCCCATGTCCATTGAATTCTATGTCAGTGTTACCCATGTGCACATTCATAGTTCTAACCTCCTCTTCATGATTGCACGACCCTTGACCATTAACCATGCTTATGGTCCTCATATGAACTTGGCTCTTGTAGGCCGCCAATATACTTTTGTTAATTACTGGAGAAATGTTTTATCGAAAAACAAAAGTTTGGTATGGAAGATGTATCCTCCTCGATATATTTATATTGACATATTGTTTTCTCAAATCTAAATTTTGGGTTGAAACTTATGGTCTGTGAGAGTTTTCACCAATTTCACCCAAATTTCTTTGTTTTTCCGCAACAATCTTCGACTAACTTCGTGGAACTTTGTTTACCCAAATTTGAAATCCAATGCCATGGTTGTGTTTTTCTATCTAAGAATTTTCTATAGGATGCTTCTGTGTCTCGATGTGAGCTCTAATTATAGAGTTTGACCACTTGGAAGTGGATTTATACCTTATTTTTCCATTATATTCCTTGAGTCATATCTCCCTCATATTGGATTTATTTTTTAGTTATAATATGTCATTTTAGATCTCTTTCCAAGGTTATTCATTTAAGCTGCAAATATGTGTGTACCAAAGGTATGCACAACTATTATGGGTTTTCACTACCCAAGAACGTAGTTTAGGTCCTAAAAAATGCCCTACAAGTTGATAACTCAAAAACCCAAATAAAATTTATGAAAATTTATTGATTTTAAAATTATTTTAGTACGGCAAATGAATCAAGAATTCCTATAATTCTACTCTACTATTGTTATATTGCTATACGAAAAATATTTATGTTCTCCCTCTCCACTAGAAACTAATTGTTTTTGCATACACAAACACACACACACACACATGCGGGTGCACACACACACATGCGCACACACACACACACGCACGCACGCACACACACACACACACACACACACACACACACACACACACACACACACACACACACACACACACACACACACACACACACACACACACACACACACACACACACACACACACACACACACACACAAACACATCACTCTATTCTCGTTGGACAATAATGATGTTCATAGGCCCTCCATTAGAGAGATGGAACACATGAAATATTCTTTTCTTCTCTTTAGTCCTTACCTGGTAACAATGGTTCATGTGGCACCTTTAATAAACTCTTTCAAGATGGAAGGTTCCCATTTCATTATGTACCTTTCCATGTAGCATTCGTTTATTGGATGAGATTGCATGCGAGTTCCATTCCCCACTTCCCTTGACAGTGCACAACTTGTACACTCGCAGATTCAATGGTTGATGTTGAAGTGAATCAATGGATTTCACTTCATATTGGTTTATAACATGCATGGTATTTTATGGTTAGTTGTTCCCCCGATGGATCCAACAGTTGAATTTACCCTAATTGACCATCTAGATCCATATCAGATGTTAGAAATTAAATAACTGAGCAATGAAACATAGAAAGGCATAAAACAAGAGTGACACAAATATACATGGTTAACCCAATATAGGCTATGCCCATGTAGAAATGGATAATCCTTTTTTTTTTTATTATTTAACAAACTAAAGGAATACAACCTACAAAACATCTGATGTAACTTCCTCTTCACTCTCACACAATATCATCTCTTTTTCTCACAAAACAATACACATCTGCTATACAATTCGCTCATATAAACATAGGGTTTCCTTATAGGTAAAGAAAAAACCATAAATTAACATAACTTCTATCGTTAGATCTTTGGCCTAATGAATGATCTAGATACAATATTTTACAAGGCAATTATCTTAAAAAAATTAATGTTGGGGTGTTGCTCTCGAACCCTCCCGAGGGGGTGGGGAGAGGGGAGGGGAAACACTAGTGGGGGATAAATCCCCCCCCCACATGCCCTAATTAGGGACATGAATCCAAATGTGGCTGAGTCAAGTCCTGTAAAGCATGAAATAATCAAGGTCCACACCCAACATTAGGTTGTAAAATGCATGATATTTTAGACTAATTTGTATCCTAATGGATCCAATTGACTACGATCCACATGAACTAGTTCCCAAGATTTCATATGGATACTAAAATGTGTGAGGTCTAAAAGGGTGTTGCACCTATAATCGATATGAAAATCACGATGAAGTCCCATCAAATGGTACATATCTCATATCAAATCCCAACTTGATGGTTGAGCTCTACTCAATCTAATGGCCCAAATCTATATAAAATTCCCAACATACACATACTTCAATATAAAGCTACATTTCAATAGATATAACAACTAATATATAAGCATATCAAAGACTTTGATTTCATTGTTATCAAATTTGAAGGTGTAAGGGGTTTAATTAAACTATCAATTTTCTTTTGGATTCAATATTATACTAAGAGGGGGGTGAATAAGTGTGATGGATATTTTTTCTTGTTTAATGATAATCAAACATAATGAAAATCATTCTCATAAATTGAACAAGTAACTCAAGATATATGTGAAATCTCTTACGAGAGAAATCCATAAAACTTCCTTATATGAAATATCTTGTAAGAAACAACTTAAAATTATATCAATTTATAAACACTAGCCTATAGGAGTTGCCAATCCCCTCTACTTCTTTGTAGGCACCGACTTGGAGGAGAGACAAATCCAGTCTACCGCTTTATAGGAACCAACCAACATGAGACACCAATCACCTCTACTTCTTTGTAGGAACTAACCTATATGACACTCCAATCCCCTCTACTACTTTATAGGCACCAACCTACAGGAGACACCATTCCCCTGTACTGAAAATATTAATAGGAACCAACCTACTTTACTTGATCTTGTTTCTTCTTCACAATTTTTGTTAGTTTCTACTACTTCCACCAAGTATGCTTACCACTTCTAGATTCACTAGGTCTGTTAGTAACTTCCCCTTGCATGAGGTCCACCTGTTGCTTCTTCCTTCATCAATTCCACTTCTCAATTTTTTTTTTCTTTTATCTTCTTCCCAAGAACGAAGTTGTACAACATATTGCATATCAAATTTTGGAAGTTTGGTTTTGAAATTTCCATGATAGATACCTATAGATCTCTTCTCTGTCCCAACCATATTTCATAGTCTAAAACATCTCAGAGACAAAGTTGTAACAAAAATATCAAGGTGTCCTGTTTGAAGCATGTTTTAGGAGAATTCAAGAAAATAACCTCCTAAGATCATATCTCTAAAATGATAGTGAAATAAGTTTTGAAAGTTCCACCATAAGTACCTAGATATCTCTTCTCTATCTCATCTAAATTTCAAAGTATGAAACATCATAAAAATAAAATTATAGAAAAATACCATGTTGGCATGTTTGAAGTAGATTTTATGAGCATTTAGGAAGCCTAACTTCCTTAGACTATATCTTTGAGATTATAATGAAACAAGGTATGAAAGTTCTACTACAGGTACCTTGAGATATATTCTCTGTCTCCTCTATATTTTAGATTCTGAAACATCATAGAAATTAAGTTATAGTGAAAATACCAAGATAACTTGTTTGAAGTAGATGTTATGATCATCCACGAAGATTAACTTCCTTAAACCATATCTCCAAAATGACAGTGAATCAAGGTATGAAGTTTTAATCACAAATACACAAATATTATATCTACATCCCCTATGTTTTAAATTATGAAGCATCCTAGAACAAAAGGTATAGAGAAAATGACAGGTTGAACTACCTTATGACCTTTCAAGAAGCCTAATTTCCTTAGACCATATCTTTGAAATTATAGCGATCCAAGGTATGAAATTTTAAACATGGATACATGAACATATTCTATCTATATTCTCCAAGTTTGACATTCCAAAACATTTCAAAACAAAGTTATAGTGAAAATGCCAAGATTACTTGTTCACCAATAAATCACATTTCTGCTTCCATCTTTAGACTTCAAGAATCACCAAAAAAAAATATTCCTCAACACCCCTTGTGAATTCAAATCTCATGTTTCTTACATTGTGTAAAAATGAACTCATATGCTCTTTATTTAAAGTGTTTCTACCTTCACTTATGGGGTTGGCTTGTAGAATTAGTTGGATTGGCCTACTTGTACTATGGATGGGTGATCGTGATGAAATATAAAATATCTCTTTATTCCTATGGAATTAAATAGAGTTCCATATAATAGTGGGAATGTAATGAAATAATATTTCCAAACATTTATTATGTGTTCTAACTTAAGTTGTGGAATTACAATAAAAATTCCTTCAATGATAAGGTGTCCAAATTGGGCATCAAAATTCCAAAATCGATATTTCCAATGATCTTCATTTTCCAATCTTTATCTTGAACAAATGTAGTCTCCCCTTATCTTTGACATCAATGAAAACAATATTTCCTATATTTTTGATGGTGTTTATTAATTCCACCCACCCATTATGATTATGATCCTTTCACCTTAAAAATGGTAATAGATCACTAATTATAGTCCTCTTTGAGGGATAAACTTCCTTTCACAATAAATACAACAAAAAATACACTATTTGATGATCCTAAGACTATGTCTCCTTAGTATATATATAGGAGACAAAGGGTGCAATTATAATAAAATGATACCATGAGGAGTTCTAGCCTACACAAAAATATAACAATAGAAATGTAACCACTCAATATCTAGGACTCAATAACAAGTTTTTGGGTTGATATGGGGCTTATATTAGGATTAAAATGCCCCTCCCTTAAAAAAAAATGTTGTCCGTAACACTTGACTATTTGTGGGTGTTTTGTATCAACAACTCATCTTTCCATGCCACTTCTTTTGTTGGTAGGTTCTTCCATTTGTTGAGGTACTCAGTAATTTCTCTATTTCACAACTACTTAGTTGTTGTTTCCAATTTTTTTTCTATTTATGGTATTATTTTCCCTTATTCATTAAACTCTAGTATAATAATTTGGATTGGGATATTATCACCAATTACCTTATTTTAGCTAGAAACATGGATGAATGGATGTACATGTGAATATGGAGATAACTCCAACTTGTATTACATACTTCCAATCCTCTGCAACACCTTATAGGGGCCATAATACATAGAAACTAATATATTGTCCTTCTTTGTTTCTTGAGGGACCCTCATTTATATGGTTGTAGTCGCACACATAATTAATCCCCCACTTCAAAAATTACCTTTCAACAATGTTACCAACTTAATGAGAACTGTAACCTCAAAATGAGAACTATAGCCCCTAAAACCCATATTTTTGCACAAAAACAAAATAAAAAAACACCACAAAATCAAAAAGTGTTGATGTTGCGTTACCCTTTTTTGGGTTCCAACATTTTTCAGCGAGGACATTAAAAACCAAAATCATGATCATGGAAAACCTTAAAATTTCAATAATTTTCAACCATGGCATTAAAAATCAAATAACATCACTTCGAAAAAACCCTAAAATTCTAAAAATTTTCAATCATAGAATTAAAACCAAATATCATTAGTACAAAAAAATTAAAATTTCAACATTTTATAGCCATGTCATTATAGAGAAAATATCACGAGTACAAAAAAGCTGAAAATTTTAACATTTTCTAGCCGTGACATTATAAACCAAATATTATACAAAAAAGACCTTAAAACTCAAGACCTAAATCTAAGGGTAATTATACCAAGATAATTTTTTTATTAAGACTAAAGTTATAGATCTTTTGAGATCTTAGCCTAAGACAACTTCACCCATTTTCAATTAGACACTAAAATTGCAATATTTTTTAACTAACTCTTAGAAAATCATTATTAATATACACAAAATCATGAAAAACACCCTTTAAAAAAAAACAAAAAACTGCCACATAATTTGGTTTTTTTTTTTTAAATTAAAAATATGTTTTTGAAAGAAACTAACTAATTAAAAAAAATGTATTTTCTAGAAAGAATGAAAAAAGAAATAACGACGACAAGCAAAATGAATGTAATTAAAAAAAAAAACAAAACAAAACAAAATTTATATTTTAGAAAAATGTAGGACATTTAAAAAAATATGTAATTTTTGTTTGAAAATGGAAAATAATAAAAGTATATGTTAAAAAAGTTTCAGAAATTTAAAAGAGGAGAAATTAATAAAAAAAAATTAAGAAAATAAAAAATTCTAATTCTATAAAGAAATATATAAATGAATTAAAAAAACATATTTAATTAAAAAGAATTAAAAATAAATAAAATATAAAATATAAAAACAAAATGCTTGTCATCACCCCATTGCCAGGTAGTGAGTGTCATAACAGGCTACGGGATGTGCCGCCCTTTGCCTGGGGGTTCCCATGGACAGAAAAACGATGACGAGCATCACCCTCTGCCACACAACACACATGTGTCTCGCATTATGTGGGGTAAGACAATGCTCATTGTTGGCCCCCACCCGTGGCGACCCCATGGCCAAAGGGGTGATGCCCCACAATAATTTTTTTGTTTCATATTTGTTATTGTTGTTGTTGTTGTTATTATTATTATTATTATTAGTATTGTTAAATTAATATTTATTTTTAATATATTTACAGATTTTTTAATGTTTGTTTATTTATTTATTTATAACTTATTTAATTCTAAATTCTAAATTCACACCCATGAAATCCCCATGGAGTGGTGATGCCTCACACTACATTTTTTTGTTTTCGTGTTTTTAGTTATTATTAATTTTTTAATTAAATTAGTATTTATCTTTAAAAATTTTGTTGGTTTTTTTAATGTTATCATCAAAACCTCAATGAATAAATAGATTAGAGATGTCGGTTCACAAAAAAGTTGAAAAATCTATTTAACATCAATAAAATAGCAAAAATTAAAAATAAAAAATAAAACTTAGATAAAAGGAAAAAATCAATAAAATTTTAAGAAAATATAACGAAATATGAATAAAATAACTAAATAACCTAAATGTAATGTAATACAAATTCATTAATATGTATATTTTAATACTAAATTATAATAATAGGTCTCAGGGTTAGTTCAATTGTTCAAGTACCCATTGCTAAAGCACCTTGTCACTGGGAGGCCACAGGGTCAATTCTCCTAGACATCGTTAAGGTTAGGCTCCGATTAGTTCGATAGGCGGGATGTGACCCCTTTAGGTCGATCTATCCAGATTTTCCTTGGGAAAAAAAATATAAAATTATAATATATAAATCTTAATGTAATGTTATGCTTATATGTAAAGAATAAATTTATATTAATATATTAGTCCCTAAATATAACTATTAATACACTAATAATAAATTAAAATATTAGAAATGAATGATTCAGATAATAATAATAAATTATTTATAATAATAATATCTTAAATTATTAACGTTAGACTATAAGGGGACAAACAAGTGAAAATTTGTATTAATAATTATATATAATACTTATATACAGATTTTAAGATTGTAAATTAATCGAATAAGATAAAGGAAACACACAAAAAAAACTGAAGGGGGTGACCAAACAAATAAAGATAGATTAATATGACAAGGGGGACAAGGAGAGGATTAATGAAAGGAAAAGGTTTAAAGGGGAAATACAAGAGAGTAGACTAAGGATAAAGAGAAAAGAGAAAAACAACTAATATATACAAGAGAGGAGACTAAGGATAAAGATAAAAGAGAAAAACAACAAATATAAATGACCAATATTGAGCAAAACAAGAAGAAAAAAGGGAAAGAGAGGGATTAAGGAGGAGAAAATTCTGAAGTAGGTTGGAATACAATTCATACTGATTTTACAAACATCATCCCAGTTTAGATTGCCCAAGTATTTTTCAACCTCAATGGATTCTTTGAATTTCTTAAAAATTTTAAATCTAAATAATAATTAATAAATAAACAAAATTTATGTAATGTCACTTTTTGTTTGTAAGTTAAATTTTCGTTTTCTGCAATTTTCAGATTACATCCCTAGTACATCAATATTTACAACATGTACACAAAACTGGGGCATTTCCCATAATCAAAATCTAGATCTAACAATAATTAACGAATTTTTTGATCTTCCATCATTGAACATGGGTGGTTTCTAAGTTACTTTTATTGTTTGATACATCAATCGATTTCTAGGGCTTGTCTCGAATGATTTTTGAGGATAAAAATTATTCCTTTTCTTGAGGCATATCTACTTCTGAAGGGTTTTAAGTGTTGGCTTCTTCCTTATCATTATCTGAATGGTTCAGTTCATGGAATTGCTTGTGCCCAATCATAAGTGAGGCCAAAATTATTCATGAGTTTTGTTTCAACCTATTCATGAGGAGATCCCCAACATTATAGGAATGAGTAAGGATGGTATGTGGCTATACTAAGGTTGTAGGACTTGAATTATATTAATGTGTTTTTGGTTGCTACTTCCTTCCTTGTGGATGAATAGGAAGTTACTTAAAACATGTTTAAGTTTTAGGATCCTACTACCCTTGGGTCTTTTTCATGTCTATCGAGGGTGGAGAGGGCCCTTGAGAAGAAGGAAATTCATTAGCCTACCTTCAGTTTGGAAAGGTCTTGCACAGCCTTTTCCAATATTATACAACCTTTTTCCACCATTTTGACACATCTAAAACCTTCAAAACTCCTTTAGATGAGAACTAGGACATCCTATAGTAATTCCTATAAAAACTACAGGAAACCCTATAGCGGTCCCTCTAGTACTACAAGAAACCATGTTTAAACCTATTTTGAGTAGAGGTTCATCTAGGGTAGGCCCTCAACTTGACTTCCTTTTCTTTCTCTCATTTCTATAACATCTTTTAGGCCCTGTACAAAAGCTAGAAGGAGATTAGAGACCTCTTGGAAAGCCTCTTTTCATCACTGTAGTTTGAGTTCTATTTTGATGGTGAACTATTTCTTTCCTCTTACTGCCTTATACTTCTATTCTATGGCCTAGGTGACTGCCTAATGGCCTTGTATTTCTCTGTTTTTATTAGGTCTCTCTTAGGCACTGCAATTTTGGGTTTTAGCACAATTTGTTCCTTTCTTCCTTCTTGTAGCAACATTTTGTCTTCCTGTAGCAGTCGTTCCTGCTCTTTCAGGGTATTCTAACTATATGGGAGTGATGAGAAATGATGTAGAGGGTTTAGAGGATGATGCTATGGCTCAGAGGGAGTAGTGTAGGTTTGTGAAAATGGATAGGATATGCTTAGTGTGCTTTTTCAAGAAATTTTTAGGGTGAGAGAGTGTAGAGTTTGTTCTTCAAAAATATTAATTTTTTATTTATGAAATGGGATGGGTGAATGATGGATAGATAGTGGATATGAAGTGGATGGAGGTCTTGGATTGCTTTGTTGACTTTAGCTTTGCACAAATTTCCTCTTTTAACTATTATCTCCATTCCTCGAAATCATCACCCTTCATAATTTAGTTTTTCCACTTTGCATGAGTGAAGGAGTGAGTTGAAATTAACTATTTGAAGGCAACTAACATTGTTGAACCATCCTTAGCATATAAAACCTCATATATCATGCATTGACAACAAATTTCTAACTATAATATGCTCAAGAGAAGAGGTCAAGAATATTTCATACCTGTAACTACCTGATGGTTGTTGGAGAGACATGCATGTTGATGTTGAGTTGAAGATTGATCCATGGTCCTCTAGAGGTGATAATATCCTTTTATTTCTTGTGCACAGGTCTTCATAGCTTGGTGGTTCTAAGCTTCTGTCTTATAGCTACCATGACCAAATTATCTTAGTCAAATCCAATCTTCTTGGAGTGTTGGGCTTAGCCATGGGTGATGTTCACCTTCCCTATACCTTACTCCACCATTAGACAAATTTCCCACACTTCATTCTACCTTTCCTAACATATCCTAAGATTGTGGCATGTTTCATGTAGTAACAAAGGGCATCCTGTAGTAGAACTAGGATATCCTGTAGTGGTACTACAAGAAACAACAAATTTGCCTTGTTTTATCAATATCTCCCAAACGGTAGAATGGATTGACCTGAAATTTTTTGAGCATGTTTCCATCATCCTTATGCATGTCCCCATAAAAAAAAATTGGCCAATGGATGCATGAATCTAGAGAAAAATTAAAAATGGATTAAGCTGATGGAGGTCGATTTCATGGAAACCGTGCACTGGAATTTTCTAAAATTTCTTGTAAATGTTACCATCATCCATATTCATCTCCCCATGAAACAACTTTTTAAATAGATTCACGAATATTTAGAAAATTCAAAAAAATTTGTAGGTTATGGAGGCCGATTTCTCACAAACCGTGCATTGGAATTTGTTGAAATCGATTGACAATGTTACCAACATCCATATGCATATCCACCTGAAACATATTTACAAATAAATGCATTTTTTTCAAGATATCACAAAAATAAATTTATTCTCTATGTATTTCTATTTCCTGTAGTAAAACAGACCATTCCTGTAGTATTTTAGGACAACAAGGAAATTTAATAGGAAAAGATTGAGAATGATGGGTGGATTGTGGATATAAATGAGGGTGACGGATTTACATGGCCTTGGCCCTTCTAAAGCATCTGAGAAAGGGAGGAGAAAGTCCAAGTTTGACTTCCTTCGACTAGAATTTTGACCATTTTTTCCTTTTTTCAGTGCCAACTTGTTTTTGTTGCTTGCAAATGTTGGAGAGAACCTACATTCATAAGAGAGATACATGGAACGAAGAAGTTTTTTTTCCTTTTTTTATTTTATTTTATTTTAGGCCTACTATCCGCCTCAATGAGGTTTTCAACCCGTAGGTCTACCTAGGTACCTCAAAGGAGGTTTTCACCTAAGATCTTTTATTTTTCTCTTTCTTTTTTTCCTTTTTGCCAACCCATTGACTGCCTCGTGGAGATTTTCAACCAATGAGCCTATATCAGGCGCCTCAAAGGAGGTTTTTGCTTGGGATTTTTATTTTTTCTCTTATTTTTCATTTTTATTTCATTTCCTATCCTACTCTACTTGAAAAAAGGAAATCATTTTCAAGTGTAGGAATACTTCCAATGATGCCAAGTGCACATCAACATGGCAGATAAATTGATGTGTAGGCTTGAAATGTATTACTTGACATGTACCTGGATGTAAGAGACCGAATGATTTTACTTTTATGATATCAAGCACAGTTCAAGAAGAGAGTATTGTTGCAAATTAGTGATTATCTGGAACCATATTTCAATATAGTTGTGATGCCCCTAGTCCACATGCTCAGTTGGATCATCTTGGATGTCTTCTTCTTCCATGACCTTCAAATATTCCTCCTTTTTCTGACTGTTCTCTTGAAAACATGGAGGATTTGATGGTAGCCATGAGGGAACATTCTCAATCTCTCATTTTGATGTCTACTCTTTATGATCCTTTTGTATTATCATTTGAATATTCTTCTTCTAGATGTGGTCCTTCAATGATATCAAGAGAATCACTTTTTTACAACACTCTTCCTGAGCTGAGATGAATACCATTCACAACAAGAGGGGTTATTTGGAAATGTTGTACCTCAACATTGTAAGTGGGTTGAGTTACTTCATTGTGTGGGTTTGGAAATGGTGGTATAGGTAGTTGAGTGGGAGTGGATATTTGAGATGGATGTGGTTAGGTTTGTGATTGTGGTGGAGGTGGATGGTGTGGATAACATGAAGTTGGATATGTAGGATATCGAAGAAAATGTTGAGGATATTGTGGATGGATCCCATAAGTTCCTTGCCAATCTTGTTGCCAATATTGGTTTTGGAGTTTATATGGCCAATGTTGCCAAGGGAAGGGTGTTTTCCAATTACTTTGAGGTGGATATGCATAACCTTGAAATTTTGAATTAGGCTCTTGCATCATACTAGGTTGACTATGTCACCATGGTCATCTTAGAGCTACATAACATAGTTCCATTGGCAATTTACTTGCTCCATTGTCCTTTTGGTAAACTTCCTTCAAACTTGGTAATGATGGACAATATTTAACAATATGTGATTCTACATGGACAACACAAATATCAACATCTTATTTTTCTCCATCTTGCATTCTTAACATTTCTACTTTGTTCACTTAGATGCTAATAATTTATGTTTTAAAGTTATCAAGCAAATTTCCAAGTTTAACTTGACTTGTTGATCTTGATGCTGATTGACTTACCCTTGCCCTTCCTCTTGATATGTGTTTGCATGTTTCACAAATTTCTTCAAATGATAACTAGTATACATCGCCTCAATTCATGAGACCAAGGAGATCAATCCACTCATCCCTAATTATTCCAAGTAAGAGGGTTTTTAGTGTGCCAGATCCTAAATGATGAAGTTTTTCCCTCTTAAAATTATACATGAACCTCTCTATTATATCTTCTAGACTCTCATCTTCTTTTTTATTCATTCTAAAGGTTTCTTCTTTAAGATCATAGCCTTTATATTTTTCTAGAAATACCTTTTGCATACCATTCCATGATCTTATTGAATTATTCCGTAAACTCATGAACCATTTAAGATATGTATCCTTCAATTTTTCCAAAAACAATCTCAATTTTTGAGTGTTTAATAAGTAGCCATAAGATCTACAAAAAATTTCAAATTCAAAGAGAAAGGTTTCCTGTAGTACTACTACAAGAAACAACAAATTTTCTATAGGGACTTATAATTCATGGAATGACCAACCAAATCAAATACAAATTGGATGGAAATATTTTTTTATTGACTAGGATGTCTTAGGTCTCCATTCCAAGTAGAATCACTCAAAAGGACAACTGTTAACCCATGCTAAGAAATGGCAGAAACTTACTAGTCTAAAATCTAGAATTTGAGAACCAGTGAGCTAGTATGTTTATCAAATTCCTAACCTAATCAAGTGAAAATGAAATGGGGTAACTTTTTTTGTTAACTATAATGTATTTTTTATCTAATCCAAGTGGAACCCACTTGATTGAAGCTCGTTAGAAGTATCTGAAAAGTAAAATAAATTTACTGTTATTTTCCATAAAGAAGTTCCAAAATTATAGATTTTGGAATAAACAAACTAATCCAAGTAGCTCAATGATTACTATGACCTTAAAAATATTTTCCAAGGATGAAATTACTCTTTTGATCTTTCAAAATAACTGACATCAACCATTTAACCTAATCCTATTGTTACACAGTAATTTGTCACTGCCTTCCTGTCAGTCACCCTGTTGTGTCAATCACTAAGCTTCATGCCTTCTGAACTGGCCCAAAAAAACCCATTTTCCTAAAGTTTTGTTCATCAGCGCGTCTGTTTGAAAAATACCCGCGATGACTGGCGCTCCATAGTGTATCCCGCGCGTTGCCAGCTCGGAAGGACATCACTTTTCCGCGCTGGTGGCCAGCGCGACTTTCCCGTGTTCTTCCGCGCTGACATGACTGTCCTTGTTATGTGGACGCGGCGACATCGCGTCAGTTTCCTCATAATCCGCGCTGATCCAGTTTGGGCGAATTTGTTCAAACAACTAGCCTTCCAGATAACTCCAGGCTTGGTTGTTAGCTTTGTGAATGTCGACTCCCTTCTCTGGCATGTCTGTTCGACCCTTTGCAACCACTTCCCTTGAAGATAAGCTCATCCTTCCAACCTTTTAGGAGGCTCCTTCTCCTACATATACTTTCACCATTACCATGAGCAGCTAGTTAGAGATAGCTTGGATTGTATAGAGCTTATAGTGCTCAGATTGCTGCTACTATAGGTATTTGGTGTGCTAGGTGTGGAAGTGATTGATTGCTTAGGGAAGGTTGTTTTGTGTTGCTTGTATGTGAGAGAGAGTTGTTTGTCTTGGGAGAATCATCCTCAAAGGTGAATGCTTGAGATACATGCTGACTGGCCCCTCCTGAGAAGGTTACCGACGTCAGAACATTTGGTTGTACTCTTCTCTATTCTGATTAATAATAGATGACTGCTATTATTGTTCCATTCTCATTTGTACTTGCAATGGTTAAATGTGAATTACATCTTTTCTGACTGATGTATGGTTGCTTTTACTAGATTTCACGCTTGCGTTTGTTTCCTCTTCGTGTGTGCAGGTATCTATTCGCGGAGATCACGGAGGATTGTGACCAGCCAAAGCGAAGGAGCGAAGGCAACATCTCTTCGTCAAACGACAGCGCTGGAATCCAAGTAGGTGCTCTTTACCTCTTGTTTAATTGTAATTAGGAACATGCATAGCAGCATTGTTTGATTGTTGCTAGACCCTTGCTGGGCTAGTAGGGATCGCCTCTATCCGTAGAGGGGATTTACCTCATCAACAATTTGGCGACTCCACTGGGGATCAACCTTTTTGTCTCTTGAGTCCACTTTTGTGTTTGACTTTGATTGATCTCTTTTCGAGTTTTTGGGATTGTCTCTTTGCTTATGAACTTTCTGGGTATTTCTGGGAAGCATTTTTATTGTTAAAAGGCTCTTGCCTTTGGTTTGGGGAGCTTTTATTTTTGGCCTTGCTTGTTTTTTCTCTCAGCGCGTTTTAATTCCGAACAGCCGCGCTGACATCGCGACCCTGTTCATTTATTTTTCTATCCATCGCGCCTGTACGTCTAACAGTCGCGCTGACCTTGTTTTCAGAGACAACACGCTTTATTCGTGTCCTTCCGCGCTGGAATCGCGGCCCCGCTTCTTTGTGGTTTTTGTCATCGCGTCTGTGTGCTTTCTTTCTGCGCTGACCTCATTTTTCTGAGACAGCGCGCTTTATGTAAGAATTTACAGGTTAAGTTCCACAGAAAGAATACCAAAAGGACACCGCTCACAACCAGATCTCAAATCAATACACCAGTATTTTTGACGTGGTTAAAACCCTCAGAGTGCAAGGAGGGAAACAGTCCACGGCCTGTCCCAACGTGGGTACTACAGGCAATTTATTAATCAAAGAATGAAAATTTACATAAGCTTCTCTCATGCACGGATTACCCGAACAATGACCCTCCATGCGCTTTAAATAGAACTCATGGACCAATCGGGTGTCAAGCCACGGATCAAGTGTCGGTAATACCGAGGTGAGAGTGAACCGTCGGATCACTACATATCGTGACCGTCGGATTGTAAGTTACAAAATGTACAACGGTAAAGAAACACACTTTACCTAACTCTAACCTAACTCTATACTAGACCAAGTTGAACTTAACTATATCCTATGTGTCGGAATATCCTAACATCCCCCCTTAAGAACAACTTGGGATAGGATTGAAGGATTTACAAATATGACACAATAGGAGAAGGAAGGAGGCACTAGAGCCTATCCCCCCTTAGTGACAACTTCCTGAACTCCAAGCATATATCGAAGTTTAGTGAACTTCGCCTCTGTGAGAGCCTTTGTGAAGATGTCTGCAACCTGATCATCGTTGGACAATATTGCACTTCAAGAACATGGTCATGAATGAGCTTTCTGATGAAGTGCATGTGTAGTTCAATGTGTTTGCTGCGCTGATGCTGGACTGGATCTTTGCATAGCTGAATGGCACTTTGATTATCACACCAAAGTGTGGTTGGATGCTGCTGCTCAAAGCCAAACTCTGATAGGATCTGACGAAGCCACAAGGCTTCCTTACTAGCTTCCACGGCACCACGATACTCTGCTTCTGCTGACGAAAGAGAAATGGCAGCCTGTTTCTTACAAGCCCATGTAATAGGTCCTGAACCAAGAGTGAAGACATAACCGGCAGTAGACTTCCGATCATCAAGGTCACCAGCCCAATCAGAATCAGTGAAACCAACTAACAGAGGAGCTGCTTTGGCACTGTAATGAATCCCAAACTGTACTGTACCTCGAACATAACGAAGTATTCTTTTAGCTGCTTTCCAATGACTTTCACGGGGGTTTTGCATAAAACGAGCAACAAGGCCAACAGCAAAGGAAAGATCAGGACGAGTATGGGTTAAATACAAGAGTTTTCCGACAAGTTGACGGTATAAGGTAGCATCAACTTCAGGAGAAGTACAAGAGACTGAAAGTTTGACTCCAGACTGAAAGGGAGAAGGGGCTGGCTTACAGTCTTCCATGTGAAAATGACGAAGAATATCACAAGCATACTTGGACTGGGAAAGGAAAATACCTTCTTGGGATTGCAAGACTTGAAGACCGAGAAAATAGTGTAAGTGTCCTAAGTCTGTCATTTCAAATTTCTTTTTAAGGCTGGACTTCACATGGTTTATAAGGTTGGGATCACTACCAGTAAGAATAAGATCATCAACATAAAGAACAAGGATGATAAGAGAGTTGCCCACTTTCTTGGTGTAGACAGTATTGTCAGAATGACACCTAGAAAAGCCAGATTCTAAAAGAAAGCTATCCATTTTGGCATACCAAGCCCGAGGAGCTTGCTTGAGGCCATAAAGGGATTTCTTAAGTCGACAAACGAGGCTGGAGTCTGTTTGTATGAAGCCAATGGGTTGTTCCATATAGATTTCTTCCTGCAAGTCCCCATGCAAGAAGGCAGATTTAACATCCATTTGATGGACTTCCCATTTTAAAGAGGCAGCAAGGGAAAGAACAAGGCGGATAGAGTTCATTTTGGCAACTGGAGAGAAGGTTTCAGTGTAGTCAATGCCTTCAACCTGTGAAAAGCCCTTAGCAACTAGACGAGCTTTATGTTTATCAACTTTCCCATCTGGTCCATACTTGGTTCTGTAAACCCATTTGCATCTAACAAGTTTGCGTCCCTTTGGTAGAGGAACAAGATCCCATGTATCATTTGTCATCAATGAATGATATTCTTCATTCATAGCTGCTTCCCAATGTGGATGGCCTGAAGCTTCTGCAAAAGTGTCAGGATCATGATTTACTGGAGCTTGAGCCAGTAAAGAAGAGGCTCTTTCAAACTGAGAACGTGTACGTCGCTGATCTGTAGGATCACCGGCAAGATCACCTGCTGCATCCCGAGTAGCACGGACCCATCTTGGAAGTTGAGGATCCTGAGAAGGTGGGGGAGGATTATCATCCTCGCTTTCATCATCAGAAGAAGAAATGTTTTCAAAGATAGAAGAGATAGGAAGAGGTGGCACATCCGCCGGACTAGGCTCGCAGGCCGATTTATTTTCATCAAATTTTACATCTCTTCTAATGATAACATTTTTGGACTTAAATGGAATAAGTCTATAACCTTTTACATCTTCAGAATATCCAACAAAAGTACATTTCTCACTCTTAGGTTCTAAAGCTTTATGCTTTTCATCTGGAATATGGGCCCATGCTTCACTTCCAAACACACGAAAGTGACTTACATCTGGTTTAATGGAACTCCAAGCTTCTTCTGGAGTGATATTCTCTAGAACCTTAGTAGGAGTGCGATTGATTATATAATTTGCACAATTAATTGCTTCGGCCCAAAAACTAAGACTGAGTCCTTTAGATTGCAGCATACAATTAGCCATTTCCTTTAAGGTGCGATTTTTCCTTTCAGCTACACCATTTTGTTGTGGAGTGTATGGAACAGTATGTTGCATTTGAATTCCATTTTCGGTGCAAAAGTTGATGAATGTGTTTTTAACATATTCTCCACCATTATCAGTTCTTAGCTTAAGAATTTGATGTCCAGATTGTTTTTCAACAAATGCTTTGAAGGCCAAAAAAGTGTTAAATACTTCGCTCTTGAGTTTTAAGAAGTATACCCAAGTGCGTCTAGAGAAATCATCAATGAAAGTTAAGAAGTACTTGCAGCCAGAGAATGAAGCAACAGGAAGAGGACCACATAAATCACTGTGCACAAGCTGTAAAGGGGCTGAGGCGTGCCAAGAGGCACGTTTGTCAAAACTGTCCCGATGATGTTTTCCGAGTACACATCCGGAACAAACACCATCTTTGCAAGATACCATAGGAAGACCTGTCACCATATTTTCTTTACATAGATGCTGAAGGGAGCGATAGTTTAAGTGACCAAACCGCTCATGCCAAAGTTTGCTCACTTCATCATTATGAGCAACAAATACTGAGGGAAGATGGGATGACCCAAAGTTGTGAAACTTATACAACCTTTTGGAATCATCAGCAAGACCAGTAGCTAGAATCTGTTTAGGATCTTTTAGATCCTTGATTACAACATCATGAGGTGAAAATTCAACAATTTTACCTTCACCTGAATGAGTTATCTGATAGACAGATAGAAGGTTGCAGGATAAGTTTGGAACACATAATACATCATTGAACTGACCATTGTCTAGATGAACAGTTCCAGTCCCTACAACATTAAGAGATCTATCATCACCAACATATATATTTTTGGTGTTACAATCATTTAAAGAAGAAAACATGGCTTGGTTTTTGGCCATGTGACAAGAGGCTCCAGAATCAATGAGCCACTCATGAGAATGAGAAGAAGAAGAAGATACATTTAATGCATAACCAGACTGAGATGATTGACGATGACATGCAGAAAGTGCCGTTCCGGAAGTTGAAGTTGAAGTAGGCTCCACATGGATGTTATGTTTCTTCATTGCGGCTTCCAAGGCTTCCATCTTCTTAAAGCATTTAGATTCTAAGTGGCCATCTCGATTACAAAAGTTACAATGTCTATCAGTCTTCTTCCATTTGTTTTTATTGGTCTTATCATTTTGCTGAAATGATCTTTCATTTTGAGGCTGAGATGGTTTAGGACCATTCTTTTGAGGATATGACTTCTTAGGATTCTTTGAATTTGGTTGCTGCTGGGCGGCTAACGCTTTTGTGGAAGAGTTTCCAAGATTAAGAAGACCAAGGTGTAAGAGTTTTTCTTGTTCTCTTATTAAGGAATCACAAAAGGAGTCAAAGGAAGGGGCCTTGTAGTCTTGTCCTTGACAAATGAAAGCTTCCCTTGTAGAATGGAAAGTGGAAACAAATACAGAGTAGGCTGGTCCAACTTAGTAAGGATGGAATAAATAAGGTTACCATCTTCTTTCTTAACTTTAACACCTTCCAAGAGATATCTAAGGGTCTTGAATTTTGACAAGAAATCTTCAATGCAAGAAAAATTATTAGGATCCAAAGTAAGCAGCTCATTTTCAAGTTGATGGGTTCTAATTTCATTTTTAATCCCAAAAACTTTAGCAAGTTTTTCTAATGCTTCATGAGGAGTCTCAAGTTCTGTAATGTGGAATCTAAGATCAGGAGAAATAGACATCCCTATCAAACCACGTGCTTGATCTTGTCTATTTTCCCATTTTGCCGCCTTGTCTTCATCTTTGGGTTTCTTCTCTTGGTTTGTGGCTATTCTGAAGAGACCTTTACTTCTAAGTAAATCTTCCATGTATTCTACCCATTGGAAGTAGTTAGTGCTGTCAAGAATGACTTGGCATGGACTTTCCATTTTAAAAAAAAAAAACTGAAGCTGAAGATGCTGAAAGTAAGTGTACCAATGGATAGATCTCGAAAAAATAGGCGGTTTTAAAAAAAACGGCTCTGAAAAAGGCTTCCGGATGAAGAAGTTATGGCTTTTTGAAAAAAACTTGTTGACGTTGCCGGCAAAGTGCGCGAATGTGCGGGAATGAAAAAATCCGCCCCCACAAAATGGAGACTTGAACCCAAGACCTCTACTCTCTTAAAATAGCTTTGAACCAATTGATCTATACAAAAAATTTGAGAGAGAGAGAGAGAGAGAGAGAGAGAGAGGGGGGGGGGGGGGGCCTCGATTTGCGTGCTTGCCTTGAGAAAGCTCTTTTTCCCTACAAAACACAAAACACAAAACCCAACACGAATATGCAAAGAAAAACGAACCTTGCGGCTCGAAGTTAGCTTTAGCCAAAAAACTAGAAATTTTAAAAAAAAAATCTCAAGTTAGCTTTAGCCGAAAAACTAAATATTTTTCTCAATGTTTCTGATTTTCCGAGATCACACTAAGGTGCAGGGAAAAGAGCATACGCATGAGAAAAATCCTTCCTTTCTGTTTCTGATTTGCCCAGATCGCACAGAGTCGCAGGGCAAAGAGCATACGCAGAAATGAAAGGTATAGATCCGGTTAAAAAAAAAAGGCTAAATAAACTGAGACCGAAATAAGCAGAGAGAAATTAACAGTAAACTGCAAAAAAACACTGTATACCTCCCGATCTAAAAAATGACGCAGCTAGGGCTACCGGAAACCTTTTCGCATGAAACGAAAGGGGTTCCTCACTGGAACAGATGCTCCGAACGCAACAGAGCAGTCCTCTCAGCCCGAAAGCAGTCAGAAATAACAGATCTAGGACACGACAGCCGCATGCAATTCTACCGGCTTCAGATTTGGATCACCAACGGACGCGGCCCTCAAATAGCTCCGATACCATGTAAGAATTTACAGGGTAAGTTCCACAGAAAGAATACCAAAAGGACACCGCTCACAACCAGATCTCAAATCAATACACCAGTATTTTTGACGTGGTTAAAACCCTCAGAGTGCAAGGAGGGAAACAGTCCACGGCCTGTCCCAACGTGGGTACTACAGGCAATTTATTAATCAAAGAATGAAAATTTACATAAGCTTCTCTCATGCACGGATTACCCGAACAATGACCCTCTATGCGCTTTAAATAGAACTCATGGACCAATCGGGTGTCAAGCCACGGATGAAGTGTCGGTAATACCGAGGTGAGAGTGAACCGTCGGATCACTACATATCGTGACCGTCGGATTGTAAGTTACAAAATGTACAACGGTAAAGAAACACACTTTACCTAACTCTAACCTAACTCTATGCTAGACCAAGTTGAACTTAACTATATCCTATGTGTCGGAATATCCTAACACTTTATCCCTGTCATTCCGCGCTGACGTCGCAAAGTTGCTACAGGCCTCCCCCTGTCAGTGCCGAGTTGCTGAAGGCTACCCACGCTGATCCTGTAAAATTCATTTTTGACCAAATTGGCCTCTTGAACCTCTTGCTGTGACTTTCCCTTCTTCTCTCCACCTGTCTGATGACTTGTTTTTCATTGTCTGAACTCTGAACTGCTTGATTGCGGAGCTTGGTTCCATAGGGTTCCGTTTTTGCTCAGTTCTTAAGTTTGCAAATACCTTCCCTTTTTGCTTTCGCTGCTTGGTTCGTGTTTCCATCGTTACTTTTGCAATTGTTGGATTGTGTTGGGTCTCTAGTTGACTGGTTGTGACTCTCGTCCTTCGGGTGTTCGCTTTTCTCCATTGATTTCACACTCTAGCCCTAGGACATCTAGAGGCCGTGTGTGTGTCAAGCCTACCGTAGGGATCTTGTTTGCTTGTTCGACCAGCCGATTTCAGATTTGTTTATGCACTTGTTCAGTGATTGTTGGAGTGTTTGGATTGTGTTTCCGAGTGGTTTTTCGCTTCCTCCTTGCTTGCAATCCTCGCTTGTCTTGAAAGAGCTTAGATCACATAGCTCGTGCGGATTTTGTTTTCCTTTGATTTGGAAGCTTTGGTTGAGTGTTTCGGGAACTTTGTGTGCTTTCATTAAGTAGTTTACTTGGTGTTCCGGTTCCTCCAAATTCATTTAGATGCTTTGTGTCATTGAAAAGAAATCAAACTAGTAGCTTTGCTTTAAAAAATTGAAAAGGAAAAGAACATTTCATTGATTTGCATCTTCAAAAAGAAAAAGTTTCCTTTCCTCGCTTTAGTTGCATTAAGTTGCTTGTTTGCTTGTACTTGTTTTGTTTGATTAAAAATTCCTTGCCCTCTCGTAGCTAGAATTCATCGAACAAAACGGAATTTTTTGGCATATAGATTGCATCTAGGTAATTGTGAGAGAACATACGATAGGACCTGAAATCGAAACTTAATCTCAAGATCAACTATAAAATGAACCGAATGAATCTAAAAACGCATTGGAACTAAACGCAAACATCTACAGGTCTAGGTTAGAGACGTGTTCCGGCGTCTTTAAACATAGTCACTGTTGTTTCACATTAGGTTGGGTGATTCCTCCTTCTGTGACTCGATAGTGGTCTAACACGGACTGCGCTCCCACGTACTGTCGCGTATATAGGGAGACCCCACTAGGATTTTATCCTTTATCCATAGGAAGCCGAGTCGGCCGCCCTACGATTCGCAATGCAGTGAACACAGCATTCACGAAGATCGACCACCCGTACCCTAAAAAGTATTCTGTGGTTTTGCGAAAAGTTTGGCACACCCTCTACCTAGAATTCCAGAGCAGTCACTTTTGATCCTTTTTGAACTCCCTAAACGAAAAGGTGCCTGTGAGCGTCTTGTCACTTCGTGCTCATTAAACATTCGAAGGAGACTGGAGTCATCTTTTCGTCCTTTTCTCGACTCTTGAAACATGAAAAGGTCAAGTTTGGTTCTTGTGTCTTAAAAGTTTATTCGGCCACGATAACATCACCTGGTTAGATCTTGTGTGCGTTAGTTTGAGTAGGTTTCGTTTTCGTTTGCTATGGCAACTTTTCCGGGATTCACTAACCCAGGTTCCCCCTCTGGTGGGAATCCAGGACAATTCCCTCCTCTTGGGAATGTTGGTGCTCCGTATATGGTGACGTTGTCCCTACCAGGGTTAACTGTCGGGTTGCCTGTGTGGTTGTTTTCAACCTCTTTGGTCCCTACCGTATCGGCTATTAGTCCCCCTCGACGCCTACTTCTACGTCGTCCTCTTGTACTTCGCCTGGTGAAATTCTCGATGTGAGTAACCAGGTGGCTAAGAAGAAGAAGAGGAAGACCAAGAAGAAGAAGTCCCCTCAGGGAGAGCCTACACACACAGTCCCCCTCTCAAGTCCAGCTATCTACTCCAGTACACCTGAAGTCAGGTCACCTTCTGCTCCTCTGAGGAAGGTCAAGTTTCCTTGTTGATTATGCAAGGAGCACCATCTGCTTCGTGATTGTCCTGGCATTCCCAGGGTATTAGAAGTTTGGTCTCATGATCCGACCCGCCCTTCATCATCCACTGATGATCATGGCAATGCTACCTAATCCGTTGGGAATGGTAAGGAGAAAGGGAAGCTTCGAATCCCCTGTCGACTTTGTGAAGGAAAACATCCCCTTCACCTTTTTCCACTCATGGATAAAGCCTTTGCTGTACTGGAAAGTCTTGCTGCTCCTTCGAATCCATTTCCTGCTGGTTATCAACGTCTTTCTGCGACTGCAGATCGCGTCCCTGCTGACCAAGAGATTACTTCAGATTCTTCTCTTGTACAACCCCCTCTTCCTGAAGCCGGCTGTTCCCAGCCTGTCCCAGACCAGTCATCGGTCGGACAGAGTGTTGGCTCGAGTTCGCCACTCGCTCACTCTGTTCCGGAAGAGCAAAATTCTCATGTTCTCCTCATCTCCTCAGATTCTCCTGAGCTTGATAAAGGTTCTCCTATTGCAACCGCTCCGGAGAATTCAGATTCGGTTCTTCCCGAGTAGGGGGGCAACCATATGGTTCCCCCACCAAGTAGTTCGGTCATCTCCTTTGATTGGAGTCGTTTGACTGCCCCTCCCCTCCCGTCCCATGTGCCTTTCTGGGTCACCGCCTATGCCTGCAATAAGGCACTTCCCGAAACTGTGTTAGACGAAGGAGCATCGGTTAGTCTTATGCCCGTTACTACTTGGCAAGCTTTGGGTTCCCCATCGCTTGTACCTGTCGCACCGCATCTCACTGCGTTTGATGGAGGAACGAGTCAGCCATTAGGGATCCTTCCAAAGTTTCCTATTACTTTGGGGGGCAAGACTGTCTATATAGACGTCTCAGTTACCCAAGGTTCTTTAGACTTCAGTCTTCTCCTTGGTCGTGATTATGTGTATGCCATGGGAGCCCTTGTTTCTTCACTTTTCCGTGTGGTCTGCTTTCCACACGATGGCAGAATAGTGACATTCGATCAATTATCGTTCGTTCGTCCACAAGCCCCTCCGGCGCACTCATCCTTCCCTCCTGGTTTTCATCCACAAGTTGCATCTGCCTCACCGCAAATCAACTACGTGGCCACCTACCCCGTGCCCGTACCCAGTGATGACACCATCGTGCATAGTGTCCTGGGGGCATTAGGTCCTGATTTCCAAGATGTCGGCCTTCCCTCCGGAGCCACTTTCTTGGGGGCCTCCACTTCCCGTTCATTATGATGAAGTCTGGATGGAGCATAGTTCCTTTCCTGTGTCAAGCTCCTTAAAAAATGAAACTAGGTCTGATTGGAGCATAGTTCCTTTTCGATGTCAAGCTCCTTAAAAAATGAAATTGGGTCTGGTCGGAGCATAGTTCCTGATCTTGTGTCAAGCTCGTTAAAAAATGAAACAAGGGTTATGAGGATAGTTCTTTTACTGTGTCAACCTCATTAAAAAATGAAACAACTCCCTTTCCAAATCGAGTCTTTTGATTAAGATCTCGTAAAATACAAGTCGAGTATTTCATCGATCTCGAGAGTGAACCTTCATTCCATCCACTTTGTTGAATGCAATGAAGCTTGGGGGGCATGTACCTCGATTTGCGTCATTATGCTGGGGGCATGCGAGCTTATAACAAGCATAGTTTTTCGTTTCAAGCTTGTGTCAACATGAAACTGAATCCAAGCAAAGTTCTCCACGGTTCAAGCTTGTGTAAAAATGAACCCATACCTGATTTACATCTCGTGATTGCCTTTTATCTGCAAATTTCTGTTAGATGAACCTTGGTTGTTTCATTCCATTGCTACCATCTCTTTCGCCGATCATATGCTCTCACTTGGTTGTTTATCCTTTCCTAAGGAACCACAACGATCAGTGGTTTTATTAGCCAGCCTCTTGACCATTACATGTTTTGAGCAGTTCCACCATCACCGGAACCAGTTGCTACCCTTTATACCACTCGTTCCTCTAGGACGAGTCTTCTTTAAGCTCTTTTCTGACTCGTAAAATGTGAAAAGATTGCCGAGTATTTTTCCCTTTTTGACTCGTTAAAGAGAATAAAAATGGAGGTCTGCTTTCAGCTCTTTTCTGACCGTTTAAAGACGAAAAGATTGCCGAGTCCCCCTCTCGGCTCGTTAAAAGGAACGAGAGGCGGTCGCATTTAAAGCTCTTTTTTCGACTGTTTAAATTAAAAAGATTGCCGGGTGTTTGTCGTTTCACGCTCGTTATTGGCTTTAAAATGACGTGTTTCCGACCGCTTTTTTACTTTTTCGGGTCGAAGGCACTATTTACGAAAAGTACTCCTCGATCGTAATGGTCGGGCGGTTCTTTCGAGCATTGTTTTATACTTTTTCGGGCTCGAGAGACACAACTGTACGAAAAAGGACCCCCCTAGAGTCTCCTTTTCCGCTGTCTTTTCAGACTCTCTAAACAAGAAAAGACGTCGAGTTTTTCCTTTGTCAGGCTCGTTAAACACTTGATGACATCGGGCATCCTCGAAATGACACTCTTCAAGCATATGCTATCCCCGTCAAGCTTGTCATCCAAAAATAATCGGGGTACCTGCCAGAAATGGTGGGGAAAATGGAACTGTAATCATAGTTGCGTCGGCAGTATGTCGCTCTTGAACATGGCACTCTTCTGCTTCGTGTCTGGGTGGGACCATCTCATCTTGTTTTTCACTGGCCTCCGTGGGTTTGGGTTATCCTATTCGACCTCTCATCTGCCCATTGCCATCATCACTATACCCTTTGCTCATTTGATGTCAAATACTTCCAAACCCACTATAGTGCCACCGATATGTTCAAGAGAAGTTGACCTCTGCAATAATACAACCTCATCTGCTATCTCAAACAAATCATTTTTCCTCTGTCTCGCGTCGATGATGTGGGAAAAATTATGGCCCACCTTCGATCAAGGTCACTTCCTGTCGACATCAGCTCATTATCCGGGAAGGTGACTTAGAGACTCCCTTCAGGTGCCTTAGAGCCTGCATGCCCTAATGGCAGGTTCTTCGTGTTCGACGTGAGGTTTACATCATTGGCCTCCGATCGAATGATTCTGTGGGTGTTCGACACCAGCTCATTGATTCACATGCCGCGGATTGTACCTATAGTACCTTGAGGGCCATTGTCATTATTGGTGGTACCTCTCGCGTCTGTTAACAGTTTTCATCATTGACTGGTAATCAGACGATGTTCATGCATGTTCGACTCCAACCCATATATTCACATGCTTGAACTTGTACTTTGTTCGGATCGGGACGGAGTGCAAGACCCTGGATCCCTGTCTGTTACGGTCCAGGCTGCGATTTTGTGGATGATCATTACATGACTCATTGATGGATGGCTGCGCCCATACCTGAGTCTTCATGGATGGCTGCGACCATACCTTATCATTCTTTTGGTCTCTTTAGCTGGGTGGCTGCGTCCATTCCACAGACCTTTTCGCATGTCTTTTTGGATGGCTGCGCCCATGCCTAGACTGCATGTATTTGATTATCAGAGATATTTCGGTCCTTCCTGGTGGTGTTCCAGTTCGGCGTGTGTTGTACAACATTTCACCCCTCCCACTCTCTCGGTCTTCATGCTTTAGGGGGCATCTGTTACACAGTAATTTGTCACTGCCTTCCTGTCAGTCACCCTGCTGTGTCAATCACTAAGCTTCATGCCTTCTGAACTGGCCCAAAACAACCCATTTTCCTAAAGTTTTGTTCATCAGCGCGTCTGTTTGAAAAATACCCGCGATGACTGGCGCTCCATAGTGTATCTCACGTGCTGCCAGCTCGGAAGGACATCAATTTTCCGCGCTGGTGGCCAGCGCGCCTTTTCCGTGTTCTTCCGCACTGACATGACTGTCCTAGTTATGTGGACGCGGCAACATCGCGTCAGTTTCCTCATAATCCGCGCTGATCCAGTTTGGGCGAATTTGTTCAAACAACCAGCCTTCCAGATAACTCCAGGCTTGGTTGTTAGCTTTGTGAATGTCGACTCCCTTCTCTAGCATGTCTGTTCGACCCTTTGCAACCACTTCCCTTGAAGATAAGCTCATCCTTCCACCCTTTTAGGAGGCTCCTTCTCCTACATATACTTTCACCATTACCATGAGCAGCTAGTTAGACATAGCTTGGATTGTATAGAGTTTATAGTGCTCAGATTGCTGCTACTATAGGTATTTGGTGTGCTAGGTGTGGAAGTGATTGATTGCTTAGGGAAGGTTGTTTTGTGTTGCTTGTATGTGAGAGAGAGTTGTTTGTCTTGGGAGAATCATCCTCAAAGGTGAATGCTTGAGATACATGCTGACTGGCCCCTCCTGAGAAGGTTACCGACGTCAGAACATTTGGTTGTACTCTTCTCTATTCTGATTAATAGTAGATGACTGCTATTATTGTTCCATTCTCATTTGTACTTGCAATGGTTAAATGTGAATTACATCTTTTCTGACTGATGTATGGTTGCTTTTACTAGATTTCACGCTTGCGTTTGTTTCCTCTTCGTGTGTGCAGGTATCTATTCGCGGAGATCGCGGAGGATTGTGACCAGCCAAAGCGAAGGAGCTAAGGCAACACCTCTTCGTCAAACGACAGCGCTGGAATCCAAGTAGGTGCTCTTTACCTCTTGTTTAATTGTAATTAGGAACATGCATAGCATCATTGTTTGATTGTTGCTAGACCGTTGCTGGGCTAGTAGGGATCGCCTCTATCCGTAGAGGGGATTTACCTCATCAACACCTATGATAAGAAATCATTAATTCTAAATGCAGAAATAGAAAGAAACTAGAACAAGAGATGCATGTGAATAAGAACTCAAAAGAAAAAAACAAATGATAAAAAAGTTCTTTGAGGATCTTGGGATGTAAAATACCAAGGAAAATCAAATTACCATGGAGGAGACTAATATTTAGAACCCGACGATGACACCAATATTCATTATTTCCATCAATAAAATTACATCCCTGCAAGAAATGACAATGGAGCTGTGAAAATACGAGTTATCTCCCCATGAATAATAATAAAAATCAATGCCTAGAGGAAAATTGAACCTAGTACTTATAAAAAATGATTAGGAATCATTCCCCATGAAAGGAGGAAGCTTTCCCCACCAAAATCCCTTGATTAGTTGATCTGGTTCCCAATATTAGGAATCTGCATTAAATGGCAGGGAACACATTCCTAAATTTTCTCAATCATTGGATCTCTACAATATGTGCCATAATTCCATAATATCTTGTTGATTTATTATTTAATATTGATCCTCCCGTAGTAGGGACTAGGTCCCTAGATTATCTCCTCCTCCAAATCTCCATAATCTTCCCAATATTCTCATAATATTCCAAAAAAATAAATAATATTAGGCACAAATATATAATTATCCATAAACCTTCCTAATAAACACATTAAAGTTAAAAATAAATTATATAATGCAAAAAGAGAGGTTTAATGTGCTAAAGGATGGTCATATGTGCCTTAATTTATGTCTAATTTAGAGGCCCATCATAACCCTAAGAAAAGGGGTGATGTTGCATCAATAATTTTCCATTGCAACATGTTTTTTCATGTCTTTCATAGTTTTGATATTTTGTCTTTATTGGGCCATCATTGAAAAATGTTTGAATTTAACCCTTTAAAATAAAATGGGCAATTTTGCATCACCGCTTTTGCATTTCAATGTGTTTTTTCATGTCTTTCATGGTTATGATATTTTGTCTTTAATGTTATGATTGAAAAATGTTTGAATTTTAACCTTGAAGAAAAATGATGGTGATGTTGCATCACTACTTTTTCATTTCAACGTAGTTTTTCATGTCTTTCGTAATAATCATATTTTTTTTTTAATGTCATGGTTAAAAAATGTTGGAATTTTATGCCTGAAATGAAAAAAGGGTGATGCGGCATCAACAAAATTTATAATAAACATGAAAATTATGAGTTGATGCGACCTCCAAAAATACGAGAACTTGTTAAAGTTCTTGTTAAGTTCTAGGTGGCATTGTTTTTCCTTCTGAGAATTTTTTTATGAATAGATCTTAGAAATTAAGGGCCACTGTTCCCAACAATTATAATGCTTTGACTCCTAATACAAGATCAAAATGATCCATTTGGATTGAAATAATGGTACTAACCAATAAATACTCCACCATATTCAACTTAATATTATTGCACTTCCCTTAACAACTTATGGTACCTCCATCTGCAATCATCACTTAGAAATATGGGGCTAGATATAAAAAGAAATTAATAATTTTTTCCAAATTTGTAATTGGTGAAGTTATGGGTACTACCTAAATCAATAAAATATTTTACCCTTCCTTTTGATATGTCCTTCTATCTTGAGGGTTTGTTGAGTAAATATGTTGTCCATTTCATGACAAGATATTGTTGGAGTAGTCACATTAGTATTAGATGACGTGAAGTTTCCACTTCTTGATCTTCGTCATCTTCACAGTCTACATAGAATAATTTATTGTCAATGAACTTATTCCCTTTACTGTACTTTTTTTCATAGTATAAATATAGTCCCATTTATTTTCATTCATCCATTTGTTGAGGAGTCCACCTTGTTTGTTTATGAAAAGGAGCATGATTTTCTCTCTATTTATTAGTCACCAATTTTCTAGTGACCACATTGTTAATTTCAAATTTGCTTTCTAGATTGAAAGCATGCTCTAGAGATTTAGGTTCAAAGAGATTCACCTCATGTTATATGCTTTCCATTAAAGTTCCCATAAATAGGTCTAACATGTTATCCTATGAAATATTCATTACTATGAGACTCAATTTGTAGGATTGTTAAATGTGCTTCGTAACTATACCTTTTTGTCGAAAAGTTACCAATTGATTAAAAATGAGTTTCCCTTGATACCCCCATAATTTTCTATCATTTCCTCTATAAAAATGGACCAGGATATAATAGAATCATTTTTTCTTTCACAAAGCCATTGATACCATACATGTTGGTCTTTTTCTAAAAGTATGGATGCAATATTCACCTTTGGTAAGGATGCCTCCTAGTGTATATCAAAGCGTTTCTCCATCTGAAATATCCATATTACAAGATCATTACCATCAAATTTCCTCATATCAATCTTTATAATGTACCCATTCCTTGCTGCTAACTTGAATCCCCAATGATGTGAATCTTGGATTTAAAATTCATGATTATGGTTTTGCGATTCAAAATTTTTTCTAGCCAATTGTGATAGCATACTCCCCATATGAAATTGATTCTCAATAGTGTGCTTCTCCTTATGTTCATTATTTCCTTGGATCTCCACATCCCTTTTAGGAAGTTTCTCCAAGGGAACAATTTCCATGGCCAACATGGATTTTTGTATTTCTTCCTTACTTTCATTCATCCTCTTTTCTATTCCTTTTTTCCTCTTTTGTATTCCTTTCTTATTTTCATTCATATTCATTTATATTCCTTATATCCTCTTTTCTATTATTTCATTATTTTAATTAATATTATTTTCTATTCCTTATATCCTCGTTTATATTGTTTCCTTATTTTAATTCATCTTCTTTTCCATTTCCATTTTAAGCCTTTCTCTAGAACCTGAGAAATCACTTTTTTTAGCATACTACCATCCATTTCATTTATTTTCTTCTCTAGTTGAGATAACCTAAATTATAAGTATTCAATTTCTTCATGAGTCAATGATGGGCATTTAGAATATTTAATTGATGTAGTAACTTTCTTTGGACAGATGTTAGAAAATAGTAGTATCCCTCCTCTTTATTACAACAAAAAGGGGATATTTTAATCAACAATTGGGTCACTAGTATGTTACGCACCATAATTTGGAGAATATAAGAATGATTGAAGATTTAATGGTATAACTCTAATATTTGATCCCTCTTCGATCTAAAAATTTGTTCTGTAATACTCTGATATTTAGTTTATGCAATTCCACATGTGTGAACTGAATCTCATGTGCCAACTTAAAGACAGTAACTTTCCATAAACTTGTTGATTTTTTTGCCTCTTCCCACAAGAAAACTTACATAGCATGACATGTGTCAAATTATTGAAATATAATTATGAAATTTGTACATGTGGTACTTCTATGTCTCCTAAAATTCCTAAATATTTCACAGTATGAAAATTTCCAGACAAGAATATATAGCAAAAATATCAATATGACTTTTTTAAAATTTATTTCGTGACTGTTCAAGAAACCCAAATTCTATATGGTGAAACTCTAAAAGTATAGAAAAAATGATTATGAAAATGGAACCAAATATTCCTCGAGAATTATCCTCAATATGGTCCAATTTTCCTTTTATGATGCAAAACATTATAGCACAAATGCCAAACTGACCTGTTTGAGACTACTTTTTAGAGCATATAAATACCATAAATTCCTTTGAGAATATATCTAAAATGTTGAAAAATAATATTTGTAACTTTTACTAGATGGTCACCACAAGTTCACCTCAACATGCTCCAATTTTCACAATCTGAAGCCTCACAAAGAAAATGTTTTTGTGAAAATTCGGAACTAATTTGCTTGAGACATGATTTAGGATAATTAAAAAACCCTAACATCCTTGGACCATATATCCAAAAATATATTGAACCAAGATTTAAAACCTAAACCAAGTATTTCTCAAGATGTCTTCTCAATCTTTTCTAAGTTTCACCATCTAAAGTCTCCCCAGAAAATAGTTATAGCAAAAATCCCATGAAGACTTGTTTGAAGAAGCAAAAACCTATGATCAAGAGATATGAAACCAAATGTTTTGATCCTTTCACCTTATAATGATAAGAAGCCGATAATTAATTTCTTATTTTAGAGAAAAGCCTCATTTCACAATAAATGCAATTGAAAAGATAATATTTGATGATCTTAAGAATAGGCCTTATAATAAAATAGGGCCATGAGGGGTCCTAGCCTACGTAACAATATAACAATAGAACTGTAGTCACTCAATAACTAGGGTTTCATAAAGGTTTTTCAGGTTAACATTGGGATTATATAGGGCCTATACCATATGTCACTTATCCTCCTCCACAAGCTAACTCAACCACTACTTGGCATTTCCACCTAGTATTTCCATGTTACTGCTGATGTCATAGTATGGAAATTTTTAAATTTTGAAATTTATAATTCCCTTTTCATACAATAAGGCTTATTTTCAAAAAAATTCGTATACATGAACTTTATAGCTTCACTACTCTAATTGATCCCTCACCTCACTGATTATGAGCTTGTAATTATTGACTCGAAATTTGTATTTATCATTCTTAGTGAATTTCATCCCAAATTGATAATTTTACCTAACTTCATCCCTTGCAAAATTATATCAAATAATTTCCATGTAATATTTAATATTTCCACTACAAGAAATGTTGGATCCATACATCAGGCTGTGTTGTAACATGGGCTTTGTTACCACTTTATAACACTTACAACCACCTATTGGGATATCTCAATACTCTTGTACCCTGATTTTTCTAAAGTTTTACTTTAATTTATTTCATGTAACATATCTTATGCATGTCTAATGCATTCTATAATGCAATGCACTCATATACAAGAATGATTTTTCATAATAATTCCATTTAAATTACTATTCACACACAACACATAAAAACACATAATTAGTTATAATGGGAGTCATATATATATATATATATATATAGATAATAAGAGACATCGACTAGGTACAAACCTCAGACGTTCCACCTAACCATAAAACAAGTGCTCATAATCCCTTAGGCGTAGGTCACCCCTAAGTTAGGGATTCAACTCCATATGGTAGTGGCTTACCTAAGCTAGGTACATATCAATATCATACATAACTAGGTCAAGGTACTAAACCCAACAAACTCCAACCAACAAACTCACATCCCCCATCAAACCCAAAGCCTAGGTAGTGCACCCCCTTCTTTGGATGCATCATCTATTATACCACTACCCTTCTTAGGTGTCCAACTTGCCTGAACAAGGATTTCTAATAGCCCCATGGTTTCCAAGGATACCAAATACTTCAAAGGTCTCAAATTTCCCATTCACCTCACACCATGAAACCTATTCCATTTACCGTGAATACCACTCAGACTTTACTTGGGGTCCATCTTGTCACAGGCTTGCCCTTATTTACCCTCGAGGGATTCTAGTCACCCCCTTAGTTAGATGACGTAATGTGTGTGTAGTGATTTTGACAATCTTCACTTTTATGTACATTTCATTCTTTTGATACATGACGCTCTGTAAAGTCACTTTATGGACCTTGGTAGAAGCATGTCCACTTTTTGACTTAGATTTGTTTTAATAATAGACTAGCCACCTAGGATGAAGTCCTTTCATTAATTATCCCTTATCCCCCCTTTACAATAGTGGGTCCTTATCCCCCATATTATTTTTCTTGACCACTTCTGGTGTAGTGGTGTGTTTTATTAATATGCACGTGACTTCATTTTTACAAAACTAGGATCTTAGGCCCCGAAACATATGAACACAAGCATACTAGATTGAAACACACATGCACATGGGAACACTAGCCCAAAAATAGTTTTTGGCTCACTATCCTAAACTTAATATTTACATCACACACAATGGTAATCTTAGGGGTGTTACATATAACTCGTATGACACTTGTCCAATCATACGAATAATCTTGTAGAGCCTATACAATATTAGAGATAATTTCTTATTCTTTTTTTTCTTGAGTATATATTTCTTATAAGGTTGTGGTCTCATAAATACTTAATCACCCTCGTCAAATTTTCCTTCACTTTGATGTTGATCCACTTGTTAATTGATCTTGTTTTGTGCCTCCTTGAGAATTCAAATTTTCTTTAGTCTTCTACATACGCGAGTCTATTTCTTGTACTTTGGACTTATCTTGTAAAAGATATGAGTCCATGGATATTTCCTATTTGAAGAATAACATCATATATAACCCTATAAATGTACATTTATGATTTATATTTGACCATATGTTAGTGGATGATATGTTGAACTCATCGCTAGCATTGTTCCACTCATATTCCATAATTATCTCCAAAAATTACTTGTGAATTTTGGATCTTTGTGACTTACTATTTCGTTAGGAAGACCATGAAATTTATGAATTCCTTTATGAAAACTTCTACCACTTGGCTTTCTATGTATATAATTTGAATTCCACAAAAATGTGCATATTTTGTGTCTATCAATGATGACAAAAATGGAATATTTATCTTCATATTTTGGTAAGCCTATAATTAAGTCCATTGACATTTCTTTTCAAGTTTGATTAGGTATGTGTAATGGTTGAAGTAATGCTAGAGAATTTACTGTCTCTCTATTTTTTTGGCATAACTCATTTTCACTTAAATTTTTTTAAATATATTTGTTCATTCCTTCCAAAAAAATATACTTTTTGATTCTTCAATATGTTTTAAGAAACCTACATCCCTGCCATTAAAGGATCATGGGATTCCATTCAAATATTTTTCTTCAACTTTGATTAAGGGCATACAAATATCTTACCCTTGTACAATAGTATATCTCCTTTCAATGCCCGATGTTCCATAGAATTCATTCCTTCCTTTTTAGATTGTATTTTTTTTTTTTTCAGTATTGTTGTCATTTTGCCATTCATGGTGAGCTTATTCCATCCATATTGGGATATAAAATGTAATAAAATATAAGATCAGAGATTTTTCTATTCTATAAATAACATCCACTACCACATTGTCTTTCCCCTTCTCATAGATTATTTTAAAAATATTTGCATTTTGTTGCTCTTCTAATAAAAATATTTTCTCGAAAAAGTAATTTAGTATATCAAAATATATATTGAATTTAAATTTTTTCCCAAAAGGATAGTACCTCCCAATGACACTTTAATTTATGCCATTTTCTTAGTCTCCCCTTTTTGTTGATGATGATATCTAGAAGGATTTTTACTAGGAGGATTGCTTTCAGCTATTAATTCAATTTGATGTTCATTTTCATTATATGGAGGTATACCTTCAAAAATTTCTTTGGAGACCATATGGTTATTTTCCAAGGTACCTTTTAATCCTTTGTGAATATTTTTGTCTTCCTTCTTAAGATCCGTAGAATACAATTTAACCACAATTCCGTTGCTACCCGTTTTTAGGATCTTTTCCATTCTATGAGAGTTGATGGATTCACAAGGCATAAATTTTAACCATTTTGTCTCATATTGAACTCATTCCAATTAAATTATCATGAATACTTCATTATAGTTTATAGAAATTATACCCAATGTTATCAACCATTGAATTCCTAAAACAACATTTACACCTTCGATTGGAATGACATACATGGAGATTTCTGATTTATATTTTCCAATACTCATTTCAAGGTCATGGAATTTTCCCACATAATAAATACTCCCTTAATTGAAAACTAGAAATTGACGATTTTTCATTGGATATACAAAAAATTTGAGGAACTATGCAATATTTTATTAATGAAGTTATTGGTACTACCTGAGTCAATAAGCATTGTGAATATTTTCTTCTTAATTTAACCAACAATATTATGGGTCTGAGGAGATAAAAGCAACATGAATGCATGAACATATATCTCACACTTATTTGAATCAATGTTGTGTACAATTTTTGTATGTATTTCCTACTTTTTAAGTTGGAAAGTTATTCCTCACTTCCTTGTGTAGATGCCTCCATTTCCTCTTCATCATTTTTTCAAAGGTGAACAATTTTGTTTCTTGACATTTATGTCATTTTGATCATTTGTTGTTACAACCAAATCATATTCCTTTTACTCTTCTTCCCTCCATTTCCTTCTATTCTATTCTAGTAGGTTGAGGTAGGATTGTCTTACGGAACCAAAAATGGTCTTTGCTTCTTGTATATTCTCCCATGGTAGGCTTGTGTGTATCCTTAATCTTTTATAGAGAATGACATGAAAATAGCATAGCCTCCATAAATTATATTTCTATTTTAGGAAAAATGAATGTTTAATGTCTTCTTTTAATCCACCCATGTAAGATTCAAATAAATGTTGATCACTTATGCTATCCACCCTTGTGGCCAAAAACATAAAATTCAGAATTATTGTCTTCAATATCACCAACTTGCTTGATTCTCGTGAGTTGACTGAAATAATCTTCTTCCCATGGTTTGCCATATTGAACTTCTAAGCCTCTTATAAATAAACACCATGTATAATGATAAAAATGGGGTTTCCTTTTAAACACTGATTGACACCAATGATAGGGTTTATCATGAAGTTCAAAGTTGATACTTGAAAGTTTCACTTGCCATCCATAATATTATGAAAATAAAAAGAAATTCCATTTGGTACAGCCAGTAAATACCCATGTTCCATCAAAATCCTTTAATTCAACATTGGGAAGGTTCACTCCTTTAGGAAACCATCCATGAGTAGCTCAATAATTAGAGTCAAATCCACTTGGAAAATTCTTTTTATTGGAAACTTGTTTAATTTGAATATTACCTTTATTTTCATGAGTCCCTTCAAACACATTAATAATTTTATGAAACCTTCCATTTATGCTTCTATAATATTTTATTCCATTTTTTTCATATTCTTATCCATTTATTCCATTTTTTTTCCATTGTTTGTTTGATACCCCTTTTGATTGATTCTTAAAACTATGATAATTGACTTTCCAATTACCTAGTAATTAAAATATTCTATTTCTTAATGAGTCATGGATGAACCTTCAGGAGGTTTAATCAGTGCAATAAATTTTGAATATTTATTTGGAGGCATGTGGGATGATAATAATAATGATATCCCTCTTTATCACAACTTTAGTTACCTAAAAGAAAATGGATCTTCTAATAAGAAGTTATGTGACTTGTAAGTTATGCACATTAAAACCTTAATTTGGAGAATATCTAAATGGTTTACCTTTTTCTTTATATATATTTGATATTTGAGCTCTTTTGAGCCTAAAATTTTCATTCGTAGATAATTATTCTCCCCAATTTCATAGGTTTCACCAAAATTTGAGATTACAAGTGAAATTTATGGTAACTTTGCTAGAATTTTTTATTTTTCACCTCTTCCCAAGAGAAAACTTGTATAGATTAGCACATATCAAATTATTCAAATATAATTATGTAATATGTATATGAGGTACTTTGTTATGTATAAAGTTTCTTATTCCATGATATCACAAAAATAGGTTATTGAAAACATTCGAAGCTCACATGTTTGGAACTGATTTTATGATTAGTCACAAACCCCAACTTCCATGGAGTGTATCTTAGAAAGTATAGTGAACCAAACTATGAAATTATAAAGATATTTTTTGTAAGATCTGACATCAATATGGTTCAAATTTGACTATATCAAATTTCCTATAAAACTATTTATAGAAAAAATTCCAAACTAACCTATTTGAAACTAAAACCTGGAGCATTTTAGAACCCTAACTTCCTCGTAACATATATCTGAAATTATACTTATACAAGATATGAAATTTTAACAAATTGTTCCCTAAGATCTCACCTTAATATTTTCCAAATTTCACTATTTGAAATGTCCTAGGAAAAAATTTATAGAAAAAATTCCAAATTGACAAATTTGAAACTAATTTCTAGAAGTATTGAGGAACCCTAACTTCCTCAGAGCATATCTATCAAAGTATAGAAAAAAATGTATAAACTTAATTAGATTCTCCCCAAGATTTTTCCTCAATATGGTGCAAATTTCATCATTTGAAACATCCCAAAAAATAAGTTATAGAAAAAATATGAAGATGACTTATTTTGAAGTAGAAAAACCATAGGTTCATATGCTCTGATTCGAAATGGTATGAACTTGTGGCTTAAAAATTATAAGAAACTAATAATAACAATCCAATTCGAGGGATAAACCCCCTTTTACAATGAATATGATACGGGAGATAAGGTTTGATGATCTTGAGACTAGGTCTCCTTACCGTCTCTCTCTCTCTCTCTCTCTCTCTCTCTCTCTCTCTCTCTCTCTCTCTTTGTATATATATATAGGAAACAAAAGGTAGAATTATAATAAAATAATACCATAAAATGTTTTATCCAACCTCCTAATATAATAATTGAACTAATAATAAATGCTTATTAAAGCCTTGATATAGGACCTAAATCCACAATAATGTATATCAAAAATAACATTAGATAATTAATTTTCCAATTATATAATGCTAATCTATAAATAATTACTAGAAAATGCACGAATAATGCAATAATAATTCTAATATGTAGATATAACTTTTATATATTATCTCATTAAAGTTAAATATTTAGTCCCCAAATTAAATAGTAATAAGCTCTCTATGTGTGGGGAGCAAATAGTGCTCATACTCTAGTTCTTATTTCCATATGACTAGTTACCAATAATCATAATGGGGTATTCCTCTAAATGATTATCATTTTCTTCCAATATTCCTAAGCATTTATGTGAGTATTTATTCAAAGGTATAGTAAAAAATTAATGGTCGTAGTGTATTTATTCAAATAGAGGCTATAACTCCAAATCACATTAATAAAGGGACAAGTAAAATATGTTTTTGCATGGAATTAATTCCCATTATCCATTGGAATAGTCTCATGAACTCTAAATCACTTTGAACATTTTTGGAGAACGAGTGACTATTCAATTTCTAGATCACAATTTTAATGATAATAACTCTTTGATTTTATGAAGGGAAAAAATGTTTTAATTCCAAAACACTACAAAAATGTTATAATTCCAAGTATTCCTCTAAAACATTATTTGAGAATTCACTCATATATTTTTATTTTCCAATGTATCATTTTAAGATGTAACTCGAAAACAAAAATTTCAATGGGAATGAAAGATGCTCAAAATATTTAATCTTGTTGTGAATTGATTTTCCACAAGATACCAAGCATATGAAGGGATATGAGGTTGACCTATATGTGGAAGGTATTGAAGGAAGTTGTCTCTTGCAAGAAATCAATTTTAATTATCTAATATAAGTGTAATTCATATAAAATGCCCAGGGATGGTGAGAGGATTAAAAACTTAATATAAAGAGTTAGAATAAGAAATCTAGTTGAGTAAAGGAAAACTCTTTTACTATAGACAATAAACTTATTAAACTAATTTAATGGATAGTTTGAGTTTTCTTTTTGTTGTGATTAGAAAAATAATGGCGAGGAATAGAATCTAGGTAGACATGAATATATCTATAGTCTAAAATTTGTTATTGCAATTTAGTGAAAATAGGTAGTAACAAAAGTACCATCATAGAATAACCACACAACAATCATATAACGATTAATGACTCACTGGATTTTTTTTTTTTATGATAGATGTCCAAATGGAAAAACTAAATTTGAATGACGAGGCTTAATACTTATATAAATAGATATCAAAATGGAAAAACTAAATTTGAATGGTGAGGCTTAGTACTTATTCTTGAAAATTTTAGGGTTGTAATGTAGGCTCATGGATCTTTGGGCCATCTAGAAAGTCACATAGCCATGATCTTGTTCTACATCCACTCCTCTCTATAAAATCCCCTTTACATGTCAATCTACAAGAATGTATATGAAGCATTGGTGTATATGAAATACCAAGCTTCCTTGTCCCGCCATTTCCTATTGGCTAACTTCTATTTACCTATTTCATCATTTTCTCATGCATTTTATTTTTATTTTTTCATTTAATATCTTCATTCTTGAATTGTCATTCCCCATTTCTTAAACCTCATCTTTTGTTGAGTTTTTGTGTGTATTGCAACTTGTCCCATTCATTGTTTTTTTTTAAATACACTTTAGATCAAATAAGCACAATAAATTTGAGCATGTTTACTTTCATCATTTGTTCACCATTACAAACATCTTTAAATGTTTTTATAACTAGTTTGTCAGGTAGAGGTGTAGCTTCAACTTGGATGACATTTTGTTAATGTGAAACCATATTTAATACAATGAGTTGAATTCTGTATTAACCTTTTAAGATCGCCATTGTGATTTTGTATTGTATTATTTATGTAATATTTATATTTTATCTACAAGGAAAAACATTCTATAGAATTTTGTGTCCAACATTGTTGAAGGAGAGTTTCTGAGCCGAAGCATCATTCTAAACTCTTCAATTTTTCTTTTCCGAGTGTTTTGGTGAGTATGTCTAAAATTTGTTTATTTTTGAAACAATATGATGAAATTAATAGTCTTGGAATTGACACCTAATCTTTGGGATTAGGAAATTTATGTAAATAATGTGAATAGAAAATAAAGAGAAAAGGAATATGAAGAGACATTGGGAGGTGAAGCCTAAGAGTATCTCCCTCCATGTATATATTTATGAGAAATATTAATGCAAAAATGCAATTCTCATTGTTGATTTACCTCCTACCTTAAGCTGGTATTAGAGCTAACTCCAGTTCCATCTCTTCCTTTGTAACTCCATCCTGCTTATGTTCTGCCTATTTTGCAGATCTAACACCTCTTCCATATATTCTGAGGCTCGAACCCACCTTATATACACTTACATATGTGTTTTCAATATTCAAGGCCTAAATGTTGCCTGAACACATACTCATGAATGTTGTTTGTTACCATGCATACTACTCCGCATATTTTTAATATATTACTATTTCCAGATAGTACTGCTACCCTCGCAGGGGAACCCAGTCCTCCCCTCGGTGGATTTTTCCAAAGATTCACATTTAGCCTATACATAGTCATGACTCATATTTCCCATTCTCCATCGTGACTGGTATTTCTTGTTCACCCTTTTGCATTCTCCCATCGTGAAGGTATTACATGAATGGTGTTGCATGGTAATACACTGTATCATTATCGTCTCCCCTAAATGTTGTATCATTTGGTGATATGTTACGTTGTTTGGTGATACCTATAGTTACCATTGCAAACAACTCCTGGTTCTCTTATCACAATGTTCACCCTCCCCAATGTGTAGTGGAACTCCCAATCCCTTTGGTTAATGACTGAATGTTAATACTTCGCTTTACCACAACGCTCCTCCTCCCACCGGTCACCATACGTTGATCCTCCCATCACCTCCGTGTTATATGTCGACCCTCCTACCCCATATAATACCCTCCACGCATACACCCTCCCCCTTATAACAACTCCCTCAAGTAATACCCTTTTCCAAAAAAAAAAAAATACACCATAATATTTCTTTTACCACCAGAAGTGAAATATTTTGCAGTATATTGCGAGCAGAGTATATTTTTTTTTTACAGAGTACACAGTCTTTAAGATGGATTCACTTATATCAACTATTGGAGTAGTCCTCTCTAGAAAAGAGAACTATCCATAATGGTCAAGGAATATTAAACACACTCTCATTTTTAATGAGTTGTGGAAAGGAATTTGTGAAGGAGAAGGAGATAATGAACCCAAAAAGCCCACCTCATATAAGGAGATTGCCATTTGGGAAAACAAGAACAACAAGGCCTATTCTTTGGTTGCAACATATGTAAATGAAGAGGTGAGTCACCATATTTCACCATTTTCAAATGATTTTGAAACCTTATAGAAGTTGAAGGAAGTCTATGACTCACACTCTAAACTTGAAGTTGTCCAATTGAGGATTAAATTGTTCAGTCTTGAATTGAAAATTGATGACCCTCTTGCTTTAGCATAAGAAGTAAGATCTATTATGCATGATATTAAAACCACTGGTGTTCAAATAGAAATGTCACTCATAGCTTATTTCAAGGCACTATATGCCTCTTATTCAAATAATCTTGAGTCATTGCAAGCAAGTGGAAACCTCAAGGAGATTACTTTTGACTCCCTTGAGAAGACGTTTTCTAAGAGAGAGAAGGATTTCGGGAAGAAGACAACTCCTCAACCTTCTGAAGAAGTTGTGTGTCTTTCACATAGAGAGAATAATCATTCTCAAGTTTATTCTAGAGGAATAGGTGGTCGAAGACAAAGAGGAAGCGGAAATTTTAGAGGTAGGGGTGGCAAATAGTTTCAAGGAGAAAAATCTAATCTTCATTGCATATGTTCCAATAGAGATGGACATAATGCATCCACATGTAAGTTTCGTTGAGACAGAATTGAGAAGGAAAGAAATGAAATGAAAGGTAAAATCCATGATAAAGAGAAAGGTAAAGCACCCGAATCTGCTCACTATGTTATGGCACATTGCAATATTGGAGTAATTGAAGACTTGTTTAATGCTTCACTTGCTCCTTGGAAAAATGATTGGTTTCTTTATTGAAGAGAAACTTGACACATGAATTTTAGAAGAGACTGTTTTGAAAAATTTACTAACAATGTGGATGGAGCAATATACTTTGTGGACAAATCAAAACTCATGCCATTAAGGCTTGGCACCATCAGGCTCAAATTCCTTGGTCTTCCAAAATTTCTTCTACATGTTGTTTTATACCTCCCAAAGTTGAGGAGAAACTTGTCGTCCTTGTTCCACATCTGCCAACAAGGAAACTCCATTCATATTTTTTATGGCAAGGTTGAGGTGAGAAAAGCATCAGATCATTCACTTGTCATGACAGGGATAGAAGAAGAAATACTTCTGAAGCTGCAAGATACCTATGCTCGTGAATACAACTTCTCATACAATTCTCATTATGATGAACATACACTTCCATCAAGTCTTTTATGGCATGCTATGTTTGGACACATGAATTATGACAACCTTCATATGTTGAAGAAAAGTTGTGTTACTGGTTTGCCTACAATTTCTAGGAAACTTAAGCAATGTGATGCTTGTGTTCTAGGAAAGCATAGCAAAAAGTATTTTTATGATTAACATTCCAGAGCATATAGAAAAATTGAACTCATTCTTTCAAATTTATGTGGCCCAATGCTTGTTCCTTCTACAAATGGCAATAAATATATGATGACATTTATTTATGACTACGCGAGAATGTGTTGGGTTTATTTATTGAAGAAAAAATATGATTCTTTTCAAACATCCAAGAACTTTCATGCATGGATTCAAAATGATGCACAATCTCATATTGGATCTATTTGCACTGATAATGGAAAATAATACACTTCAAATGAATTTGAAAAATATCTTTGCTAGCATGGGATAAATCATAAAAAAAATATGCCATATAATCCCCAATAGAACGGAGTAGCTAAAAGAATAAACATGGCAATCTTAAATATGGTACATTCCATGATGTTTTTCTAGAATCTAAAAATGATTTTTTGGGTTGATGCAGTTCTATGTGTTTTGTATGTAAAGAATATATTTCCAGCTAATTCTATTAGAAACAAGACTCCTTATGAAATGTGGTATGGCCACATTCCTTTGGTAAAGAATCTCAGGGTCTTTGGTTCCACCTGTTATGCCTTGATACCAAAGGAACAAAGAAACAAACTTGGTGCAAGGAGTCGTAAGTGTATCTTCTTGGGGTATTCAAATAACTCCAAAGCATATTGTCTATGTGATGAATTTAATAAGAATTTTTTTGTATCTAGAGATTGATATTTAGTGAATCTTCCAAGGCTGAAAATGTTGTTGAGTGGCAACTTGATTGCTTGGATAGATTCAGACATGCAAAGTCATTTCAAGAATTTTATAATCAAATTCCACATCTTGAATGGGGGATTCCTATACTAGATTAATCTATGGAATCTTCTTCTGAAGAACTCTCTCCCCCCACATGAAGCTCCAGCCACAAATGAAAATTTGAGTGATGTGATTAACAGAATTGGGAGAATCAATCTTGATTCGACCCTAACTTAGTGCGTTGAGCATTTTGGGCGATATCAAAAAGGTCCTCCAAAATGGCTAACAAAGGCACTTGAAATTGTTCCTCCTGATGTGGATGGAAAGACAGGAACATGAAATTCAACTAGGAAAAAATGGAGGTGATGTAGATGATTTTGATTCACCTATTGATATGGATTTTTTTGATGATTGTGAACTAAATTTGTCTACAGATTTTGAACCAACTTCCTTCAAAGAAGACACTTCTAACGATGAATGGAAAGGAGTGATGTAGAAAGAGTATGATGGCTTGATAAAGCATGGCACTTGGAAGCTGGTTCATCCTCCATTGGGAACTAAACCGATTGGATGCAAGTGGGTCTATAAGAACAAGTATAAATATGATGGCTCACTTGACAAGCACAAAACCAATCTTGTGGAAAAAGGTTTTGCACAGAACAAAGGGGTCGATTATGAGGAGACTTTTTGTCGCATAGAAAAATGGGTTAGAATCCAAACACTCTTTTCCTTGGAAGCTCAGAACGGTTCGAAAGTACATCAAATGGATGTAAAAAACTACTTTCTTGAATGGAGATATGAAAGAGAATGTTTTTATGTCCCAGCTAGAAGGATTTGTTGTGAAGGGACAAGAACACAAAGTATGAAGGCTTTTGAAATCCTTCTATGGCCTCAAGCAGGCACTGTGACCCTAGTATAAAAAGTTAACCGAGCATCTTCTGAAGCTCAACTTCAAACATTACGATCTTGATGATGCAAATTCATTTGTCAAGAAAGTTGAAAAATAATTGTATATCTTGTGGTGTATGTAGATGATCTTTTGATGATAGGGAATAATGAGAGCTACATTGCATCCATAAAGAAGGAATTGAGGAAAGGTTTTGAAATGCCTAACTTGGGATATCTTCACTACTATCTTGGTATTGAAGTAACTCAAGATCTAAAGTTTATATTCTTGTCTCAGAAGAATTACATTGGAGATATGTTTAACAGGTTTGGCATGGTTGAGTCAAATCCTTTGACTAATCCAATGGAACAAAACTTGAAGCTCACATCCATTGGAGGAAAATAATTTCAGCATGCAAAAAAGTATAAACATATTGTAAGAAGTATCAACTACCTGACTATTGCTAGACCAGACATTTAATTTTCTATTGAAATCCTCTCTATGTTTATGCAAAAGCCTTATGAGGGACATTGGTCTGCTGCAAAAATAGTTTTAATATACTTGAAGGGAACTCATGACTTTGGAATCAGGTCTACACAGGTGGGCAACCTCAACTTCATTGGATATTCAGATTCAAAGTTTGATGGAGATAAAGACACTAGGGTATCTACTTCATGTTATGCTATGAGTCTTGGATCAAGATGTGTCTCCTCGAGGTCACACAAACAATCAATTCCAACAGATTCCACAATAGAGGAAAAATATGTGGGAACAACTAAAGAAGCAAAGGAAATTGTGTGGCTTACGAAAGCTATGGAAGATTTACAGATGAAACAAGTGCATTCAACTCCAATCATGATTGACAATATTTCTGCCATAAAGTTGGCCAAGAACCTAAAGCTCCATGATCGAAGGAAATTGTTATGAAACCAGCTCGAGAAAAGATAGAAAAGATAGATCAGCACCTTATAATTCAGACTCTTCGAGGGGGAAACCTCATTTACATTACATAAGTGAACAATTCTTGGATGATACAAATGAAAAGACCTCCTTTCTATATATAGGAGTCTAAGGGGTCATAACATAATCTGAGCCGACATAACAATAATAATGTAAGGGCACAATAATAACAATAGTGGGATTCTATGGGGCACAATAGTAACAATATGGGCACTACATGGGTACATCAATATAATAAGTGGGTTGTACTAATAACAATAAGGGGTTACACTAGTAGTATAGGGCCCTAACATGCCCCTCTCCTTCAAAAAGCATTGTCCTCAACGCTTGAGTAGTTCTTGATTCTTCTGTATAAAATTCTTGTCCTCCCATGTGGAATCCTCAGTGGGTAAGTTCTTCCACTTGATGAGAGACTCTGAAATTGATCGACTTCGTAGCTATCAGGTTCTTGTTTCTGTGACTGCTCCAGGTTCCAATATGAGTTTTCCTTCCTCTTCAATTTCTGGAAATATTGTTTGAATTGGGATCTTTTGCAACTTTTGAATAAGTGGCCATACTTCTTTGTCCTTCTTCCATTCATCCCTTGCTTCATTTATCCAATCTGGTTGGATAATAGAAATAACAAAAAACAATGCTTCCACATCCTCATCGTTGAAGAGTCTTCCCATTCGGTAAGGTCGCCATTTTTATGTGCATGTAGTATTACCAACATTTCCTTCTCATAAATAGCTTGCTTGAGATGTAGGGGTAAAAATACCCAATCACCTACATCAAAACATTTTTCACTATGATGTTGATCTACCTGTTGTTTCGTTTGATTTTGCACCGAAGTGGCATTATCCTTTAAAAGTTGGAGAACTTGTTGTTGATGCTCGATGTGATCTTTCACTGCTTGAACCTTTTTCTTCTTGATATGTCCTTCTATCTCTAGAGTTTGAGGAGTGGTAATTTCTTCCAATCCTTTACAAGATATGGCCGGATTCATTTCTTGATGCTCGATGTGATCTTTCACTTCTTGAACATTTTTCTTCTTAATATGTTCTTCTATCTTGATAGTTTGAGGAGTGGTAATTTCGACCAATGAATTACAAGATATGGTTGGATTCATTTCCTCTTTCTCAATGTGATCTTTCACTTCTTGCACCTTTTTCTTCTTGATATGTCCTTCTATCTTGAGAGTTTTAGGAGTGGTAATTCTTTCCAATGCTTTACAAGATATGGTCTGATTCATTTCTTCTTTCTTTGGGGTGGGGTCTTGGCATATATCTTCTTCCTTTGATGTTTCTTTATCCTTTTCTTCCTCCTCTTCATATTATATGTAAAATAATTTCTTCTCATCGCACTTATGACCTTTAGTGCATTTACTATCACAATTGTAACAAAGCCCTTTTTCTCTTTTTTCTTCCAATTGTTGTGGTGTAACCCTTGTAGGTTGTGGAAGGCTAGGAGAAACAACACTTCCATCTTTATAGTTGTGAGGGGTGTGCTTCTTGGTTTCCGTAATTTTGCTTTCCACTATGTCACAAAGCCCTTTTACTCTTTCCAATTGTTGTGGTGTTGCTCTAAAAAAAGTGTTTCTCTTTGTATCCTCATAATGTGCTATCATTTCCTCTGTGAAAATTGACCACGTAACAAGTTGTTTACGAGAACAAAGCCCTTCATACCATAAAAATTGATCTGGTTCTAAATATGAATATGAAATACATAGCTTTTGTAACAGTGGTACACCATGTAGATCAAAATATTGCTCCATCTGAAGTATCCAATTTACCGGATCCTTGCCATCAAACTTCCTCATCTTGCTTTCTCTTGATTTTAGGTGCTCGATCTTGAAACGACTGTAAGTCTGTACTTTCGGATATTTAAGTTCTGAAATTGTGATCTATAGTAGTCCTCTGTGTCCTCTTTCCAATGCCACCAGTCTGATCCAAATTGGATTCTCCAAGAAAGAGTTATGCACAATCTCCCAAGATGACCTAATTATAGACCTTTCCAGAACAGAGAACTTGTATGAAGTGCCACGTGTCACTGTTTCAACCTTTGGCAATGAAAAATATATACAAGTAACTACAATCCGATGCTCAGAGAGAAAGTTATGACGATTTTCCCTAGATCACCTGTTTGGAATGTAATTCAGGAGTCTGCAAAAAGACCAACTTCCTCAGATCATATTTGTGCAAATATAGTGCGAAAAGATTGAAATTTGGACCTGAGATTCAGCACGATTTCTTCTCAAATAGGTTTTTTTTTTTAGCTTCTGAAACGTCGCATAAAAAAATTTATAGGGAAAATGCCACGATGACCTGTTTGGAGCAGCGAAACCCTAGAATCCAAAGCTCTAATATCAAATGTTATGAAACCAGCTCAAGAAAAGATAGAAAATATAGATCAACGCCTTAGAATTTAGCTTCTTCGAGGGGGAAACCTCCTTTACATTACATAAGTGAACAATTCTTGGATGATACAAATGAAAAGACCTCCTTTCTATATATAGGAGTCTAAGGGGTCATAACATAATCTGAGCCGACATAACAATAATAATGTAAGGGCACAATAATAACAATAGTGGGCTTCTATGGGGCACAATAGTAACAATATGGGCACTACAATGGGTACATCAATATAATAAGTGGGTTGTACTAATAATAATAAGGGGTTACACTAGTAATATAGGGGCCTAACATAAACACATCAATACAAAATACCATCTGATTTGACATCATGTTGAGTTTGATACAATCCATCTATGCCATTGTTCTACAAATGAGCAGATTGCAGACATCTTCACCAAAGCACTTCGAAGAGAAAAGCGCGAAGGATTTAGAATGATGCTTGGACTCACCGACATCCCTTCAGATTAGGGGGGAATGTTGACACCTAATATTTTGGATTAGTAAATTTATGTAAATAATGTAAATAAAAAATAAAGAGATTAGGAATATGAAGAGAGACTGGGAGGTGAAGCCCAAGAGTCTCTCCCTCCATGTTTATATTTATGAGAAATCTTAATGCAAAAATACAATTCTCATTATGGATTCACCTCCTGGCCTGAAAAAAACAACATGATACCAAATTAAGTGATACCTTGTGTTAATGATCTGAATGGACAAATTAGTGTTTGTTGTGCTAAATTCCAATTCAGAATAGTAAGCAAAGTGCTTGAGGATTATGAGATTAATTTCAAGTTTTACATGAGTTTTTTTTGTCGTTATATACAATTCATGAGCTTAAAACATGAATTAAAAAACATTAAACAACAACATAATAGTAATACACTCAACAATTGATAAAGGAGCTCACCCCTCCTGGGCTACGTCTTCTTTGTCCAACTTCGAATGGCTTGACCCAATCTCACTATGCTCAAAATACTTCAATGATAAAGAGTACATAAAGTGTGCTAACCAAAAGAGTGGGTAGTTTCCCCTTCAAGGAAACATTGTTTTGCAAATAACTCACACTCTGAGAAACATGAAAACCTAGAGTTAGTCATGAAAAAATTGGGAAGGAAAGGGTTCTCAAATCAAGACCCCATACTCCATCTAACGATGAGCATAACCAGTACAAAAATTCACCTCAAGTACTAAAAGAGAGTTTTCCTCAAATACACAATGATAAAAGAGAAACATGATCTACGCCATAGATGTATTAGGTAATACAAAAAACATATGAATGCTAGAAAACCCCTACAAGGTGCTCTTCATCCTCAAAAGCCTTCAAAAACTGATTCAACCTCCTGGTTGATCCTAGCACCCATAGACTTAGACCCGCAAAACGTCTCTTCACATGTTCTCCAATGGCTCAAAAACCTATTTCATTGGCCTTAGAAGACCCAAAAATGTCTAAGTAGTATGTTCCTATGCTCAAACTGGACAAAAACTGAAGACATTATGCGCTCTCTAAGTTTTGCTACTACTTGACCCACAAATTTGCTAATTTTGGCTATCTGCCCTATAATTTCGCCTTATTTTCTGCTAACAGAGCAACAAATTGGCACAATACCGATGCAATTTCTTGTTTAGCTCCCTCCAAATTGGCCCTTGGTTCCTGGGCTATGGTTGCATGCATTTGTTTTAAGGTCGCAAGGGGGGGTGTTTTGGAGAATTTAGCATCTACGGATAAATACTAATTCCCTATATAAGTAGCTATATCTAGAACAACAGTTTAAAGTGTTTTAGACTTTTCCTATAAACAATAGATAATATGAGAAGATAGAAGGCCTACCTATAGTTCCGCTTCTCTCTTGTCTCACTTGTATAGATTCCATCGCTCCTTCCCACACTTAATGTTCTTGAGAAGTATCCTGTAAACACAATAGAAGACAAAAACTGATCAAAGCATACGATCTATTGAATATAAGTGAAAGGAATCAGATACAATTCACACATATAAGCATTATGAAACAATACAGACATATGGGAAAAATGTTTGTTACACTAAAATTTGTCACCATGACTATTTGCAGTTAGTATGGCTCCATCAACTGTCATACTATCCTCCTTGGCAAGTCTCATACCTCTGCTCTTCATGTCAAACTCCAAGAAAGAGAGAAAGTCTTTAAAAATCTATATATCTCTGGGTACGCAGTTTCTCTTAGCCTTACCTGCGTGTACGCACCTCAAGTTCACATTCCATGCGTACTTGTACGCTCTGTCTGTAAAGGGGTGGGTGCGTACTCCTGTAAAGGTCAAAAGGCGCAAGTTTCACTTCAAAAAAGTTACTTGTGGTCATTTCTAGAGCATTCTAGAAGTTTGTTTGACGTGTATTGAGCGCCTCCAGATGGTTCATGTATCCCTATGAAAGAGGAACTTATCCCATCAAGAGGGGAGCTATCCCATTCAAAGAGGGGCTTATCCCATTGATGGTGGACCTGATTAACTTCCTCTAGAGCACTATAAATACAGGCATTGGGCCAGAAGGAGGGGAGGTTTAAAGCTGAACATTCCTAAGGGTAGATGCTGCTGGAATTAGGACTCCCTTGTAAAGCTTGAGAGGAGAGATTCCCATCCTTTCCTAGCCTTATTTGAGAGTGGGTGAGCTGATCAAAGTAAAGGAAAACTCTTGCTGGACCCTAGGAGGGACCTGCACAACACCAAGGCTCAGGTTGTAATGGTTTCTTTTGTTTCCTATTAATACAAATAAGTCCATTCTTCTCAGCAATTTTTTATTTATGAGTTGTTTCATATACTCCTTGGCTATATGTTAAATATGTTTTATTTTATGAGATTTTCAGGTGCTATTTAATCGTTTGATTGTTAGTGAATGCAGGTTTCGAAGAGAAGGAGGAGCTCATCCGGATCAACGAAGCTGGACTACTGCAACAGCGTTGGGTTACAGGTAGGATCTAAACACTTGATTACTCATATTGTAAATGAATATTTAGAGAAGGATTTCTCTTAATTGTCTTGTTTGTCACTACAAAGCCTTAAGCTTCTAGGGAGGTTGGCTTTGTCCACAAAGTTGACTCTTTCCGCATGAAAAAATGGCGACTCCGTTGGGGAATCCATGAATGTGTTTGAGTTCTTTTTGATTTGATATTTTGGTCTAATAAAAATCGCTTGTTTTCTGATTTTTGGCTGTCTAACTGTGTATTTGGGTGGGTTAGCTTAGAGTCAAATTAGATTTTTATTTTTCTTAGCTTTGCCAGCAGTACGCAGCCTCTGAGTTAGGCACAGTGCGTACTTGTACGCACTGCGTCTTTGTGCACAGGGCGTACCCGCGCCTGTGTCGACAGATCACCTGTGTACCCCTGTTAAATTTGAGAAAATTTCATTTTTTTTCTTTTTGCCTTTTAGATTTTAGTTTTCAATTTGTTTTTCTGCCCAGATCCACTGGTTTCCTGCCATAAATCTTCACCTAAGCTTGTTTCATTAGCATTCCTACTTAAAGCTTTCATCAATTGGGTGTTTTGAGTCTCTTTTTTGAGAAATTCTTGATTTGTTTTCCTTTGGTCATTACTTGGAGGTTTCTCTCAGTCCTTTCACAATTTTGGATCTTTTTGCTTTTGTTTTTGCAAAGATGAGTGTTAATCGCCTTTGAGTGTTTTTATTTTTGATCTTTGGAACTCTCACCCAATTTTCTCGTCTTGCACTTGATTGGTTCTTAGATTACATTAGAATCATCTTTTGTTTGAGAATTCTCTTGCATAGATCACATTTGCATAATTAGAATTCTCATTTTCAGAATATGAATGAAAAATGTGCATAGATTACATTTGCATACTTTTCAAGTGAATTGTGCATAGATTACAATTGCATAGTTTACATTCTGAAAAATCAATCATAGATTTAGATCATTTTTCTTTGATTTGAATTTACACAAAAATATAAAATAAAATGGTTTGGAATTGATTTGCATTAGTTTTTCTTGATTAAATTAGTGCATTAGAGAATTTGTTATATTTTCTCTTAGTGATCAATTTTTTTTTGCATTGTTGGAAGTGAATGGAAACTGTCTCCTTACTTTAGTTAGGATTCATCGAATTGCAAAGATTACATTATCATATTCGATTGCATTCAGTTGAGTCAGGTCATAACACCATTGGTTTCATATCCATTTACCCATTTGAGTAATAACAGCCTAAATAACAGAACGCTTAATTAAAATTCATCTAGTAATTTTTACATTTCTAGGGCTCTGAAACACCAACATAGCTTAGGCAAGTGTCTTGGAGTAGGAGAGTAATTAACTCTCCAAGATAGCAAAACCAAACAAGTAGCTCATCTTGTGGTAGGATAAATCCAATAGTTACATTTATGCTCTGGGAAAGCTCCTCTTAAAGGAGAAGCACGAGACCTTGTCCAAACCAGTGAGGGCATCAATCCTCCTTCATTGGGAAAGACGCCAGATACGCACGTACTACAAATGGTAAACCTTGGATTATTGTCGAGGAGCCTGGGGTCACTTGTCGGTAAACCTTGGATTATTGTCAAGGAGCCGGCAAGGGGATTGAGCTTGTTACTCTGCCCTTGCATGCTATCGGGTCATAAACTGTTCCCCCAGGTGTATTTGTTGCTGTTGGTGACCTTAGTGACCATTATCTTTAGGGTTCTACCCAAGGTGACGGTGGAGGGAAGATCCCACTGTACCTGGAGCAGACGTCGGCTAGACTCACTTGGATTTTCTGGGGCGTTCACTTCACTCGAGATGGTTAAAGTGGAGGAATTTGGTCCAGTCTATTCATTAAGCAGGTTGTCGGGGTAACTGTTCCACCCGCCATTTCTATACTGAATTCTGCGATGTTGGATTTCATCACCAACTAGTGTTTTCGGTCCGGAAAGTTACTGTTTTTGTGTGGTTTGACTCCTAGATTCGATAGCGCGTGTTAATTTGTTTGTTTTTACTTTTAGAGACCATAGGTGTGAATTGTGAATTTTAATTGTTAGGTGTGAATTGTGAATTGTTAATTTTAGTTTTAAAAATTGTTAATAAAATTCACTGAAGTTGAATATAATGGCAAATGTTCCGGAATTTACCAACCTAGGAACCCCTCATAACGAGAATCCTAGTACTTTTCCTTACTTTGGAAATGTTGGTCCTCCTTATATGGATACTTTGTCATTACCTGGATTTACAATAGGTTTACCGATATGGTTATTTTCAACTTCGTTGGCCCAAAATACTCCAATTGTTCCATCTCAACCGGATGCTTCACCTCAACAGAGTTCACCATCTCAACATCACCAACCTTCTGTTGACCCTTTACCTTCTTCGCCTAATTTTTCTTCCTCCATTTCTTCCTCTTCGCCTAGTAAAAGCCTTGATGCTAGTAACCCGGTGTCTAAGAAGAAGAAGAAAGGGAAGAAGAAGAAGAAGAAGAAGAAGCAAGATAAGAAAGAAGTCAACCAACCAACCATGACTGTAAGTGTTAGTGGTGTTGAGGAAAACTCCAACATGCATCGTAAACCCAAATACCCTTGCAGGCTTTGTAAGGGTGACCACTTCCTTGTCAATTGTCCTGGTATTCCAAAGATCTTGGAAGTATGGTCAGAAAAATCTCATCAACTTTCCATTGATCCATCAACCAGTGATAGTCAGATTCCTAGGAAAAAGGGTAAAGTTAGGTTTCCTTGTAAGTTATGCAAAGGGAGTCATCAAACTCACATTTGCCCTCACATCGATGAAGCCTCAATATTGTTGGAAAACCTTACTGTTCCACAGCAAGAATTTCCAACTGGTTACCGTAAACTTTCTCCCAACCTACCGTCAACTAACGGAGTGATTGATCCAATTTCAAGTACAATCAATCACACTCTTCCATTAGAGAGTGACACTCCTGTCACTCAGGTTGATGATCCATTAGTTGATCAAGTGGTCGATTCAATTTCACATTCGGTCGATCCCACTTTCCCTCTAGAGAGTGAACTTCATACCGCTCAGGTTCTTCTTGTTACATCAGATTCTTCTATGCTGGGGGGCATTTCATCTGTTTCTATAGAACCCCCTCCAAGTACTGAGGTCTTTTCCTTTGATTGGAATAGACTGACAGAACCTCGTCTTCCTTCCTCCATCCCTTTCCAAATCATTGTCAAGGCTGGTGGTAGGGACATACATCGTACTCAGGTAGATGAAGGTGCTTCTGTTAGTATTTTATCCTCAACTGTTTGGAAAGCTTTAGGTTCCCCTCAGCTTGCGCCTATTACGCAGAATCTGAAAGCTTTTAATAGAACCATTAGTGAACCTTTAGGGATCCTTCCTAAGTTTTCTATTACCTTGGAAGGTAAAACTGTCTGTATTGATCTTATGGTAGTTCGAGGTCCCTTGGATTTCAATTTACTCCTTGGGCGAGACTATGTTTATGCAATGAAAGTTGTCGTATCGACACTCTTTCGCGTGATGTCTTTCCCTCACAATGGCAGTATTGTGACTGTAGACCAGCTTTCGTTCCCTAGTCTTTGTTTCCCTAGTCTTTGTTCAACTACCAATAATATGACAGCCCTAAATGTTCCTGATTCTAAAGTGGTATCTACCCTGCCACGGGTTAATTATGTGGCAACCGGTCCCATGTTTTCAGTTACCGATGTAAGTGAACCTCCCACTGTTTGCTCATCTTCCTTTGATTTAGATCTGGTAATTGACATGGAAAACTCTATGGGATTACTTGAACACGATGTTTTTATCCCTTTTGAGTCCCTTGACATGTGTTCCTTCGAGAGAAGTATTCTTCCTTCTGATGAAGACCTCTTGGAAGCCATGATCAAGGTCAGTCCATTGACATGTCTTTCTCCCAGTTGGAAGCCATGATCAATGTCGTGAGGAAAGTTCCTTTTACTGTGTCAACCTCGTTAAAAAATGAATCAGTGTGAGTGAGGAAAGTTCGTTTTACTGTGTCAACCTCGTTAAAAAAATGAATCAGTGTGAGTGAGGAAAGTTCCTTTTACTGTGTCAACCTCGTTAAAAAATGAATCAGTGTGAGCGAGGAAAGTTCCTTTTACTGTGTCAACCTCGTTAAAAAACGAATCAGTGTGAGTGAGGAAAGTTCCTTTTAATGTGTCAACCTCGTTAAAAAAATGAATCAGTGTGAGTGAGGAAAGTTCCTTTTACTATGTCAACCTCGTTAAAAAATGAATCAGTGTGTGCGAGGATAGTTTCTTTTCCTGTGCCAACCTCGTTAAAAAATGAAACAGGCTGTACGAGGATAGTTTTTTCCTGTATCAACCTCGTTAAAAAATGAAACAGGCTAGCATGAGGATAGTTCTTTTACTGAGTCAACCTCATTAAAAAATGAATCAGGTAGATTTTAGGATATGTAGGTAGATTGTAGCAAGTAGGGTTTGGAGGATAGTTCCTGTTACTGAGTCAACCTCGTTAAAAAATGAATCAGGTATGAGGATAGTTCTTTTGTTGTGTCAACCTCCTTAAAAATGAAACAACTCCCTTTTCAAGGTAAATATTGAAAGTACAATCCATCTGGTTGAATGCAATGAAGCTTGGGGGGCATGTACCTCGTTTTGCATCATTATACTGGGGGGCATGTGAACTTTTTGAGCATAGTTCCTTGTCTTGTGTCAAGCTCGTTAAAAAATGAAACAAGGGTAGGTTAAGTAGGTAGATTATAGAGAGTAGTCATGAGCATAGTTCCTTGTCTTGTGTCAAGCTCGTTAAAAAATGAAACAAGGAGTCTTGAGCATAGTTCCTTGTCTTGTGTCAAGCTCGTTAAAAAATGAATCAAGGATTTTTGAGCATAGTTCCTTGTCTTGTGTCAAGCTCGTTAAAAAATGAAACAAGGGTAGGTTAAGTAGGTAGATTGTAGAAACAAGGAGTCTTGAGCATAGTTCCTTGCCTTGTGTCAAGCTCGTTAAAAAATGAATCAAGGATTTTTAGAGCATAGTTCCTTGTCTTGTGTCAAGCTCGTTAAAAAATGAATCAAGGTTTTTAGAGTAAAGTTTTTTGTTAGGTAGATTGTAGAGAGTAGTTATGAGCATAGTTCCTTATCTTGTGTCAAGCTCGTTTAAAAAATGAAACAAGGGTTTTGAGGATAGTTCTTTTCCTGTGTCAACCTCACTAAAAAATGAAACAACTCCCACAAGTCTTTCCATGATCTTGAAAGTAAACCTTCATTTCATTCACCTGGTTGAATGCAATGAAGCTTGGGGGGCATGTACCTTGATTTGCGTCATTATGCTGGGGGCATGCGAACTTATAAACAAGCATAGGTTTTCGTTTCAAGCTTGCGTAAACATGAAACCGAATCCGAGCATAGTTCTTTTCCTGTTTCAAGCTCCTTAAAAAAATGAAACAAATCCTCCTCTAATTGAGTCGAGAGTTTGACTAGATCTCATAAATGTTAAGTTGTATATTTAGGTTAGTTATTTCAGGCTTTTGCATAATTTTCTTACAGTTTTAGGTCGAGTCTTTCAAATGATCTTGTCACTGAACCTTCATTTCATCCAACTGGTTGAATGAAATGAAGCTGGGGAGCATGCGCTCTAGCAGTTATGCTTAGGGGGCATCAAGCACAGTTTTATCTCTGTTTCAAGCTTGTGTAAAAATGAAACTACTTTGAAGCATAGTTTTTCCCTGTTTCAAGCTTTTGTAAAAATGAAACCTATTTCGAGTCAATTTCAGTTATTTTCAAGACTCGTTAAACTCATGAAAATCTCGAGAATATTTTGCTATATTTCATTCTCGTAAAACAAATGAAAATGCCGAGTTCTTTCCGTCTTTTCCTGCTTGTAAATTAAATTGAAAGTCGGCCATATGAGTACATTTTTATCATTTTTTCGAACTCATTAAAACTTACGAAAAAGTGAAGACCATGAGTACATTTTTATCCCTTTTTCGAACTCGTTAAAACTTACGAAAAAGTGAAACCTTGGAGTTATCTTTTAAGCCCTTTTCAGACTCCTAAAATATGAAAAGATTGCCGAGCGTTTCTTTTACACTCGTTAAAACGGAATTAAAAGACGGTCCTCTTACAACTCTTTTTCGACCGTAAAAACATGAAAAGGTTACCGGATTTTTGTCGTTTCAAATTCGATATTGGTTATAAAACGACGTGTCGTTGATCGCTTTTTTTACTTTTTCAGATCAGTGACACTAATAACGAAAAGTACTCCTTGGTCGCAAGATCAAGCGGTTCTCTCAAGTATTATTTTATACTTTTTCGGGCTTGGGAGACACAACTTTACGAAAACGTTCAACCCTGGAGTCTTCTTAAGTTTTTTCAAACTCTGTAAAATTGAAAAACGCCGAGTTTCTCCTATACTGGACTCGTTAAAATTTCACAGTAAAGGACCTGTTCGATTACAAACAGGAACGGACCACTCCTTCTTAGGGTTCGAATCAAAACTAAGTTGGACTCATCCGAAGGATGAGCTTATAATCAAGCATATGTTATCCTCCTCAAGCTTGTAAAAAATAAAGAGGTACTTGCCAGAAATGGTGGGGGAAAAGAGAGAAAAATGAGCCCATTTGTTATCCTTTGTCTCAGAAGAAGCCTTATTACCACTCTTGAACACGACACTTTTCGTTCACCTGGGTTGGGAAATCCTTTGCCTCACAGTTGATCAAACCACATTGAAAGTCTTTAGCCGGGTATTAACTTTGGGTCAAATGTCACCAAGCCATCTGTCGTGTCGTTATGTGTTCAAGAGGTCTCTGCAATAAACATTCATCTGCAAAATACTTATCATCCATTTTGACCATCCCTGAGTCAGTCCTTACAGCTATATTTCTTCAACTTGATCTATGATTTCGTGTTGTGGGCTTGCCTGCAACGGGTCGCTTTCTATCGACATCAGCAAATTATCTAGAAAGATGACCTAGAAATCATCAGTACCTTGACATCTGCATGCATCAATGGCAGGTTTCTCGCCTTTGACGACGATTTACATCATTGACTTTCGATTGAAGGATTCCGTGAAATGTTCGACATCAACTCATTCATTCACATCTCATGGATTGTACTGGGTACTTTGAGAACCATTGACATCACTGGTGGTCTCTCTCACACTTGTTAACAGTTTACATCATTGACTGGTAATCAAGTGGTTTCTACCATGTTCGACATCAACTCATTTATTCGCATGGATAGAATCGTACTATTTCGGGAAGTAGAAATGAAGACCCTGGATCTAGTTTCCACCATCCAGGCTGCGAGGAGTTTTGTATTCATTGTATAGTAGACTAATCATAAACAGATGGCTGCGTCCATACTGTGTCTACAAGAGTCTATGATTATGATGTACTGCGAAATCATTCCTGTATCAGAGCAGTAGTTAGTTTGTTAGTTAAAGTTTTTGATCTGAGTATGGGAATGCCTACCTCAGCAATGATATGATCTCATACATGTATTTTGTGTTGAATATTTGCAGGTTCCGACTGGGCTCTCCACAAGATAATCCTTGAAATGATAAAGTACTTCACCCTTCCTAGATGATATGAAACCCTAATCTACTACAGGCTTCGCACTTTAGGGGGCAATCTGTTACACTAAAATTTGTCACCATGACTATTTGCAGTTAGTATGGCTCCATCAACTGTCATACTATCCTCCTTGGCAAGTCTCATACCTCTGCTCTTCATGTCAAACTCCAAGAAAGAGAGAAAGTCTTTAAAAATCTATATATCTCTGGGTACGCAGTTTCTCTTAGCCTTACCTGCGTGTACGCACCTCAAGTTCACATTCCATGCGTACTTGTACGCTCTGTCTGTAAAGGGGTGGGTGCGTACTCCTGTAAAGGTCAAAAGGCGCAAGTTTCACTTCAAAAAAGTTACTTGTGGTCATTTCTAGAGCATTCTAGAAGTTTGTTTGATGTGTATTGAGCGCCTCCAGATGGTTCATGTATCCCTATGAAAGAGGAACTTATCCCATCAAGAGGGGAGCTATCCCATTCAAAGAGGGGCTTATCCCATTGATGGTGGACCTGATTAACTTCCTCTTGAGCACTATAAATACAGGCATTGGGCCAGAAGGAGGGGAGGTTGAAAGCTGAAAATTCCTAAGGGTAGATGCTGCTGGAATTAAGACTCCCTTGTAAAGCTTGAGAGGAGAGATTCCCATCCTTTCCTAGCCTTATTTGAGAGTGGGTGAGCTGATCAAAGTAAAGGAAAACTCTTACTGGACCCTAGGAGGGACCTGCACAACACCAAGGCTCAGGTTGTAATGGTTTCTTTTGTTTCCTATTAATACAAATAAGTCCATTCTTCTCAAAAATTTGTTATTTATGAGTTGTTTCATATACTCCTTGGTCTATATGTTAAATATGTTTTATTTTATGAGATTTTCAGGTGCTATTTAATCGTTTGCTTGTTAGTGAATGCAGGTTTCGAAGAGAAGGAGGAGCTCATCTGGATCAACGAAGCTGGACTACTGCAACAGCGTTGGGTTACAGGTAGGATCTAAACACTTGATTACTCATATTGTAAATGCATATTTAGAGAAGGATTGCTCTTAATTGTCTTGTTTGTCACTAGAAAGCCTTAAGCTTCTAGGGAGGTTGGTTTTGTCCGCAAAGTTGACTCTTTCCGCATGACAATGTTCAAACACTTTATTAGATAGAAGAAGGAATTACAACCATTGGTTTCTGATTCAAAGCCATTCCTATAGCTTGGATCCCATCCACATCATATCAAAAGCATGAAAAAATTGTAGCATCACAATACTTGCTTCAAAGCCAAATCTCATAGCAGCATTATCTCCTTACAATTTAACATAGTCTAGCCCCTAATCACTTAGATGAGTGGTCAATTAATAGGAGGATGAAGGAGGTTTTGTCATTAATAATGGCATTGAATGGCCTTCCATACTTAGAATTAGTTCCATGAAGGAAGGGATGAGAGGATAGGATGCACCTTAACTCATTCCTCATTGTTATGAAACCAGCTCAAGAAAAGATAGAAAAAATAGATCAACGCCTTAGAATTCAGCCTCTTCGAGGGGGAAACCTCCTTTACATTACATAAATGAACAATTCTTGGATGATACAAATGAAAAGACCTCCTTTCTATATACAGGAGTCTAAGGGGTCATAACATAATCAGAGCCGACATAACAATAATAATGTAAGGGCACAATAATAACAATAGTGGGCTTCTATGGGGCACAATAGTAACAATATGGGCACTACATGTGTACATCAATATAATAAGTGGGTTATACTAATAACAATAAGGGGTTACACTAGTAGTATAGGGGCCTAACATACCCCTCTCCTTCAAAAAGCACTGTCCTCAACGCTTGAGTAGTTCTTGATGCTTCTGTATAAAATTCTTGTCCTCGATGTGGAATATTCAGCGGGTAAGTTCTTCCACTTGATGAGATACTCTAAAATTGATCGATTTCGTAGCTGTCGGGTTCTTGTTTCTGTGACTGCTCCAGGTTCCAATATGATTTTTCCTTCCTCTTCAATTTCTGGCAATATTGTTTGAATTGGGATCTTTTGCAACTTTTGAATAAGTGGCCATACTTCTTTGTCCTTCTTCCATTCATCTCTTTCTTCGTTTATCTAATCTAGTTGGATAATATAAGTAGCACAAAACAATGCTTCCACATCGTCATCCTTGAAGAGTCTTCCCATTCAGTAAGGTCGCCATTTTTTAAGTGCATGTAGTATTGCCAACATTTCCTTCTCATAAATAGCTTGCTTGAGATGTAGCAGTAAAAATACCCAATCACCTACATCAAAACATTTTTCACTACGATGTTGATCTACCTGTTGTTTCGTTTGATTTTTCACCGAAGTGGCGTTATCCTTTAAAAGTTGGAGAACTTGTTGTTGATGCTCGATGTGATCTTTCACTGCTTGAACCTTTTTCTTCTTGATATGTCCTTCTATCTCTAGAGTTTGAGGAGTGGTAATTTCTGCCAATCCTTTACAAGATATGGTCGGATTCATTTCTTGATGCTCGATGTGATCTTTCACTTCTTGAACATTTTTCTTCTTGATATGTCCTTCTATCTTGATAGTTTGAGGAGTGGTAATTTCGAACAATGAATTACAAGATATGGTTGGATTCATTTCTTCTTTCTCGATGTGATCTTTCACTTCTTGCACCTTTTTCTTCTTGATATGGCCTTCTATCTTGAGAGTTTGAGGAGTGGTAATTCTTGCCAATGCTTTACAAGATATGGTCTGATTCATTTCTTCTTTCTCTAGGGTGCGGTCCTGGCGTATATCTTCTTCTTTTGATGTTTCTTGATCCTTTTCTTCCTCCTCTTCATATTCTATGTAAAATAATTTCTTCTCATCACACTTATGACCTTTAGTGCATTTGCTATCACAATTATAACAAAGCCCTTTTTCTCTTTTTTCTTCCAATTGTTGTGGTGTAACCCTTGTAGGTTGTGGAAGGCTAGGAGAAACAACACTTCCATCTTTATAGTTGTGAAGGGTACACTTCCTGGTTTCCATAATTTTACTTTCCACTATGTCACAAAGCCCTTTTACTCTTTCCAATTGTTGTGGTGTTGCTCTAAAGAAGGTGTTGCTCTTTGTATCCTCATAATGTGCTATCATTTTCTCCGTGAAAATTGACCACGTAACAAGTTGTTTACGAGAACAAAGCCCTTCGTACCATAAAAATTGATCTGGTTCTAAATATGAAGATGCAATACATACCTTTTGTAAAAGTGGTACACCATGTAGATCAAAATATTGCTCCATTTGAGGTATCCAATTTACCGGATTCTTGCCATCAAACTTCCTCATCTTGTTTTTTCTTGATTTTAGGAGCTCGACCTTGAAATGACTGTAACTCTGTGCTGTCGAATCCTTAAGTTCTGAAATTGTGACCTATAGTAGCCCTCTGTGTACTCTTTCCAATACCACCAGTCTGATCCAAATTGGATTCTCTAAGAAAGAGTTATGCACAATCTCCCAAGATGACCTGATTATAGACCTTTCGAGAAGAGAAAATTTTATAAAGTGCCTCGTGTCACTGTTTCGACCTTTGGATCTGAAAAATTCATACAACAAACTACAGTCCGTCCTATTTCTGTACCTTCTTACGAAATTTCAATCCGATCCCCAGAAAGAAAATTATGACGATTTTCCCCAGGTCACCTGTTTGGAATGTAAGTCGGGAGTTTGCAAAAAGACCAACTTCCTTAGATCGTATCTCAACAAATATAGCGCTAAAATCTCTGAAATTAGTACCCAAGGTTCAACACAATCTCTTCTCAAATGGGTTTTTTTTGCAACTTCTGAAACTTCACAGAAACAAAGTTATAGCGAAAATGCCACGATGACCTGTTTGGAGCAGCAAAACCCTAGAATCCAAAGCTCTGATACCAAATGTTATGAAACCAGCTCAAGAAAGGATAGAAAAGATAGATCAACGCCTTAGAATTCAACCTCTTTTAGGGGGAAACCTACTTTACATTACATAAATGAACAATTCTTGGATGATACAAATGAAAAGACCTCCTTTCTATATATAGGAGTCTAATGGGTCATAACATAATCAGAGCCGACATAACAATAATAATGTAAGGGCACAATAATAACAATAGTGGGCTTCTATGGGGCACAATAGTAACAATATGGGAACTACATGGGTACATCAATATAATAAGTGGGTTATACTAATAACAATAAGGGGTTGCACTAGTAGTATAGGGGCCTAACACTCATCCATTTTCGAGCTCATAGGAGTTGATAAGTCAGGGAAACTTCTAGATGGCTCCAAAAGATAAGAATATTCCCCAAAGCCTATGTGAATTTCACTCATTCTCGCCCAACACAGGTGAAAGGAAGCCTAATTTCTCTGCAAATCACCCTAGCAGTGGACGTAATTTCTCTACAACACACCTTCATAAGGGCTTACCTATGTTGGTCCCTCTAGAGGCTATTTTTGGATGTCTTCAAGTCATGAAATTATCTGGGAAGGAGGAATTCAAAGGGGTGACTTGATTAGGGCATGAAGAAATTTAAATTAGGGTTTGATGAGCCCTAAAATACTGATATAAATGTTGGGATTTGATGTGCCCAAATGGATCTGTAACAGCTGGCACCTAAAGCATGAAGTCGAAAAATGCCAATGTCGAATGAAATGCTTTACGATGTGATGAGGAGTTATCAAAGTGGAAGGTGACCTGCATATATTACAATACATATATCATGATATTTGATTTTACATGAATTGTTGAGGGAAGGCATACCCATGCTCCACTTATAAACTTTCATTACATGTACATAAATATTCGTCTACAGATATAGACCCATGATCAGAATGACCATCAATGTAAATCCAATGTACATATGATTTAGTACTCCTGAAATCGCAACCTAGATGGATGAAACTAGATCCGGGTTCTTCAATCTCATTCAACCGTTTGCTCAAGTACGAGTCTAAACAAGTGAATATGTGATCTAAAGTCGAACAAGGGAAGAAACCATCTGATTACCAGCCAATGATGTAAGCTGTTAACAGATGCGAGAGAAATCACTGATAATGATAATGATCCTTAAGGTACTATAGTACATTATGCATGGTGTGAATGGATGGTTTCATGTCAAACACCATACAAAGTCTTTTGGTCAAAGGCCATTGATGTATGCCTATCGCTAAAAGTGAGAAACCTACCATTGATGCATGCAAGCCTCAAGGTACTAAATGGGTGTTTCTAAGTCAACTTCTTGGATAATGTGCTGATGTCGACAAGAAGCGACTCATCGCAAGAGGGCCTTGATGTATCCCACATCAACGACATTAAATGAGTGTAGTGATTTTAGAGATGGAATTTGACTAACAACACAAGGTTCAGGAATGGTGGTCATTAAAATGAAGGTTTATGCTATTGCAATGGATGAATTTTGACTGAATGACTTCTCTTGAAAACATGTCAGCAACACTAAAGTGAATTGGTAGCTTTGACCCAAAACAAAGTGATGGATGGTATGATAGACCAATGGTGTGATAACCATCAAGCTAATAACCCAACCCAAATAGTCACGGTGATGGAGTGAAAGTATCATGTTCAAGAGTGACCTGCTACCATAAAGTGGTTTTCCCCTTTTGCCATTTCCCCTAGTCATTGCTGACCAGTACCTCTTTATTTTTATCAATCTTGAGGAGGATAACATATTCTTATTGTATAATTTCACCCATTGGGCGAATCCATTGCTATTTTATGTTTTAACGAGTCTAGAAAATGTGAAACTCGATCTTGTCTAGATGGACAAGTTTGTCTCTATTTGATGTTTTAACGAGTTTAACAACAAAGATAACTCAGTCCTTTTCATGTTTAGAGAGTTTGAAAAGGGAAAAAAAGAAAACTCCACAAGTTCCTTTTTGTAAATTAATATCTCAAGCATGAAAGAGCGTAAAATAATACAAGAGAGATATCATTTCTAATCCATTAACGAGCTGGAAAGAACAAGCACTCGACAATCTTTTCATATTTAGAGAGCCTAAAAAGAGCTTAAAGAGGACTCCATTTTGAGAAACGAGTGGCTTCTAGGATAGAAACTAGTTCTGGTGATGTTGGAACTTCTCAAAACATGTTGATTTATGTGAAGAGATTGGCTAATAAGACCACTCATTGCAACTGTTCGTCAAAAAGGGTAAAACAACCAACTGAAAGCATATGATTGGCCAAAGGGATGGTGGCGATGGGATGAAAACAACCAAGGCTCATCTAACGAAAGAGGTTGATACAATGGCAATCACGAGGGTTAAAAATGGAAATGGGTTCATTTTTAAACAAGATTGAACCATAGGGAACTATGCTTGGATTTAGTTTCATGTTTACACAAGCTTGAAACAAAAAACTATGCTTGGAACTAGTTTCATTTTTACACAAGCTTGAAACGAGGAAAAACCTTGCCTGAAACTGGTTTCATTTTACACAAGCTTGAAGTGAGGAAAATATTTGCTTGAAACTGGTTTCATTTTTACATAAGCTTGAAATGAGGAACTATGCTGGAAAGTGGTTTACATGCCCCTAGCATAATGAAAGGGAGAGTCTCCTGTAACTAGATGGAAGTCACTGCGGTGAAGCAGGACGGTTATCCAACACCTTTTTGGCTTCGTCCAGATAGGGACAAAGGTGAATGGGGTGATTCCTTTCACATAACCTATGGGGAAACTTAACTTTACCACTAGGTGCATGCCCCCAAGCTTCATTACATTCACCTAGGTAGACTACTCGTGGCTATTAGGTGGATGGAATGAAGGTTTTTTTACGAGATCAAGTGAAAGACTCGACTGGGATTTTACGAGATATAATCAAAATCTCGAATTGGAACTTTTCTCCAAGGGACCTTGTTTCATTTTTTAATGAGCTTGAAACAAGACAAGGAACTCTACTCAGATTATTTGTTTCATTTTTAACGAGCTTGACACAAGACATGGAACTATGCTCATACTCCTTGTTTCATTTTTTAACGAGGTCGACACAAGACAACGAACTATCCTTAGACCTGTTTCATTTTTTAATGAGGTTGACATGGTAAAAGATCTATCCTCATGGACCTGTTTCATTTTATAATGAGGTTAACAAAGTAGAAGAACTATCCTCATATTCCTTGTTTCATTTTTTAATGAGGTTGACACAAGACAATGAACTATCCTCGGTGGAGTTGCTTCATTTTTTAATAAGGTTGACACAGTAAAAGAACTATCCTCATATCCTTGTTCACGACTCATAAGAGGTCATGACTTCCAAGAGGTTCTCATCTGATGGGAAAAAAATCCTTTGGAAAGAGAGATCTGGTTCCAATGCCCCTATTACATAATGTACAACATCATGGAATTGATCGTCCATCGATGTAGGCATGGAACTGGTTGCCACAAAATTGACCCATGGCAGGGATGATACCATTGGTACAAAAGGACCATTTAGGGAAGATGGTTAACTAGAAGACATATTTGGACCGGGAAATGTAAGCTAGTCAACGGTGACAATTATACCTTCATGCGGGAAACAAATCACTCAAAAGAGTGTTGAAATAATAGCTCCCATGCCATAAACATAGTCACATCTAAGAAGTAAATTGTAATCTAAAGGGTTTGGGACTACCATCATGTTCAGATAAATGATTTTTCCTCCCAAAGTAATAGGCAACTGAGGAAGGATCCCTAATGGTTGACTGGCTCCTCTATTAAAAGACAATAGATTCTGGGTAACTAGCATTAGTGGCGGTGAACTGAGCTCTTGCCAAGCAGTTGAGGAAAGGATACTCACTGATGCACCTTCATCTATACTAGTGCCTGATACAATCATATTACAAACTTGTACTATGATCTGGAAAGGCACATAAGAAGGAAGATGAAATCTTGCCAGTTGATTCCAATCAAAAGAAGTGACCAGACTACTTGGAGGGGGTCCCGTAGAAACAAGAGAATTAACCCCTTGAGTTATAAGAATCGGAATATTTTCCTCCTGTCTTGATGGAACAGGTGGATTGTTCCCAAGCTCATTTTAATCTGAACAAACAAAAAGAACCTGAGTGGTATCATATTCACTCTCTTCGGGAAAGGTACGATTTACTGAAGGTGAAATCAAGTCAACTGTTACCTCGTCCTGTTGATTTGGGTTGGGTATAGACTCATAGGAGTCACTTTCATATAGAATGGGTTTGATCGACAATTTATTTTGGTCAATCAATTCATCAACTAGTGAAGAATTAAGGGAAAGTCTCCTGTAACCAGATGGAAGTCACTGCGGTGAAGCAGGACGGTTATCTAACACTTTTTTGGCTTCATCGAGAGAGGGAAAATGGTGAATGGGGTGATCCCCTGCACATAATCTACAGGGAAACTTAACTTTACCCTTCTTTCCATGAACTTTACTATCACTAGTTGATGGTGTGTCACCAGCATGATCTCCAGAAGTTGATGATACAGGATGATGTGAACGAGAAGACCATTCTTCTAAGATTTGAGGAATATTAGGACAATTTCTAAGAAGATGGTCTCCCGGACAAAGTTTGCATGGATATCAAACTTTGTGAGGCTAGACAGACAGTTTCTTCTCAGATGTTGCATTCAAAGAAATAGTTGCTTGATTTCCCCTATGCTAAATTTTTTTCTTCTTCTTCTTCTTCCCTTTCTTTTTCTTCTTAGCCACTTTATTACTAGTACTAATGCTTTCACCAGGTAAAGAGGAAGAAGGGAAGAAAGCAAAAACCGAGGAAGAAGGAAAAGGGTCAACTTTAGGATCAACTAGAGGTTGATTTTGTCTAGTTGGAGGTGTACTCGATTGCAGAGAAATCATGACATTTTGAACCAAGGAGGTTGAAAATAACCATATTGGCAAGCCAATGGTAAATCACGGAAGGGACAATGTCACCACATAAGGAGCACCAATATTTCCGAAAGGAGGAAAAGGACTAGGATTCCCATTAAAAGGAATTCCTTAATCGGTGGAATCCGGATTTGTCGCCATATGTTTCAACCTATGATCAACTAAGGAGTGAGCGTGGAGGTTGTTATCCACATTCAATTAATTGTATTTTAATCAAAGTAACATAACAAAACAAAAGAAGGATAATCTAGGCAAAAGGTTTACCAAGCAATTGTGAACTGCAAAATACCTCTAGGCGAACCAAGAAGTATGGGCAGGCAATCTCCCCGAATGTTGTGTTCGGTGTATCACAGTATACAAGATGGCCAAATTGGTTACCTAAGGATGGATAGAAACCTAGTGTTGTCCTCCCATATATACCCAACGGTACATGGAGGCCAATCCGTATAAGCATTGTCTAATGCAAAACCACACAGTAAGAGCATTCCCATATACATTACATATTATAACACTTCCCTATATACGAAAGTACGTGGAAGAGCTATGATATACTCACGTACGTGGAATGAGGTATCACACTTGGGATGTATTGCAGACAAGTTAGCAACAATTGCTTTGTTTTACGACGTCGAAACACGTCTCTAGCCTAGAAACACTAAATGTTTTTTGTTAGGTGACAATGCTCCATTAGGTAAATTCAGATAAATTTTAATTTGATATTCTTTAGAATTTTCCTTTCAAGGTTCACCACGTGATGTATGTTTGAAATTCCTAAAATGAAACTAATATGATAAGCACTCTTTCCATTCAATTTAACAATTAAAATCCTTAGCTAGTAGGGATAGAGAAATCAGATTTTGACAAAGAGCAAAGAGCACATCTAATGCAATTTCCCTAGCTATTCCTTTCAAGCATTCACAAACTACAATATGAACGATGCAAGTTTTTCTTTTCAAATCCCTTAATGCTATGATGAACAAAAAGGAAATATGCACATATAATAAATCAATCTTTAATAAGAACGAAGACTTTGACGACAGTTCTATTTCGAAGGAAAAGAAGACTTTACGACACTTTCTTTCGAAGAAAGATTAATCAAATGTATTCTAACTTTCACTATAGACTGATAATGACAAAGAAAACTTTTAAGAAACATTAATCAATCAAATCAAAGTAGGGCTAGACAAGGAGATAGAAACATTTTCTCTAAGACATGACATTCATTGATCAAACAACAAGCAAACAAACAGAGAAAAGTTGGCAAAAACACTTTCTAAAGGTGGGAATTTGACCTAAGGTTGATCAACCCAGGTCAAAGAGGGCCTAACTGCGCTACAAAGCATTGTCTCTCACTCAAGGGTTCTCTGCAGAGCGCCGTCCCCTGGCCAAGCCTATGCTGATTTCTAAGAGGCCACTCAAGGGTCATCTAACCTCAATTTTTGACCAAAATTCAATGCAAAAGAGCTGAAATACAGTCAATGAACACAAGTAGGGTCTACAAGAATGTCTTAGGAGGTGGATAAGCTATTAGGAAAGAAGAGTCTTCCCTAGCGGAGTGGCCAATTTTTTTTGGAGAATTTAGCATCTATGGATAAATACTAATTCCCAAGGTAAGTAGCTATATCTAGAAAAACAGTTTAAAGTGTTTTATACTTTTCCTATAAACAATAGATAATATGAGAAGATAGAATGCCTACCTATAGTTCCACTTTCCTCTCGTCTCCCTTGTATCGATTCTGTCGCTCCTTCCTGTACTTGATCCGCTTGAGAAGTACCCCGTAAACACAACAGAAGACAGAAACCGATCAAAGAATATGATCTATTGAATATAAGAGAAAGGAATCAAATACAATTCACACATATAAGCATTATGAAACAATACAAACATATGGGAAAAAGGTTCAAACTCTTTATTAGATAGAAGAAGGAACTACAACCATTGGTGTATGATTCAAAGCCATTCCTCTAGCTTGGATCCCATCCACATCACATCAAGAGCATGACAAACTTGTAGAATCACAATACTTTCTTCAAAGCCAAATATCATAGCAGCATTATCTCCTTATAATTCAACATAGTTCGGCCCCTGATCACTTAGATGAGTGGTCAATTTATAGGAGGTTGAAGGAGGTTTTGTCATTAATGGTGGCATTGAATGGCCTTCCATACCTAGAATTAGTTCCATGGAGGAAGGGATGAGAGGATAGGATGCACCTTAACTCATTCCTCATCCATTTTTGAGCTTATAGGAGTTGATAAGTCAGGGAAACTTCTAGATGACTCCAAAAGATAAGAATATTCCCCAAATGCTATGTGAATTTCGCTCATTCTCGCCTAGTGCAGGTGAAAGGAAGCCTAAGTGCTCTGCAGAGCACCCTGGAAGTCGAATTAATTGCTCCGCAGCGCACCTTCATAAGGGCTTACCTACGCTGGTCCCTCCAGAGGCTATGTTTGGATGTCTTCACGTCATGAAACTGTCTGGGAAGGAGGCATTCAAAGGGGTGACTTGTTTAGGGCATGAAGCAACTAAATGGGATTTTATGAGCCCTAAGATATTGATATGAATGTTGGGATTTGATGTGCCAAAATGGATCTTTAATACGAGGGTGGAGGGGCAGGACTGAGCCTCAGCCCTTGGTCCTACCCCTAGTCCATTTGGGCATAGTGACTAGGGTTGGGGCTAGTCCTCAGCCATTAACCCCATGCTAAGCCCACTTAATGTTTAAAATAATAATTCAAAGGTCCTTTCAATAAGGACTACCATGGTGCGTTCGTATGAGAGGAATTTAGTTGAAGGGAGGTGACAAGTTTGAACCTTGCAGAGTGTAATATTGACTTGCACTAAAATTTTAGTGGCCACGGAGGTGCCACGTGGTGGCCTCTAATTGGTCCATGCCACCTGCAAAAAATTGACCAATAAATAATCGTCAACTCATCATGAATAAGATTATGAAAAGTGGCATGATGTCATTGGCCCTTTTTGAAGCCTAGTGATATGAAAATTTAGCAGGCCCAGTCAGTATGCCATGTCACCATTATAGCCTATTGACTAGGTAGCCCTGCACAAAATTTTGAATGTTTCCCAAAACAATCAGAACGAGATAATTTTTTCATACAACGTTCGTTTGACACGCCGTTTGTGCCGTTGGATCATGGTGACGACATCTATGTGGTTGTTCAAGTTCCATGCCAATATGATAACTTTGATTTTTGAGCAAAATTTTGAGCTCCAAGTTAGTTTATATTCTTGGTTCTATCATAGAGTCTAAGGTTCTGGTCCAATTTGATTGCAAAAATATTGCCAACTAAAAGAGGAGTACAAATCACTTGTTTCTCTTGTATATCTTCAAGTATTTTCCTAAGACATGAAATTACTTTTGATGCTCATGTATCTACCACTTATTTTTCCTTGTTGTGGAATTTGTTGAAATTGACTATTTGCATGACCTCCTAGAGATAGTTGTTGACCCAAGAGTAATGAGATAGCCTAGAGTTTATAGTTTACATTCTTTATGCAAATCAAATTCTAAATTATAATATCCAATGAAGCTAAAGTGATCGAGTACAAACTGTTTAGTTCTCTTGAAGTATTTCAGAACTCGTTTTGCAATAATTTCCTTCATAAGGTTTTTTCATAATCTTATAAAGAATCCCAACACTAAATGAATATGTAGTGTAGAGGTGGTAATGTATATAAGTCTTTAAACAAGTTTTATATAGTTGGTTGCATCCTTGAATTAATCAAATTCGTTTGATGTGAGCTTCAAATTTTCTTCCATTGGAGTAAAAAGAAGGTTGCACATAGCCATGCCAATCCTATTCAAATGTACTTATTTTGGGAGATGAATATGTATTTTGGATGTTGAGTCACTTCAACGCCCAGGTAGAAGTGAAGATGTCCCAAATTTGTCATCTCAAATCCTTTCTTCATCTCTTTCTTTATGGATATAATATAGATTTTACCATTTCTTGTCATCAATAGATCACCTACATACACCACAAAATATACAATAGTTTTACCAACTTTTTTGAAAAATAGAGTTCCATAATCAAGATTAAAGTTTTTGAAATTAAACTTTAGAAGATGCACAATCGACTTTTCATAATAGGATTGGAGTTCTTGTTTCATGCCATATAAGGATTTCATGAGTTTACATGCATTCTATTATCGTCCCTTCTCAAACAAAACTTCTAGGTGAGACATGAAGACATTCTCTTTTCAAGTATCGATTCAAGAAAGTAATATCCACATCCATTTGGTGACAGTTCTATCCCTTTTGTGATATCAAGGAAAAAAGAGTCTAAATGGTGGACCATTATGTTGTGGGGCCAAAATTTTCCTCATAATGAACACCTTTCTTCTATGCAAATCCTTATTCCATGAATTGTTCTTTGTGCTTGTCAAGTGATTGACCTGATGTTTACTTATTCTTTAAGACCCACTTGCATCCAATTGGTTTGGTTCCAAATGGAGGGTCCACCAACTTCCACATCACATTCTTGATGAGAACATCTATGGGCCTCAAAATTGACATCCGTTTATGCCCTCTTTTCCTTATTATTAATTTGTTTTCATTTTCTTATGAGCTTGTTTTAGTTCATTCTAATTATTACGTGTTTGATTTAGTCATAAAATGTTTTCCATTTCCTTCCTTAGTATTTTACATGAGTTTATGATCGAGAATTAGAAAAGGATCACATTTTCATTTTTCTTTGAGTTAATTTGAAGAAAATTTGTACCAGGAAAGTTGTTAGGTGGGTTGTGAAATTTCCATAGGGGATGTTTTCATTAAATTTGTTGCAACTCCAAACTCAATTCTTGTAGCTTTTGTTGTTGCAAATCTATTTCATGTTATTGCTGCAACTCTTGTTGTTAGAACCCATGTTGTTGCAACTCTTGCTATTGGAAACCATGATGCTGCAACTGTCGTTGTTGAAACCCATGTTGTTGCAACTTTGAACTCTATTGCTACAACTCCCATTGTTATAAATCTAGCTCAAACTACTACTGTAATTACTTTTACTGCAACTCTCATTGTTTGAACTCTCGATGCTATAACTTCAAAGTCTATTTTTGAAACTCCCTTTGCTGCAACTCAATTTCACATTGTTTTGGAAACTTTGGTTTTTTCGACTCTTGCTGCTATGACTATAATTCACATTATTACTATAACTGCTATTGATGCAAATTTAGTTCATGCCATTGATACAACACCCATTATTGTAAATTTAGCTCATGCTATTGCTTCAACTCCCATTGTGGGAACTCCAATTCATTTCATTCTTACAACTCATCAATTACACTACAAATCACTTCCACAATTCTAATGCTACAACTCTTTGTTGTATTTCTTGTGCTACAACTCTCAAAACCATGAGTCAACATTGGACCCATGATCCAATGAAACATTGAGTTAATTGTAAACTTGAGTTGATGTTGTTACATACTTGTTATTCCAATATTTAAATTTGGATCAATATTAGACATGATAAATTGAGTTCTTAATAATTATTTTGGAATTATGTATGATTTTTTTTATTGTTTAATAATTATTAACAAACTCCATGATAAACTTGCGGATCTCATTTATTAGTTGTTATTTTATTTTTAAACAAATGTTATGCATACAAAGAATTACGCTTTCATTTAACGGAGGAGGACTCTTAGAGAAATGTCCAAATCGTAATGAAATAATTATTAATATATTATTTAATTATAGTTTATAATTTTCATAGTTTATGATTTGATTAATTAATTTAATTTATTTCTTTTTTGCATATTTATTTCCTTGAATATTTATAACATATTAATTTATTTTAACTAGTTTAGTTCATTTATTTATTTAAGTTATGAATGTAACAAGTGATCATAAAAATCAACACATTGTTCTATGGAGTTAGGGATCACTCTAATAGATCATAGTGTTGCATAATTTAGGTAGTTCCTTTTTCTAGTTGAGTGATTTAACTCCTCAGTGATTTCTTCACGTAGAATTTTTTTTTATTTAATTCTATAATTAACTTCTTATTCTCCAATTTTATCTACTTACATATTAAAGTATCCGTGCATCAATTTATTTATGCAATTGATTACTCATGTTTATTTCTTTTTTGACATGCGTGCATTTTATATTGGTTTCATTAATTTATGTTGTTGAATAAATGTGCTCAACGCATGATTACATTTGTTGGTTTGAGTAAAAAAATGAATCATTTTGGCAAGGATTAGTCTTTTCATTTCCCACATGTGTGGTTTATTCTACTTGTGCTAGGGTTTATAATGTTAAGGTTCCTAATCCCACTAGGTAGAAGTGTGGTTTTTCAGTCTCACAAGTGTGATATTTAATTGCTTACAAGTTTATTTAACTTCTTGCAAGCATGCTTACTTTCCTGCAAGCAGGTTCAATGTTTTGCAAGTGTGTTTACTTTCCTGCAAGTAGCTTTAGTAGCTTTACTTGTGAATTAAATTTGTAGAATTCTGCCAACCTTGTGAACTTCATATACCCCATCTACAAAAGTAATCATTGATAATTTAGCTACAAATGATCCGATGAAAGTAAAAAGTTTGATCTGCATGTACAATGCATGATATCTGGAAAGTTCCATATGAGCCACATGTTGACAATTATAAGGTAACTAAAAGGCTCATAATTTTTGGTGCCTTTTCCATGGAGTTACCAAAGGCTCATTTTTTTTCTTATATTGGTTTCAATTTCAAATTTTTATATCCATAAAAAATTGTTTTCTTTTGTTGCTTTTAGAGTACATGATATAGTTCATTTAAATACATTTTGAATTGCTAAATATTTTTTAATCTGAACTTAAGCAAGAACACAACAAATTACAGATTTAATAATAAATATAGAGATGTAGTAGAAATAACACTTCATTCCATTCATAGAAAAATATTGAACTATGCTTACAAACATAATGGAAATGAACTAGCTTGGGCGAGTGTAGCTTATCTCTGAGGAGAGATGTGGCAGCTACATGCCTCTAAAATACTTTAAAATGGGGCTAAATGGCCTATTTATTATTTAAAAATAAGGGAAAACCATAAACAATGAAAACCCTAACCCGAGGAGATGGAATGCCAAGGGTTTGTGGGCCCCATTGTGGTTAATTGGACAACCAACTTCCCGGGGTCATAACTCGGTCATATTATCTCTGTTTAGTGCGTATGATACATTGTTGGAAAGGTCTTCTTGAGTTCTACAAGATATGTAGCATGCCACTGCTTATGGAAACCACCCTGCTGCAGACCTAAAAATACGCCTTTTAGGGGATCAAAACTGCTCTGGAAGTTTAAGACCCAAAAAACTCCTAAAAATAGTAAATGCTGAAATAAGCAAGGAAACAGATGAAACTGACTAGAGATATAGGTGGGATAGGCGGGTGGCCACCAATATCCACCTGGATCAATCCTCCCTCCTTAGGAAGCAATGGTCCCCACTGTGTCCAGAGTCTCCATGAGGTGAGAAATTTTTTGTTGAACATGGTTCCTTGCGACCGCTTGCCCTGGTGAAGGAGTTGGCCTACTTTGAAAACTTGATAGAGATGGATCCTCTATTCGCGAGTGTTCTTGATCTGTGTATCTATTACCTGATCAGTTTGGGCATGTTCCACGCAATCTGCATTCAACTCTGTTGGTGTGTGTTGTTTTGTAATGTCAGATGTGTCTAGGAATGGTGCAAAGTATGGCTACAGGCGGTCTACATTGAACAATTGGTGTAGACCAAGGAATGTTGCAATTCTAAGCTCAAAGGAATTATCCCCCACAAACTTGGTGATGGTGTATGGCCCATATTGGAGAAGGTCAAGCTTGCAGTGGGGTCCAACAAGTCACTCCTTCTGCAAATGTAGCCAAACTTTGTTGCCCAACTGGAACTTGTGCGAAACCTGAAGGTGATCATGGTGTTCATTGTACTTAGCATTGGCTCTATCCAATATATCATGGATATACTAGCAGATGTTTTGAATGCACTCATTGAAAATGGTAGCCCTGACAGCTTGGGAATAGATGTGAGCCGAACCAGCTTGAGTAATTGCAAAGGGTATGACGACATCAATGGGACATAATGGTTGAAATCCCAAGCCTACCTAAAAGGGGTTGTGGCCTGTTGAGATGTGGAGAGCTCTGTTGTAGCTGTGATGGACATAGGGGATACTTTCATCCCATGTGCATGGATGCTTCGAGTTGTACATGTGCATAATGTGTACGATCATCCTCTTGACAACCTCTGTTTGGAAATCAGCTTGGGGATGGAAATTCGTGGACATAGTAAGTTTTGTATCCAGTGTCAACTAGAGACTTAACCAAAATGCACTCAGGAATCTACTGTCAAAATCTGAGACAATGGACTATGGGATCCCAAAGTGTACCCACACTCGCTCAAAGAAGAGCTTACAAGTTGCCTTTGCTATGATACTCTTCTTGTAGGCCACCATGATGGTCATCTTAGAGAATTTGTCGATGACCACGAAAATGCAATCATTGTCATTCTTAGTAGAAGGAAGGCTCGACATGTAATCCATGGAGATAGATTCCCAAGGCCGGCTAGGAGTAGGTAGAGGAGTATATAGGCCTTTCTTCTTGATGGTTTCTTTGGCAATGGTGCAGGCAATGCAGAATCTGATGTACTTCCCAACATCCTGACGAATTTTTGGCCAATAAAAATACTCTTACAGTACCACTAGTATTTTGTCTACACCAAAATGTCCAATGATCGGACCGTAGTGCGCCTCCCAAATATTTTTGGCATGCTCACTTGAAGGAACACATATGTGTTCCAAGTGGCATAATAGTGTATATTGGAGGTGAAAATTTGTAACTTTCTTCCCTTCCAGGTGTGTCTGGTATGCACTACCAAACTCTGGATTGTTCTAGTAAAGATGCTTCCACCTCGAAGTCTCGTGCCCACAGGAGTCTATCATAGTGATCAACGCCGTGAGTAGTTAACCGAGGGGGCGGTCTGAAAAGCTATTTCACCACAAACCATTTTCGTTATGTATTCCCCCTGGCACATTTTGACCCCTGTACCTAAAACCATTTACTGCGCCCCCTCCCTTCTTTGAAATACACTTTCGCTATTTCCCAGCTACTGTGACCATTGATTGTTGTGCTCCTGCTCCACTCCAATCCTGCCAAGTGGCGCCCCCCGTCCCCACCTCATGCCTATACCATTGTGCCACATGGAACCCCCTATTTGTTCCTTTCCCATCATATCAACATCCTTTCCCCCTTCACTCCAACTCACCCTTGGCGTACACATTATCTAACCGTTCCATCCATACCCATTCCCATGGTAACGGACCCACTCCGGTTTAACGTCCAAATTGCAATGGGAGGCCATTCTTGTCTATAAAATAAACCAAAACCCATTTTGGAGCCCTCCTTTAGTTGTTTCAATACATTAGTGATCAGAGCCTTTTTCCATTATGCAGTCAGCAAAAAGAGCCTATCACAATGCCCAGTTAGTGAACCAGATCGCTACTGTGAACTGCCAGCAAGCTAATTACCTCTGCACTTGAGACACCAGTCTTAGACCAAACTTTACCAGGTAATTAAAATTCTTGTGTTCATCTTCCTTTCATTATGGCTCCTAAAGGTAAATATAAGGTTACATAGGAGAACCCCCTTCTACCCCCTGTGGTCGATTTAAACCACCAACCTTTGGTAGACTAAGAATACTCGAGACTATTTTAATTAGTACATGTACACCATTGATCAATATTGGTATTTGAAATTCTTCAATAGAATTCTGATAGACCACTTTGAGCACTAGGATAACATCTTACACTCTTTGGAGAACCTTCACTGTCACCTGAGGGATACAGATCAATGCTTAAGATATATTGAGCAATGCCTTGGCATTCCTCCCCCAATGAGGAACACCCTTGGCAACACTGAAGACCAAATCCGAAGACCACTCAGGTTATTACTATTGACTTTAATCGCATGCCTTAACAACGAAGACCACATTTAGGTTATTACTACCAAATCTAATCCCATTTGTTAACCTAAGTGTGCTATGCTCCTGTTTATTTTACATTGTGACTATCTAGTTCATTCTGCTAGCCAATCTAGCATGTTTTACTGTACACATTATCTATTATTTTTCATTGTGAATATCTAGTCTGTTCTCCTAACCAATCGAGCATGTTTTGTAGTATACATATTATATATTTACTATTTTTGTAAATCATAATCTATCTAGTGTCTATTCTCCCTAATAAAAAACTAAAATAAGTTTCTAATGTGTGAAAATGAACTTCATTGGGATTGTAATTCATAGAAATCAATAGGAGATCACGCTTCTAATTTGTGAAAATGATGGATGGTCACAAATAAATGGATAGTGTATGCATTGAATATATATATATATATATATATAACATGATATTGTTTTTAATTTGTTATGTTTTTCTCATCAAAATTGGTGGTGTTAATTGGATTAATTGTTAAGAGAATTTTAAGACATTCATGTTCTGTAAATTCAATAATTTAAAATTATGCTTTTCCCAATTTCTAAACAGAATTTCAATAAAATCAAATACAAAATCTATGAGCAGTCACAACTTCCCAGAAACCTCACACAAGTTCTATATAATGGCCTCAAATCTATTAGAGGTTTGCATTAGCGAGTGAAAGAGGTAGGGTAGAAGTAACCATAAATCAAAAAGTTCCCATCCATCATAAAATTAGAAACATAAACCATATGTAAACCAATGTAACCAAAAATAGTGTGCAATCATTGTAACTCCACAACGTACTATGTGAACCATTCATCTGTAAATCTAGATGTTGCCCTGCAATGCAAGGGCCCAATATGTTTCTTAAGTTGCATTTTTTAGTTGATTGAGTTAAATTTAAAATGTGTTATTTTAACGTATCATATTCATCATGCAAAAAGACTATTAACATAGGTTAGGTAGATATGCTTGGAAATTAATCCATTTTTCTTATTGAAAACCACAACACGATGCCTACAAGATTCAGTTTTGTTGCCCACCTTTATTAACCATGACCTACGGAAAGCAACTCATAATAACAATAAACATCCTAGATCCATCTAACTCCAAATCTATAATGTGCCGAGAGGGATGAAATCCCTAGAGGAGCAAACCTTATTTTTCGAATATAGAATTTGAGGAAGGGTTTGTACCTCGAGGAATTCGATCCTTCTCGGCACATGATAGATCCAAAGTTAGATGGATATAGGTTCGTTCCAACTCAAGGCAACAATTTCATATTTTTAGATTATCACTATTATGTATATGTTTGAAATAAACTTCATACTTTGAAATTTACATCTATTTTTTCTTTGCCTCATATGACCATATAATTATGTTGCTTAATTTAGTCTATGTTGCTTGCCATGAATGGTTTGTAAGTTTATGTTTGGATGTTTTGAGTGGTTTGTGTGTGTCTGTGTTTGGATGCTTTGAGTGGTTTTTCTATTTATGTGTTGGGATTTGGATGGTAATATTTGTGAATGTTACAATTTTAATGTTATATTTCTATATGTGCATGTAATTGTTGATTAGTAATTAGTTGGTGATGAAGAAGGAAGACAATCTTGTCAATAACTTGCAGGAGGATTGATATTGTACATCTATTTCATTTAATTTTAGGTATCATAGTTTTTGACAACTAATTAATTCTTAATAGTGTCCCTCTAGGTGTTATTAAATATATCTTGAAGAGTACTTTTAATTTTAAATTTTTTGAATTACCTCAATCTATTGAGATGATAGATATTGTTAATAACTTTAATTATGAAAAATGATGAAATAAAAACTATGTAAGCAAAGTGACAATGTAATAGTTTTGAATGGAAAAACATGTGAATAATAAGAATGTAGTCAATTACAAATACTCTTCATTGTGATCAATCTCAACTGTTAGTTTTTCTATATTTTCATATTGATTATATGGAAAGTGCAGTTGAAATTGTAAACCATTTATATATTTAACTCAAGCTATTTTAGTAAACATCTTATCTTTTCTCTCTTGCTCTCCAATATTAATAAGTTGAACTACTATAACACAAAAATCAATGCACATTTCCAATATTTGTTTTTTGCTTGCACTAAAATCAATTACACTATTAATCCAATCACTTTAAAATTAATTTACCATCACACATCTAGCTATATCAAATTAGAAATCAACATCTACACTAAAGTCAATGCATCCAATGCAAGAAATCAAATATGATAAGAACAAATCATTTAGACATTGAAATCAATGCATCTAATGCAAGCAACCAAACAAGATTAGAAATCGACATCTACATTGAAATCAATGCATCTAGTGCAAACAATCAAATATAATAAAAAATCAACATCTACAGTGAAATCAATACATCCAGTACAAGCAATCAAATATAATTAGAAATCAACATCTACACTAAAATAAATCCTTCTAGGTTCCGTAAAGGTGAATGTAGGGAGGCAGAGCGGGACTGCTGCAAACCCTAGGGTTTCTGAGAACCCTGCAAACGGCAGAACTGACTTTCAAGGTACTGCAAAGCAGACTCTGGCGCGCCAGAAAACAGAGGAAAGTGCCCATACGGAACAGGCCAACATGAATCCCACTCCGCGGGAGGGCCACGGGCCTCCCCCCAATCCGGAAAATGATTTTATGCATACGGCCGACAAAGAAAATGAGAATGAGATGAGCAGCGACGGCTTGGATAACAGACAGCAGAAAGGAAAGAATATTGAAGAAGATGAAAGAAACAAAGCCAGTTCTTCAACTTGTAAGCCTGTAGCAACGACTAAACCAAAAGTGTACTTCCCAAGCGAGCGCATCAACGCCAGAATACAATACATGAGAGACCATGCGCTGATTGGCAAATTCATAGGAATATGGCCGACGGAAAGAGCACTGAGAAGCTGGATAAATACTAAATGGCACCCAAAGGGGCACCTCTCGCTGCATCTAGGAGCCAAGGGCTTCTTTACTGTGGTGTTTAACTGCCTGGAAGACCGCAATAGGATACTAGATCAAGGCCCCTATTTTTTCAACTCCGCGGGACTATATCTCAAAGGCTGGGTAGAAAGATTCAACCCAGACAAGGAGGATCTAAGCTATGCGCCAGTGTGGATAAGGCTTTACTCACTGCCGTGGGAATACTGGGAGGAAAAATCTCTGCAAGAGATTGGGAATGCCATTGGCGAGTTTGTAAAGATTGCTGAAGAAACAAAACTATGCGGCTATACATCCTACGCCAGGATCTGTGTCTACATGGATCTCAAGCAACCGCTACCAGACACGGTAAGTTTCTTCCATGAAGACTCTGAATGGACTCAAGTTATAGATTATGAACATGTGCCTTTTAGATGTAGAAAATGCCATGAAATAGGGCATCTTTTCAGAGACTGTCCTCAAAACAAGCAACCCCCTCCCCAAGGAAGCAATGATAATCAAAACTCAGATGGATTCACCAAAGTAAAAAATCGACGGAGAGGTAACAAGAAAGCTACAGGCAATCCCCGGACAAATCCAGTAACCAAGGCAATGCCCACAATCAGTAACAGATTTGAAGCTCTGGACACGGATGATGAGCAAAATCCGGAGAAAGAAAAAGCGAGAGACAAAGGGGAACATCAGGAACATATAGCCGAGACATCAAGACAAGCAGGAAAGAAATCCCATGAGCCAGCAAGCCTGAATACTCCAGCCAAAACCACGCCAGGACAATCTCACGAAATGGAGGTTGAATACTTGCAGCGAAACAAAAAAGACTCACAGGAGAAAGAAGGAAGCTCTCAAGCACCACAGAACATGGAAGAGGACACAGAACCATTAGACATTGGGGAGCTGGACATTCTGAACTTGGAACTCGCATGCAAGACGGGAAATTTTGAAAAAATACCGGAGACACAAGTGGACAACCTAGTAGAAGTCCTGAACAAGGCACGGAAAAAATATTCTCTAGGCGTCCAAACAGGAAGTCCTTGGGATGGAAAATTCATCACCAAGGACAACAAAAAGAGAGGAAGAAAAACTACACTAGAAAGAACTATCAAGATTGGAGAGATACTAGTGGAGTCAGGGAGGTATGCCAAACTGACCAACTATTTCGACACAAACCCCCACCCCTCTCAATGAAATTGATATCATGGAATATCAGAGGCCTCAATGGCCCCAGAAAAGGCAGACTACTAAAAAATATGCTAATGCAAGAAAAACCAAGTATCCTATTTTTGCAGGAGACGAAATGCAGCTCAATAACTTTGGAAAAAATTGCAGCGAAAGTTTGGCCAGGTGGACTAGTTGCAGCTGTTGACGCTCAAGGAGCTTCAGGAGGTCTAGCAATCCTTTGGGATGCCCGAGCTATCCATCTCAATAACATGCAAGCCAATAAAAGCTTCATCCAGGCTACCTTCCATCTCTCAGGTACTAATACTCATGGATTGCTAACCAATGTATATTTTCCTCAGGAAACGGCTCAAAAAGCCCAAATCCTGACCTCACTGTCGGATCTAAATAAAGATAGGCCATTCCCTCTATGGATCACAGGAGGTGACTACAACATGATAGCCAGCATGGAAGAAAAACAGGGAGGCAGAAGCCAAGCGAACAGTGATGGCAACATTCTAAAAAACTTCATTAATAATAACTGGTTGATAGACATTCCTACCAGTAACGGCCTATTCACATGGACCAACAAAAGGGAAGGTTCGCAGCAAATAGCCTCACGTCTTGACAGATTCCTCATCTCAGATAATGCTACTCACTTAGGAGGGGAGTTCACAGCCTCCATTCTCCCCTTCTCTGGATCCGATCATTGGCCTATTGAGCTTCAATGGAATAGACCAGGCAAGAATCTCAAACGACCCTTTCGGTTTGAGGAATTTTGGTTCTCTCACCCGGATTTTGAAGAGCTAGTCAAATCATCCTGGACTAACTTCATCCCACCTGAAGGGACCTGCATGTCTCGATTCCAGCAAAAACTCAAACACCTAAAAGGGGCTATCAAAAAATGGAATCACACATCGTTTGGAAACATCTTCAGCGCCCAAGCCAAGCTCAATGAAGAGATGAAGAATATTCAGCAAACCATCATCACTGCTGGGCGAACGGAGGAACTAACCAAACTAGAACAGGTCACAGAATCAAAAATCATAGAAAGAGACAAACAAGAGGAGATACTATGGAGACAAAAATCAAGAATCAGATGGTTAAAGAATGGTGAAAAAAACACAAATTTTTTTCACAAAACCACTGTACAGCGTCGCATGACAAATTGCATCACTCACATTAAGAATGTCCAGGGGGAGAAAATTGAAACTCATGACGGGATTGAAGGGGAATTTCTCAACTACTTCAAGGAAGCCCTTCAGGAACCCAACATCAACAGAATACCGGCTATCAACAAACTTCTAAAGAGTATACCCAAAATAATAACAGAGGAACATAATAATCTTCTCATCAAGCCAATTAGCCTACAGGAAGTTGAAGAAGCTGTTCAACAAATGAAGGAGGGGAAAGCGCCAGGTCCGGATGGCTTTACATCGATTTTTTTCCATAAATTCTGGGATCTGATAAAATTTGAGGTATGGCAGGTCGTGGAAGAATCCAGAACTCTCAGATGGCTGTATCCAAGCTTAAATGCTACCTTCATTGCCTTAATTCCTAAGGGGGAAGATTCCAATACACCTGACAAATACAGACCTATCGCTCTCTGCAATCTCATTTACAAAATTATCTCCAAAGTAATAGCAACGAGATTAAAGCCGCTCCTCCCTCTCATCATCTCGCCTGAGCAATCTGGATACGTTGAAGGACGACAAATAACAGATGGGATAATCTTAACTCATGAGATAATCCACTCCCTAAAGCAAACCAAAAAGCCAGGTATGTTGCTTAAGTTAGATCTTTCCAAAGCTTTTGACAGTCTCAGTTGGGTCTACATTCAAAAAATTCTTCTTGCCTTCGGATTTGCTAATACATGGGTCAGATGGATTTATAACCTTTTATCTTCAGCTTTCTTCTCTGTGTTAATTAATGGCATTCCCTCCGCTACATTCCGTCCCTCCAGAGGGATCAGACAAGGAGACCCTCTGTCTCCTTTTCTCTTTGTGATCATGGCTGAAGGCTTGGGTAGAAGTATAACCGCAGCTAGGCTCGAAAATCGGTTAAGAGGCCTCTCTTTCAACAATTCCCCTGCACACTCCCACCAGCAATTCGTTGACGACAACATGCTCTTTGGCCATCCTTCGGTCCAGGAAGCCAGCCTCATCAAATCCATTTTGTCTACCTTCTCTGAGGCGTCCGAAGCCCTAATCAATCGAGTCAAATCCCAAATCTTTTTCTTCAACACCCCTGTCCCAACTCAGAAAGCTATAAGTCGAATTTTGGGTTTTACATGTGCCTCCCTTCCATCCAAATATCTCGGAGCCCCTCTTATGGCCTCTGCTCTCAAGCATTCATCCTGGAAACAATTGCTCGAAAAGCTAGAATCGAGATTATTTCTATGGACTAATCGAGCTCTGAATATGGCCAGTAGAATTGTTCTTATCAAGGCAGTCCTCCACTCCATGCCCCTTTATCTTTTCTCCATTTTGGCGGCACCCAAATGGGTTCTAAAAGAAATCAAAAATCTTCAGCGCAATTTTCTGTGGGGAGGCTCAGGCCAAAACCGCAAATGGGCTTTGATAAAATGGGACAAAGTCTGCCTTCCTAAAAAAGCAGGAGGTATTGGTCTGAGAGATCCTGAGAACAGCAACAAAGCAATGGGCGCAAAAATCTGGTGGAGATGGCTTGCCCATCCCAACACTCCATGGGCCTCCCTATGGACAGCAAAGTATGCCAACAACTGCCCTATGGAAGAAATAATACGCATGACTGAGATGAGCAAGGGATCAGTCATTTGGAACTCAGCTATACAACATAGGAATCTCATCCAAGCTCATTGCTTCTGGGAAATCAAAAATGGCTCATCAGCTCGTTTCTGGAAGGACTCCTGGCAGCAACTTCCAAAAATAAAGGACATTCTCCAGGATACTCCTATCCTTGAGAGGGAGATAAATGACCTTTCCAAAGTCAATCAATTCTGGACCACAGATATAACTCAAGGATTTCGGCATTGGCAAAACGCAAGTCAAATTATACCCAACAGCCCGGCTCAAATTCAATATCTTCTCAATGAAGAATTACAGAAGAGGCAAATAGCAGTCTCAGAAGGAGTGGACATCTTACGGTGGGGTTATGGAGAAAAAGGAATCTTCACTACAAAGGAAGCCTACAGCATCATAATACAAGAGCAGATAAACAAAGATAACCTATGGGATAGAATCTGGCACACTTCCAACTGGCCGAAAGTCTCCACATTCCTTTGGCTCCTAGGACATAACAGAATCTTAACATGGGACAATCTCAGAAAAAGAAGCTTCTCGGGTCCCTCTATTTGCTACATGTGCAGGCAAGAGGAGGAAACAACACTCCATCTCATGCAAAACTGCCAAACAGGGAGGAAACTTTGGGAGAAGGTAGCCTTCCGCTGTCAAAGAGAGGGAAGAGTGCAAGGAGACCTCAAAGCCACCTTACGAGAATGGAGTCAAAAGCCTTTTCAAAGCAACCTCCTCAATAACTTGTGGCAACTTATACCCGGTCTTCTTATGTGGAATATATGGAAAGAGCGCAACAAAAGAATATTCAAAGATCAAATGCTGCCTCTAGACCAAATCTGGAACAAGTTCCATCAAAACATCATGGAGACTCTTTCAATTAAAGAATGGCACACAGAAGACCTTCCCACTACACCTTTGGAAAAAACAATCTGGGGCAACTGGGAACTTCAAATAAAGCAAAACTCAATCAATAAGAAGAACCTCACTTTGCACAGTCAGGAAGCTACCTCTTGGTCACCGCCGCCCTTAGAAATGCACAAGCTCAACTTTGACGGGGCTTCCAAAGGAAATCCTGGGAAAGCCGGATACGGAGGAGCCTTCAGGGATCATATGGGTAACCCTCACTGTATATACAGGGGATCGATAGGATGGGACACCAACAACTCTGCAGAACTGGAAGGATTATGGCGAGGTCTCAAAATAGCTCATGAAAAGGAATATTTCCCTCTCATCATAGAAGGCGATTCGCAAATATTAATCAGAATGATCACAAAGCTTCAGCATGGTTCCTCCATTCACAAGGTAAGCAACAGTTGGAGGATGGCCCAGAGGCTTGAGTTAATAAATCACTGGCTCTCCCAGCACCAAGCAATTGTATTCAAACACACCAGAAGGGAAGGAAACAAGCTTGCTGATATACTTGCCAATATCGGAGTGGAGGCTATGGATGGGTACTATGAAGGCACTATAGACAACTTAAACTCCAGGGAACAAATTGCCAAGATACAGGAAATCATCATACAAGACAATTCTCAGGGGAAGAATAAGCACCCGGATGCGGGTGTCAACCTCAGCATTTAAGGACATGGCTTATTGCCAAGCCACCTGGATTGCCAGCCGGCAGGAGGCTGATCTTCCGGCCCGCATGGAAAAAGCCATATTAAGGCTCATCGCAAATGAATTTATGTCTGCTCAGTCTTGGACGGCGCTACAATTCAATGCGCGCATGGCCCTTTCGTCCTGGTTCGCGCTCTCCAACATGACGCGCCTTCATTCTCCCGCTGCGGGCTTTTCCTTCTGCCTTTTTATCACCTTGTGGTCTCAGATGCTCCATCTCGTCCCTCCTGTGGCCTCTGTCGTTTGGCTCTGCAACATTTCGGGCCTCCATAGCACCCCTGCTCCGCCGGTTCTTCTCAGTCTCAGCTGTTTTCTTAGGTTCCCTGGCGCTTCCCCAATGCCTCGCAGTCGAGGCATTCCGCGAAGGGGTGGTCGCTCTGGTATCAGAGTAAGCCCCTCGCCTTCAGAGCCCCGACAGCTAACTCCAATTGCATTGGCTCAGCCCTCTTCTCCGTCGTCTGACCAGGAGGGAGCCAACCCAAATAGCTCTTACCAGTCGTCCAGTTTTGTCTTCCAGAGTCGGATTAATAAACCGACGGTCACTGTGAATTTCTCTGTGTTCATCTCTGAAGAGGCAACCCACCATACCAGCTCGACCCCTCCGGCTTCCCCCAGTTCTCAGAATGAAGGCGTTCTGCTCGGAGATATGACGGGAGTGGTTTATCAACCGGACCTCATCAACGACGGAGCCCCTGCTTCGAATGTTCCTCAGCAACCCGCTCAGGCCATGGAAGAAGACAAAGTCAGAGAACCAGCTCATTTCCCTTCTGGAATTTTACACCTGGTAACGGACTCGGCTAGAGAACCGCTGATGGACGAAGAAGGCTATGTCACATGGGTAGCCTCTCCAAGTCCACGGAAGGAAGAGAATTTGGCCTCTCCATGTCAAGCTGACAGATGCGACTCCGGGTGCCTGTTATGTTTTTTGACTCCGTGTCTATGGTTTTACAATTCAAGTCTCGAGTCTTTTTTGTCTTAGGCTTCAGATGGATATAGCACTGCTAGAAAATTCAGAATTTTTTCTATGTTATACAGTCAGTCTTGACAGATATCAATGTATTTTTGAAACTACTGAAGGATGGGAGTATCATAGTCTGGTTATTTTTTGTCAAGATGTCAGGGATAGCAATCAGTTTCTCAAGATCTGCATTGTTCATCCTGTGAACAGCACCTATTGTAAAATCCCTGAGTTTTTGCTAAAGGATTGGCTTCGGCCTCCTGTGCGGCTCTGATCATTGTACATATCTTTTTACTTTTTTAATAGAATAGCATTTACCAAGAAAAAAAAAAAAAAAAAATCCTTCTAGTGCAAGAAATCAAATAGAATTAGAAAGCATATACACTAAAATCAATGCATCTAACGCACACAGTCAAATAGGATTACAAATCACATTTACACGGAAATCAATGCATCAAGTGAAAGCCATCAAATGGGATTAGAAATCAACATCTACACTGAAATCAATGTATCTAGTGCAAACAATCAAATATCATTAAAAATAAACATCTAAACTAAAAGCAATGCATCTAGTGGAAGCAATCAAATCATACTACAAATCACCATGTATGTTAAAATCTATTCATCTAGTGTAAGAAATATTCTTCCCTCTCCCCCCTCCATATATATATATATATATATATCCCTCCATCCCTCCTTCTTTGTCTCTCTATCTCACCCCCTAACATACACACAATCTCTCCATCTCTCCCTTGTCACTCCCTCTCTCTCTCTCTCTCTCCTTCTCTCTCTCATCCTTCCTATCTACCCCTTTCTCTTCCCCCATCACTCTTTCTCTCTCTCTCTTTCTTTGCCCTCCAACCCTATCACTTTCTCCCTCCCTCTCTCCTTCTCTCTCCCCTCCTCTCTCCCCCTCCATATTTGTGTCTCCCTCCCTCTCTTATTCTTCTCTCCCTATCTCACGCGTCTCCTTATCTCTCTCTTCATTCCCCCTCTCCCCTCTAATTTAATTTATCTCATTTATCGCAAGAAATCAAATAGGATTAGAAATCACCTTCTACACTGAAATCAATGCATCTAGTGCAATAAATCTTCTTCTCTCTCTCCCTCCTCCATCTATATCTATACCTCCCTCCATCTCTCCTTCTTTCTCTCTCTATCTCACCCCCCCAAACACACATGATCTCTCTCTCCATATTTATCTATCTCTTCCTCTCTCTATCTCTCTCTTCACTCTCTTCACCTTCGGTCTATATCTCTATATCCCTTTGTCCCTCTTTTGTATTTATATATCTCCCCCAAAACATACACACTCTTTCTTCATATATACCAATCTCTCCCTCCAGCTTTGTCTCCCTCACTCTCTCTCTTCCCCTTCTCTCCCTCTCTCCCCCCATCTATCTTTCTTCCCTCCTTCTCTCCTCTCTCCCTCTCTCTCCATGTTCATTATCACTCCCTCTCACTCTCCCCGCCTTTCTCTTTATGTGTCTTTCATTTATGTTCCTCTCTCTACCTTCCTCTCTCCTCTCTCTCATGTCCTCGCTCTCTTCCTTCCTTTCTCTCCCTTTCTCTCCCACCTCTCTCTATATCTCCCCCTCAACTCTCTCTCTCTCTCTCTCTCTCTCTCTCTCTCTTCCCTCCAACTCTCTCACTATCTCCCTCAATCTCTCCTTCTCTCTCCTTGTGTCGCCCCCTTCTCTCCATCTCACCTTCTTCGTCTCTCTCTCTCACTCCCAAGAATAAACATTCTCTCTCCATCTTTTCATTGGCACTCCCTCTCTCTCTCCACATTTCTCTCTCTATGTCTTTCTTCTTGCCTCCCTTTCTCTACTTCCAACTCCATCTCTTTCCCTCCCTCTCTCCTTTCTCTCACTCCCTCTATCTCTTGCAAGCAATCAAATCGTACTAGAAATCACCATGTATGTTAAAATCTATTCATCTAGTGTAAGAAATATTCTTCGCTCTCCCCACTCCATCTATCTATATATATATATATATATATATATATATATATATATATATATATATATATAGATATATAGATATATCTCCCTCCATCCCTCCTTCTTTGTCTCTCTATTTCACCCCCTAACATATACACAATCTCTCCATCTCTCCCTTGTCACTCCCTCTCTCTCTCACTCTTAAATTCTCTTTCTTTGTGTCTTTCTTCTTTCCTCCCTCTCTCCCCTTCCAAATCCATCTCTCTCTCCCTCTCTCTCTCTCTCTCTCCTCCTCTCTCTCATCCTTCCTATCTATCCCTTTCTCTTCCCCCATCACTCTTTCTCTCTCTCTTTCTTTGCCCTCCAAACCTATCACTTTCTCCCTCCCTCTCTCCTTCTCTCTCCCCTCCTCTCTCCCCCTCCATATTTGTGTCTCCCTCTCTTTCTTATTCTTCTCTCCCTATCTCACTTGTCTCCTTATCTCTATCTTCATTCCCCTTCTCCCCTCTAATTTAATTTATCTCATTTATTGCAAGCAATCAAATAGGATTATAAATCACCTTCTACACTGAAATCAATGCATCTAGTGCAATAAATCTTCTTCCCTCTCTCCCTCCTCCATCTATATCTATATCTCCCTCCATCTCTCCTTCTTTCTCTCTCTATCTCACCCCCCAAACACACATGATCTCTCTCTCCATATTTATCTATCTCTTCCTCTCTCTATCTCTCTCTTCACTCTCTTCACTTTCGGTCTATATCTCTATATCCCTTTGTCCCTCTTTTGTATTTATATATCACCCCAAAAACATACACACTCTTTCTTCATATATACCAATCTCTCCCTCCCTCTTTGTCTCCCTCACTCTCTCTCTTCCCCTTCTCTCCCTCTCTCCCCCCATCTATCTTTCTTCCCTCCTTCTCTCCTCTCTCCCTCTCTCTCCATGTTCATTATCACTCCCTCTCACTCTCCACGCCTTTCTCTTTATGTGTCTTTCACTTATGTTCCTCTCTCTACCTTCCTCTCTCCTCTCTCTCATGTCCTCGCTCTCTTCCTTCCTTTCTCTCCCTTTCTCTCCCACCTCTCTCTATATCTCCCCCTCAACTCTCTCTCTCTCTCTCTCTCTCTCTCCCTCTCCCTCTTTCGTCCAACTCTCTCACTATCTCCCTCCATCTCTCCTTCTCTCTCCTTGCATCGCCCCCTTCTCTCCATCTGACCTTCTTCGTCTCTCTCTCTCACTCACAAGAATAAACATTCTCTCTCCATATTTTCATTGGCACTCCCTCTCTCTCTATGTCTGTCTTCTTGCCTCCCTTTCTCTACTTCCAACTCCATCACTTTCCCTCCCTCTCTCCTTTCTCTCACTCCCTCTATCTCTTGCAAGCAATCAAAGCGTATTAGAAATCACCATGTATGTTAAAATCTATTCATCTAGTGTAAGAAATATTCTTCCCTCTCCCCCCTCCATATCTATATATATATATATATATATATATATCTCCCTCCATCCCTCCTTCTTTGTCTCTCTATCTCACCACCTAACATACACACAATCTCTCCATCTCTCCCTTGTCACTCCCTCTCTCTCTCACTCTTAAATTCTCTTTCTCCGTGTCTTTCTTCTTTCCTCCCTATCTCCCCTTCCAAATCCATCTCCCTCTCTCTCCTCCTCTCTCTCTCTCTCTCTCCTCCTCTCTCTCATCCTTCCTATCTATCCCTTTCTCTTCCCCCATCCCTCTTTCTCTCTCTCTTTCTTTGCCCTCCAACCCTATCACTTTCTCCCTCCCTCTCTCCTTCTCTCTCCCCTCCTCTCTCCCCCTCCATATTTGTGTCTCCCTCTCTCTCTTATTCTTCTCTCCCTATCTCACTCGTCTCCTTATCTCTCTCTTCATTCCCACTCTCCCCTCTAATTTAATTTATCTCATTTATTGCAAGCAATCAAATAGGATTAGAAATCACCTTCTATACTGAAATCAATGCATCTAGTGCAATAAATCTTCTTCCCTCTCTCCCTCCTCCATCTATATCTATATCTCCCTCCATCTCTCCTTCTTTCTCTCTCTACCTCACCCCCCCAAACACACATGATATCTCTCTCCATATTTATCTATCTCTTCACTCTCTTTACTTTTGTTCTATATCTCTATATCCCTTTGTCCCTCTTTTGTATTTATATATCACCCCCAAAACATACACACTCTTTCTTCATATATACCAATCTCTCTCTCACTCTCTCTCTTCCCCTTCTCTCCCTATCTCCCCCCATCCATCTTTCATCCCTCCTTCCTCATCTCTCCCTCTCTCTCCATGTTCGTTATCACTCCCTCTCACTCTCCCCGCCTTTCTCTTTATGTATCTTTCACTTATGTTCCTCTCTACCTTCCTCTCTCCTCTCTCTCATGTCCTCGCTCTCTTCCTTCCTTTCTCTCCCTTTTTCTCCCACCTCTCTCTATATCTCCCCCTCAACTCTCTCTCTCTCTCTCTCTCTCTCTCCCTCTTCCCTCCATCTCTCCTTCTCTCTCCTTGTGTCCCCCCTTCTCTCCATCTCACCTTCTTCGTCTCTCTCTCTCACTCCCAAGAATAAACATTCTCTCTCCATCTTTTCATTGGCACTCCCTCTCTCTCTCCACATTTCTCTCTCTATGTCTTTCTTCTTGCCTCCCTTTCTCCACTTCCAGCTCCATCTCTTTCCCTCCCTCTCTCCTTTCTCTCACTCCCTCTATCTCTTGCAAGCAATCAAATCGTATTAGAAATCACCATGTATGTTAAAATATATTCATCTAGTGTAAGAAATATTCTTCCCTCTCCCCCCTCCATATATATATATCTATATATATATATATATATATATATATATATATATATATATATATATATATATATCCCTCCATCCCTCCTTCTTTGTCTCTCTATCTCACCCCATAACATACACACAATCTCTCCATCTCTCCCTTGTCACTCCCTCTCTCTCTCACTCTTAAATTCTCTTCCTCTGTGTCTTTCTTCTTTCCTCCCTCTCTCCCCTTCCAAATCCATCTCTCTCTCCATCTCCCTCCTCCTCTCTCTCTCTCTCTCCCCTCCTCTCTCTCATCCTTCCTATCTATCACTTTCTCTTCCCCCATCACTCTCTCTCTCTCTCTTTCTTTGCCCTCCAACCCTATCACTTTCTCCCTCCCTCTCTCCTTCTCTCTCCCCTCCTCTCTCCCCCTCCATATTTGTGTCTCCCTCTCTCTCTTATTCTTCTCTCCCTATCTCACTCATCTCCTTATCTCTTTCTTCATTCACCCTCTCCCCTCTAATTTAATTTATCTCATTTATTGCAAGCAATCAAATAGGATTAGAAATCATCTTCTACACTAAAATCAATGCATCTAGTGCAATAAATCTTCTTCCCTCTCTCCCTCCTCCATCTATATCTATATCTCCCTCCATCTCTCCTTCTTTATCTCTCTATCTCACCGTCGCAAACACACATGATCTCTCTCTCCATATTTATCTATCTCTTCCTCTCTCTATCTCTCTCTTCACTCTCTTCACTTTCGGTCTATATCTCTATATCTCTTTGTCCCTCTTTTGTATTTATATATCACCCCCAAAACATACATACTCTTTCTTCATATATACCAATCTCTCCCTCCCTCTTTGTCTCCCTCTCTCCCCCCATCTATCTTTATTCCCTCCTTCTCTCCTCTCTCCCTCTCTCTCCATGTTCGTTATCACTCCCTCTCACACTTCCCGCCTTTCTCTTTATGTGTCTTTCACTTATGTTCCTCTCTATACCTTCCTCTCTCCTCTCTCTCATGTCCTCGCTCTCTTCCTTCCTTTCTCTCCCACCTCTCCCTATATCTCCCCCTCAACTCTCTCTCTCTCTCTCTCTCTCTCTCTCTCCCTCCCTCTTCCCTCCAACTCTCTCACTATCTCCCTCCATCTCTCATTCTCTCTCCTTGTGTCCCCCCCTTCTCTCCATCTCACCTTCTTCGTCTCTCTCTCTCACTCCCAAGAATAAACATTCTCTCTCCATCTTTTCATTGGCACTCCCTCTCTCTCTCCAAATTTCTCTCTCTATGTCTTTCTTCTTGCCTCCCTTTCTCTACTTCCAACTCCATCTCTTTCCCTCCCTCTCTCCTTTCTCTCACTCCTATCTCTTGCAAGCAATCAAAGCGTATTAGAAAACACCATGTATGTTAAAATCTATTCATCTAGTGTAAGAAATATTCTTCCCTCTCCCCCCTCCATATATATATATATATATATCTATATCTATATATATATATATATATATATCCCCCTCCATCCATCCTTCTTTGTCTCTCTATCTCACCCCCTAACAAACACACAATCTCTCCATCTCTCCCTTGTTACTCCCTCTCTCTCTCACTCTTAAATTCTCTTTCTCTGTGTCTTTCTTCTTTCCTCCCTCTCTCCCCTTCCAAATCCATCTCTCTCTCCCTCTCTCTCCTCCTCTCTCTCATCCTTCCTATCTATCCCTTTCTCTTCCCCCATCACTCTTTCTCTCTCTCTTTCTTTGCCCTCCAACCCTATCACTTTCTCCCTCCCTCTCTCTTTCTCTCTCCCCTCCTCTCTCCCCCTCCATATTTGTCTCTCTCTCTCTCTCTCTCTTATTCTTCTCTCCCTATCTCACTCGTCTCCTTATCTCTCTCTTCATTCCCCCTCTCCCCTGTAATTCAATTTAAATCATTTATTGCAAGCAATCAAATAGGATCAGAAATCACCTTCTACACTGACATCAATGCATCTAGTGGAATAAATCTTCTTCCCTCTCTCCCTCCTCCATCTATATCTATATCTCCCTCCATATCTCCTTCTTTCTGTCTCTATCTCACCCCGCAAAACACACATGATCTCTCTCTCTCCATATTTATTTATCTCTTCCTCTCTCTATCTCTCTCTTCACTCTCTTCACTTTCGGTCTATATCTCTATATCCATTTGTCTCTCTTTTGTATTTATATATCACCCCCAAAACATACACACTCTTTCTTCATATATACCAATCTCTCCCTCCCTCTGTCTCCCTCACTCTCTCTCTTCCCCTTCTCTCCCTCTGTCCCCCCATCTATCCTTCTTCCCTCCTTCTCTCCTCTCTCCCTCTCTCTCCATGTTCGTTATCACTCCCTCTCACTCTCCCCGCCTTTCTCTTTATGTGTCTTTCACTTATGTTCCTCTCTCTACCTTCCTCTCTCCTCTCTCTCATGTCCTCTCTCTCTTCCTTCCTTTCTCTCCCTTTCTCTCCCACCTCTCTCTATATCTCCCCTTCAACTCTCTCTCTCTCTCTCTCTCTCCCCCTCTTCCCTCCAACTCTCTGACTATCTCCCTCCATCTCTACTTCTCTCTCCTTGTGTCCCCCCTTCTCTCCATCTCACCTTCTTCGTCTCTCTCTCTCACTCCCAAGAATAAACATTCTCTCTCCATCTTTTCATTGGCACTCCCTCTCTCTCTCCACATTCCTATCTCTATGTCTTTCTTCTTGCCTCCCTTTCTCTACTTCCAACTCCATCTCTTTCCCTCCCTCTCTCCTTTCTCTCACTCCCTCTATCTCTTGCAAGCAATCAAATCGTATTAGAAATCACCATGTATGTTAAAATCTATTCATCTAGTGTAAGAAATATTCTTCCCTCTCCCACCTCCATATATATATATATATATATATATCTCCCTCAATCCCTCCTTCTTTGTCTCTCTATCTCACCGCCTAACATACACACAATCTCTCCATCTCTCCCCTGTCACTCCCTCTCTCTCTCTCTCCTCCTCTCTCTCATCCTTCCTATCTATCACTTTCTCTTCCCCCATCACTCTTTCTCTCTCTCTTTATTTGCCCTCCAACCCTATCACTTTCACCCTCCCTCTCTCCTTCTCTCTCCCCTCCTCTCTCCCCCTCCATATTTGTGTCTCCCTATCTCACTCGTCTCCTTATCTCTCTCTTCATTCCCCCTCTCCCCTCTAATTTAATTTAAATCATTTATTGCAAGCAATCAAATAGGATTAGAAATCACCTTCTACACTGACATCAATGCATCTAGTGCAATAAATCTTCTTCCCTCTCTCCCTCCTCCATCTATATCTATATCTCCCTCTATCTCTCCTTCTTTCTCTCTCTATCTCACCCCGCCAAACACACATGACCTCTCTCTCCATATTTATCTATCTCTTCCTCTCTCTATCTCTCTCTTCACTCTCTTCACTTTCGGTCTATATCTCTATATCCCTTTGTCCCTCTTTTGTATTTATATATCACCCCCAAAAAATACACACTCTTTCTTCATATATACCAATCTCTCCCTCCCTCTGTCTCCCTCACTCTCTCTCTTCCCCTTCTCTCCCTCTCTCCCCCCATCTATCTTTCTTCCCTCCTTCCCTCCTCTTTCCCTCTCTCTCCATGTTCATTATCACTCCCTCTCACTCTCCCCACCTTTCTCTTTATGTGTCTTTCACTTATGTTCCTCTCTCTACCTTCCTCTCTCCTCTCTCTCATGTCCTCACTCTCTTCATTCCTTTCTCTCCCTTTCTCTCCCACCTCTCTCTATATCTCCCCCTCAACTCTCTCTCTCTCTCTCTCTCTCTCTCTCTCTCTCTCTCTCACATTATCTCCCTCCATGTTGTTGGGAAAAGTATCTATTCAGAACGCCCCTATCCCACTCTAAGGTGTGACAGTGCCTTAGCAACAAACAAGGAAAACTACTTGTGTATTCTTCTTTATGAAATGTAAACGAAGAGGAGGGATAAACTAACATGTGTCTTGCGCTAGTTTGTTGATCCAATTGCTCTCCTCTTCAACAGCTTCCAACTCCCTGCTCCCTTACTGGCCCAGCTTCACCAAATTCCTGCAAGATCACAAGAGAGAGAAACTACACGAAGATATAGATTTACATTCATAAAAAGCTCAGGATCAGATTAAGCTAAACATGCAAATATAACAAAACATCACTGATACACAAGCATGTAGAAGAAACTCAAATAGTTTTATTAATGCAATAAGAATATCCAGGAGGAGATACAACCAAGTGAGTCCCGATCCAGCATCTACCTCCCAGCAAAGGAATCCCTTCCTCACCTCCAAAAAAGCATAAATCACCCAATGCACTAATCTCAATCTCAAACCAACAGCAATTCTCTGCAAAGTACAAAATTCCAGCCTCTGGATCTCTGGGATGAGGGATCCATATATAGATGTATGAAAAGAGGATGAGTCAGCTTATGTTTTGACTTGTGGATTCTCTCTGTCAGTTCTTGCTTCCACTTGGAGGCTGAGAGCCTCTTACTCATCACTGGTCGCATTCAGTGAGGCAAGTGTCATTGGAGAAGATTCTGGAAGCTTCCATTGTCTCTCCACCTCGTTGAATGACTCTGCCACTTGACATTTCCCGCTCAACGCACCTGGGTAGTGCATTCAAGTGCGTTGCAATGCACCTAGCCAGTGTATTTGGGTGCTTTGCAACGCAGGCAGCTAGTGGAGCTTCTGAATTGATCCTGATTTGACTAATTTTGAGCAGTTTCTGGTGGAGAACTTCTGGGAGAAGCTGTCATTGGTTGACCTTGTTCCTTTAGGAGCTGGAACAACATCTTTAGGGACTTAGGATCCCTTGGTTTATGGACATTTCATGCTTATAGCTGTAAGGCACAAAAATGTCTATAATAGTTGCCCCCTAAAGTATGAGGTCGTTTATCGGGTGAAATGCTTTATTAGGAGGATCCGAAGTTCTTTCAATGCTCGGAGGAGACCTGTAATAAGATACAATACAATACATTATTTTCATACTGTTTTCATGATCTAGCTGAGGCGCGCATTCCCATGCTCAGCTTTATAAATTCATTTTTATGTACACAGGACAGACAATCGTCTGATGGTAGACTGATGATTTTGATGAAGTCATCATCCTTTTGGTAGGATGATCATCTGTGCTGCAATGCTGTACATGTCAATGTCTTTATTTTTCCTGAATATATATCGCAGCCCGGATGGATGAAACTAGATCCGGGGTCTTCAATCTCGTCCGATCTTCACTCGAAGTACAAGTCGATCCATGTGAGAAATGTTTTGAAGTCGAACATGGAAAGACATCGATTGATTACCAGTCAATGATGTAAACTGTTAACAAGTGCGAGAGGAATCACCGATAAGGATGATGACCCTCAAGAAACTGCAGTACAATTCACGTGGTGTGAATAAAGGACTTGGCGTCGAACACCACGCAAAATATTTCGGTCAAAGGTCATTGATGTATACCTATCGCCGGAAGTGAGAAACTTGCCATTGAGGCATGCAAGCTTCAAAGTACTGAATGGGGTGTTCCTAGCTCAACTTCTCGGATAATGAGCTGATGTCGACAAGAAGCGATCCGTCAAAGGAGGGCCTTGATGAATCCCACATCAATGACACGGAACGAAGCAAATGATTTTGATGGAGGTGAAAACAATCTGATGATACATGGTTCAGGGTGGCGGTCACGAAAGAATGAAGTATAATGTATGGCAGTGGATGGTACATGGTTGACTTCTCTGGATGACTTCTCTTGAACATGTCGGCGACACTTATGTGATGGATCGGTAGCATTTACCCCAAATGTGGATGGTATGGCGAGACCATGGTGATGTAACCGGTGAATGAAACAACCCAACCCGACTCAGGCACGGAGTGGAAGTGTCATGTTGAAGAGCTACTTGCTACCAATAAAGATTCTTTGAGTTTCTTCCCAATTTTTCCCCAGTCATTGCTGACCAGTACCTCTTCATTTTTGTCAAGCTTGAGGAGGATAACATATGCTTGTTCTATAATTTGCCCTTCGGGGAAACCCATCGCTATGTTTTAACGAGCCTAGCGATAGTGAAACTCATTCTCGTCTAAAGACAAGTTTGTCGCTATTAATGTTTTTAACGAGCTTAACGACAAGGATAACTCGGTCCTTTTCATTTTTAGAGAGTCTGAAAAGGTACGTAAAGTTAACTCCAGAATTCCTTTTTCGTCATCTAATCCCTTAAGTCCGAAAAAAGTATAAAACAATACAGAAGGGATGAATTTTTGATAGTTTTAATGAGCCGAACAAAACAAGCACTCGATCTTTTTGTGCAATAATCCCTCAGGTCCAAAAAGATTAAAATCTAGAGGAGGGATAGCTCTTCCGGTCGCTTTAACGAGCTATAAGGCCAAAACTCGGCAATCTTTTCATATTTTACGAGTCAGGTGAAAAGAGCTTAAAGAAGTGATAAAATGAACGAGTGATAAAATGGGTAGCAGCTGATTCCAGGTAAGGGTTGGAATTTTCCAAGCACGACAGTGTCACAAGGATGGCTAGTGAAATCACTCTTCACAGCTATTCCTCAAAATGGGTAAACAATCAAATGGAGGTGAATGATAGGCCAATGGAAAAGTGGAGGTGACGGTGCAAACACGACCAAGGCTTTAATGGATGATAATGTTACATTCACAGTGGTTATTTACCAGAGGATAGTTCATTTTTTAACGAGCTTAAACGCGGATTGAAACACTTGCTCAGTCTTATGTTTATTTTTTAACGAGCATGAACTATGTGCTAAAACTGCTCGATAATCGAGTCATATGATAAGAACGTCTCATATAAAATGGCAACATTCAGATTTTTGCCCCACTTCCTTTCTTTATGCAAGTTAGGAAACGACTAATCCAAAAAACAGATAAATAATCGCTCTTTGCTTGCACTCCAAAAGGTTTGCATGCCCCCAGGTATAAAACAGAGTTTCAAGGTTACCTCTACTTCACTTCCGCCAAAACAATTGTTTTACCGAGAGAGGCCTACCTCTTACAGGTCACCCAAAGATTGTTCCATTAATCTTTCAAAAAAAACACTTCTTCGGCGATGTCTACCGAGATAAACAAAGGTGAGCGACGATGCCCGCCAACTCACATAACTTTGACAAAAGAATCTTATTCTACAATAACCCCTATCTCAATCACGGATGGGGTACATACTAGTCATATTCTCCCGCGGAAACCTACCCTATACCCGAAGTTTTCCTGCCGAAGCAGACCAGGACGCATGCCCCTTGGGTTACAGTCATATCCCTCCGAATTACTCGCGCTCATCGGGAGGACGGACCGTGGGTTGAGACATTTCTTGTGTGAAGAGACCATTTAGGGATGGTATATGACTATTTGCGATGCGTGATCCGGGAAATGAAAGCTAGTCCACGAGCTTGACCACTCTTCCTTCGTGCGGAAAACACATTACTCTAAAGAGTGAGGAGACGATGGCTCCCATGCAATAAATATAGTCTCGTCCAAGGAGTAGGTTATAATCCAAGGGTCCTTGAACGACCATTACGTTCATTTGAACGGTATTCCCTTTCAATGTTATGGGCACATTGGGGAGAATTCCTAAAGGTCGACTGGTTCCTTTATCAAAGCCTGTCAGATTTCGCATTTCAGGCAAAAGCGATGGCGAACCAAGCGCTTTCCAAGCAATAGAGGAAAGGATATTCACAGAAGCCCCCTCATCAATGATGGTAGCAGCCATGACCATTCTGTATATTTGAACGATAATTCGGAATGGTATGCTTGCTGGTAAACAGGGTCTGCCTAGCTGGTTCCAGTCGAAGGATACAACTAGGTTGCTTGGAGGTGGGACCGAGTAGACGGCCGGGTATGGCTCTAACGAACTTCCTTCCTGCGATAAAGGAATGGGTGGATTGCCCCCGTGTTCGTCGGAGTCTGTGTTGATGAAGAGAATTTGGACGGTGTCATCCTTATCCTCTTCAGTGACTGTATCATTCGAAGATAAAACCTCTGAAGGCAAGACCGGGTCAACTGCCGCCTCGACCTTTTGACTTTCGTCTGGTATGGATTCAATTGGTTTATCTTCAATGATAGATGCTTCAGCCGACCACTTGAGCGGGCCAGCTGGATTCTCAACTAGTGACGGACTTGGCAAGAGTTTTTTGTATCCAGGAGGAAGTCGCAACGGTGAAACCGGACGACCATCCAAAACTCTTTTAGCCTCGTCTAAGAAGGGACAATGGTGGAGGGCATGGTCGCCTTCGCACAATCTACAGGGAAATCTAGCTTTCCCTTTTTGTCCTGGGGCTTCACTTTCAGTAGTTGACGGTGTACTTTCAACATGATCTCCAGAGGTTGATGACACCGAATTGTGCAAACGAGGAGACCAGTCCCGTAGTATCCAGGGGATGCAAGGACAATCTCTGTGAAAGTGGTCTCCTCTACAAATGACACATGGCAATTTAGGCCTGGTCAGTGCTGTGTGTGGATTTTCATTAGACGACACTTGTTTTCCCTTATTTGCCTTTGGCTCCTTCTTCTTCTTCTCTTTCTTCTTCTTCTCCTTCTTCTCCTTAGGAACTTGGTTTTTAGCTTTACCAGTCTTGTCAAGCGAAGAGGAAGGAAGAGAGGAAGAATTAGAGGAAGTAGAAAGTTGGTGGGAAATTCTGGACTCGTCTAACTGCTGATTCGACTGCTCAGGAATAGTGGTGTTCTGAACGACATTGGTTGAGAAGAGCCAAACTGGCAAGCCAATTGTCGGTCTTGGAAGCGACAATGTGGCCATATGGGGCGCACCAACATCTCCCCAAGAGGAGAAGGGACTAGGATTTCCACCAAGGGGAATTCCTTGGTTGGTAGGCTCCATTTTCTCAACCTAAATATCAACGCAGGAAAAAGGGTATGAATATTCCGTTTAAAATAAATTTTAACACGCTTTGACACAACTTTGTTTTTTCAGTTTTAAAGAGTCGAGAAAAAACAAAAGATGACTCTAGTCTCCTTCGATTTTTAATGAGCCTGAAGTGACAAGTGCTCAGATGGACCTTTTCCGTTAAGGAGTCTGAAAAGGAACGAAAGGGACTGCTCTGGAGATCTAGGTAGAGGGTATGCCAAACCAATCGCAAAACCGCAAAATACTTTTTAAGGTACGGGCGGTCAATCTTCCCGAATGCTGTGTTCAGTGCATTGCGATCAGTAAGGCGGCCGACACGGCTTCCTATGGATAAAGGTTTTGTGCCTATAGGGGTCTCCCAATATATACTCGACGGTACGTGGGAGCACAATCCATACTGGCACTTATCGTCTCACAGTGGAGGAATCACCCAACCAATAGTGAGGACAATAGTTACCAGGCTTTACGACGCTGGAACACGTCTCTAGCCTAGACCTCTATGTTGTGCGTTAAGTTACAAAGCGTTGTTAAGTTCATTCAATTTATTTTAGCTTGATCTTTCTTAGAAGTTTGCCTTTTTGGATCACCACGAGATGTAGATGTAATTCCTAAATGCAGTCTAAAGATGATAAGCAAGCTTTTATCTCTTTTCAACAATGAAAATCCTAGCTACAAGGGGAAAAGAAAGACACAATCTTTTCTCAAAGAGCAAAGAGCACACTGTAAATGCACTTTTCCTAAATCAAGCCATACAAACTGTCAATATGCAAATGCACTTGTGCATGTATTTGTTTTTCACTTTCTTAATAATGTTGCCTAAAAAGAAAGTTGTTGTACAAATTTGAATTCGATTTCAAGTGAAAAACACAAACAAGCTTCTTTTCGAAATCAAAAGGGTAGAGACGATTACGACACTTTATGATTTTGAAGTAAACACTTGTTTCGACACTAGAAATTCAAAAATTCAAACCAAAAGGCAAAAGTAAAAGCGCAATCAACTATCAACAGCAAATAAACTTTCTCCTAAGATCAAAACGACACCTACGACAGATCTAGATCTAAGGGCGACAGTATGATCAGTTTACTTTTGCAATGGGAAACTGTAAATGACGTAACAAATACACAAAAACAAATACAGTTTCTTTTATACAACTGAGGCGGAATTAAGGCAAAGAAAAGGGGTTTTCAGATAGGTACACACACTGATAACAGGCTGCAAAAATCAGAGGCAAAACTGGAAAAAGTGAGCAAAGAACCTCAGCTAGGCAGGGCTAGGCTGATCAACGCACCTGCTACACAGAGAAACTGAATTGCAGCGCAGGTAGCCCTCTCGGGACCTGCCTTGAAATGCAGAGTCTCTTCACTGAGCCTGCGCTGAAGCAGACACGAGAATTTTCTCTGGGTTCTGGGTCACGGTTTGCAGTTTAATCTATGGTTTTTGGCCGGATAAAAGCTATCAGTAAGGTACAATCAGAGGGATGATTTAAAGGAGGACTAAGAGCTATCACAAAGGGCAATTAGAGCATTTTTGGATCAATTGTTCAGACCATAAACAAGCCCAGTGAATGGACTAGAGTAGCAGATCTCTACTTTGCATTTGTAAATGGCAAATGCAGTTCGATTCTCCACTCCTGAGTTTATGAGATGAACAAAAATAGACACACAAATAAACTAACTAGACACGGTCCCCAGTGGAGTCGTCATTTTATTGTTGGGAAAAGTATCTATTCAGAACGCCCCTATCCCACTCTAAGGTGTGACAGTACCTTAGCAACAAACAAGGAAAACTACTTGTGTATTCTCCTTTATGAAATGTAAACGAAGAGGAAGGATAAATTAACCTATGTCTTGCGCTAGTTTGTTGATTCAATCGCTCTCCTCTTCAACAGCTTCCAACTCCCTGCTCCCTTATTGGCCCAGCTTCACCAAATTCCTGCAAGATCACAAGAGAGAGAAACTACACGAAGATATAGATTTACATTCATAAAAAGCTCAGGATCAGATTAAGCTAAACATGCAAATATAACAAAACATCACTGATACACAAGCATGTAGAAGAAACTCAAATAGTTTTATTAATGCAATAAGAAGATCTAGGAGGAGATACAACCAAGTGAGTCCCAGCAAAGGAATCCCTTCCTCACCTCCAACAAAGCATAAATCGGCCATGCACTAATCTCAATCTCAAACCAACAACAATTCTCTGCAAAGTACAAAATTCTAGCCTCTGGATCTCTGGGATGAGGGATCCATATATAGATGTATGCAAAGAGGATGAGTCAGCTTATGTTTTGACTTATGGCTTCTCTCTGTCAGTTCTTGCTTCCACTTGGAGGCTGAGAGCCTCTTACTCATCACTGGTCGCATTCAGTGAGGCAAGTGTCATTGGAGAAGATTCTGGAAGCTTCCATTGTCTCTCCACCTCGTTGAATGACTCTGCCACTTGTCATTTCCCGCTCAACGCACCTGGGTAGTGCATTCAAGTGCGTTGCAACGCACCTAGCCAGTGTATTTGGGTGCTTTGCAACGCAGGCAGCTAGTGGAGCTTCTGAATTGATCCTGATTTGACTAGTTTTGAGCAGTTTCTGGTGGAGAACTTCTGGGAGAAGCTGTCATTGGTTGACCTTGTTCCTTTAGGAGCTGGAACAACATCTATAGGGACTTAGGATCCCTTGGTTTATGGACATTTCATGCTTATAGCTGTAAGGCACAAAAATGTCTATAACACTCCATCTCTCCTTCTCTCTCCTTGTGTCCCCCCTTCTCTCCATCTCACCTTCTTCGTCTCTCTCTCTCACTCCCAAGAATAAACATTCTCTCTCCATCTTTTCATTGGCACTCCCTCTCTCTCTCCACTTTTCTATCTCTATGTCTTTCTTCTTGCCTCCCTTTCTCTACTTCCAACTCCATCTCTTTCCCTCCCTCTCTCCTTTCTCTCACTCCCTCTATCTCTTGCAAGCAATCAAATCGTATTAGAAATCACCATGTATGTTAAAATCTATTCATCTAGTGTAAGAAATATTCTTCCCTCTCCCCCCTCCATATATATATATATCTCCCTCCATCCCTCCTTCTTTGTCTCTCTATCTCACCCCCTAACATACACACAATCTCTCCATCTCTCCCTTGTCACTCCCTCTCTCTCTCACTCTTAAATTCTCTTCCGATGTGTCTTTCTTCTTTCCTGCCTCTCTCCCCTTCCAAATCCATCTCTCTCTCCCTCTCTCTCCTCCTCTCTCTCTCTCTCTCTCCTCCTCTCTCTCATCATTCCTATCTATCCCTTTCTCTTCCCCCATCACTCTTTCTCTCTCTCTTTCTTTACCCTCCAACCCTATCACTTTCTCCCTCCCTCTCTCCTTCTCTCTCCCCTCCTCTCTCCCCCTCCATATTTGTGTCTCCCTCTCTCTCTTATTCTTCTCTCCCTATCTCACTCATCTCCTTATCTCTCTCTTCATTCCCCCTCTCCCCTCTAATTTAATTTATCTCATTTATTGCAAGCAATCAAATAGGATTAGAAATCATCTTCTACACTGAAATCAATGCATATAGTGCAATAAATCTTCTTCCCTCTCTCCCTCCTCCATATATATCTATATCTCCCTCCATCTCTCCTTCTTTCTCTCTCTATCTCACCCCCCCAAACACACATGATCTCTCTCTCCATATTTATCTATCTCTTCCTCTCTCTATCTCTCTCTTCACTCTCTTCACTTTCGGTCTATATCTCTATATCCCTTTGTCCCTCTTTTGTATTTATATATCACCCCCAAAACATACACACTCTTTCTTCATATATACCAATCTCTCCCTCCCTCTCTGTCTCCCTCACTCTCTCTCTTCCCCTTCTCTCCCTCTCTCCCCCCATCTATCTTTCTTCCCTCCTTCTCTCCTCTCTCCCTCTCTCCATGTTCGTTATCACTCCCTCTCACTCTCCCCGCCTTTCTCTTTATGTGTCTTTCACTTATGTTCCTATCTCTACCTTCCTCTCTCCTCTCTCTCATGTCCTCGCTCTCTTCCTTCCTTTCTCTCCCTTTCTCTCCCACCTCTCTCTATATCTCCCCCTCAACTCTCTCTCTCTCTCTCTCTCCCTCTTCCCTCCAACTCTCTCACTATCTCCCTCCATCTCTCCTTCTCTCTCCTTGTGTCCCCCCCTTCTCTCTATCTCACCTTCTTCGTCTCTCTCTCTCACTCCCAAGAATAAACATTATCTCTCCATCTTTTCATTGGCACTCCCTCTCTCACTCCACATTTCTCTCTCTATGTCTTTCTTCTTGCCTCCCTTTTTCTACTTCCAACTCCATCTCTTTCCCTCCCTCTCTCCTTTCTCTCACTCCCTCTATCTCTCCACCTCTACCACTCTACGTCTTTGTTCTTCCCTACTATATATATTTAGAGTTAATATATATCATTATAATATAAAAAAATAATATTATATTAAATTTAATATTGTATTACTTAAAAGTTATTAAGTTGAATAATATTAATATTAGATTGAATATTAATATTCATATGAATATTAATCTTCAAACATTAATATTACATTTAATAATGTTTTTAAGATGGCATGATAATAAAATTTATAATAAAACTACATGAAATGAATAATTTTATTGAAAATTAAAACTTGGACATGGAAATATTTGTGTATATAGAGATTTTAATATATCTGTAGAATATGATTTTCCTTTTTAAGATTTATTTTACAAATAATTAGTTAAAAATAATATTAAAAGGTTTTAGAGCTTAAGACTTTGGATTCTTGTTATTGAATCAAACTTTTTTACTTTGATTAAGAAATGGTAGTGGTTTTAGTAAAAAGTAAAGATGTTTTAAGTTTTACCTAATTTGGAATTTATTTTAGTGTAGTAAATTTTCTTGTTGAAAGTAAATTTATGATCCATTTAAATTTAGCTTATATGATAAAACAACTATTAAACACATGAGATAATTGTTTATATCTAAACACACGAAATAATTATATTGAGTAACATTAGCGAAAATTGCACTTTGAGCACAAAAATATTTACAGATAAGAACACTAGTTTGTAAAATGACCCTTTCGTAAACATATAAAATAAACTTCCCGCTCTGCTAGATTGCCAGTATCAAACAATACAAATATGACCAAAAGGTGTGAGACCAAGAATACAACTACCAGTTTTCTAAAATCCATGTTCACATTGGGCGTCAGACTTCCACACTTCCGAAGGCATCAGCAGTCTGAGAGATTTTGATGCGGCTGAATTAATTTCCAGCAGTTAAAATTTGATTCAAGCATTCTTAGTATAAAGGCTGGGTAGACGACGCCTTCTCAAAAGCGAATGTATAAATCACAGCACTAACTGTTTATTAGTCAAAAGTCTCAGAAAGTTTCAACGTCGATCCGCCGACATGGACAGAAGATCTGAGTACAAGCATGACAATGTTATTGAATATGGGTTTTTAATTTATACGATCGGTAACATTGGAAGAATGTTAAGCACTTGGACAGAAATGTCGTCATTGGCTTGTACTCACTGTACTCCATAACTATGATGCTTAATGGTGTAAATATGAATGGCATTTCTGTCTATTCGGTTAATAATGTTCGCCGTAATATCTCATTTGATTTAGCTATGAAAACTCACCAGGACTAGGTCACTGATTGGAGTCTAATTAACAGCCGTTTATAAATTGGCCGCAATATTAATTGAAAGAGCTATGTGTACTTTCGCTTTCTTTGCCGCCGAGTTCCTTATCCCATTTTAACGATGAATATAGAACTGTCTAGAAAGAAATTTTTCGAGGACAACTTGCTTTGCACCTTGAAGCTCTTGTTCTTCGTGTTGTGACTTCAGTGAGTAGCTCTTGCCAGTCTGCCTCGACATAGTTGGTTTTGTTGCTTCATTCAAAAACTCTGCGTTCCCTTCTGCTGATTTTATGATGGTATAACGCACCTCCAAAATATAACATTGCTGTAATGGCTGTTTAAAAAGCCAATTGTCCACGGATAAACCGCTCAAGCTCCCTAGATAAATCAATGGAAAATAAAAATAAAAATGAGGTGAAATCAAACAAAAATGAAATTCATTTAACCTGCTAACATGTCATTTAGCATTTACATGGTTAGAAATAGTAATTACTTATTCATGTGGAGTAGGCCATTGATTAAGTGGTTTAGTTGAGTTAAGTGATAGACTATTTTCAGTGTGTGGTTGCTAGTTGGAAAAAGATAAATACCTTTGGTCCATTGTAAGTATCATGCTTTGTGATCAATAGAAAACAATTTGTGTGTTTTATGTTGGTTAATTCATATTTTGTCTCCTCCACCTTTTCCACTGTTGGAGACACGATTTCCGTTACACCAACTCTTGGAGACACTGGAGACACGATTGTCGTTACACCAATTGTTGGAGACACCATTGCCGTTACACCAAAACCCTCAGGTGTTAGTAAACAGACACATCGCTAGTGTTAAGCACATGCAGTTACACCAATTGTTGGAGACACGATTGCCGTTACACCAAAACCCGCAAGTGTTACTAAACAGACACATCGCTAGTGTTAATCACATGCCACAGACACATCACTAGTGTTAAGCACATGCCACGAACACACGGGAGCGTTGGATCAACACCGCCATTAACAGGGAGCACAACAATCTCCCCCCTCAACGCAAGCTAGGTGTGTTTCGAGACCTTTGGGTCTGATACCACTTATTGGAGACACGATTGTCCTTACAGCAAAACCCACAGGTGATAGTAAACAAACACATCGCTAGTGTTAAGCACATGCCACGGAACACATGAGAGCTGGATCAACATCGCCATTAACGGGGAGCACAACACCAACGAATTGATAGCAGAGCGACGTTATAAAAAACTAAAGAAAACAGATCAGTAGTAATCCGTGAGAAAAAAAGAGATAATTTTTTCCACTTTAAAGTACTATTCAACGCGCTAAAACCCTCGTGGGCTTAGCACAGAGCGCGTGGGTTAGCATAGAACCGCGTTAGCGGTGAAAAGCTTACCGCGTTTTGCAAGCACGCTGCTTTCCTCCTAATACAGAGCCTTATGTTGAAGTTGTAATTTCATCTGCGCGTCATCAAAACCACCGGTATCTTCCCCGCACCACCATTCACAAAAGGTTGTTTCCGTAAGGAGGGCTCCGACACAATCAGCACGAGACACGCGTCCAGTGTACAACCATGAAACCGCTCATTCCCCGGCCATTAAAAGTCGTTTGAGTTGTGTGAGGTTGGTGTGCAAATTGCGTCCGATCAGGTCAACGCATATGGATTCACTCCAATCTATCAGAACGTTAATCTTTCTTTTACCGCTGGCTTTTAATTAATGCATTAAATGCTTAGTCATAGTTTTAGGTAGAAACTTTTAATTTTATTGTTTTTTAAACTTACGGAGGTATGGGTAAGAAAAGCACGTAAGTTTTTTTTTTATTTTGGTTGCATATGTATCGTATATGAAATATGTTTTTTTTTGGTGTTGACCATTGTAATATGTGAGCTCGGGGCAGCAAAAGAGAACAGAGAGGAGTGCACAGCAGTGCATAAGTTATGAATTGAACAGCCTGTGAAGCAAGGAGGAGATGAACGCACAACAGTGCGAAATATAAAAACCTGAGTTTTGTTGGTTGCTTAAAAAAAAGGGAAGAACGAATGAAGATTTGTATGGTGTGAGCAAATAATTTTTTTGTGAATGTAATGAAAAATTTTACTGCATATGTAAAATTATTTTTACGGCAGTATATGTAAAATGCTTTTTACAGCAGTAAAATGTGAATGAAGATTTTACACAGCAGTGTAAAAATCATTTTGTAAAAGAGAGACAGAGTATTTTGTTTTGGTGAAAGTTTTTTTTGGTAAATCCCTCTGAGTGAAAGAGGAAGAAAATTGTATCAAGCCTTTTATGAATTAATACAAGTTTATTATGGGTGTGAAAAATCTATGTTCTCAGAAATTTTATTAGCTTCCTTGTGTTAAAGATCCTGTGGAGAGAGAAACAGAGCATTGCCTCTGTGTTGAGTTTTATTTGTGTGTTTTTGGGATTTTACCAGAAAAATCCCCAACAGTGGTATCAGAGCAGGCTTAGGCTCTTTGAAGGTGTTCAAGAAGCTGAAGGGAGGAGTCTTTTGTTGCAGCAGTAAATCTTCTCCAGCAAAGTGAAGTCTCAGGCAAAAGATTTAGGTATTCCTCAAAGTTTTCTTTTTGTTACTATGAAGCAGTCAGTGTTTTAAGATACACAGTCAAGAAATTGAAGCATAGTTGAGGATGCAAGGAATGGCTAGCACCAAAACTAGTATGGGTATGTTTAACACCCAGCTCCCACAGTTTAATGGGAATAACTATGACTACTCGTCAATAACCATGAGAGCTTTATTTATCTCTCAAGATTTATGGGAATTAGTTGAATCTGGGTTTGCAGAACCAGCAGATGAAAATCAATTTAACAACTTAACTCAGGCAGAGAGAGATCTGCTAAAGAGCAATAGGAAGAAGGATGCAAAAGCCATTGTATTGTTGTATCAAGCAGTGGACCAGAGTGTATTTCCAAGGATAGCAGCAGCTAAGACATCCAATGAAGCATGGAAAACTCTCAAGATAGCCTATCAAGGCATGGAGAGAGTGAACACAGCAAAACTACAATTGCTGAGGAAGGATTTTGAGAATCTGAACATGAAGGAGTCAGACAACATTGACTCACTCTTCACACATGTGATTGGTCTGATCACACAAATGAGGACTCATGGAGAAACCATTGAAGAAAGGAGGATTGTGGAGAAAATATTGAAGGTATTACCCTCAAAGTTTGATGCGATTGTCACCACCATTGAAGAGACAAAGGATCTCTCAAACTTTTCAGTTGATGAGCTACATGCATCACTGATAACACATGAGCAGAGGTTGAGTAGGAATGAAAACTCATCTCTAGAGCAAGCCTTCAAGACCCCGATGTCTTTTGGAAGAGGAAGAGGTCAAGGCAGAGGAAACAAGAGAGGAAGAGGCAGAAGCCAGAACAGAGGTGGAAGGAACAGTCCAGCAATCCAAATCAGAACCAAGGCCAAGGCAGCAGCCAACAAAGAGGACAACATCATGCTCAAGGACAAAGGTATGAAAAATCCAATGTCCAATGCTATTATTGTAAAAAATTTGGGCATTATTCCAGTGAATGTAGGAAGAAGCAACATGATATGAGTAATAGACAAAATGCAAATGTCACTAGAGAAAACATCAGCCATGATAATGTGTTGTTAGCTTGTAACATGGCTGAAATAAACAGTGAGTACATATGGTTTTTAGACTCAGGTTGCAGCAACCTTATGACAGGAAACATATCCCTCTTTTCTGCCCTAGATAAAAATATGAAATCAGAAGTCACACTAGGAACTAATAGAAAAAATTCTGTTATGGGAAAAGGAGAGGTAAAAATATTTACAAAGCAAGGAGAAAGGAAAACCATAGCAGATGTCTACTATGTCCCTGGAATGAGATGTAACCTCTTGAGTATTGGACAACTTGTTCAAAAGGGTTATAATGTTTTCTTTGTGAATGATGTGTGCACCATCATGGATATAGCACCCAGCAAACGATGCATTGCTGAAGTGAAGATGACAAGGAACAGGATGTTCCCTCTTAGAATAAGGGCAGATTTGAAAAACAAAGGAGAAATTGCAGCAGTCACCCAAGAGGCTTTCCAAAGCGTGCCAAAGGATGAAAATTGGTTGTGGCACTTGAGATTTGGACATCTCAATTTTGGAGGTCTAAACTTGTTAAGCAGAAAAGGAATGGTAAGAGGATTACCATTGATAGAGAAACCAGACAGCCTTTGTGAAGGTTGCATTTTGGGGAAACAACATAGAGAAAGTTTTCCATCAGGTAAAAGCATAAGGGCAAAGGCACCCTTAGAGATTGTCCACTCAGATTTATGTGGACCGATGCAAACTCCATCACTTGCAGGCAGCCTATATTTTCTAACATTCATTGATGATTTTACCAGAAAGACATGGGTTTATTTCCTTAAGAACAAAAGTGAAGTGTTTGAAAAATTCCGGAATTTCAAGGCACTTGTGGAAAACCAAAGCGGGCTGCATATCAAAGTTTTGAGAACTGACAGAGGAGGTGAGTACATCTCCAAAGAATTCCTAAGGTTTTGTAGAGAAAATGGAATTCACAAACAGTTTACAGCTAGGTACACCCCACAACAAAATGGAGTTGCTGAAAGGAAGAACAGGACCATCATGGATATGGCGAGGAGCATGCTGAAGGCACAGCATTTGCCAAATGATTATTGGGCTGAAGCTGTAAATTGTGTAGTGTATATTTTGAACAGGTGTCCTACAAAAGCAATGTTGAACAAAGTGCCGGAAGAAGCATGGAGTGGGAGAAAGCAAGGTGTCACCCACTTGAAAGTTTTTGGATGTGTGGCCTATGCACAAATTCCGGATCAGCTAAGGAGGAAGTTGGACAGCAAAGGGGAGAAATGTATTTTCATTGGATACAATGAGGAATCCAAAGCCTACAGGTTGTATATCCCATCCACCAAGAAGTTTTTTGTCAGCAGAGATGTTTAGTTCATTGAGGAGGAAGCTTGGGATGGAAGCATAGAGAAAATAGTGAATGTAAAAAACTGTTTGTCTCATGATGAAGATGATGAGGAGGTGGCTGAAATGCATCCCCAAACAGCAGCGCCAATACAAGGACAGCAAGGGACACCATTGAGGATAAATGAAAGTGCTTCTCCAAGCACACCACAAGGAGGAAATTCGAGTGCATCTTCAAGCACTTGCACACCAAATGAAAGAGGTAAGAAGTTTAGAAATATAAGTGACATTTATGATGAAGGAATGAATTCCTTGTTTGCCTTGTATTGTCATGTTGATGATCCTATTCATTTCGAGGATGCAATTAAAGATAGGAAATGGATAGAAGCTATGGATGAGGAGATGAATGCCATAGAGAGAAACAAAACATGGGATTTGGTAGAGCTACCAAAAGGTAAAGAGGTCATAGGAGTTAAATGGGTCTACAAGACCAAGTGCAATGCTGAAGGCAAGATAGAAAGGCACAAGGCAAGGCTAGTTGTCAAGGGATACAAGCAGCAGTATGGGAGAGACTATGAGGAGACTTTCGCACCGGTTGCAAGAATGGAAACCGTGAGAGCAGTGTTGTCCATAGCAGCACAAAACAATTGGAAAGTCTACCAAATGGACGTGAAGTCAGCATTCCTAAATGGAGTGTTGAAGGATGAGGTTTATGTTGAACAACCTCTAGGCTATGAGAAGAAAGGTGAAGAGCACAAAGTGTGAAAATTGAAGAAAGCTCTTTATAGGCTGAAGCAAGCGCCAAGAGCATGGTACAGTAGAATAGATTCCTATCTACTGGAGAATGGATTTGACAAATGTGAAGGAAAACCCACCGTCTACATCAAAGAAAAAGATGGTAAAATTTTAATTGTTGTCTTATATGTTGATGATGTTATTTTCACAGGTAATGATGATCAGCTCATTGAGAATTTTAAATCAGTCATGAAAGAGGAATTTGAAATGACTGACATGGGTTTCTTGAGATACTTCTTTGGCATAGAAGTAGATCAAAATGAAAAAGGAATTTTTATCTCACAAGCTAGATATGTAAATCAAGTGTTGGGCAGATTTAACATGCAAGAATGCAAAGCAGCGATCACTCCCACAGTAATGGGATTAAAACTCAGCAGAGAGGACAGCAACAAGGATTTTGATCCTAGTTTGTACAAGAGTATTGTTGGCAGCCTTATGTATTTAACAGCAACTAGGCCTGACATTATGTTTGCTGTTAGTTTAATTTCCAAATTCATGGAGAGGCCAAAGGAGGCACATTGATAGGCAGCAAAAAGAATTTTAAGGTATGTCGAAGGTACCAAAATGTTTGGAATTTTATATAATGTCTCAGAAAGTTCAGATTTAATTGGATAGACTGATAGTGATTGGGCTGGAAGTGTAGATGATCGGAAAAGCACTTCCGGTTATGTTTTTCATATGGGTTCAGGAGCCATTTCATGGGATTCTAAGAAGCAGTCCATTGTAGCATTATCTACAGCAGAGGCTGAATATGTGGCAGCTACAGCAGCAGCATGTCAAGCAGTTTGGATGAGAAGAATGTTGAGGAGCTTAGGCCAAGAGCAAGCAAAAGCGACAGTGATTTTTTGTGACAATAGCTCAGCTATTGCATTGTCAAAGAATTCAGTGTTTCATAAGAGAACGAAACACATTGATACAAGGTTTCACTACATCAGAGAATTGGTGAGCAATGGAGAAATTGTTCTAGAACATTGCAGGACTCAGGAACAGGTTGCAGACATTTTGACCAAGCCAGTGGACCAGAAAAGCTTTGAATTTTTGAGGAAGTGTTTGGGTATGACTGAATGCCCAGCAGCTGAAATTAAAGGGGAGTGTTGAAGTTGTAATTTCATCTGCGTGCCATCAAAACCACCGGTATCTTCCCCGCACCACCATTCGCAAAAGGTTGTTTCCGTAAGGAGGGCTCCGACACAATCAGTACGAGACACACGTCCAGTGTACAACCATGAAACCGCCCATTCCCCGGCCATTAAAAGTCATTTGAGTTGTGTGAGGTTGGTGTGCGAATTGCGTCCGATCAAGTCAACGCATATGGATTCACTCCAATCTGTCAGAACGTTAATCTTGCTTTTACCGCTGGCTTTTAATTAATGCATTTAATGCTTAGTCACAGTTTTAGGTAGAAACTTTTAATTTTATTGTTTTTTAAACTTACAGAGGTATGGGTAAGAAAAGCACGTAAGTTTTTTTTTATTTTGGTTGCATATGTATCGTATATGAAATATGTTTTTTTTTGGTGTTGACCATTGTAATATGTGAGCCCGGGGCAGCAAAAGAGAACAGAGAGGAGTGCACAGCAGTGCATAAGTTATGAATTGAACAACGTGTGAAGCAAGGAGGAGATGAACGCACAGCAGTGCGAAATATAAAAACCTGAGTTTTGTTGGTTGCTCAAAAAAAAGGGAAGAACGAATGAAGATTTGTATGGTGTGAGCAAAGAATTTTTTTGTGAATGTAATGAAAAATTTTACTGCATATGTAAAATTATTTTTACAGCAGTATATGTAAAATGCTTTTTACAGCAGTAAAATGTGAATGAAGATTTTACACAGCAGTGTAAAAATCATTTTGTAAAAGAGAGACAGAGTATTTTGTTTTGGTGAAAGTTTTTTTTGGTAAATCCCTCTGAGTGAAAGAGGAAGAAAATTGTATTAGGCCTTTTATGAATTAATACAAGTTTATTATGGGTGTGAAAAATCTATGTTCTCAGAAATTTTATTAGCTTCCTTGTGTTAAAGATCCTGTGGAGAGAGAAACAGAGCATTGCCTCTGTGTTGAGTTTTATTTGTGTGTTTTTGGGATTTTACCAGAAAAACCCCAACACCTTAGAGGACTAACACGGTCTTTCTATCGTGGATAGCGTTGGCACGGAACGCTCATGTGACAACGCCAGGTTAATAGAGCGAAGAGGATTTTTCGATAAAACAATAAGTCAAGATTCATTGGTTTAAATGGTGAGATGGTTTTTGAAATCATAAAGTTATTTTTGCGTTGATAAAGCTTTAGAAGGCTCGGGATTATTTGAATTTAAACGCATATTAAAAGGCTTTCTTTTTTAAGGTTTTGGAAACTTTTTGAAAGGTTTGATTTTATATTTATAAAAGGGATTTCAAAATAAAATGTTTTGCTAGTATATATTAAAGTTTTTCAAAAAGGGTTTTTTTAAAAAGGTTTTAGAAAACGATTTTTTAAAGTTTTTTAATAAAAAAAAAGGTTAAGTTTGGGAGAGAAATATTTACATGGTTTTTGGCAAGAAAATTTGGGGCTTTGTAAAGCCCGTTAGTTTACAAAAATATTTTGGTGTTTTAAACATGATAGTTTTTTTTGGTGAAGATTGTGTTTTACGGGGAGCATATTGAGAATTATATATATATATTTTTTTTCCCGGGCGATATGGAAGATAGCCTCATGCAATTAGTAAAACAACTATAAGAAAAAGAATCACATCAGTCATGGGTGGCAAAGTGTGACTAAAGAAGAATAAGAAAAGGAATAAAAAAGAAGAGGGAGATATCATTACCATGGTTAGAGAAGTTCACGTAGTAGCTGAGGAATTGAGAAGTCTAAAAGAAGACAAAGAAGAAATCGAGGGTGATTGGTGTAGCTTTGATCTGCTACCACTTCCTATGTTTACATGTAAATATTTTGATCATTGGGTTATAAAGATGTTAACTTTTCTTAGAGCTAAAGAGTTAATTGAGTATGGGTCTAATAACCCATATGCTGAAGTATGCGATGCTTTAGCATTGAATTTTATAAAACAAGCATTGGATGAGCAGTGTTTGCGTAAAGTATCAAAAGCTACAACTTCCAAGGAAGCATGGAAGATCTTAAAAGAAGAATTTGGTGCAAGAGAGAGTGACATGCAGCAGCAAGATGTGTCACAATTTGTTGGGTCAACTGCAGATCTAAAAGTATATGAGCAAGACTCTGAGAAAAAAATAGAGCTTGGAAAATTCTACTGAAAAGTGGATGATGGTTGTGAAAATCATAAATTGAAACCCACTATGCAAGCATGCATATGGATGAAGAAGATGCAACAAAGATCGCAGAGAGAGAAGCAACAACCTCTGTGTGTGAAACAGAGAAAGAGCATATAAATGCTCAAAGAATTCATTCTAATGTGGATGATATAGATGGTGAATCCCACTGTGATGAAACACATGTGGATGATAACTGCAAAGTTATATATGAATTGGTGAATCCAGCCGCAACTGATGGATTTGGTGAAGTTGAAATTGATAATGAGCACATGCATGCTCAGATATCCCACCATAGTGTGGATAAACATTATATTGATGATATGTGTGGTTTCTTTTTTGAAACATGGATTAATTGTGGCAATATGGTAAGCGCAATGTTTCATGAAACATTGAAGGTTGAAGCCGCCATTGTAGCAGCAATATATGAAGCAGTTGGAACTGCTCATGCAACAATATGTCATCTAGCAACAACTAATGATCAAGAACAAGATAAAGTGATTGAAGAGTTTTTGATGAGAATATCCACTAACAACATAACAGTGAAAGACAACCTCCGTGCAGTTGAAAAGAAGGCAGATGTAGAACATGAAGTTATCACTGAAATGAGTCATATTAAAGATGTTTTTAACATTATTTTTTAATATGCAGGTGTTCCGAATAGCATGGGAAAAAAATTGAAAACAAGGTTGTTAATAAGTTTGATGCAAATTTGAAGCTCATTGAAGAAAGGATTCAAAAACCAATAGAACAAATTGATGCGAGTCTTAAAGTAGCAGCTGGAATAAAAGAATTGAATGAAATGGTGAATATTGATTTTGAGTTTGCAGATTACAGGGAAAAGTTAGCAATCCCTGATGATGAAAGTGAAAAGAATGAAATGGATGTTTTTGAAGACAAAGATGAATGCATTGGAACCATTTTTCAACAATGGAGTCAAGAAGAGATAAAATTATGCTATCAAGAAATATGGCAGAATGAAAGTGAGGAATATGAAGCGCAAGAAGCAGGGAAAATAAAACAGTTTGAAGATGCAATGTTATGGCCGCAGTCTATGGTTGAACGAATATTTGAAGAGTCCAGTGTAGAAGACATGATCCAATTGTTTTTCAGAACAAGTTCAAAACAAGTCAAAGAAAAATTGCAGCAACAACAAGTGAATAAAGCCTACAACAAGAAAGTTCAATAGAGAATGAAGCAATTTCGAGGATATAGAATTTGGAAGCACAGAAAAAGAAAATGCAAAATTGTAAAATTCTTGAGTCATAGTAAGCCTAGCTTAGACATAGACCGATAGGCATGTTTGAGTGATAATTGAGTCAGGTTTGAGTTATGTTTAGTCATATGGTCGTAATTAAGGGGGAGTGTTAGAAATAGTAATTACTCCCGCATGTGGAGTTGACTTAGTTAACTGATTGATTGAATGGTCGAGTGTTTTAACGGTGAGTCAAGTCGAGTTAAGTGATAGACGACTTTTAGTGTGTGGTTGCATGTCAAGCCAAGTAGCTAGCTGGAAAAAGATAAATACCCTTCACCAGGTTCATTGTAAGTATCATGCTTTGTGATCAATAAAAGAGTAAGAGCTTGATGTGTTAATTTATTTGTTTTGTCTCCTTTGTCTTTCAAGCATACATAACGTCATCTAAAAAAAGATGGCGTTTAGATAACATATTTGAATTGCAGAAAGGATAGAGAATCTGTAAAAATCTATCGTTAGATAAGTCTTCCCATTAATCTCTCCTCTATTCTCAAAATCTACGATCCAATTAAACTCAATTCAACTGACATAACTGGATCATCTAAACATGTGCTCTAAACGCTCAATACCTTTAAACCTGCCCTCTAAACCCGGAATATCTTATAGATTTCGTGTTTCCCGTTACACGTTGATAGCCTTTTAGATGACACGTTGCCAGTTAACCTTTTTCGTTATCGGTGCGTATGGGCCAATATATTCACCTCGATAGTTCTCGCTATCGGTGTGTATGTGCCAATATATCACCTAAACTCTTGATTCTTTTTAGATGCCAACGCCGATAGTTTTAGTTATGGGCCTGTATGCCAACCTGTCACCTAAACCCTCTATCCTTTAATGTAGGGTTTAAGCAAGTTATAACAAATAACTCATCGTTATGAATTTCAATCTGAATTTGATGCCACCTACATGTTGCTTTTAATTTTGGATTATATGCAAGTACTACATATATGTGTTTGCTCCTGTTTTAGGTATTGGCATGTAACTGGTACTTAAACGCGCTCTATCCTGTCATGTTGGTTGTTGAAGCAAGTTATAATAAATAACTCATTGTAATAAATTTCATTCTGAATTCGTGCCACTTAAATGTTATTTTTAATATTATATTAGCGTATTCATAATATTAAAATTAATAATAATAATATCAAAATTGCAATATTGAGAATAATATTATTAATAACATTATTTTAATAGTATAAATTGATAACATTAAAATAATAATAAAATATAATCTTATTAATTAGATTAATAAAATTATAAATATTAATGTTATTAAAAATATTTAAGTAATCATATTTACATTAATATTAAGAACGTAAGAATAATAATAATATTAAGAGAAACTTTACAAGTCAGTCAAGATGTTATTATCTAACATTACATTTAAAAATAATAATATATATTAATTTTCATAAAAAATTATATAAAAAATATATATTTCTTTTATAATTATTTTTTAATTAATATATATATGATATATTACATTTAAAAATAAAAATAAGTTACATTTAAAAACAAGTGTTGTTGGATGCAACAAGGTCTCTCCATATATATATATATATATATATGAAAAAACAAAACAAAAATTGTCAAATGAGATACCAAAAACATTAGAATATATTCAAGAACTTTAATTAATAAAATCTAATGAAATAATAAAATATGATAAGCTGCTAGATAACTCCTACATGATCATCTAAAGAACACTCTACAAAGTTGGATAATTAAAAAAGTCCTTATCTATTTTGATGAACATTTAAGTATATATAAGTGTGTCTATATATATATATATATATATATAAATGAAATTATTATAATATGCAATTGAGAAAAAACGAAATTTTTAAAATTAATTTAAAATATGTTTATAAATTTTTGATATACCAAATTTAAGAATTATCACAAGAAATTTCGGTGTAAATCACAATCAGAAAATCATTGCCGAGTCAACAAACCATTTTAATAATTTAAAGGAAGTTAGTTAATTCGGTGACCATACCTTTAAGATATACCTAAAATAAAAATAAAAATAATATAATCGGTGTTTAAGTTTTTTTTTTCTCGGCAATACTAACTACTATTATATTAATATGTACAGAAAAACTTTACATCCAAAGAAGCTGGCTGCCCAGGGCCAACTGTGGCACCATGGGTGGCATTATCAGACTTGTATTTTTGCCTCGCAGGGCAATATTTTCAGAAAGATCAAAATTCAAGACGCTGAGAGTTTCCAGAATAGCACCATAACGACCCACGCAGGGGCACTTACAAAAAGACATGTAACCCAAACAGACTGTAGAAATTGAAAGCATGACCTTAAACATACAAAAACCAGGCAACGATATAAAGCTTGTGCCCAACAGAAGACTCCGTCCCCACTGCGACGGTGGAGACCGCGTGCAGGACTTAGCAACAAGAAAAACACAGACCACCATGTAGAACAGAAAATTGAAATTGTCCATACCCTGGAACCCGAGCTGAGAGAAGGAGGCAAAAGCAAAAGAGCGCCGCGGAGAGCTATTCCCCTGGCTCTTCTTCCATAGCCATAGGATTTTGCGCAGGGTCTGGCTGCTCGGGAGCTCGAAGATGGGAGGGGGGATGAGAATGCTCTCTCCCAGAATTGCCCTCCTCAATTGCCGGCTCCCCCACTGGGAGCTTCCCTTTGCCGCTCGCTGAGCTTTCCGCTGCAATTGACGGCTCCCCCATTGGGAGCTTCCCCTTGCCGCTCGCTGTGCTATCCTCAGCCAGGACCAGTGACGACTCTTCTTCGTTCTCCTCTGGGATTTTGGTGAAAAGCACAGAGATGTGTGCATTAATTCCTGGATTATCCCCGGAGCTTCCCAGTGTGAAGATGACTGAGCCAAATGCTGGGAGCTTGGGCTCCCCTCCACTAGAGCTACCAACTTCCATAACTTGACAGGTCGGGATAGGGGTGGCACCCATTCTTCTATAACAGTAACAGCAGCAACAATGATGATGCACGTCCGCTGCTGGGGGACGAGAGGGTTCTCCACGCCCTGGGCCTCTACGACAAGGCATCCTTTCACGCACCATGATAACCACCAGCACCTTCTTTTGTTCCCGAGCAGAGGTGGTCCGGCAGTGGTTCCGAGCCCTCCCCACAGCTTGCGGTCCCCAATTCGGGATTGAACAATACTCAAATAAGCGCAGACACAGTCCAGGAAACGCAGGTATGAAGCGAACCTCGGCCCAACTCTCAACCACCAGCTCGCGGCATAGACACTCAACGCTCTGTGAATTCCTCTCAACGCGTTGAGCTCCCTTCTCCCTCCCATCCTCATACTTAAGCCGAATAACATTACCATTGAAATGACCTGCATTGAATGCCCGTTGCAGGTTTGCCATCCCCGCCAGCGGCTCCATTAAGGATGCCCTGAGGCCTCTCCGGTATTGAAGTTTCGGCGGCTTGAGGCATTAAAGGCCCAAGCTCTTTCACGTGGCAGCCCATGCCCGGCATGTGGCTCGCCATTGTTCATCTCGATGACACCCGCATCCGGGGATAATCGTTGTTTAAGTTAGTTAAAAGGTATCATTTAAAAATTAAAAATTATAAGTTAATTGTAACTTTAATGGGATTTAGTTGTATGGAAAAAAAATTAGATAATAGTTAGTTAGACTAAATAAATAGTGGAACGAGAAAAAAAATAATAAAGATTAAATTAAATAAATAAAATACAGATAAATAAAATAAATAAAATAAATAAATAAATAAATAAATAAAAATAATAAAATAATAATAATAATAATAGTAATAAATAGATAAATAAATAAAATAAAAAATAAATTAAATTAAAAAATAAATAAATAAATAAAAATAAAAATAATAAATAAATAATAATAATAATAATAATAATAATAATAAATAAACAAATAAAAATAAAACATAAATAATATAAAATAAAATGAATAGATAAAAACAATATATAAATAATTATATCAGAATAAAATAAAAATAATAAAATAAAATAAAATAAATAAATAAAAATAAAAAGAATAATGATAACACTACAAAAAAAAAAAAAATGGACATAAATTGAAAAGACGGAGAAGGACAGGAAAAAGACCATTAGAAGACTAGAGAGAAAAAAATGATAAAAATAATGAAAGGTCGAAAGGAATGAAAGGGGGGGGGGGCGGGCAGAAAAGAAGACTAGGAAGAAAGGGCAGGGATCCAACAGCTACTGATCTTCCAGCCGTCATCTCTATTGAGATTGTTAGGCCTTCTTTCAATCTCAATAGCTTCCCTGAATTTACGATGATGAAAATGAGCAACTTTGGCAATAACCTTGGCCTCCTCTATACACACCTGATGCTTGGTCTTTTCCGCATGCTCTGCTAACGCGGAAGACTTGGTTCTCCCATGTCTTAGGTTCGTTGCATGTTCGCTGATCCTCTGATGGATGGAGCGCCCTGTTTCCCTGATATAAGGGGTACCGCAAGAACAAGGGATCAAGTAGACACCCTTCATGTCCTTAGGGTCAACGGGATCTTTCACCGATCGGAGGGATTTACGAATGGTGTTGAGGGGCCTAAAGGTTGAGGGAATATCATACCTCCTAAGGATCCGAGCAATCTTGTCTGTGGTTCCCTGGACATAGGGAAGATGGACCCCTAGACGATGCTCCTTCAGCTCTTTTTTAATAGACGTATTTTTAGAGGTTTTAAGGAAAGCCTTCTGACCAAGGTGCCTACTATAGCCATTCTCAACAAAGACATTAAGGAGATGGGATTTCTCTTTATCAAAGCTCTCATGATCAGAAATCCTAAGGGCCCGAGTAGCGAGGGTGTTAAGAACACCCAACTTTTGAGCAGGGAAATGATGGGAATCGACATGAAGATACTGCTCAGTATGAGTTTTCTTTCGGAACACCGAGTGGGAGAGAGAGCCATCCTTATTCTTAGATAAAAGAATATCCAGGAAAGGGAGGCAACCATTAACCTCTTTTTCCATGGTGAACTTAATGGCAGAGGACTGACAGTTGAGGTGATTGAAGAAGAGATCCAGTTCCTTTTGGCCATGGGACCAGATGACATTAGTGTCATCTACAAACCTTTTCCATAGCTTGGGAAGGAGACGAGCCGAGGCTAAAGCTTTGGCTTCGAAATATTCCATAAAAAGATTCGCAACAATAGGGGAAAGGGGGGAGCCCATGGCAACACCGCAGGTCTGTTCAAAGAACTCACCCTCGAAACAAAAGAAAGTGGAAGTGAGACAAATCTCAACTAGATACGCGGTATCAAGATCTATTAGACGATAGATTGCTTCTAAGGCCTCCTTTATAGGGATGCAGGTATAAAGGGGGACCACATCAAAGCTAACGAGAATGTCTTCAGAATCCAGCTTAATGTCCTTAAGCTCTTTAATGAAGGATGCAGAGTCTTTCACAAAGGACTCCGTATAGCCAACCAGGGGTTTAAGCTTAAGGGCAAGGAACTTAGCAAGAAGGTAGGTCGGACCACCAATGGTGTTGACGATAGGCCTCAGAGGGACCCCTTCGGGTTGCCAAAATTTCACAAAGAAGGGGTCCCTCTGAGTCTTATCGTTAGCACCATTGGTGGTCCGACCTACCTTCTTGCTGAGTTCCTTGCCCTTAAGCTTAAACCCCTGGTTGGTTGTACGGAGTCCTTCGTGAAAGACTCTGCATCCTTCATTAAAGATCTTAAGGACATTAAGCTGGATTCTGAGGACATTCTTGTTAGCTTTGATGTGGTCTCCCTTTATACTTGCATCCCTATAAAGGAGGCCTTAGAAGTGATCTATCGTCTAACAGATCCTGATACCGCGTATCTAGTTGAGATCTGTCTCACTTCCACTTTCTTCTGTTTCGAGGGTGAGTTCTTTGAACAGACCTGCGGTGTTGCCATGGGCTCCCCCCTTTCCCCTATTTTTGCGAATCTTTTTATGGAAGATTTCGAAGCCAAAGCTTTAGCCTCGGCTCGTCACCTTCCCATGTTATGGAAAGGGTTTGTAGATGACACTAATTTCATCTGGTCCCATGGCCAAAAGGAACTTGATCTCTTATTCAATCACCTCAACTGTCAGTCCTCTTCCATTAAGTTCACCATGGAAAAAGAGGTTAATGGTTTCCTCCCTTTCCTGGATATTCTTTCATCTAAGAATAAGGATGGATCTCTCTCCCACTCGGTGTTCCGAAAGAAAAATCATACTGAGCAGTATCTTCATGCCGATTCCCATCATTTCCCTGCTCAAAAGTTGGGTGTTCTTAACACCCTCACTACTCGGGCCCTTAGGATTTCTGATCATGAGAGCTTTGATAAAGAGAAATCCCATCTCCTTAATGTCTTTGTTGAGAATGGCTATAGTAGGCGCCTTGGTCAGAAGGCTTTCCTTAAAGCCTCTAAAAATGCATCTATTAAAAAAGAGCTGAAGGAGCGCCGTCTAGGGGTCCATCTTCCCTATGTCCAGGGAACCACGGATAAGATTGCTCGGATCCTTAGGAGGTATGATATTCCCTCAACCTTTAGGCCCCTCAACACCATTCGTAAATCCCTCCAATCGGTGAAAGATCCCGTTCACCCTAAGGACATGAAGGGTGTCTATTTGATCCCTTGTTCTTGCGGGACCCCCTATATCGGGGAAACAGGGCGCTCCATCCATCAGAGGATCAACGAACATGCAACGGACCTAAGACATGGGAGAACCAAGTCTTCTGCGTTAGCAAAGCATACGAAAAAGGCCAAGCATCAGGTGTGTATAGAGGAGGCCAAAGTTATTGCCAAAGTTGCTCATTTTCATCATCGTAAATTCAGGGAAGCTATTGAGATTGAAAGAAGGCCTAACAATCTCAATAGAGATGATGGCTGGAAGATTAGTAGCTGTTGGATCCCTGCCCTTTCTTCCTAGTCCTTTTTTTCTTCCCCCCCCCTTTTTATTCCTTTCGACCTTTCATTATTTTTATCCTTTTTTGCTCTCTAGTCTTCTAATGATCTTTTTCCTATCCTTCTCCGTCTTTTCAATTTATGTCGATTTTTTTTTGTTGTGTTATCTTTATTCTTTTTATTTTTTATTTATTTATTTTATTTTATTTTATTATTTTTATTTTATTCTGATATAATTATTTATATATTGTTTTTATCTATTCATTTATTCATTTTATTTTATATTATTTATGTTTTATTTTTGTTTGTTTATTTATTCTTATTATTATTATTTATTTATTTATTTTTAATTTTTTTAAATTTAATCTTATTTATTTATATATTATTATTTATTTATTTATTTTTTAATTTAATTTAATTTTTATTTTATTTATTTATCTATTTATTACTATTACTATTATTATTTTATTATTTTATTATTTTTATTTATTTATTTTATTTATCTGTATTTTATTTATTTAATTTAATCTTTATTTTTTTTTCTCGTTCCACTATTTATTTAGTCTAACTAACTATTATCTAAATTTTTTTCCATATAACTAAATCCCATTAAAGTTACAATTAACTTATAATTTTTAATTTTTAAATGATACCTTTTAACTAACTTAAACATCGATTATATTATTTATATTTATATTTTAGGTATATCTTAAAGGTATGGTCACTAGATTAACTAACTTCCTTTAAATTATTAAAATGGTTTGTTGACTTTGATCCCTAAGTCAAAATTAGCAGTTGGTCAAGTTAGCCGTTGGAGGCTCTTCGCAGACTATTTAACATGCAAAGATGGATCTGTTTTCTTCAACTCGTCCTGACGATGAACCACGTTGGTTGGTTCCAAAGGCGTCGACAATGATTTTCTGATTGTGATTTACTCCGAAATTTCCTCTGATAATTGTTATGGATCACGGAAGCCTCAATTCAATCAAATTTAAGAACATAAATTAAAATCATAATTTCTATTTTATAAAAAAATTTAAAATAATAGTCAATTATTTTAATTTACAAATTTATTATTATTATTGTTATTAACAGATAAATACATCTTTAATTATGTTTATAAAATTGATTGAAAATCAAAATGATATGATAATTAAAAAAATTAACATATAAAATTTGTTTAAGATAAAACCAATAATCAACCAATATTTCAGTTTAAACCAAGAAATTTTTATTTAAGTAAGAAATAAAAACTTATTTAATTACTTAATTTTTTATTTAATTAAGAAATGAAGACTTATCTAATTGGGATGTTTATATCTTGAATGTTACATTATAAAAACAACAAACAGCAGATGATGCAATGTAAATATCTCGGATTGTTCTGAATAATGCAAATATCTATTTAATTGTGAAATTGTTCGATTCCTGAATTAATACTATTATTCCCAATTCGGGACCAGTGAGTCGACTTATCGCGGATTACTTACACTTTTTACGCGGTCTTCTCTTTTGGCGTTTGCTGTAAATCATTGGTCATCATATTCTCAACAGGCAGATGTCTTGTAGAGCATCTACGTAATTGATAGCGAACAAAATCAAAGAGGTCTTAAAGATCAAACGATGTTGAGGCTCATTAAATTCTATCGAGTTTATCTCTAGGGTTTGATCTCCAGAAACCATAATTGAGAAAACGAGATAATTAGAGTTATCACTAGGGAAGGAACGGCCCATCCTTTATCTCATAGTGCCGATTAATGCCCTTGGCCTACGATCCATGTGAAAGAAATAGCCTTCTAGTACATTAATGAAATAACACCTCTGTTATAATTGGGTTTAAAAATTGAACATTCAAAAAATCCAAAATATAATTATAATGTAAATAACACCTCTGTTATAATTGGGTTTAAAAATTGAAAATTCAAAAAATCCAAAATATAATTATCAAGTTATGTCTGTTAACTTCTGTCCATTTGTTTAATTAGATTATAAGATTTTGTGAAAATTGGTAATTCTAGCGGAAAAAAGTGAGTTTGTGAGTGATTTTCATGTGCAACATGGTATAGATGTCAATAATCCTAATAAAAAAATATAATTAAGTCAATAAAATGTTAATTTTTTTAATTAAAATAAAAGTACTTTAATTATTTATGAAGTTAAAAATTATAACCTGTCATGGTCGGTGATCAACATGCAAATCAATCGCTAGAATCTTGTTTGGTTAAGGAGTAATAATATTGATATTATAGCTATGTCATTCTGTTTATCTTCACTTGATGTGTGATAATTAAAAAACTATATAGCTACGAAAAAAATAGTCTAATATCTTTTTATTTCTCACACACCTATAGAGAGTTAGCTTTCTAATTCCATTAATATGGAGTTTACATGTATCATTTAAAAATACATATTAATAACAAAAGATTTTCAATACAAATAGAGATAGAATATGTAAAGCAAATGAAATTTAAAAAAAAATTGATGGTTGAAATATTTTATGCATGTTTTGTTCAAGGTGAATGAGATGTGTAATTCCTTCCATTCATAAGTATTTTTTTAATAAATTGACATCTAATATTTTAGAAAAATATTAATAACAAAAAAAATTATATAAATATCTATTTATTTATAGAAAGACAGACTATGTCTATATATAAAGAAAATGAAAAGAAAAAGGTAACTAAAGCATTTTATTTACGTGACGCTCAAGGTTAAGTCTATGTGTAATTATTTTCATGTCTAACATGGAGTTGAGACATGGCATATATATAAAATAATGATCATAGATCCATGTTAACCTAGAACCTATCAAGCATACAGAGTGATAAGATCTCTTGACGTGCAACTCTTTATCTCTTGAGGTGCAACTCTTTATTAAGGTTTTACACTTTAAAGAGTTTTTCAACTCAAGAAAGTTGTTCCGTCTTGGTGCTTGATAAAGGCGAGATTAACATGGATCTATCTGGGTAATAATAACAATTTTATTAATAAAATTTATGAAATAACATTAATGTTAGTAATAATATTAGTGTAACATAATTAATAACATAAGAAATGTTAAATGAACAATAATACACAAATTATACAATAATTACAATATTAATATCATTATATAATAATATTGTTGTATTTAGTAACTCATTTTATTAATCCCTCAAAGGCATGACTTTAGCAATCACTTTTTTTTGTTGGCCATCATTAGTTCAAGGTTTATTAATGCAACTTATAATGTTTAATTTTGAAAAATAAATATTTATTATTCAATATTATTGAGAAAAATGATTTTCAAACATTTGATTGGACCATAACTTGAAGGTCTTATTTGAAACTTTGTACAAGATAATGTCATATGAATAACTACCTCACATATGTTATGCCATAATTTATGAATATAGTTGCAACATTTACGCATTATTTTTAGACATTTTAGTCTATTTATCATTAAATTCTTACTACCATAATTTCAGTAAGAATTTACATAAAAATGGGTAGCAATAACATGTAAATAAATATATTTACTAGGAGTTACTTCTCACCATTATTTTTGTTTTTCTCAAAACTTATGTAGGAGTAAAACAATAAATATCTAGTGGTTACTACTCACTAAAATTTATGCAATTTCATGTTCATGAGTAAGAAATTAATTTATCCACTTCACATTTCAATTTAGGAATTACTTTTCACCATTATTTATGTTTTCCTCAAAACTTATGTAGAAGTAAAACTATAAATATCTAGTGGTTACTACTCACCAAAATTTATTCAATTCCATGTTTTGAGTAAGCAATTAAATTATCCACTTCACATTTCAATTTATTAGGTCCTAAGTAGGGAAAATGTTAAGGATGGAAGTTTATATTAAAGTTTAGAAACTTTGGGGAATCTTACTAGTGAATTATAGACAAATTGTAAAATGTTTGATGATATTTTTGTAAAAATATATAATTTAGGATTATATTATATTATTCTATATATTATCTTGACAATTTTAAGGTAAAATAAATTTCTACTATAGCAAATAATTTTTAGAAAAAATAGAAATTGACGAATCTATTTTTTGGAAAAGGTATAGAAAATTAGCCCACTTACGAATATTAGCCCCTAAATAAGATTCCATTTTTCCTATTAACCTCTAACATTGACGAATGTATATTATAATATTTTATACAATTCTTGCAATAATATAGTTTTTAACTTGAGTAGCTGAGGTTAAGCAACCTTATAACATTTGTTAGAGTATTATAATTTTATAAATTATTTTATTATTAATATTACTATAATTAATAATATTGATATTTACATCATAATAATAATATTATTATTATAATGAATGTTAAAATGTCCACAATCAAACAATCAAACACTACTACTATGGTAAATGTGTACTTCTAATCTACAAACATCAATGTAAATAATATAAAAATCATAATTTTAAAATTAATACTAATATCATTAATATTAATGATATTATTGTTAGTAACATAATTAATAATATTATCAATGTTAAGTTATTAACTATAATAAATTAATTATAGCATAAATACACAGTTAATATAATTAATGTATAATATTATTATATGTACAAACCATCTTAGTATAATATAATAATGTTATTAATAACACTTATGTAATAATATTAAGATTAATAAAAATAATAATACATCATATTTTGATACTACATGATGAATAAACATGATGTCACAAAGTGATGAATATTTCCCTACATGATTTTGTGATGAGCATATCCCCATGTCACCTTTTAACGTAAACCTTCACCCTTCATTGACACCACATTATGTTGTCATTCAATAGAATTTGACAACACTATGTGCTAAATGTATGTGATGGGCATTACCTAATGTCATATTGTGACAAATAAAATTCTCTTGCAATATATATATACAAAACCCCAACAACACAATTTGATGAACATAACCCAAAGTTGTAATGTGACCAACCTAATTTGACATTACAATATTGTAAACATATCTTAGAGTCTCAATGTGACAAACATAATCCACCATTAGAATGTGCTAAAAAAACCATATGACAACTTGGTCAACCATATACAACATGCTCAAACATTGTCAACCTTAGTCATAATGGTCAATAGTGTTCAACAACAAAACATTGTCTAATTAGGTTGGAACCATAAATGGTCATCGATATCCGCATATGTACAATCTAACACATATTATGGTGGTTATGTTCCGTGTTGTACCCACTCAACATAACACATGATTTTCTCTTAAATCTTGCTTGATTGATATATTGTTCCCTTTATTATTTGGGTGATTTTCAAAAATATAAAAATTAAGTGTAGATTACTTTAAATTCATCATTTTTCACACCCTAACGAAAAATATTCTTGGACCACCATCCTAGGCTTGTACCCTCCTAAAAGCAGGCTAATTTAAACACACATAATTCCCCCATCATGGGTCATACAAGAAAATTATATTTTATGTTAGAACCCCGAGGTATGCACCCAAATAACCCCCCTTTGTTGTTTTCATCTAAGACATATTTTTTTAGGGATCTTTAAATTCCCCACAACCCGATGTCAGAAAGCTAAGAAAAACTTCCTAAAGGGGGAAACACTTAGAATAATGATTATCATGGGCCTCCTATAGTCTCCCAACTTATGGAAGGGGCTCTAAATGTACGATTTATACCCAAAACATAATATTCTCTCACCCACATACGACATAGGTATTTTAGTGTCCATTTCTTAGAATATTTTACTGAAGGTGGCAAGTTTGGGAGCACTTGCACCAGTAGGCGATTTAGCATGGCTAATGGAGGAAATGATAGTTGCCTTGGGATGTACCACAATACCCTTCATTAAAACCCTTCTTTTATACCTTCACTAGTTTTCTTCTAGTGGACACATACCCCACTATTGAAAACTTTTAGAGCACCCAGTTATTGTTGAGTGGAGGGACATTATGTCTTTTAGGATTAAGTGTGAAAACACCTCATTAAAACTTGGGTTGTTTCATACATTAAACATCATTAAATTAATAAACCCTTAGTTTTTGCTTTGTTTTATGTTTCTATATATTGGTTTACATCCTTAACATCCTCTTTACATATATCCATTTCAGTGGACAACATAGGGGACAATTGTGTACATCAATTCTCTCATCATCTTCAAGGCCCCCCACCTTTGGTAGGAGCAGTGGCAGGTCTTATAGTTTTACCTACTCAACCTTCCCATTAGAGATAACCTACCAATCTGACCTTTTAAGCTCATATACCCTCGATGTCACTTTTCTACATACCACTTTATCTCAAAGTAGCACTACAACCCACACATGTCACACCACTATGGGAAACAAATCACCTAATATTCCATGCTTTTGCTTCATTGAACCTCCCAATTCTCTCGAAGTTGATGATTTATCTCATATCTCACAATGTGTCATGGTCCACCATGCCCAATAAACTAGCTCTAGATAGCCCTAACCTTAAAGGAAAACCTAGAGATGACATTTCTAACCATGTTATGACCTTTCATATATGGTGTTCTTTGAATAGTATCATTGAGGACCCAATTTGATTGAGGCTTTTTAAGTGAATGCTCAATGGTTCCTCGCCTAAGTGGTACATTGATTAGGAGGTTGGGTATCACACTCCTAAGTTGTTTCTAACACTTTTCCAACTTCATGTTTTTCATGATATGATATTGAAATTATTATCAAATTTTTAACAATCATCGTCCACCCACATCATGGACCACATTCACAAGTGGTGCAGACAACATAATATTTACAATTTCAAATTCCCCAAAGAACTTCTATTAGAATTATTACCAAAGTCACTTTTTTAAGTTATAAAAAAGAATGTTACAACCATCATGTCTTTAGATGAGAACACATTCATCTCAAAAATTCAAGATTTTGATCTAATTTACTCCCAATAAGGGTACCTTTATATGATCATCCTAAATGCTCCTTGACCCCAACCTTTAAATATAGAGAACATGAGGGCATCGATTGTTATACAAAACAATGTAGATTCCATGATCCAATATAAGCCTTAGCATGAGAATCAAATTCCCTACCAAAAAAACCCATATGGTCCACCTCCAATAATTCCTAATATGCCTGAGACACTACTTGTTCGCACAGCATAATGGCAAAATATTAACGCATTATAATTATTGAAAAACAATTATATTTTTTAAATTTTTATAAACTCAAAACTAATAGTCTTAAGTCAACATCATGCATAGGATTGAAAATAAAATTATTCTTCTAATGATCCTGACTTGCGTCTCAAATGAAATGTTCAATTTTGTTTTTTATGATCCTAAATTGATCTCCCAATTATAATGAATCATTTTTTATTAATAATCATCACAATGATGTCCACACTAGAAACATTTTATTTTTCATTTACACTATCACAATCAATTTTAAACAACGATTTCCCTTGATTTATTATCAAGGTTTTGATATTAGGTTATTCATATTGTTATCACCTAAAGATGTTAGGTCCCTATACTACTAGTGTAACCCCTTATTGTTATTAGTACAACCCCCTTATTATATTGTTGTGCCCATGTAGTCCCCATATTGTTATTATTGTTCCCCATAGAAGCCCACTATTATTATTATTGTTCTCTTACATTATTATTGTTATGTCGACTCTAATTATATTGTGACCCCTTAGACTCCTATATATAGAAAGGAGGTCTTGTCATTTGTATCAACGAAGAATTGTTCATTTGTGTAATGTAAAGGATGTTGCCCCCTCGAAGAGACTTATTTCTAAGGCACTTATCTATCTTTTCTATCTTTCTGTGAGCTAGTTTCATAACATTTAGTATCAGAGCTTTGGATTCTAGGGTTTCATTGCTCCAAAAAATTCATTGTGGCATTTTCGCTATAACGTTTTCGCTATGAAGTTTCAGAAGCTAGCAAAAACACCCATTTTATAAGATATCTGTCTAAACCTCGGGTCTAAATTTCTGATCTTGTCTTGCTATATTTTCAGAGATATGATATGAAGAAGTTGGGGGTTTTGTAAGCTCCAGAATTTCATCTCAAATAGGTCATCGTGGAATTTTCGCTATAATATTTTTTATACGAAGGTTCATACTCTGAAATTAAAACCCATTTGAGCAGAAATCTTCATGAATCTTGGGTCCAAATCTCAAATTTTTTCTCGCTATATTTTTGGAGATATAATATGAGGAAGTTAGGATTTTTTCAGACTCCTGAATTACATTCTAAACAAGTGACGTTGGGAAAATCGTCATAACTTCCTATCTAAGAAACAAATTAAAATTTCGTAAGAAGTTATAGAAAGAGGACAAACTATAGTTATCTGTGTATATTGTTCAGATCTGAAGGTCGAAACAGTGACATGTGGAAAGTTGTACAAGTTTGCTCTACTAAAACAGTATATAATCAGGTCATCTTAAGAGATTGGGGATAACTCTTTCTTGGAGAATCAAATTCTGATAAGGCTTGCAGGGTTAGAAAGAGGACTCAGAGGGCTATTGCAAGATGCAATTGTAAAACTTGGAGATCTGAAATTCCAGAGTTACAGTTGTTTCAAGATCAAGCTCCTAAAATTAAGAAAAGGTGATATGAGAAAGTTTGATGGCAAGGATCTGGTAAATTGGATACTACAGATGGAGCAATATTTTGATCTACATGAGGTTCAACTGTTGAAAAAGTTACATATTGCATCTTTATATACCAAATCAATTTTTATGGTGTAAAGGGCTTTGTTCTCGTAAAGCACTTGTCACTTTGTCAATTTTCATGGAAGAAATGGTAGCACATTATGAGGATACAAAGAGTAACACCTATTGAGATTTTTCTGTTTTAGAAGAAATAGGCAAAAATCCCAGTGTGTGACAACAATAGAAAATCTGTTGGTGGATTAGCTCAAGGTTGTTGGGAGAAAATTAATGCATCCTAAATTTGATGTGAGAGGCAGTTAGATTCTCCTTGCTATAAAATAGGTAGTCATACGGATAGCTGGGCGTAGTGTGAGAGTTTGATTTATGTAATCTCCTGTTTTGATTAATAAGAATTGTCGATGCCTATGTTTGGTGGACGTAGCCCAGATTGGTTGGGTGAACCACGTTAAAACACTGTGTTTCTTGTGCATGATTTATAGCTGTGTATATGCTTTTATGTTTGTTGTGCATCTGATCACCAACAATTGGTATTAGAGCATGTTGGAGGCATGGTGTAATATGAAAATGGAAGATGTCCATTTACCTGCGCGCTGAGGATTAAAACTGCGAGTGGTGGTCTGAGCTGTGGACCTTTGTTGCATGCGCGTGGGATTATATTTTACTGTTTTTTTTAAATTACGCTGGCTGTATGTTAATGACCACATGACATATATATATATTCTGCTGCGGAAGCATTAAACAGTGGAATACCTTGCGTGGAGATGTTATTGATTTCGCCGGATATAAATAGCGCAGCGAGTTATGTGTAAATTTAAAGAGCCATTTGTTTAAAGAGCGCATGATATAAATAATTTCAGGGCTGGTGACATTCTGGTTAATTGGCTGCTAGTGCGTGGTTGCTATTCAACTGCGTGGAGGTGCGAGTTGTTGAACCTGCATGCTGTGTATTGAGCCTGCGTGGAGGCCTGTACATTGGTGCGTGGTAAACACTGCTGCGTGGAGCGCTGGTCACCACGGATCATAGAGCTATTCGCCACACGAATTGTGGTCCCAGGAGTCAAATAAATGTGCGTGACTTGTTAGTTGTATGTTGCTGCGTATCGATTTGGTGCTGCCGCGTATACGTGTAATGTCAGAGCACGCCAAAAATTGTTGAGTGCGTTTTTGTTTTTATACGTTTTCTGCTTGGCACGGGTTATGTCAAAGTTGTCGCGCCAACCACCTGAATTAGCGCGGAAAAAAATTAATTAAGTGCGCCAATGCGCTAATGAGCCAATAGGTGCGCTTTTGAGTGGAATTCTCGCTCCATTTTGTCATCCCTTAGAGCGTTTTTTATTTGGCGCGGTTCTTGTGGGTATTAGCAAGCGCCATTTGTTTTTAAACTGAAACTTGAGATTTGTACTGCAAAAAAAAGGGGGTAAACTGAGACATAGGCACTTATTGTGATTCATTTGTTTTTTAAATTGACATTGGAGATTCTTTGATTTAGACGAGATGGCGAAAACTCAGAGTGCCCGATTTGAAATCGAGAAATTTAATGGCAAGAATAATTTCGAGATCTGGAAAGTAAAGATGCATGATCTGCTGGTACAATAGGGCGTGGCAAAGGTGTTGTTGGGCAGATCCAAACTGCCTTATCCCGTGACAGATGATGAGTGGAATGAATTGGATGGAAGAGCCTTGAGCGGAATTCGGTTGTGTTTGGCTGATGATGTTTTATTTAACATCGTGTCAGAGAAGACTGCAGCTGGCTTGTGGACGAAGTTGGAGAAGCTGTATATGACAAAATCCTTGACAAATCGGATTCTCCTGAAGCGGTAGCTATACAGTCTGTGAATGAAGGAAGGTACTTCCATTACTGACCATTTAAATGTTTTTAATACTTTAATGGTGCAATTAGAAAGCATAGAAGTAAAAATTGAAGACGAGGATAAAGCCATAACTTTATTGTGCTCGTTGCCTGAGTCGTGGGATCATTTTGTCACGTTTATAAGTCTTAGTTCATCCGAAACCATTGAATTTGATGATGTCGTCGGAGCTTTGTTGTCCGAGGAAACCAGGAAGCGGTCGAATGCTGACACCTCTACATCAGAGGCAATGATGGCTAGAGGTTGTTCTAGAGAAAGACACTCTGGTAAGCGCAGCGATTCGTGTTCAAAGTCCAAGGGGAAGAAGAGTAAAGCCAAGTACTGGTTCTGCGGCAAATCAGGGCATCTGAAGAAGGATTGCTGGAAGCGACAACAAACTTCTAAAGAAGCTTCATCGACAGAAAAGAAGGAAGCAAACACGACTGATACAGGTTCAACATATGGTTCAGGTATGAGCAACGAAGTCTTATAAGTTAATTTGTCAAATCATGATCAACATTGGTTGCTAGATTCCGGTGCATCAAACCACATGTGTATTCATAGAGACTGGTTTAAGACATATAGATCAGTGAATGATGGAGTTGTGTACATGGGTAATGATGTAACATCTAATATTGTGGGAATAGGGAGTATACAGCTGCAAATGTTTGATGGGACAACCAAAATGTTAACTGATGTAAGACATGTACCAGATTTAAGGAAAAATCTAATTTCACTGGGGGAACTTGATACAAATGGATATAAAACTGTCATTCAAGGTGGAGTAATGAAAATTTACAAAGGTATTTTACTGGTAATGAAAGCTAAGAAAGTAGGAAATCTATTTCAGTTAGAAGGAAGAACAGGGTCAGTTCATGTGTCTACGGTGTCTGAACAGGATAGTAGTTCCATTCGCCTCTGGCATCAGAGGTTGGGCCATATGAGCAAAAGAGGATTAAAGATTTTGGCTGATCGCAAGTTACTTCCTAATCTAAGATCTGGAAAGTTAGATTTCTGTAAACATTGTCTGTTTGGCAAACAAAGTAAACAAAAGTTTAAAACAGGCAAACATACTAGTAAAGGGATACTTGATTATATCCATTCAGATGTTTGGGGTCCAGCACCTACAACCTCGTATGGTGGCTCGTCGTATTTTGTGTCGTTTATTGATGAATTTTCTAGGAAAGTATGGGTCTACATGTTGAAAAGGAAGTCTAATGTGTTTTCTGTTTTCAAGCAGTTTAGAGCATTGGTAGAAAACAGCACTGGTAGAACAATAAAATGTTTAAGAACTGACAATGGTGGTGAGTTTACTTCCAAGGAGTTTGACAACTATTGCACGGATGCAAGGATCGAGAGACATAAGACCACGGTTTATACTCCTCAGCAGAATGGAGTTGCTGAACGCATGAACAGGACTCTTCTAGAGAGAGCAAGGAGTATGCTGAGTAACGCCGGGTTGCAAAAGGAGTTGTGGACAGAAGCAGTGGCAACATCTTGTTATGTGACAAACCGATCGCCATCGACGACGATAGGCTGCAAGATTCCGCAAGAGGTATGGAAAGGACACCCTTGTGACTATTCTAAACTCAGAGTGTTTGGTTGTGATGCATATGCTCTAGTGCCTAAACATCAGCGAACTAAATTAGATCCGAAATCGAAAAGGTATGTCTTTGTTGGGTATGGTGATGGAACAAAGGGATATAGATTGTGGGATCCTACTACCCGCAAAATCATCATCAACAGAGATGTAAAGTTTAATGAATCCTCTCTTGTACAGTTAGATGTAGATAGTAGATTGAAACAGGATGATGTATCTGATTTCCAGCACATTCAGTTTGACAGCATTTCTAATGATAGTCATGATGACCATAGTTCAGATTCTAGTCATGAACAGGTTTCAGAATCAGATTATGAACAGGGTTCAGATGGAGGTCATGAACAGGTCTCAGATGGCGATCAGGAAGAAGTTCCTACCGATGATAGACAACCAATTTTGGAAGCACCATAAACATTCTTAAGGAGGTCTACAAGGATCAAACGCCCTCCGAGAAGGTATGATGATTATGTTACTTCAGTTGCTTTGACCGCTAATGATGATGAACCTTTGTGTTATCAGGAAGCTGTAGAAGGTTCAAAGAGTGACAAATGGAAAGCAGCCATGAAGGAAGAAATGATGGCCTTAGGTAAGAATGGCACATGGGATCTGGTTGAACTTCCCAAAGGTAGGAAAACTGTGGGATGCAAGTGGGTGTTCAAGGTTAAACGGGGTGTGAATGATACGGAAGACAGGTACAAAGCGAGACTGGTTTCAAAAGGGTTTTCTCAGAAAGCTGGCATAGACTTTCATGAGATATTTTCACCAGTGGTTAAAATTGTTTCAATTAGAGTTGTGTTAGCATTAGTGGCTTTGCTTGATTTAGAATTGCAACAATTAGATGTTAAGACTGCATTTCTACATGGAGACTTGGATGAGGAAATATATATGGAACAACCGGAAGGGTTTGTTCAGCATCGCAATGAGAAATTTGTCTGCAGGCTCAAGAAGTCATTATATGGCCTGAAGCAGTCGCCTCGGCAGTGGTATGAGAAGTTTGATTCTTTCATGTTGAGTCAAAAATATGTAAGAAGTGAATATGATCATTGTGTTTACTTTAAGCAGTTAAATAATGGCATGTTCATTATCTTAGTGTTGTATGTTGATGATATGCTTTTAGCAAGCAAAAGCATTGAAGAAATCAACAGGTTGAAGACTCAGATGGCAAGGACGTTTGATATGAAAGATCTAGGAGCAGCAAGACAGATTTTGGGCATGGAGATTTTCAGAGACAGGAGTAATGGTAAGCTGTGGCTATCACAACAGAAGTATGTTGAGAAAATACTTTTGAGGTTTGGTATGAATAATGTGAAGCCTGTGTCAGTCCCTTTAGCTTCCCATTTCAAGCTTTCTTCTAGTTTATGTCCTAATACAGATGAAGAAAAGGATTATATGTCTCGAATTCCATATGCCAATGTAGTAGGATGTTTGATGTATGCGATGGTGTGTACGCGACCAGATATTTCACATGCAGTTGGGGTTGTCAGCAGGTACATGGCAAATCCAGGTAAAGAGCACTGGTCAGCAGTGAAATGGGTGCTTTGGTATATGAGAGGCACAAGTAGTTATTGTATTACTTACAATAAGAGTAGTGAATCTGTTTGCGGATATGTTGATTCTGATTTTGCAGGTGATTTGGATAAGAGAAGGTCAACTTCAGGGTATGTCTTTACTCTTGCAGGTGGAGCTATTAGCTGGATGTCAAAGCTACAAAACATTGTTGCTTTATCCACTACTGAAGCAGAATACATTGCTGCTTCACATGCTTGCAAAGAGGCGGTTTGGTTGAAAGGTTTGCTTGGTGAGTTTGGTAGGTTACAGACAACATCAGGTTACTTTGTGATAGTCAAAGTGCAATACATTTGGCTAAGAATCCGGCCTATCATAGTAAATCAAAGCATATTCCAATTAAGTACCATTTTGTAAGACAGGTTATCACTGAAAGGGGAGTCTCTCTTGAAAAGGTGCATACAAAGGAAAATTGTGCAGACATGTTCACGAAACCAGTTTTGTTAGAGAAGCTACGTTGGTGTTTGGCTTCTCTTGGCTTGCAGAAAAGATAAAAATAATAAACAAACAGGGCATCAGGCTAATTGTTGTCAAGGTGGAGATTGTTGAGATTTTTCTGTTTTAGACGAAATAGGCAAAAATCCCAGTGTGTGACAACAATAGAAAATCTGTTGCTGGATTAGCTCCAGTTTGTTGGGAGAAAATGAATGCATCCTAAATTTGAGGTGAGAGGCAGTTAGATTGTCCTTGCTATAAAATAGGTAGTCATACGGATAGCTGGGTGTAGTGTGAGAGTTTGATTTATGTAATCTCCTGTTTTGATTAATAAGAATTGTCGATGCCTATGTTTGTTGGACGTAGCCCAGATTGGTTGGGTGAACCATGTTAAAACGCTGTGTTTCTTGTGCATGATTTATAGCTGTGTATATGCTTTTATGTTTGTTGTGCATCTGATCACCAACAACATCTTCTTTAGCCAATTGCTAAATCTCGAACAAAAGGGTTCAGTGGTAGAGCACATTGAGGACTTTCAAAAATTTAATATAAGGGTAAATGATATTCCAAAGAAGCAAAGGATTGATGTCTTCATAGGGACTTTAAAATATAACATTGAACATGAGGTTCCTCTTTGGGAACCTGATTCATTGGAGAAGGCATTCAGGTTGGAAAGAGAAATTTAAAGCATAATTATCGAAACAAGGAATCCCACCAATAATGACTATAATTATCGAAGTGTTTTTTGTCCTAGCCTTCCACAACCTACAAGGTTTACATGACAACAATTGAAAGAAACATGAGAAAAAGGGCTTTGTTACAATTGTGATAGCAAATACACTAAAGTTCATAAGTATGCTGAGAATAAATTATTTTACATAGATTATGAAGAGGAGGAAGAAAATGATTAAGAAACATCAAAAGAAGAGGATATACATCAGGAACCAACCTCAGATAAAGAAGAAATGAATCTGACCATATATTGTAAATCATTGGAAAGAATTACCACTCCTCAAACTCGCAAGATAGAAGGACATATCAAGAAGAAAAATGTTCAAGAAGTGAAAGCTCACATCGAGAATGAAGAAATGGATCCGACCATATCTTGTAATGCATTGGTCGGAATTACCAATCCTCAAACTATCAAGATAGAAGGACATATCAAGAAGAAAAATGATCAAGAAGTGAAAGATCACATCGAGCATCAAGAAACGAATCCAACCACATCTTGTAATGCATTGGAAGAAATTACGACTCCTCAAACTCTCAAGATAGAAGGACATTGTTGGGTCCCTATAATATTAGTGATTACCCCATTAGTATTGTAGTTGCATCCCTTATTAATATCGTTGTGCCCCTATTATCCCCATATTGTTATTATTGTGCCCCATAGAATCCCTCTATTGTTATTTTTGTGGCTTTATATTATTATTGTTAGGTCGGCTGGGTTATATTGTGACTCCTTAGACTCCTATATATAGAAAGGAGGTTTTGTCATTTGAATCATCCAAGAATTGTTCATTTATGTAATGTAAAGGAGGTTTCCCCCTTGAAGAGGCTAAATCCTAATGCGTTGATCTATCTTTTCTATCTTTTCTTGAGCTAGTTTCATAACATTTGATATTAGAGCTTTGGATTCTAGGGTTTCACTACTCCAAATAGGTCATCGTGGCATTTTTGCTATAAAAAATTTTCTGTGACATTTTAGAAGCTAAAATAAAACCCCATTTGAGAAGACATCACGCTGAAACTTGGGTCTAAAATTCAGAGCTTTTTGTGCTATATTTGCAGATATATGATCTGAGGAAGTTGTTCTTTTTGGAAACTCTTGAATTACATTCCAAACAAGTGACCTAGGGAAAATTGTCATAACTTTCTCTCTGAGCATCGGATTGAAATTTCGTAAGAAGTTACAGAAAGAGGATGAGCTATAGTTTCTTGTAGATATTTTTCAGAACCAAAGGTCGAAACAGTGACTCGTGGCACGTCGTACAAGTTCGCTCTATTGAACTAATCTATAATCAAGTCACTGTGGGAGAATTCACATAACGCCTCCTTGGAGAATCCAATTTGGGTCAGATTGGTGGCATTGAAAAGAGGACACAGAGGGCTACTGCAGGTCGCAATTTCAGCACTAGATGATCAGAAAGTGCAGAGATACATCAGAGGCAATATCGAGCTCCTACAAAGTGAAAAAAGGTTTGTAGATTTTTTGAAATTTTTTCTTAAGCTTGGTTTGAAAATTTATTTTGAAGGAATTCAAAGGGCATAGTAAAGAATTATTATCGGTAACTGATGCCCCAAGAAAAGAAAATGAAAAAATCTAGTAAGAAACCTAAAAGCTCTAGCATGACTCGTGAAGAAGAGGAAGAAATGCTACATGATATATCAAAATTACAAGAACAAGTGCAACAAATGTCACTCTCACAAAAGCTATCAGAATCTAAGATAAATGGTGTGGAATCTAAGATAAAGGGCGTGGAAGCTAATATGGACGATTTGAAGATATATTTGAATAGAGACATGGCAGATTTGAAGAGAGATTTGAAGAAAGACATGACAGATTTGAAGACAGATTTGACAAATTTTCTACAAGAAATACTTACTAATGGTGAAAAGGTAGTGAAGGAAACTCATGATGCGAACAAAAGAAATGATAATCATGATTTCTTAGACTCTAATGTTGGATCGAAGACCCACCATATTCCAAAAATCGATATGAGGAAGTTTGATGGCAAGGATCCCGCAACATGGATATTACAGATGGAGCAATTTTTCGATCTCAATAATGTGCAAAACACACAAAAGGTACGTATTGCAACTTTATATTTGGAACCAAATCAGTTTGTATGGTATCAATGGCTTTGCTCTCGTAAACAAATTGTCACTTGGGCAATTTTTACGGAAGAATTGATAGCATATTATGAGGATACAAAAAGAAACACTTTTTTTAGCGAATTGATAAGTCTCAAACAAAAGGGTTCAATAATGGAGCACATTGTGGAGTTCCAAAAATTGAACATAAGGGTAAAAAATATTCCAGAGGAGCATAGGATTGATGTGTTCATAGGGTCTTTAAAGGATAATATACAACATGATGTTCGCTTTTGGGAACCTGATTCATTAGAGAAGGAATTCAGGTTAGCAAGAAAAATGGAAAGCAAAATTATGGCAACCAGGAAGCATACCACTCACAACTATAAAGATGGAAGTGTTTTTGCCCCTAGTATTCCACAACCTATAAGGTTGACACCACAAAAATTGGAAGAAAAAAGAGCAAAAGGGCTTTGTTACAGTTGTGATAGTAAATACACTAAAGGTCATAAGTGTGCTGAGAAGAAATTATTCTACATAGATTGTGAAGAGGAAGAAGAAAAGGAGTAAGAAAGGTCAAAAGAAGAGGATATACTCCAGGAACAAAGCCTAGATAAATAAGAAATGAATCTGACCATATATTGTAATGCATTGGCAGGAATTAGCACTCCTCAAACAATCAAGATAGAAGGACAAATCCAGAAGAAAAAGTAATAGTGTTGATTGATTCAGGAAGTACCCACAATTTTATTCATTGTAAGATAGCAAAAGAATTGAATTGCTTCTTATATCCAGCACCAGAGTGTCAAGTGATGGTTGCAAATGGAGGAACAATAAATTGCTCTGGAAAGTTCCATAATATCATGTTATCAATGGGAGAATATGTATTGACTAGCCCAATGCATTCCATTCCAATGGGAGGTGTTTATGTTGTACTAGGAGTCTAATGGCTACAATCCTTGGGTACAATAGCTTTTAATTTTCAAGAACTTTTCATGAAATTTTATGTGGAAGGAAAGGAAGTTGAATTAAGGGGTATTGCAGGGAAACCGGGAAAGATAATCAGCTCTAACAGTATGACAAAGCTTATAAAAAGGGAACAAAGGGGTGTAATTGCACAATTATATTCGCTAGATGTTTCCACATTGCAATCATCTATTTCTCCAGATCTCCAAAAAGTCTTGGACAATCATTCCAAGGTATTTGAGACTCCCAAAGGTCTCCCACCTATTCGTGATCATGATCATGCTATTGATCTGATTCCATGAAGTGTTCCTCCAAACATCAAGCCGTGCAGATATCCCTATGCCCAAAAGAGTGAAATTGAACGTATGGTTGCAGAAATGCTAGAGGCTGGTATAATTCAACCAAGTCAAAGTTCTTTCTTTGCTCCAGTAGTATTAGTGCACAAGAAGGATGGATCATGGCACATGTGTCCGGATTATAGGGAGCTCAACAAGCTCACTATTAAAGATAAGTTTCCCATTCCAGTCGTTGATGAATTACTGGATGAATTGCATGGATCAATTTACTTCACCAAGTTGGATCTTCGTTCAAGATATCATGAAATCAGAATGAAGACTGAAGACATTCCGAAAACAACATTTATAACTCATGAGGGTCATTATGAATTTTTGGTCATGCCTTTTGTCCTTACCAATGCACCTTCAACATTTCAAGGTTTGATGAATTCCATTTTCAAACCATTCCTTAGAAAATTTGTGTTAGTATTTTTTGATGATATACTAATCTACAACAAGTCTTGGAAGGATCATGTTGAACATGTTGACAAGGTGCTATAACTATTGGAGGAGAAACAATTATATGAAAAAAGATCCAAATGTTTCTTTGGAGTACAAGAGGTGGAATATGTGGGTCATATTGTATCTCATGAAGGAGTTAAGGTAGACCCTAGAAAAATTAAAGCCATTAAGGAATGGAAAATCCACACATCCATAAAGCATCTGCGAGGATTTCTCGGGTTGACAGGGTATTATCGCAAGTTTGTTAAGAATTATGGGAGAATAGCAGCACCTCTAACAACATTATTGAAGAAAGATGCATTTTCGTGGACTCCAAAAGCAACAAAGGCCTTCGAACATCTTAAAGAGGAAATGTGCCAAGCACCGGTCTTAGCTACACCGTACTTCACAAAAACATTTATTGTGGAATGTGATGCTCCAAGAAATGGAATTGGTGTTGTTTTAATGCAAGATGAAAGACCCATTGCTTTTGAAAGTCGTCCAATCAATGGAAAGTTTTTACACAAAGCTATTTATGAGAAGGAAATGTTAGCAATAGTCCACGCACTTAAGAAATGGTGACCCTACCTAATGGGAAGACACTTCAAGGTAAAAAGGGATCATGATAGCCTTAAATATTTTTTAGAACAAAGATTATCCTCTGAAGAGCAACAAAAGTGGGTCACAAAGATGTTGGGTTATGACTTTGAAATCATCTACAAAAAAGGGAAGCAAAATGTGGTGGCAGATGCACTCTCAAGAAAGGATGAGGATGTGGAAGCATTGTTGTGTGCCATTTCTATTATCCAACCAGATTGGATAAACAAAGCAAGGGAGGAATGGAAGAATGACGAAGAAGTGTGGGCACTTATTCGAAAGTTACAAAAAGATTCCAGTACGTCTGATACATTTAGCTCGAAAAATGATTCTTTATGGTACAAAGATCGCTTATACCTCTGTAAGAATTCCAAACTAAAACAAAAGATTCTTATGGAATTGCACACTTCTCCTTTAGGAGGGCACTCATGATTTTTAAAAGCTTACCACAGGGTTAAAAAGGAATTTTTTTGGGATGGCCTTAAATCGGATATTCAAAAATTTGTGGCGGAATGTTTGGTTTGCCAACAAAATAAAGTTGAAACAATTAAGACACCGAGTCTATTACAACCTTTCTCCATTCCAAGCCAATGTTGGGAGGAGGTTTCAATGGATTTTATCATAAGTTTACCCAAGTTTGAGGGAAAGAGTGTCATCATGGTGGTAGTTGGCAGACTTACCATGTATGCAAACTTTTGTGCATTATCACATCCATTTAAAGCCAATACAGTTTCTACTGCATTTATGGAAACAATTCAAAAGCTACATGGAAACCCAAAGATTATTGTAAGTGACAGAGATCCCATTTTCATTGGAAATTTTTGGACAAAATTATTTTCTTGTCTTGGTACTCAGTTAGCTCATAACTCATCTTATCATCCTCAATCTGATGGGCAAACTGAGATAGTAAAATTTTTTTTGGAAGGATATCTTTGTTGCTTTGAATCTGATAAATAGACACAATGGGTCAAATGGTTGCCTTTGGCTGAATGGTGGTATAACACTTCCTTCCATACATCAACCAAAATGACCCCATTTATGGCACTTTATGGATATCAGCCACCATCCATCACATTATATTTAAGAGAAAATTCTAAGGTTCAAGCAGTGGAACATCACGTCGAACATCAACAACAAGTCCTCTAACTCTTAAAGGATAACCTCGAGTTGGCACAGAATAGAATGAAACGACAGGCAAATCAACACCGCTTTTGATGTAGGTGATTGGGTATTCCTACGGCTACAACCATATAAGCAAATGTCCCTCAAGCAAGCTAAGAATGATAATAAATTATCACCAAAGTATTATGGTCCGTACAAGGTGTTGCAAAAGATTGGTACTATGGCATACAAATTGGAGCTTTCTGCAGCTTCTCGATTGCACCCAGTTTTCCATGTTTCATGTTTAAAGAAGTTTATAGGCAACAAGATCCCAGTTCAAATAATATTGCCAGAACTTGACGAGGAAGGAAGAATTATATTGGAACTGGAAGCAGTCACAGAAACAAGAACTCGACAGCTACGAAATCGATCAATTTCAGAGTATCTTATCATGTGGAAGAACTTATCCACTGAAAATTCCACATGGGAGGATGAGAATTTTATACAGAAGCATCCATAACTACTCAAGCGTTGAGGACAACAATTTTTTGAAGGAGAGGGGCATGTTGGGTCCCTATAATACTAGTTATTACCCCATTACTATTGTATTTGCATCCCTTATTAATATTGTTGTGCCCCTATTATCTCCATATTGTTATTACTGTGCCCCATAGAATCCCTCTATTGTTATTTTTGTGGATTTATATTATTATTGTTAGGTTGGCTGGGTTATATTGTGACTCCTTATACTCCTATATATAGAAAGGAGGTTTTGTCATTTGAATCATCCAAGAATTGTTCATTTGTGTAATGTACCCCTCGAAGAGGCTGAATTCTAAGGTGTTGATCTATCTTTTCTATTTTTTCTTGAGCTGGTTTCATAACAGACATATCATGAAGAAAAAGATTCAAGAAGTGACATATCACATTCAGCATCAACAACAAGTCTTCTAACTTTTAAAAGATAATGCCACTTTGGTGCAGAATCGAATGAAACAATGGGCAGATCAACATCGTATTGAAAGAAGTTTTAATGTAGGCAATTGGGTATTTTTACGGCTACATCTCAAGCAAGCTATTTATGAGAAGGAAATGTTGGCAATACTACATGCACTTAAGAAATGGCAACCTTACCTGATGGGAAGACACTTCAAGGTAAAAATGGATCTTGATAGTCTTAAATACTTTTTAGAACAGAGATTATCTTTAGAAGAACAGAAAAAATGTGTCACAAATATGTTGGGTTATGACTTTGAAACAATCTAAAAAAAGGGAAGCAAAATGTTGTTTCAGATGCACTCTTAAGAAAGGATCAGGATGTGGAAGCATTATTTTGTGCTATTTTTATTATCTTACCAGATTGGATAAACGAAGCAAAGGATGAATGGAAGAAGGATGAAGAAGTGTGGCCACTCATTCAAAAGTTGCAGAAGATCTTAGCTGAAACAATATTGGCAGAACATGATGAGGAAGGAAATATCATATTGGAGCTTAGAGCAGTCATAGAAACAAGAACCTGATAGCTACGAAATCGATCAATCTCAGAGTATCTCATCAAGTGGAAGAACTTACCCACTGAAGATTCCACATGGGAGGACAAGAATTTTATACAAAATCATCAAGAACTACTCAAGCATTGAGGACAACACTTTTTGAAGGAGAGGGGCATGTTAGGTCCCTATACTACTAGTGTAACCCCTTATAGTTATTAGTACAACCCCCTTATTATATTTTTGTGCCCATGTAGTCCCCATATTATTATTATTGTTCCCCATAGAGGCCCACTATTATTATTATTGTGCCCTTACATTATTATTGTTATGCAGCTCGGACTTTATTATGACCCCTTAGACTCTTATATATGTAAAGGAGGTCTTGTCATTTGTATCATCCGAGAATTGTTCATTTGTGTAATGTAAAGGAGGTTGGCCCCTCGAAGAGGCTTATTTCTAAGGCATTTATCTATCTTTTCTATATTTTTGTGAGGTGGTTTCATAAGAAAAGAGCACACAACTAAATGTTCAAACTAGAAAAAGAGTATCTCAAACGTCATCAAAATTAGAAGTTTCCAAAATTTAATATGTTTTAGATGCTCAAAAGAGGATGATTCCCTATCACTGAGCACACTTCAATTATTCTGTGCAAAACTACTCTTTCGAGTTTCTATGGATCCCCATGACTATTTCTTTGACATCCATTTGGATCAACAGGAAGTAACATTTCAGAAATCTGTGGGGCAAGTTACCTTAAATCAACTCTATTAGGTTGAAGTTCAAAACCACGTGCCCAATATCAACCCTCTACACCTTTAAGGAGGAGTTACAAAGGCTCAAACAAATTCCTCTTGTGTCCCACCAGTATGAGAGGCCCGCTCAAATATAAAATATCATCATCAAAGTTGAGACATGCCATGGACCCTAGCCTATAAATAACATTGCATTGGGGACCATTTGGAAGAGAGAAGTCATTGCAAAGTTATGTTGTATAAAAATTATCTCACAATTGGCATGTCTTTGTAATCTTGGTGCTCAACATTAAAAAGTGTTCAAGAAGATTCTCGAAGAGAGATTACATCTATAAGAGAGCAAAAGGAGAAAACTTATTTAGGAGAGGTAAGGCTCCATTGTCTTCAAGACTCCCTTTATTGGCTCTTGGATATATTGTCCCTCGTCAACATCAATAAAGAGATTTCTTGTTTCCTAGACTCTTTTCTTCTCATGTTCTTATTTTTGCATTGTAGTTTCAAAATCGCATGATAGATTTCATTACTTTGCTTGTTATTTTTTCTTTCCTAGTGTACTAATCAACTACTGGTCGGTTTATGTAGGAAGCAATAGCTTACATAGGAGTGGATTTTGTAACACCTTTTCTCCAAAAGACTAATAAGACTTATGTTGATCGCAAATTCAAGAATACATAGGAAATTTGATGGCCTTGAGTGAAGTTGATTGTTTTACATTTTCTAATATCCATTAGATTTATGAAATATCTCAAAATTTCAATCAAGTTACCCTCATGTCTCATGGTATTTTCCTTCAATCTCAGTTCCCCTCGAAGTATTTTCCTTCAATCTAACTGTCCCTAACATGTAGAAATGATCATTGATAACCAAGAAATGATTGATGGTGACCAATAGAGGGATAACATTCCTAACTTGTGGAATTGATGGATGGTCACAAATAGAGGGATAGTCTATGCCATTGAATTCCAAAAAGAAAATGTTAATTCATAAAAAAAAATTGAATATTTGTGTTATTTAATGAGGTGTTTTTTAGTTTTTCTTGTTAAAATTTGGTAATATTGCGGATGAAATTATATTGTTTAATTATTCTAAATAACAAGTTTAAAATAAAAATAAAATTCAACCTAAAAAAAACCTTAAAGAAATTCAAACGTTTCAAATTGGGTATATTGAATAACTTAAAACCGTAATTTTCCCGATTTCTAATCAAACTTTTATTAAAATCAACCTTATAGTGAAACCTTAAACCTCTACATCAATCACAACTTTCAAAAAACTCACACAAGTTCCATGCACTGTATCCATCCCTTAATTGTATTGGAAATTCGCACTAAGGAGGTAGGGTGGGGATAACAAGGAATAAACAAGTTTCCATCCATCACAAAATAAAAATATAAATCATATAGAATCCAATGTAACCAAAAACAATGTGCAATCATCGTAACGCCAAAACGTACTATGTGAACCATTCATCTGTAAATCTATAGGCCGCAATGCAATACAAGGTCTCGACATGTTGCTGAAGTTGAATTTGTTCAGTGATTTTAGTTCAATATAAAATGTGTGCCTGTAATGTATCATATTCATTTGCGTCATGTATTTGATCAGAAAGATTAACAAGGTACGTTAGGCAGATATTCTTTGGAAATCAACCAGTTTTTTCTTAATGACAAGAACAACACAACGTCAAGGGATTCTGCTTCTCCTGCCCTCCTTAATTGACCATAATCTACGGAAAGCAACTTATAATAATAATAATTAGATCATTAGACCATATGAAAGGGTACCGTTGTTGGCGGATTGCCGACATCGAGCAATACAACTACAACTATCATTTTTATGAAATCCAGGTTGACATTGAGCGTCAGAATTCAAGGCTTCCGAACGCATTGGCAGTCTCCTATTTCAATAGAAAATTAAGCGAATGCATAAATCGCGGCACTGACTGGTTATTAGTCAAAACTCTGGGATGGTTTCAACGCGGATCCGCCGACATGCAGATAAGATCTGAGTAAAAGCATGACAATGTTATTCAATATGTGTTTTTAATTTCCACCTGCGATAACATTCGGCGAATGTTAAGTAATTAGACAGAAATGTCGCCATTGGCTTAATGCAGTCGCTGTCCAGAACCATGATGGTGAAAGGTGGAAACATGAACGACATTTCGGTCTACTTCGTTAATAATGTTCGCCGTAATATCTCCACTGATTTAGCTACGGCAACTCGCCAGGATTAGGTTGCAGATTGGAGTCAAATTAACAGCCATTCATAAAGTTGCCGCAGTATTAAATGGAACAGCCCTCTTCACTTAACGCTTTCCTTGCCGCTGAGTTCGTCGTTATTACACTCAGGGAATAATAAGAGAAAAATGATCCAATCTTAACGATGAAGGTAGAACTGTTTGGAAAGAATTTGTTCGATAACAAGTTGATTTGCACTTTGAAGCTATTGTTCTTCGTGTTTTAACTTTAGTGTGGAGCTCTTGCAGGCCTCGGTCGACATACTACAACAGAAAACAATGCTGTAATGGTTGTTAAAAAAAGCCAACTGTCAACAGAAAAACCCCTCGAGCTCCCTAGCTAAATCATTGGAACATTAAAAAGAAAAAGCAAGGTGACATCAAACTATAATGAAATTCACGACAACGAGCTACTATCATGTCATACGTGGGCAGATAATTAATTAGATCGGTAAAACATTTCGGAGAATTTAATTTCAATGATTTATCAGGGTCAAATTGTATATCTAATTGTTTTAGTTCAGTTTCAGTTAGTTTAATTTAATTAGATTTTAATCTAGTCATTTATTGTTCATTTCCCCAATGTAATATTTTTAACTGACTCTTAATATAAGAAAACAAATCTTCTGCTCCATATTTTATCTTGATTCTTTGTAATGGTATCATTACATGAGACTCCCAAGGTAAGTGAAGTGAAAGCCGCAGATAGAAGCTGGCATAAAACTATTCGGGAGAATTGGAAAAAAAAAATGAAAAAGCCTCTTGAAGCAGTAGAGAGAAAACCAGTTATGGAAAAAAAGACCTAGATTTAAAAAAAATTTGACCTACATCCAAGGTATCTTATCATAAAAATTTATCTACATGCATGCGTTCCTAACGCACTCAAGAAGATGAAGAACTCGGCGTTAAGAGTATGGTGATCTGCAAAATGAATCTGACCATATCTTGTAAATCATTGGAAAGAATTACCACTCCTCAAACTCGCAAGATAGAAGGACATATCAAGAAGAAAAATGTTCAAGAAGTGAAAGCTCACATCGAGAAAGAAGAAATGGATCTGACCATATCTTGTAATGCATTGGCTGGAATTACCAATCCTCAAACTATCAAGATAGAAGGACATATCAAGAAGAAAAATGTTGAAGAAGTGAAAGATCACATCGAGCATCAAGAAATGAATCCAACTATATCTTGTAATGCATTGGAAGAAATTACGACTCTTCAAACTCTCAAGATATAAGGACATATCATGAAGAAAAAAATTCAAGGAGAGACATATCACATCGAGCATCAACATCAAGTTATCCAACTTTTAAAAGATAACGCCACTTTGGTGCATAATCGAATGAAACAATGGGCAGATCAACATCGCAGTGAAAGAAGTTTTGATGTAGGCAATTGGGTATTTTTACGGCTACATCTCAAGCAAGCTATTTATGAGAAGGAAATGTTGGAAATATTACATGCACTTAAGAAATGGCGACCTTACCTAATGGGAAGACACTTCAAGGTAAAAAAGGATCATGATGGTCTTAAATACTTCTTAGAACAAAAATTATCTTTAGAAGAACAGAAAAAATGGGTCACAAATATGTTGGGTTATGACTTTGAAATCATCTAGAAAAAAGGGAATAAAAATGTTATTGCAGATACACTCTCAAGAAAGGATTAGGACGTGGAAGCATTGTTTTGTGTTATTTCTATAATCCAACTAGATTGGATAAACAAAGCAAGGGATGAATGGAAGAAGGACGAAGAAGTGTGGCCACTCATTCAAAAGTTGCAGAATATCCTAGCTCAAACAATATTCCCAAAAGTTGATGAGGAAGGAAATATCATATTGGAGCCTGGAGCAATCACAGAAACAAGAACCCGACAGTGACGAAATCAATCAATTTCAGAGTATCTCATCAAGTGGAAGAACTTACCCATTGAAGATTCCATAAGGGAGGACAAGAATTTTATACAGAAACTTTAAGAACTACTGAAGCATTGAGGACAACACTTTTGAAGGAGAGGGGCATGTTAGGTCTCTATACTACTAGTGTAACCCCTTATAGTTATTAGTACAACCCCCTTATTATATTGTTGCGCCCATGTAGCCCCAATATTGCTATTATTCTTGCCCATAGAAGCCCACTATTATTATTATTGTGCCCTTACATTATTATTGTTATGTAAGCTATGATTATATTATGACCCCTTAGACTCCTATATATAGAAAGGACGTCTTGTCATTTGTATCATCCAAGAATTGTTCATTTGTGTAATGTAAAGGAGGTTGCCCCCTCAAAGAGGCTTATTTCTAAGGCGTTTATCTATCTTTCTTATCTTTTTGTGAGTTGCTTTCATAACAAAAGAGCACACAATCAAATGTTCAAACTAGAAAAAGAGTACCTCAAAAGTCATCAAAATTAAAAGTTTCCAAAATTTAATATATATTAGGTTCTCAAAAGAAGATGATTCCCTATCACTAAGCAGACTTCAATTATTCTGTGCAAAACTACTATTTTGAGTTTCTATGGATCCCCATGGCTATTTCTTTGACATCCATTTGGATCCATAGGAAGTGACATTTGAGAATTATGTGGGGAAAGTTACCTTAAATGAAGCCTATTAGGTGGAAGTTCAAAACCACGTGCCCAATATCAACCCTCTACACCTTTAAGGAGGAGTTACGGAGGCTCAAAATAATTCCTCATATGTCCCAGCAGTATGAGAGGCCGACTCAAATATAAAATATCATCATCAAAGTTGAGACATGCCATGGACTCTGGCTTATAAATAACATTGCATTGGGGACCATTTGAAAGAGAAAAGTCATTGCAAAGTTATTTTGTATAAAAATTATCTCACAATTGGCATGTCTTTGTAATCTTGGTGCTCAACATTAAAAAAGTGTTCAAGAAAATTCTCGACGAGGGATTACACCTATAAGAGAGCGAAAGGAAAAAACTTATTTAGGAGAGATAAGGCTCCATTGTCTCCAAGACTCCGTTTAGTGGCTCTTGGATATATTGTTCCTCCTCAACATCAATAAAGAGATTTCTTGTTTCCTAGACTCTTTTTTTCTCATGTTTTTATTTTTGCATTGTAGTTTCAGTATCTCATGATAGATTTCATTACTTTGCTTGTTATTTTTTCTATTTTTGCATTGTAGTTTCAGTATCTCATGATAGATTTCATTACTTTGCTTGTTATTTTTTCTTTCCTAGTGTACTAATCAACTACGGCTCGGTTTATGTCAGAAGCAATAGCTTACATAGGAGTGGATTTTGTAACACCTTTTCCCCAAAAGACTAATAACACTTATGTTGATCGCAAATTCAAGAATACATAGGAAATTTGATGGCCTTGAGTGAAGTTAGAAGCAATAGCTTACATAGGAGTGGATTTTGTAACACCTTTTCCCCAAAAGACTAATAACACTTATGTTGATCGCAAATTCAAGAATACATAGGAAATTTGATGGCCTTGAGTGAAGTTGATTGTTTTACATTTGCTCATATCGATTAGATTTATGAAATATCTCAAAATTTCAATCAAGTTACCCTCATGTCTCATGGTATTTTCCTTCAATCTCACTACCCCAAACATGTAGAAATGATTGCTGATAACCAAGAAATGATTGATGGTGACCAATAGAGGGATAACACTCCTAACCTGTGGAATTGATGGATGGTCACAAATAGAGGGATAGTCTATGCAACTTGTGGAATTGACAGATGTTCACAAATAGAGGGATAGTCTATGCCATTGAATTCCAAAAAGAAAATGTTAATTCAAGAAAAAATGAATATTTGTGTTATCTAATGAGGTGTTTTGTTAATTTTCTTGTTAAAATTTGATAATATTGTAGATCAAATTATAATGTTTAATTATTCTAAATAACAAATTTAAAATAAAAATAGATTGAACATTAAAAAAAACTTTAAAATACTCGCACGTTTCAAATTGGGTATATTGAGTAACTTAAAACTATAAGTTTCCCGATTTCTAATCAAACTTTTATTAAAATCAACCTTGTAGTGAAACCTTAAACCTCTACATCAATAACAACTTTCAAAGAAACTCACACAAGTTCCCTGCACTGTATCCATCGCTTAATTCTATTGGAAATTCGCATTAAGGAGGTAGGGTGGGGATAACAAGGAATAAACAAGTTTTCATCCATCACAAAATAAAAATATAAATCATATAGAATCCAATGTAACCAAAAACAATGTGCAATCATCGTAACTCCAAAACGTACTATGTGAACCATTCATCTGTAAATCTATAGGCCGCGCTGCAATACAAGGTCTCGACATGTTGCTGAAGTTGAATTTGTTCAGTGATTTTAGTTCAATATAAAATGTCTGCCTGTAATGTATCATATTCCTTTGCGTCATGTATTTCATCAGAAAGACTAACAAGGTAAGTTAGGCAGATATTCTTTGGAAATCAACCAGTTTTTTCTTACTCACAAGGACAACACAACGTCAAGGGATTCTGCTCCTCCTGCCCTCCTTAATTACCCATAATCTACGGAAAGCAACTTATAATAACAATAATTAGATCATCAGACCATATGAAAGGGTACCGTTGTTGGCGGATTGCCGACATCGAGCAATACAACTACAACTATCATTTTTCTGAAATCCAGGTTGACATTGGGCGTCAGAATTCCAGGCTCCGAACGCATTGGCAGTCTCCTATTTCAATAGAAAATTAAGCGAATGCATAAATCGCGGCACTGACTGGTTATTAGTCAAAACTCTGGGATGGTTTCAACGCGGATCCGCCGACATGCAGATTAGATCTGAGTAAAAGCATGACAATGTTATTCAACATTTGTTTTTAATTTCCACCTGCAATAACATTCGGCGAATGTTAAGTAATTAGACAGAAATGTCGCCATTGGCTTAATGCAGTCGCTGTCCAGAACTATGATGGTGAAAGGTGGAAACATGAATGACATTTCGGTCTACTTCGTTAATAATGTTCGCCGTAATATCTCCAGTGATTTAGCTACGGCAAGTCGCCAGGTTTAGGTTGCAGATTGGAGTCAAATTAACAGCCATTCATAAAGTTGCCGCAGTATTAAATGTAACAGCCCTCTTCACTTATCGCTTTCCTTGCCGCTGAGTTCGTCGTTATTACACTCAGGGAATAAAAAGAGAAAAATGATCCAATTTTAACGATGAAGGTAGAACTGTTTGGAAAGAATTCGTTCGATAACAAGTTGATTTGCGCTTTGAAGCTATTGTTCTTCGTGTTGTAACTTTAGTGTGGAGCTCTGGCAGGGCTCCGCCGACATACTCCAAAAGAAAACAATGCTGTAATGGTTGTTAAAAAAAGCCAAATGTCAACAGAAAAACCGCTCGAGCTCCCTACCTAAATCAATGGAACATTAAAAAGAAAAAGCAAGGTGACATTAAACTATAATGAAATTCACGACAACGAGCTACTATCATGTCATCTGAAAGCGATATAAGGTTAAGATAACATGTTGGCAGATAACCACACCTAGAGAAAATATAAAGGGTTTGGAGGATACGTGGGCAGATAATTAATTAGATTGGTCAAACATTTTGGAGAATTTAATTTCAATGATTTATCACTCTCAAAATGGTATATCTAAGTGTTTTAGTTCAAAATGGTATATCTAAGTGTTTTAGTTCAGTTTGAATTATTCTACTTTAATTAAATTTTAATCTAATCATTTATAGTTGATTTAGTCATTTATAGTTGATTTTTCCAATGTAATCTTTTTAACTTACTCAAGAAATCTTCTGCTCCATATTTTATTTTGTTTCTTTGTAATGGCATCATTACATGAGGGTCCGAAGGTAAGTGAAGTGAAAGCAGCAGATAGAAGCCGGCATAAAACTCTTTGAGAGAATTGGAGAAAAAGGTTGAAAAAGCCTCTTGAAGCAGAGAAAACCAGTTATGAAAAAAAGGACCTAGATTAAAAAAGAAAATTTAACCTGCGTCCAAGGTATCGCATCACAAAAATTTATCTACTGCATGCGTTACTAACGTACTCAAGAAGGTGAAGAACTCGCGTTAGAGTATGGTGATCTACAAAGAAATCATTGTTAATTTTGTGGTTGTTCGCGTTAGAGTATGATGATCTCACAAAAGTCATTGTTAATTTTGCGGCCGTTTAACATATATTGATGATGATTAATAGAAGCTAAAAAAAAATATATAATTTTTTTCCTAGTTAAAATTAATCTATTATATACATAAACAGAATTCAGTTACATCATTTAGGTGAAGAACTCGCGTTAGAGTATGGTGATCTACAAAGAAATCATTGTTAATTTTGTGGTTGTTCGTGTTAGAGTATGATGATCTCACAAAAGTCATTGTTAATTTTGCGGCCGTTTAACATATATTGATGATGATTAATAGAAGCTAAAAATATATATATATATATATATATATATATTTTTTCTAGTTAAAATTAAACTATTATATACATAAACAGAATTCAGTTACATCATTTAAAGACAGAAAGAATCAGTTGTCTGTAATGGCAGCTTGGAACGACTGAGACTGCAGTGTCGGAGGACTTAACCAGACCAAAAATAAACCAGCCCTCACAGGGGTGCCAGCTAAATATGAGGATAATCCCGCGCAGGGCAAAAGAGACACATCCCAACCATAGAACAAGAACTCGGTACCCAAGACCCACACAAAGACAGTGGGCCGACATAACAAAAACTTGAGACCAAAAAAATACCCAGAGCAGCTGGAGAGGTTGAAAGGCTAAACAGAAGTGCCGCAGAGACCTGGAACAATGGCGCCGCTATTCGTCCGGTTCCTCCTCAACCACCCGACACCACCCGTAATCCTCCACCTCTGCTACAGTGGGAGCAGTTTCCATGTTGACATCTTCGCCTTTGCTGATCATCTCCTTCTGAGCCAGAGGATGATTTGAGACATTCTCTGGTGTAGCCGCAGGCGTTTCCATGACTGTCTCTGAACCGTCAGTAGGCTGCTTCCCGCGATCATCTTGAGAGTCGCTGTCGTCGTGGGAGGCTTCAATGAAGAGAACCGAGACATGGGCACTGATCTGGGGGCAGTTCATAGAACTATTGAAGTTGAAAATGGCCGAAGGCAGGCGTGGAAGCAGAATCAGGAGCACTTGAGTCCAGGAATTGACTGGACTGAAGGGGGTTTGCATCAAGGGAACGATGACAATTGCAACGGAAACAATGGGGATAGGAAGCTTCTGCAGGAGGGCGAGAAGACCCCCCATGGGAGGTGCCGCGACGGTTGAGCATACATTGTCTAGGCCTGACCATAATTGCAGGGTCTGAATGGAAAATACACAGCGCATAGTTGAGAAACAAACCAGACCAGGGGATACCACAAACCGACAGTGAATTGACCCAGACAGAAAGATAGCCTATCCAACTCCCCATTGCTTTTGACATAGCTGCCTCCACCTCGAAACCCGTCTGCCATTACTGCGACCTCCATGCGAGCTGAAGTGCCGGACAGAGCATTTAAGCGTTTCTGGAGAATAACAAACATTTCATTCCAGTGCGGCCAAAGAAAGGCCTGCGCTCATGTGTTTCCCTTATGACGGCACATGGCTGGCATATGGCCGCAATTAAACGTGTGTCCCATCCAAGCCACCCGCATCCAGCGAGCTAAAAAAATATTATTACAAACAATATTTGTTTTTATTTCACTTTTGGATAGCCATAGTAATAATGTGTAGGATGAAGAAATTTTCTTACGATCACAATCATAAAATTTTATTATGCATCATTACATATATTTTTTATAATACTCGTTAACCATATTTACATGGATAGGCGTGGTTATATATATTTTGGAAATGGAGTGTATGTATTTTGATATTTTATTAAATGGATGGAGGAGACTTAATTTTAAAATAAAATTTTTAGTTGTATACATTATCTAATAGATGAAATTTATTGAAATATTTTTCTATTTGAAATTTAAAAATAATCCATTAAATTTAATTATTATTTCTTTGGCCATATATTTCTTTTGCCATATGTTAATTGATCACATCTATTCTCTTTCATTGATATTTTCACTTAACTCTTCATCACACCTTGATCTACTTGTGATCTTTATCAGAATTGTAAGTATCCCAAGGGTTAGAGGAGGGACATATAGACATAGTTATTACTCCATTAAATTTCTAAAGCTAAATTTGAGTAGTGTTGAGCTGTGTTCGACAACCTTAGTCCTTATTATGCACCTTACATCATTGTTACAAAGGATTTCAGGGATTATAGTACAATAAAAATATCGTGGAGTGAAATAGACATACTTGCTTCTCTGTTAGGGGCCTTCAAAATTTATCCAAGTTTCATCTAGGTCACAAGGATAGAGGACTATGTTTGATTTTAGCAAGATGTCAAGACTTGATGCTCTGACAATATTTGAGAATTTATTAAGTGTATTAGATTAATTTTAATTGAGTTCGACAATTTTCTACATACAATGGAATAGTATAGTGAAAGCCTAACTCTTTCATAATTGTCTACCATTTGCCAATGTAAAAGATTTTATGTTTGCCAATAGTTGAAAAGTCTGATATATACCCCAAAGTCTTATATATACACAATTACATTGGGATACCCAGAATATACTCAATTGCAATGGAAAGCTACGAATGTAACTATGCCTATGTCATGTTTAAAGAATTAATTACAATCATCAAGTAAAACACTTCTACTATCATATTTTTTTAAGGTAGAAGAAATATATTATTATAACTTCTACTATCATATTATTTTAAGGTAGAAGAAATATATTATTATAATATTTATAAGGATTGTGGGGTGATTTCTTAAACTATTCATTCGGTGGAGGTTGAGGAGAGGACTTAACTTGCCAATGGACTTCATTTTCCATAAACAATAAAAATATAGGAAGAGCACTCAAGTTGATACCTAAAACCGATCGATGATTTATTGTGAATTATCTATAGACTGATTTAACTATTAACATGGATATGTTATCATAATGAATATCCCTAAGGATAACCACATGATCTATTATGAGCAATTGAACATAATTCTTAATCGCATGAATTCATTAAGTAGAATTGAGGTTTTAATAAACTAAGCTGACTCAGTGTAGACGACCTCTAACTCATATTATAACTCCTCATATATCATCATGTATTTGGTTTGAAAAAAACTTTACCCATACATCTGCTAAAGTGAAAACCCCTATATAGGATGTATGTTATCGTAGTGCACTCATTGGATAACAAGTGGACACCGCTATATATATGCTCAACTCTATATGGTATTATATACATGTCCCATGGAATTGAATAACAATGATCGCAATGATAACTCGTAAAACAATTTTATTACTCGGAACCAATTTATTTTTTTTTATCCGTTGTAATGTAGAATTGTAGAATCAAATTTTGCGTACCCTATGTTGCATTCCAAACTCAGAAATAACTTTAATTTTATTGCAAACCTATCATTTAGTTATAGGACATGAAAGTTGAGAAATAGAAACAACTATAACATGCCTTATCGAGCTAGTGCGTTAAATTAACAATTTAGGATGTAAATCTCTTCCTAGAGACGAGATCAATTGTGGTTATAATTCTGATATGTATACAGGAAATCATGAATCATTAAAGCAACATTACAACTTATCTCATGTGATCGTATCAATTTTCATCTAATTATCTCCGAAATACTTTAATTTTATTTCAAACTTATCATTTCGTTATGGGGAATGAAAGTTGAGAAACAGAAACAACTATAGAATGCTTTATTCAGCTAGTGTGTTGCTTTATTCAGCTAGTGTGTTAAATTAACAATTTAGGATGTAAATCTCTTCCTAGAAACGAGATCAATTGTGGTTACAATTCTGATATTTATACAAGAAATCATGAATCACTGGAGCAACATTACAACTTATCTCATGTGATCGCATCAATTTTCACCTAATTATCACTTGAGGTCCTGAACAATCATACTAGTCATGGTCACCAAATCACCTGTGACCAGTAAGGATGGCGCATTGAAAACCTAACTCAAGGTCAACACATGAAAATTTAAGTATGAAAAAACTAATGGAAATTATCTAATAGTTAGAAAAGTGGTTGTTCAACCTCAACACCAAACTCTAATTTACCATAGAGCTAATGGCCAAATATGAAGTTCAATTAGTTGAATATTGTGTAGTGATACATGTATCCTCTTGAATGAATCTGTTCTAGTATAAGAACAAAGGTTAATTACCCCTTACTAATAACTCCATCAAACTTAATGTGTGTTACTACAAAACTTGAAACTCAATATCCAATCGCTGGATAATGTTTATTAATTGAATTTCCCATTACATTGGAATTAACCATGACTTATCATAAATCCAATATTATAATTCTTAATATTAAACCATGTATAATAAACTCTATATTTAATATTTAAGTTTATATACACTTAATAACTATTAATGTGGTTGATTCCTATTGACATATGTCAACCTTTATTATATTTAATATTTAAGTTTATATACACTTAATAACTGTTAATGTAGTTGATTCCTATCGATATATGTCAACCACATTTCCTAAATTTGTGGTTGTGCCAATAATAATCATTTTGGATTTCTATTAAAATATATTTGGAAAACATTGAATTTAGTAGCTTTCCTTTTATATAATTTAATATATCTTTATAATTATATTTGTGGCATTTTGTTTAAGTAAAATATGTAATATTTTATTTTCTATAATGTGATTTCCCTGCTTGTTTTCCATCATTCATTATGGTTATTGACATTCACTATTGATTTATATACTTTTGGTAAATTTTCAATGTGAACTCTCATGTGTTTATGGCTAGTAGTTACACTTTTGTTTTATATATTAGTGTAATATACTTGATACTTGGAAACAATATAATTGGTTTGCTCCACCTTAATGTTCAAATAGATGGTTTGTGTACATAAATCACTCATGTATTCATCAACAAATTGATCATAATGTTGGAAAATTTACCACTACTTTAATATTGATCTCGCCAACACTTCCATGCAAATAATTTGTCACACATTCCTCCTAATGGTTGTCTCTCATAGTGATCGGAGCGGTGTAATCTTAAAATTATTAGGCATGCCTCAAAGTTCATTGAAATCCCATTATTTTTCCATGTTTATGAAATTTTAACCAATTTTTCAGGAAAATTTGGAATATTCGTATTTTTGTGTAAATTAAAAAATTATTTTCTAATTTATCGAAATTTTATTTCAAATTTTCCATTGGTTAAGTAAGGCTTAATGGGACATAATTCCCCTCACTAAAGGTGATTTATTTTTTCTATTTTTCACTGCCTAACAATCATTTTACAATAGAAGAAAAGACTACTTTTTTTAGTGGTCATTGCTTTGGTGAGTGCTCTCACATTGTTATGTCTAAGCCTATTATTGAATTCAAAGTGTGTTGATAGACCATTATTTTCTAGGTTTACACAATTTTAACCAAACTTTTGGGAAAATGTTGAATGTTCGTATTTTCATGTAAACTCAAAAATCGTTTTCTATTTTTTGGAAATCTTATTTCTAATTTTCCATTGGATAACATGGGAGGGATTTGTGTGACATAATTTCCCTAGTGGATGTTGATTTATTTTCGTTGTTTTTTAGTGCGTGATAAATCATTTTAAAATGGAAAAACAATAATTTTTTTACTGCCCATTGCGTCGATGAGTTCTCTGACACTGCTATTTCTTTTTCCAAATATGCCAAAATGGATGGGGTTGCAGTTCCATTATGTGGGGGGGAGGGGGAAGGTTCTAACTACTATTATTTTGTTGTACGGAGAAAGGGTATGCAAGAAGTGTAGGAAAAAGGGTGTACATGAAGTGTTGGAGCAAGTGAAGTGTGGAACAAGTAATGTTGATACATTGTACAGAGTACTTAAGTGAGGTTGCAGGTCACTTACGAAAGTGGAGGGGACTACTATTATTTCATTTCTCATAGAAAGGGTGCGCAACAAGTGCAGGGGGAAAGGGTGTGCGAGAAGTGCAAGAGCAGGATCTCTAGGAAAATTTAGTGTCATTTTGAATGCATGCAGAGAAGCAATCATTGCATGCATATGTGTTTCATTGTGTAGATATTCCTTGTGCTAATATTTCATTTTGTGGAGCTTAAAATGATAACTTTAATTGTGTAGAGTAAGTTTCCTCCACATAAAGAAAGCTCCACTAAAAAATCATAAATATAAATTAAATTAATTTAAATTTATGACCAAATCAAATTTATTTAATAATAAATTTTATCCTCTCCATAATTAGAGCTTTCATTAAAAAACTATAAACCTAAAATCATAAATATAAATTAATTTAATTTAATTTAGTGTAACAAAAACTGTTATCATTTGCTAAAAAAATTAGTATTATTATGAGATAAAATTTATTGTCGTTTGTGAATGCATGTAGTGAAGCCGAAGTTGTAGGGATCAATGTTTCATTATGTGGAGTGTCCTTCTGTGGAGCTTCCTTATGCAGAGTTTTCATTGTGTAGAGTAAGTTTCCTCCACATAAAGAAAGCTCCACTAAAAAATCATAAATGCAAAAATCATAAATATAAATTAAATTAATTTAAATTTATGACCAAATAAAATTTATTTTATAATAAATTTTATCCTCTCCATAATTAGAGCTTTCATTAAAAAACTATAAACCTAAAATCATAAATATAAATTAATTTAATTTAATTTAGTGTAACAAAAACTGTTATCATTTGCTAAAAAAAATTAATATTATTATGAGAGAAAATTTATTGTCGTTTATGAATGCATGCAGTGAAGCCAAAGTTGTAGGGATCAATGTTTCATTATGTGGAATGTCCTTGTGTGGAGCTTCCTTATGCAGAGTTTTCATTGTGTGGATCATTGTGTGTGAAGTACAGGAATAGCTGAAGTGTCGAAAAAGTAATGTTGATACATTGTGCAAAGTTCTTAAGCAGGGTTTCAGGTCCCTTATGTAAGCAAGGGAGGGGGGAGAGGATAACTATCATTATTTTATTGTATGAAGAAATGGTTTGGGAAAGTGTGGGAGAAAGGGTATGCGAGAAGTGGAGTAGTGAATCTACATAAATTAAATGTCATTTATGAATGCATGCAAGGATGCCAAAGTTGCAAGGATCAATGCTTCATTGTGCAGATATTCTTTGCATGAAGATTTCATTGTGCGGATATTTCATTGTGTATAGGAAGCTTCGTCCATACAGTGAAAGCTCCACACAATGATAGCTCCACTTAAAAAACTAGAAACATAAAAATCATAAATATAAATTAATTTAATTTAATTTTTATGACAAAATCAAACTTATTTGATAATAAATGTTATCCCCCACACTGTAATGAAAGTTTTCATTAAAAAATATAAAACTAAAAATAATAAATATAAGTTAAATTAATTAAACTTAGTGTAACAAAAACTTGTTATCAATTGCTAAAAACAATTAATATTGTTATAAAAGGAAATTCAATGTCGTTTATGAATGGATGCAAGGAAGCCAAAGTTGTAGGTATCAATGTTTTGTTGTGTGGAGCTTGCTTGTGCAGAGACTACAATGAAATCTCTCATTGTGCAGAGGAAGCTTCCTCCACACTATGAAAGCTCGGCACAAGGCCTATTTAACACTGTAAGAGAAACTTACTTAGCAAGAGAAAGTTACAACTTATCTTAATGTGGTTATATTATTGTGTAAAGGTGCAAAACATTATGCATAATGCTTAAATATTATGTGTATCCTTACTATATTTTCCTATTTTGTTTGATATATATAAAGAAACTGTATATCACAAATTCGAAGTCGACGTGGCAAGCTCTAGAGTGGAAAGACTTTTTTCAATTTTTTGGAAACATAATTAAATAATTAATATGCATATGCATAATTAATTAATACTAATAGAAGATTTGAATGAGATGGGGTAAGTTGAAGAGTTGAAACACTATCAAACAAGTTTGTAGTCATGGAGAAATATTCAAGAGATGTTGATGCAACGCTATTAAAAAGGTGTTTGTTTATTTGAAATGCCATACTATATTAAGCGATGTGTCTTTTTTGTGTGAAAACATGAATGTGCAAAGAAGAGAATAGAAACATTGACTATCTTTGCTTCTGCTTCTATCTATATCTATTGTCCATTTTAGTCGATTGGCTATGGCTTTGGATATAGTGATTGGTATGGTTAGATAGGATGGACGTGATCATCGGGGTGGTGGTTAACTAGGGAATGGATAGGATATCAATGCCACCTTTCATTAGTTAAATTCCACGATTGAGAGGTGTGGTATGGATGACTAGTCACCACCATAAAATAATGATAAACAACAAATAATATAGTATTTTCCCACCCTATACTCCTCCAAATATGCACCACCAACTAACTGAAATTATGTTGAAATCATCTCCCTAATTAGGCTCGAGATGCGAACCGCAAAAGCATAGGCCATAAAAGAAAGGAACAATGTCATGGAATGATCCTGAGTGAAGCTATTCCAATGGAAATTAGAACAAAAATATGTGTAGGCACATAATACACAGGGATCTCCACGCATCATCCTCTCTCTTTGTAACACCATTCTTTATACCCTTGAACATCAAGTGGATGTAGATCATTGATATCCGCAATATGATCCCCACTACATGATACACAGATGTAGATGGTGCTCCGTCCTCATTTAAATTTCCAAATTTCTCCACATCCTCCTTGGTTTTCCGATTCTGAAATTAGCAAACATGATCATGCAATCTACTGACATTTTCATAAGGTATCATAGAGCTTTCCATTATGCATTTTGTTTGGTGTAGATTGTGTGCAAACATCTTCCTCTGTGAAGATAGATTTGTGTTGAGAGATTTCCTAGTACAAAGATATTTGTGTAGAGAGTTTTCATTGTGCAGAGAGAATTAATTGTGTGGAGAGATTTCATTATGTGAAGCTTGCTTTTCACTTCACACAACCTTTGTTCAATTAATTGGTGCATATTTTTCAATTCAAAGACAATTGCTAAAAAATATGGTTAGAAAAAATATTTATTTTTCCAAACTTCATAATCATCATTCATATGTCCATTGAAAACAAGAAAGAAAGTCGAAACTCTAAGAAAATTGATTTCTTCGGTGAGTGGAATATGCATAGTAAAGTTTACAATATTATATATATATATATATATATATATATATATATATATATATATATATATATATATATATATATATATATATATATATATATATATATAATGATAGAAAGACATTTGATTTCAAGTTTCTAAACTTGATTTTTCCATATCAACTTTATAACACTTCCAAGGACACCTCACAATGACTAGTGCATATACGAAATCATTTAAGACTGTATCTACAAAATGCAGTAGTCCATTTACAATTGTTAGAACTATGAATGAAACTATTATTTATTGTACCATTTTCAACAAGAAATGTTTCTTTGTTTATTTCCATCTATTAAACTGTATCATACATCCAAATAACAAGAATACAATACTTTGTGTTCTAAGAGGTGTGGAACTAGAAAAAGTATTACTCAAACTATGAAAAGTTTCCTATGAGTAATAAGGTGTGGACAAAACAAGTGTTATTTATATTTTGTCTAGTTTGGAGTAACATGGCACATTTACAATAAGCCATCAAAATGCGATTATACATATACAATGATGGCCCTCTTTGTTTACATTGTCGATGAAGCTGGTGAGGGTACAATTCTTGTTGCTTTCACTGTCAAGCAATTTACTATTGAATATTGGTGAGGGGTATAGAAGGATCCAAATTTTTGTGTTTCCACATATCCATGCTTCCAATATTAACATTGTCTTCTACTTTATTGTTCAAGAATTTGAGCATTGCTAAAAAGTTTTTAAAAGACAATTGTCATCTGATTACATTGTACAAAAATGTATGTCAATTAATTTCATTGTCCAAGTTCTATTTTTTGTACTATTCTATTTACTAAGATTATTTACTCTGTTTTGATTGTAATGTGTAGCTGGTTCATTGTGCTATGTTGTGTTTTCTTTTTTATAGAATGTTTTCTTGAATTTTTGTAAGTTATAACTGGTCAATTACAACTTGATTTAAAGTAAATATTCATGCAATTAAATGGATTTAGGAACAGATAGTGACCATTTCCATAAAATAAGTCTTGAACGTATTATTCTAAAGGTTCAACATCACATCCATCATAAGCTCCGAATGTCTAGAATTAATTTCAGGTTGGTTTGTCATTACACATGAGTGCCTTCCCTGATCTTCCTTAACAAATCATGATGGATGGTGTTCTTTTAATATTTTGTTAAGAGTTACATCAAATTTTATTTCATGTTTCATTTAAAATATATGGAGGAATATGAAAACCTATGATCAACAATTATAATTGATATCAGAGCTATAAATGATACATTGTTATTTCATTTTTAGTTACTAAAGATTTAAAAACAAAAATGTCATAATAAAGTATGGAATATGTTTCGCTTAGCTATGTTTGAAACTCAAGATTTACAATTATAAGGCCATGAATACAATTATAAGATTCCTTCTTGTTTCGAGATGTTTGCATTATTCATGGCACTGTTAATGTTGATACATGGTGTAGAGCTACGAAGGAGGATTTGTTACCTCACCCACCCAATATTTTTTCTTTCGTGTTCTGCACAATGCCCCTTGCTATGCCCCTTGAGTATTGATGTTTTTATTATGCTATTTACTAACATTATTTACTATGTTTTGATTGTAATGTGTAACTAGTTCATTGCCCTATGTCATGTATGCTTCTTTAGGATGTGATTTATGTTTCACTTAACTATGTTTCAAACTGGGGTTTTACATTTCCAAGGCTATGTGAACAGTTAGAAGATGCCTTCTCATTTCGAGGATTACAAAACCAAGGAACTATAACTTACCTGATAATGATATCATAAAATATATCCTTGTTTTCAAAAATAACTTTTGTGCATATTTCTTAAGCTAAGAAGGAAAAAAATAAAACTTAGATCATCACTCTTGAATATCGATTCTAACAAATTTGGGAAATGCCATTCGTAACAAGCCACTCGAGAACTAATCGAATATGTGTTGGAAACATTCATTTGTTTGTAATACATTGACATATTTCTAATAATTTGTCAAGATAACTAATTTCTATAAAGAATGATTTCTCATGCAAAATTTAAACAAATTTCTAAAGAAATCAAAATCATATAGAACTCAAACAAATTTGTAAATCAAATTCTTATTTTAAGGAACAACGTATGGAAGAGTACAACATAACTTACAAAATATTTTGAATGTATGAATACATTTAAATTTGACAATATTCCAATAATTTCTTTTTACATAGTTGAGGGAACTATTAACGTTGATACATTATGCGGAGGAAGATTTGTTCTCCCTCCCACCAAGTTTCTTTCTCATCTACGCTCTACATAATTCTATCATAATTCCCCCCCACTATCGACTATTGATATTTGCACTATGCTATTTGCTAACATTATTTACTATATTTTTCATTGTCCTATGTAGTTTGTGCTTCTTTGCAATGTGAATTCTTACAATGTTTTAACTGAAAAATTTAAACAAATTTATAAATCAATCACTATCGTACAGAGCTCAAACAAATTTGTAAATCGAATAATAAATACTATGACACAACTTACAAAATATATTGCATGTATACATACATGTATATTCCATAATAGTTTGAATTGTCTTTTTTTAACAAAGTCGGTTACTGGATTACTATTCCAAAAAAGAAAAAGGAGGGAGACATGCTCTCATTACATCAAGCCAAAATGGAAGAAGGCATCCTGGAAGAGAAACATATGGCAAACAATCCCTATCTTCCAAGCTCTTCCCCTTTTGTTATTAAGGTTACTAATTGCATTTTCCTTAAAAATACTTACGTACTGATTCAACAACAATTTACACCTACATAACATAAAATACTAGAAGTGGTAAGAATTTGCAGAAAAGAGAAGAAGAAGATGATTGCAATCAGTATTTGTTGATTGAGGGATCTTGATGGGGCAAAGTCCAATTCTTTCCACTTTGAGTGTTAGAGTTTTCTCGTGTCTGATTAATAAGTAAATTCTTCATATAATTGATCGTTTCCTCCAAATGCCTGCATTTTTGTTTTAGTGCAGACACTTATCTTCCTTCTCTTCCATTTGTCTCTTTAGGAAGGAATTCTCATATTTTTCTTCAAATTTGTAGTCTTTGATTGTTTCTCTAACCTGCTCAATCATGAATTTGTTGGCTCGACAGACTGTGCATTTTTTGCACTTCAGGACATTTGCAAGTGGGTTCCAATCCATTTTTCATGAAGGGAGAAGATAACAAATCTAGCAGAGAATAGAAGGGGAAATAAGACACAGAGTGAAGAAACAAAAGAAACCTCTAGGAATACCCACAAAGACCCATGGCTGCCAGAGAGAGGGAAATCAGGCTCCAAAAGTAGAAACCACACAAGTTGCATGAAAGCTAAAGAATCTGGGAAGTGGGGGCCACCAAATTTGTACGGTGGCAGGGGAAATAGGAGTTGTACGAAGGCAACATGTTTGGAGCCTCCTCCAAAGATGCACGAGGGCGGAGGCCCCTAATGTTACGCAAAGGTAATATGAATTTGAAAACATCCACCAGAGTTGCACAAAGGACAGGGGCAACGCTAAAATAGAGTAGATAAGTGTGATCCCCCAAGGGGCGCAGCTACAAAGACAGAGGAGGAGGAAAGGGAGGACGAAGATGGCATCGATAAAATAAGATGGGTAGAGGGGAAGAATATATTGCTACTCATCTTGCCACATCAGGGAAGAGAACATTAAATTTTCACAGGAAGCTTGAGTAGCTACCGTTCTCTTGATAGCCATAGACTGACTATCATGTGTGTTCTTGGGGATTTCCTTGGATTTCCCGATCTTATAATATCTAACCATTTGAGTTGAAGTGACTCTTACCCACCTTGATGTTCTCTCTTTGGTTGCAATTCTATGCACATTGAGAATAAAGATCCTATGGGATCGATTTCTGAGAAATTGCATTATCAATTCTAAATTCACCCAAAGGATGGTTAACAACCAGATTCCCCTGCATGCTGGAGGTACGAATATTTTCTCTAAGAATATGTTGAAGGTTACTTCACCTAGAAACCACAATTTTTTCCCACCCTTTTTGTTATTTGTCTCAGGGCCTTGTTCTTGGGGCTTCTGATTTCCACCATTGATTTGATTATTATAGAAGAGTCCCCCATTATGACCAAATTCTTCGTACTTCATTGCCTTAATATTTCCGTTCCCAAGAGGCCATATGCTTTTTCCCTGTTGTTGGATAGTTCTCCTAATCCCCATTCATAAGTGATAGGATTTTTCCCTCATGGGTCAAAAATTATACGTCCCACCCCAGCCTTGCCTGGGTAAGCAGGGCCTATTTAAATATGTTTTCCATGTTTTGAAATCCTCTTTTTTAATTCTGATTTTCCAATTCTGCTTGTTGTTAGGAGATTTGCTGAAGTGGATTTTTTGTTTCTTTCTCATCGTGAATTCTGCCCCGACTCTTTCCTCATGCTGCATGTGATCGACATCTATTTCTTTAACTCCTTTAGAGTTGATGAATTCTGATGACATGCTCCAAGTTTTTGCTAGGACTATTCTAGAATCTGGGGAGCAATCTTTAAAGATACTCTGGTTTCTTACTAACCAGACTTGCCAACACATAAATGAGGGCAGACTCAACCAATATCCTTTTACTGTTTCTTTATTTTTTAAGGAATATGGATATTCTTTTTCTCCGGGTTGATGAAAGATCATGTATAGGCGGGATATCAAGGATACCAACCTCCTAGGGGTTAACAGGCCCTTTCCAACAAGCCCTAGCAAAGGGGCATCCCAAAAAAAATTGTTGTATATTTTCTTCATTTCCTTGACACCTTGCACAACGAGAAGGGCCTTCATATCCTTTATTTTTAAGATTATCAACAGTCAATATTTTACCTTTGAGCACCATCCACATGAAAACTTTGATTCTTGGCAATGTTTCAATTTTCCATGCCTCCCTCAAGTAATCCCACTCTTGATTTCCATGATGATGTAAAGTTGCATATCCATATTTGACTGGGTAATCCCCTCCATCAGGATCCAAATGAATAGAACATTTTGATTCTAGACTTAGTGGAGCCTCCCCCTTAGGATGCGTGATTAGGGACATCCACTAAGAGACAAGGCTGAGACGAAGGTTGAGAATCTGCCAATCTCCCCATTCTCCTTCTCCCCAAAGAGATATGTAATCTAGAGTAATGATACCTTGTGATTTCTTCAATATTCTCAAGTCTTGAAGACTTTCATGGAAAGCTATCAGCTGCATTCCCATTATTCTATCCTTCCATATTTTTATAAGTTTACCATTTCCAGGGATTTTTGAAGAGTTTTCTTTGATGAGGGGTACAGTTTTTTTAATCAGACTCTAGAGCTGGGAGTAGGGCCTCATTGGACAAACTTTTCTTAATAGAAGGGTTCTATTATGGTTCATGTATTTTTCTTCCAGGATTTGCTTCCACCAGCTGCTCTCTCCTGTTATAAATCTCCATGTTATTTTTGCTGCTAGAGCCAAGTTCATTATCCCTGTGAGTCTTATTACCAACCCACCCTTCTCATACGGCAGAGTTACTTCATCCCATTTTACAGGGATATTCTTCTTTTTCTCCACTTAACCTCCTTTCCATAGGAACCCCCTCATTACTAGCTCAATTTGTTTATGTATACTTGCTAGGGCTAGAGTTGTTGTGTACTGGTAAATTGGGAGAGTTGTGAGTAAGGCCTTTATTAGTACCACCCTACCTGCCATATTGAGCCAAATCATACCCCAATTTTGCACTTTTTGTTTCAATTTCTTAATGTGCTTATTCCATATTTTGGACTTCAAATTTTCTTTTGAGATCAGGAGTCCAACATATTGGAAATGACTCCATTTTTCTTGAAATGGGATTTCCATGATTTTTGATATTTTTTGAATAGTGCGAGAGGGTATGTTCCATCCATAGATTCAACATCTCTGATTATTTAGTAGTTCTCCAAAGGCATCTAAAAATCTACTTAGTACCTTTTTTATTCTTCTTTCCATTGTTGGGCAGCGAATCCCCTGCATAACGGTTTTAGGGCTTAAAGCCCACAATTTTTTGTAAAGGTAGTGTAAAGGTTCTGCAAAGTGTGTGAAGCGCGAATTGTAATGAGTCAAGTCAAAGGGTTGTCTACCTAAAATATTGTAAATTAATATAGAATGTGTCGGCCTACCCATGGTCCGCGGGCCATGGAAATGTATAAATAGAGCAAGGCTCTAAGTGTAGAAGGTAGCTTTTCTTAGATCTAAAGTGTTATGGGTTTATGAACACGAAAGTTGCTCTGGGTCTGAGTCGTGGTTGGTAGTAGTTAGAGTAGGCTCTGTAGCTATGTGTGTAGAGGCCTCGTAGAGTCTGTAGCTATGTGTGTGGACCCCTACAGCTGAGTGCGCATGGCGGAATTGAGTTGTACTGTAATAGAAGATTAATGAAAGATAAGTGTTTCTGAATTATTGTGCATCTGGTCGCAGATCTGTGTGTTTGTTCTTATGTTATGGTTTTATGCATATCTTTAAGGTTTATGATTGTGCACACTAGTTATAAATATTGAATTTTTGATTAAGACCATTGAATTAAGTCAGATCTATAATAATAACATACTAAGGGTAAGGAATCTAGAAAGTGCCTCCTCACATAGCTACGCAAAGGCCAGATAGCCATGCAGAGTGGCACAAGCTTGAAGGATCGGTTCGCGACCTTTCCAGACCTCATCGAGACATCCCTAGGGTGTGGAACCCTGGTTCTAGCCCCTCTCGTACTACCTCGGGTGAGACTTCAGTCTGCGGTCCACGAACTGTTGCCGAAAGGGCCGGTAGTGCGGGATTTTTTTGGCTGAAACACTTCTGAACCTGGGTTAGGCCCTAATAAGCCAAAAAATGGTTTCGTTGTTGGGACTGGGATCTGCCTAAGGGATGTCTGATGTCGGAACACTGGGACCCTATGAAGAAGGAAATTGAAGATTGGTTGGATCAGAAGCTTCACGAGTTCGTATTACAAGAAAACAAAACCTCACAGATATCCAAGAATAGGTGGCTAGATCACTACATATATACGGAAATCCATGAGATCTTCTTCACGACCTTCTTATCAGAGTTGTATGATTGGATCGCAAGGCTAGCTGGCAGCGAGGGAAGGTGCAAGCTCAATCAACTGATAGTGTGGACTCCAAAGTTGGTGCACAGGCTAGAGGCGGCATCTGAAGATAAGATCGTGTGGGCTGTAGACCATTGGCTTGATCGGATAATAGGAGGGTTTATCACTGAATTTACAATAGACACGAATGTAAGATATAGTGAAGCAAAAAGACATTTTCTCAAGGGACCATGAAGTAAGTACATCAAATCTTTGAATACCTATATATGTAAATGTTTGTTGGCTTGATGAATGAAAAATGAGTATTGTGTTTTCATTCTCCTAAATAAGTCATTGTCTCACTAATGAGCTGCAACCCTTCTCATATTTTGTCTTCCATTTCTTAGTATTATGCATAAAAAAATTTGTAAGCATTATTTCCTCAATATTTAATGTTGGGGATTTTGGGGAAGTGTTTTGGATGTTTACCATTCTTCCAAAGATCTGTAAATTGTTTCCAAATATTGAAACGTGTAGATCACTCTCATTGTTTATGTATTAAGGCCTTTTCCAAGCCACTTTGCGTCGACCATTCTTGTTTTCAATAAAGAATAACTCAAAACAAATCTTAACTCCCGCATAGGATTGGCCGTCGAAGCTTGAAGATGTAGGATTCAAAAATACTGATATGTACTCACTAGAAGGGTCACATAAAGAGGAATCCATAGTTGGAGATGTTATTTATCTAATTGGTAAGGGCGTAAATTCTAAAGAACATGATAAGGGCCTAATTTCTTAAGAAGGACAGAGAGAAGGTCAGTTTGTGACAAAGGCAATGGAATTTCTTGACAATGTTTGTAAGAAATTGGCATTTGAATACATTTCTAAGACTTCTGTGCTTGAAATGACAAATGAAATTATGGTATACAATGCTGAAAGGATAGTAAAAGATGCAAAGGTTTCTATATCCAAAACTTTTCATCTTGGAAATGATGAAAATGAATCAATAGTTGAGTCATTAAGAATGAAAGAGGAACCAATATTAGGTATTACTTGTGAATAAGCAAGGGATGATTCTATAAGGAATGATGAATTTTTTGTGCCAGAAGTTGTGAGCAGCAGACATGATTTAGGTCAAATTTTGTGTCGTTTAAGACAACTGTAAGATGGTTCTTTGGTAGCCTATGGAAGTTACAAATATTTAGTGATTTAGAAACGAAAGTTTAGTCCGAGGCATCAAATGTTAAGAGATACCCCTACACGAAGCTCGCTTGCATTTGCAAACCAATCCCAAATTAAAACATGCTCGCTTTCCTTCTGATCTCAAAAGCTACAAAGAGCTGTTCTATCTGCAGACGACCACGCTAGAAATAATATTTATAATGCCAGGCGACAGTGATAAGTCTTTCCAACTGGAAAAATTAAAAACAATATTCCATCTGAACTCTTGTACAAATTCAGCTAGAAATCCCTTCTGGTTTTCCACTTGCAAAAAACATTATTGACTTTTTTGAATAATAATTGTAGTTGTAGAGGTTGAGTGTGCATAGTTCTTTAGGTTGAGTAAATAATTTGTTTTGGTTAGGAGCACTTAAATTATTGTACAAAGAAAATAAATTTAAATGCATAAAGTAAGAAAATAAATTTAAATACATAAATTATATTTCAAAATCAATTTAATTTCTAACTAAATTTTAACTTTTAATTTTAAATTATATGTTTTCAAAGTTTATGTCACTCCAAATTTACAGGGGATGAAATTCTTAATCAAAATATTATTCAGAAAATCTTTAAGGAAATTTGTTACTTTGACGGGCTGTATAGTTCAAATATTACAATGGTCCTGAATGTGGTATTATGCTCACATGGCTTAAGAAGATCAAAAAATCAATAATAATTTGGAAAGCATGCCAAATGTTATACTTTTCATTACAACAAACATGCTTTCATGGAGAAGCAATTAAAACAGGATTGCAACAGATCTAGTCATTAATATATATGAATGTAACTTGGTTGAAGAAATAGTGCGATACGAGAGCAATATAGTGATTACGAGTATTCACACTTTTTTACGAGGATTTGTATTTATTTTTATGGTTAATGGTTTACAGACTAAAGGGATAACTCATAAAAGTTTTTTTTATTATTATTATCTAATTTTAAAGTTGAGACTAAGCCAAACATGCAATTAGTGTATGAGACCCTCTGCAGAGATTTGACTCTTAAGTCCATGAAAACATACATACTCTACACTCTGCTTTCGAACTTGTGATCATTTCTTAAAAAAAAACATATGCTCATACAACACATTATTTTATATATATATTCAAATTCAAACACAATGAGATTAATGTTGAACATTGATTTTTCAATATAATTTAGCAAACATTATAAATTGCTATTGCATAATGAAATATAGTTAATAAATATGACTAGAACTGTGTATGTTATATATATATATATATATATATTAATGCTAATTATTAATATCCTGAATCAAAATAAGTAAGGTAAATCAAGTCATATTCATTAACTGAGTCACTAAAATTATCCAGTCACTGAAATAATCCAAATTTAAACGATAATTAGGGAGAAACTACAATGTAGCGGCTTGTTAAGCAACAAAATAAACAATATTCTCGATTATCGTCATTGCACTGGACCATATTCTTTTTCTTAAAGTTCATATTACAAATTGCATTAATGATTGAGTATTTGGTTGATTTGAAATAGGTAGTTTAACTCGTCACTCATAATTGAGAGAGAAATTTTGTCCAGCTGAGAGAAAATATGTCGCTCATAATTGCCTTCGGCACGTTTCTTTCTCCATGTGCTGGTGTGTACGAGTTTCATGTTCTCTAGCTGGTCCATTTGAGAGAGAAAATATGTCACTCATAATTACCTTGGGCACGTTTGTCTTTCCATGAGCTGGAATCTACGAGCTTCATGTTCATGTTCACGAAATCGTAAACACGAAGCTTCTATTACTCGGTCAAGAAACAAATATAGATGACTTCGATTATTCGGTCAAGAAACAAATATAGATGATTATTAAAATATATTTTAGTTTCGGATTCTGGCTTAGTCACATAATACTTGGCTTATTTGAGTAGGAATTATAAAAAATATAAGTTAACAAAGAAATTGTGATAAAACGAAGTTTTATGTGTTGTGTTTTCTCTTAATTGTTTTAAATAAACATTTATTGTATTCATAGAGGTATTTTATATTAGTATATGAGAAATCTGTAATTTTATTTTTGCTCATATTTAGTTGGCGTATGTTATTTAAAAAAATAAAATAATAATGTCAGTTAAAAGAAAAAACAAAAAATATTTAGTTGGCATATGTTATTTAAAAAATAAAATAATAATATGTTAAAACAAAAAATAAAAATAAATATAATATTTGATTAATTTTAATTAAAAATATTATAAAATATTAATAATCTTATTTTTATTATCCAAATAAATATACATATTTATTTAGTTTTAATAAATTGAAAGTATTATAAAACATCAATAATCTTATTCTTATTGTGTTTATTTACAATTGCTATCAATAATACAATTCAATAACATAATTTTATATCAATTTAAAAAAGAAATCAAATAATTAAGAGTAAAACAACTCTTATATTTTCATTTTAAGTATAAGAAAGATTTATAATTCTCATCATTTTTAAAATATTTTAATAAAACAACTAAATAAATTATTTAAATACTCATATTAAATAATTTATATCAATCTTAATAAAATATTTCAATGGTGAAATTAAAAATAAAAATAAAAAAAAATCAACATGTGCTATTGTTTTTTAAGGTTAACATCAAAACAGTCTGCCCATTAACAATTGTTCAAAAATCCCATAGACTAATATGCCTCATTTAAAAAATATTATTAATAATAAAGAAAATCAATATGGATTATAAATAGAAAATTTAAGAATGTAGTGTTTTATATCAACTATAAATATAATATTTCAAAATGTAGTTTTATTTATATATATATATATATATAGTTTTATTTATATATATATATATATATATATGGGGATAATGTGGTCTATAAATAAAATATTTCAAATCCCATGTTAAGTCAATTATGTAAATATTTCTACATTTTGGTTTTTTTTCAAGTATATTTTTCACTCAATTTCAAAAATAATTTAAACAATGAAAAATTACACATGTGGCTTGTGTGTATGTGTTTATGCGTTTATCTTAACCATAGATTTAACAAGCACCCCTTTGGTGCAATTTTTTTTCAAGTTTTGATCTCTCTTCAAGTTTTTTTTCAAAACGAGATTTGTGCACTTCAAGTGATTTTATCTTTGTTGTTGCTAGATTCATACTTAAGATGGATTTATACTGGTATAAATTATATATATTGAAAATATTTTGAAATATGTCATTTTTTTACTGATAAATTTTATTTTATTTTTATTGTTAATTGATAATGAGGATAATTATTAGTTCGTGTTATCTTCTTCCATCATCATTATTATCTAAGAAATTATTATTATTATTATGTATGAGAAGAGATTAAATAACATGAAAGATAAGATATTTTCTAAAATTGAGTCTAACCAAAATCACCTTTGACTCTAGCAGAGTTGGCATAAGGATGCTCAATTTTGGTTAAACCATTGAGAGATAAAAGGGAATACCACTTTGCAAAATAAACATAATATTAAAAATATTATTATATCAAAATTTAATGAATATTCCTGGAGTGTAAAAGACTTACATAGAAAAATGAAACTAAGATATTATAAGGAGAAGATCAATGCAAATCTAAAAAATCAAAAGTATCACTTATAGGAACAAGTCCATAAGAGTTCCATTGTGAAAAGCGGACATTAGTTAATCCCAAAAACACCATGGGATGAAATAGTCAATTCCCAAAACATCACGGGATGAAATATTTTTTCAGAATTATGACACTAAGATGGTTGAATATTGAAAACACTCTTTCTTAAATTATACAATATATAAATTATAAGTAAATTTCAATATATTTGTAACAATATCAACCTTTTCAATCTTTTAATTGAACAAAATTATAGTTATATTGGAATACCTCTTCTAATGTTTTAGAATTTTTTTAAAGAATTACAAGTAATTTGTTATATAATAAACCATATATAATTACAGAAATTGATTATTATAGTCATTATTAAAACTAGAAATTTCCCCATAAAGGTTCAAACGTACACCGAAGGAATACATTTTTTGGGAAAATCAGGAAAGTTACAAAGACAAAATGGATCAGCTTTCATAGTATTGTTTTTACTAGTCGGGTCAATACAACTAAGAGGGCAACAACTTCAAAGAGTGATGCAGGAGCATCCAGCTAAGGGAGGTCATGGCTGGAGTATTTGGCTTTGCAGACAGAAGAAGTTTCAGTTAGTTTTTTTCTTTTTTTTCATTTAAAATTCTAGTTAACAACATTTAGGACTTTATGTTAAGTTTAAGGCTATCTCAGCCCACTATTTGTTTTTGTTTACGTTCTTTTTATTTTTGTCTAAAATTTACTTTTAGTATACAGTCAAGAATCAACAATTATCAAAGAATAACTAAATGTAACTACTGGCAGTTTAATAATTGTACAATGATATTTACAAAAGGAGGAAAAAGCTACTGTAAGCATCGTCATAGTGTTGAATAGAAAGAAGCATGAAAACATTCTGAAGAACAAGAAATCTGAATGTAGCTTAAGTATTTTCTGTGTAATTTAATGAAATTCATTTTTTTCCATATGATAATGATGACAGAGAGTGAACAGTAAATACAGAAGTAAGAAGAACACATGGATAAGTATAGAAAGACAACATAGTGGGATTATAGAAGAATCAAGTAAATCATTGTCGAGGGAATAAACAAATAGCTATAGGTACCAACAGAACTCATATCAATCCATTTTTACTATTTAATTATCAAAAAGAAATCACTGTGTATATATATATCAATATCAAATATCTACAATCCAAGATAGAGTTACCAAATACAGACAAGCCATGAAAATAGAGTTAACAATGCCAAAAGTAACCGTGAAGTCACCATAGGACTGATATAATTACAATTCATAATTTAAATAGCCGGAAGAATAAATACACAGTGAGGCCGAAGACACAGTGCGGCCGAAGCCACAGTGAGGCCAAGACATAGTAAGGCCAAAGACAAACCCTCAACTACAGACCCATAGAACACCACCAACAACAAACACCTTGGACAGACAAACAGAGGAATAACAAGGAGCAACCCTACCCGATACAAGCGTAGGAGTCAGGGCACGAGACCAGCAAACGGAGAGCCCAATTGCATACCTGCATGACCAACAAACAGGCCATTAGAGCCAGCAAAGTAGAACCATAAATACAAGAATTGAAAGCAAAGGTAAGGGTTTATGGAAAAACTTACCGAAGGAGCCGAGCCCATGCGAACAAGGGAGGAAGCCGTAGACCAAGGTCACGGCCGCAGAGTGCCCACTGCTCACAAGGAGCAAGAACAGTCAGTGACAAAAGAAAATGAGGTAGAAACAAAAAGCATAGAGAGAAAACACACCTCTAGTTGAATGCTAGATGAGAGCTGAGAGCCAAGCCACCTCGCAACCATGACCTGCAACAAATGCCAAGCAAATAATCAAACAACGAAGCAAGCGCTTTGAAACGAACAGCATAATCGAAGTTAGCATATAACAAAGACCCACAACAAAAATCATAATCAAGGCCAAACAAGACGGAGACCAGAGACCGAGACTAGGGGTTCCAGACCCAGAACCTCGAAACCGAGCTCAGAAGTAGAAACCCTCACGGGAATTCATGCCTAGAACTAGTAAAATGAAACCCTTGTGAAGCAACCTAAACCAAAACTAGAGACCTCACCTTGCGGAGCAGCAGAGTGAAACAACGATGAAATGACCGACATTAGGATTTCTTGGGCATCGTAGGAGGCGGGATAAATAAGATCGAGGATAGGAGAGATGTCCTCACACCTTTAATTTGTCTGTACGTGCCATAAAGTCAATTATTAGATAAAATCATCCATGAAATCATCCCATAAATGATAAGTCATAAATGATCAAGGCTAGTCCCATCAATTTTGGTATCAGAGCAAGTTAGAGTTAATTTGTTTTTTTTTTACGAAATGGAAGTCGGAAGAAGAGGTCATGGCAGAGCTATTCGAAGGGTAGTAGATGAAGGATTGAGAGAAGAGATTAGGATCCTGAATGCTTGTTTGGCAATAGTAGAAGCAGGAAGGAGAAGGGATCCGGAATGGGGAGATGACAGTGAGGAAGAAGCTGCAGTTATGACAAATGGATCAGATGAGGAAGGACCTGAAATCAGAGTATTAATGTAAATTTTATTGGTTATCAGTAAGCCAAAGCCTGAGATTTCAAACTATGATGGTAGTTTGTCCACAGAAGTGTTGTTGGACTGGATCAGTGAGTTAGAAAAATACTTTGAATGTGAGGAGATCAACGAAGATAGGAAAGTTAAATTCGCTGCCACCAAGTTGAAAGGACATGCGGCCTTATGGTGGGACAGTATCCAAGCAGAGAGGAGAAGATTAAATAAGCTACCCATTAAAAAGTGCACCAGAATGGTTGCCAAAATAAAGGGTAAGTTTTTTCCAAAAGATTACTAGATTGCTCTGTATCGGTAGGTGTAAAATTTGAAACAAAGAGGAATGACGGTGAAACAATATACCAAAGAATTTTATCGGGTGAATCTGAGAGCAAGTTATGTTGAAGACACCCCAGAAAAAATAGAAAGGTTTGTGAATGGCCTAAGGTTGGAGATATTAGACGAGATAAGTATTCTTTCTCCAAAAATCATAGAGGAAGAATACCAGAGTTCCTTAAAGGCAGAAGAAAAGATCGCAAGGAAGCAGAATGCCAAAAGAGGACGTGGATCTGGTAGAGCGAAAGGACAATCCTTTGGCAGAGGAAGGACTGCAACCAACAGTGAAGAAGGCAGCAATTAAAAGACCTTAGGGACAATAGAAAAGGAAGGTAGCAGTAGGGGAGGAAGGCCATACTAGCGAGGAAGGGGTAATGGCAGAGGCAGAGGAGCTGCCTACCAATGTTACAAGTGCCACAAGTGAGGGCATAGGTCCTTTGAGTGTCCTGAAGGTGAATAGGCCGGACAAAGAGGAGCATATGTTACTCGAACAGAGGAAGTAGAGGCACCACCCCAAGAGGTAGAGAATGTACTGGAGACAGGAGAGGCCTTAGTCTTGAATAAGGTATTGTTGAAACCAGAAAAGGAGATAGTTGAACAAACCCAGAGAAAGGCATTATTCTAGACTGTGTGCAAGTCACATGGAAAATGCTGCAAACTAATTATAGACAGTGGGAACATTGATAATCTGGTTGCAACAGAGATGGTGGAGAAATTGGGTTTGAAAAGGTTGAAGCACCCAACTTCCTATAAGGTGTCTTAGTTACATAAAGGTCACCAACTGCTAGTCGATAAGCAGTGTGAGGTGGAATTCCATATTGGCAAGTATAGGGACAAAGTGATTTGTGATATCATGACCATGGACGTGTGTCATATTCTACTAGGTAGACCCTGGCAGTATGACTGAAAAGTTGTTCATGACGAAGAAACAAATTGTTACAAGTTTCTCAAGGATGGGATTAAGCATACACTAGTACCCATCAAGGAAGAAGAAACAACAGAAAATAGTGGGACAAAAGTGTTGCTGATGGGGGGAAAAGAATTTTTAAAATAGATTGAAGATAATGAGATAAATTATGTTGTTGTAAGGAGACTGAGAGCACTGTTGTTGCACACTGAAATTTCTAACTTACATGAAGAAATCCAGGTTTTATTGTAGGAATTCAGCGACATTGTGGTGGATGATTTACCGAATAAGTTACCACCAAAGCGAAGTATCAGTCATCACATAGATTTCATCCCTAGAGCTAGTTTACCAAACAAAGCTGCTTACCGGATGAGTCCTAAGGACAACGAAGAGATCAAGAAGCAGGTACAGGAATTGTTGGACAAAGGATTGATACGAGAAAGTTTAAGTCCCTGTGCAGTTCCGATAGTTTTAGCTCCCAAGAAAGGAGGCGAGTGGCAGATGTGTAAGGATTCGAGAGCAATAAATAAAATTACTATCAAGTACAGATTTCCATTGCCACGAATGGATGACATGATGGATTGCTTGAGTGGAGCAGCTTATTTTTCGAAGATAGATCTGAAGAGCGGATACCACCAGATTAGAATAAAAGAAGGGGACGAATGGAAAACAACTTTCAAAACAAATGAAGGTCATGAATGGTTGGTGATGCCATTTAGGTTGAGTAACGCCCCAAGCACTTTCATGCACTTGATGAACGAGATGTTGAAGGAGTTCATTGGGAAATTCGTGATTGTGTATCTTGACGATATACTGATTTTTAGCAAGACCAAGGAAGAACATTTTCGACACATTAGATATGTTCTGGATAAGTTACAGCAAAATAAGTTGTCGATAAATTTGAAAAAAAATTCTTTCTTTCAGAAGGAGTTAGTCTATTTGGGTTTTGCGATTGCAGAAAATGAGCTGAAAATGGACCCAAAAAAAGTTGCAGCTATAATCAGCTAGCCATCCCTTAAGAGTCTGTTCGAAGTTCAGAGTTTTCACAGGTTGGCAAGTTTATATCGCAAGTTCATAAAGAATTTTAGTGGAATCCGCACACCCATGTTGGATACCATCAAAAAGGCAAGTCAGCCTTTCCATTGGACTTAAGCTGCGGAGAGGAGTTTCCAGATATTGAAGAAGAAGATCACTGAAAGGCCAATTTTAAGGTTGCTTGATTTTAACAAACTTTTCCAAGTTCGTTGTGATGCCAGTGGTATAGCCATTGGAGCCGTACTCAGCCAGGAAGACAAACTGGTAGCTTATTTCAGTGAAAAATTAAATGAAAGCAGGAAAAAATACACATCTTATGACAAGGAGTTTTATGCCATCATCCAAGCATTGAAGCATTGGAGACATTATTTGTTGGGTAATGAGTTTGTCTTGTTTTCTAGTAATTTTTTATTACAATATGTTATGCAGCAGCATAAGCTGAATCATAAACATGCAAAATGGGTTGAGTACTTGCAGAGTTTTACATTCGTATTGAAGCATATCAATGGTCAAGCCAACAAGGTAGCAGATGCACTAAGCAGAAGAGTTTTACTCTTGCAGGAGAGCACGATACAAGTGTTGGGTTTTAAACACTTGAAGGACTTGTATCAAACAGATGCAGATTTCAAGGAGGCTTATGAAGCCTGCCAAAATCCCTTGTTGAGGAACAATAGTCCATGGCTGGACTATAACTTACAGGAGGAGCTGCTATTCAAGGGAGGACAGCTGTGTGTTCCAGAATGTTCGATGAGGGAGAACATCATCCGGGAAAAACATAGTGGAGGTCTAGCTGGACATTTCGGCATTGATAAGACCTTGGATCAGCTTAGTCATTTCTATTACTGGCTGAAGATGCGAAGAGACGTGCAACGATATGTGACTAGGTGTAAGATATGTCAGTTAGCGAAAGGGCACAGTCAGAACATGGGGTTGTATACACCCTTGCCTATTCCAAACAGACCATGGGATTCAGTCAATCTGGACTTTGTCCTAGGTCTGCCCAAAACACAGCGGGGTTTTGATTCCATCATGGTGGTGGTGGACCGTTTCTCCAAGATGGCACACTTCATCCCTTGTAGGAAAACCAGTGACGCTACCCATGTAGCACACTTGTTTTTCACTGAAGTCGTCAAACTGCATGGCTTACCCAAGTCCATTGTTTTCGACAGGGATGTGAAATTCACAGGACATTTCTGGTGCACCTTGTGGAAAAAGCTGGATACAAAGTTAAATTTCAGCTCCGCTTATCACCCACAGACCGATGGGCAGACGGAGGTGGTGAACAGGAGCTTAGGAAACTTGCTATGGAGTCTAGTTGGAGAAAATTCATGAATGTGGGATCATGTACTTGCCCAAGCAGAATTTGCTTACAATGATTCACCAAATCGAAGCACATGAAGTAGTCCTTTCTAGATCTTGTATGGAATGCATCCCCATGGAGTGCATGAGTTACGAGATTTGGGACAGTTAGAAAGAAGAAGTGTTGACCGGGAAGATTTCGCAAGAGCAATTAACGACCTACACGAGCAGGTGAAGTCAAAATTACAGGACAACAGTCAAAGATACAAACAGAAAGCAGATCTAAAACGATGAGAGGTACAATTTAATGGAGGGGATCAAGTTCTACCGCATCTGTGCAAAGAAAGATTCCCTAAGGGTGAATACAATAGGTTGAAATTTAAGAAAACTGGACCTTGCAAAATTTTGCGTAAGTTTTCTGCAAATGCCTATGAGCTGCAATTGCCTCTAGGCATAAGAATATCTCCCATCTTTAATGTCGTGGATTTATTCCCATACACTGCTAGTCCTGAAGGGGACAATTTGGCGTAGCCAAAGAGGGATACCCACGAAGAGAGTAGTTCATGGATGAGAGAAATGCCTTCAGCTCAGCCACTTGAAATCGAAGGAATCCTCGATACACAGGTGGCCAGACAGACTCGAAGAAAGGAGTACCTACAGTTCCTCATCAAGTGGAAGAACTGTCCCATTGAGGATAGTTCATGGATTGACATAGGTCAGATACAACGTGCAGGGTATTTTATCAAGGAGCTCATGGACCAGAGACATGAATTTTCATCTACCCCGGAAGCCTAATGCAGGAGGATCTAGCTAAGGGAGGTCATGGCTGGAGTATTTGTCTTTGCAGACAAAAAAGTTTCAGTTAGTTTTTTTTAATTTTCATTTAAAATTCTAGTTAACAACATTTAGGACTTTATGTTAAGTTTAAGGTTGTCTCAGCCCACTATTTGTTTTTGTTTACGTTCTTTTTATTTTTGTCTAAAATTTACTTTTAGCATACACTCAATAATGAGCAATTATCAAAGAGTAACTAAATGTAACTACTGGGAGTTTAATAATTGTACAGTGATCTTTACAAAAGGAGGAAAAAGCCACTGTAAGCATAATCATAGTGTTGAATAGAAAGAAGCATGAAAAATTTTTGAAGAACAAGAAATCTGAATCTATATATTGCAGCTTAAGTATTTTCTGCCTAATTTAACTAAATTCATTTTTTCCATATCGTAACAATGACAGAGAGTGAACAGTAAATACAAAAGTAAGAAGAACACACGGACAAGTCCAACAAGACAACAGAGCGGGCTTGCAGAAGAATCAAGTAAATCACTGTCGAGGGAATAAACAAATAGCTACAGGTACCAACAAAACTCATATCAATCCCTTTTTACTATTTAATTATAAAAAAGAAATCATTGTGTATATATATATCGATATCGAATATCTATAGTCCAAGATACGGTTACCAAATACAGACAAGCCATGAAAACAGAGTTAATAGTGCAAAAAACAACCGCGAGGTCACCATAGGACCGATATAATTACAATTCATAAGTTAAATAGCCGGGAGCATAAATACATAGTGAGGCCGAAGACACAGTGAGGCTAAAGCCACTGTGAGGCCAAAGACACAGTGAGGTTGAAGTCACAGTGAGGCTAAGACAGTAAGGCCAAAGCCAAACCCTCAACTATAGACCCATAAAACAACACCAACAACAAATACCTTGGATAGACAGACAAAGGAATAACAAGGAGCGACCCTACCCGATACAAGCGTAGGAGTCAGGGCATGAGACCAGCAAACGGAGAGCCCAGCCACATACCTGCACGACCAACAAACAGGCCATTAGAGCCAGCAAAGCTGAACCATAAATACAAGAATTGAAAGCAGAGGTAAGGGTTTACGGAAAAACTTACCGAAGGAGCCGAGCCCGTGCGAACAAGGGAGGAAGCCACGAACCAAGGTCACGGCCGCAGAGTGCCCATTGCTCACAAGGAGAAAGAACAGTCAGTGATAGAAGAAAATGAGGTAGAAATGAAAATCATAGAGAGAAAACTCACCTCTGGTTGAATGCCAGTTGAGAGCCGAGAGCAAAAACCACCCCGCAACCATGACTTGCAACAAATGCCAAGAAAATAATCAAACAGCGAAGCAAGCACTTTGAAACCAATAGCATAATCGAAGTCATCATATAACAAACTGTTGGAAATAATACTGAGGGGGGGGGGGGGAATCAGTATTATCTAGCAATTTACCAAATCTTCCTTATTTGATCTTTTGAAATATTCTTGCATATCAGTACCATAAAACAATGAGCATGAATAAAGAAAATAGACAGTCACACCAAAGAACACAAGATGTAAGGTGGAAACCCAATGCGGGAGAAAAACCACCTGCTGCAATAATGTCTCTATCTTCTTTCAAGAAATTCTTTTTACAATGATTTTGTACTGGTGCAGTCCTTTACCAGCACGCAGGCTGCAACCTGCAAAGAGCTACAACTCTTTCTCGTTTTCCAGACTTCTCCTAGAAGGGAGCTACAACCCCCTACTTCTTTTCAAAATGATCAACAAGTATACAACAGATACAGACTACTACAGATATCAGACCAGTAATTACAGAAACAACCCAGAACACCTTATGAACAGAAATATACAGTTAACAGATCATCTTGAGACAGGGACGCATATTTTCTTTCTGTGGCCTGCGACTGGACGCAGTATACCTTATGCTGTTCTGCGTGCAGACGCACTGTTCCTTTTGCTTGTCTGCGACCGACGCACACATCAACACTATCGCGCCGCGTCTTTCGCTTCAGAGACGCACCCAATACCACAGTCGCGCCGCGTCCTTCGCTTCAGAGACGCACCTGATCCTTTACTGTACTGCGTCCCGGCGCACTTTCCCTTCACTGAATCTGCGTCCCTTTAGATATAGAAGATAAGAGGACTTCAGAACCAACCCAAACACTCAGATCCACAGATCTGATCATGCGCCATATAGATCGTAGTCCATTAGAAGATTTACCCTTAAAGATATGGACTAGATCACACCAAGAGATGATCAACCAAGATGATGCTTAATCCAAATGAACTCCTTTGTTTTATATAGGCAAGCTTCTCCCCAAAGCGTGGAACAATACCACGAGCCGACACCAGAGAAACACGCAACCGTCGGCTAGATACCACACAAGAAGCCCCCACGAGCTTTTCTCTACCTTGAAATGTGTGCACTGGGCGGACGCACCTTCTGAACGGCTGGCCGGCGTCCCTAGACGCGGGTTCTGTATGGAATACCTGCGGGGACGCGCTTGCTGAACAAAATTTCCTGCGTCCTTCTTGATTTACCACCTGAAGGCGTTTGCCATCAAGTACAACACCTAAAACATAATGCCAACAAACTCCCCCTTTGGACTTGATGGCAACCACATAAACTTTCAGCTTCATCATTCTCCCCCTTTGACATCAAGAGCAAAGGGTATGCTCCCCCTATGCTCATGCTTCTCCAGAATTGTAACCAGAAATCCATCATGAAGAAGACAGAGACATATTGCAGCTATTTCCAAGATCTCCTTCTCCATAATGCCAACAATGCATTATGTGCTCCCCCTGAGCCTATACCATCAATAGGAAGTTGGTCAACAGTGAGATGATGCATCAACAACCCCCAGCTTTTGCCTGAGGTATTCAAAAGTGTCCCTGGGCAACGGTTTGGTGAAAATATCAGCAACTTGTTCCTTAGAAGGAACATACTCCAACTTGACCTTCTGTTCAAGTACTTGTTCCCGGAGAAAATGGTACTTGATTGGTATGTGCTTGGTTTTTGAATGCATAACCGGATTCTTTGAGATGCTGATTGCACTTGTGTTGTCACATAAGATAGGAATAAGAGGTGTACAAGTGATTTGATAATCCTGCAAAGTCTGCATCATCCAAAGAAGTTGGGTGCAACAAGATGCAGCCGCAACATATTCCGCTTCAGCTGTAGACAAGGCAATTGAACTCTGTTTCTTGCTGAACCAAGATACCAGTCTAGAACCCATAAAGAATGCACCACCACTTGTGCTTTTCCTGTCATCCACGCTTCCGGCCCAATCTGCATCTGTATAAGCATGAAGAGTGAGATCTGTATCTCTAGGATACCATAGGCCATAATTTTGAGTCCCTTGAAGATATTTGAAGATTCTCTTTACTGCTTGAAGATGAGTCTCCTTTGGATTTGCCTGAAACCTTCCAACTATTCCAACTGCATGCATGATGTCTGGTCGGGTACCTGTCAAATATAGTAGACTTCCAATCATAGATCTGTAGGTTGGTTGATGAACTGCTGCAGATTCGTCATTTGCACTGAGACTACATCCTGTGACCATGGGTGTACATACTGGTTTTGCATCTTCCATGCCATATTTCTTCAAAATCTGCTTGAGATACTTGGTTTGAGATAAAAGGATTCCTCCTTTCTTTTGTTGGATTTGCAAACCAAGAAAGTATGTCAGTTCTCCTAGCAAGGACATCTCAAATTCTTTCTGCATGACTGAGGCAAAGCTTTGACTCATAGCTTCTTCATTACTGCCAAAAATAATGTCATCTACATACACAACAAGTATTAGTAATTTGTCATTTTCAACTTTTATATAAAGATTGCTATCTGCTGAACCTTTTGAGAAACCTTGTTGATGAAGATATTTGTCCAACCGGTAGTACCAAGCCCTTGGAGCTTGTTTGAGACCATAGAGAGCCTTTTTTAATCGGCATACAAGATTTGGATCGTTTCCAAGAATGAAACCATCTGGCTGTTCAATGTACACTTCTTCATCCAAGTCTCCATTCAGAAAAGCTGATTTCACATCCATTTGAAATACTTTGAAGTTCTGACAACTTGAGAGAGCAAGAAACATTCGGATGGCCTCAAGTCTTGCAACAGGAGCAAAAGTTTCTTCAAAGTCTATTCCTTCTTGCTGTGCATACCCTTTACAAACAAGTCTGGCTTTGTTTCTAATTACTTCTCCATTTTCATTCAATTTATTTTTGAACACCCATTTTGTTCCGATAACATTCTTATCCTTTGGTCTAGGAACCAGCTCCCAAGTATTGTTCTTTTCGATTTGCTCAAGTTCTTCATCCATTGCTTTCACCCAACATTCATCTTTGCATGCTTCTTTCACATTTTGTGGTTCAGTAGAGGAGAGTAATGCCAAATAACTTGAAGCTTCTGCAACTGTTCTTCTAGTTTGTATACCTGCTTCCTTTTGTCCCATGATCTGAGATTCTGGATGGTTCTTTTGAACATATCTGGATGGAGTCTTTTCTTCTATTCTTGTTCTTTCTTCTGCTTCTTCGTGAGGTCCGTCTTGAAATTGTTCTTGCGGTTCTTCTTCTTCATCATTCTGTCTTTGAGGGTAGCTTTCATCTTCTTCAATGTCTTCACGATGTATTTGCCTAGGAATGTATCCTTTCTCATCAACCACTACATCAATGCTTTCAACAATTCTGCCAAGTCTTTTATTGTAGCATTTGTATGCTTTGCTATGTGGAGAGTAGCCAAGAAGAATTCCTTCATCTGCTCTAGGATCAAGTTTGCCAAGCTGCTCTTCAGTATTTTTGATATAGCATTTGCTCCCAAAGATTTTGAAGTGCTTTACTGAAGGAGTTTTACCACTCCAGAGCTCATGAGGAGTTTGAGTGCTGTTCACTCGAACATTTGTCTTGTTGAGAATAATAACTACCGCATGTGCAGCTTCACCCCAGAAGGTTGCAGGAGTTCCTGATTCATCAAGCATAGCACGAGCCATTTGCTGGACTGTTCTGTTCATTCTTTCCACTACTCCATTTTGCTGAGGAGTTCTAGCTGTAGAAAATTCTCTCCTTATTCCATGTTCATCACAGAAATCGAAAAATTCATTTGAAGTAAATTCTCCACCTCTGTCGGATCTGAGGCACTTAATCTTGTGACCTGATTCATTTTCAGCCAAGGCTTTGAAGGATTTGAATTTTTCGAAAGCTTCATCTTTGTGCTTCATAAGTCCCAACCAAACAAACCTGGAGAAATCGTCAATAAATAATATCAAGTATTCCTCTCCTCTAGGTGTTCTTTTTCTGAATGGTCCACATACATCTGTATGTACTAGCTCCAGAGGCATACTGGCTGATCCTTCTTTCTCTGGAAAGTTAGTTCTAGTCTGTTTTCCAAACTGACATGATCTGCACATGGTGTTGTCAGGAATTTTGATATCTGGAAGATCGCGAACTGCCTGATATTTGCAAGCTTTCCTTATTTGTGAGAAACTTAGATGTCCCAATCTTCGATGCCATAACCAGTGCTCTTCATCCTTGCTTAAATAGCATTGTTGTTGTTCTTCATCAAAAATGTATAGATTATTTGAAGTTCTTTTTCCTTTGAGAACTGTTTTACCTGTATCAAGATCACGAACAAGACATCCATTTGATCTGAATATAACCTCGGTTCTTTGATCACACATCTGGCTTACACTTAGAAGATTATGCTTTAGTCCATCAACAAACAAAACATTTCCAGCCTTAACATCTTCTTTTAAAGGAGCAATACCTTTTCCTTTTATAGTTGCAGGAGTATCATTTCCAAAAGAGACTTTCTTTCCCTTTTCTAAATTAGAATAAGATTCAAGTTTTTCTTTATCACCTGTCATGTGCTTTGAACATCCACTGTCAATGTACCATAGATTTTCTTGTCCTTCTGCATAGAATGCTATCCCACATCTTTCTGTTTGAGGTTCCTTTATTTTCCATGTTTTGGTGCCTGAGGTTTGTTCCCTTTTTTGTTCTTGTACCTTTCTTTCCGGAAACCTGCTTCTGCATTCAACATCTTCATGTCCAAAATTATTGCAAATAGAGCATTCAACTTCATTTTCAAGAGCTGAAAAATTGTTATAGGTCCTTTTTGTATTCCCTGTCATGCTTCTTTGTTTTTGAGCTTCCCTAGTCATGATTGTTTTATACGCAACACATTGGGCTGCTTTGTGACCAAAGTTATGGCAAGAAAAGCATTGTCCATTGAAGAAGTTTCTGCGATTATTGAATCTACCAGCCGACTGATTGTAATTTCTATTTTCATCTATTCTTGAACCAAATTGAGAAGGTTTTACCTGTGGCTGGTTGTGACTTTTGTTCACCCTTAAGCTGGATTGCCCCTGATAGTTTGAAGTTTGTCCCTGCTTTACCTGATGATCTTCCTTGTGTTCTTGCTCATTTCTTCTTGCGGCATCAAGATAACTTTTTGAAGTGGAAGCTTGAGAAGTTTCTCCATTGTAGCCCAGACCTGTCTTATTTAGAGGAGATCGCTGCACACTGATAATCTCATTCAATGTTTCAGATCCTTTGACAAACTTGAGATTAATAGTTTTTGTTTTCTCAATTTCTTTTCTAAGACCAACAATTTCACCTTCTAATTTTTCAAGATGTTTTTCCTTTTCATCAATCTGAAATTGTAGAGTATCAATAATCATGTTCTTTTCTTCTATACATCTCTTGAGTCTAGTAATTTCATCATAAAGGTTATCCACATCTATAGCATCCTCATAATTGTCATCTTCAAATGCCATTAACAATCTATATTTGTTACCTTGTTCATCTTCATCACTGTTTGATAAGCCATCGCTATCTTCATGGGTGTAATAGCTTTTCTTATTTGTACCCTGTTTCTTGTTCCATCTAACTGGTTCCTTTCCTTTATCCTTATAAGAGCATTTTGCAGCATAATGACCTACTCTTCCACAAGCAAAACATTTGAAAGGTAGCTTACCTCTGAACCTTCCAGAACCCCTTTGAAGATTTCTGACAAAGTTTGATTCTTCTTCCTCTTCTTCTGGAACATGACATGCTTCATAGTGATCTTCTTTGCCTGATGCTTTAAAAGCAGCTTCCCTTCTATCTGATGGACCTCCCTTTCTCATTTCATAAGCAGTTAGAATTCCATGCAGCTGAGACATAGTGAGAACACGGAGATTTTCCTTTTCTTCTACTGCAGATACTTTAGATTCAAACTTGGGAGATAAAGATCTTAGAATCTTTTGAACTACTATAGTCTCTTTTATTTCTTCACCCAAATTTTTCATACAATTAACAATCTCATCTACTCGAAGAAAATAATTAGCCACACTTTCATCATTATACATCTTGAGAGTCTCATATTGAATCCTGAGAGTTTGAAGTTTAGCTTCTTTTACCTGTTCATCTCCTTCATAGCTAGTGATCATTTTGTCCCATATCTCTTTTGTTGATTTGAAGTGCATGACCTTCATGAACTCTGTTTGAGATATACTTCCTAATAGAGTGCTGACTGCGTTTGCATTTGTTTCATACTGCTTTTTCTCAGCTGGATCTGTAGGAGTAACTGAAGGAAAGGCATAGCCTGATTCTACAATGTTCCAAACTTCTGTACCAAGAGATTGAAGATATGCAGTAACTCTTACCTTCCAATAATTGAAGTTTGTTCCATCGAAGACGGGTGGCCTGATTGATGCTTCTCTCTCGTAGTTGCTCATGATGAACGATCTACCTTCAAGCGATCAAGCTGTTCTGAAGGACCTGCTCTGATACCAATTGTTGGAAATAATACTGAGGGGGGGGGGGGAATCAGTATTATCTAGCAATTTACCAAATCTTCCTTATTTGATCTTTTGAAATATTCTTGCATATCAGTACCATAAAACAATGAGCATGAATAAAGAAAATAGACAGTCACACCAAAGAACACAAGATGTAAGGTGGAAACCCAATGCGGGAGAAAAACCACCTGCTGCAATAATGTCTCTATCTTCTTTCAAGAAATTCTTTTTACAATGATTTTGTACTGGTGCAGTCCTTTACCAGCACGCAGGCTGCAACCTGCAAAGAGCTACAACTCTTTCTCGTTTTCCAGACTTCTCCTGGAAGGGAGCTACAACCCCCTACTTCTTTTCAAAATGATCAACAAGTATACAACAGATACAGACTACTACAGATATCAGATCAGTAATTACAGAAACAACCCAGAACACCTTATGAACAGAAATATACAGTTAACAGATCATCTTGAGACAGGGACGCATATTTTCTTTCTGTGGCCTGCGACTGGACGCAGTATACCTTATGCTGTTCTGCGTGCAGACGCACTGTTCCTTTTGCTTGTCTGCGACCGACGCACACATCAACACTATCGCGCCGCGTCTTTCGCTTCAGAGACGCACCCAATACCACAGTCGCGCCGCGTCCTTCGCTTCAAAGACGCACCTGATCCTTTACTGTACTGCGTCCCGGCGCACTTTCCCTTCACTGAATCTGCGTCCCTTTAGATATAGAAGATAAGAGGACTTCAGAACCAACCCAAACACTCAGATCCACAGATCTGATCATGCGCCATATAGATCGTAGTCCATTAGAAGATTTACCCTTAAAGATATGGACTAGATCACACCAAGAGATGATCAACCAAGATGATGCTTAATCCAAATGAACTCCTTTGTTTTATATAGGCAAGCTTCTCCCCAAAGCGTGGAACAATACCACGAGCCGACACCAGAGAAACACGCAACCGTCGGCTAGATACCACACAAGAAGCCCCCACGAGCTTTTCTCTACCTTGAAATGTGTGCACTGGGCGGACGCACCTTCTGAACGGCTGGCCGGCGTCCCTAGACGCGGGTTCTGTATGGAATACCTGCGGGGACGCGCTTGCTGAACAAAATTTCCTGCGTCCTTCTTGATTTACCACCTGAAGGCGTTTGCCATCAAGTACAACACCTGAAACATAATGCCAACACAAACAACCACAACCAAAATCATAACCAGGGCCGAACAAGACAAAGGCCAGAGACCGAGACCAGGGGTTCCAGACCCAGAACCTCGAAACTGAGCTCAAAACAGGAAACATCGCCAACGTGTGCAGGTAGAAACCCTCACAGGAATTCATGCCCAGAACTGGTAAAACGAAACCCTTGTGAAGCAACCTGAACCAGAACTAGAGACCTCACCTCACAGAGCAACAGAGTGAAACAATGACGAAATGACCGACATTAGGGTTTCTTGGGCATAGTAGGAGGCAGGAGAAACAAGACTGAGGACAGGATAGTTGTCCTCACACCTTTAATTTGCCAGTACGTGCCATAAAGTCAATTAACAGATAAAATCATCCACGAAATCATCCTATAAATGATATGCTATAAATGATCAATGCTGGTCCCATCAAAGAGCTCAACAAAAAATTGAATCTACAACATGATGTGGCCTTCTCGCCCCACAACAAAATTTTGGTCGATGCGATTATGCCATATTGGTGGGCTTCAACATCTGCACTCAATCTTGTGGAGCGAAATTGTGATTTTTAATTGTTTAAAATGCATTTATAAACTTTCTGAACATCTAAATTATGCAAATTGTATAACTTGAACTTTTAATTTTAACACATATGCACTAATTTCAATAAAAAAAATTGAAAATTATGCCTTGTCAACACCAAAAATTAGAATAATTAAACTACAATTTTCTTCAATATCCATGAGTTGTTGTGCACAACGATGCTTCTTTAAATGATAATACATGTCCATGATGGGTACTTGGAATGTACGATGTGGTCATTTGCGTCTCAGATTTAACTATATGTCAAGGTACCAATCAACATTCCTTCTACAAATGATACCACATGCCCATGCTACGAGTATTGGGAAAGTGAGGTATGGGCCATACTTGTAGTATTGGTTCGGTGTGGTATGACCCTTCTAGGCTGTGATGTTGAGCTTGAGAGAGAAATAAGAGAAGTTTGTTTTGTTTGTGTTGCTAAAATTGAACCAGTGAAGATAATTCTTGAATTCTACTCGTATCGCTCAACAATAAATCTGGATTGGACTAGTACCATCCTTCATGAGGGTCTATTTCTTCATTCCAGTTATTTTTCTTTTTTTTGGTTTACTAAAATAGAGTGAAAGTTTAAGTTTTCCTAACCCATATGTAACAAATATCCATAATAATTTCTTCAACCTTCACTATCTAGAAAACTATAATACACAACATTTTCAATTAAATGAAGATAAATTGAAAAATGATTTACCTCTCCTCCAATTCAAAACAAAGGCACAATACACTAATGGGCATTGCAAGCCCATGGTAATAACCATAGTTCAATAGGCATGTAAATGTGAACTTGACAATAATTCAAGGATGACCACTCTCAAGTACCAATAGTAAATAATGTTTTATACAAGTTTGTTATTGGGCTTACTGTAATAGAGTTCAAGTTCAAGTTCTTCTAACCCATATGTAACCCATCTCCATAAGATCTGCTTCATCCTTCACTATCTAGAATATTTCCAGTTCAATGAATATAAATTGAAATTAAATCTACCTCCTCTCTAATTTAAAACAAAGGTGCACTGCACTAATAGGAACTACAATACTATGGTGATAACTATGGTTCAATAGGCATGCAAATGTGCAATTACAACAATCCAACAATGACCACTCTCAAGTACCAATAGTAAATATTTTTTATAGAGATATGTTATTGGGGTTACTGTAATAGAGTGCAAGTTCAAGTTCTCCTAACCCATATGTAACCAATCTCCATAAGACCTGCTTCATCCTTCACTATCTAGAAAACTATAATAAGAAAATTTTCCAATTAAATGAAGATAAATTGAAAATAAATTTACCTCCCCTCTAATTTAAAACAAAGTTGCACTTCATTAATGGGAACTACAAGACCATGGTAATAATTGTTTTTCAATAGGAATGCAAATGAGCACTTGACAACAATGCAACAATGACCACTCTCAAGTACCAATAGTAAATAATTTTTTATATAGATCTATAAAGTGAACAACTTTCTATAGTAAGTTAGATGTAATCCAAATATAGATTTGTTTAAGAAAAAAAAAGGAAAATCCCACCAAAGTGACTACAAGATCTGCCACTGTAAACGAAAAATAGCAAGATATAGTACAATGATTCAAGAAAGCTAGTGAGTAGCACTTGGTGGTTGCAAAAAATACAAATGGTAAAAATAGAGAACAATCAACAAAGGACTTCAACTGTTATTACCATTTCAACTGTGTACAAGACAGGTTCCACAAACATTGCAAGCTGCCAAAGGTCAACAAATCAAAACATGTTGCAAATGCTTAGCGTATTTCATAAAAAGAAAATAGAATTCATACCACTAATTCTTGGCCCTCCAAACTAATTTGTTCAGAAGGTGTAAGGCACAGAGCGCTCCTTCTGCAGACTCAAATTAGAAAAACCCAAATCCTTTTTGGGTTACCATTTGTTGGATCTTGTGCTCGCTTCCAACTCTTGATTGGTCCACAAAGTTGTGACATAAAATAACAAAGAATAAATTGTTACCACTACAATCTAGTATAAAATATTTAAAATTCAATGATCAAATGCAAATTTCTGAACGATAAAATCAATAGAACCCTCCTCAAGGAGAGAGAGTAAAAATTCATTATCCATTGTTGGTGATATCTTTCCAACATAAATTGTTGTTTGTAGTTTCTTAGGAGGTATAACTAGTATGGCACCCTTTGAAGCATGATTTGAACCTGTGGCTGGAGGAAACTTTAGAACTGGTGGCACTGCACAAACTCCTAGACTGGAGGTCATGAAAAAGGAGAAAATTATATTCAATTAAATCATTCTTATGTGTGTTTCTATTTTACAATTGGTGTCTTTAAATCACTTTAGGTAATAATAACATCCATCGCAATTAGATATTTAGTTCAACCATATGTACAATTATCTCCCATAATCTCTTCATGTATCTTTTAATTGATCTTCATGCTTAACTTCTCATTTTTCTCCTATCTTTAATTTTAAAATAGATTTCTATGCTTCATCTACATCATTACAAAATCATCATATAATTTAAACATTACTCATGATTCACAAGAAAAAACTATTTTTTTAATTTTATAAACATGTTAATTTAAAATATATATTTAATTTGATCACATATAAAAAATTATAAAAAATTTAAAACATAACCATAAATAACATTAAGAAAAAAAATCACAAACATAAAAATTTATTATTATTATCGATTTTTAAGGTCACAGCTAAGTGAGATACCAAATTGGTGTATCATTGACCCAGGATTATAAATTGTAATAAAACTTTTCGATGAATATAAAGTACAAATTTCCTTTTCCATAATTTGATAATAAATAAAAGGCGACAAGTTAATTAAATTAGCCTTACACGGTCAAGAGAACTGAAAAGAGTAATATTTTTTTAGATTATTTATAAAAAATATATATATTTTAAATGTTTTATTATTTTTTAGATTTAACGAGGTGAAATTGTAATTTTGTTTAATAAGTTTAGATCATAAATAAAATGTGATAGATTATATGAGTGAGCCTCACTCTCTCAAACCAACTGAAATGATAAATTGAATGAGGCTCACGCTCCCAAGCAAACTAAACAAACTGAAAAGAGCAGAATGTTTTTTTTCATAAATATTTATACCAATTATGATATAACTTTAGATGTTTTATATTCTTAATTTTCAATAATAACAAAGTGAAATTATAATCTTATATTGTAAAATTATAAAATATATAAATTAATATAAAATATTAAAAATTGAAAATTATTATATAATCTTAATAATTAAAATTTACCATCTAAAAAACAACTTACCTCACCCCAAAAAAAACCTAAAATCCTTGATATTTTAAGAATTAAAAAAAAAAAAAAAAAAAAGTCTTAAAATACCGAGCAATGTGTCGAGGCAAACTGGCCCTCATTTCCAATACAATTTGAACTCAAGAAAATATTTTTCTGATTTCTCCCTTTTCCCGACTGTAAGCTAAATCCCAAAGTCATGCTTGCACCCAACTTATTGACATACCTAGCAAATCTTAAAATAGCTAGCAATGTGTCGAGGCAAACTGGCCCTCATTTCCAATACAATTTGAACTCAAGAAAATATTTTTCTGATTTCTCCCTTTTCCCGACTATAAGCTAAATCCCAAAGTCATGCTTGCACCCAACTTATTAACATACCTAGCAAATCTTCTTATCCAGGATTTTATCTGCTTATGTGAAATATTATGCAATGAAGAAGCTAGAAAAAACATAGTGTCGTTAAAGTCTTCACATTTTAACATTGACATCATATGATCATCGAAACTTATGTGATAAAACAATTTATGCCTATGTGAAGGTTTAACACTTTTTAGAAATGACATGAAATCTATAGCTTTGTTATATGATGAAACTTCATTTTCCAATCTTTACTTAATGCATGGCTATCTAGGTTGAAATGTTTTCATTGTCTTGTCCGTAAGAGCAAGAACACCTGTTAGAAATCAGCTTTAACTCAACACAGAGTAATGAAGTACTACTAGGATAAATAATGAATTCTTGAAGAGCAAGTATACCCGTCAGAAATTGGATTTAACTCAACGATGGTAAACCACAGCGATCGGTTACACGCTTGTCGAAAAACGGAAAATGTCGGTTGATCACATTGACTTTGAAGCGATGGTCAAATTAGGTGCAAAAAGGTCTGCGAATTAGCACTATATTGCAGAAATTTCGATAATAATGAAAAAGAATGAATAGAAAATGTGGATCACAGTTTGTTTTTTTCAACATTACAAATTAGTTAAATAATATTATAATGGAGACATTAGTAATAAATGATTGCAATAACATTGAACTACAACTCAACTGGATTCAACTATACTAACTATGACACTTGAATGGACAGTTATGACACTTAGCAGGTGTTTGGAATTAGATTATCCAACACTCTCCCTTAATTACAACCACATAAAATCTAATTAAGATGCTTGTTGGTCTAAGTCTCACCGACGCTTACAATTTAAAAAAAATTACATAGTCGAATTTCCTTTTCTTTTTCTTTTATTCCATATCATGTATCCTCTAAATTACTTCAATTTTTTTTTTGTGGTATCCTTCAAACCTCAATTTCTTCATTAGTTGGTGCAGGTTTTAGATTGTTTCAAGTTGTCTAAGCATGTCTTAGACTTCTTGAAAAGTCATCTTGTATGTGGATTGTTGTCACATCTTATCTTCTGTAGTGTTCTTTTCATCATCAATCTTTTGTTGCAACATAAGTCCATAATACGATTTCATATCTTCAAGGCTCCAACGCATAAATTTTTTATTAAGGTTTTCATCATCCATGCTATCTTCAAAGTTCATTATTGCAATCTCTACATAGACTTCATCAAGACATGGTGTTGCAATCCATGATTCAAGGAAAATTCTTCTTCATAATCATCATGTTTACCTGCACATTGGAAATCAATGGTAAGTGTAAAAACATGCGTACAGCCACATTGGTTTTGTTTCTTTTGTTTTGCAATGAAAGGTTTCTCCTGTTGCACTTCCTTCTCTGCCTCTGCTTCTATCTCCGTTTTCTCTTTTTGGGTTTCCTCCTTTGCTTGTGCCTCTATCCTTGTCTCCGTCTCTACCTCTTACACTTCTTTACTAACCTGTGCTAACGCAGACAGGTTGCCTTCCACTTATTTTTTAGGTTCTCTCACCAAATAGCATCATGTAGATATGATGTTGATATTGCATCATCCACAACCATTCATCATTAGCCAATAATTCTATATCAAAGTTTACATCAACAATATTAATTGTTAGATTCACCATACCATTGACTGCTCCTATGGTAGCTTCACTATCATCAGCAAGCTTTGTTGTTGAATTCATCAAAGCTTCATCCTCTTATGGTTGCGCATAGTGGGGTTCACGAGCATCTACGTGCTCCTTATCTGTTGCTTCTGTATATTCTCTACAATCATCATCCACTTGTCACTGAGCATAGTGGGATTCACCAGACTCTTCATTTTCAACTAGATAACTCCCCCTTACTTCTTTCAATGGTATCCCAGGCTTCCTTGGTTGTCTTGGAATCAGGAATGAGGGGTAGAATGTTCTCATCTATAGATTCTTTTATGCATTTCAGTGCGAAGGCATTCTTTTTCTTTTTCATTTCCAAATATTTCAAAAATATCTTGAACATCTTATGATGCCTCTTTGAAGTTATCAACCTGTTGGATTTTTCCATTTGTTGAGTGATGATAGAATGTAGTTCAATAAGCAACCCAACCTACAAACATAGTAGCTTCCTACAATAAAAATGCCTTTGTGGTGGCTTCTCTGCTGCTTAGTAGCTTCTACAAAATAATGGGTCTGCAAACTATCTATAGGGCAATGTTTCATTTACAAAAAATTATCGCAACCCTTTTTTTTAATGGGAAAGCCCACGACCAATTTAAACAATGTACTCTTTTAAAAATATCACTGTCCTTTTTGTAAAGGACCTTCAAATATAATAAATAAAGCTTTTTAAAAAATCAAACAAACCGCTTTGAAAAACTCACATAAGCTCATTTTCCTTTGTTTTAAACAACAAAACTCCCTCTTTTTAAATAAATTAGAAAACCCTTTTTTAAATCCTTGAAATCCCTTTCTTTTAATATAAAAAATAAAAATTTTCAAATTTCAACAATGTCCCCCTAAAAAAAGGCCTTTGAAATTTGAACAAGGATTTTTCAAAATAACTTTTAAAACATTGCTCATGGTTTTTTTTCACATGAACCAAATGCGATTACGACCCTTTTAAAACATTATCACGGGATCACTTTTAAAAATCACATATAAAGAGTCTCAAAAACAAATTTGAAGAGAGTATGAGTCGTGCTTCAAGCTTTTGTAGTTTATAAAAAATCACTCATGCTCCTTTTTAAAAAACATGAGTAAGGTAACGAGTTGACGAAACACCCTCTGGGTTTCGCACCCCCTCACCACCGGCGAGGTCCATCTGGCGACTGGGTCCCATCCATCCCTAACGTTAACTAGGAGTGGCTCCATCCCAAACATTAACGTTAACAACTCAATTTCCTCACTCACTATCTGGATACTTCATTTGTGCAGCTCCCGTTTGCAGGTGATCACCAAACAACATGGCAGGTCACTTAATTCATGTAGCTGTTGCACACCACGAATTTACACCTTTGTCTGTATGAATTCCATTCGATTAGGGATCATTTTGAAATCCCCTTAACCCTCATATGGAGAAAATTGAAATTGCCTACAAATATCGGTCTAATGTTCAATGTGAGCAGCAACAGGAAATGTCATGATTTGCAGATTTCGAGTCTGGTTAATAAGCATGCACCCTCAGAAAGAGAATTTAAATTGTCTGTGTTGATTAGATTGCAAATATCGGTCAAATGTTCACCGTGAATGGAAATTAAATTCTATAAAGAACATGCCAATAGCATGACATATGTTTATACCTGGACACCACTCATGTTTTAAGTTCAAAATAGGAAATGTCAAAACCTACGCAGATCACAGGTCTAATTAATAAGCATAATGTTTGTTTTTCTTTTGTTTTTGATGGTGCTCGTGAAAACCCAATTACCAAAACCCAAAAATCCTCCATATTACTAAAACCCAATTTCTTCATACTATTATACAAATGAATGTTGTTCTAGGTTTCACACATTTGCTTGTTTCTTGTCCATCAAGGTTAGGAGAGCTCCAAATTTTTTTCATACTATTATATAAAGGAAATGTTGTGCTCAGTTGCACACAACTAGTTCTGACCCAAAAATGCTTGTTCAGTCGTTGTAGCAACTCACTCGTCAACCATTGCGGTAACTCTCTTGTTAACCATTGCGACACCTCGTTGTTTCACCATTGAGAAAACTCATCGTTTCACCATTGCGGAAAATCAATGGTTGACCGTTGAGGAGTCCTTATAGTTTTGGCAACTCACTGGGTCATTGTTGTAGCACATTTTGGGTTACCGTTGCAGCAACTCATTGGGTAAAAAAATGGTAAAGCAAGTCAAATGGGAAACAATCATTTCCCTTCTGTGAAATACCCTAAAGAAGAGATCATATTTTTATAGAACAAATTTATATTGGTCTGAAGTACATGGAAAACACATGGAGATTGATCGGATTGCAAAAATCCATTCAACTAGAATTGGAGACTTTATTAGAGGAGAGGAAATGAACCCAAATGCTCCATGTTCTTTCACCCGGGTACAAAATAAATGCCTAGGCTCAAGGCCTACTGCTTCCTTGCTATATGAAGTGTAAGTTTTCTAGAGATGCATTGTTTAGATGTTGGTATTAATAGTGCTCAATCATTTTTCATGGATTCATTTATATTGAATTTTCAAATATTTTTATGTAGCTATGCTTGTTCATATGGCCCCGAGGACAGAAAAGGACAAGATGAAATGAAGCGAAGATCCTCATTTGTGAAAAAGAGGGGTTGCCAATGCCATTTCATTGTAAACATTATGGTTCAATTCCCTGAGATAGCGATAATAAGCATTGTCATGACTACCATGACAATTCAGGTCATGCTAGGTCCCTACATCAACAAAAGGGACATGGTTTCCTATGCAGAGAGTTGTTTCTTCTTGGAAGTGTGAGGTGACTCAGTTTAAAAAATGCATGTTAAAAAATATGTTGACATGAATGCTTCAACTCGAGATAGGGATTTCGTTTTGTGTAGGAAAGATGTTGTTAACATCTATAATCGTCTAAGGAAAGGAAAGTATTAGTTGCATAAGAAGGATGAAATGAGTGCGAACCTTTTGTATAGAAAACACCTAGATGATTTTTTATTTTATCAAAATCCCAATGGTGGAGAGATCCCTTTTATAGTTGGAATTTATACCCAGTGGATGTTGGAGACCATGGTGAAGGTATCGAATAATAGCCTAATATCCATGGATTCAACATACAACACGAAAAAAGATGGGGTGAGTGCATTCAGAATGATTGATCTAGTACAATAATTTGATTAGTAACGATTGATAATGATTTATGAGCTGAAGTTGACTTCAAATGTTTTTTTAATGTGATAGTATCAGTTGTACAAATCCATGGTGTTTGATGAGTAACAAAATGGGGTTCGAGTTTCATGGCTGGTGGCATCACATAATACATCATAAGACGTTTCACTATGGTTGGATTACCTCATGCATAGGTGTCACCAAGTTAATCATAGTTGGAAAGTAAATGCCTTCATGGTTGATGATGCATTGGATGAAATCGGTGCTTTAAGATAACTTCAATCTTCTTATTTTATAGTAAAAAATACATTTATTACAAAAATAATGTGCTTGAAATGAATTGAATGTGGCAGGAGATTCAGAAGGTCAATCATTGCTAAAAAATGTGAATCGATTGGCCAGTAATTAAAAAATAACAAAAGAGGTATTTAGTGATTTTTGTTTCATTATGAATTATTGTTCCAGTGTTGAAGTGAGCAATGAAATTAATTGTTTGTTCAACAAATTTTCTAATCAGGAGAAATTTCTAGACTATTTCCATAAGAATTGGGTTGATGGTCACAAGATTTATAGGTTGAGAAACTCTTTATTACATTTCTCTTTTTGGTTTTCATATGGATGAAATATCTTTATGAACCCAACCTTTATGCAATTATGGATGTGGGTAAAAGGTTGTTAGGATTTTCCCCATGCAAATAAGAAAACAAGCAATGTTGTGGAGTCATATCATTGTTACCTTAAGACAAAATTTCGATCTAATAGAAGAAAGAAATGTTCTGGTAGGATGAATTGGTTGATATATGTTCTTCTAACAAATGTTTAACTGTGTTATCAATTTAAGGAAATTCTAAAAAAAGAAAGCTTTTTGAATAATTACAGGAAAGAGAATCATCAACGGAAAAAGAGAAAGGAATTCCATATAGTGATTGCAGTTGTCATGAGAAAATGTATCATGCTTTTTGGGCAAGGATTCTATCCAAACCTAATAAGCAATATCTTGTCACTTGTCATCGCACAAATTTATTAACTTGTGATTGATCATGGTCTATTCGTCGCAACATTTGCATGCATGTCATAAATGTGGGTTGGTTGTCTTGCCATTCAATTTCTTCAAACCAATTAAACAATCACCAAAGCACAACTGATTCATACAACGACCCTCCTTAGATAAATATAGAGGTAATATAAGATCCTGGTGAAGATTCAAATACATGGATAGTCACAATGTTGATGTAAATGTTGAAGGAATTGAGATGGCTAAAGATGATTTATTTGGCTACATAGACCTGGTTCGAAAAAGTCCTCCTGCTACTTTGACCAAAATTGAATAGTTGATTTCTTTGTTTAAAAAAGTGTTGGATGATGCCAATAATCTTCATATTATGGACTATGAATTCATGTGTGGGTTGGGTTCTTTTGAGTCATCTTTGAAGAGGAAGAAGAGTTTCCTAAGCCCCAAAAGTCGAACAACAAGAAGAAAACAAAATGAAAGATTGGGAATTGACTTGAATATTGTTGCATATGAAAATGAACCATTTGAGTTTCAAAAACTTACAAGAAAGGTCACACAAGCTCTTACAATGCATTGCTTTCCACGTTTGTTATGAAGCATTTGTTTTGAATTTCATTTTAATAGTTATTATTGTATTACATTTCTTTAATGTATTATTGTTTCATTGAATATGTTCATGTATGTTTGATAGGTGGTGAGGATATGTTTTCTGATTTGTGTAATTTGTTTGAATTGTCATTTAAGGTCAATAAATAACTCCATGCATTTACACTAAGTCTTTCAATACATCGATTATTTTTTATTGTATGGAAGATAGATTTCATGGGGTTTTCCATACTTTCATTATGCTTGCATACATTGGTGTCTAAACATGAATATGATATATAAATTGGAATAAAAACAATGGAAATGTAACAAAAATTGTAGAGGAAATGCAACAAAATTGTAACTAAACATGTAAAACACAATTTTACCAGTTTTTTATAATTGCTCAATGCTAATGGTGATATATTATTGGATAATCATATATATTACAACATCAAATATTATATATATTACAACATCAACAACAGTGAGGGAGTGAATATCAGCAAGAACACAGGGGTCAATCTGAATCTGAGAATGAAGGGGGATTTTCATGAATATTGTTGATACAATAATCATTGTGTCTTGCTTCACGGGGACGAAGATACACTCATGTTTCGATAATTTCATTCTAGCATTCAAATTTATATACTATGACATCAACAACAGTGAGGGAGTGAATATCAGCAGGAACACATGGGTCAATCTGAATCTGAGAATGAAGGGGGATTTTCATGAATATTGTTGATACAATAATCATTGTGTCTTGCTTCACGGGGATGAAGATACACTCATGTTTCGATAATTTCATTCTAGCATTCAAATTTATTTATTTTTTTTATTTTTTTAAGGGTATAAGGATTTTATATATCCTTATTGGAAACCAAATCATTAGATAGAGAAATATAAGACCGATCCAGTTATCCCCACACCATTTCATGGAAATAATATACTAAGAAACCCTTGTTAAGGTTATCTTTAAGTTTAGGTAGTTAAATGGATCTTTATTTCAGGTTTCTTTTCTCGAGGCATCCCACCTTGCTTTACATCCTTCTTGTGCAATAAACTACAATATTTGAATATGGGTTGCATAATATGCAATGGTATACTGCCTATTATTGGAGATATATTCTGCTACCTCTAACGAACTCACCGAATGTTTTTTTTCTTTTATAACCTCCAGAGGTATTTCATATTCTTCTCTAAGCCATAGAATGCTCTCAGAATTACGTTTAAAATTTTTAAGAGCTTCCACCAAACTGGCTTGATTTCTCAAATACTATACAAAGGCTCTCAATTGGACATCCCCTAAATTAGGGTTGTGATTCCATTTTTTATTCGGAGATACTAGAAACTTATGTTGGTATGGTTCACATAGTAAGTCTTTTTCTAGATTCGTGCAGGCCCTATATGCTTCTACGAAACCATGTGTGTATTCAACCTAGAAAGGATTATTGTTGATGATAGCATTATTTTTAAATATCAACAATATTTTCATCAAGTACCCATTGTAATTGGTTGAAGGAGCCCTGCAACTAAGAACACCATCCATTATATTTCTTATTTGTTTCTTATCATTCTCCATCTTGTTCACCTTGCTTTTTAGCTCAGCCACTATGTTTTTATGTTCTTGAAAACGTCATGAATTAAGTTTTCTTGCAAATGGAAAGATATTAGATTTCTCTTATAAGAGGGTATACAAAAGACTAATTTATCCTTTTCTTACTCATCCTTTATTTGCACATCATCTTGTTTGGTTACATTGATCTGTCATTCCTAGTCCTCTATTAGTTTCATATTTGGTTCCTCTTCCTCTATTTGTACAATCATTTATTTTGTTAGTTTCATTTGTGATTCCTGGTCCTCTATTTGCACAGTTGTGCTTTTGGTTAATTTTGTCTCTTGCTTTTGGTCCTATGTTTGCACAGCAGTGTCAACTTTCTGTTTTTTTCCAAGGGGTATATTCTCTTGGACCATTGGGGAAGGTATATTTCTGACACCAATGGGTAGGGACTCTCCAATTTGGGCCAAGCAATTTAATCTATCAAAAGTTTATTTTTGTCTCAGCTCATCTGTTATGGTTTTAACTTTGATTTGTAGCTCTCTGTTTTTCATCTGGAGAATCATATTCTTCCCTAGAAATGAAATATATAGAGGGATATTTTTAGGGGTACTTATTGTTCCAACGTGCTTCTTTGTTAATTCTGGTGGTGCAGCTAGTTGTTCCTCCTCATCATCCCCATACAATTCTTATGGTGTAGCTATTTGGTCCTCCTCATGATCCCCATATAATTCTTGTGGTGAAGATGGTTGGTCCTCCTCATTTTCCCCATAAAATTCTAGTGGTGTATTTGGTTGGTCCTCCTCATCATCCCTATACAATTTTGGTGGTGTAGTTGGTTGGTACTCCTTAGTTTTGGAGGAAAAATATAGTGGTGCATTTGGTTCACCATCCACATCATACCCATACAAAATTGAAAATGAGGAAAGACCCTCTATTTCATACCATTCGGTTACTCCTCGTATGTACTCATAGTCAGACTCAAGAGAGGGAACCCTATAAAATTGTTCTTTTGTGTCAACAAGGTGGCCTAATCGTTTTTCCATGAATCCTTGTTGCATGCATCCTTTCTCCATGACTACTTCTTCCATCAATGCATGTTTTGGTTGCTATTTCTCTTGCTCTTGCTCTTGCTCTTGCTCTTTCCCTTCTGTTGTTTCTTCTGTAACAATGGGGAGGGTTTCAGGAATTGGAGCAAGACAAACTTCCTTTCTCATGTTCCACTTGGGTTTTAAGACTACTTGTTGTAGCATTTTTTGGTTTTGATTAGATAGAATATTTCAAAAAATGTTAAGTTAGGATATCGACATAACAATAATGAATAAAATGTTAGTTTAAAAAATATTTTGATGATGATGTTCATATAAAAGAAAATGTTAGGTAGAAAGAAAACAAATAAACTCTGAAAGTGAGCAAGTCTAAATGCCACTACTGTGTAACTACAAAATAATGGTTGTGTGCAGCTTGTCTAAATGGCACAACCCATGGCAGTCAAACTGTTTAATCTTGACTGCTTCATGTTTTAAATTTGATGTTATAGTTAGAGAATAAAGATCTGGCCAAACTGTTTAACCTTGACAAATGAGTATTTAGGTAGAGAATAATAAGGTGCTCATCAGTTTAATCTGAGCCCTTGGAGGTTATAAGGGTAGATTTAGATAGTTTGTTTTTGTTAAATAAGAAGAAAGGATAAGGGTTTTCTAGCTTAAATGCACCCATTAAATGAAGAAAAAATGATAGGATAAGCAAAGGGTAAGTAGAGAAAGGTTGCAGAAGTTTAATGGTTGATTGGACAAAATGTACATTTATCATGTTTCTATGTCCAGGAGGCAATTATAACAAGGAAAATGAATGTCTACGCGATCAAGTAATTAACTACCCATTCATCTCCATTCATTCATATATTTACTAATTTCCCCTTCATACATTCATAATCATTCATTTCCATGAAAAGCCCTTTTCCTATGGTAAAAACCCTTTTTACCTAGGAAAAGTAAAAACACCATATAAAATCCCTTTTTACATGAAAAACCCATAAAAACACCTTTACCCTAAGTATAAATGCTATATGAAAAGTCAAATCATCCATAAAAGCTTTACACTTAGTGTTATTCCTCTTTTCCACTCATATTTTCATATTAACGTTAACTAATGTATTAAATCCTTAAGAATTCCCCTTTCTCATATGATATGGCTCCTTTATTAAATACCTTGAAAGCCCATAGTTTTATTAATAAAACTATGTAATAAGCATATTGCATCGCAATATCAGCGGGACCGCAGGGCTTTTAAAAATACATATACCATAGTTTTAATAATAAAACTATGTATTTAAACATATATTGCATTGGAGGGATTGAAAAACCCTTTAAACATGTATACACTCTCGCATTGTGATATGCGATGGGAAGCACAGACCTGAAGCAATATATATCACAACTCAATACTATATCGCATCCGCTCTTCATCGCAGTCCCGCTTATAATGCATTCCCTTCCGCCATTGCGAAATGCGATTGTGATGGCAAGTTTGGACCCGACCCATATATATATTGCAGCTCATACCACATCGCATCTGCTTTCATCACAGCCTCTCGCTATACCATAACCCTTTTCCCATTGCGATCTCTGATTGCAATGGGATACGGACCCGACCATATATATATTCCAGTTTACCGCTATGTCGCGTCCACCCATTATCATATGCCTTCGCGATGGACTTACCCCCGCCTAAATCCGATTGTGATATGCGATATTAACCCAGACCCGATATCATTATCTGCTAGTGTTAATAAAATTTCAAGTCTGCCCATATGCATTTTGTGAAGGTTTCCTGTGTTAAATCGATTTTTGATTTAAACGTAGAAATGACCCAAAAGCCTTCATTTAATGATAATCACGTTTTAAACCTAGATTAAAGCCATTCCCGCCATGATTAATCCTCTGCGCTGCTTTTTCGCTCCACCTCTACTCGATAGTTAAAAAATTAACTTTTTCTCCATTTAAACAAAAAGGTCATTTTTGCTCTGTTTGCCTATTTTACACAGCGCAGCCCAATAATGCCTCTGCGGCTCATAAAAATCATCGTTTACCCTCTGATATGCCCCAGACTCATTCGATAGAATTTCGAGCTTAGTAGAGCCATCACGACCTCCTCTATCACCATGTTTTTCTTAACAGTTTATGTGTTTTGCATGTAAGAACACTGTTGTTTCAGGCTTACAAAGAAACAAGCCTGTATAACAGTTTGAAGACAAAATGAGCGATTTACTCTGAGAAACACAGTAAAAACTGGAATGCGCAGTCATAATCTATTGAGCTAGAGTTACAAAGTTTAAAGAAGTCAAATAAAAAGGTTAAATGATGCAAACAACCAGCATAGAGGATACAAACAAAAAATCAGCTAAAGGTGCAAAATATCAAACAAATGAAGCCAGCACAGCCTGAATAAAAGGGGATAGCAAGAAGTAGTTCAATAGCTGCCCCTATCTTCTTGCATGAAGATCTTCTCCTTTCTTAGAATAAATCTTAAACACTTTTAGGATATTTCTTAGTTTTATTATTGTATAAATAACTCTTTTCTAGAGTTGTAAGTGGTTTGGAGTTCAAGATTCATAGCTCACTGCTTGTAAAAGTCTTTGACTGTTTATACTACTTTTAACCTTGAAGCCACCTTTGAAGGTAGATTTTGGAGACACTTGATGTAATCGATCTTTCTAAAACCTTAATACAAAGTAGAGGATTCTGAATCTGGTTTTACACAATTTTGTGTTATCCTGTAAGCTTTTCTAGTTTTCAATCATTGCGTTATTTCTTCATATGCTTATGAGAGATATCTAAGTAGGAAAAATTAGAGTTTCAGTTGATCCCTATAAGATCCTGAAGTGATTATCTATTAAGAGATTGCATTAATGCAATTGTTTGTGTAGCTAATCCCCTCTAATCAATAAATTATCAGCCTCTTGTGTAAGCATTAAGTATACTGCCTTGAACCTTTATAACGTAGTTTAGAAGGTTTTTCCAACCTATGATTGTTCTGTTTTACAGTCTTGAAACTGTGATAATCATATTTTTTGTTGTCTTCTACTCACCACTATTTTGATCTATATCACTGTGTAAAGTCTTATAGCAGCCCTCTATTGAGATATTAATATACCCCAAAGGATTAATTTCTTTAATTCTACATCCATCCTCATTCATTGGTCTTCCAAAAACTTAAACCAAAAACCCCCAAAACAATTATTTTAGATGCTCTGGCATTGGGAGCCTAACCTACTACTATCTCAAAGGAACAACATCAGACTGGCACCGTTGCCAGGGATTCGAATTTCATTCAAGTTCTTCTTGGGACAACGATATTCATTCACTCTTTTCCTTTAAAGGTGATTAAAGGATTTAGAGAGGTTAAAATCATTCACCTAGGTGACTCCACACTCCCAAGCTGGCACCTTATAAACATACTAGATCTCGTTCAGAAGGTGACATAGTTAGTCCTTTGTCAGATCCTAAGAAAAGCCAGATCTAAAAGGGGACACCAACCATCTTCTTCTTCCTCTTCAGTCCTACAGTCTGAAGAATTAGAATCATTTGACCCCTATAGTAATATCCCATCTGATCCTGATTACTCCCATTTATCACCTAGGGTTGTTGAACTTCTAAATAAAGGAGTTGATTTAAAGTCATCATAACTTATTCATTCATTAGAATCACATCCAAGACCCACACTACCACTAGATCACCTAAATCTACATCTGATTTGGGTGTTAATATACCTGAATATAAACCCACAGATTTCATATCCCCTGCCACCTATACATTTCCTTCCATTTTTTATCAACCTGAAGCTTCTTCTTCTGAACAACCTAAAGAGACCTTTTCTGTATATACCAATCCTCTCTTTGAATCAAAAGAAGGTATTCCTTTATAGGTCACAAAGTTAGTTCTTAAGAATTCTTTCAAGTCTTTCGGGAGATCTCCTCCTCCTTCACCTCCAACTAGTTCACCAACCCCTAAATCACCATATTCTTGCTCTATTTCTTCTTCATCCACACAAACACCTCATACTCGACTCGAACAACCTCATACACCTCAAGCACCTCATATACCTCAAGCACCTCATACTCCACCTATTGTCATGGCTTTTTGACTAATTGTACAGGCTCAATATGTTGCCTGAGTCTTACCTAATAACCTTGATGCATTCCCTACCGGATATTTAAAGTACCTTCCCAAGTACAATGGAGAAACTAGTCCCTCAGCTAAGGACCATCTTCAAGCTTTCCTTGACTTTGCAGACAACATGAACATAGAAGTAGAAAACATTTAAATCAGATTGTTTGTACAGTCATTAGAAGGAAATGTGAGAATTTAGTTTACGCAATTACCAGCAGCTTCCATTAGAAATTGGGAAGATCTCACAACCATATTTAAAAATCAGCGGGGTGTCAAAAAGGATCCTCTTTATTTTCTCACATAATTTGAAGAGCTTAAAAGGAACTTCGGTGAACCAGTTGCAAATTTTATCAAAAGATTTAACAAACTCTATCACAAAATGCCTACTGATTGTAAGCCCCCTATAGCAGTAGCTAAATCTAGGTTTTCTAAAGCTTTCGATGATGACTTTGATGTTATGTTACATGAGAGAACTTCAAGAACTCTTGAAGACATGCAAACAAATGCCATAGAAGTAGAAGCAAATAGGGCAGCCTCAACATCTTTAAAACTTAAGGAAGAAAAGGTCCAAATAAAACTTAAATCTACTCAAGAAGCCTCTAGTTCCTCAAAGACTAAATCAAAAGATCAAAAACATATGAAATAACATGTCTTCTTAGAAACCTATCAAATAGGATTTCAAAGATTGAGACCCAACCTAGAACAATACAACAAATAGTTACTAGACCTTGAAACCAATACCAAGGTCAGTATAAAAGAAACCAACCACTACAAATTCTTCAGAGACCTAGAACTGATCAACAGGTTCCTACTCCTCTATTGATAGATGACCAACAACCTGATGATAATACTATGACAATTACTGAAGATATTAATAGTATGGATTCTTCTTCCAATCAAACAGCCATCATTCCTCTCTCACAACAGAATCAGGCTCAAGAAGATCAGGAAGCTTCACAGGTATCTAAATATCATGCTTTTTCAGAATTTTTAATTGCAAAATTAAACAAAAGGTATGATCTTAGACCTAGACCTGGTCCTAGGAGACCTCCAAAGGAAACTCCAATGATTGAACCACGTACCAAAATTGCTGAAGCTCAAACAACTCTTATTCAACCATTAGATCAATCAAATGATACTAACCAAACTGGTAAAAACATTTTGACTGCATTTAATGTTGAAAAAGAATTAGAGAGGGTTAAGATCCCAATTCCATTGTCAGAACTTTCAAAAAACCATGGTTACAAAAGCCAAGTTACAAAATGGATTCAAAATACTTTAGTTGATGCTGAAGGTGATGTAATAAGTCTGCAAGATGAAAAACCAGCAGTAGTTTTTGGACCTAGTTCAGATATGATAGATGAGATAGTGCCTCCTTTCTATGTAACTCTTAAAACAAATGACTCCATGTTATACAATTGCATGCTTGATTCAGGAGCATCACACAACCTTATGCTGAAATCTATCATGGACCTTTTGAAACTCGAAATAACTAAATCCTACCATGACCTGTACACTTTTGATTCCAAAAGGGTGCCCTGTTTGGGATTGATTAAGGATCTAGTGGTTACCCTAGCCCAAATTCCAGTGAAAAGCGTAGTGCTTGATATTGTTGTAATAGATATCCCTCCCAAGTTTGGAATGCTCCTTTCTAGGTCTTTCGATGCCAAACTAGGGGGAACTCTACATATGGACATGTCATATGCTACTATTCCTATTTATGGAGGAGAGAAATTAAGATTATATAGAGAGGTAAGATTTGCACATACTGTTTGTAAAACTGACCAGCCAAGGAACCATCCAATTTATGCAATAGATCAAGACTTTGGTTGTTTTAAGCTCACTTCAAACCAATGTAAAACTCAAGTCAAAATTGAAGAGGTGGTTGAAAGTTCGGAACCAAACGAAACTGATATTTGGAAATTTTTCTTTGATGGTTCATGCACAAAAGATGGGGTAGGAGCTGGTGTAGTTTTAATTTCCCCTGAAAAGGAAAATATAACACAATCATGTAAATTAGACTTCAAAGTCACTAATAATGTAGCTGAATATGAAGCTTTCCTTTTAGGATTGAATTTAGCCAAAAGTTTAAAAGTTCAGAACTTGAGTGTTTTTACTGATTCTGAGCTTATTGTTAAGCAAGTAAAGAATGTTTGCCAGACCAAGCACCCTAGACTTAGGTCCTATCGAAATGAAGTATGGGATTCAGTTGAAAACTTATTTGGTGCTTTTAATTTGACTCACATTCCAAGAGATCAGAACATTCATGCAGATGCCTTAGCTATCTCTGCCAGCGCATTTAAAATCCCTTATCATACTGATGTACTCTATCAAATTCAAGTCAAATATAGGCCCTCTATCCCTGATAGTCTGAAACATTGGCAAATATTTGAAGATGATGAAAAAATGAAAATGTTTCTTCAGGTAATAGATGATTTTTTGTTTCTAGAAATTGATGATGATAGAACTAAAAACGTAGAAGGAAATGATACTACAAATTTTAAAGCCCATATTGTTAATCACGATGTTATCCAATTATCCAATAATTTTATTCCAAAGGGATTCATTCCTTTAGAAAAATTATTTGACCAAAACGATGTTTTCCAAAATCCATAGTCCATTTCTTCAGAAGATGACATGGAAGTGATTAACGTTAGAACTATTGAAGATGTCAAAAACATCAAATTATGCACATCTTTAAACCCAGAAATCAAAACGCAATATTTTAACTTGCTGCAAAATTATAAAGACGTGTTTGCCTGGAATTACACTAATTTAAAGACATATGACAGATCCTTAATACAACAAAAAATTCCTTTGAAGCTAGAAGAAAAACCATATCAACAGAAGCCTAGAAGGATAAATCTAGTCCTTTTACCAACTATAGAAAGGGATATTAAGAAAATGTTAAATGTGCAGATCATCCTCCCTCTTAGATATTCTAATTGGGTTGCAAATCTGGTTCCTATTAGAAGGAAAAATGGAGAAATAAGAATCTATGTGGATTTTAGAAATCTGAATAAAGCATCATTAAAAGATAATTATCCTTTGCCCAAAATGGACCAGTTACTGCAAAGGGTTTCAGGAGCACAAAGACTGTCTATTCTTGATGGTTTTTCAGGTTATAACCAGGTAAATGTTGATATAACAGACATAGAGAAAACAAATTTTACTACACGTTGGGTACATTTATGTGCGCAAGGATGCCATTTCGCTTAACTAATGCTGGAGCAACATTTCAAAGAGTAATGGACATCACTTTTATGGGTCAAGTAAATAAATTTGTGGTTATTTATCTTGATGACATAACTGTTTTTTTTTAAATCAGATTAGAAACATTTAAAGCACTTGATGAAGGTTTTTGACAGGTGCAGAAAATTTGGAATATCATTGAAACCAAAGAAGTCCTTGTTTGCTGTCAAAGAAAGAAAATTGCTTGGCCTTATAATTTCTAAGAAGGGCATAGTAATTGATCTCAAACGAGTATCTGCCATAGAATCATTGACCTTGCTTAGAATTAGAAAGGAGATTCAAGCTTTTATGGGCAAGATTAATTTTCTAAGGCGATTCATTCCCAATTATGTAGAGATAGTGAAAGATATAACAGACATGCTCCAAAACGACCATGAAGTCAAATGGACTCCCTCTTCTAGGCATGCATTTGAACAAATAAAAAGGGAAATCTCTAAAGCTCCCACCTTAGCCAGCCTCTATTATACCAAGCCATTTAGTATTTTCTCTTTTGGCTCTGAAACAACCCTTGTTGTCCTTTTATTATAGAAAAATGAAGATTCCCATGACCAACCCATAGCCTTTTTTAGCAAGGTTATGAGAGATTTTGAGCTGAAGTATGACATCGTTGAGAAGCAAGCCTATGCCCTTATTCAAGCCCTTAAATCATTTAGGATGTATGTCTTACACTCACCTATTCCTACTTATGTCCCAAATAGTGCTGTAAAAATTGTCTTAACCCAGCCAAACACTAATGGGAAAAGAGGTAGATGGATCACTAAAATTCTGGAATTTGATCTAACTATCAAGTCTACCAATCTAGTAAAAGGTCAAGGATTACCTAAGCTTCTAGCCGAATCCAACTGCAAAGTTCTTGGAATCAATTCTGTTTTAGAAATACAAGGGAAGAATCCACAAGAACCTTCCTTTCAGTCTCAAGAGAAGAATACACAAGAACCTTCTGTCCTTGCAGAAGGGGAGAATCCACAAGAACCTCCACTTTTAGAGCAGATCACTCCTATACACATTGATGAAAAATATTTGTTTTCAAACTGGTATCAAGATATTGTTAATTTCTTGATAAATTTTGAGTGCCCAACATCATTCTCCAAAACCCAGTGTAAAACTCTTAAGTTAAAATCAGTCAAGTACTGTATTATTAATGCAAATTTATACTGGAAAGACCCACTCACCATTTTGTTATTATGTTTAACAGAATATGAAATTGAAGGAATCATTGATAAGTTTCATATAGGATTTTGAGGGGGACATTATGCTTGGAGAGCTACAACATACAAGATTCTGAGGGGAGGATTTTATTGGCCCACATTGTTTTTGCCAGTAGGCGAAAAGGCGAGGAGTTGTGTTCCTTGCCAAATGTTTGCTAGAAAACAAAAATTAGTTTCTCTTCCACTTGTTCCATCCATAGTTTCAACACCTTTTTCTTAATGGGGATTATATTTTATTGGAGAGATTCATCCCACTTCAAGTAATCAGCATAGATGGATCCTCACTGCAACAGATTGCTTTACTAAATGGGTGGAAGCAATTCCAGCAAAAAATGCTACTAATGCAGTGGTAATTAAGTTTATTGAGGAGAATATCTTAGCTAGATTTGGTTTCCCAACTCAAATTGTCATTGATAATGCAACATCTTTTTCTAGTGTTAAAATGATTGACTTTTTCCAGAAATATTAGATTTTGTTACATCATTCAACTCCATATTACCCTTAGGGTAATGGCCTTACAGAATCATCAAACAAGAGCTTGGTAAAGGTAATCAAAAAGACACTAGCTGATCATAAGAAGAGCTGGGATTCACATTTGATTTATGCAGTATGGGAAAACAGAATTACTCCAAAGAGGTCAACTGGCAAATCTCCATTTCAGCTAGTCTATGGGAAAGATGCAATTTTCCCTACCAATTTGGCTTTCCCTGTTTTAAAATTTCTGCAAGATGCAATAGATGAACCTGATGATTTTTCTAGAAGAATAAATTGGATTATTAAGCTTAATGAAAACAAAGATGAAGTTCAATGCAAATTGTATAAATATCAAAATAAGATGAAGGTCTTGTTTGATATAACAACCAAGGAAAGGGACTTTAACGAAGGTGATCTAGTTCTAAGATGGGATGTCAGGAGAGAAGAGAAAGGAAAGCATGGCAAATTGGACAATCTATGGTTTGGACCTTTAGCAATTGCTGAAGTAAAGGGTAACAACACTTTTGTGCTGCAGGGCCTTGAGGGGAAATATTCCACTTATCCAGTAAATGGAAGGTTTCTCAAACACTATATTCGGTACTAAGAAGGTGAAATAGTTTTCATTGTAAATACTATGGTTTTCTTTTTCTTTCCAAGATGTAAGTTTGATATTTTTTATAGCAAGGACTCCATAGCCCGAGGAGAAGGCACATGGATCTGCAGGTTCTCTGCATTCTACAGGAGGAAGCAGTCCCTAGATGGAGTCAATGTTGTAGCATTTTTTGTTTTGATTAGATAGAATATTTCAAAAAATGTTAAGTTAGGATATGGACATAACAATAATGAATAAAATGTTAGTTTAAAAAATATTTTGATGATGATGTTCATATAAAAGAAAATGTTAGGTAGAAAGAAAACAAATAAACTCTGAAAGTGAGCAAGTCTAAATGCCACTACTGTGTTCCTACAAAATAATGGTTGTGTGCATCTTGTCTAAATTCCACAACCCATGACAGTCAAACTGTTTAATCTTGACTGCTTCATGTTTTAAATTTGATGTTATAGTTAGAGAATAAACATCTCGCCAAACTGTTTAACCTTGACAAATTAGTAGTTAGGTAGAGAATATTAAGGTGCTCATCAGTTTAATATGAGCCCTTGGAGGTTATAAGGGTAGATTTAGATAATTTGTTTTTGTTAGATAAGAAGAAAGGATAAGGGTTTTCTAGCTTAAATGCACCCATTAAATAAAGAAAAAATAATAGGATAAGCAAAGTGTAAGTAGAGAAAGGTTGCAGAAGTTTAATGGTTGATTGGACAAAATGTACATTTCTCATGTTTCTATGTCCAGTAGGCAATTATAACAAGGAAAATGAAGGTCTACTCGATCAAGTAATTAACTACCCATTCATCTCCATCCATTCATATATTTACTAGTTTCCCCTTCAGACATTCATAATCATTCATTTCCATGAAAAGCCCTTTTCCTATGGTAAAAACCCTTTTTACCTAGGAAAAGTAAAAACACCATATAAAATCCCTTTTTACATGAAAAACCCATAAAAACATCTTTACCCTAATTATAAATGTTATATGAAAAGTCAAATCATCCATAAAAGCTTTACACTTGCTGTTATTCCTCTTTTTCGCTCATATTTTCATATTAACGTTAACTAATGTATTAAATCCTTAAGAATTCCCCTTTCCCATATAATATAGCTCCTTTATTAAATACCCCGAAAACCCTTAGTTTTATTAATAAAACTATGTAATAAACATATCGCATCGCAATATCAGCGGGACCGCAGGCCTTTTAAAAATACATATACCATAGTTTTATTAATAAAACTATGTATTTAAACATATATCGCATCGGTGGGATTGAAGAACCCTTTAAACATGTATACACTCCTGCATTGCGATATGTGATGGGAAGCACAGACCTGAAGCAATATATATCACAACTCAATAGTATATCACATCCACACTTCCACGGAGTCTCGCATGCATATATATATTGCAGCTCATACCACATCGCATATGCTTTCATCGCAGCCTCCTGCTATACCATAACCCTTTGCCCATTGCCATCTTCGATTGCGATGGGATATGGACCAAACCATATATATATTCCAGTTTACCGCTATGTCACGTCCGCCCATTATCATATGCCTTCTCGATGGACTTACCCTCGCCTAAATCAGATTGTGATATGCGATATTAACCCAGACCCAATATCATTTTTAGCAAGTGTTAATAAAATTTCAAGTCTGCACATATGCATTTTGTGAAGGTTTCCTGTGTTAAATCGATTCTCGATTTAAACGTAAAAATGACGCAAAAGCCTTCATTTAATGCTAATCACATTTTAAACCTAGATTAAATCAATTCCCACCATGATTAATTCTCTGCACTGCTTTTTTGCTCCACCTCTGCTCGATAGTTAAAAAATTAACTTTTTCTATATTTAAACAAAAAGGCCATTTTTTCTCTGTTTGCCTATTTTATACAGCGCAGCCCAATAATGCCTCTGCGGCTCATAAAAACCATCATTTACCCTCTAATACACCCCAGACTCCTCCGATAGCATTTCGAGCTCAATAGAGCCATCACGACCTCCTCTGTCACCATGTTTTTCTTAACAGTTTATGTGTTTTGCAGGTAAGAAGACTGTTGTTTCAGGCTTACAAAGAAACAAGCCTGTATAACAGTTTGAAGACAAAATGAGCGATTTACTGTGAAAAACACAGTAAAAACTAGAATGCATAGTCAAAATCTACTCAGCCAGAGTTACAGAGTTTAAAGAAGTCAAATAAAAAGGTTAAATGAAGCAAACAACTAGCGTAGAGGATACAAACAACAAATTAGCTAAAGGGGCAAAATATCAAACAAATGAAGCCAGCACAACCTGAATGAAAGGGGACAACAAGAAGTAGTTCAATAGCCGCCCCTATTTTCTTTCATGAAGATCTTCTCCTTTCTTAGAATAAATCTTAAACAATTTTAGGATATTTCTTAGTTTTATTATTGTATAAATAACTCTTTTCTAGAGTTGTAAATGGTTCGAAGTTCAAGATTCATAGCTCACTGCTTGTAAAAGTCTTTGACTGTTTATACTACTTTGAACCTGGAAGCCACCTTTGAAGGAAGATTTTGTAGACACTTGATGTAATCGATCTTTCTGGAACCTTAATACAAAGTAGAGGATTCTGAATCTGGTTTTACATAGTTTTGTGTTATCCTATAAGTTTTTCCAGTTTTCAATCATTGTGTTATTTCTTCATATGCTTATGACTTACAGAGATATCTAAGCAGGAACAATTAGAGTTTCAATTGATTCCTATAAGCTCGTGAAGTGATCACATATTAATAGATTGGATTAACACAACTATTTGTGTGTAGGTTTTAACCCCGTACAGAAACTACTTGCATACGAATTCTAAAACACAGAAAATAAATATTGCGAGAGCATAACACATAAAACACATATACATAGAGATTTTCCCTTGGATCCCAAATCCGGGACTACTAGCTTTATTTTTCATTGTATTCCTTTCAATGTTACAATACATATTTGTACATGCTGAAGCATCCAATACCATGGACCGAAAACCATCGCGTTGAAAACCATGGATTGAAAACCATCGCATCCAAAATCATGTGCGAAAAAACATGCACAAAACCATAGGCAGGTCTGCCCAACCTAATATAGGGTCCAAAACCAAAATTTTATGTGGCATTGCCCCAGAACCCATAGAGTGGGGTTACCTACACCCCTCAAACCCCCTATGACTCCCCTCACTATGCAATCGACGCAACGAAGGGGGGGCTCTGCCCCCCTTCTAACCCCCTGGTTAACTACGTGGGATATTCATGGAAAGAATATAACACAACCCAACATTCTCCCACTTGTTGTTGTCTTTCGACAAGGGACCATAAGAGAGCTTAGTCATTTATCCAGCACTGCAATTCCCATTATTTCTCTACACCAAGAGAACTTCTCAAAACTCACAGCTTTTGTTAATGCATCTACAGTATTCTTAAAAGTGTCCACCTTTACCAGCAACACCTTTTTGTCTTCTATCATATCCCTCACAAAGTGATACTGAACATCAAGGTGCTTTGTCTTTGAATGATATGCAGGGTTCTTTGCCAAGAAAATTGCACTTTGGCTGTCACAGTCTATCCTTATAGCTCCCTGTACTACCCCCTTACTTGAACACAATCTCTGCAACCAAACTCCTTCCTTGCTTGCATGAGTGGCTGCCATGTATTCTGCCTCTGTAGTTGATAGTGCCACTACAGATTGTTTCTTACTCATCCAACTTACTACACCTCCAAATAGGTTAAGCACATACCCACTTCTAGATCTTCTCTGATCCAGATCTCCAGCCCAGTCTGCATCAACAAAGCCATGAATATCTAACACTTTGTCCAATCCTGGTCTTCCTTGGTAGCACAAACCATAATCACTAGTGCCACACAAATACCTAAAAACCCGCTTCACTGTTGTCCAGTGATCCTTCCCTGGTTTTGACATAAACCTGCTCAATACTACCAATGCATGTGCAATGTCTAGTCTAGTACAGACCCTCACATACATCAAGCTACTGACTGCACTTGCATATGGAACACGGGACATGTCCTCTTCCTCTTCTTGTGTCTTGGGACACTGTTCGGCAGATAACTTTACACCTATAGGAATAGGAGCCTTCATCAGTTTACTATCTTGCATATTAAACCTCTGCAATATTGTCTCGACATACTTCCTCTGGTTTAACCAGAGCTTCCTCTTTGTCCGATCTCTTTTAATTTCTATGCCCAAAATATAGTTTGTAGCACCAAGATCTTTCATGTCGAATTTGAAAGACAAATGGGTCTTCAAATCCTAGATAATTTCTTTTTTATTTCCAACTAGAAACATATCATCCAAATACAAGACCAAATAAATAACACGATCACTAATTGATTTAAAATACACACAATGATCTGCTTTTCTTATGGTGAAGCCAAATCCCAGTATAAATGTATCAAATTTCTGATACCATATCCTTGGTCATTGTTTTAACCCATACAGAGACTTCTTTAACTTGCATACCAGTTCTTTCTTACCCTTCATTGCCAAGCCTTCAGGTTGCTTCATGTAGATCTCCTCTTCCAGATCCTCGTGAAGAAATGTTGTCTTCACATCCATCTGTTGTACCACAAAATCAAAAGTAGCATCAACAGATAAAAGTAATCTGATAGAAGTTACCTTGGCAACAGGAGAAAAAATATCACCAAAATTAATTCCCGAGACCTGGGAATAACCTTTTGCTACCAATCGAGCTTTGAATTTCTCCATTTTTCCTTCTGCATTTGTCTTCTTCTTGAACACCCATTTGCTGCCAATGGGTTTCCTTCTAGCCAACAACTCCACCAGATCCCAAGCCTCATTTTTGTGCAAAGATGCCATTTCATCAACCATGGCCTCTTTCCACAGTTTTCCATCCTCTGAATCTACTGCTTCCTTCGTAGTTCTAAGATCATCATGAGTAATAGATAAAGCAAAATTTGAACAGAAAGCAGATGGACTATACCTCTCTGGCTACCTTCTTTCTCGATCTGATCTTATCACACCCGAAGCTTGTGGCTCTTCATCTTCTGATTCCTCCTCTGCTGTAGAGTCTGATTCTTCCTCCTTTAGCTCAAACTCTATCTTCTCAAGTTCCTTTGGTTGGAGTTCATTTTTAATAACATCTTTCACCTCTCTAAACACCACTTCTCAGTTGTACAAAACCTTCCTTGTTGCTGGGTTCCAAAGCTTATAACCCTTTAAACCATCCTTATACCCAATAAAGATGCACTTTTCAGATTTACTATCCAACTTGGTTCATTTCTCCTTTGGAACATGTACATATGCATCACATCCAAATACCCTCAGATTGGAAAGAGAGGGTTTCTTACCAGTCCATACCTCTTGTGGAGTCTTATCCTCTAACGCTGATGAAGGTGATCTGTTGACCAGGTAACATGTTGTCTCCACTGCCTCTTCCCATAATTCATGTCCTAACCGGACACCACTGAGCATGCTTCTTGCCCTTTCCATCAACGTCTTGTTCATTCTTTCTGCAACTCCATTTTGCTGAGGTGTATATGCAGTAGTATTCTACCGTGCTATACCACACTTCTTACAGAGTTCTTCAATTTCCTTACTGCAAAACTCTCCACCATTATCTGTCCTTAGCACCTTTATCTTCTTCTTTGTCTGGTTTTCCACTAGAGCCTTAAATTCTTTAAACCTGTCAAAGACTTCAGATTTCTTCTTGAGGAAATATATCCATATATTCCTTGAGAAGTCATCTATAAATGATTCATAGTACACAGACTTACCCAGTGATGGAACCTTCACTGGTCCAAACACATCACTATGCACAAACTCTAATATCAATTTTGCTCTCTTACCACTAGAGGGAAAACTCACCCGATTCTACTTCCCATATACACAATTTTCACAAAAATCAAAATCTAGAGAGCTATTACTCATACATTCTACCATACCTTTACCATGAAGTATTCGAAGGCCCTTCTCTCCAATATGTCCAAGCCTTTGATGCCACAGCATGGTCTTCTCTCCAGAGACCACTAGATTTTCTGCTCCACTTTCAGGAACCACATAAATGTTGCACCCATCAACATTAGTGCTTCCTTGAAGCTTGTATAGAGTTCCAGTCTGAACTCCTCGCATCAATACCAGTGCTCCTCAAACCATCTTGCAGGTATCCTTCTCGAGCACTGTTTTTACACCTACATCATCCAACTTGCTTACAGAAATCATGTTTCTGGCTAATGCAGGAATATGCATAACACTAGGAAGTGTTCTATCCCTTCCACCTTGCAAATTCAACTTTACTTTTCCACGCCCAACAATTCTAGCCTTCCTATCATCCCCTAAGAAGACATCACCACCGTCGTATTTATCATACTCGTAGAACCACTATCTATGGGGAGTGAAGTGAAAGGATGCACCTAAGTCAATCAACCATGCCTCATGATCTACATGTGTACTTGAAGAAGCCAAGTACACATCCCCACCTTCATCTAAGGTGGTTTTTGCCTATGTAGAAGAAGCATCATTAAATCTCGTTCCTTTGTCAGGAGCTTTAGATTTACAGTCCCTTTTGTAGTGCCCTTCCTTTCTGCATTTCCAACACACCACCCTTACATTTTTTCCTGGAGATTTATATCTCCCTCTAGATTTAGATCTCCCACTCGATGACTTATTTTTGTTTCTGTTCTGGGACCATCCTCATATAGACAATGCATCACCATTCTGGCTCTCCATATTTTACCATCTCATCTCCTTCGACAACAAGGATAAGACTATTTCATCAAACTGCAAGGCAGTTGCATTGCTACCTATTGCAATAATTAGACTATCCCATGAATCTGGTAGAGAACACAAGAAACTGATGCACTTATCTTCATATGAAATTTTGATATCAACAGATGATAACTGACTTACCATAGTATTAAATGAGTTTAGATGCTCTGTCACCGAGTCTACATCTTTCATCCTTAGGTTATACAACTTTTTCCGTAGGAACAGTTTATTCACCAGAGACGTAGATTGGTACAAAGTCCCGAACTTGTCCCACAAAGCCTTTGTCGCAGCTTCCCTTGATACATTCAGCAACATTGAATCTGAGACACACAATCGTATTGTGTTCTTTGCCTTCTGATCCAACTTCTTCCATTCTTCATCAGACACTCTCGTTGGTTTAGTACTCGGATCTACCACGATCCACTGATCTTTATCCACCAAGAGATCCTCCATCTTGAGTTTCCATAACTCAAAACTCTGACCATTAAATTTCTCGATCTCTATCTTTCCACTGCTCGCCATCTTCTTTCACTACCAGAATTGATCTTGCAGATCTCCCACTGAACAGGGTCTACCAAAGGCCTAAGCGAAACCCCTCAACAACAAAGGCATCCCCTTGAAGCCAAAACAGCTGCGATACCAAATGTAAGTTTTAACCCCGTACAAAATTACTTGGATATGAATTCTAAAACACAAAAAATAAATAATGCAAGAGCATAACACATAAAACACATATACACAGAGATTTTCCCCTGGATCCCAAAACCAGGACTACCAGCTTGATTTTTCATTATATTCCTTTCAATGTTAGAATACATATTTATACATACTGAAGCATCTAATACCATGGACCGAAAACCATCGCGTCCAAAACCATGGACCAAAAACCGTCGCGTCCAAAACCATGTGCGAAAAACATGCACAAAACCATAGGTAGGTCCGCCCAACCTAATATAGGGTCCAAAAAAAAATATTCTGGGGCACTGCCCCGCACCCCATAGAGTGGGGTTACCTACATCCCTCAAACCCCCTATGACGCCCCCCCACTACATAATCGACGTAATGAAGGGGGGGCCCTGCACCCCTTCTAACCCCCCGGTTAACTACGTGGGCTAGTCGTGGAAAGAATATAACACAACCCAACATTATGTAGCTAATCCCCTATAATCAATAAATCATCAGCATCTTGTGTAAGAATTAATTATACTGCCTTGAACCTTTAGAACATAGTTTATAAGGTTTTTCGAACCTATGATTGTTCTGTTTTACAGTTTGGAAACTATGATAATCATATTTTTTGTTGTCTTCTACTCACCACTATTTTGATCTATATCACTGTGTAAAGTCTTATAGCAGCCCTCTGTTGAGATATTAATATACCCCAAAGGATTAATTACTTTAATTCTACATCTGTCATTACTTTAATTCTACATCTGTCTTCATTCATTGGTCTTCCAAAAACTTAAACCAAAAACCCCCAAAACAATTATTTTAGATGCTCTGGCATTGGTAGCCTGACCTACTACTATCTCAGAGGAACAACACTATTCTCGGGCATTTATTGTATCTTGTCAATATTGTGGTGGCAGGTTTACTTCCCAATATTTCTACTTCATCATCATCATCTTGTTTATCTCCTTTCTGTGGGTATTTAGCAAAAAAATCCTTTGCAACCCTACTTTGAACACTGGGCAACTCAGTTTCCATATCGAAAAGTTTTATGGCAATTTCTGCAACTGGGCAGTCATGGGGTGGAGTTGTAGCCATGGGGTCATGGGATAGAGTTGAAATTAGGAGGTAATGGGTTGGAGTTGCAATTGGGGGTCATGGGGCCGAGCTACAACTGGGAGGTCTTAGGGCGGAGTTCTAGCTACCATGCATTTTCTAGTGCGGTATCAGATTTAGCATGCAATGGCATTCCAAATAGTTCATCCCATGTTCTCCTTTCCTTTTATAGTGCAACATCCACAAAAGTTTTATCTGGCAATGGTGGGACAAGATTTCGATTGGCCGCTTTGATTTCTGCATAGATCGGGTCATATTCTCTAAGGTTTTTGCAAGAAAGAAAGGCACGTTAACCAACCTACCATGACACAAGTGGTCTAACAAGTTACAAGAAGATGTGATGGTAATAAATAACCAAATACCTTCCTTTACACGTGAAAAATATCTGGACAAGGAATGCAACATCTTTACAGGGTTGTGGTAATTCCCTCTTGTCAAATCCTATGCCTATCTCTTGTAGTCGTTCACTTGCCTCAAGGAATTGTCGCAGAACATTAGGTTGGGGTTTTCGGGGTACAAATTGGTGAGCCTTGGTATTGCACCAAGAGTGTTGCAACTCCTAGAGGCTTCAAAACTCTATTTATCAACCTAAGGTTCATACAAACTTCGAGGTTACAATGTTGTATACACAGTAAATGGAATTCTACTCATGCCACCCTAAACTAGTTCATTTGATCATTAGGGTTCCAAGACCATTTTTCTACTGAATTAGGGGGGTTTAACTACTGAATGTGGAATTCAAAAGCTATCCTTAGTGTAGAAAATGTAAACTCTTTTCAAATCCAACTTGTGAAAGCTATCCACCTGTAAATGTTACTGAATCAATTCATGAAAAAACACAAGAGTTATGCTAGCTGCAAAAAGGAAACTACATTAATTTCAATCAACCATCTAGCTATTAAATTCACTTGTAAATAGAAGATTATTCTCCCAACTCCCAACTCAATATTTCCTGCATCATTTATCTAATTCACACTTGCATATTAAGTAATGTCCTATTTGCCAAATCTGTGATGAAGACACTAATCTTATTTTCTATTGCAATGAAGAAAAAGGAATGGAGGGAATGGACTAGGTTGTACTTCTAATCATGTATTCCAATATAGGTTGCCAACCTACTCCTAAACTAAGCTACAATGGCACTATAGGTCAAAACAAGGGAAAAATAGGCTTCTCCAGGCATGCTACGGGAAGTTGCTACACGATTCTTGTATTGCTATAGGATGTCCTGAAATGCTACATGAAGTTTGCAGAGAGGGTTTGGTGGGTAAGGATGATGGGATAAAGTGATGAAAATATGTATGAAGGTTTTTTTATATGGATGGAAGGTGACCATCACCCCTAGCCAATCTCAACACTTCAGTAAGGCCAACTTTGGACCAAGAGGGTTGCTCACTCTAACAAAAAAACAGATATCAAGACAATTGTTTGGATTCATCAAAAGGGAGTGGAGAAGTCCTGGATGGAGATGGTGGAAAGGTCCCTTACCTGCAGGTCCAAGAATCCTATAACATCACATGCACCTGTTCTTCTTTTCATTTGCAAAATATTATAACCAGTGGTTGAAAACATGAGTTGAATTTTGAAACTATCTAACTGATGCTAGAAACTTTGATCTATAGAATGAATTAACTTCTAAGTTACAACAATCATATATGAAACACGATAAATAATGTAGATATTTTTTGAAGAAATCATTGCATAATGTTTTTGGGCTATGATTGTGGATTCCTCTAGTCATACTCCCATGGGAGAGATGAGATAGAGGCACAGTCATAGGGTTTTTGAATAATTCTAGTCTACTAAAATGAAACAACTATTAAAAATTCCAAGCTAAAGAAGAATATCAATACACAAGAGGGACCTAAGCAGTGGGGTTGGGTCCAAACCCAAAAGCCTCAGCCCTCTAAACTAACTCAGTGATGGATCAATAAGAAACTTCTCATTATCATTGCATACATGTAAAAGTCATCACATAATAAGTCAAAAACAATAGTCACAAGTGTTTGGGCTCAATATCTTCTTAGCTGGAACCAAAATTTGAATCCTTACGAGTTCCTTGGCATGCTTATATATACAAAAGGGTAGCTACCAATATCTCCCTAAAAAATAGAGATGTTTGTGTCCCAAAAGTCGAGAAAGGTAGACCTAGATCTTCCTTCAACTGCATTGGCTTGGTTGCCATTGACTCTGAGTTGATGAGAGAAAAATTGGTGATCTTCGCTGATTAGAGGCTTAAGGAGGTAGACAACCTCCTAGAATCTCTCCCTGTTATCTACTCTGAGCTCCTGCATAAAAATTATCTCAAAATTTTCCAAATTCCTCCATTTAAACCATGTTAGGCCACATGAAATCACAACACATATTATATCCTCCTCACTAAGTATAATATGACAAAAATTCTAAATAAATGTGAGAAAGAGATAAATCTAAAGCTCGAGGATGGAATTATGACCCTTTTGATATACTTGTTGATGAGCCTCATAAGCAACCCCCTACTAAAATTTTTTCTCATCCTCTAAGAAACTCAGTCATCTATGTCCATATATTTCATGGCCTTAGTTCCTTCTCTGACATCCCAAGGCTCTTCAGATGGTGTGCCTTCTTGAGGGTAGAAGCATGCATCCCTTTCTATGTTTATCCATTACTTCCTCTCCTCTTCCTCATCCATTCCTTCCTGTAGACCTAAAGGAAAAAGGTGGACTAAGCTTGAGTCCAATCTAGTTGATTTTTAAACTTTTCATGATTCTTTGTACTGTGGTGTCCTTTCCAATGCATTCCTCAACCTTTCAGGAGAGTGATACTCCCTGATCTGGAGACTACGGGGTAATGAATTCCATCATCTCTAGCATGTTTGCTAGCTTTATGTTCCTAACAACCTTAGTGTGTCTTCAAAATGTGTGATGGCCTACTCTTGGGTGGAAAGGTATATGGGTGCTAGATTAACATCATTGAAGATGATGTTATGATTACAAATGACAACCACTGGGTTTATCTACCCTGCCCTGATACATAGTGGTTCTTTTTCTTCCCTTGCCATTACTTTCTTTACCTCCTCAACACTGGCCTCCTCATTAGTCATCTAAGATGCTAGGGTCATCAATTTCATGTCCCCTAACTTTTCACTGGGGTCCCAAACATTCATATAAGTCTCACGGTCATGCATGTAGAACTCAACCAAGTTTTCTCTGTCTTCTATGCTACTTTGGTCACAAAATTCAATGAATTGTTTGTAATCTTGAAATTACATGGATCCATGTTGTTCTAGGGTATTGATTTGCAATTTCATCCACTTATATTTGAGAAAGAGTGCATAAGATTTGAATGGTTGTATGCACTATAATGCCTCCATGGAGAGGTTTCCATTGTGGCCAGTTGGGTTTCGTTCTCCTACAACTTCTCCCTCAACCATATGTTCTTTGCTTGTCTATGTTCCCTCAATGTGGTCACTCTCTCTCTTATCTCACTCGGCTCTTTTCCCATTTCAAGTACCTTCTCTTCCATGAGGCCCACATATTTCACCTTTGTGGGCTTAGCGATCTGCATCCATTTGTGGGTCCTTCCTCTTTCTACATCAAGTTCAAAGAAAAGTGGGATTGCAAATCATTGGGGAATAACTCTCCCTCCTTCAATCAATTTATAATAGGAGCTCAAATTAGGATATGGACTAGGCTCCTATAGCTCTAGGAAGTCCTTCTCAAATGTTGTTGGGGAAGCTTCCCCCTCCTATAGTTGTTTTGTTACCTTTTCCCCTCCTATAACACCTTCTGGTCTCCCTGTTACATGTTTTGTTCTTCCTGTAGCACACTTTGTTTTTCCTATAACACACTCTATTTTGTTTGTAGATTGCTATGTTTTTCCTGTAGCTTCCCCTTTCCCTTTTGTTTTACGATGGTAGGTGTATTGGGTTGTTTAGAGGAGGTTGATCTAGTAGGTGCCCTCCTCAACATTCCTTTCAGTGGACCCTGCCTCCTCTTTTTACTTGGGGACTCTTCAATTTTTATCGAGGCCTTTGTGGGAGTTTAAAGCCTTCCTTTCTTAATCCTAGTGGTTTTCCTGGTTTTAAGGTATAAGGGAGCTTGTCTTTTCCTGTTCTTTTTGGGTTTTACTAGAGTACTCAAGGTAGCTAAGGTGGCAGCTACCTCTTTTTCACTAGGTCCTGAAGACATAATTTTTTTCTTTGGGGATAACCCTTCTTCTCTAGATTCAGTATTTTCTCAGGGCTTGGTTTTTCTAGTTGCTCCCCCTCTTCCTCTTCGTCTTACTCTTCCTCTACTTTTGCCTTTTACTCTTCCTCTGTCTTCTATTCCTCTATCTCTCTTTCCTCTTCTGCCTCTGCCTCTTCTTCTTATTCTTTCTCCTATCTTCCTCCAACACAAAAGGTTTGGGTCTCACTTGGTCTGAGGGTTTGAGTGTCAATGAAGGTCTCTCTGTCCATATCAATGAATTTGGACAAAAGGACAAGGATCCTTAGTTTTCTCAAGGTACCTACTACAATCAGTTTAATGAGGTCATGGTGGCCTAGGTTTTGGTGTTTTCCCTCTCTCACTTTTTGACTCATGTCCCTCATGGACTATAGGATAAAGTATGGTACACTCAGTCTTTGGACCAATTGAAATTATGCTTGAAACCTTAGCTCATGGAGTTACCTAAAATGGTAGCTATAGAATACACTCAACCTTCCTTCAGAGGAGATGTATTTTGTGATATGGTAGGCCACCTCATCCCAGGGATAGGGTAGGCTTTCCCTCCTAACTCCATTCTTATCTTCAATAGGTTTTTCAATGGAAGTGAAGAAGTTCTTTTTAGCAATGGCACTGGTGATTTTGTATTATTTTTTCCATTAGATCCCTAGGGGAAGGGTTGTCACCCTCGTAATTAGCTTAGGGCTGATTGAAATAGCTAATCCCCTCACCACAGTGGTGGCACTGACTTCTCCCTAAGAGATTAGGACTGTGGAAAATGCATATGCAATGTCATCATCATATCTCCTTAAAAATTTAAATAATATTAGCCACCGATGTCTTCTAAAAATGTCTAATATAGGAGGGTGAAGATGAATTCTTTTAGTGTCTAAGGGTTCCCTTCTATTGAATCCTCCCCCCATCTCTTTTCTCTATTTTCAACTAAGTGAAGGAGGGATGCTTCTTATAATAGCTCTGATGTATAATTTAGTGGAAGTAGAGGGTTTAAATCTCTAGTTGATGACAATTTTATATATTCCCTCTAATCTATAGCTAGAAAAGTTCTTGCAATCTACAATTTGACTGATATTTCCTATAGACTTTAGGGTGCACAAACATACAAGTTATGGACAGATCAGGAAGAGGATTCACATACTTTTACCACATGGCCTAGGATAAATATGAAAAATTTGAGATCAATTTTACCCTTGGTGGTATTCTTTCACCTTTTTCAATCTTCATGTAGCAATTCCTTGGGCCTCCTGTAGCTTTTGAAGACTTCCTCTAGCTTCCTCCTATAAAAATGGCATAGAGGGGTTAAACTCTCCTAGATATCTCCCAAAGCTCATCCTCACTTTAACTATTTTTGAAATGAGTATAAATGCAAGCGAATTCGAGCCCCAGTACAGTATATTCCATTTTTGTCTTGGTCTTGGAGGGCTGTGATGACTTGGCAGAGGCACGACATTTCCTCTTTTGGACTGTTCTCCCCACCAGCAATAATCATTCCCTCATTCCTCATAATCAACACCTAGTATTTTTCATCCCATTTTGAATGATGTGACACCTCGACGTTGAATGAGGGCTCATAGTCACTTTTTTTTACTAACTAAGGGTCGCCAAGTTAACTAGTCACCTCTAGCTTATAAAAATACCTCCTCTCGACATTGATACATTTTTCATTATTTACATATAGGGAGGAGATGAGAGGTTTCTATACCTGTGCCTACCTCATTGTCAACTGATGCAGGGATGTGAATGTTGGTGTTGGACCTTTATAATGTCACCAAGGGAGTTGTCTTGCTATGTTTTTCCTGTTCCTATGTATATCTTCTCTGCCCCTCATGGTATTTAATTGTGGTTGTTGCTATGTGTGCAGGTCCTTTATTGATGCCCAAGGTGTTGTCGTTGCTACTATAGAGCCCTTCCTAGAGTGGTAGAGTGCCTCCTGAGTTGGTACAAACCCCTATACATCATGGTAAAGGAAAAAAAAAGGAGTATGTCTTTCTCTAATGGTTTCACAAGCTGCTAGAGGAGGAGTTTTTCTTCTTGTAGCAGTCAATCCCCTCTCTTTCAGGGTATTTTAACTACATGAGAGTGACGAAAAATGATGTAGAGGGTTTTGAGGATGATGCAGGGCTCAAAGGGAGTAGTATCGGTTTGTGAAAATGGAGAGGATGTGATTTGTGTGTTTTTCAAGAAACTTTTCAGGGTGAGAGAAAGTGGAGAGGATGTAGAGGGTTTGTTCTTGAAAAATATTAATTTTTCTTGTGAACTAGGATGGATGAATGTTGGATAGATGGTGGACCATTGTGGGAGAACCTTATTTACCTTTGGCAAGGTCATGTTGGGTGGTATTTTCATTCGAATTTTCTTCCTATAGCTTTTCAAAGCCTTCTTGTAGTGTTATAGGATCTTCTTGTAGCAATCGAGAGAGGGGTTGAAATTTGATTTTTGAGCTACTAGGATGATGGAGAGGGGTGATAACATGATTTTGTATGGTGGATATGAAGTGGATGGAGGGAGAGGTGAAGATAATATTCAGTATGTGAGCCCTGTAGCTCTGGAATCTACCACTATCTTCAAACCTACAAAATGACAAAAAATTTCAACAAACATGTTATGGATCCATGCCCCAGGCTTTCTCTTTGTTTCCCTTTTTGTTTTTGTTTTTTTATTTTTTTTGAGACATACAAGCTGCTTTAGGAGAGGTTTTCAACCTCTGTGCCTTCCCTAAGTGCCTCAAGAGAGGTTTGCACCTAGGGATCTTTATTTTTCATTTTTCTCTACTTCTCAGCTGCCTCAGGGAGGTTTTCAACCCAATATTTGTCCTTAGATGCCTCATAAATATTTTCATCCAGTCCTTTTATTGTTTCTCTCTCTTTTTTTTTCTTTTTTTTTAACAGTATCGAGGAATGTTGTGACTTAGAAGCTATGACCCTTCCAATTACATTAACGTCTTTGTTGACGTTGTTGATGAATTCCTCCTTAGACATAGGCTTCTTGTATACGTTGAATATGTTGCCATTGACAAGCAAGGAAATCCCTTCCTCATCAATGGTCCTTATTTGAACTACTCGATTGTTATGAAACTTCTATATCAAGTATGGTCCTAACCATATTGTCATCAATTTTCCCTTGAAATCCTTGAACCTAGAGTCATATAGTAAGGCCCGATCCCCTTCCTGGAAGACTTTGTCCTTTATATGCCTATCATGCCATGCCTTCCTCTGAAATTTTATAACTTCAGTGCATAGGATGACCTACATTATGAACTCATCCAATGCATTTAACTGGAGCAGTGGGCTTCCATTCTTAAAGTACTATACTCAAAATCAATAGAGGGCAAAGCTTTCTTTCCATAAACTAGATCATATGGAGTAAAACCAGTAGCTGTTTTCCAAGTTGTGTTATAGGCCCAAGTGGCATCGACTAATCTATCTTCCCAATCCATAATTTTTTTTCTCATAAACTTGGTGAGGATTCCCTCTAATTCTCTATTTGTAACCTCTACTTGTCTGTTGGCCTTAGGGTGATAGGCAGCAGATTTTTTGTGTTTTATATGATGATGCCTTAACAGATTCTCGATCAGAAGTGATGTGAATTGAGCTCCGTTATCGGTGACCATCTCTCTAGGGTATCCAAATTTGTAGAACACGTTCTCCCTTAAGAACTCAACCACTTTCTCCTTTTTTGTTGCCTTCATAGCCTTTCCCTCAACCCATTTTGTCAAATAATCAATGCACACAATGATTTACTTTTCTTGCCCTGATGGTTGATCAATTGGCCCAATGAAATCCATGCCCCACTTGTCAAATGGCTCCAAAACCACCTAGGGTTGTAGGGTAATTTCATCCTTGGGTGTGGGTTTCCCCATCCTATGGCACAAACCACATCTTCTCATATAACTTCTTGCATATTGGTGGAGTGTGGGCCAATAATAGCTAACTCGTAGAGCTTTGGAAGTTGTTCACTTGGTAGAAAAATGACCTCCACAAGGCCCATCATGATAGAATAAGAGGATGTCAAAGAATTCTTCTTCTCTGACACATCTCCTTAAGATCTGATATGGTCCCAGCTTAAAGAGATTGCCCCCAATCCAACTGAAAGGGGAAATCTTCCTTACAATTATGATCTTCTCCCTAGATGAAAATTAGGAGGAAATCTTAAAGCCATTAGGTATTTTCTATTTTAGAAAACCATGGGGAGATCATTGAGATAGAAAATAAGTTTTCATATCGAAGTTAATCATCGAGCATCCCTTCATCACTTGCAGGAAAAGAAATCCTAGACAAAAAATCTGTAACTACATTTTCCTTTCCTGGCTTGTTAATGATAGTTAAATCAAACTGTTGTAACAATAGCAACCATCTAATGATTCTAGCATTCACATCAGGATTGTTCATTAACTATTTGATAGATGCATGGTCAGCATGTACAAAATTTTGGTATCCAATGATGTAGTGTCTGAAGTTGTTCAAAGAGTGTACAACAACTAGGACTTCTTTCTCGGTTACAATGTAGTTCAATTCAACCTTACACAGATTTTTATTGATGAAGTAAATGGTATAAGGTAACTTACCATCTATTTGTCCAAAATCTTCCCCCACAACTTTCTCAGATGCATCAACATGGATATGGAAACAAACAGCCCAATTTGGGCCTCTAAGTATGGGTGCAGTGGTTAATTTCTCTTTCAAGATCTTAAGGGCCTCTTGGTAGTTATCTGTCGAGTAGAATTTTGAGTCTTTGGCCAGCAACCCAAACAATGGTGAAGCCGCTTTGCTGAAGTCCTTGATAAACCTCCTATAGTATTTAGCTAAGCCCAATAAACTCATAACATCCTTATGCTTTTGAGGATTAGGGACCCTTTTTATGATGGAAATATTATTTGGGTCCACTTGTATTCCCTCCTGAGATATTGAATGGGTAAGGATAGTCCCTGCATTCATTAAGACTTCACACTTCTTAGTACTAAGAGAGAGGTTCATTTCAGTGCAATTCTTCATGAATTTCCCCAGTTTAGAGAGAGCCTCCAGGAGGTCACACCCATAGGGAGTGAAATCATCCATGCAGGTCTCTACGGAGTCATGGACCAGCTCAGCAAAGATGCTCAGAACTTCCCTTTGAAAAGTGGCAGGTGCATTACATAAACCGAAAGGAAGGACCCTATAAGTAAAGGTACCCTGAGGATAGGTTAATATAGTTTTCTCTTGATCCTCAGGGATGATATGGAGCTGATTGTAACCATTGAATCCATTCAGGAAATATAATAACTTCTTCCCTCCAAGACCTTCTAAAACTCGATCAATGAAAGGTAAATGGAAATGGTCTTTCCTTGTGTATTTGATTAGCGCTCTATAATCCCCACAGATACTCTACTTCCCATTCTTCTTTGGGAACAAAATATAGGGGACACCCACTCATTCTCTAATATTGGGTATATGAACCCGACATCCACCCACTTTTGCAACTCTTCCTTTTTATGTCCTTGAGGGCTAGGTTCATTCTTCTTAAGGTTGGTGCAAGAGTTTGCATCCCTCCTTGAAGTAGATTTGATGAGTACAAATTGAAGGGTGCACCCCTTTCATTTCTTTATAGCTCCAAGAAAAAGCATCTAAGTGTTCTCTCATTATTTTTCACAACTTCTCTTCTTGGTTGGATGAGAGAGAGCGGTTAATCTTCAAGGTTCTATATGGACCAAATTCTACGGATTTGAAATGTGTAGGACTTAGGTGAACTAGGCATAACTCAGTCCAATTATTACCCTCAGATTCCTTCACAGGCTCAACAAGAGGCATGGTACTGGGGGGTCGGTTCTCGAGGATTTGGTCAATGAGGTCATCTTAAATAGGTTTCCTCCCTCCTATAACAACATCTAGGGTAGATATTGGATGGGATGTTGTATGATACACTTCATCTTCATCCTCCTCTTCTAATAGGGGTAAGTCATGCTCAATGGATGGTTGAGCAAGGGGGTACAATACCAATTGTTTGGACAAATTCTTATTCTTAATGGTCATGTTCTCGGCCCTATAACTTATGTAAGCGTCAACTGTGGCTATCCATGGTATTCTCAGGATGAGAGGATAACCATTGAATTTTGTTTTGGGCTAGAAAACCAAGAAGTTAGTAGGATACTCCCAGGAGTCAATAGAGACCATTGCATCCTCAAAAATTCCCTTGAGAGCCATTGTAGATCTATTTGTAAGTTGCAACATTATAGTGGTATTTCTCAAGGATCCTTGGAGGTTTAGTTTTAGCATGGTTTCTTTAGTCATCACATTGATGGTGTGAGGGACAATGATGCCATCAATGCAGATATCTACCAAAGGACTTCCAGGGTCTAGATATTTTGGATAAATCACTCTCCCGATCATCAAATCAGATAATTGTCTAAATAACATTCATGGCGGGAGTGTCTCTCTTTCTCCTCCTAGGGTGTTTGAAACATTTCTCTTTGATAAGATTATTGTAGATGGGAACATCCTTAATATATTGGAGGAGGGATATTTCGACACACAAATTATTCAATTTTTGCAGAAGTTTAGTCTTTTATGGGGTGTGCTGGTTAGAATGGATCAATCTCTCAGGAAAAGGAGGTGGATTTACTTGAGGAATAATTTCTTCCTTTTCCTCTTCAATCTCCTCAAGTGGAGACGGAGGTTGGTTATCTAGGAGCATGCTTCCAAACCCGAGGTTTATTTCTTGAATATCCACATCATAGGTAGGGTAAGATGTCTCTCCATTGTAGAGCTATTGTGCCTTCTTGTTATTCAGGTTCAGATTGGGTTAACAAGTCATCTGAGGTTTCTTGGGTGCATCAAGATGAGCGAGTTGTGGTTGAGATGGAGGTGGAGGCATAAACGTAGGAGCTTGGTTGAGTTATGGCCTCCACCCATGTGATGGGTTACTCCACTAAGGATTTGAGAAGTATATGGCTGAAATGGTTGATTAATAGGTTGGGGAGGATATTGAGGTGCATAAGGCCAAGAAGGAGGTGTGGACCATGATGGATGAGTGGAAGAGTACCAAGGTGGCAAGGGTGCATTCTGGTTAGGATGGTAGTAAGACTAGGATGCACCTTGCAAACCCTACTAGCATGGTTGAGGTCCTTGAGGCATCCTTTGATTGATAAAATAGAGTTTCTCAGCCCCACCTTCTTCCCCTTGCAATACATCTTTCAATCCAGGAAAATAAAGACACTTATTTGTGGCATGGTTTTCCTCACAGACTACAAACCTATATGACATTTAATGGACATTCATTTTTAGGGTGCCTTCTAGTGCATTTAGGGAAAAAAATAGCTAAGGTCCTCTCTACTTCCTCTTGTCGCCTCTAAATCTACATGGTGTCCATTTTCAAAGAAAAGGCATGCATCATTTCAATTTTAAATTCCTCTTAGATGTTTCCAATTTCATTCTTGATGGATGTTGAGGAGGGAGAGGAACTGACCAAAGCTTAACTAGCCCTACCCTTCTTCCTAGCAGCCCTAGCATGGTTTTTGAACACCGTTTTGATGTATTCATAGGGCCATTGATAGATGTCTCTGCTAGATAGCATGTTGAGGGTTTCTAGCATGTCCTTCCTAATCCCTCAGAGAAGAAATAACTTGAGTGATTCAGGATCGAGGGTGCATCTGGCCCTCCTATAACTGAGCTGGAATCTTTCCTCATAGTCTTCTAAGGATTCATCAGGTCCAAGAGTCATTTTAAAGATTTATTATTTGGTTTCTTTGTACCTACAGTAGTCCTTGTACTTATTGTTAAAATATTGTTACATTTGAGCCCAGGTAATGATGTTATCCCTAAGTGGACCCATAAACTAGTGTAAGGCTGCATCCTTAAGGGTAGATGGAAATAACTTCAGCTTTTGGTCATGAGAGGTATAATCATAGGTCCTACAGATAACGGAAAGCTCAAACATAAAAGTATCAGGGTCCTTAGAGGTTAAGCCATGGAAGTGAGGAAGGCAATTAGGGCTTGTATTCTTCATTCTTGCCTCTCCTTTAGCTCCTCTGATAGGGAAAACCTCCTCATTCCCATTTTTAGCCTTGGTTTGGCTAGGTGAAACGACTTCTTCTTCTTCCCCAATAGGTTCTTCAAAAATCTCAAGTTGTTCACCTAAGGGGTCTTATAACTCCCCTGTAGTCAAAGGGAAGTTTACAGTCACCAAACAAGAGAAAAGGTTGATAGTTTGATGGTGTGGGGGTATTTGGTAATAATTTTCCTTGAGTATCTATACTCCTACGAGGCAAGAAATATGTTTTTTCCTTTTATGTGATTTTTTTCAAAATTTAATGGAAAACAAAAAGAAATGCTTAAGAAGAAACAACATCTACCTAGACACCTCCCCAGAAATGCCGCGAAAAAGTGGTGAGCCCTGGTATTGAAGCAACAGTGCTACAACTCCCAAAGGCTCCTCAACTCTATTTATCAACCTGGGGTTTGTACAAACTTCTAGGTGACCGTGTTGTATACAGAATGGATGGAATTCTACTCATGCAACCCTTAACTAGGTAATTTGATCATTAGGGTTGCAAGACCATTCTTCTACTGAATTATGGGGAATTAACTACTGAAAGTGCAATTCAAAAGCTAGCCCTAGTGTAAAAAAAGTAAATTCTTTTCAAATCCAACTTGTGAAAGTTATCCACTTGTAAATGATATTGAATCAATTCATGGAAAAAAACCAAGAGTTATGCTACCTACAGAAACAAAACTACACTAATTGCAATCAACCATCTAGCTATTAAATTCAATTGAAAATAGAAGATTATTATACCAACTTCCAGATCAATTATGAAGAAACTAATGTTATTTTCTCTTGCAGTGAAGAAAAAATAATGGAGGGAATGGCCTAGGTGGTACTTATAATCATGGATTCCAAGCTGGGGGGTGAACCTACTCCTAAACTAAGCTACACTAGAATTACAAGTAAAAAAAGGGAAGAATTTGCTATTACATGCATGCTAGAGGACGCTGCTATATTATTCATATATTTCTACATGAAGTTCTGAAATGATGCAAGAAGTTTTCCAAGAGGGTTTGGAGGGTAAGGATGATGGGATAAAGTGATGGAAAAATGGATGAAGGTTGTGGTGGATGGATGGAAGGTGACCAACACCCCTATCCAAGTTCAACACTTCAGGAAGACCAACTTTGGACAAAGAGGGCTCTCACGATGACGAAAAAACAGAGATGAAGACAATGGTTGGAATTCATCAAAAGGGAGTGGAGAAGCCTTAGATGGAAATGGGTGAAAGGTTTCTTGCCTTTAGGTCCAATAGTCCTGCGACATCACATGCACTTGTTCTTCTTTTCATTTGAAAAAAATTATAACCAATGGTGGAAAAGATGAGTTGAATTTGGAAACTATCTAACTGATGATAAAAACTTTGATCTATTTAATGAATTAAATTATAAACAACATCAATTATATCAGAAACAAGATCATAACTAATGTAGATATTTTTCCAAGAAATCATAAGAAATAAATCATCACATAATGTTTTTGGGTTGTGATTGTGGATTCCTCTAATCAAGCTCCCATGAGAGAGATGAGATAGAGGCATAGTCACAGGATTTTTGAGGAATTTTACTCTACTAAAATGCAACAACTAGTAAACATTCTAAGCTAAAGAAGAATATCAATACATAAGATGGACCTAATCTATTAGGTTTGGGAGCAAACCCAAGAGCCTCAACCCTCTGAACTAACTTATTGATGGATCAATAATAAATTTCTTGTTATCATTGCAGAAATGTCAAATACATCAAATAATAAGTCAAAAATAATAGTCACAATTGTTTGAGCTCAATAGATTCTTATCTGCAACTAAAATTCAAATCCTAATGAGTTCCTTGGCATGTTTATTTATACAAAAGGGTAGATACCAACAACTCCCTAGAAAATAGATATGTTTTTCTCCCAAAACTCAAGAAAGGCAGATCTAGATTTTCCTTGAACTGCACTAACTTGGTTGCCAATGACTCTGAGTTGATGACAGACAAAGTGGCGATGTTGGCTCATTGAAGGAGTTAAGGAGGTAGACAACCTCCTAGAATATCTCCCTCATGTCTACTCCAAGATCCTGCATTAAAATTATCTCAAAATTGTCCCAATTCCTACATTTAAACCATGTTAGGCCACATGACATAGCAACACATATTTTGTCCTCCTCTAAAGCTATATGATGGAATTATGACCCTTGTGATATACCTATTGATGAGCCTCATCCCAAACCATTTTTCTTCCATTTTGGGTAACCATGTCACTTCTGAAATTTATTCTTCTATCGCATGCACCACTATCACTGCTACCTCAGATCTACCCTCCCTCTAATGCATAGAAAATTATAGAGTTATGTCGTCGTCATACCCCTGAAACCTGCAAATATACTCTATCCAGCCAGCCCATTCAAAAATTGCTTTAATGTGTGGAAATTCATCCAACGATTCTTCACTACCTTCTTTGCAAACTCTTGAGCCTCCCATCTTTATTCAGAGTTCATAGTGGAAATGACTTTGTTTTTTCTCTACAACAATTTGAATGTGGGAGAACGGTGCAATGGAAGAGTTGAGGTAATAAGTCTAGTAATAATAAAACGTGGCGTCATTTATTACGGCGACAATACCTTGTTAGGTATTGCTCAAAAGGTTTCATCCCATTTTCCATTAGGGCTTTGTTTCCATTTTAGGTAGTGAAGTGTTTCCACAATGCTTGCCTACCATTTGGTACCAACCATTCATTTCTATCATTGACAGGGGCTCTCTTTTTGTTGTATGTAGTCAGGTGTTGCCGCAATAGTTTCCTACCATTTCACACCAACCGTTCATTGTTGTCGTGGTCAAGGGAGATTTTACATCATAATAATTTAAAGTTTGATTACATGCAACTTTATGGTCCCATGCAACATTACACTCACTCCTTAAATTTCTTTCCTTAAAAAGTATTGATTATAGTTTATTAGTTACCCTTGAATGCATATTATAATTTTGCATGAGTATCAAGTTAACTTCATTGATTTGCAGGTTGTTCATATTATTTTCACTATTTTCAAGCTTAGTTTTTGTTGTCGTCATGTATGTCGGAACATGCTTCAATTCAAATCCCTTGATCGTGTGGTTGTAGATGTTGATAATGGAGAGATTCACAGCAATTGAATTGTTTGTTTGGATATTTATAAAACTTTGTCCCTTGAGGTTGGATCTATGGATTGGAACAGTGCAAGATATCACAATTATATTTTGCATTTAACCATGTATAAAGGGAAAATCGTGATTGATATATAAGATATCTTGGTTGGCTTGTAACCAAGGGTATGTCACATAATTGGTTATTGAAGGGGCTTCTTTAAGAATTCAATCTCATTAGAATTTTATTAGAGACTTGTATAAATATTTCATGTGCTACTCCTGGGTAATGAATGAATGAATGTTACTAGAAGTTGGAAATGTGAAGAGGTATTGAAGGCATTATAAGGTCTCGTTTTGTAACATCTTTTGGAGTCCTATATTTGATAATAAAAATTGTTATTTTTCTGTTCATTTTTTGTTTCTATTTAAAGTGTTCTTAACTGATAAAATAACATTTTTAAAAGGAAATAGTGATTCTCCCCCCAACATTTTTAGTATTTCCAATAGATAGACAAAACTGAACTGTAATGAAAATGACACAACTGAAGGGAGGGACCATTAGAACGAGAACAATAGGAGCTCTGGCGATGGAGGGAACGGCGCTAGGGTTTCGGTGAGGCCCCTGATGCACTCTGACGGCAGGGCAGGTTAGACCCCTGTCAAGGCACAGACGATCGCTGGCAAGGAGGAACCAAGTGGGGGCAGGGGGACATATACAACGGGTTACCACCACTGCTAACTTTCTTTAATCTGAAAGGAAATCCGCGGAGAACCCACGGGAGGGAGTTTTGAGCGGAAATAATGGCAACGGAAAATGGGGGGGGAGAGATCCCCTCCTACAAAGAAGTAATAACAGGAGAAGCTCGAAAGGAACGACAGAACGGGGACGGACGGAAGAACGAAGGAGAATCCTCTGCTGCGGGAGCTCAAAGAAGAACTGGCATACCAAGCAAATGTCTCCCAAGGGCGACGACCAGACCCAGGTTTGTGATTCCATCAAACTCACTAGAAGATTATAGAAGCTATATGAAAGATTATGCTTTGATTTGTAAGTTCATAGGATACTGGCCGAATGAGAGAAACCTCATAAGATGGATACAGCAGAAATGGAAACCAAAAGGACATGTAGATGTCAAGCTGGGGGCAAAAGGTTTCTTCACAGTCATCTTCTCAAATCTAGAGGACAAGAATAAGGTCTTTGAGGAGCAGCCTCACTTCATGAATAATGCGGGCCTGTTCATAAGAGAATGGGTAGAATGCTATAATCCAGATAAGGAAAAATTACTAGCGGCCCCGGTGTGGATCCGTCTTTTCGGCCTCCCGTCAGAGTTCTGGAAACCAGACATCCTTCAAGGGATTGGAAACTCCATAGGATCTTTTGTGAAAGTGGCGGAATCCACTAAGAGAGGAAAATATACCACATTCGCTAGAATCTGTGTGTATATGAATATCACTGAACCCCTGCCAGATTCAATAGAACTGGAGTACCATGATGAAATATGGAACCAAACCCTGGATTATGAACACATCCCCTTCCGGTGCAGACGATGCCATGAATATGGCCACCTGCACAGAGACTGCCCCATCACGATAGCTGAAAAGGAACGAGAAGAGGAAAATGAACGGAAGCGGAAAGGGAGAAACGAAGACAAAGAAGAAGGTGCCTTCCAAACAGTCCACAGAAGGAACAGACGAGGAAACAACCAAGGACAAAGGAGAACCCCGAGAGAAGATCAAAATAATGAAACCACAAACAAGTTTAAAGTATTGCAAGAAGAAGGACAGGAAACAGAAGTAAGCGAAGAGGAAGAAGTTGAGGAAATGGAAACAGGAGAGGAACAAGCCGATAAAGAAAAAGAGAAAAAGGGAGGAAAGCAAGGAGATGATCCAGAAGAGGTAACGCAGGAAGAAATAGGGGAAATAGGGGAAATGGAGATGGATCCACCGAAGGAAATAGGGGATGAAGAGGAGCAGGTAATGGCAAAACTATTACAGGCATGGAAAAGAATTGATGAAAGATTCATACCAGAGGAACAAAAACAGAGGTACAAGGAGGCATTTCAAAGGTACAAGGAGAAAAGAAAAAGAAAAGGAGACACAGCAGAGAAAGAGAACCAACAACTCGACAAACAGGGCCTACAGATACTAGGAGTGGGAAGCTCTGGCAAGCCCGGGAAAAAGAGAGGAAGGAAAACATTGGGTGAAATACTCCAAGAAGTGGGAGAAGCACTGGTCAGCTCAGGAAAAGTGACCCCCTTATCGGATGTATTCACTACCCACACAAAATTGTTAAGATGATAATCACAACCTGGAATATAAGAGGCCTCAATAGCAGAGGCAAACAAAGATACCTAAAGGAGAGACTTAAAAACGAAAAGCCGAGTATTATGATTTTACAGGAAACAAAAATTAGTACTGAAAAAATGCAGGAAATTCTGAATCGAAATAAAATTAGATATGAGATAATGGGACAGGATGCCACTGGCTGTGCAGGAGGACTAGTTATTTTATGGAACCCAGATGAAGTTCTGATCAGTAACTGGATAAGCTTCCATCGAATACTAACAGGAAAAGTAAATATTCTAGGAACGAAAGAGGAGGTCTTCATATCAGGGGTATATGGACCTCATATCCCAAACGAAAAAGATAAGTTTCTCCAAAATTTAAAAGCACTTAGAAGCCTAATCTCAGGAAAACAATGGATCATCGGAGGAGATTTTAATCTTATCAAAGAGATAGGGGAAAAAAGAGGAGGAGTAAGAAGAATGGACAAAGAAGGAGAACAATTTAGAGACATGATAAGTGAACAAAAACTGATTGACATATCAACCAATAATGGAGTACACACGTGGAACAACAGAAGAGGCGGTGAGAAACAAATCGCATCACGCCTAGATAGATTCTTAATCTCAGAACAAATAATGATGAAGGATGTCTTCATTGAAGCAACCATTCTCCCAGTAACCGGTTCGGATCATTGGCCGATCAAATTAGAAATAGATCTGAAACAAAGACCAAATAAAAAGCCCTTCAGATTCGAGGCCTTCTGGCTAAGATGTGGAGATCTAAAGGAAAAATTAGAAGGCTGGTGGAAAGACAGCAGGGTGACAGGAAAGAACAAGACTCATAGGTTTCAACTAAAGCTGAAGGAAATAAAAGCTCAGATAAAGAAGTGGAATAAAGAAGAATTTGGCAACATTATGGAAGAGAAAATCAAGCTAGAAGGAAAAATGACAGAATTGCAACAATTAGATATAACAGACGGCATACAAGAGGAAAGATCCAAAGAAGAAGGCAGAATATTATCCCAGTTAGAGGAAAGAAGAAAACAGGAAGAAATACTCTGGAAGCAAAAATCAAGAGTGCAATGGCTCAGGGAGGGAGAAAGGAACACGAAATTCTTCCACAGAGCAATGGTACAACACAGACAGCGGAACAGAATCTTCTCTCTGAGAAACCAGGAGGGGAACAGAATCATCCAACATGAAGATATTGAAAACGAATTGTTAAAGCATTTTAAAACAATTTTGAAAGAACCACAAGCAGATAGAACAGAAGACATAGCCAAGATACGAAGGGAAATACCGACTATGGTAACTAGAGATCAAAACTTGGCCTTAATGCGAAGGATAACTAAAGCAGAGGTGGAAGACATTGTCAAAAATATGAAAAAGAACAAAGCCCCAGGTCCGGACGGTTTTACTGTGGAGTTTTTTCATGTGGGATGGCATTTCTTAGCTGATGAAGTCGTGGAAGTGGTGGAAGAAGCCAGAATAAACCAAAAAATCTGGCCAGGGATTAATGCAACCCTTCTGACCCTTATCCCTAAAACTCATCAGACAGAGCAGGCAGAGGGCTTCCGACCCATAGCACTCTGCAATGTCATATATAAAATCATATCCTCAGTTGTGGCTCAAAGGTTAAAATCGATACTGCCAAGTATCATCTCGCCAGAGCAAACGGGCTTTGTGGAAGGAAGGCAGATATTAGATGGGCTAGTGGTGGCCCAGGAAGTGATTCACACAATGAAGACGAAAAAAGAGAGAGGGATGCTCATCAAACTCGACCTCTCCAAAGCTTATGACAGGCTTAACTGGAAATATCTAGAAACGATCCTCAAAGCTTTCGGTTTCAGTGACAGATGGGTTAATTGGGTCATGAGTATGGTTTCATCGCCAAATTTTTCCATACTGTTGAATGGATCGCCAACACCCACTTTTAATGCCTCAAGGGGTCTGAGACAAGGAGATCCCTTATCCCCCTTCCTCTTTATCATAGCGGCTGAAGGATTAGGGCGACTCTTCAAAAAGGAACTTGAAGAGGGGAAAATTCAAGGCCTCAAGCTATGGGGAAATCAAACGACTGTAACACATCAACAATTCGTTGATGATATAATGATCTACTGTAGAGCAATGTGGAAAGAGGTGAAAAGAATCAAAAAAATACTGGAAACATTTATGAAAGGCACAGGGATGGAAATCAACAACGAAAAATCTAGAACTTTCTTCTTCAACACCGCGGAACCGGTGGAAAATCACCTAACCCATGTTTTAGGCTATAGGAAAGGAGACCTCCCAACCAAGTACTTGGGAACAATGTTAGATTCATCCTCGAGGAAACTTGGGAATTGGAAACATATACTGGAGAAAATATCAAAACGACTGGATAACTGGACCTTTCGTACCCTAAATCTGGCAGCGCGGGTGGTGCTCCTGAAAGCCACCATCCAGGCTATCCCCATATACTCGTTATCAATAATGGCAGCCCCGAAGGGAACTTGTAATAAATTGGTTGAGATATACAGAAAATTCTTATGGGGGGGACCGAAGCAACAGAGAAAATGGGCCCTGTGCTCATGGAACAGCCTTACCCAACCAAAAGAGAAAGGAGGACTGGATCTCAAGGACCCTTGGATCTTAAATCAGGTGCTGGCGGCCAAGCTTCGGTGGAGGTGGATTCAGGGCGGGCCAGATCTCTGGAAAGAAATCTGGTCATCCAAATACAATATGCCTCGCACTCCGGAAGGAATCCTTAGAAAGCAAGAGATGCCCCGTGGCTCGGATATCTGGAATTTAACCATTCAAAACAGAGACCTAATTGACCAGCATATATTTTGGGAAATCAGAGGGGGACAGGTAGCGAAATTCTGGAACGAAGCCTGGCAACAGAGGGAAAAGCTCATACACAATCAAAATCTGGGCGACATACAGAGAGACGGAGAGACAAGTAACCTTATTACAGTGAAGGATTATTGGGCTGAAGAACAAGACGACCAGGAATGGCGAAGATGGAAATCGACAGAAGTTTGGGCAGAGAACTCCACAGAGGAACAAAGAGCGAACTTCAACAAAGAAATGGATTCGAGACGGATAAAGAGAAGAGAAGGTAGAGATATCCTCCGATGGGGCACAGAAACAAAAGGAACTTTCAATATAAAAGAAGCTTATAAAATACAAACCTGGGTGGAGCAAGAGGAGGAAAACCTAAACTGGAAAAAGCTATGGAAAACAAAATGGTGGCCTAAAATAAAAATGTTTGCTTGGTTGATAGGGAGAAAACGGATATTAACCTGGGACAGAATTCAAAAACGAGGTTTCTACGGACCCTCAAGATGCTGTCTATGTAATGAAGGAGAGGAAGATCAAGAACACCTCCTCATAAGATGCCAGACCGCCCAGCTCCAATGGGAAAACACAAGAAAGCTCTTCTCGTCTACAGAAAGGAATCATCGGGATATCATCTCAACCCTGATTGAACGAGGAGAAGGAAACTTCAATAGCAAAATCGTAGGCCGGGCTTGGAGCCTAGTGGCAGGGTTTAATGTATGGAATCTGTGGAAGGAGAGGAACAGCCGTATCTTCATGGACAAAGTATCTAAGCCTGAGGATATATGGGAGACAACAGTAAAACAAGTTAGGGAATCAATCTTAGCAGAACACTGGAATGAGGAAGATTGGACAACATCAGAAACAGAGATGACAGTGTTGAGGAGACTAAACTTAGAGCAAGGGATGACCTATCAGCAAACAAAGCAACCACAAAAACACATGGCGACTCAGAGCCCTGTTAGGTTCCAAAAACCAGCGGAGGGATTTATGAAACTAAATTTCGACGGGGCTGCGAAAGGAAACCCTGGACCAGCGGGCTATGGAGGCATTTTTCGAAATGGACAGGGATCAGCAGAATGGATATACGCAGACCATGGAGGTACAATGACCAACAACGAGGCTGAGTTCATGGCAGCCTACCAAGGTATTAAAATAGCCAAAAGACTTGGTTACAGCAAGCTGGAAATTGAAGGAGACTCCACCCTAGTGGTGGAAACGATTAAAAAACTAAATAAAGGGAAGAATTGGGATAAGGTCGCCACAAGCTGGAGAAACGCAAGTATCATCCAGGATATTGCTGAACTTCTAAAGGATATTGACTACAAACTAGTGTCGCATATCAGAAGAGATGGAAATCAACCTGCAGATTGCCTGGCGAACTGGGGATGTAAAGACAACACAGAGAGCATTGACGACAGCTGGCAGACCCAGGCAGCGCTGGCAAGATGGGATGGACTTAAGCAACTGATTGATAATGACAAGAATCATGACGAATAGAGGTAATTATACTCTTGAGTGGAAAAGAAACACGCGAGACAGGCTCGCAATGACGGCAAGTCAGAAAGGCCAGGAGACAGGGGATCGCAGTACCACATCAGGAGGAATTATGGTCTTGAAGGTATGGCAAGGACGGGGCCCAAAGCAAAAATTGATTCCGCAATCAATTCGTAACAGGGGAAGGCGATGTGACAAGAAAGATGGTCAGGTAACCCGACATCCAACAACAAGAGACGAAAGAAATAAAAATCGTGGCGGAAGAGGGATAATCAGAGTTACAAAAGAAGAGCAGGCAGAGCCAGTTCGACAAAATAACAGGAGTCAGAGAGACAAAAGTGAAAAAATGAAAGAAGGGCAGGGCAACTCAGGCTTTCAGAGGGTAGATACAGCAATAGACGGCATAGGGACTAACGGTAGAGTAGAAATAGTAGTTGAGAGCTCGGAGGAAATGAACGGTGACCAGGTAAAAGGAAATAAAAGGAAATGCAGCGAACAAGGCCAGAGCAGCGTTAATCCCCCACAAGAAAAGGAAAATGTAACTCTGAAGAGCCGGACAAAGAGGGGCAGAGGAAGACCCAGAAAATCGGCAGGCATGGGGGAAGAAACTAGTCGGCAGGCAAGGAGGAGACGAAGACAGCGCACAATAGATACAGCTCTGAATGAAGCAGAGCAAGCATATAATTATGACTCTCACCCGCATTTTAGAAATATAGTAGAGGCTATGGAAGTTCAGATCCTCGAAGAACCGTCGGATCCAGAAATGAATGAATGGTCGGTTCAACTTCATGACCCGGGTAATACAAGAGGAAGGCTCACCTTGTATCGCCGGGCTCTTCACATTTACTGGGTGATGAAACATCTCCTTGCCAAGGCGATGGAGAAGGTGGCGACAGAAATGGTAGAAATGGCCCAGGAAACTGCTGCGATGAAACAGGAGTCAGCCAAGCTAGAGGAGATAGTCAAGAAACAGAACACACAGCTTAAGGAAATAAAGGACATGTTGGAAGCAATGCAGTCCAGCAAAGCTGACAACGATGGTAAAAAGCATGCAGAAGTTTAAAGGTCTTGGTTCCTTCTCCCATGTTGTTTTGAACTTGTTAGTCTTTTGTAAAACTTATCTTGATGGCCCCTAGGATACATTACTCTAGGTTGTTTATCTTTAGTACTGAGGAGAAGTAGAATATGTGGAACAATTTAGGTAGCATCAAACTGTTTAAGACTGCTAGTAATATCTTGAACTTCTGTTATGAGTGTGAACTTATGGATCACAGAAGTCAACAGACCTGGTTTCCCTGCGGGGCAGGTTGAGACTCCTGAGTTTTGTACTTTTACTTTTTGGATGTAAATAATAAGAACTACCACAGCTTACAAAAAAAAAAGAAAATGACACAACTGAAATGAAATGAATTGTTAGAGACAAATGAACTGTAATCAAAATGAGACACCTGAATTGTAATCACAATGTAGGTCCATTAATAGCACTGACTGAAAAATACATTTTTTACATACACATGTTGAAATATAAAAAAAGGTACCAAAAAATAAAGTGAACCCATCTATAAAAAATAGAGCTCATATAAATACATAAAAAATAATGCACATAATGGAAATTTATGCTGCTAGGACTCCCACCATAATAACCCCAATAGAAATCAGAAGAACAATCCATTCATTAAGACGCCACGTATATCAATGCCTGTCAATGAGAATTTGTGGAACACATGTTGGCTCCTCCACATATCTTGCACATCCGCGTCCATTGGATGATGCTTCACTAAGTATATCATCAAAAACCCTTTGGACATTTGATCGGTAAGTTATGTTAAACCTTTGAAATTGTGTAGCAATGTCTTTGGCTTGTTGGTCGAGGGGTTTCAAATATTGTTTTCTGACTTGGTAAATTCCAATCATTTGATTGGTTATCAACTTTGAATTTGTGTAAGTGAAAATGTCACTTCCACCATAATTCCTTGTTGTTCTTATCCCATCAACCAGGGAAACATAAGAGGCTTGATTGTTTGTGGTTGTCCCAGGAATTTCTCTACTATTCTAATAGACATGGCTTAGTGCTTCATTATAAAGAACAAACCTAGTCTGCGCTTGGCCTTAGTTTGGATGGGCAAAAAACCTGGATGATTAGTGTCCACATTTGCACCATATTCAAAAGAAGAAAATAATTTAATGAAATATTGTTAGATTGTTAAAACAAGGTTGCAACAACTCATTGTTGCAGTAGCGTAACTCACTTTTATAGTGGCAGAGACTCACTGTTATAGTGGTTGCAACTCATTGTTACAGTGGTTGCTACTCACTGTTATAGTGGTGGAAACTCACTATTACAGTGGTGAAAAATCACTGTCACAGTGGTGACAACTCACTGTTATGAGTTGTCACCATTGTAACAGTGCTTTTTCACCATTGTAGCAGGGAGTTTCCACCACTGTAACAGTGATTTGTCATAGTGAGCTTTCGCCACTGTAACAGGGAGTTTCCTCCACTGTAATAGTGAGTTTCCGCCACTGTAATAGGGAGTTGTTGCCACTGTAGCAGTGAGTTGCCACTAAAAGGATAATAGCCATTGTAACAATGAGTAATATAACAACACCACTATCACTTTATCAATAAATAGGTTTACATGATAGCTCATCTTAACATGATAGGTCCTCCTACACCAGGTTAACATGATAGCTCATCTTTGCAGCTCCTGTTTCCTCTTTAATTCTATAAAGATGATGAATTTTCCAATGCATGCATAATGTAAATATGAATCAATAAAAGTCTTCATGATCTTAGCTATAAGAAATATGAGAATTGTTGGATGATGGAGATGTCTCATCAATTTTTCAATTATAAATTATAAAAAGCTAAGAATTTTCTCATTTGTTTCTATGGCACACTAATTCCATGCCCATTTACACAATTTTATTAGTCTTCTCTATATTTCTTTTTTAGAAGCTTCAAACCATTGTGAAGTTCCTTCAATAATACAACATTCAATATGGAAATGAAACAATGTCCTTATGGAAAAGGAAGACTCTTATGGAAGTATCTACACCTAGAATACATATACCTAAACAAAGGATACAAACAATATTCAGTATGAAAATGAAACAATGTATTTATGGAAAACAAAGACTCCTATGGAAGTACCTATACTTGAATGGAGGATAAAAACGCATGTAACAAAGGAACAAAAAAATCATAATGGCATTTATATTAGAGTAGGTATCAATATAATTATCTTATTAGTGATTTTATATTAAAATAAATGTTCTTAGTAAGATCCTTTTATTTTTCATTTAATTCACATTATTATATATAAATATACATACCTAACTTTACAACCAATGTTATATATAAAAGTTATGAGGGTTAGTTCAATTGGTTCCATTGGCTCATTTTTTATTTTTTATATTATTTGATGTATATTGGTTCAAATAATATCCAAGTTTGATGTTGAGCCAAACTAGATGATAGCACAATGGAAAGGAATAAACCAACAAAAAAAAAAACCTAGAAGAAACAAACTTGGAAGCAATACCAATGAATTCATGAATCCCACTAACAAATTTCAAACAACAGTGAAAAAAGAGTTTCCACAACGGTGACCAGTGAGTTACCACAATGGTGACCCAAATAAGTGTTGTAGCGGCAACTCACTGGTCACCGTTGTGGCAAATTCCTAAAACAACATCCTAGAGAAAAATGAGGTAGATAATTGCAGATAATTTGTAGAAAATGCATATAATTTTTAAGAAATAGTAAATTTACCTTTGCAAATGGTCACGCTGTCTCGCTTGGCAAAAGAGAAATGCACTCATAAAATTTATGAAAATAATAGGCAACTCTCCCTTTGAAAACAATAGGTAACTCTCCTTATGAAAATTGTAGGCAACTCTCCCTTTGAAAACAATAGGTAACTCTCCTTATGAAAATTGTAGCCAACAATAGGCCTTGGGAAAATTTCTAAAAATTGCTTGCAACTCTCCCCTGTTTTTCTCTTGCTTGACAAAATAGTTTCACTCTGCCCTGTTTCCTTAGGAGCTTTGTTTCCTCGTGCGGTGAAACTCTCCACTGTTTTCTTGGGAGCTCGATGGAATGGTTCCTCTCTCCCCTGTTTCCTCTCGATGGAATGACCTTTTCCTCTCCCTTATTTTCTCTCCTCACTCGATGAAATGAAAGATCATCACCCTCTCTCCTATTTCCTCTCCTCACTCGACAAAATAAAATTGAATGCCGAATATAAATGAGATGGAGCTTCCAGTGGTGAAATTTGACTATACGCGATCTTGTCTAACCTGCCACGCACGATAGATTTCAGGATTTATGGACATTTAATTGCCATCCTCCTCTATTTAATGGAGGTTAATTGCTAATGGATTTTGGTGGATTTGCTAATTCAAATTCGAAATTGGAGCCCTCACTTTGTATACACCTCGTAGGCGGTCATTGGTGAAGGACGACGACCTGTCACTTCGACAAATGTGTGGCTACATGAGTTTGGTGAGATGTCATGTCGTAACCGACGAGTTGGCCTGTAAACGGGTGTTAGACGGCGAACCTTGAAATGGTCATTAACTGCAAACGAGATCTACACACAAATGTTAACGTTAATGTTTAGAATGGAGCTGCTCATTGTTAACGAAGCTGGACCCGGTTTTCGAAAGGGCCTCGACGATGGCGAGGGGGCATGAAACCCGAAAGGTGTTTCGTCGACCTATTAGCCCAGTCCTTAAAAAAACTCTAACTCTAGGCTTGAAATGAGACTTAAAACTTTGACTTTCGAAAGCCTTTGAAAAATGCTAGGTTTGAAACGTTAACCCTCAAAAAATGCTTATGTGATTTATTCCCAAGCTTCTTCAAAAATTATGATGGATCACAAAAGTCTTAGATCAAATAAAATGTTTGTTGTTTTATGGTACATGCCAAAATCGCTCTTTCTTAAATTTGGCTTCGTCGTTTGCATAGTTCCAAAAGAGGTTATTTGAGCAAAATTGTGCATTGTAACAACTCAACAAGCGCGAAATTGACGCACTAGGCTCTCTTCACAGTTACGAAAATGACACACTTCTCTTTCTTCACAGGTGCAAAATTCAAGCTACTTTCGCACTTTCTCCTCAGCCTCTCGGCTACAAACTATGACGATACAGTGCTTTCTATGGAGTCTTATGCAACCTGACAGTTCTTCTCTCTCTTGCTCTCAAGGGGTGTTACATAGCATATGCTCTGACACCATGACAAAGAATGAATAGAAAGCATGGAGTAGAGATTTCTCTTCTTAATATTACAAATCAATTACATTGAAGACATCAGTATTAAATAACTACAGTAAAATTGAATTACAACTCAACCAAACTAGACTTAACTCAACAAGCTATGACACTTCTCTTCTCAATATTACAAATCAATTACATTGAAGACATTAAGAATAAATGACTGTAGTAAAATTGAACTACAACTCAACTGAACTAGACTTAACTCAACAAACTATGACATGTGGATAGAAGATTATAACACCTACATGTGGTTGGAGTTATATTCTCTAACATATATTGTAAGTTTTGCAAAGTTTTCTTCGCAACCAATGCAGGTCACTCTCTTAAATTTCTTTGTGGTTTCTTTTTTCTAGTCTCTAGACGAATGTATGGTCAAGATTTGAAACTTGTATGGCATCATCTATAAGTGGGAATAAAAGATTTTTCAGATTTTTTTTCTCGCAAACCCAAAACGACCTAATAACCTACTTCGAGCACCACATCTATCCATCTAAACTTCGTTTCCGATGCTAAGAACTCAAACATAATACAAAATTATGCGCAAATAATTTTCCATTAACATCAAAATTTGAAGTCAATGCCTTTAAACCGAGTCGTTTGAACCCATATTTTCATCATCTAATCGTAGTCATTTATGGTCCTTCTGATCATCTTCAATTCAGTTGTTTGCACAAATCACCATGGACTGGGGTAATTCTAGAAACCGAAGCCATACGTTTCCATCATATCTAGAGCCACTGATTTGTAATAGTGAGGCTCCTATACGGAGTATTATGCTCTGAGGGGGCTTTGAAGTTTAATTAGAGGGAATAAATAGTTGCCATTACCCAACCCATCAGAGGAATATTTATCGTTAATGCACATGTGTGATTTGACCACTATTTTGAGCGTAACATTGGATGTCTTTCGTCCATCCGATAGTCCGACGACTATTATGATTCTCAGGATGAATCACGGCCCTTTGCCACGTAGCTTAAAATTATTGGATAAGAGAAGACAAAAAAAAATGCTATTTGATTGGATATGCTCAACCAAATCTATAATAAAAACACCTTCGGTGTAAAAAGCCCATAATTTAAATAATATATTTATAACATGTAAAGGTAAACATACTCTTTAACATTTAATATTTAATATTTTTAATCTAATAATGTTCGTCATATTTAAAAATCAATTTAATTATTTTTATGTATAAAAATGATATAAATTTAAAATATAAAAAGGTTTACAAACACTTTATGAAGGGGTATGATTAATAAATAAAAATATAAATAAATGAGAGATATGGTTAAAAAAAAATATTACTCTAGAAGTCTTGTAAATAAATAAAACGTCTTTTATGTTTACTCCATAAACCTCTTTATACTTAAGGACACTCAAAAAATAGATTTTCCTTAGGTCAAAGCCTATGGCCCAAATTATTATTAATATCATGCAAAAAAGAAACATTAGTAACTCTAATATTAATATTAAAATATTATTATTATTATTAAATCTAATATTCATATTAATATATTATAATATTAATTTTATTAAAAAACATTAGTAACCCTAATATTAATATTAAAATATTATTATTATTATTATTAAATCTAATATTCATATTAATATATTATAATATTAATATTATTAAATTTAATAACTTTGGATTAATACAATACTAAATTTGTTATATTATAATGTATATTAACATATCATGATATATATCAATTCTAGAAATATATGGAAGGGAAGAACAAATACATAGAGTGATAGAGGTGGAGACATAGGGGGAGTGACAAGGGAGAGATGGAAATACACTGAATGGGAGGGGAGAGGGGGAATGAAGAGATAGAGGGGGAGATGAGTGAGAGAGGTATATAAGGATAAGAGAAGGAGAGGGAGACACAAATATGGAGGGGGGAGAGAGAAGGAGAGAGGGAGTGAGATAGTGAGAGGATTGGAAGGAAGAGAGAGAGAGAGAGAGATGGGGGAAGAGAGAGGAAGGTAGGAGGGAAAGGGAGAGAGAGGAAGGATGAGAGAGACGACTTGCGAGAGAGGAGGAGAGAGGGAGGGATAGAGATATGAGTTGGAGGGAGAGAAAGGGAGGGAAGAAGAAAGACATAAACAGTGAGAAGTGGAGAGAGAGAGCATATGTTTAGGGGTGAGATAAAGATACAAGGAAGGAGAGATAGAGAGAAGGAGGGGGGGAGGAATATAGTAACATAGTTGGATACAGAGAGGGAGATAGAGAGAATGAGTGGTGGGGGAAGAGAGAGAGAGAGAGAGAGAGAGAGAGAGAGAGAGTGATGGGGGAAGAGAGAGGGAGGTAAGAGAGAATGAAAGAGAAAGGAAGAGCGAGAGATAAGACTTGAGAGAGAGGAAGAGAGTGATGGGGGCAAGAGAGAGGATTGGAGGGAGAGAGAGAGAGAGAGAGAGAGGAAGTACGAGAGAGAAAAATTAACAGAGAGAAGGGAGAGAGGAGATGGATTTGGAGGGGGAGAGAGGGAGGGAAGAAGAAATACAAAAAGAGTGAGAAGTGAAGAGAGAGAGGGAGTGACAAGGGAGAGACGGAGAGAGAGTGTGTATGTTTGGGGGTGAGATAAAGAGATAAAGGAGAAGAGATGGAGATATTGGGGGAGAAATGGAGAGATGGGAGAGGCAGGGATATAGTAATAGAGTTGAGGGTGAAGAGAGAGAGAGAGAGAGAGAGAGAGGAAGGAAGACAAAGAGGATGTGAGAGAGTGGAGAGAGGAAGGAAGACAAAGAGGATGTGAGAGAGTGGAGAGAGGGAGGGAAAGAGAGATGGAGTTGGAGGGCGAGAGAGAGGGAGGTAAGAAGAAATAAATAGAGAGAGAAAGGTAGAGAGAGGGAGAGTGAGTGATAAGGAAGATAGAGAGAGAGGGATAGAGGACAACATGAGGAAAGAGAGATAGAAGAGTGGGAGAGGGAGAGAAGGGGAAGAGAGAGGGAGAGAGGGAGGGATAGATATATTGGTGAAAGAGAGTGTATGTTTTGGTGGTGATATAGAGAGACACGGGGAAATAGAGATATAGATCGAAAGCTAAGAGATAGAAGAAGAGAGAGATGGAGAGAGGTAGGATGGGATAGAAAGATTGATATATATGGAGTGAGAGAGTGTGTGTGTTTGGGGGGTTGAGATAGAGAGACAAAGAATGAGAGATGGAGGGGGATATAGATATATATGAAGGGGGGAGAGAAGGAAGAATATTTCATGCACTAGATGCAATGGTTTCAGTGTAGACGGTGATTTCTAATCCTATTTGCTTGCTTCTACTAGATGCATTGATTTTAGTGTAGATGTTGATTTCTAATTATATTTGATTACTTGCACTAGATACATTGATTTCAATGTAGATGATTTCTAATCCTATTTAATTTCTTACACTAAATGCACCATTGATTTCAGTGTAGATGGTGATTTCTAATCCTATTTGATCTTTTGCACTAAATGCATTGATTTCATTGTAGATGGTGATTTCTAATCCTATTTTTTAGTTTTCACTAGATGCATTGATTTCGGTGTAGACGATGATTTCTAATCCTATTTGATTTCTTGCACTAAATGCATTGATTTCAGTGTAGATGGTAATTTCTAATCTTATTTGATTGTTTGCACTAGATGCATTGATTTCAGTGTAGATGTTGGTTTATAATCTTATTTGTTTACTTGCACTAGACACATTGTTTTGAGTGTAAATGTTGTTTTCTAATCTTATTTAATTGCTTGCATTAGATGCATTAATTTTAGTGTAGATTTTGATTTCTAATTTGATGTAATTGGTTGTATGATGGTACATTAATTGTAAACTAACAAGTTTACCATTGTGCATCACAAAAAATTATTGACAATGTACATTGATTTCTCTGTTATAGTAATTCAACCTATTAATATTGGAGAGAAAAAGAGAAGGTATGATGTTTACTACAATTGATCGAGGTAAAGATTTAAATGGTTTTTTATATAATCGATATGAAAAGATGACAAAAGTAACAAGGCGACAATAAGAATAGTAGAAAAAAATATTTAAATGGTTTATGATTTAACGTCCTTTTCATATAATCCATATGAAAAGATGACAAAAGTAACAAAGTCACAATAAGAATAGTAGAAAAAATAGTTTGAGATTAATCAATCAAGTATTTATAATTGACTATATTCTTATTATTCACATTTTCTATCATTCAACACTATTACATTGTTACTTTACATTCAAATTTTTTATTTCATCATTAAAGTTATTAACAATATTTATCATTTCAATGGAGGTACCTAACCAAAATTAAAATTAAAATGACGAGATTAATCGGAAAAATATTTTACATATTATTGATAAAATTAATCCTATGTTCAAATTAGTCTAAAACCATCTTAGGGCCATTTGCACCTTGAGACATTTGATCCCTCTTGACATTTAAATCTAAACTTAAATAAATAAAACCAAAACAAAAATAACATTTACTAATATTTATTCTAATTTTCTTTTCCCGTTAATTGAATATATATATATCGGAGACCACCTCTTACGTGACTGTTCTAAACGGAAATATTAAAAGTCTTTTGGGAAAAGATAAAAAAAAAAGCCCAGTAACTAATGTCTAATCCATGAGTAGGTGGTGGTTCGTTTTTTTTCATTCACACATGCTTTGGTCTATGTCCCGCCGGCCTACATAAGTCCCCGCCGATCCACATGGCCCACGGAGGCAGGTATCAACATTTTCAAATGCGGCTGCTACACCATCTCAGCTACAGGCCGAATCTGGTAGACAGTAGGATTTATTTTGTAAGAGCAAATTCCGTAGAATATACATTCATGCACATTAATGTTCTTGCTTTAGTTGACGTCTTGCACATCAACCTGATCCAATACACAGGTATTTTCCTCAACTGTTGTTTTAGTTTTTAAGGAGCTATCAGGGTAGGTTCTTTGGCTCTGCTGTTTCTAGTCATGGCTGCCGTCTCCCTTGCTCAGTCCCACGAAAGTCCTGTAAATTCCTCCTGGAGTTCAATGGCAACAGCAGCAGTCAGCTTATATGAATGGGAAATGCTCCATTTTCTCCTTCACATGGTTACATCGATCTAATTCCATCGCCAAACGCTACATCCGGAATCAGAAGGCTGAATATTCAAAGTTTCAGTCCTCCAATCAGAAGGCTCAATATTCAAAGTTGCAGTCCATCAATCAGACAAGCATTGCAGGTCCTCATAAATCCCAATGAAGAGTTGATGCTGCTCCCTTCGTCGAGGCCAGTTGCTAACTATGTCGTTTTGCCACCCATAGCTCCACTTAATTCTCAGTCCACTTCTTCCTACTCAAATGACGATGGTCGAGTGTATACTCCAGACTCCACCCCGCGTCATTGAAGATACAGCTAAAGTTCGTCCGAAATTAATGTATGGTAGTGATATGAATTTCATGCAGAGCATTATCCTGGGATTTTATGGTATCATTTCGTAAAAGACATGAAATAAATTTGAATTCTGATTCAAATTAAGCGGTTCATGCTACTTTCTTATTTTTCTGTGAAACTGTGTGAATGTTCAAGGCGGTTTTCATTGTGGTGGACTCCCATGCAGCTAGGGCATTCCATTTATCTCCAAATGGTTCCACGTAGGATGTGAGCCAAAAAGAATCGGCAGCGTAGAACTGTACAGGGCAATAAATTTAACAACTTACATGTAGGGGTACTTCTGTTTTCAGAGTTTTCAGGGCAACAAAATAAAATTACAAAGACTACAGCGTTTATTTATATATTTTATAAATAAAATTATCAATCCTTTATTTGTTGGTGCAGTACAATGTGGTGTATTTTTTATTTATTTTTAATTAAAATTTGTTCATATGATTTAGTGATATGATTTTTAATGAGATTTTAATGGTTTTTTTGAAAAATTTAATGATTTTCTATAAAATTTTAATGTTGAGTTTCTTAAATTATATTTTTAGATGTAAAAGTAAATTTAATATAAAAAAACTTTGAAATGGTGTAAATTTAAAAATTTGAGACTATAATTATTTAAAATTTTAATTAAATTGCAGATACAATTTAACAAAAATCTATTATTACAATAATAAAACAAAAAACTACTATTAAAATAACAAAAGAAATCCACTTGTTTAATTACATTTAAAATTTCAAATTTAAAATAAGTCAAATATATATTTTACTTCTTTATTTTATAATATTTAAAAGACTTAAATGTTTAGGTTTAGTAAGAATTTCATAGTCTAATGTTTTTTTTTGTCAAGTAAGAGTGGAACCTTCTATTCATCGTAAAAATGTAACACATGATACACGTCTTTGCCCGTGCAGAGACAAGCCTGTTGCAGTTTACCACCACAAGACAAGCCCGTTGCTGGTTTACCGTTAACAGGGTTCACAAAACCCAATATCAAACAAAATCTCATGAGGTTACAATATCTCATGGGGTTACATCAACTCTACAGCAAAAGACTAAGGAACCCTAACAGTCTAGATACAAGTTCCTTTCTTTTCACCGGTTTCTCATACAAACTGCAAAGACCACCAGACTTCAAAAAAATACCAAAGTCGCGCCAATCATTCTTCTTCGGTCCGCTCCCCAAGCCCAAACCTGAACGCGCTATCCCCACCATCGAAACGATCTTCCCATCCGACTGTCCACGAATCCTACAATTAAAAGATCTGCAGGGAGAAACGACACCGTCCATCAAAGACCATCTAATCCAACAATCCACCATGATTTCGGCCCGAATACTAGCACGGTGAATAAGACAAATCCTGACCCAAAAAAGATTAGAGCATCTCAATCTATGGGATTTCAAGTTCGTCCAAGTAGTTAAAGGTCAAGCACTTTCTGGCCCGAAATCCGTTGGATGACTGAGGTCAAAAAAACTTGCGGACTACATCCATTCAATTAGCGAACTGGTTAAGCATCGTTCAACCAGGGAAAATTTTATGAACCCCCCTAAATTTACATGTATAATAATGGGCGAATCTCCATGGTATATAGGAAAAATGGAAGGTAATTTTATCAATAATATGATATGTATATATAACTTTTTAGTGAATCTCTCACCAGGCATGGCGAATATTTTACTCAATTATAAAATCTTGTCTTTATTGAATACACAAATGAAATCATTGCATTTCTTTAAAATATCTTTTGAAATCAAAATTACCGAAATTACACATTGATAACCTAGTGGGTGTAAGATAAAATTCACCTGTGCCATTCACAGAAAGCATGAGAAAAAACCTAATACTATATATAAAACCAAGAAAAATTCAAATTCATCACTTCTAGGGACCTCGTAACTAGCCTGCCAATACTTGTGCCAATACACAAGTATGTTCCTGTTTGCAATTAGAAACATTACCCAAATTACAATCTGTTTACTCCAGCATATTTTGGAAAGTTATAGAAGGATGACTAGTGCAATCAATCCATTCCTTTTAGCCCTGGATTTGTTTCTGTTTAAAACAGAAATATACAAATATACTTGTCCAATGTTTATGCTTTAATCATTGACCTTAAGATGTTTTTACAATATAATTTCCCAAGTCTATTTAATATCTTCATTATTATAAAAGCCAACCTATATCCATCTTAACTCCACATCTACCACTCTTAGGGGGATGAAATCTATTTATCCCTATGAGCACTTGGTAGACCCAAAATTAAGATGGATCTAAGATGATAGAATTTCCCCTTTAAATAGTCTATGCTCACATGAAAACCATGGTATTACCATGGGTCAATACCATGGGTTATCATAAACCTGGAGCTTAAAAATTACTATTAGTAATTTATAAAAATTAATAAAATTAATAGTTGATTTTTATTTTAACCAAGCTAAAATGTTTAACATACATTAAATTACAACATCCTTTTTTACTCGTGATCGGATCAAATATTTTTTCACTCTATGCTAGTTTGCATATCATGATATTTGATACCTCTCAGGGGTTAGTAGATCCAGAGTAAAGATGGATCTATGCTGGTTTAATTCCCCCATTTAAATAGGCTACATTCCAGGTGAATACCATGGGTCAATACCATGTGCCATTTTGGTGAATACCATGGGTCAATACCATGTGCCATTTTTATTTTTATTAATACTAATATTAGGGTTAATAATGTTTTTTTGCATGGTATTAATAACAATCTAGTCCATGGTATTTGTCCCATAGTATTTTTCCTATAGGTTTCACCTAAATATAACACATTTTTTGATTGTTCGTAAATATAAGGTGACTTATGGAGTAAATATAAAAAAATATTTTATTTGTTTACCATACCTCTCGTTTATTTATATTTTTATTAATTTACCATACCTCTTTTACAAATATGGTATTTGGCCCATAGGATTCACTTAAATAAACCTTCTTTCTTGAGCCTTCATAAATAGAACGAGGGTTATGCACTAAATATAAAAAGAGGTTTTATTTATTTACCATGCGTCTAGTTTATTTATATTTTTATTTATTTACCATACCTTTTGAGTAAGTATAAAAAGACGTTTTATTTATTTACCATACCTCCACTTTACTTATATTTTTATTTGTTTACACCATTGAATGTATATAAGGTGACTTATGGAGTAAATATAAAAAATGTTTTATTTATTTACCATACCTCTCATTTATTTATATTTTTATTAATCTACCATACCTCTTTTATAAATATGGTATTTGGGCCTTTGGCCCATAGCATTCACTTAAATAAAACCTATTATTGAAAATGGGCGAATGGATTCACTTAAATAAAACTTATTCTTGAAAATGTGCGAATGGAAGGTTGTAACTCCTAATTTCAAGGGCTAAATTTACCTTTTTTACTCTCTCCCTTAAAATAAGGTGGGCTATTTGAGGTGATTTGTAAAAATGTACTATGATACAAAATATTCACCCACTAAAAATTTAAAACCCCTTAATTTCGCCAAAGGGCGAACATTCGCCCCTAAAATTTTCTATGCATTCAACAAAACCTTTCGACTTCAAATATAACTAAATTACACTAGAGTATTCTTCGGTCCGCTTCCCCAAGCCCATCTTGAACTCTTAATCCACACTGTCAAAACTACCTTCCCATCCTATGGTCAACAAATCCTCCGACCCAAAGAGATGCTCGGAGAACCAACACTTTCGATCAAACATTGTTTAATCCAATGGTCAACCATGATTTCGACCCAAACATTAGCATGATAGATAGCAAAATTCTGGACCCGAAAAAAATTAGAGCTCCTCAATCTATAGGATTTCGGGTCCGTCCAAGTGGTTAATGGTCGATCTCTTTCCAGCCCGAAATCCGTTGGATGACTGAGGCCAAAAGAACCTACAGACTACATCCATTCAACTGACAAATGGGTTAACCAACATTTTACTCCCGCATTTCTCCTGAGCACCATCGGTCCATCCTGTCGATCCATTGTTCCAGATCATTCCAGATCATTTCCTTTGTTCCTGATCCACCTGTGTTTAGACTGAAATCCACTATTCATTTTTGAAACCCTCCTGAAGTAGCTCATCCAGAGTAGCCCACGACCTCTGTTCCACCGGGAACTCTATAACCACTTCATTTCTTCGATCTTCTTTTCCTTGAGTTTTAATGATTGGGAGAGATCGTAGCCCAAGGACCTCCTCTCTTCTCGCCTTTCACTAGTCTTCCTCCTCCTCTCTAATGAAGGTCTGGAAGTGTTCCATATCTCTGGCAGCCTGACAAAGATAATCATCACAAATTTTGCCTGGGGGTATCGACTTCCAAACGTGGTGATTACCATTTCCCTTATTGATTACTCCTTCATTCGCCATTCGATTAGCCAACATATTTGCTTTTCTTTTCAAATGGACAAAATTGACAGCTCTTATGGTTTGCAGGTGGGTGTGAACACCTTAAAAGACCTGCAATAGCCTCCAATGTTTCGACACTTTTTCCGGTGCCATTCCATTGCGTATTTTCTTGGCAATTCCAAATCTGCTTCAATGATGACATTGTGTGAATTTAAATTCACCAGGATTTCCAGAAATTGCTCTAAGGCCATAAGTTATGCCATGTTATTAGTGGCCTAGTAATCTACTGTTTTCATTCGTTAGTTATTTGGTTTATATTTACATAAATCGATAATATTATAATTAAAAAAATATTTTAATGTGAGATTTGTTTTTAAATGTTTAAAGACAGTTATTGTTGGTTTTTCTCATTTGTTTATTAATGTTTTTTTTTTCAAATTAGTATAATTTATTTAATATTTAATATGATTTTTTTTAACATTTAATAAGATTTTTTTTTAATATTTAATAATTTTTTACATAAATACTTTTAAAATTATAATAAAATAAAAAACAATTATAAATATAATTGAAAATGTGATGATTAATAATTTTGCAATAATGTTAATGTTAAAATCACACATTGTTTCCAAACCATTATAATGAGTATAGATCCATCTTAAATAGGATCTAATATGAGCTTAGAGGGATCCAATTTCTTGATGTGCAATTTTTTTTTTTATGAATCTGACATTATTTAAATATTTTGTATAACTATTTAATGTTTTTATTTGTATTTGGATTAACATGAGTGAAATTTCAACTTTGATGATAGACAGAGTTACACATCACTCTGTGCTACTATCTTCAATAGCCTGCCCATTACCCTTCTGTAATTTAAAACATTGTAAGCAAACATATCACCAAAACTTAAAACAAATCACCCACTTTGGGCAAGAAATCAAAATTGGTTTATTCGAGATTCTACGCCAATGGAAAATACATGTAATTTTAATTTTTCCTGATGAAGTTGATTTAGAGGGTATTTAAATTATTATTAGTTTATATCCACCTTAAGTACGAACCAAGATCAATTTTCTTCATGTACAAACTTCTTTACAATGTAAAATACAATTTCTTATTTTTCATTGTTTAAATTGTATTTTTGAATGCTAAATAGAGAGACAAAATAAATGTTTTAACCATAAAACAATATTTTTTCATGATATCTACATAATTTTTTTAAATGATATATAATATATATGCAATTGACATTATAATATTTTACATAACATGTACATTTTACTTTTTGAAATATTTTACAGTTTATGAGGCAAATTAGAATGATTTTTTATTATTAACATATTTTTAAGTATATGTCAATATTAATTTGTATTAAAATATTTTATCAATAACACATTTTTTTACTTCTAATTACTTTAAAACATCTTCATTTTTTTTTTTAATTATAGCTGATATTATTTTTCAATTTAAAACATAATTTTCAACTTTTATTTTGGTTTGATAAACTTACACATCCCTCTCATATTGGGTTGTAGAATGAGCCTCTCGCCTCAATAAGTATAGTGTTTTAAATTTTTGATAATTAGTTTAAAATTGATTTAGTTTAAGTTTTTTAATTATGTATATTTTGGTAGAGAATTAAATTATTTTAATAAAGATTTGACATTTTACAGGATGTTATAATTGTGGTAATAAAATTGATAAATATGGGGTAATTTAAGTGATGATGTGAATTTGTTGACTTTTTACCATTATTAATTAGTTCAACTATTTTGATGAATTTTATCTTATGTAATGTATATATGATAAGTGGGGCATGCTTGGGTGTGTGTATCATACATTTTCAGTTTGGTAATGAAGTAGGTAATTGTTGTTGAGAAATAGAAAGTAGAAAATATTGAGAAGGATTAGAGAATAGGGAATATACACTCAAGAGTGGTAGGAAATGGAAAGCTAATTAAGAGAGGTTAGAAAATTAATTACTAGTGGTTTCTAAAGTGGAAAATCATCAATAGTTTATGTGGTTTTTTTATGCTTATTTATTGTTTGCTACAACTGGAGGAAAATAGAGTATGAGATTTAACTTATTATTATGTTATGGAATTTCTCTGCAATCCTTATGTTACTATTGAACACGCTTGTTAAGAGCATGAAGACTTTGTAATATATTATTATCATTTATCTCTTAAACAGTACATTGAGTATTTTTTAAAGAATAAGGATTTTCCATGAAAGATTTTTTTCTAGAAGTCATTATATAATGGTTCTCAATTTAATTCATTTATTTTCTTCTTATTATTGGCAACTATTTGTTTAAATATTTCTACACATTCTTTTCACATCTGTTAGTGTAGAAAGAATCTTCTACACCTCTACTTCCATTAAATTACTACTAGTTGGATGACCCTCTTTTTCATTTCAATAGGGAACTTAGCTTCTCGTAGAGCTTTGTGTAATCTTGTATCTTTATATCTTACACACGAGTATTCGCAATATGTTGACTAAAAGTGAGAAGCCTACCCATCCTTTCATTAAGTCCACTTCCATTATTCTTTTCTAGGGTTTGACCATTAGGTTTTATGGGACACTTATATGGCATGAAAACCTATAAATTAAAAGTTCAGTTCTTCTCTCCCCTTTTATTTTGTCTTTTTCTCACTTATTCTACTGTAATACCCCTCCATTGTTAGAAATCTTGCTTGGGTAAGATTGAATTGCATTGGGTAACATGGAAGAAAAGCCATGAAAATTGTTGTGTAAACAAATGATAAATAATAAGTGGAATCTATGTATTTGGAAACAAGACACCAAGAAATGAGCCTCTTGTCGAATAGAGTTCCATTGGAATGGATAATTCCTCATGATAAGAATTCCATATTAAAATCTAGATAAGCTTAATGGATAGGAGATAAATATCCATTAAGGTTCTTAGCTGAAGTAAGATGCTAAGTTTGGAAAAAAAAAACATGAAAGCATCACAGGAGAGAAAGGCGAGATTTTATGGGAAAATCCTAGGCAAGTGGATAAGAATATCCACAAAAGTGGGATACTTCTAAAAGGAAACTCTATCATGAAAAACAAGTACTAATTCTTGTTAACAAGGATCAACAAGAGGTTGTTGATAGCTGTATGGCAAGAGATTCTCAGCTCGAGGGTGAGCTAGAGGAAGTAGTTCTTAGTTGGGTAGAAAATAGGTGTGAGAATTCCAAATACTTCCAATGTGATGTGAACTTAACTATTACTTCTAACTTCGGTATCAGAATTGGTTATATGCCCAGCTACTTTACTTGAACTATTTGTATGTGAAGTTTTAAGTGTTGATACTTGGGTGATATGTTATCTTGGAACTCTTAGATCAAAACCAGAGGTTCTGGAAGTGTGAATATGGAGAAATGAAGAGCTAAGTGCAACACTAATTTCTAATTATTATAATGAATCATTTGCAAGACTAAAATAAAAATGGAAAATTGTAGTTCACTTTGTATTTCTTATGGTGTACTAGGAATATTTAAGTTTAAGCATACAATTGGATGTTAATGATTTTTATTTATTTAGCTAGGATGAATTGTGAACAAAAAAAAAAAGATACTATGTGTACCTTACTAAACTAGTTAGTACGATTTGTATTATTAAGCATATTAGCAGAGATGGTGATAGTTATATCTTCTCGAACACTGGAAACCGATGCAAGGCATGCTACCCTGGAGTGTTGTCATGGCGAAATACATGAGAGACCAGTGGGGTAGGGATAGGATGATGTTAGGTGGAAGGGTGTAGAACTTCGATTGCTGATTGAGTAGGAAGTGGTCGGTGCCAAAGAGGCGTTGGTAGATATCAATTACCTATGATGTTGTAGTAGTTATGGGTGAGTGGATATTTATAAGTAATTAATTGGGAATTACCTACATCACCCATCCTTGCTCAACTAACCAACACAAGGAAAAGAGGGATTGTATAGCCAATTGGGCACAAGAACTGGTGTTATTTCGGTATGTGGTGCAAGTGGTCATTTTGGTAGTATGTGCCATAGCTGTAAGAAAATAAAATTGTTATCATATGGAATAACTTTCCATGCATGAAGGGAATCAAGAGGGTTTCCTACGCAAAACCAAATAAGCCAATACAATTTTTGCAAGCAGAAGGAAATTAAAATTACAATTTAGACACAACGATAACACAATTGATAACAACGTAATTTATTAAAAACTTAACATATGTGTCCTTACTATTACTCTATGAAGGAATAAGAAGTTAAGGTATAATCTAAAAATCATCTACCTAGAACTATTAAATAATAGGGCTTATAGAAGTCACCATAAGTATTCAACAAATCACACCTAATAGTTACAAGTAACCCTCTCGTGGGGAGGCAACAGATCTTTACATATATTCCGAGATGCAAGTAGTAAAATTTGTGATTAAAATCATCATAACCCAAACTCTAGGCTAGAAGCACGCCTCTATGAGCTATTTCCTTTCATGACTTTTGAAATAGAAAATAGACCTTTGTGAGGATGTAGCGCTATTAGAATCGGTCTCTTGATTTGAACCCAAAAATGATTGACGAGTCTCAATGGAAAAGTATTGCCCCACAACTGCAAACGAGACATGAGTTAAGTGGTAATATCCAAAGCAACATATCATAACAGGGAAAGAGTTTACCGCCCTCAATTTATTGAAATAATATGATTGGTTATTTGTTACCGAGATCAAAGTTGTTAGCCTCTGCTTGGTACCCTGAATGAAAGACAAAAAAAAATATATTACAATTCTGATGAAGAGTACAACTGATAATTGAATTGAAATTTGTAGGTCATCATATAGAGATTCATTATTTTTCTAATGACATTTATATCATCTCACCATGAGGATTGTGTCTTTGAAGAATACAAATAGGTCCTCTACCATTCTCAGAATCTTTTCTACTGTTATGTTGTAAAGGTGGTGTCAAAGTCAAAAATGTGAGGAAAGATACTTATATTTTCGTTAGAATTTACATTGTTAATGAAACGCATCCATCCTCATATTTAATAAGAGAAATAGATTCTAGATGCTTACAAAGCTTGCATTAGTTGGTTTACTTGATGGGGCTTAAATTATCCCACTTGTACATAGTTTATTTACGCAATTGGATTGTTGAAGGAATTATTACAATAATATTTTTTATCCTACTTAACAAGAAAACACTTATAAGTGGTCAGAGGAAAATATGTTCTTGTGGCTAGTGAATATCAGAATACACCCATTGATGAGAGCCCATATGATAAATGCCATGCTTTAATAAATAGAGCAACCTAGTCATAGAATTGGATAAATTTAATGTCGAACGTATAGATAGCCTTTTCTGTGTTTTAGATACTTCCTTATTGGTTGTTTCATTTCAAACGCTTTGCTACAATTCCAAAGACATGTAAATTTGAAGGACAATTTGGAAAATCCATTTGACAATGGATGAAGCATCCAAAAAATATGATAGCTGGTCTTGAACATGAGAGAAGGGTCTTGGGGCTCGTTTCAACCAGCCAAGGTATGAAGGACCACATGAACATACTGCTATAGGGTAGAAATCATCTTCGATAAATAACATAACAAATGCAGGATAAAGGACATGATGTGGGTTGATTAAGCTAAGAAAAATCCTCCTAAAAGATAAGAATGCCCAGGTGGGAAGGCTTAAGGTGGATGGACATCAATCTTATAGAGATAGGCAGTGGTCCATGTTGGGAATTTTTCTGGTAAAATTCCAAAAACAAATTAACTGAACACAGAGACAATGCTTTATTTTTCTCCAGGATCTTAACACAAGGAAGTTATAACTGATTTCTAAGAACAGAGTATTAGATACACCTACAAAAGCTTTGTATTCATTAAAATAAAATGCCTGATACAAAATTCATCCTCTTTCTGTCAGAGGGATTCACCAAAAAAACATTTCAACAAAATTACTCTGTCTCTTTATGAAAATATTTACACTTTTGTGTGTAAATTTTTCATTTAGATTACTTTTGTAAATAAAAAAAATTCTTACATATCCATTCTTCAGATTACATTTCAATCAACAAAAATACATATGCGGTGTTGCATATATTTTCCTCATGTTGCTGCGTTTACACAATACATTTCATTGCTATGCGTTTCAATGCATATGCTCCACACTCAAAGAGATTTCCACGCTACCCCTGTTCTTTTGTGTTCGCACTGTTGTGCGTTTCACAATATGTTTTCAATACAAAGTCAACTAAAAAATAAAAAACATAACATGTAAATGCGTTTTTACTATGCCCATACCTCCGTAAGAAATAAAAAACATTAAAATTAAAAACTTTTTACCAATACTCTACGAACACATTTAATTTCATTTATATTTTACCGGCGGTCAACCAAAAACTTCACGCAATGTCATTCCCTGCAGGCCTGAATGCAGCTTTGGATTAATCAGACGGTGGACAGCCTTCCTTCCAATCAAACGGTTCGGAACAATATCGGACGGGCCTTTTCTACCGAACTTTACGTCCCGATGAAAAGTGGTTTTTGGAAAAGTACAATGGACATGCGTCAAAAAGTGATTGCATCGGGTGCGTTTGGAGGAAAACCACTTTTCGTGAAAAGCAGTCCGATAAGGTCTGGTGGTTTTGTGCATTAAATGCAGCACGACAAGTTGAAATTAATATTTCAACACTCCACTTTAATTTCAGCTGTTGGGTTATCAGTCATACCCAAAAACTTCCTCAAAAATTTGAAGTTTTTCTGGTCCAATGGCTTTGTCAGAATGTCTGCAACCTGTTCCTGAGTCCTGCAATGTTTTAAAACAATTTCTCCATTGCTTACCAATTCCCTGATGTAATGAAACCTTGTGTCAATGTGTTTCGTTCTCTTATGAAACACCGAATTCTTGGATAATGCAATAGCTGAGCTATTGTCACAAAAAATCACCATTCCTTTTGGCTGCTCTTGGCGTAAGTTCCTTAACATTCTTCTCAATCCAAACTGCTTGACATGCTGTTGCTGTAGCTGCCACATATTCAGCCTCTGCTGTAGACAATGCTACAATAGGCTGTTTCTTAGGAGCCCGTGAAATGGCTCCTGAACCCATGTGAAAGACATAACCGGATGTGCTTTTCCGATCATCTACACTTCCAGCCAAATCACTATCAGTGTATCCAATTAAATCTGAACATTTTGAGACAGTATATAAAATGCCAAACCTTTTAGTACCTTTGACATACCTTAGAATTCTTTTTGCTGCCTGCCAATGTACTTCTTTTGGCCTCTCCATGAATTTGGAAATTAAACTAACAGCAAACATAATATCCGGCCTAGTTGTAGTTAAATACATAAGGCTGCCAACTATACTCTTATACATGCTAGGATCCAAATCCTTGCTGCTGTCCTCTTTGCTGAGTTTTAATCCCATCACTGTGGGAGTGATTGTTGCCTTGCTGTCCTGCATATTAAATCTTCCCAACACTTCATTTACATATCTTTCTTGTGAGATAAAAATCCCATTTTCATTTTGATCTACTTCTATTCCTAAGAAGTATCTCAGCAAACCCATGTCAGTCATTTCAAATTCTTCTTTCATGACTGTTTTGAAATTTTCAATGAGGTAGTCATCATTACCTATAGAAATAACATCATCAACATATAACACAACAATTAAAATTTTACCATCCTTTTCTTTGATGTAGACGGTGGGTTCTCCCTCACATTTGTCAAATCCATTTTCTAGTAGATAATAATCTATCGTACTGTACCATGCTCTTGGTGCTTGCTTCAACCCATAAGAGCTTTCTTCAATCTGCACACTTTGTGCTCTTGGCCTTTCTTTTCATAGCCTAGAGGTTGTTCAATGTAAACCTCTTCCATTAACACTCCATTTAGGAATGTTGACTTCACGTCCATTTGGTAAACTTTCCACTTGTTTTGTGCTAATATGGACAACACTGTTCTCATGGTTTCCATTCTAGCAACCGGTGCAAAATTCTCCTCATAGTCTCTCCCCTACTACTGCTTGTATCCCTTGACAAGCAGTCTTGCCTTGTGCCTTTCTATCTTGCCTTCAGCATTACTTTTGCTCTTGTAGACCCATTTAACTTCATTGACTTCTTTACCTTTTGGTAGCTCAACTAAATCCCATGTCTTGTTTCTTTCTATGGCATTCATCTCCTCATCCATAGCTTCTATCCATTTCTTATCTTTAATTGCATCTTCGAAATCAATAGGGTCATCAACATGACAATACAAGGAAAACAAGGAATTCATTCCTTCATCATAAATATCACTTAAGTTTCTGAATTTCTTACCTCTTTCATTTGGTGTGCAAGTACTTGAAGAATCACTTGAATTTCCTCCTTGTGGTGTGCTTGGAGAAGCACTTTCATTTCTCCTCAAGGGTGTCTGTAATAGTCCAAAAATAAATATCTAATTTAACATTAAATTTAAATGAGAGTGGCACTTACCTAGCCCAATAAACATGTAATTAATAAAAATAAAATCAACTATGAATAGTGCTTACCTGTGGTAGAAGTAGGCTTACCGCAACAAGGTTTTGGGGACGACTCTCCACCCAAGCGTAGGCTCAATTGTGCAAAGATTTGCTACAACTGGCCACGCCCGAGCCCTCAATCAACGTACTACTGCCAGTGACTCGTATGTCATAGAACACCATTCTCCCAAGAGAATGGAAGACAAAATCTCGGAAATATGGAATGCAGGAATGCTTCTCATCTTCCTCACCATCTATTAAATAGAACACCATTGGAAGGGGAACCACATGCACACACTCCATGTGTCTACATGCAACTTTCTTTTGATTTTTAGCTTTCTTGTTTTATTTCTTTACTTTTCTTTTGATTTTTAGCTTTCTTGTTTTATTCCCTTCTTTTTGATAGTTTTCTTGTTTTATTTCTATTTATTCTTATTTAGAGTTTTAGTATGGTTATTACTATTTTTATTTTTTATTATTTTTATTTATTTTCTTGTATATATTTTTAATATCATTTATTATTTAACATTTATGATTTATTATCTTTATTATTATTTTTATTATTTATTATTATATTATTATATTATTATTTATTATTAAGGGGAGGGATATTACATACTCTCCCACTTTAAGGAACTTCGTTCCGAAGTTAAGTTGAATTATTTATTATTTATTATTTTTATTATTTATTATTTCTTAACTTCATGTTTCCAACACCCTCTGCTGAACTAGTATAACCAACAGGCATCGAAAGTCCCCAACACCCCGGGAAATCTCAAGGAATCTCTGTCCTTTTTCTCACTTTCGGCACCAGGCATAAGCCTGACCCAGTCTGTATCCTAGTCCAAGGCTGGCCCCAAGGGTCGCGCCTGACTCAGACCTCATCTGCCCCAAGGCAGGCATCCAGTCTGGTACTCAATGACCCCGGGCATCTCGCAAGGCTGGCCCACTCCCTGCACAACTACTTAAGGTGCACAACCCCAGGCATCGAAGTCCTTGAAATCCCTTCTAGACTTTGGCATCCCAATCCAATAATAGGCACCTAGCCTATAACATCAGGCACTTGGCCTCCTCAAGATGGTCCCATAGCTCCTCAAGAGCTATCCATCCAGAGCTATACATAAGACAAAGGAACCACTGGCATATGTAGTGTTGATTGAGTTTTGTCCCCATCCCATATGGTGTTACTTATTCTCCCTCGTGGGTATGGGCTCGTACGAGATCATCAAATAAACTGACCCTCTCGGCCCATTTGTGGAGTCCTGTGAATCATCACATCTCAACATGCATCCAATGCATTAACCATACCATCATAGTATCATAGGAAATAATCCACATGCCAACTCTTGCATGTCATCATGAGAACATTCATCTTTGTTAATCATGACATTATGAATAATAAGGAACTGCATGCTTATGCATGTCATAGATTTGTACGGAACTATCGCATGCTTCGGTTATACCATCAACATAATTATATTAAAGACATATCATGACTTCTCATAAATGAACCACATGTCAATAATCCTCATATTATAGCATCATATTTCCTATGCCACATTATGCATATCATATCCATCAAGAGTATTGAACATTAAAGACCTATCATCACGTAGTAAATGAATATATCAATATACCTTGACATAACGTCATAATACCTATGCATATCATTATTATCATATGGATACATTATCACTATAATGAAACATTGTCAATATGTTTTCATCAAGTTGTCAATTAATTTTCAATAATCATTTCGATTTCTTTCTACTAGGTAGTTGATCATTTACACCAACGGTATATCATTAAATTTCACATGAGCCTCATCATCTTGAGTCTTAATCTCTCGTCATATATTCTTCCTTCCCCAAGGAAATTCTGGTGAATTTCATTGTTTAAGATATTACTAGTGATACCATCATCATCTATCTCAATATTAAAATCCCTTGATTTTACATCCATTTACCCTTTGGCTTATTGATTCCAATATTGCTATATGCAATTGCATATAAACGCTATTTCATCATTATTTAATCTTTATATCATGAGGATTTGTTGATCCATGTTGACTTATTTAACAATTAGCACTTCATCCACCAAAAATATTTTCTTATCTCGTCGAGTTCGTAAAGCTCGTACCTTAATACCACTTGATTTCTTTATCATAAATTCAGTTTTCTCAAGTTGGGAAAAAGACTCTTTCTTGTTAAATAGTATCATTATTTTAGATTTTGAAACAGTTGGAAACACTACTACCATCTTTATCCATGGGAAACTTAAATGTGAGGTGTTATGTGGAAACCACCTCTTTTAACGTTATGGGAAGTCTTACTCATGAAATAATGAGTCAAGTACAATCTCTATTAATTGAATTTTACTTGTTTTGTCACTATGTACATAATCCTTCTCAAGGTATCCGTATAAAATTTCTAGCAACATTCCTTCCTATATCTTCCTCGTTTATTATCATTTGGTCATAATGCAACTTCACCTTCACATTTTTTAAAATATGTAGATCATCATTATGACCATTACCAATCATGTTTCTAACTTTACTCATCAATACCTTTAAAAGAACTTTCTTCTTGATAGAACATACCTTCATTTCCTCTTACCCGATATTCATAGATATATTTTTCTTTTTCTCCTTGTCTTGATTTCCTACTATTCCATGTCTACTGGCTAAAAATGGAAGTTTCTTCACTTCATTAAATTGACTTAAATTGTGGTTTCTTCTCCTTCTCTCCTATAGCATTGATATCCTTTGGAAAGGTTGTTACTATTTCCAACTTGGGTAATACATAAAATCTCCTGATCATACATCTTGTTATCCATATTTCATTCATATAGTTAGTCACCTATGAAATATTTACAATGTGGCACTCCCATTGTTATAGATGTTGTTATGCACACAACTTATCTTCTCCAATCATTCTATTTATCATACCTTAGAGGTTTCTTAAAATAACCTTCATTATTATCCTGATTTTTCAACTTCATTAGTTGATTGCCAATACTTTCTTCTTTATGTGCATCATCCTTAGATAGACCTTATAGTGATACCTTTAGAGTACCAAGTCATGATTACACCAGACTCTTCCATTATGTTTTAAAATAGGTTGTTTCTTCTTTTTGATTTCTTACCCCTGTTGTGATACTTCTTCTCTACCACCTTAAACATCTGATCCAAGTTGGCCATAATCACATGAACTATCATCAGCAAGTTTCTCCTTTCCATTTCTCTTTAGACATCTTTATGCACTATATGCAATTAAACTTGAATCACGAAACCTCATGTAACATTATACTCAACATCTAAACTGAAATCCAAGTCTGTACAAGTTTCCATTGAGAATATAATAGTACATGAGCAGATACATGTAATCTGAATGGCAATGGCAGTGCAAAATTAAATTTATTAGAAGATCATATTGAGAGAGTTGTGTTCTTGTAAGTAACAACCAAAATAATTAGTGAATAGTATGATCAACATTCAAGGAATGTTATCTCTGTGTTTTTAGATCAGATTGAACAATAGAGTAACGAACATATGCTAGTGAAAAATGATCATCTAAAGGTAATAAGATATCAGAGTTTATCCATTGTGAATTGGAACAGATTTCACTATTTTAGAGCACTTTAATTGGTGACAAATTTCAACCTCAATTATCCAAATACTTCAAGTGCTATGTAAACTATGTTGTAAAATGAAACATGCGAGCATACCATATCAATAGTGCAATGATAGCCAAACACTGTAATCAGTCACTTAATATCAAGATTCATCACTGAAGAAGCATAAAATAAGAGCCAAAATACTTAGATTATTGTTGTGATAATTATGCAATGAATTTTTAACCAGATATGTATTAACCATGCCAAATTTATTCAACAAAGTTTTGAATATTCTTGATTCATCTCAATCTACTATTTTGTATATTTTTCCCCTATTGCACGACATGCAATCAGACCATTGCCAAATTTGAAACTGTGTGATTGATCATGCAAATTATCAATAATCACTAATTTTGTAGTATTAAAACTTAGAGAATTGTCTCAACATGAAATCAAAATTCCAATGAATAAAGCTTAAGAATATTAGTGGCAATATTGTTTTAAGAAGGTACTTGAATTCTGAAAGAAAATTCACCATGACTTTTGAAATGATATGTCACACCAATATTAAGTCTACAGATTCATGACCTTATGTGCTAGGATAAATTGAAATTATGTGCTGTAGAGTGAAATATTGTGAGTATCTATTTAAGCAATCATAACTTATGTTAGAAGAATTAAATGGACTGCTTTTAACAAAATAAATCGTTTAAACAAATTTATTGAATGTATCTTGAGATTCTTATGGCTATTAAATGATTACTCTAAGGAAATTTAAGAAATCAAATAACCAAAGAAATATTCCACACCATAAAGAAGAGACACCGCCACCCAACCCAGAACCGGATCGGATGACTGGGAAGGTTATCCCTCCCCAACACAAAATAAAATCATTCTATTAATTATATGGCCTGCTTGCAAGCGCACCCGCGAAGGCAACACCATCCCTTAAATTACAATACATTTAGCCATATTAATTTCCTGGATAAGACATAAAATTGCCTGCATAAGACATAAGATTATAAGCTTGTGGCCATGGTGATGCATGTTCCTGCAATTTCTATTGTTCCTTTTGACAACAATGGCGAGAAATCTACACGCACTATAAGATCAACCTCACATTTTGGTTTGAAACATTCGTTGAGAGACAGTACCATTTACACAATCAATTGAACCATTTCCTCATCCAAGGTAAGTAATTGTTCCTTCAGCAAATTATATAGAACTGGTATTTGTTTATACTCACTTATCCAAGTATTCATACCGGAAGAACAGATTGCTACAGCACTGCAAAGGCAATGTAGGAATTAATAAAGTAACATAAATTCGGAATAATTCCTTCAAAAATTTTCTTTCAATCTGTTGTGTTAGTGCAATGATATTCTACTTTTCAGGAATTAGGGCACAAAATTTGGAAAGAAATAATAATTTATTCAAAAGATAGAGAGAAAGTATTACCCATACCTGAAATGAGATTTGAATGGCGTAGAGTCTATTTCAATGAAAAAAGGAAGAGATGATCATTTATTGGGTAAAGAGATTCATGAATTCAAAAGTCAATAGAGAGTTTATTGGCCTGACAATTGTATGGAGCAAATCGTACTTCAAACTCACAATCTAAAACTCTCTCTACAGGAAATCAATTTCTCTTCTTCAATGCACATGAAATCATCTCATAGACAATGGATTTCTTCAATCCAATTTCAAGTAACAGGATTTCCCAGTAAGATAAATACGATTCCAAGCACCACTATTTGATTCATACAAGTTTTAAGTGGGAAAGAAACTCGATTGCGGATCCATCCACTCTTCAACTACAAATTAAAACAAGGGCACAAAAACCATAAACCTTGTCATTTTTTTATTTTATTCTATTTTTTTAAAGCAGAGACTAGAGATTCTAATTCCGTTTTATAGACATACTTAAATCAAACAGTTCTCTAGACCATTTACTAAAAGTACCCTTCTCATTTTTCCACAGCTTCAAAATAGAATTACCTCCTGCTTGCACAATATCTGGTTGTGCAAGGCTTATCCTCCAAACACCAAACCAGTTTTTACTTATCATGAACAATAATAAGAAGAAGTTTACATCCTTTGAATAATTTCAATGATGATCCATGGAATTTTCTAACAAGACAAACTTTTGGTGATATATGTGGTTTCACTCTCTCTCTTACTCGGGTGCTCCCTTCAAAATAACCAATTGAAATAAAAAATGTATGTTCATTACATATGGTCTTCAATTATGCATTACATAAAAAGCAATCATATATATATAAATATAACTTTTTAAATCATCATGCATATATATATATATCTATATATATATATATATATATATATATATATCTATATATATATAACCTTTTAAATATTGATGCATTTAATAGTGATTTGATGTTCCTTCTATTGTGGTTCATGACCGGGCTTAGACCGGGCTTAGGAATCTTTCCATAACAACTACCTACACGAACTTCCGGCTATCCCTCTATTGAACGATGCCCCTGTAAACTTGTGTTCGCAATCCTTCCATAACTGCAAACAAGCTGTTGTATAACCAAATTTCTTCTGAAAATTTCTCAAGACGAATTTATGGTTGAATATGAGAATGACTGTAGCATTGCAAATAATGAAAAATTTCATTAGTGGGCGGGCAAAGCTATATACGAAGAGTTGGGCAGTCGAAGATAAAGGTAAAATCCTGGTATGTTTAGCCGGGTAATATACAAGTTTAGGCTGTTGTTCCAAAAGACGTGTCTCAAAACTGCAATAACATGTTGACAAGGGAGAAAAACCAGTCAAGCCACCAAAACAAGTCTAATTAGTCCAAACCACCTTAACCTGCAACGTAAGGAGTGAAGAACTACAATGCAGCTTTTTCCTCTCGATGAATTTCTGGATAATTGGATCATCGTAAGGAGTCAAGAACTACAATGCCGCACATTCCTTTTGACAAATTTCTGGATAATCAGATCTTAATATTTAGAATGGAAAGACAACCTATATCTACGAATTGACTTGACGACTAAGGGTGGTATTTAGGATTTCTATGGTATTAAAAAAAAACCCTATGTCAACCTAAATAGTTGGAGAACTAATTTAAAATATATTTACATTAGAAGATGACCATATCTGAAGCCCTGTTTTATGCAATAGACCATATTGTTCACAAGAGCTGTTGAGGTTGTGCATTTATCATCTCGCTAAAGAAAGCTCCTCTTACTCAATCAAGCTCCATTGTGCATTTATCAAATTCAATAAAGCCCGTAACGCTCGTAAAGCCGTTTACGAGATTCATGCCTCATCAATTTTCAAGAATTAAAATTAAAAATGAGGAAAATTTGTGCTCTCTTGTTTTCTAGCCGTAGAAGTAAAAGTTAAGGGAAGTATTTTTTGCGAGAATTTACATCAAAAAGGAAGAAAAACCTACGTATACATGTTTTCATGATTTCTATAATAGATATATATCTTCAAGAATTTAAATTAAAAGGAAGAAAAACCTACATACTTTCAAATTTTCTATCATATATATAGATTTTAGAACCCATAATTTTTCTAGAATTTAAATTAACCGGCACTAAAATATGCACTATTTAGAAAAAAAAATATCAGATAATTTTTTTCAAAGTTTGTACTCGAAACTAAGAAAAAATAAAAATAATTATGAGTTTAAACCACAAGTTTTAAAATAAAAATATCAAATAAATTCTAAAGCATCCAAAATAGATATTAATACACAAACGTAAATGTTAACTCAAAATCATGTGCAAATAAGACAAAACCATTTACGCAACAGCAGGAGAAGAATTCAATCTCATTGTACCATAGCTGTAACCCTACAAACCACTCACAATCGAACCCTTAAACAACCTGCAACTTTCAATTATGCAAACTCCAATACCATAGCCTTACTCTGGTTATCCCCATACAGGCAGACAGTTTAATTAAAATTAGTGATTTCTCTAGCTTTGCACACCATTAAGCTTCATATATGGGAAGTGCATGTCGATTACCAAAATTAAATAACCAAACTAAAAAATTCGGACAAAAATGATTGCAGAAACAAATTATCTTTCAGAACCACAATATAAATAAATTTATGATAAACGAGTTTTATCTGATGCCTATCATAAAACACACACCACTCGGTTTATGTTGTTGTAGAACCCGCAAACAATTGTCAAAAATGGCTAATAAATTAATGAAAACAAATCAAAATGTGGAAATCTAGAAACCCCGATTCCAAAGTTCAGTTGCCATGGAAATTACTCGTAGGAAAGTAAGCATCCTGTAACTTTCAACAACAAGTCAAGTTAAAAATCCCAACAATTTTTTTTTTTTCTAAGATGCCCATAGGCCCTAAGGGTTGAACCTAAGCTCTGATACCATATGTAACAGTCCAAAAATAAATATCTAATTTAACATTAAATTTAAATGAGAGTGGCACTTACCTAGCCCAATAAACATGTAATTAATAAAAATAAAATCAACTATGAATAGTGCTTACCTGTGGTAGAAGTAGGCTTACCGCAACAAGGTTTTGGGGACGACTCTCCACCCAACCATAGGCTCAATTGTGCAAAGATTTGCTACAATTGGCTACCCCCGAGCCCTCAATCAACGTACTACTGCCAGTGACTCTTATGTCTTAGAACACCATTCTCCCAAGAGAATGGAATACAGAATCTCGGAAAGATGGAATGCAGGAATGCTTCTCATCTTCCTCACCATCTATTAAATAGAACAACATTGGAAGGGGAACCACATGCACACACTCCATGTGTCTACATGCAACTTTCTTTTGATTTTTAGCTTCCTTGTTTTATTTCCTTCTTTTTGATAGTTTTCTTGTTTTATTTCTATTTATTCTTATTTAGAGTTTTAGTATGGTTATTACCGTTTTTACTTTTTATTTATTTTCTTGTATATATTTTTAATATCATTTATTATCTAACATTTATGATTTATTATCTTTATTATTTTTTATTATTTATTATTAAGTGATTTATTTATTATTATTATTTATTATTTTTGCATTATTTATTATTTTATTATTTTATTATTATATTATTATTTATTATTTATTATTAAGGGGAGGGATATTACAGTGTCTCTTGTTGTCCTTGTGTTGGCGCTGCTGTTTGGGGATGTATTTCAGCCATCTCCTCATCATCTTCATCATGAGACAAACAGTTTTTAACATTCATTGTTTTCTCTATGCTTCCATCCCAAGCTTCCTCCTCAATGAATTGAACATCTCTGCTCACAAAAAACTTCTTGGTAGATGGGATATACAACCTATAAGCTTTGGATTCATCATTGTATCCAATGAAAATACATTTCTCCCCTTTGCTGTCCAACTTATTCCTTAGCTGATTTGGAATGTGTGCATAAGCCACACATCCAAAAACTTTCATGTGGGTGACTCCTTGCTTTCTCCCACTCCATGCTTCTTCCGGCACTCTATTCATGACTGCTTTTGTAGGGCATCTATTCAAAATATATACTGCACAGTGTCCAGCTTTAGCCCAATAATCATTTGGCAAATGCTTTGCCTTTAACATACTCCTCGCCATGTCCATGATTGTCATATTCTTTCTTTCGGCAACTCCATTTTGCTGCAGGGTGTACCTAGTTGTAAATTGCTTGTGTATTCCATTTTCTCTACAAAACCATAGGAATTCTTTGGAGATATACTCACCTCCTCTGTCTGTTCTCAAAACTTTGATGCGCAACCCACTTTGATTTTCCACAAGTGCTTTGAAATTTCGAAATTTTTCAAACACTTCACTTTTGTTCTTCAGGAAATAAGCCCAAGTCTTTCTGGTGAAATCATCAATGAATGTTAGAAAATATTGGCTGCCTGCTAATGATGGAGTTTGCATCGGTCCACATAAGTCTGAGTGGACAATCTCTAAGGGTGCCTTTGCCCTTATGCTTTTCCCTGATGGAAAACTTTCTCTGTGTTGTTTCCCCAAGATACAACCTTCACAAAGGCTATCCGGTTTCTCTATCAATGGTAATCCTCTTACCATTCATTTTCTACTCAACAAGTTAAGACCTCCAAAGTTGAGATGTCCAAATCTCAAGTGCCACAACTAGTTGGTACGATTTGGAAAGCCTCTTGGGTAACTTCTGCAATTACTTCTTTGTTTCTCAAATCTGCCCTTATTCTGAGAGGGAACATCCTGTTCCTTGTCATATTTACTTCAACAATACATCGTTTGCTGGGTGCTCTATCCATGATGGTGCATACATCATTCTCAAAGAAAACATTGTAACACTTTTGAACAAGCTGTCCAATGCTCAAGAGGTTACACTTCATTCCAGGAACATAATAGACATCTGCTATGGTTTTCTTTTCACCTTTCTTTGTAAATATTTTTAATTCTCCTTTTCTCATAACATAAATTTTACTATCAGTCCCAAGTGTGACTTGTGACTTCACACTCTGATCTAAAGCAGAAAACAGGGCTATGTTTCCTGTCATATGGTTGCTGCAACCAGAATCTAGAAACCATATATCTTCACTATTTGTTTCAGCCATATTACAAACTAACAATACATTATCTTGGCTGATATTTTCTCTAGTGATATTTGCACTAGATCTATTGCTCATATCATGCTGCTTCTTCCTACATTCATTTGCATAATGCCCATATTTTTTACAATAATAACATTGGACGTTGGATTTTTCATACCTTTGTCCTTGAGCATGATGTTGTCCACTTTGTTGACTACTGCCTTGGCCTTGGTTCTGATGTGGATTGCTGCCTCTTCCTTGAGCATTTGCTGGACTGTTCCTTCCACCTTTGTTTTGGCTTCTGCCTCTTCCTCTCTTGTTTCCTCTGCCTTGACCTCTTCCTCTTCCAAATGACATTTGGGTCTTAAAGGCTTGCTCTAGAGATGAGTTTTCATTTCTACTCAACCTCTGCTCATGTGTTATCAGTGATGCATGCAGCTCATCAACTGAAATGTTTGATAGATCCTTTGTCTCTTCTATGGTGGTGACAATCACATCAAACTTTGAGGGTAATATTCTCAATAGTTTCTCCACAATCCTCCTTTATTCAAGAATTTCTCCATGAGATCTTATTTGTGTGACCAGACCAATCACATGTGTGAAGAATGAGTCAATATTGTTTGACTCCTTCATTCACAGATTCTCAAAATCTTTCCTCAGCAACTGTAGTTTTGTTGTCTTCACCTTCTCCATGCCATGATAGGCTGTCTTGAGGGTTTGTCATGCTTCTTTGGATGTCTTAGCTGCTACTATCCTTGGAAACACACTCTGGTCCACTTCTTGATACAAAAATACAAGGGCTTTTGAATCCTTCTTCCTATTGCTCTTCAACAGATCCTTCTCTGCCTGAGTTAATCTATTAAACTCATTTTCATCTGCTGGTTCTTCAAAACCATCCTCAACTAATTCCCATAAATCTTGTGAGGAAAACAGGGCTCTCATGGTTATTTCCCAATAGTCATAGTTTTTCCCATTAAACTGTGGGAGCTGAGTATTAAAAATACCCATACTAGTGCTGGTGTTGGCCATTCCTTGCACTCTAAACTATGCTTCAAATATTTGACTGTGTATTTAAAAACACTGACTGTTTCTTCAGCAGTAACACAAAAAACTAATCTGAGAAATACCTGGATCCTTTTTCCTGAGACTTCACTTTGCTGGAGAAGTTGTTGCAGCAAAAAACTTTCCTTCAGCTTCTTTGACACCTTCAAAGAGCCTGGACAAGCTCTGATACCACTGTTGGGAATTTTTCTGGTAAAATTCCAAAAACAAATTAACTGAACACAGAGACAATGCTCTGTTTTTCTCCAGGATCTTAACACAGGGAAGCTATAACTGATTTCTGAGAACAGAGTATTACATACACCCACAAAAGCTTTGTATTCATTAAAATAAAATGCCTGATACAAAATTCATCCTCTTTCTCTCAGAGGGATTCACCAAAAAAACATTTCAACAAAATTACTCTGTCTCTTTATGAAAAGATTTACACTTCTGTGTGTAAATTTTTCATTTACATTTACTGCTGTAAATAAAAAAAAATTCTTACATATCCATTCTTCACATTACATTTCAATCAACAAAAATACATATGTGGTGCTGCATATATTTTCCTCATGCTGCTGCGTTTACACAATACATTTCATTGCTATGTGTTTCAATGCATATGCTCCACACACAAAGAAATTTCCACACTGCCCCTGTTCTTCTGTGTTCGCATTGCTGTGCATTTCACAATATGTTTTCAATACAAAGTCAACTAACAACTAAAAAACATAACATGTAAATGCGTTTTTACTATGCCCATACCTTCGTAAGAAATAAAAAACATTAAAATTAAAAACTTTTTACCAATACTCTACGAACACATTTAATTTCATTTATATTTTACTGGCGGTCAACCAAAAACTTCACGCATTGTCATTCCCTGCAGGCCTGAATGGAGCTTTGGATTAATCAGATGGTGGATAGCCTTCCTTCTAATAAAACGGTTTGGAACAATATCGGACGGGCCTTTTCTACGGAACTTTATGTCCCGATGACAAGTGGTTTTTTGAAAAGTCAATGGACACACGTCAAAAAGTGATTGCATCGGGTGCGCTTGGAGGAAAACCACTTTTCGTGAAAAGCAGTCCGATAAGGTCTGGCGGTTTTGTGCATTAAGTGTAGCACAGCAAGTTGAAATTAATATTTCAACAATCCACGACCACGACTCCTTATACCTTGCATGAAATATGCCCATGGTTACACTGGGTGCTGAAACCTAGAAGGCTATGACTCTGTGCCTACTTGAAATGGATGTTAGCCACCAATTTACGCCATAGGTGAATCCAGATATATACTCGAACCTTGAATCGTAAAATCTAAGGTTCAAATGCAGAGGTGAGAGAGATAAGAGCCTCGTCAAAGTAAAACCGCAGCAAGAACCCCAAAATTGGGTGAAGAACTTCTTTGCAACTGTAGAAAATTGGGGATGATATCAAAAGGAGGCAAACAAAGCATGCTAATTATTTTGACAAATTACCTCAGCAAGACACCAAGAAGAAAAGAGGTCTCGGCTCCTCCAGTGAATATAGAAAACTCCAGCCATGTTGTTCCCATACTGGTAAGGAACCTATGAGTCATGAAACACTCTTAGGAAAACTAAAAGACCCTAAGGAAAAGTGGAAATAGGTAACTCGACATAAGGAAATAGGCCGAAATGGAAGGAGAGACATGACCTATCCATGGTGCCAGTCTTTGCCCAACCGCACCCTAGAGGCCTATGTAAAGCTTCTGCCGGAGGGCCAGGGTACACCATAGCTTACGAAGGGTGAAGATATCAATCACTTCGGGTTGGGGACAAAGAAATCAGGCAAGTGATTTCACTGTGGTTTGACATAAGGGTCAAGGAAGGTAACCAACCTCTTTTGAGTTCGCCAACCCTCAATACCACCTTCCATGCAAGAGAGTAAGTTGGCCAGTGTGTTCACATGGACCGAGTTAGCATGTCACTACCTCTTTGTGGCACCCTTCCCCTATGTCGTATGTCTCATAAAATCCCAGTTCAGAAATGACAAGGTGACACCGTGTGGTATTAAATGTTCATACACTTGGTTGTAAGTGAATTCCATTAATCTGAGTAACTAAGGAGAGTAATTCACTCATCAAGGCTACCTAGTCAACAAGTTTTAATAAACTATAATTAGTAACTTATTAAGGCTTAAGGTGATGAGTAGTACATAAACAAGAACAAATTGTGGCGCCCTAATGAGGGATGCATAGGAAATCCAATGAATGAATCTCCAAGATTCATGAAAAACAAGCGGGAGCCACATATTCCGCTAGAACAAATTTAACCCTAGTGGGATACAAACTTTTAAAATGAATGCCTATGGAGGTTTTATAATGTGTGTATAAGTAGTTACACCCAGATTAATGGTATGTTAAAAAAAGAAGCTAAGTATAGGTACATGGTTAGTGCTATCAAATATTAGGCTCAACCCTCGGGCCTAATGGGCATTGTCGTAAGCCTAGAAATGAGGGGGTGTTAGTACAACTACTGAAGAATTTTCCATCACTTGGTTGACAATGTGCATGAAAATGCACAGGAAAATTCTTACTATGAATAAGACATTGAGAGAGTTCATATATGTGAGGAAAATGCTTTTATATACTTAAGAAAACTTATAGAGAAGAGGAAGCTCTTCTTGTGAAATGAAGTTTAAGAAACAAATCCCTATGAGGTGTGTGTAGTTAAGTGTTGGGATCCTGTGACAACCAATCAAGGACCATACCTCACTGACAAGAGATGCACAATGTTTTTCTTGGAGTCTTGAAGGATTTTCAATTATCCCCTTTGTAATGGACTTATTTCATGGGTTTTGATTAACCTACATTTTTTTTGGCCTAAGGCTTGTATTGATATTTTGTGGCTTACGTCATTTCCAGGGCATAATTTTATGAAGGAATATAGTAGCAATCATTTTTCTATATATATTTATGCTAAAAGCTTGTTTGAATTATTATGAGCAAGACAAAATGGATGCATATGGTTTGAAAGGCTACTTTATGAACCTTTCGTAGTCATGGGAAATATAAATTGGTACATGAATCCTAAAACCATAACTATTTAGCACTTGAGAAGAATAAAATAAGATTGAGTTGTGTATCTTTAGGCACTTATTAGATTATAAATTAAGGGGGCATTGATGGAATTTTAGTGCTAAAAACCCTAAGTACAAAAATAAAATAAAATCATTTTGCCGAAGATCACACTTCCAGGTTTAGGAATGAGCATTTGTACATCATGATCAGGATTTGGTAACTGCAAATGATAATGGAGTTCAAAGAACAGACACATACATAGACATTTGATGCAATGTATCAAATTGTTGGAGCATTCGAGCTTATCCATGAGCATGGGATGGCACATTTAAATGTTAAACCTAATATGAAACTTAAGGACACATTTTGTATCTTATATTGTTTATGGGAAATAAACATACATATGGTGATCTTGTTATAGAAGAAGCATATATACTCAAAAAACTGTATTGATTAAAAATAAAACTTCAAACGATGCAAAGGAAAACTGTATTGATTAAAAAAAAAACTTCAAACGATGCAAAGGAAGTTCTATAGAATGCCCCATATATATTGATAAACTAATTTGATCTTATCAAACATGGGAAAATCACTTCCAGAAGAAATGGAACCCCGACATCTTTAAAATAAGGGAAATACCCCATATGATCATAATTGTTATGGAAAATATGTTTCTAGTGATAGGTTCAAGTTTCAACAAATCAGAACAACATTGCATTGTTCCGAAAAGGGAATCTTACTTTCACTTCTTGAAACGATTTCCAATGCTAGGTTGATGTCAAGGTTAGCATATGTTGAGATCAAGGTTAGCATATTTGAGACGATATTCATCAGCCTAAGTCTGAAGATAGTAGTGATTTTTCAAAACATAAAGGATGATTTCTGAATTCATATTTAAACCTGGAATGACTTAAAAAAAAAATTATAGCCATAAGCACTCAGTTTTGAATGTTCCTTGTTTGCCATGCTTATCCAGAATGGAGAAAGAGGATGGGTGAAGAATCAGATCATTAGGTGACATGGTGAAAAAAATGATATGTTACTAAATTTGAATGTTTCTTTTTCGTGTTCATGAATGCTTATGGATTTCTCATCCAATTGAGAGGAGAGAAACACCAAGAGTACGTATCTTCCAATTGGAGTTAAATAACATTTCTTGTTTAAATATTTCATATATAAATCTTTTAAAGAAAATTGATGATTAGGATGATGTTGTCCAATTGTTATATAATGTGATAAGGAAGTTGTATACAGAAAGATGGTTGGACAATCAATGGAATATGAAGGCACTCACAAAACAATGAGGCATCACAACTTCCATGTGCATTTATTGAACCTTATGCTGAAAGGAACCTTGTGATCGGCTTTGACTCGGAGTGCTTTTGACTCAGCTCGATGTGGTGATATTTTATCATACAACTTGCATATTGTGGATGTTGCATATCTAGTTGTAGTTGAAAGTGGAGAACTACTAATGCTACTGTAAACCTCTATGTAATATGCTCTACAATTTATATATTCTACTAAGTTGTTCACGATTGCAAATTGGCAGCAAGGGCATTGTATTTCTAGTACAAGATCAAATCAACTAATGTAGTTGACACCTAGAATGCATATTCACTCACTCGGTAATAAGATAGCGGAATTTGCGTGTCGCTGAAGTTCTTAAAAATAGAAATCATAAAAAATACTACCTTCAAAATAAATTCAGGTTGCGATACAATCTATATTGAACAAACTATGTTTCTTCCAAATTCTAAACATGCCACTGTGAGAATAAAACAATAAATCGGCTTAAGTTCTTAGAGAGAATGATGAAGTGGATCAGAGTTCTCTACCTGTAATACCCTTTCTTGGACATGGATAGAAAGCCCTTCTTAGGGTGCGAAGGCAGTATGAAACACTTCAGACATATTCTAGCATACCAAAGCGAATCAACATGGATGATGGTAAGGCTTGGTCGATAGGCCATTTGTATGAATGGCTTGTTGGTCATTATATGCATGTCAGTGCACTCTCACTTAATGCATACATATGTAAATATGTATATAACAGGGTATAAGAAGCTCTCATGCTATGTTGTTGATTATGGTAATATAAATGGACCAATCTCAGTTAAAAAAATTGATATTGAATTTATAACATGATACAAATAGTCCCTGGATAATTGTTAATAATTGAGTTTGAAGAACAAGATACTATTTTATACTTTGAAGTAATATATAAATACTAGTGTTGACCTTATTGGTTGCATGTAAATAATATGTTGAATACAGGTGAAAGTTATAAAGCATATATTTAACTTATATGATGAAAAGGGCATGGAATGAATACAAAGGTATGAAGGTTCAGGGCTGAATACAAGGTAAATAAATTTCATAAATTCCATGAGAACCAAGAGAATGAAGACACATATCAAATGACTGCCATGAACCTGCTGAGAGTTATGAAGAAAACCGGGTTGGCAGTAGTAAACTGTTGTCTCATACGGAAATACTCTTGATAGATGAGTATTAGATACAATGATATCAAGCAAAAGGCATAAAATAAAATGAGGAAAATAGCCTGGTAAATATTAATTCTTCTATGTAAATGATATTCTCTACAATGAATCACACTCACATTACTGAAGCTAGCAGTGAATGAGTAAGTGAAAAGGAATCTAGAACATTGTTATATTACTACATTAAAGTTACTGACATCGTCAAATTCATGTGAATAGGATGTGGAATGCCTATAGAAAAATGTAGAAACAGATCCTTAGCACGGGTATGAGTATACTGAAAGAAAAAAAGCTAGCAAAATTGGCACTGTAACAGATCAATTTACATTTCGTAGACATGTTTACAATCGTAATGTCTATACATATATATATTATTACTTGTAAAAAAGTACATGATGACTCTCGTCTAATGGATTGGGAAATGCTACAGGTAGAGAAAAAGAAGATTGTCTACCAGAACCAGCTATATCTTAAACCGAGAGCAAAAAGATGAGTCCTGGCTCTGAGATTGAGATGTGGTTCAGGATAAATAAAATGAAATCTTGGACTTCTGAAGGGGATACATGAGAGAAAAAAGATGCAAAGAATAAAAGTATCCAACAAGGTTTCTGGGAAAGGAAGTGGGGCAGTTGACATTGAGGACCGTGAATGTTGAGGATGGTGTTCATAAATGGCAAGGAGCATGTGATACCCCTCCATTGTTATAAATACTAACTGGGTAAGATTGAATTTAATTGTGTAACATGGCAAAAAAGCCATGAAAAATGTTGTGTAAATGAATGATAAATAATAAGTGGGATCTATGTATTTGGAAACAAGACACTAAGAAATGAGACTCTTGCTGAATAAAATTCCATTGGAATGGATAATTCCTCATGATAATAATTCTAGATTAAAATCTAGATAAGCTTAATGGTTAGGAGATAAAAATCCATTTAGGTTATTATCTGAAATAAGGTGGTAAGTTTGGAAAAAAAACATGAAAGCATCACGGGAGAGAAAGGCGAGCTTTTATGGGAAAAACCTAGAGAAGTGGATAAGAATATCCACAAAAGCGGGATGCCATTAAAATGGAACTCTATCATGAAATTCAAGTATTAATACTTATTTAGGGGGATCAACATGAGGTTATTGACGCCTAGATGGGAAGAGCTTCTCAGCTCGAGGTCGAACTGGAGGAATTATTTCTTGGTTGCATGGAAACTAGCTGTGAGAATTCCAAATACTTCTAGTGTGATGTGAATTTAATTGTTACTTCTAACTCTGTTATCAGAATTGTTTGTATGTGCAACTAATTTACTTGAACTATCTATATGTGAATTTTTAAGTGTTGATAGTTGGGTGATATGCTATCTTGGAACTCTTACATCAAAACCAGAGGTTCTGTAAGTGTGAATCTAGAGAAATGAAGAGCTAAGTGCAACACTGATTTCTAATTATTATAATGAATCATTTGCAAGCCTAAAATAAAAAGGGAAAATTGTAGTTCAATTTGTATTGCTTATGGTGTACTAGGAATGGTTAGGTTCAAGCATACGGTTGCATGTTAATCTGATTTTTATTTATTTAGCTAGGATGAATTGTGAAAAAAAACAAAGATACTATGTGTACCTTACTAAACTAGCTAATACGATTTGTATTATTAAACATATGAGTAGAGATGGTGCTAGTTATATCTTCCTGAACCCTAGAAACCAATGCAAGGCATGCTATCTTGCGACATTGTAATGGAAAAACACATGAGAGACTAGTGAGGTAGGCATTGGATGATTGTAGGTAGAAGGGTGTGGAACTTCGATTACTAATGGAGTAGGAAGTACCCGCTGCCAAAGAGGTGTCTATAGATATCAATTACCTATAATGTTGTAGAAGTGTCAGGTGAATGGATAATTATATAGTAGTTAATTGGGAAATACCTATAGCACCCATCCCTACGTAGCTAACCAGCACAAGGAAAAGAGGGAATTTATAGCCAATGTTAGGATATTCCAACACATAGGAAATACTTAAGTATAACTTGGCCTTGTGCAGAGTTAGGTAAAGTGTTTTTCTTTACCATGTAATTTTGTAACTTACAATCTGACGGTCATGATATGTTCTAGACATGAAGTTATCTCACAATTCATTCTCTCCTTGGTAATACGGACACTTGATAGATGGCTTAACACCCGATTGGTCCACGATCTCTATTTAAAGAGCATGGAGGGTCATTCGTACGGTAACTGTTCATGAGAGAAGCTTATGTAAATTTTCATTCTTTTATTAATAAATTTCCTGAAGTGGTTGCGTTGGCTCAGGTCGTGGACTATTTCCCTCTTTTAGGGTTTTAAGCACATCAAGAATACTAGTGTATTGTTCTGTGATCTATTTGTGAGCGGTGTCCTTTGGTGTTCTCTCTAAGGAAATTATCCTGTAAATTCCTACATGGTTTCAGATTTATTTGAGGGCCACATCATTGGTGGTCCATATATGAAGCCGGTAAAACTGCATCCAATTGTCATTTCCTAGATCTATTGTTTCTGACTAATTTCAGGCCGAGAGGACTGCTTTATTCTGTTAGGAGCATCTGTTATACTAATGGACCCCTTTCGTTTCATGCGAAAAGGTTTCCGGTAATCCTAGCTAAGTCATTTTTAAGATCTGGAGGTACATAGTCTTTATTTGTAGTTCTAGTTATTCATCTCTCGGTTTATTTAGCTCTCTGTTTTTTATTACCGGATCTATACCTTTCATTTCTGTGTCTGGTCTTTGCCCTGTGACTCTGTGAGATCTGGGCAAATTAGAAATAGAAAGGAAGGATTTTTCTCATGCGTATGCTCTTTTCTGCAGCGCCTTAATGTGATCTCGGAAAATCGAAAACAATGAGGAAAATATTTACTTTCCGGCTAAAGCTGACTTCAAGCCGTAAGGTTTGTTTTTTTTGTATGTCCGTGTTGGGTTTTGTGTTTTTATTTTCTAGGGAAAAAAAGAACTTTTTCAAGTAAGCACACAACCCAATGCTTCAGTGACAAAAAAAAAAAAAAAAACCCTCCTGTCTTCCAAAAATTAATAACCTTTTAAACTAGCTCAATTGGTCCAAAGTTACTTTATGAGAATAAAGGTCTTGAGTTCAAGTCTTTCTTTTCGTTGAGTTACTTTTTCGAAAAGCACGTGTAACTTATGTTTTACAGTTACTTTATGTAAAAGTGTTCTCACCCATTATAAAAAGTGAGCCACTTACAATTCTAAAGTCTCTTTATCTTTTATTTAAGTTACAATTTAGTGGGTAGCTCATAAAGTACCATTGTAAAAGTGACTTTCACTTATTTATAAAAGTGAGTCACAATTTTTTATTTTTAAGTGAGCTAATTAGATTAAGTTTGGAAGGGGAGGGTGGGGAGGGGCGGGACAAGATTTTTTTTAAATATAACATTATCATTCATTTCCACACATTCACGTACTTCATTGGCATCTTCAACAACTTTTCTTCAAAAAGCCATAACTTCTTCATCTGGAAGACGTTTTTTTTTAATCACCCTAATTTCTCGAGATCTTTCCATTCAAACACTTAGTTTCAGTATCTATAGCTTCAGTTCCTGTTAAAATGGAAATTCCATGCCAAGTTATTCTTGACAACACCAACTACTTCCAATGGCGGTCTTACATTGTGGATTTACTTAGAAGTAAAGGTATTTACAGAATAGCCTTAGGCCAAGAAACTGTTGTGGTATTCAACAACCCCCACTTTATTAATGATAGTAATTAATATTACGTTAATAAATGGGGACCCTTCAAAAAATATATCCAAAAAAACAAAACTTAGCATTAAGGCATTTCTTTTATTTTTTGGAATAAAGCAAAGATAACAATCAAAACCCCCTTTTTGAGAAAACTAATAGAAAATTTACCTTCTCACATATAGCATGATTAAGCCAAACAAAAGACCTTTCTAACCATCCAAAATCAAGTAAAATGATTAGGTAAGGACTCTATGCTCAAAACTATCATAAAATCCGACATAAACTAAGTCCTTAAAATTTTTAGGCTTAACTCTCGCATCACATATCACCATTCATAAAGGACCTGCTTTAAAAAGGTTATTGCGAAACATTCAAGATGCGAAACTGTGATGGTGTTGTAACCTTTCTCGCATCTCATTTCGGGCATTGGAATGAGCACCGTATACTTATCATCAACCGACATTGTGAAATGTGATCAAGTTGTGGACCCACTCCTTAATATAACATAAGCAAATGGTTTAGGTCTGCCACTCAATAAAAAAGCCTCTTTTACTTAGGATAAACCTGGCAAGTAGCTACGTTTGGAAATAACTAACAAGCAGCTCGCATCTCGCATCTCGCAGAAACACAGCTAGAGGTAAGAAAGGCAAAAGGCGGATTGCAATATTGCGATCCACGATATTGCTTCATAAATTGCACAATCGCTATCATCATAGTTCAAAGGTTCGTCACCCTAGAAGCTTTCTTCCCATTTTGCGATGAAAACATTTATGAGCATTAAAGCTAAGGGATAACGAATCATTAGTAGGTATTTAGTAAGAGATAACTACATTTATGTGTGAAAAGCCATTTAGAGTGATATGATATCTTCTTACATGTGTTCAAATAAAACTCCTTTTATCACCTTTACAAGCTATCTGCGTTATTCCGTTTTACTTTCATCTTTGCATATCTAATAGTTGTTGATCTTCACTTTCAGGAAAAATTTGCAGAGAAGAGCATTGAGAACAATGGTGAATAAAGGCAAGGCAGTCACCTCTGAGAAGTTAGAAATGAATCCTCTGTTTACAGATATTAAATGCAACAGAGAGGGAGGAACCTCTACATGGGAGGCTGTGTATAATATACTAGAGGAGGAGCAACCAAGGATTATGGAAACAAAAATTACAGTTGATGGACATGATTCCTCAGACACTTCCATGTTAGAGATGACATGCTCATTTTTGCACCGCATAGCCACGTAACTGAAGATAATTCCTTATATCGACATGGTTAAATGGGTTATTGATGAAGCCGACATCTTAGATAGAGAATTCAAAACAATAAGCCAAGAGGTTATGGGATCTTTTACCCCAGACAACCTATAGCTTATGTACTAGCTTCCAAAGCCACAAGACATCTGCAATCGGTAGTTTGTGGAGAATTTTTCCAAAGAGAACGATGACCCAGCAGACTGCACCCAGATCTGATCGAATAATGAGGAAAAAATCAATAAAGACAAAAACGGTATGTACACTACTTCTTATGTTTGTCCACCTCATAGTTTTGTAGCGACCATGTTATGTAGACTATTTGGTAGACCCGATAGTACTAAGTTCTCCTCATAGTGGTTGTCATTAATAGATGCAGTTGTTAACGCAACTGTAATGAATTGGGCTCAAATTTTGTTCGACAATTTAGCAAAAACAATTATCAAGTCTAGAAGGAAAAGAAGTGTTTCTTCAAGGGTTTACCCTTCATTTTCTATGAACACCTATGTCATAGATGCATTTTGTTTTAGTTCAAAATTCCCTATCATGGGATGGAAATGGATTGTTCAAAATCCACTTCCCATTCACATATACCACAAGGACATGTGGAAATCCAATTTTCAACCACATTTTTTCAAGATTTGTCATGGAGTTATGCTCCCCAGTCACAAGCAGCTTTATAATCGAGATGCCCCCAATTTTTCCCAAGACGCTGAGGTAGACATCCTCTCAGTGGCCAGATGGTTTGGGGAGGAAAAATTTACATATATCAGGGTTTTTGGCAGCATCACTTCCACCCATGTCCTCCCATACTATGTTCCAGACAAATTGATGGCTAGAGAGATAGCCTATCAAACAACTAGTGAGGGAGGAATGAGCAAGACATTAAAGGAATCAAAAAAGGCCATCTGGCCTACATTCCCTGTATAGTGTGGAGAATTTGCATTACACGACCTAGGGCATGCATTCAAAGAAGCATAGAACATGCTATCTCTGCGATTACCTAAATTCTCTGGAAGGCAATATGACCTGTTTGACACTGTCGAAAATTTCACCACTCTGGTGAAAATAAAAGTATTCAGCAATGAGGCAGATGCCTTCAATGACATCTTTTTGCAGAAAAACACCTTCACAGAGGTGAAGCATATGGCACAACTACTTTTTGACCGTGAAGATCTGGAAAATTTTTATAGTTACAGAGAAAGGAGGTTAGCAAAGGTCCCATTGGACCAATTATTGATTGAACCAATAAGGGAGCCCACTCCTAGTGTGACTATAGAAGGTGACTCCAAAGAAAATTCCAAGATTGATTCTGGAGCAAAATCTCAAGAGAAATCTACCAAGGAATCACAATTGTCATCACAAAATGGGAAAAGAAGAAGCATTGAGTCAGTAAAGGATATAACCCAATCTACACAGAGGATAGCTAAAGAAACTTCAACTAGCAAGCGGGATGAAATCCCTATTACCTTCACATAGCCAATAAGATCCTCGGTAATTGATTTAGAGGAAGAGTGGGACAATTTTAATAAAAGTCTCAACAGAGAGGAACAGGCGCCAGAGTTGCAAACTCCACAACAGAAAACAACTCTGGAAATTACAGTGGAGGAGACTGCAAATACACAAGAGGTAGAGCACATCCCTGCCACCCCCACTTCCGAAATAATTTTGAGAATTGAAGAAATTCCCCCTCTAGATGTGTTTTATAGCCCATGGCATAAGGTTGTGGTGAAAATATAAAGAAATAAAAGGAAATTGGACTCTACAACTGCTACTACCCGTGAAAATGAACCAATGGATGTTCGATTCAAAGAGTCACCCATTGACCCATCCACCAACCTTACTACACACTCATAGTTTGTAGGTGCTTACACTATAGTGACCATGGATAAAGCAATAGAAATACAAATGTTGCTTAGAGAAAAGGAAGATAAAATAACATCGCTTGAGCAACAATTATAGCATGTAAAATCTGACCAGCGGGTAGAGATATAGTTGGCTAAGCTACTACAGGTATTCAAATAGATGCAAATAAAACATCGAACTAGCTTAGCTGAGAAGGAAGTATAGGTACAGGCAATAACTGATCCACACAAAGACGATCCAAAAATTGATCAGTTTATTACTGAAGCACTCGGTCTTAACTCCCAGCTGATGCACCAGAAAGAATTATTTTGCCAGAAGATTTCACAATGGAAATATTACTGTGAAACAAATGATAAACTAACAAGTCAAGTTGTGGAAATGAGACTTGAATACGATGAGATCTTTAAAAAGGTCTCTGATTTTATCGCCTAGAAAAATACAAAAGATGGGAGAAAGGCTGACCTGCCCAAGCTAGAAGAATGGCATTAATAAATCCTATTTGTGAGCTGGGATTCTCGGCTTAAAGAAGCAGAAAAGCAAACAACAGACACAATGACAGTAATAAACATTGTCATAAAAAACATCAATGAAAATTTACATAGTTCCAATCTTGTGGTAGAGTCCATTCCAGGTTTCCTTCCTAATGCGAAACAGCTTGAAGAACAATGGAAACAGGCAGCGAAAGAGAAAGCATAAGTGATAACGCAAACGATCAGGTTAAACTGGGAGGCATATTGGCAACATTTGATAAAACTTCACAGCCAATGGATGACCCTGTGATGCCTAACCACTTCTATGGAGAAAATGGAGCCAACACTGACTGATGTCGTATTTGTTGGACAGTTCAAAGCTGAAGTTAGTCAACCAATACAGCTCAAACCCATGATGGATATTTGCGATCTGAAGGACCAAATGCAAGATAGTTAGTCACCTTGTTTATTTCCATTTTGATTTTATTTTTGCACAAATTGAGGCAGGTTGTTTAAACCTCCTCAACTTTTTTTGTAATAATCTATTTTTAGTTTTATAATTTAAGTGTTTAAACCCCTCTCATGCATTTAGAGAGGGGTCCAAAATTTTATCAGAAACATTCTTCAAAACATGCACTTTTTTCCCTTTGAGGAAGTTCTGGTGAAATTAATGGAACATAATTTATTTTCTATCCGATTTAACATTTTATACTGAAATTTCACTTTTGTACTCTTAGATGGTGTTGAACAGACTAAAGATAGATCAATATTGCTGAAACACATGAGTAGGACGTATTATAAATGGTACTTTTATCTTGTAATCCTTTTTACTTATGTATTAAGCAATGATTTCTTTTCGAATTGTTTATGTATGAAAGTTTGAATCTTGATTACCATTATTGCACTTTTGTATGATGATGATCTATATTTTATGTTGAATATATGAATAATTCCTTATGCGATATATCTTTCACAATCGTTTCGGCTAACTTTTTATATGAAATGATTATTGTTAAAACGGATTCACTTCTCATCACAATTGAATGATCTTTATTACCAATTGCTTTCAGATATTATTGTAGATCGCATACATCAATTTAATCCCGGGTATATTTATAATTAGATAGTGCTTAAATTAGGATAAAATGCATGTGATTGTTAGTTAATATTAGATTACTTTTAGCTTAGAAATTACTTTAAAACCTCACATATCACCCCATTAGTACAAGAATTAAATAGATTGGGAAACTGGTCCCATTATCCCCCGTCGGAGCCACCACTCGAAACAGAAAATGAGCTGCCAACCAAGGTCCGGATCGGGTGGTTTTCCCCCATGTTGAAGCAACGATTTTCGAGGCTTCATCATTTTGGTGCCTGAAGGAGGATCTGACTATGAATGGAAAGTAAATCTAAATTAACAGGCCATTCTATTAGTAAAACTCCCTCACCCTCACCTCCAACTTCTCGAAAGTTTTCCAAATCCCCTAATCGTAAGCGAGAAGTTGCATATAATATTATACAACACATTTCTGAAATCCCAAATAAGCCAGATCATTCTTCTTTTACCGAAGCCCCTGAAATTAAATTTTTTATTCATAAATTATAGGGGATTTTTCTATCTCAAGAAGAATCTGAGTTATCCCAGGATAGTGTTACCTCTCAGTTCACCCCATCTTAATGGTTAACTAGAGCACAGAGTGAAAAGTTCGAAATTCCTTTGTTCGGATTTCCTCTGCCAAGCATGAAGAAATCTAAGAAAATACCATCCGAATCTTGCAATGAGGTTCTATAATCATTTTCATTCATTTCATCTATACCCTCACAAGATCAATCATCCACCTCACCACTCCAGATTGTGATTCACATAGGTACAAGAGCTACATCTTCCTCTACCCAATCACCTTCAAACACTATTGCTACACCTTCCCCTACCCACATACCAGCAATGGCACAGAATCCTCCAAGGCCATGGACAAATCCAGGGGCTGTTAGGATGGCTAGACCTTTACATCAATTACTAGCGCACCTAGAGAAATGGTTGCCCAAATTCAATCCTGATAATGGCCTATTAGCTGAGGAACATATAAATAGTTTTATGTTGTTCATAAACTTGAATGTAGTAGTGGAAGAAGACACAGTTGCAAGATTATTCCCATACACTTTACAGGGAGAAGCAAGATCATAGTACTTTTGTTACCATTAGGTTCTATTAATAGTTGGGATTCTTTTCAAGAGAATTTTTTAACTAAATTTGGAGATGATAGATCTCTAACTAACCTAATCAATGATCACTCCAATTTGAAAGCTCAACTGAAAGAACCCATTAAGGACTTCAAGTTTCGCTTCAATAAATTATTGAATAAGATACCAATGAAATGTAAGGCTAGTAATGAGGTCCAAAATGAGTGGTACACCTTTTCTCTACCATCAAACACCACTATCTTCCTTGATAGAGCTGCCAAACCCACTTTGGTAGAAAATATGAAAGAGGCAATAGCTGTGGAAAAACACATTTTCGCTGTGGAAAAGAAACGCATTAGAAGAAGGGAAATCTAAGAAAGTAACCTCCAGAGATTACTCTAAGAAGAAACCACCAAAAGATCCCTTTGATCTTGAAGGGTTATAGAAAGTCCTCAAGACCATGTCTAACGAAATGGTTGATATTAAAAAACAAGTAACAAAGACTTCCTCTAAAAAACCTTTTATACCATTCAAAAGGAATTCCTCTACTGATCCTAAACCCCCAAATGCCATATCAGATGTTGAATTAGATGGAGAGGAGGATGAAGTTTCAACAAATTAAGAACAAACAAACGATGAGGAAGTAGCAAAGTTATAAGGGATGTGGGATTTTATACTTCCCAATGAAGAAACTCAAGAAGAATTACCTGTTGCTACCCGAAGTAAAAATCCTGTTGAATTGTCACAAACAAATTCGAAACAGAAGGCTTCAATGCCACCCCCTAGGGACAAAGCTACATGTAAGAAATCTGTACCAAAATCCACTCAAACTACACCTACTTAGTTGGATCCTTCTTCTTCATCTAAAAATTTGATAGTTTCTGATGAAATGGAATATAATATTATTGATGATATGAAGAAGACTAGGGAAACCATCACATTTCATGAGCTTAGTAAATTGAAACATCAACAGAAGTTACTTCTCAAAAAACTCAAGGCAGTACCTACTGTGTCACTTCCTACTATCATGATCTCACAAGTTGCCTAAGAAATGTGAAGACCCCCTAGTGCTCCTTTGGACAAGATTGATCCAACTGGTATAGCTTTAATTGGGGGAAGAGAAAAATCCCACACTCCACCATTTCTTCTCACTTTTGAAGTCTTTAATAAAAACTTACACAACTGTCTAGTTGATTATGGAGCTTCATCTAACATCTTACCCAGAATAGTTTGTGCAAAGTTGAATGTTCAGCCTCAAAAATCTGATGTACGAATTGTTCAGTTAGATCACTCTCAAGTCGAATTTGTTGGGGAACTTAACTAGGTAACCATCATACTTTCATCAAACCCTAAATTTTTCCATGTCATTGACATACTTGTAGCTGATATTCCTGAGTTCTATGGCTTAATCCTTATTAGAGACTATTCAGAAAAACTTCATGGTTATTTTGCAACTGACTAGTCTCACATATGGCTTCCCTATAATGGCAAACCAAATCGAATAATGGTTGATCCCGAGAAACATCAAAAGTTCATAGCGACACGATTAGAAGGATAAAATGAACCAGTCACGTATAGAAACAATATCATCGGAAATTATTCTATAGAATCATTTTTAGGGAATTTCAATGCTCACACTTTACCTTTCTTAGAAAACTCTCTTGTCTCTCAAGTTGAAATTTTTTCTCAAATAGACACTTCTAAATGTGTAAATTTTGTAGATAAACCTGTAGTTAGATCTTTATTTTGGAAATTATTTTTTGATGGATCTAAATCCAATGATGGAGTAGGAGCAGGTTGCATCTTAGTCAGCCCAGACGGGGAAAACTATATGTTAGCATGCAGACTTGAATTTGATTGCACAAACAACACCGCTAAATATGAGGCACTATTTCAAGGTTTGTATAAGGCAATTGGTCTTAACATTAAATACCTCCAAGTATTTAGAGATTCAAATATTGTCATAAAACAGGTGAGAAATACTATACACAGTCTGTCAGGACATTTTAAGCATTATCAGTCATTAGTCCAATACCTGAATCTCCACTTTACAACTTTTAATATTTCCCGTAATCCAAGACTCCAGAATGCTAGTGCCGATCTTCTAGCTAATGTCACTTCCAAGCTTAACCTACCATAAGATTACAACCCAGATCGATTTTCCTATGAATTAATTTGTAGGCCTTCTATTCCTGACAATATCACCAGCTGGAGAGTCTTTAATAACGATCCAGATATCATAAGCTTCATAACCTCAGAAGGCTCTTACGATGACCGAATAGTTGATGAGGACCATCATGATAACCAACTTAAACAAGAAACAGTCATTAATGCTATATCAAAATCTGTAGTTAGGTTGGAAGATTTATATGACCTTAAAGACATATTTAAATGAACCACCAATTCAAAAATTCAGAGTTCAACTCTGAGGTTTGAATTGATTAATCTTGGGATTGATTTAAAACCTTAAAATATTAACTTAGGTCTCGGTCTTACGTCAAACAAAAAATCATGTTTTATAGGTTTGTTGAAAAGATACAAGAATGTCTTTGCATGGAACTATGAAGATCTCAAGACATACGACACCTCTATTATTGAACATACTATTCCCATGATATCTGATGAAATACCTATACAACAAAAATTGAGGAAGATTCATCCTAATTTAGAAAGTCAAATTAAATCTGAGTTGAATAAACTGCTAAAAAGGCAAATTTATTTTTCATGTTAGATACTCCTAGTGGGTTTCAAATCTTGTTCCAGTCAGGAAAAAGAATGACGATATTCGGATATGTATAGATTTCCGCAACCTCAATAAAGCTTTCCAAAATGAAAATTTCCCATTACCCCCTATGGAACAGATTTTGCAATCAGTAGAAGGCTCATAGCTAATGTATTTCTTGGATGGATTCTTAGGTTATAATAAAATCTTAGTACATCCAAATGACCAGCTGAAAAATATGTTCAAGACAAAGTGGGGCACTTACGCTTATCAGAAGATTCCATTTGGACTAATCAATGTCGGTGACACTTTCCAGAGAGATAGGATATAGCCTTCAAAGGTTTGGTAAACAAATAAACAGTGATCTACTTGGATAATATAACATTATACTCCAAAAAAAGTAGTAATCATTTAAGAGATTTAAAACAAATCTTTGAACGTTGCCATAGGTATGGAATTTCTTTGAACCCCAAGAAGTATTTTTTCACATTAAATGAAGGAAAGCTCCTTGGATTCATTGTGTCCAAAGCAGGAATTCATATTGACTTGGATAAAATTAGAGAAATTTCTGAAATACCTTTACCCCATAACAAAAAATCAATGCAATCTTTCCTAGGTCAAATAAATTTTTCTTAAAATATTTGTCCCTGACTTCTCAATAATTGTTTTACCTCTTCAATCCAGGATAAAGAAAAATTATATCTTTAAATGGGGACATTCACAACATGAAGCTTTTAGCTTGATAAAGCAAGCAATTATAAACACCCTATCTTTAGCAACACTGAATTTTTCCAATCATTTCATTCTATATAGTTTCACTTCCAAGAAATCATATGTGGCCATATTGACGCAAGTAAATCAAGAAAAAGTTGAAGCCCCAATCTCTTTCTTTAGCTCCACTTTCCAAGGAGATGAATTAAATTACTCAGATGTTGAAAAAAAAGATTTTGCTATTTTCAAATCTATAAAACACTTTAGACCTTTTCTCCTCAAAACCCACACTAAAGTCATAGTACCATTCTCAGCAGTGAGAAATCTTTTAATACAAAGGGACGTAGGAGAAAAGAGAGAAAATTGGGTGACAGCCCTGCAAGAATATGACATAGAAATTAAACCAACGAAAATTGTAAAAGGTCAAGGTTTTTGCAGGATGTTGGCAGGAGCATCGAATCTATCAGAATTGCAGCATTCAGGTGACGATGTACAAATCTATGAGGTAAGCCTTAACGACATGGAATCAAGGTATGTTGATATCATATTTTACTTAAAAAATGGATACACACCAACCCAATTAAATTACACAAAGAAAAGAGCCTTGAGATTAAAAGTTGGGCAATATCAAATTGTCAATGATGTGCCTTTTATAATGAATTAAGATTATGCTTTACTTAGATGCCTTGAAAAATATGGGGTAGAGAAGGTGTTGTAGGAACTTCACTTTGGAGGTGATACTACAACACATAAAATTCTGCATGCTGGCTATTACTAGCCGACGATGTTAAAAGATGCACACAGTTATGTAAGGAGATGTAAAATTTGTCAAACAACCGCTGGAAGATAGAGAAAACCCAAGCTACCATTATAGCCAGTCAACATTGACCAACCATTTGAACAATGGGGATTGGATGTCATAGGTGAGATTGTTCCTCATTCTTCTAAGCATCATAGATACATCCTTACAGCCACTGATTATTTCACCAAATGGGTAGAAGAAATTCCACTCAAGGTAGCCAATTCATAAAACATCATTGAATTTATAGATCAATTTATTATCACTAGGTTTGGCTTACCATCTATTTTTATGTTTGATAATGCATCTTATTTTTCAGGCAATGCTATGACAGAATTTGCGCTTAAAATAGGTTTTAAGCTTAAGTATTTGGCTAATTACTATCTGCAAGGAAATGGATTAGCTGAATCCACAAACAAAAATCTCATCAAGATTACTAAATGAATTGTTGACCAAGGCCAAAAGAACTGGCATAAGTCTTTAGTTTTTGCTCTGTGGGCAGATCGAATAACTCAGAAAGCCTCCATTGGCACTTCTACTTTTAATTTGGTCTATGGGAAAGAAGCAGCCTTACCAAAAAATGTAGGAATTCCCTCCTTAGCCTTAGTTCAATTCATTGGAGAAACTCCTTCCTCATCTATGCAGGTTAGACAATTACAACTTCTTAAGCTTGAATAGGAAAGGGAAAAAGCCAGGACCACGCATGCACATCATCAACAGTTAGATAAAGCCTCCTTTGATTCAAAATTTATAACTTCGAAGTCTTTTCAACTCGGAGACCTAGTATTAAAACAGGATAAAGCCCACAAAGAGAAAGGTAAGCATACCAAGTTCCAACAAATGTGGCTTGGTCCATTTTAGATTGTGGAACAAATAGGCCAATCAACTTTTCTGCTACAAGATTTATCAGGTAAGACAGAGTCTCTACCTGTAAATGGACAGGTTCTAAAGAAATACTTTCCTAGAAGATGATCTCTTCTGTTCATTGTATATTATTCCCTTTAGTTAAAATTTTCTTTTAGAAAGAATAATACCAATTGAAAAGCAATTACTTTTGGTTTTAAAAGGATAGTCTCTTTTTAATTTTGACTTTTTGCTTGTGTAAGTAAAGATTGTTATGAAATTAATCTTCACATATGAAATATATAGTTAAGTTCTATTTCTCTTAAACAACCTGTTTTCTGCCTCAATTATTTGATCTTTGATGAGACTTAGCTTTAAGAAAGAAACTTCTCCTTTACATCAGTCCATGAAAGTATCTATAACAAAGCAAAGTCCCTCTCCAGAAAGGCATCTTTAAAACTCTACAATTGTCGTCCATAAAATCTTAGGGAGCCAATGATTCTCCCCACTTTATTAGATTTAATTTTTATAATGTAATTCTAAAATATACTTAAACTTAAAGGATAAGAGGTCTCATCAAGAGCCAGCTTACCATGATCATAAGATTATAACTAACTGACATTACCAATACTGCCTATCAAAACACAGTAATGGCTTAAGATTATAGTAATCAAAAGACAAGGGGTATCATCATGAGCTAACTTGTTCAGTTAAGTTATAAATCAAGTGAATGGCATTGTCAATATTGGTCACCAAACCAAGACATCGTCCTTTAAGAAATAAAAAATGAAGAGCTGAAGCGAAAATAAATTACTTCAGAAAATAAAGAAAGGAATAAGTACAATTACGAGCTTATCTTTAAAATTGCATTTTGATTTAAGTGGGATACTCGATCATTGATGGTTAAAAGGTAATCCTGTCGAGCCTATGAATGCCTACTGCCAACAGAGTCTCTACCTACGACAACTAATTATACCAAAAAACTGATCTGAGGAGAGACTTCTTGCTTTTATCTTTAAAAAACTTAGTAATGACTGATGTAGACAAAGTGACCTTTTATGATAAAAGAATAATCAAGAGAATGGTAATTAAGCAGATGTTGTTTTATTAATAAAGAGGAGTACTTCTTACCTTATATTCCATGTAACTTAGTTTATTTTCAAAACTGTCTTTATTTTGGAAGTTTTAGAAATTTCAAAAAACTCTCCGAGATAATTGGTTCTTCCAAGTGAAACGCCAATTGTTGTGGTATTCAACAACCGCCCATTTATTAATGATAGTAGTCAATGTTATGTTAATAAATGGGAACCCTTCAAAAAATCTATCCAAAAAAACAAAACTTAGCATTTAGGCATTTATTTTATTTTTTGGAATAAAGCAAAGATAACAATCAAAACACCATTTTTTAGAAAACTAATAAAAAACTTACCTTCTCACATATAGCGTGATTAAGCCCACCAAAAGACCTTTCTAACCCTCCAAAATCAAGTAAAATGATTAAGGACTCTATGCTCAAAACTATCATAAAATCTGACATAAACTAAGTCCTTAAACTTTTGAGGCTTAAGTCTCGCATCACATCTCACCATTCATAAAGGACCCACTTTAAAAAGGTTATTGTGAAACATGCAAGATGCGAAATTGTGATGGCGTTGTAACCTCTATCGCATCACATTCTAGGCATTGAAATGAACACCGTATACTTACCACCAGCCGACATCGTGAAATGTGATCAAGACCTAGACCCACTTCTTAACATATCATAAGAAAACATTTTAGGTCCGCCACTCAGTAAAAAAGGGTCTTTTACTTAGGATAAACTTGGCAATTAGTTATGTTTTGAAATAACTAACGAGTGGCTCACATCTCGCATCTTGCAGAAACACAGCGGGAGATAAGAAAGGTAAAAGGTAGATTATGATATTGCGATCGAGGATCTTGCTTCGCAAATTGCACAATCGCTATCATCATAGTTCAAAGGATTGTCACACTAGAAGCTTTCCTCTCGTTTTACAATGCAAACATTTATGAGCATTAAAGCTAAGGGATAACGAATCATTAGTGGGTATTTAGTAAGAGATAACTGCATTTATGTGTGAAAAGCCATTTACAGTGATATGATATCTTCTTATGTTCGTTCAAATAAAACTCCTTTTATCACCTTTACAAGCTATCTACATTATTTGTTTTTACGTTCATCTTTGTGTATTTGATAGTTGTTGTTCTTCACTTTCAGAAAAAATCCGCAGAGCAAAGCGTTGAGAACAATGGTGAATAAAGGCAAGGAAATCAACTCTAAGAAGTCAGAAATGACTCCTCTATTTACAGATACTACATGCAACAGAGAGGGAGGAACCTCTACATGGGAGGGTATGTATAATATACTAGAGGAGGAGCAACCAAGGATTATGGAAATAAAAATTACAGTTGACGGACGTGATTCCTTAGACGCTTCCATGTTAGAGACAACATGCTCATTTTTGCACCGCATAGCCACGCGGATGAAGATAATACCTCATACTGACATGGTTAAATGGGTTATTGATGAAGCTGACATCTCAGACAGAGAATTCAAGACAAGAAGCCAAGAGGTTATGGGATATCTTACCCCAGGAAACCTACGGCTTATGTACCACCTTCCAAAGCCATAAGTAATCTACAATAGGTAGTTCATGGAGAATTTTTCCAAAGAGAATGACGACGCAACATATTTCACCTAGACCTAGTTGAATAAAGAAGAAAAAAATCAAGAAAGAAAAAAACAATATGTACACTACTTCGTCTATTTGTCCCCCTGATAGTTTTGCAATAGCCATGTTATGTAGACTAATTGGTAGACCCGATAGTACTAAGTTCTCCCTAGAGTGCTTGTTGTTAATAGATGCAGCTGCTAGCACAACTATAATGAATTGGGCACAAATTGTGTTTGACAATTTAGCAAAAACAATTATTGAGTATAGAAGGAAAAGAAGTGTTGCTTCAAGGGTTTACCTTGCATTTTTTATGAGCACCTATTTTATATATGAATTTTGTTTTAGTTCGAAATTCCCTATCATGGCATGGAAATGGACTGTTCAAAATCCACTTCCAATTCACATATACCACAAGTACATGTGGGAATCCAATTTTCAACCACATGTTTTCCAGATTTGTCATGGATTTATGCTCCCTATTCACAAGCAGCTTTATAATCGAGATGTCCCTAGTTTTTCCCAAGAGGTTAAAGTAGACATCCTCATGGTGGCCAGATGGTTTGGGGAGGAAACATTTAGATATATCAGGGTTTTTGGCAGTATCACCTCCCCCCATGTGCTCCCATACTATGTTCCAGAAAAATTGAAGGCTAGAGAGATAACCTATCAAACAACTAGTGAGGTAGGAGTGAACAAGACATTAAAGGAATAAAAAAAGTCCATCTAGCCTACATTCCCCGTACAGTGTGGAGCATTTGTATTACATGACCTAGGGCATGCATTCAAAGAAGCAGAGAACATGTTATCTCTGTGATTACCTAAATTCTCTCGAAAGAAGTATGACCTATTCGGCACTATCGAAAATTTCACCACTCTAGTGAAAATAAAAGCATTCAGCAATGAAGCGGATGCCCTCAATGACATGTTTTTGTAGAAAAGTACCTTCACAGAGGTGAAGCATATGGCACAACTACTTCTTGACCATGAAGACTTGAAATTTTTTTATAGTTACAGAGAAAGGAGGTTAGCAAAGGTCCCATTGGACCAACTATTGATTGAACCAATAAGGGAGCCCACTCCCAGTGTGACTATAGAAGGTGACTCCAAAGAAAATTCCAAGACCAATTCTGGAGGACAATCTCAAGAGAAATCTACCAAGGAATCACAACAGTCATCGCAAAATGGGAAAAGCAGAAGCATGGAGTATGTAAATGATACATCCCAATCTACACAGAAGATAGTTGAAGAAACTTTAGCTAGCAAGTAGCCTGAAATCCCTACTACCTTCGCATAGACAATAAAACCCCTGGTAATTGATATAGAGGAAGAGTGGGACAATTTTAATAAAAGTGTCTACATGGAGGAACATGCACTAGAGTTGCAAACTCCACAATAGAAAACAACTCTGGAAATTACAGTGGAGGAGACTGGATATACACAAGAGGTAGAGCACATCCCTGCCACCCCCACTTTTGAAATAATTTTGAGAATTGAAGAAATTCCCTCTCTAGATCTGTTTTATAGCCCACACCATAAGGCTGTGGTGAAAAGACAAATAAAGAAAAGGACATTGGACTCTACAACTGCTACTACCCCTGAAAATGAACCAATGGATGTTCTATGGAAAGACTCACCCATTGACCCATCTGCCAACCTTACTAGACTCTCACAGTTTGCAAGTGCTTACGCTACAGTGACCATGGACAAAGAAATAGAAATACAAATGTTTCTTAGAGAAAAGGAAGATAAAATAACTTCGCTTGAGCAACAATTACAGCAAGTAAAATCTGACTAGCAGGCAGAGATATAGTTGGCTAAGCTACAACAGGTATTCGAACAGATGCAATAGAATATTGAACTAGCTTAGCTGAGAAGGAAGCACAGGTACAGGCAATAAATTATCTACACAAAGACGATCCAAAAATTGATCAGTTTATTATTGAAGCATTCGCTCTTAACTCCCAGTTGAAGCACCAGAAAGAATTATTCTTCTTGAATATTTCACAGTGGAAATCTTATTGCGAAACAGGCGATAAACTCACAAGTCAAGTGATGGAAATGAGACTTGAGTATGATGATATCTTTAAAAAGGTCTCTGATTTTATCGTCTGGAAAAATACAAAAGATGGTAGAAAGGCCGACCTAACCAAGCTTGAAGAATCGCATAAAGAAATAATATTTTCGAGCTAGGATTCTCGACTTAAAGAAGCAGAAAAGGAAACAACAGATGCAACGGAAGCAACAAACAATGTCATAGAAAATATCAATGAAAATTACACAGTGCCAATCTTGTCACAGAGTCCATTCCAGGTTTCCTTCCTAATGTGAAACAACTTGAACGGCAATGGAAACAGGCAGTGGAAGGAAAAAAAAAAAGTGATAATGAAAATGAGCAGGTTAAACTGGGAGGCATATTGGCAACATTTGGTAAAACCTCACAACCAATGGATGATCCTACGATGCCTAACCACTTCTACATAGAAAATGGAGCCAGCACTGACCGATGCCGTATTCGCTGGAGAGTTGAAAGCTGAAGTCGACCAACCAATACAGCTCAAACCCATGAAGGATATTTGTGATCTGAAGGACCAAATGCAGGATTATTAGTCAGCTTGTTTATTTCCTTTTTGATTTTATTTTTGCACAAATTGAGGCAGTTCATTTAAACCTCTTCAACTATTTTCGTAATAATCTATTTTTAGTCTTATAGTTTAAGTATTTAAACCTCTCTCATGCATTTAGAGAGGGGTCTAGAATTTTATTAGAAACAGTTTTCAAAACATGCACTTTTGTACCTTTGAGTAAGTTCTGGTGAAATTAATGTAACATGATTTATTTTATATCTAATTGTTGAAGCCCCGAAAATCGGGTCAACAACAAGGGGGATACCCACCCGGTCCGGACCTTGGTTGGCAACTCCTTATCCGTTTGGTATAGCGGGTCCGACTGGGGATAATGGGACCAGTTTCCCAATCTAAGGGTGTGTGTGTGCAGAGTTGGATTATGTTGATTTAAGAGTTCTGATCTAAGATACTTTAATATAATTCTATGCTATTGTAATCTAATGAAAACAACACATCTAATCTATGCTAACCCAGGGTGTATTTCTTCTATTATGCAATCTAAATAGATTTCAGACAGTAACTGGTAATAAAGATCATTCAGCTATCATAAGAATAGAAATCAATTAAGATGAACCAATTTGCATAAAAAGTTAGGCAAAACAGTTGTGAACAGCATATCGCATAATAAGTTATTCATATATCAAACATAAATAAATGACTCCACCATACAAAAGTGCCAAATGGTAACTCACACATTCATGCAATAACATATAAACAACTAAAAACTGTATATCACTTCAAGAATATAAGTAGAAATGGCCAAGAGATAAAAGTACCATTTATGACTGGTCCTACTCATAAGCTTCAAGATATAATGATTTATCTCTCCTTGTCCTGATATCTACCAAGAGTACAGAAGTGCAACATCAGTAGCAGATATCAAATGCAAAAAATTAAGAAACCTTGATCCATTCATTCATTAAAACCTCCTCTGAGGGTGCAGAAGTGCATGTTCTGAGGACAAGTTTTTGACAAATTTCTGGACCCTTCTCCAAATGCATGAGAAGGGTTTAAATACTGCTAACTAAATAACTTAATTACATAAATCTCGGATACAGTTTTAAAATGACCGCCCTTTATCTAAGAAAACTTATTTCTAAAAATTGAATCTAATTTCTAACTATTTCTGCATTTGCTCCTTAGTGCTGTGAGCATGCAACATTTTCCTGGGAAGAGTCGCTGGTCGCCTTCTGCTTTTGTTTGAGCTACGAAAATAGAAATGGCAACCGATGGCACCTCTTTTTAGTAAACTAGAAGATGTTTTTGAGAATCATCTTCTGGTTGGGCGAATTTACTGCGTGTATGCTTGGTAACAACCCAGATTCTTCTTCAACTGCCTCTGCTTTTCCTATCTCAGCTTTCAGACTCGTGGATGACTAAGCAAGTTAGGGACTTTGCTTTCTGAACATTTTTCTTAGCGATGCGCGATTAGAGCTAGGCGCTAATCGCGCATCAAAAACGGCCTCCATTCTTCGATCCGAGCCTTTCTGGTGCGTTTTCCGCCTTTAGCGCTTTTTCCTTTACCGAGCATGAGCTTCAGAATTTTGTAAACATGCTGCTTTTGTGAGTTTCTTGACCTTGAGTGTCGAATCGCCTATTGATATCAGTATCTGTTCAGCAACACTCTGAAATTTGCGTTTCTGTTGCATGCGGTATCCGTTTATGAGAGCATCTCTTCTCTGTTCTCCGAGCATTGGCGCTTTCCCCCTTTTCCTTAGATGTTTCCTGCAGTTCACGCAAAGGAAAAAGTAATGATAATAAATTTTGACATGAAAGCTTCAAGTTCTACGAATGTGTAAAATCATGACACCCACAATGAACTGACTCTTTGAAAAACACAAAATTGTCCTTCATGAATACCTTGGCGTACATTCATTAATTTTCTTTAAGTCGTGCGCTCAATTTTTGGTTTAGGGACAACTTTTCTTGGGTGCTGAGCCGAGGAAAATTTGCGATGGGTGATTTCTGCGACTCGCAGTTATCGCAGATCGCATTGATCGCAGATCGCAGTTATCGCAGATCGCTTTTATCACAGTATCGCTTTTATCGCAGTATCACGGCATCGCAGATCGCAGCAATTTGCCAAGTTATTCGTGTGCTGTTTATGCGACGTTGCGATATGCGATGTCGCATATCGGCCATCGAATATTTCTTAAGATTCTCATTTTTGGGCACTTCTTAATGTATGCGATGCGATGAATTTTGCGCCGCTTCTTCGCAGTTGTTTTAATGTGCTCATAAAGGAATGCTTGACTCTTCTCCATGTGATGCATTTTTTAGGAGTATAATACAAAAAAATTTATAAAATATTTTTGGATTTTTTACTAAGGGTCCCCACTTCTTTAGCGTTATTGCTAATACTAAAGAAGGAGGAGGGTTGTTGGTGGTCACAACAATGGCGATTCACTTGGAAGAACCAGTTATCTCTGCTTTTCTATTGAATTCTTTAAACTTCCAAAACAAAAAAGTTTTTATAAATCTAAACTTTGTTATGGACAGATAGAGTACATTATGCCTTATTCTATCAATGATATTTTGTTTCAACTCCTTTCCTTTCTAATTGTTTGCTTCCTCAGTCTTGTCCTTGTATCTACATCAGCGATTACTTGGTCATGTAAAGATTAAATAAAGTTTTCTCTGTGTGCTAGCCTTAAAATATGCTCGTTTGCCATAGGTAGAGCCTCTGCTGCCAGCAGGCGTCCATAGCCTCGACAAGGTTACCTGTTACCTAGCAATGATCCTTTATCCCGTTTAAGGTTATCTACAACCCTCAAAGAACAATCCATTTTGACACTTTTTCCTTTTTTATTCTTAAAGAACAATTTCTTGGTTTGGTATCCAAATTATGACACGGTCATTCACTTGATTTACACTTTTGCTGAACAAGCTGGCTCGTGATGAGACCCCTTGTCTTTTGATTTCAATAATGTTGAGTCATTGCCCTGTTTTGATGGACAGTGTTTGGCAAAGTCAGCAAAGTTATAATATCTGTGATCATGATAAGTCGGCTCGTGATGAGACCTCTTATTCTTTGAGATATAGTGTTTCTTGGATTGTCTCTCTGAATGTTGCGGTTTTCCTTAACAGGGAGGATATCATCACTTTCCTTAAGAAAGCTCTGAACGACAATAATAGAGTTAAAAAAAAACAGCAGTTTCACAGAAAATCTTTACTTTGTTATTGATACCTTTCATTGTGTTGATATAAAACAATTCCTTCGCTAAAGGTTGCTTTCATCAAATTTTTTGAAGTTGAAACTAATATCATATCTAGGCTAAAGTTTTTAACTGTGTCTATCAATAATAAAGATCAGATTTTCAAAAATTTTCTATTTATACAAGTGAAAAGATCAAAATCTGAAAGAGAATTGGTGCCTTTTCGCGAATACCAATAGTAACCATTAACAACCGGTTTTATTATGAAAGAAAGAAAAGAAAAACAAAACTATTCTACAAAATAGAAGAATAATCTTCTATGGAAAATATATTTTAAGGATTTGACCATTCACAGGCAAAGAATCCCTTCTACCTGCTAGATCCTGTAAGACAAACGTTGATGGACCTATGACTTCAACAATCTGAAAAGGACCAAGCCACATCTTTTGAAACTTTGTATGTTTGCCCTATTCTTCATGAGCTTTATCCCATTTTAAAACTAAATCTCCCATCTGAAAAAATTTTCTGGTCATTTTGTTTGAATCAAAGGAGGATTTTATTAGCGCTTGATGATGAGCATGGGTTCTTTTAGCTTGTTCTTTTTGTTCTTCTAATTTGATTATTTCCATTTGTCTTAGCTGTATGGAGGAAGTAGGTACTTCATCAATGTATTGTATTAAAGACAAAGAGGGAATGACTAAGTGAGTTGGAAGAACCGCTTCTTTCCCATAAACTAAATTAAAGGGGGAAGTGCCGATCAAAGCTTTTTTTGTTATTCTATATGCCCATAAAGCGTTTATCAAAGCTTTATGCCAATTCTTTTGGTTCTGGTCAACTGTTATTTTAATAATCCTGATTAGGTTTTTATTTGTTGACTCAGCTAACCCGTTACCTTGCGGATAGTAATTGGCCGAATATTTCAGTTTGAATCCCCTTTCAAGTGCGAACTTAGTCATTGCATTTCCAAAAAAGTATGATGCATTATCAAATATTAAAGCCGTTGGCAATCCAAACCTAGTGATTATAAATTGATCTATGAATTCGATAATATTTTCAGAATTAGCTGTCTTGAGAGGAACTGCCTCTACCCATTTAGTAAAATAATCTGTTGTTGTGAGGATGTATCTATGCTGCTTAGAAGAGTGAGGAACGATCTCACCTATTATGTCCAAGCCCCACTAGCTGAATGGTTGCGCGATGTTTACCGGTTGTAGTGGCAGGGACGGCTTCTTTTGTCTTCCAGCAGTAGTTTGGCAGACTTGACATTTCCTCACGTAACTGTGTGAATCTTTGAACAGTGTAGGCCAGTAATATCCTGCACGTAAAATTTTATGTGCAGTAGCATCTCCAGCATAGTGTTCGCCTGCTGGTCCATCGTGGAGTTCCTGCAAAACTTTTTCGGCTTCAGTTTTTTCAAGACATCTAAGAAGAACAGAATCATAATTCTTTCTAAAGAGAATATCATTTATGCGCTGATATTTTTAGCTTTCAATCTCAGAGCTCTTTTCTTAGTGTGATCTAGGTGTGATGGAGCATACCCGTTCTTAAGATAATAAATGATATCATCATACAATGATTTTGCATCGTTCAGACTTACCTCATACATTTGTACCTCTTCGGATGACTTTTCAGGGATTTGCGATGCTCCAGCCAACATCTTGTAGAAGCCTTGACCTCTTACAATGTTTGTTGGTTTGATCTCAAGATCATATTCCTGTAAAGCAATGATCCAATTCGCTCTTTTCTCGCCCATATCGTTCTGTACTAGAAGATTTCTTACTGCTGGAAACGGTACTATGATCTTAATATGGGTTTTGAGTAAGAAAGGTCTAAAATATTTAACCGCTTTGAAAACAGCATAGGCCTGTTTCTCTACATATGAATAATTGAGTTCAGCACGTTGTAGATTTGAGCTAAAAAACGCAATTGGAGCTTCTGTTTTTTCTTAATTTGCTTGGGTTAGAATTGTAGCATATAATTTTTCTGAGGCAAATGTGTATAAAACAAAAGATTCTGAAAAATTTGAGGCTGCTAAAGATGGAGCATTAATAATAGCTTGTTTTATCAGGTTGAATGCTTCATGTTCATCTTGACCCCATTTGAAAGTTGAATTCTTTTTAATCATGGTTTGCAAAGGAGACACAGTTCATGAAAAATCTGGGACAAATCTCTTTACAAAATTGATTTGACCAAGGAAAGATTGCATGGCTTTTTTATTATGAGGTAGGGATATTTCTGAGATTTCTTTGATTCTGTCAGGATCAATGTGAATACCGGACTTTCACACTATGAATCCTAGAAGTTTTCCTTCACTTAATGCGAAAAAAGATTTCTTTGGGTTAATTGAAATCCCATACCTTAAACATCATTGAAAAATTAGCTTTAAATCTTTGAGATGGTCGCTTCACTTCTTGGAATACACTGTTATATCATCCAAATAAATCACTACAGATTTGTTGATTAAACCCTTAAATGCGATGTCCATGGCTCTTTGAAATGTAGCGCTGGCATTAATCAAACCAAATGGCATCTTCCGATATGCGTATGTGCCCCATTTAGTTCTGAATGTGGTTTTCAACTGATCATTGGGATGCACCAGCACTTGATTATATCCTGAAAATCCATCCAAGAAAGACATCAGTTCTGAGCCTGCTACTGCCTGTAATATCTATTCCATAGGTGGAAGAGGAAAATTGTCGTTTTGACAGGCTTTGTTAAGATTCCGAAAATCGATACAGATTCTAATGTCTCTGTTTTTCCTTCTAACGGGTACCATATTGGAGACCCATTTGGAATGTCTGACGGGGAAAATTATTCTAGCTTTTAATAACTTATTTAGCTCAGTCTTTATCTGATTTTCTAAATTGGGGTGGATCTTTCTCAGTTTCTGTTGGACAGGTTTTTCGTTGTCAATCATAGGAATAGTGTGTTGAATGATAGAAGTGTCATATGTCTTCAGCTCATCGTAATTCCAGGCAAAAACATTTTTATATTATCTCAAAAGACGAATATATGCTAGTTTTTCTTTAGGGGCCAGGCCTATGCCTAGATTAATGTTTTGTGGTTTATCATCAGTTCCTAGGTTTACTAATTCGTAGTTCAGAGTTGAACTGTAGAGCTTTGAATTGGTAGACCTTTTAAACCAATTTTTCAAATCGTACAAGTCTTCTAACTTAACCACCGATTTAGGTATAGCATTATCAGTGCTATTTTGTTGTGTTTGTTGATCGTAATGGTCTTCGTCAATTATCTTATTGGAGTAGGATCCTTCAGAAGTGAGGAAATTTACAATATCAGGATCATCATTGAATACTCTCCAATTTGTAATGTTGTCAGGGATGGATGGTCTAAAGATTAATTCTATTGAGAATATATCTGGACTAAAATCTTCGGAGGGAATAAGCCTAGAGGCTACGTTAGCCAAAAGGTCTGCACTCGCATTTTGGAGTCTCGGGATTGAAGAGATATTAAGTGCTATGAAATGCTCAGTCAGATCTTGAACTAAAGATTGATAGTGTTTTAGATGACCTGATAGGCAATGTATAGTGTTACGTACTTGTTTGATGATAATCTCAGAGTCTCCAAAGACCTGAAGATACTTGACGTTTAACCCGATTGCTTTGTATAGGCCTTGCACCAAGGCCTCATATTCTGCTGTGTTGTTTGTGCAATCGAATTCGAGTCTGCATGTAAGCATGGTCTTGTTTCCTTCTGGACTAATTAGAACGCATCTTGCTTCTGCTCCTTCGTTAGATTTAGAGCCATCGAAATATAATTTCCAAAACAAAGATGTATTTACAGGTTCATCTACAAAACTAACACACTTTGAACTATCAGTTTGGGAAAAATTTTCGACTTGGGACAAAATTGAATTTTCTAAGTAAGGTGATACTGCTGTCATATGATACTGCTTCATTTTCTCCCTCTAATTCCGTTACTATGTACTTCTGATGTAATTCTCATTCAACCTTTATTTGATTTGGTTTACCACTATAGGGTAACCACATGTGCGACCAGTTGGTTGCAAAGTATCTGTGGAGTTTCTGGACCAATCCCTGCTAAGAATTAATCTATAGAATTATGGGATATCGGCCACTAGAATGTCAATAACCTGACATACCTTCGGGTTAGATGACAATCTTATGGTTACTTGATTAATTTCACCAATCACTTCGACTTGAGATCGATCAAGCTGAACTATACGCACTGCGAATTTTTGTGGTTGAACATTTAGCTTAGCGCATACTGATCTGGGTAAAATATTCGAAGAAGCACCAGAATCTACCAAACAATTGTGCACATTTTTGTTAAAAATCTCGTAAGTGAGAAGAAACGGGGGAGTGTGAGATCTTGATCTTCCTCCAATTAAGGCGATATCATTTGGATCAATCTTATTGATCGCGTTAGTTGGAGGTCTTCCCATGTTATAAGAAGCTTGAGAGAGTACAGCGGCAGGCAAAGGTACAATAGGCACAGCATGTAATTCTTTCATCATTATCTTCTGTTGATGCTTCAATTTGGTCAATTCATAAAGGGTAATATTAGCCCTAGTCTTTTTCATGTCATCAACAATATTGTACTCCATTTCATCCGACACTATCAGTGTTTTTGATGGAGTTGTTTGATCTGCTCGGACTGGGCTAGACTGAGTCGCTTTAGTTGTTGCTTTCTTTGTTGCAACTTTATCTTTTGTTGTAGGGCTTGCGCCCTTCTGCTTAGGGGTATTTTGGGGAGGATCAAGCTGATTTTTGCTTCGTGTACTAACCGAAAATATTTCTTGATCCTCTTCTTGTGGGAGGATGAAATCCCACATTCCTTGTAATTCCACAACTTCTTCGTCATCGGTTTGCCCTTCAGTCACACTTTCTTCTTCTTCCTCTTCCTCAGTTTCAGCATTGGAGATGGCATTGGGTGGTTTTGTATCCGTTGAAGGACCTCTTTTAAAAGTTATGTAGGGCTTTTTTAAAGAAGTTTCAGCTACTTGTTTTTTTTATGTCAATCATCTCATTAGACATGGTCTTTAATACTTTCTGCAATCCTTCCAAATCGAAAGGGTCTTTTGTTTGTTTCTTCTTGGAGTCTTCCTTGAAGGTGACTTTCTTAGATTTTCGTTCCTCTATCACGGATCTCTTTTCTAGGGCTATTAAGCGTTTTTTACTGCTATCGCCTTTGTCATGTTTTCAACTAAAGTTGTTTTATTTGCTCTATCCACAAAGATTTCTATGTTAGATGGTAAAGCAGTAATATACCATTCACATCGTACTTCTTCGTTGGGTTGGGAAGCAGTAGGAATTTTGTTGAGAATTTTATTGAACCGTAAATTGAAATCCTTGATAGGTTCCTTAGCTTGGGCCTTGAGATTGGACAGGTCATTGATTAATGTTGTTGTTGATCTGTCATCACCAAAATTGATAAGGAATTGATTGTGGAAGATATCCCAACTTGTGATAGACCCGGAAGGTAATGAAAAATGCCATGACCCGGTTGTTCCTTGCAATGTGTAGGGGAAAAGCCGAACAACAACATCTTCATTAGTAATGCCATTGAGATTGATAGAAAGCATGAAATTGTTTATGTGTTCTTCTGCTAGCATGCCTACTTCTGGATTGAATTTAGGCAGCCATTTCTCAGGATGGGCTGGTATTGGGCTCAAGGGTGTAGGCATCAAGACTGCCCCAGGGTTGTTCCATGGAGATTGGGCCATCGTTGAGCTGCTAGTAGAGAAAAGTGCAGGAGATGATCTCTGCGGTTGGGAAGATGAGGATACTATGATCGCGAATGATTGAAGAGGGATTGTGGTAGACGGATGAATGATGGTTTGGAATGGAGGTGTGGGTGGTTGAATTCACAGTGAGGTAGTTGAAATGGGTGATGTAGAAGAAAGAATCTCACTGTCAGACTTTTGTGGTCATTTCCTGGCTCTTTTCCTGGTGGGAAGAGGCAACTCAGTCGGCTGGATGCCAAATTTTCACTTTTTAATCTGGTTAGGGGATGAGCAGGATTGTACTGCGAAGTCACACTGCTTTGAGATTTATCAGACCTCTGAGGAGAAATGGAAAATCCCTGAAGTTTGTGAATCAAAGATTCGACATCAGGAGGTTTAATGGTAAATTGGTCTAAAATATCAAGGTGTGCAGCAGCGATTGATACTCGAGCGACTTACGATTCTGGATTTAAATATACTGGAGAAGTCGGGGGAGATGATAAGGGCGATTTACTCTCAGAATGGTATTTAGATTTTGATTTAAGTGCCATTCATAGTTCAGGCCCTCCTTCTAGCGCCAAATATGTTGAAGCCCCGAAAATCGGGTCGACAACAAGGGGGATACCTACCCGGTCCGAACCTTGGTTGGCAGTTCCTTACCGTTTGGTATAGCGGGTCCGACTGGGGATAATGGGACTAGTTTCCCAATCTAAGGGTGTGTGTGTGCAGAGTTGGATTATGCTGAACTAAGAGGTCTGATCTAAGCTACTTTAATCTAATTCTATGCTATTGTAATCTAATGAAAACAACACATCTAATCTATGCTAACCCGGGGTGTATTTCTTCTATTATGCGATCTAAATAGATTTCAGAAAATAACTGGTAATAAAGATCATTCAGCTATCATAAGAATAGAAATCAATTAAGATGAACCAATTTGCATAAAAAGTTAGGCAAAACAGTTGTGAACAGCATATCGCATAATAAGTTATTCATATATCAAACATAAATAAATGACTCCACCATACAAAAGTGCCAAATGGTAACTCACACATTCATGCAATAACATATAAACAACTAAAAACTGTATATCACTTCAAGAATATAAGCAGAAATGGCCAAGAGATACAAGTACCATTTATGACTGGTCCTACTCATAAGCTTCAAGTAATAATGATTTATCTCTCCTTGTCCTGATATCTACCAAGAGTACAGAAGTGCAACATCAGTAGCAGATATCAAATGCAAAAAATTAATAAACCTTGATCCATTCATTCATCAAAACCTCCTCTGAGGGTGCAGAAGTGCATGTTCTGAGGACAAGTTTTTGACAAATTTCCGAATCCTTCTCCAAATGCATGAGAAGGGTTTAAATACTTCTAACTAAATAACTTAATTACATAAATTTCGGATACAGTTTTAAAATGACCGCTCTTTATCTAAGGAAACTTATTTCTATAAATTGAATATAATTTCTAACTATTTCTGCATTTGCTCCTTAGTGCTGTGAGCATGCAACATTTTCCTGGGAAGAGTCGGTTGGTCATCTTCTGCTTTTGTTTGAGCTACGAAAATAGAAATGGCAAGCGCTGGCACCTCTTTTTAGTAAACTAGAAGATATTTTTGAGAATCATCTTCTGGTGGGCGAATTTACTGCGTGTATGCTTGGTAACAACCCAGATTCTTCTTCAACTGCCTCTGCTTTTGCTATCTCGGCTTTCGGACTTGTGGATGACTAAGCAAGTTAGGGACTTCGCTTTCTGAACATTTTTCTTAGTGATGCGCGATTAGCGCTAGGTGCTAATCGCGCATCAAAAATTGCCTCCGTTCTTTGATCTAGGCCTTTCTGGTGCGTCTTCCGCCCTTAGCGCTTTTTCCTTTACCGGGCATGAGCTTCAGAATTTTGCAAACATGCTGCTTTTGTGAGTTTGTTGACCTTGAGTGTTGAATCGCCTATTGATATCAGTATCTATTCAGCAACACTCTGAAATTTGCGTTTTTGTTGCATGCGGTATCCGTTTATGAGAGCATCTCTTCTCTGTTCTCCGAGCATTGGCACTTTCCTCCTTTTCCTTAGATGTTTCCTGCAGTTCACGCAAAGGAAAAAGTAATGATAATAAATTTTGACATGAAAGCTTCAAGTTCTATGAATGTGTAAAATCATGACACCCACAGTGAACTGACTCTTCGAAAAACACAAAACTGTCCTTCATGAATACCTTGGCGTAGATTCATTAATTTTCTTTAAGCTGTGCGCTCAATTTTTGATTTAGGGACAGATTTTCTTGGGTGCTGAGCCGAGGAAAATTTGCGATGGGTGATTTCTGCGACTCACAGTTATCGCAGATTGCATTGATCGCAGATCGCATTGATCGTAGATCGCAGTTATCGCAGATCGCTTTTATCGCAGTATCGCTTTTATTGCAGTGTCGCGGCATCGCAGATCGCTGCAATTTGCCAAGTTATTCATGTGTTGTTTATGCGACATTGTGATATGCGATGTCGCATATCGGCCATTGGAGATTTCTTAAGATTCTCATTTTTGGGCGCTTCTTAATGTACGCGATGCGATGAATTTCGCGCTGCTTCTTCGCAGTTGTTTTAATGTGCTCATAAAGGAATGCTTGACTCTTCTCTGTGTGATGCATTTTTTAGGAGTATAATACAAAAATTTAATAAAATATTTTTGGATTTTTTACTAAGGGTCCCCACTTCTTTAGCGTTATTGCTAATACTAAAGAAGGAGGGGGGTTGTTGGTGGTCACAACACTAATTTAGCATCTTCTACTGATATTGCACTTTTGTACTCTTATATGGTGTTGAATGGACTAAATATAGATGAATATTGTTGAAACACATGAGTAGGACGTATTATAAATGGTACTTTTATGTCATAATCCTTTTTACTTATGTATAAAGAAATGATTTCTTTTCGAATTGTTTATGTATGAAAGTTTGAATCTTGATTACCGTTATTGCACTTATGTATGATGATGATCTGTTGGCATTATGATACATATGTTGTACTTGATGGCAACCCACTCATCTCAGATGATAAATTATAGTGCAGCAAAGTTCACGCACTTTTATGCAGAGAAAGGTTTATTCCATGTAGAGAAAAGTTCACGCACTTTTATGCAGAGAAAAGTTTATTCCATGTAGAGAAAAGTTCACGCACTTTTATGCAAAGAAAAGCTTATTCCATGTAGAGAAAAGTTCACGCACTTTTATGCAGAGAAAAATTTATTTCATGTAGAGAAAAGTACTTTTATGAGTTTATTTCATGTAGAGAAATGTTCACGCACTTTTATGCAGAGAAAAGTTTATTTCATGTAGAGAAAAGTTTACGCACTTTCATGCAGAGAAAAGTTCCCTTCATGCAAGAGAAAAGTTCACACACTTTCATGGTTGGTTCATGGTATTAGTCCGACAGTTTTTGATCCTATGGTTTTGGTTCGTGGTATTGCATCCAAAAGTGTTGATCTCACGCACTTTCATGGTTGTTTCATGGTATTAGTCCAACAGTTTTTGATCCTATGGTTTGGTCCGTGGTATTGCATCCAAAAGTGTTGATCTCACGCACTTTCATGGTTGGTTCATGGTATTAGTCCAACAGTTTTTTGATCCTATGGTTTTGGACCGTGGTATTGAGAAAGGACTAAGGCTATAAAAGAGGAAGCAGATCATTTGGCAAAGCATCTTCTGAATGATTGAATATCTGATAAAGTGCTAGATCTGAAATATTTGTGATTGGGTTATGGTGCAGATCTGGATCTGAATGAAGGAGGAACCTTAGCGCATAAAGAAGGATAAGTTATTTTGATGGGTCATAATCTTTATGCTTGAATAATAGTATCTTTGCATGATTTTGATCTGTTATATGAGGCGCATGCTTGATCTATAAATCTGGCAATCTTGGTTAATTAGTGTCTGAATATTTGAAAGAAGGAATTATCCTTTATAGATCTGCACGCAGGTTTCAGGTTGTTGAAGTAGCGTATATCTTTAAATTATGATCTAGTTGCCTCTGTCTATTACTGCAGTATTCTGGGTTCAGAATTTGGTGTGTGGTTACTGTTACTGTGTTCTGGGTACAGCTGTCAGAGAAGTGTTTACTTGATTCAGTGCTAATTGGGAAAAGGAGATTGTTTGATGCAGATATACTTGATGATTGATTGATGTTCATGGATCCAGTCTGAAAATTTATGAAAAGTGGTCCTTGAAAGAAAAGAAGTAGGGGGTTGTAACTCCCTTCCAGGAGAGAGAGTTGTAGCTCTTTGCAGGTTGCAGCCTGCGTACTAGTAAAGGACTGCACCAGTACAAAATCATTGTAAAAGGAGTTTCTAATTGAAAGAAGATAGAGACATATTGCAGCAGGTGGTTTTCACCCACATTGGGTTTCCACCTTATATCTGGTGTTCTTTGGTGTGACTATCTGTTTTTCTTGTCCATGCTCATTATTTTATGGTACTGACATACAATAATTCAAAGTATAAATATATTGAAAAAGAATTAGATAATACTGATTCACCCCCCCTCTCAGTATTATTTCCAACAATTGGTATCAGAGAAGGTCCTTTCGAAGGAGCTTGATTGCTTGAAGGAAGATTTATCATCATGAGCAACTACGAGAGGGAAGCATCAATCAGGCCACCGATTTTTGATGGGACAAACTTCGTGTATTGGAAGGTAAGAGTTACTGCCTATCTTCAATCTTTGGGTACAGAAGTCTGGGACATTGTAGAAACAGGGTATACTTTTCCGTCAGCTACTCCTACAGATCCAGCTAAGAAGAAGAAATATGAAACAAATGCAAAGGCAGTCAATACTCTTCTAGGATGTCTATCTCAATCAGAATTTGTGAAAGTTATGCAGTATAAATCCGCAAAAGAAATATGGGACAAGATTGTTCTGAGCTATGAAGGAGATGATCAGGTAAAACGTGCAAAACTTCAAACCCTCGGGATTCAATATGAAAATATCAAGATGTATAATGATGAAAGTGTGGCTAACTATTTTCTTCGTGTGGATGAGATTGTTAATTGTATGAAAAATTTGGGTGAAGAAATAAAAGAGGCAGTTGTGGTTGAAAAAGTTCTAAGATCTTTGTCACCTAGGTTTGAATCTAAAGTTTCTGCTATAGAAGAAAAGGAGAAACTACAACATCTTAAAGTGTCACAACTACATGGAATTATAACTGCTTATTAAATGAGAAAAGGAGGTCCATCTGACAGGAAAGAAGCTGCCTTCAAGGCTTCAGGTAAAGGAGAGTACTATGAATCAGGACATGGGTCAGAAGAAGAAGAAGAATCAAATTTTGTCCGAAATCTTCAACGGGGTGCTGGACGGTTTAGAGGTAAGTTACCCTTAAAATGCTTTGCTTGTGGAAGAGTAGGTCACTATGCTGCCAAATGTCCTCATAAGGATAAGATCGACAAGGGAAAGGAACCTATTAGATGGAACAAGAAACAAAATGCAAATAAGAAAAGCTACTACACTCATGAAGACAGTGATGGTCTATCAAATAGTGATGAAGATGAACGAGGTAATGAGTATAAACTTTTAATGGCCTTTGAAGATGATGATTACATGGATGCTATAGATGTGGATAGCTTTTACGAAGAGATTTCTAGACTGAAGACATGTATAGAAGAAAAGAATGTGATCATTGATACTCTACAATTTCAAATTGATGAAAAAGAAAAATTTCTTGAAAAGTTAGAATGTGAAATTGTTGGCCTTAGAAAAGAAATTGAGAAAACAAAGACTATTAATCTTAAGTTTGTCAAAGGATTTGAAACTCTGGATGAGATCATCAATGTACAACGTTCTCCGCTAAACAAGACAGGTCTGGGGTATAATGGAGAAACGTCTCAAGCATCCACCTCAAAGTGTTATCTTGATGCAGCAAGAAGGAATGAGCAAAAGCACAATGGAGATCACCATGTAAAGCATGGACAAATTAGATCAAGAACTAACAAAGACTACCAGGTAAACCAGAGGCAATCTGTCTTAAAGGTGAACAAAAGCTACAACCAGCCACAGGTAAAATATTCTCAATTTGCTTCAAGAATGGATGACAATAAGAATTACAATCATTTGGGCGGTAGATTTTATAACCGCAGAAGTTTCTTCAATGGCCAAAGTTTCTCTTGCCATAACTTTGGTCACAAAGCAGTTCAATGTGTTGCATATAAAACAATCATGACTAGAGAAGCTCAAAAACAAAGAAGTATGACTGGGATTACAAAAAGGACCTATAACAACTTTTCGGCTCTTGAAAATGAAATTGAATGTTCTATTTGTAATAACTTCGGTCATGAAGATTCTGAATGCAGGAGCAGATTTCAGCAGACAAAGGAACAAGCCTCAAGCACCAGAACATGGAGAATAAAGGAACCACAATCAGAAAGATGTGGGATAGCCTTTTATGCAGAGGGACAGGAAAATCTATGGTACATCGACAGTGGATGTTCGAAGCATATGACAGGTGATAAAGAAAAACTTGAATCATATTCTGCTTTAGAAAAGGGAAAGAAAGTTTCTTTTGGAAATGATACTGCAGCAGCTATAAAAGGAAAAGGCACAGCTCAGTTAAAAGAAAAGGTCAAAGCTGGAAATGTTTTGTATGTTGATGGCTTGAAGCATAACCTTCTGAGTGTCAGTCAGATGTGCGATCAAGGAACCGAGGTAATATTTCGATCAAATGGATGTAGTGTTCGTGATCTTGATACAGGGAAAACAGTGATCAAAGGTAGAAGAACTCCAAATAATATATACATATTTGAAGAAGGACAACAACAATTCTATTTGAGAAAGGATGATGAACATTGGTTATGGCACCGGAGGTTGGGGCATCTAAGCTTTTCACAAATAAGGAAGGCATGCAAATATCAGGCAGTTCGTGGTCTTCCAGATATCAAAATTCCAGACAACACTATATGCAAATCATGTCAGTTTGGTAAGCAAACCAGAACCAAATTCCCGGAGAAGGAAGGATCAGCCAGCAGGCCTCTTGAACTAGTCCATACAGATGTATGTGGTCCTTTCAAGACGAGGTCACCTCGAGGAGAATAATACTTGATATTATTCATTGACGATTTCTCCAGGTTTGTTTGGTTAGGACTTTTGAAGCAAAAAGATGAAGCATTCGAAAAATTCAAATCCTTCAAAGCCTTGGTTGAAAATGAATCAGGTTACAAAATTAAGAACATGGGATAAGAAGAGAATTCTCTACAGCTAGAACTCCTCAGCAAAATGGAGTGGTGGAAAGGATGAACAGAACAGTCCAACAAATGGCTCGTGCTATGCTGGATGAGTCTGGAACTCCCGCAACTTTCTGGGGTGAAGCCGCATATGCTGCGGTTGTTATTCTCAACAAAACAAATGTCCGAGTGAACAACACTCAAACTCCTCATGAGCTCTGGTATGGTGAGACTCCTTCGGTAAAGCACTTCAAAATCTTTGGGAGAAAATGCTATATTAAGAATACTGATGAGCAACTTGGCAAACTTGAACCTAGAGAAGATGAAGGCATTCTTCTTGGTTATTCTCCACACAACAAAGCATATAAGTGCTACAATAAAAGACTTGGAAGAATTGTTGACAGCATTGATGTAGTGGTTGATGAAAAGGGATACATTCCTAGGAAAGTAAATCATGAAAATATCGAAGAAGATGAAGACTACCCTCAAAGACAGAATGATGAAGAAGAAGAACCTCAAGGAGCACCAGAGGAACAGATAAGAATAGAAGAGAAGACTCCATCCCGGTACGTTCAGAAGAATCATCCAGAATCTCAGATTTTGGGGTAGAAAGAAGCAGGTGTACAAACAAGAAGAACAATTGCAGAAGCTTCAAGCTATTTGGCATTACTCTCCTCCACTGAACCACAAAATGTAAAAGAGGAATGCAAAGATGAATGTTGGGTCAAAGCAATGGATGAAGAACTTGAGCAGATCGAAAAGAACAACACTTGGGAGTTGGTTCCTAGACCAAAGGATAATAATGTTATAGGGACAAAATGGGTCTTCAAAAACAAGTTGAATGAAAATGGGGAAGTAATTAGAAGCAAGGCAAGACTTGTTTGTAAAGGGTGTGCGCAGCAAGAAGGAATAGATTTTGAGGAAACTTTTGCTCCTGTTGCAAGACTTGAGGCCATCCGAATGTTCCTTGCTCTCTCAAGCTTTCAAAAGTTCAAAGTATTTCAAATGGACGTGAAATCAGCCTTTCTGAATGGAGACTTAGAAGAAGAAGTATACATTGAGCAGCTAGATGGGTTCATTCTTGGAAATGATCCAAATCTTGTATGCAGACTGAAAAAGGCTCTCTATGGTCTTAAACAAGCTCCAAGGGCTTGGTACTATCATTTGGACAAATATCTTCATCAACAAGGTTTTTCAAAAGGATCAGCAGATAGCAATCTTTATATAAAAATTGAAAATGACAAATTGCTAATACTTGTTGTGTATGTAGATGACATTATCTTTGGCAGCAATGAAGAATCTATGAGTCAAAGCTTTTCCTTGGTGATGCAGAAAGAATTCGAAATGTCCTTGCTTGGAGAATTGACATATTTTCTTGGCCTGCAAATCCAACAAAAGGAAGGAGGGATCTTCTTGTCTCAAACCAAGTATCTCAAGCAGATTTTGAAGAAATATGGCATGGAAGATGCAAAACCAGTATGTACACCCATGGTCACAGGATGTAGCCTCAATGCAAATGATGAATCAGCAGCAGTACATCAACCAACGTACAAATCTATGATTGGAAGTCTACTTTATTTGACAGGTACCTGACCAGACATCATGCATGCAGTGGGAATAGTTGGAAGATTTCAGGAAAATCCAAAGGAAACTCATCTTCAGGTAGTAAAGAGAATCTACAAATATCTTCAAGGGACTAAAAATTATGGCTTATGGTATCCTAGAGATACAGATCTCACACTTCATGCTTATACTGATGCAGATTGGGCCGGAAGCGTGGATGACAAGAAGAGCACAAGTGGTGGTGCATTCTTTATGGGTTCCAGATTAGTATCTTGGTTCAGCAAGAAACAGAGTTTGGTTGCCTTGTCTACAGCTGAAGCAGAATATGTTACTGCTGCATCTTGCTGCACTCAACTCCTTTGGATAATGCAGACCCTGCAGGATTTTCAAATCACTTGTACACCACCTATCTCCATCTTAAGTGATAATACAAGTGCAATCAGCATTTCAGAGAACCCAATCATGCACTCAAAAATCAAGCACATACCAATCAAGTATCACTTTCTCCGGGAACAAGTGCTTGAACAAAAGGTCAAGTTGGAGTATGTTCCTTCTAAGGAACAGGTTGCTGATATACTCACCAAACCATTGCCTAGGGAGACCTTTGAATACCTCAGGCAAAAGCTGGGGGTTGTTGATGTATCATCTTGTTGTTGAATCTCTTCTGATTGTTGGTTGTACGCAAGGTTCATCTGAAGTATATGCGTACATTGGTCGAAGATCGAATGGCACAGGCTCAGGGGGAGCATATCATGCATTGTTGGCATTATGGAGGAAGTACAGAAGGAGATCATGGATGCTGGTCTAAATATTGCTGCAATACGTCTCTATCTCTTTCATGGGCATTTATGGTGTTTGATGGATTATGGTTCTTCTTTGTAGATCTGGTTTATAGTCAGGGGGAGCATGTTCTTAGGGGGAGCATAACCCTTTGCCCTTGATGTCAAAGGGGGAGAGTGATTGGTTGTTGTTGCCATCAAGTCCAAAGGGGGAGATTGTTGGAATTATGATACATATGTTGTACTTGATCGCAACCCACTCATTTCAGATGATAAATTATAGTGCAGCAAAGTTCACGCACTTTTATGCATAGAAAAGTTTATTCCATGTAGAGAAAAGTTCACGCACTTTTATGCAGAGAAAAATTTATTCCATGTAGAGAAAAGTTCACGCACTTTTATGCAGAGAAAAGTTTATTTCATGTAGAGAAAAGTTCATGCACTTTTATGAGTTTATTTCGTGTAGAGAAACGTTCACGCACTTTTATGCAGAGAAAAGTTTACGCACTTTCATGCAGAGAAAAGTTCCCTTCATGCAAGAGAAAAGTTCACACACTTTCATGGTTGGTTCATGGTATTAGTCCGATAGTTTTTGATCCTATGGTTTTGGTCCGTGGTATTGCATCCAAAAGTGTTGATCTCACGCACTTTCATGGTTGGTTCATGGTATTAGTCCGACAGTTTTTGATCCTATGGTTTTGGTCCGTGGTATTGCATCCAAAAGTGTTGATCTCACACACTTTCATGGTTGGTTCATGGTATTAGTCCAACAGTTTTTTGATCCTATGGTTTTGGACAATGGTATTGAGAAAGGACTAAGGCTATAAAAGAGGAAGGAGATCATTTGGCAAAGCATCTTCTGAATGATTGAATATCTGATAAAGTGCTAGATCTGAAATATTTGTGATTGGGTTATGGTGCAAATCTGGATCTGAATGAAGGAGGAACCTTAGCGCATAAACAAGGATAAGTTCTTTTGATGGGTCATAATCTTTATGCTTGAATAATAGTATCTTTGCATGATTTTGATCTGTTATATGAGGCACATGCTTGATCTATAAATCTGGCAATCTGGGTTAATTAGTGTCTGAATATATGAAAGAAGGAAGTATCCTTTATAGATCTGCACGTAGGTTTCAGGTTGTTGAAGTAGCGTATATCTTTAAATTATGATCTAGCTGCCTTTGTCTATTGCTGCAGTATTCTGGGTTCAGAATTTGGTGTGTGGTTATTGTTACTGTGTTCTGGGTACAGCTGTCAGAGAAGTGTTTACTTGATTCAGTGCTAATTAGGAAAAGGAGATTGTTTGATGCAGATATACTTGATGATTGATTGATGTTCATGGATCCAGTCTGAAAATTTATGAAAAGTGGTCCTTGAAAGAAAAGAAGTAGGGGGTTGTAACTCCCTTCCAGGAGAGAGAGTTGTAGCTCTCTGCAGGTTGCAGCCTGCGTACTGGTAAAGGACTGCACCAGTATAAAATCATTGTAAAAGGAGTTTCTAATTGAAAGCAGATAGAGACATATTGCAGCAGGTGGCTTTCACCCACATTGGGTTTCCACCTTATATCTGGTGTTCTTTGGTGTGACTATCTATTTTTCTTGTTCATGCTCATTATTTTATGGTACTGACATACAATAATTCAAAGTATAAATATATTGAAAAAGAATTAGATAATACTGATTCACCCCTCCTCTCAGTATTATTTCCAACATGATCCATATTCTATGTTGAATATATGAATAATTCCTTATGTGATATATCTTTCACGGTCATTTCGGCTAACTTTTTATACAAAACAATTATTGTTAAAATGAATTCACTTCTCAATGCAATTGAATGATCTTTATTACCAATTTCTTTAAGATATTATTGTAGGTCGCATACATCAATTAAATCTTGGGTATATTTATAATTAGATAGTGCTTAAATTAGGATAAGATGCATGTGATTGTTAGTTGAGATTAGATTACTTTTAACTTAGGCATTACTTTAAAACCTCGCATATCACCACATTAGTACAAGAATTAAATAGATTGGGAAACTAGTCCCATTATCCCCAGTCGGAGCCACTACTCCACACGGAAAAGGAGCCGCCAACCAACGTTCGGACTGGGTGGTTTTCCCCCATGTTGAAGCAATGATTTTTTAGGCTTCAACAGAAACCAAACCTCAAGATGAAGATAAGGTAGCCAAATGGGAAAATAGGCAAGATCAATCACGTGGGTTGATAGGGATGTTTATTTCTACAGACCTTAGATTCCACATCGCAGTACTTGATACTCCTAAGGAAGCAATGAAACAACTCACTAAAGTTTTTGGAATAAAAAATTAAATTATAGCCCATCAACTTGAAAATTAGTTGCTTACATTGGACCCAAATTTTTTTCTTCCATTGAAGACTTTTTGTCTAAGTTCAAGACCCTTAGACTTCTCTTGGAAGGTGTTAAGGTTAAGAAAGAATATGGTAGCCTTATCTAATCCATTCTTACTAAGTTGCGACCAGCCTACTCTGTGTTTGTTTCGACCTTCCATTCTACTAGAGAAGCCTTTAATTCTCAAGGAAAAGACTACAAGTCCCCTTCTTTTGATGCCTTTTGTGATTCTTTAATAAGAGAACAAGAAAATCTCTTATATCTTGGTCTTGTTAATCTTAGAAAATCTTCTAAGAAAGCCTTAGCCGCCCAACAACAACCAAATTCAAAGAATCCTAAGAAGCAGTATCCTAAAAATAATGGTCCTAAACCAAACACGGGTCCTAAGCAATTTCAGTCTCAAAATGAAAAATCATTTCAACAAAATGATAAGGAAAATAAAAACGAAGGGAAGAAGAATGATAGACATTTCCACTTTTGTAATCGAGATGGCCACTTAGAATGCAAATGCTTTAAGAAGATGGATGCCTTGGAAACATCAATGAAGAAGCATAACATCCATTTGGAGCACTCTTCGACTTCAACTTCATCTTCAGGAATAACACTTTTTGCATGTGGTTGTCAAGCATCTCAGTTTGGTAATGCACTAAATGTATCTTCTTCTTCTCATTCTCATGAGTGGCTCATTGATTCTGGATCTTCTTATCACATGGCCAAAAATAAGGCCATGTTTTGTTCTTTAAATGATTGTAACACCAAAAATATATATTTTGGTGATGATAGATCTCTTAGTGTTGTAGAGACTGGAACTGTTCATCTAGACAATGGTCAATTTTTATTTAATGATGTATTATGTGTTCCAACCTTATCCTGCAACCTTTTATCTGTATATTATATAACTCATTCAGGTGAAGGTAAAATCATTGAATTTTCACCTCACGATGTTGTAATTAAGGACCTAAGATATCCTAGATAGATTGTAGCTACTAGCATTTCTGATGATTCTATAAGTTTGTATACGTTTAACAACTTTGGGTCATCAAATATTCCCTCAGTATTTGTTGCTCATAATAATGAAGTGAGAAAACTTTGGCATGAGCGATTTGGTCACTTGAAATATCACTCCCTTCAAAATCTATGTAAAGACAATATGGTGACAAGTCTTCCAATAGTATCTTGTAGAGATGGTGTTTGTTTCAGATGTGTACTCAGAAAACATCATCGGGATAGTTTTGAAAAATGTGCCTCTTGGCATGCCTCAGCCCCTTTACAGCGTGTGCATAGTGATTTATGTGGTCCAACTCTAGTTGTTTCATTTTCTGGCTACATGTATTTATTAACTTTCATTGATGATTTCTCCAGACGTACTTGGGTATACTTCTTGAAACTCAAGAGTGAAGTATTTAACATGCTCTTGGTCTTTAAGGCCTTTGTTGAAAAACAATATGGACATCAAATTCTTAAGCTAAGATCTGAGAATGGCGGAGAATATGTTAACAACAAATTCATCAACGTTTGCACTGAGAATGGAATTCAAATGCAACATATTGTTCCATATACTCCACAAAAAATGGTGTAGTTGAAAGGAAGAATCACACCTTAAAGGAAATGGCTAATTGTATGCTTCAATCTAAAGGACTTAGTCTTAATTTTTGGGCAGAAGCAATTAGCTGTGCAAATTGCATAGTAAATCACACTCCTACTAAGGTTTTAAAGAATATCACTCCACAAGAAGCATGCAACTCAATTAAACTAGATGTAAGTCACTTTCATGTTTTTGGAAGTGAAGCATGGGCCCATATTCCAGATGGGAAACATAAAGCTTTAGAACCTAAGAGTGAAAAATGTATTTTTGTTGGATATTCTAAAGATGCCAAAGGATACAGACTTATTACACTTAAGTCCAAAAATGTTATCATTAGAAGAGATGTAAAGTTTGCTGAAAATATATCGGACTATGAGCCTAGTTCTGCATATGTGCCACCTCTCTCTATCCCTTCTACTTCTGAACATATTTCTTATTTAGATGATGACAATTCTCCCCCACCTTCTTAGGATCCTCCTTCAACTCCCTAGCTTCCAAAATGGGTCTGTGCTACTCGGGATGCAGTAGGTGCTCTTGCCGGTGATCCTACAGATCAGTGATGTACACATTCTCATTTCAATAGAGCCTCTTCTTTACTGGCTCAAGCTTCAGTAAATTATGATCTTGACACCTTTGTATAAGCCGCAGGCCATCCATATTGGGACGCAACTATGAATGAAGAATATCGTTCATTATTGGCAAATGATACATGGGATCTTTTTCCTCTTGCAAAGGGACGAAAACTTGTTAGATGCAAATGGGTTTATAGAACCAAGTATGGACCAGATGGAAAATTTGATAAACATAAAGCTCGTCTTGTTGCTAAGGTTTTTTCACAAGTTGAAGCCATTGACTATACTAAAACCTTCTCTTGTGTTGCCAAAATCAACTCTATCTGCCTTGTTCTTTCCCTTGTTGCCTCTTTCAAATGGGAAGTCCATTAGATGGATGTTAAATCTACCTTCTTGCATGCGGACTTGCATGAAGAAATCTATATGGAACAACCTACTGGCTTTATATAAACAAACTCTAGCCTTGTATGTCAGCTTAGGAAATCCCTTTATGGTCTCAAGCAAGCCCCTTGGGCTTGGTATGCCAAAATGGATAGCTTTCTTTTAGAAACTTGCTTTTCTAGTTGTCATTCTGACAATACTGTTGACACCAAGAAAGTGGGCAAGTCTCTTATCATTGTTGTTCTTTATGTTGATGATCTTATCCTTACTGGTAGTGATCCTAACCTTATAAACCATGTGAATTCCAGCCTTAAAATGAAGTTTGAAATGACAAACTTAGGACACTTGCATTATTTTGTTGGTCTTCAAGTCTTGCAATTCAAGGAAGGTATTTCCCTTTCCCAGTCCAAGTATGCATGTGATCTTCTACGCCATTTTCACATGGAAGCCTGTAAGCCAACCCCTTCTCCCTTTCAGTCTGCAGCCAAACTTTTAGTCACTTGTACTTCCCTTGAAGTTGATGCTACCTTATGCTATCAACTTGTAAGAAAACTTTTGTATCTGACCCATACTCGTCGTGACCATTCCTTTTTTGTTGGCCTTATTGTGCGGTTTATGCAGAAACCACATGAAAGTCATTGGAAAGTAGCTAAAAGAATACTTTGTTATGTTCAAGATACAATTCAGTTTGGGATTCATTACAGTGCAGAAGCATCTCCTCTATTGGTTGGTTTCATTGATTCTGATTCGGCCGGTGACCCTGATAATCGGAACTCTACTATAGGTTATGTGTTCACTCTTGGTTTAGGACCTATTACATGGGCTCACAAGAAACAAATTTCCATTTCTCTTTCTTCAGCAGAAGTAGAGTATCACGGTGTCGTAGAAGCTAGTAAGGAAGCCTTGTGGGTTCATCAGATCCTATCAGAGTTTGGATTTCAACAGCTGCATCTGACTACACTTTGTTGTGATAATCAAAGTGGCATTCAACTATGCAAATATCCAGTCGAACATCAGTGCGAAAAACACATTGAACTGCACATGCACTTCATTAGAAAACTCATTCATGACCATGTTCTTGATGTGCAATATTGTTCAACGGATGACCAAGTTGTAGACATCTTTACAAAGGCTCTCACAGAGGCGAAGTCTACTAAACTTTGATTTATGGTTGGAGTTCAGGAAGTTGTCACTAAGGGGGGATAGGCTCTAGTGCCTCCTTCCTTCTCCTATTGTGTCATATTTGTACATCCTTCAGTCCTATCCCAAGTTGTTCTTAAGGGGGGATGTTAGGATATTCCAACACATAAGAAAGAGTTAAGTATAACTTGGTCTTGTGTAGAGTTAGGTAAAGTGTGTTTCTTTACTATGTACTTTTGTAACTTACAATCTGACGATCACGATATGTTCTATACATGAAGTGATCCGACGGTTCATTCTCTCCTTGGTATTACCGACACTTAGCCTGTGGCTTAACACCCAATTGGTCCATGATCTTTACTTAAAGAGCATGTAGGGTCTTTGTAGGGTAACCGTTCATGAGAGAAGCTTATCTAAATTTTCATTCTTTTATTATTAAATTGCCTGAAGTGGTCGCGTTGGCTCAAGTCATGGATTGTTTCCCTCTTTGAGGGTTTTAACCACTTCAAGAATACCAGTGTATTGATCAGTGATCTATTTGTGAGCGGTGTCCTTTGGTGTTCTGTCTAAGGAACATACCCTGTAAATTCCTATAGCCATGTGGGCACAAGAACTGGTGTTATTTCGGTAAGGGGTGCAAGTGGTAATTTTGGTAGTATGTACCGTAGCAGTAAGCAAATAAAATTGTTATCATATGGAATAAATTTCCATGCATAAAGGGAATCAAGAGGGTTGCTTATGCAAAACCAAATATTCCAATACCATTTTTGCAGGTAGAAGGAAATTAAAGTTACAATTTAGATACAACCATAGCACAATTGATAACAATGTAATTTAGTAAAAACTTAACATAGATATCCTTATTGTTACTCTATGCAGGAATAAGAAGTTAAGGTATAATCTAAAACTCAGATACCTCCAGATATTAAATAATAGGGGTTATATAAGTCAACATAAGTGTTCAAAAAATCACCCCTAGTAGTTACAAGTAACCCTCTCATGGGGAGGCACAGACTCTTTACATATATTATGAGTTGCAAGTAGCAAAAAGTTGTGATTACAATAATCATAACCCAATTACAAGCTAGAATCATGCCTCTGTGAGCTATTTCCTTTCATTAATTTCGAAATAGAAAATACACCTTTGTGAGGATGCAACGCTATTAACATCGGTGTCCTGATTCAGACCCAAAAATAATTGACGAGTCTCAACGAAAACGCATTTCCTCACACTTGCAAATGAGACATGAGTTAAGTGGTAATATCCATAGCAACACATTATAAGAGGGAAATATTTTACTACCCTCAAATTAATGAAACCATATGTTTGTTACTCGTTACCGAGATCCAAGTTTTCACCCTCTCCTTCATACTCGGAATCAAAGACAACAAAAAATATATTATAGTTCTGATGAAGAGTACCCCAAATAATCGAATTGAAATTTGTAGGTCATCATATAGAGCTTTATTGTTTTTCTAATGACATTTATATCATCTGCCCATGAGGTTTGTGTGTCTTTGAAGACTACAAATAGGTCCTCTAGCATTCTCAGAAACATTTCTATTGCTACGCTTTAAAGAAGGTTTCAAAGTCGAAAATGTGAGGAAATATACTTATATTTTCATTAGAATTTACATTGTTAATGAAACACATCCATCCTCATATTTAATAAGAGAAATGGATTCTGGATGCTAATAGAGCTTGCATTAGTTGGTTTACTTGATGGGGTTTAAATTATCCCACTTGTACATAATTTATTTCTGCAATTGGATTGTTGAAGGTTAAATTGTCGATGGACTTATTACAATACTCTATTTTTATCCTAATTAACAAGAAAACATGTATTAGTGTCCACAGGAAAATAAGTTCTCGTGACTGGTGAATATCATAATAGACCCATTGATGAGAGGCCATATGAAAAATGCCACGCTTTAATAAATAGAGCAGCCTAGACATAGAATTGGATAAATTTAATATCGAATGTTTATATAGTTTTTTCTGTATTTTAGATACTTTGTTATCAGTTGTTGCATTTCAAACACTTTGCTACAATTCCAAAGCCATGTAAATGTGAAGGAAGATTTGGAAAATTCATTTGAAAATGGATGAAGCATTCGCAGAATATGATAGTTGGTGGAGAACATGAGAGAAGGCACTTGGGGCTAGTTTCAACCAACCAAGATATGAAGGGCCACATGAACATACCACTATGGGGTAGGAATCATTTTCAATAAATAGTGTAACAAATGCACAATAGAGGACATGATGTGGGTTGTTTAAGCTAAGACAAATCTGGCTAGAAGATAAGTGTGCCCAGGTGAGAAGGCTTAAGGTGGATGGACAACAAACCTATAGATATAGGTAGTGGTCCACAACCACAAATCCTCATACCGCGTCTAAAAGACAACCATAGTTACACCAGGTGCCGAAACCTAGAAGGCCATGACTCTGTTAACAAATGTTTTCCATTATTTATATCAATCTAAGAAAAAAAATCAATGCAACTGGTGCCTACCTATAATGGATGTCAACCACCAATTTATGCCATAGGTGAATCCAGAAATATACTCAAAACCTGAATCACGAAATCTAAGGTTCAAACATAGAGGTGAGAGAGATAAAAGCCCCTTTGAAGTAGAATTGAAGCAAGAACCCCAAAATTGGGTGAAGAACTTCTCTGCAACCATAGAATGTTGGGGACGATATTGAAGGGAAGAAGACAAAGCATGCTAATTCTTTTGATAAATTACCTCAGAAAGACAGCAAGCAAAAAAGAGGTCTCAGCTCTTACAGTGAATATAGAAAGATTTGGCCATGTTGTTTCCATATTGAGAAGGAACATATGAGGCATGATATGTTCTTAGGAAAACTAAAATACTATAGAGAAAAGTGGAAATATGTAACCCAACATAAGGAAATAGGTCGAAATGGAAGGAGAGACCTAACCTGGTCATGGTGCCAATATTTTCCCAACTGTGTCATAGAGGCCTGCGTAAAGCTGTAGCAACAAGGCCAGAGTATGCCATAGCTCGTGGAGGGTGCATATATCAACCAGTTCAGATGGCTCACAAAGAAATCGGGCAAGTGATTTCATCGTGGTAGGGTGAAGGAAGGTAACCAACCTCTTTTCAGTTCGCCAACCCTTAATACCACGTTCCGTGCAAGAGAGCAGGTTGGCCAATGTGTTCACATGGGCCGAGATGGGGTGTCACTCCTAGTGTGTGCCACCTTGCCCCTATGTCACATGTGTCATAAAAACCCATTTCAGAAATGACTACATGGTACCATGTAGTATTAAATTTTCATACACTTGGTTGTAAGCACATTCCATTAATGTGAGTAACTAAGGAGGGTAACGCACTCATCAAGGTTGCTCAATTGATAAGTGTTAATAAACCACAATTAGTAACTTATTAAGGTTTAAGGTGATGAGTAGTAGATAAACAAGAATAAATTGTGGCACTCTAATGAGGGATGCATAGGAAATCCAATGACTGGGTCTACAAGATTCATGGGAAACAAGTGGGAGCCACATATTCCACTAGAACAAAATTAACCCTGGTGGGATACAAAATTTTAAAATGAATGCCTAGGGAGGTTTTATAATGTGTGTATAAGTAGTTACACCCGAACTAAAGATACATACAAAAAAAATAAAAAATAAAAATCTAAGTATAGGTTGCATAACATTTGGTATCATAGCTTTGGATTTTAGGGTTTCATTGCTTCAAGTAGGTCATATTGGAATTTTCGCTCTAACATTTTTTCTAAGCTAGGAGGCATCCTTAGAAGCTAAAAATTCAACCACTCAAATCCAAAATATTAATGAACTTTAATATATTTTTTCACTATACTTTCTAAGACATGGTCTAAAGAAGTTATGGTTTATGCATGCTCCAAAATTTAGTCTCCAATAGGTGACCTAGGGAAGCTTGTCATAACTTTCTCTAAAGGCATAGGATTTGAATTTTATAAAACTTATCTGAAAGTTCACAAACTATAGTTTGTCATGTATATAATTTTCATGGACGAAGGTTGAAACAGTGCCACATGGCATTACGTATAAGTTTTCTCTACTAAACCAATCCATAATTAGGTTATTGTGGGAGATTGACCATATTTTTATCTTGAAAAATCCAATAATGGGTTTGACTTGTGGCATTACAAAGAATATTCAAAGGCCTACCATATGACATAGTTTGAGAACTTGAAGAGATGAAATTACATAGATACAATAGTTTCACGATCAACCTCCTAAAATCAAGACAAAAACTAAGTACTTTTTTTTTTTAATTTGCATAAATTTTGTTTGAAAAATTAGTTTGAAGTGATTTCAAGGGTGTAGGGAAGCATAGATATATTTTTTTGATTCTATAACTCCTTGAAACAAAAAATGGATTCTCCTAGTAAGAAACTAGACAACTCTACTATGACACATGAAGAAGAGGAAGAAATACAACATGGTATATCAATATTATGAAACCAAGTTCAACAAATTTCGCTCTTGAAAAAAGTAACAAAAAATGAGAAGGAAGAAATGATGAATGTTAAGATAGATGGTATAAGAAGGTACATGGGAGATTTTAAATATGGTTTAAAAGAAGACATGGAAGCAATAATGAATGCCAAGATAGAAGGGTTGAAGGAAGGCTTTCCAAGTTTTCTAGAAGAAATTCTTCCGAATGGTGACAAGGTAATCCATGAAAATAATGATGAGGAAAAAAATAATATGAATTATGATTTTAGAGACTCCAATGTTTGGTTTAAGACCCACCAAATTCCAATGATCGATATGAGGAACTTTGATGGTAAGGATCCTCTAACTTGGATAGTACAGATGGACCAATATTTTGATCTACATGATGTGTAACACACACAAAGTTACACATTTCATCTTTATTTTTAGAACCCAATCAGTTTGTATGGTATAGATGGTTTTTTTATCGTAACCCACTTGTCACTTGGTCAATTTTTATGGAGGAAATGTTAGCGCATTACGAGGATACAAAGAGAAACACCTTCTTTAGCCAATTGACAAATCTCAAACAAAAGAGTTCAATAGTGGAGCACATTACGGACATCCAAAAATTGAATATTGGGGTAACTTATATTCCAAAGGAGCATAGGGTTGATTTATTTGTAGGTAATTTAATGAATAACATCCATCATGAGGTGTGCCTTTGTGATCCTTATTCATTGGAGAAGGCATTCAAGGTGGTGTTGTGGTGAAAACACAACTCCCACATTTTAATATTGATATATATAATGGAGACCCTTTGATTGAATGGTTGGTCATATTACTATTTAATTTTGAGTATTTGGATTGCTTCAATGAGTTAAGTAATTTCCTACCTTCCTATCATAAATTTTTGATCTCATTTGCTTGTTTGGTTTTTAAATGATGCCTAATTGAAGATTGGATATTTTTCACTTTCTTGGCCTATTAAAATGTATAAATTGTACATTACTTTTATTTCATAAATTTATTTACTTGTAGATAATTAATTTTCAATTGTAAATATTTTATTTTTATTTTATATATGGCCCCCAAGACCAAGAATAATTCATAGGCTTTAATCCTTAAGTAAAAAATAAGTGGTGCACACATTACTATATCGGGGCTTTGATATAAGAGAAATTCATTTGAAATCCCTGATATTCAAGGTCCAATCCATAAAGCGGATGTCAGAGGACTCAGATGCCACGTCATTGTTTCCACTCCCCCATATCGGAGGTAATGCATATCGAAGATTTACTTTCGAGACACATTTTGAAAACTCCAATACAACACTCCCTCTGATCTCCGATAACAATATAACATCATTCCCCGATACTTTGATATGGTTCCTCGTCGATATTCTAATATGCCAATCCGTCGACATTCCAATACACCTTGCCCCTCCGACTTTCGATATCTGCGAGGCTCTGATATGTCAGAACCGATATGTGTATTAAAAATGGTCTAATTGGAATATCGCGTTTGCCTGTGTATCAGAACTCTTAAATGGTAACAATTATAAAACCTCGATATCTAAGACCTCTAATTTCCAATATCCCTCTGGATCCGATGAGCATATAAACAACAATTTAGTGTTGATATCGTGTTCGCTCCTCATCGGGACTTCCTTACATCACAAGTTTTATATTATTTCCATTGTTAAAAGATCTTATATCCATTTCTCTGATACCTGTTAGCATCTGCCACTTGTCACCTCCTATGGGTCGCTATTGTATAAATTTAAAAAGTCATGATTTATATGGTTTTGGGGTATAAATATAGTTCTTCATATTTTATAGTTAAAGTTTATTTTTCGACATTTAAAAAAGAAAAAACTCATTAGAAAAAAAACTAATTTTGTTTTATTTTGATAGACAAGCTTCCATGGCCAACAAGGGCACATAGATCCAATCATGATTTTTGAAGGAACTCCTTGAGGTGGAACATGTTTTTTTTTAATAAACAAAAGTTTTTGAAGTAGTTGAATTCCACCTATTAGTTCGAAAGAAGCTCAACAAAATTATTAGAGAGCAAACTAAACTGGGCATTTTTCTCAACTGTGGCCATCTACATTTGGCCAGAACCCCAACCAAAGGAATCATTTTGTTTCATTTTCTTTTCATTAACTCAATTATTTAGAAATACAGAGGCATGAAAATTTTTTATGGGATAATGTTCGCCGAGTGGGCTAATTTTCGATGATTTTTCCACAAAAAATATTTACCAATTTCCAATTTTTATAAAAGACGATTCACCCAAATTTTAGAATATAAAATTATTTTACCTTAAAAATCGCCAACATTACATAGAGGCTATATATAAAATCATTATAAATTTGAATAATTTTACAAATATATCAATAAACATTTTATACTTTGCATATTAGCGATTAGTGAGATTCGCCAATGTTTTTAAACTTCAACAAAATTTTCCATCCTTAAAATTTTCCTTGCACAGGGGGACTGCTAATATTTCCACCATGTACAAATACCCATATTTGATTGAGAGAAAGGGATATGAATATGAGATAAAGGAGGAAGAGTAATACTAGAGTTACAATATGTCTGTATATAAGGAATTAAGACTCATTTGCAATATTTTAGTGAGATCGGATCCATGTGTGCAGATAGGGAATCAATTTAGAGACAACAGAGGACTTGCACTATTGTAATTCTCTTATCTTCTATGTAATTGATTATTTTTTATAATAAGATTTATATCTGTAATCATATGTACAACACTATTTCTTGCTCTATTATTGAAAATAAATTCTTCAGATTTTAAATTCATTTAAGGAGTATCACTATGCATGTCACTTTTCAACACTATTGTTGTTTCTTTACTGAAATTATTATTTAGAATCTAGTCAAACTATCTTGCAGGGTTAATCAGAAATGAGTTTTGAAACTCGAACTTGCATAAGGACAAACATTTATCTCCTTTAGTGGGTATCTATCTAACATTTTAATCATATAGATGTCCTCCTTTCCACATGTCATGTGTTTGAACTATTTCAGTATTGTGACATGAATATTTTTGTTCTTATGCATATGTTTGCTGAGCCTCGAACCTGCACTTTCCTATACACCCTCTCAGCCTTCTTTTTCCACTCATTTCATCCACCTAGCTGATTAAATCATTGTATTTTAGTTTAAAAAGGAGCTTTTGACATGATTTTCTAACTACGCTGATGACTGTTGTTTGGTTTAGAATTTTGTTCAGACAGCTGCGGAAGCTTCTCAGTTTCCGCAGCCGACACAGGTTTCCGCAGCCGACCCAGGATTCTGCAGCCAGCACAGGATTCCGCAGCCGTTTTGTCAAACACCATGCTACAGGTGTCCTCTGAAGGAATGAGCCACATGGGCAAGTTCCAGGAGTCAAGGAAATGGAACGTGTCCCTCCAGATCATCTAGCACGGACATAAAAGCCCGCGGTCAAACAGGGGGCAAAGGATAGTCAACGAAAGTGTCCAGCGGTGGCACGGCTCTGCGTAGCTTTGTTTTTGAGCATGTGAAGCTACGTGGCACAGTCCTTAGCCACAAAGACATCATGATAGCGTGAATCCAACAACCATACCTCTCAGATTTAATAAACATGATGACAGTTACCTAGATCCGGACTGAAGAGGATTTACGTGTCTCTGGCAGCGTGGTTAATAGCGTAGATTTAGTTAATCTGTTTAGTTTTCTTTCCTTATAAATAACGCGTCCATGAACGCTGTATAAGTTAATCTTTGTTAATGTAATTTGAAGACTGTTGTATTTCCCCACTGCACTTTTACGTTGCTGTTTAATATATGAGAAGACTGGTTTAAACTTAAGCTTGTAGCTGTTCGTTGAATCGGTTGAAGTGGCAGAGGGCCCCTGCTTACTGAAGCCTTGTACAATTGTCCTTTAACTTTTGCATTACTTTATTTCTGTTCATGTATATTAGCTGTACATTTGTCATTTAAATGCTGCATTTCATTTCATCATGTATATTAGCTATACATAACAAAGCTTTTTGATTTTTGTTGATTTATATTTTCATTGCTGCTCTTTTATGGTTACAACTGATCAGTGTTTTTGCAGGTTTTCTTAGGCAGCCCGGGGAAATTTTTCACCTTTTCTTTTTATCACTATTGGCATACGAGATCATCTTGTCTTCGTCGCTGACTTTTGTTTTCTGAAGTTTGACTTCCAGTACTGTCATTTCCTTGAGTAGTACATTTATTTCCTGTTCTTAGATAACATGCTATTCATCTATTAATGGTTCCTTTCTATAATCAAATAACTTTATTAGGGACCAGAATATCACTCATTATAGCTTGATTTAGTTTGCTTTAGATCTCACATTGCTTGACTTGTTCATAACTGTTTCTCACAGGGTAAATTAAGCTGAAAGGCAAAAGGTCAAGAAAGTTAAAGTAGTGTGATTAGTTTCTTTTATGCAGTTTAACTTCTTTTAGATTTCACATTGCTTAACATTTCATGGTATCTTTTCACAAGGAAGATTGAGTTGAAAAGTTGAAATAGTGTGGATTAGTTGTTCTTACTTTTAATTGAATTTAGTGTAGATTTCACTTTCATTTTCATTCAGCAACAAAGATACTGGGCCGATGTCATTAGTTCATTATTTGATGTCTTTATTTCTTTTTAAGAATTGATTTCATTTCAGTCATTTTAAAGCTTGCTTTCTTTTAAGTTTTAGAGATCACCATAATCATCCATATTCCACTTGCTTTATCACATTTCCATCATCTCACATTAGGGAAAGATAAATCCAAAGAAAAAATTAAAAAAAAAAAACAAAAACAACAAAAGACTAAAGAAATGGTTATCTAGTACATATAGTACACTTCACTTCGGCAGTTTACGAACCCCGGGTTGACATTATAAATAGCAATTTAGATCACACTAAATGGACCAAACATTTTGGCGCCGTTGATGGGGAAGTGAAATTAGGTAGCCAATTTCTAAAAAAAAAACAAGAAAATTTCAAGAAAGGAAAATTGATAACCTCTCAAAGTATGCTCTCCTCTTGCACTTACTGTGATCTGGAGGATCAGAAAAGAGAAAGTTATTGGTTTAATAGTTTCTTGAGTATGCTCTCTTCTTGCACCTAGAGTGACCTGGAAGATCAGAAAGAGAATTATTAGCCTGACTTGAAGAAAAATAAATAAAAAATGACATGCATAGAGCAAGAGATTCTAGGGGAAGGTTTTTAGCTAGAGTCAAGAGTTTGATTTTTACAACTCCATCTACTTCAAGGAATAGACAAGAGACACCTCCATCATCTCCAACTTACATTCCTAGCCCTAGGATTCCTGGAATTGAAGAGGCAGGAGTCGACTCTCCCACACCTTCCATCGAATCTGAACTAGAAAGAGATCCTTTTCTTCCTTCTACAGAGAGACAAATTGTAATTGAAGAAGAAGAATCATCTGAAGAAGAGGGAGAAATTCCTTCTCATTTACCCTTAGTAGAAGAACTAGAAGACTCTGAAGTCTCCAGGGAAACTATCATGACAGAGGAAGGAGCAGTTGGATTTGGTAGAGGTAGAGGTAGAGGAGGAGGAGGAAACAATGGAGGAGGTAGAGGTAACATCGGGGGAAATAGGGATGGGGATAACTCATTCGGATTTCCTATAGTCGATGAGGACTCCTAAGCCACAATGAAAAACATCTCACCATCTGTCCTCCCAAACTTCCATGGGTTCAGGAATGAGGACCCTGAAACATTTCTATTTGAGTTTGAAGTCGTGTGTCGAACTTATGATTATCTGGAAGACTCTCAAAAACTGAAATTGTTTCCTTCAACATTGAAAGGAGTAGCCTTGAAATGGTTCATGGGATTACTCACTCAATCTATTAGGACTTGGAGTGATATGAAACAAGCATTTTTGGATAGGTACCTGGACTATTGCATGCCCACCAATCACAAGGATGAGGTATTCAAAATGGTGCAAAAAGAAGATGAAAACTTGGAGGAGTTACTTGAAAGATTTCAATATAACCTGAAAAGAGCAAAAATGAGTAACTTAGATGAGGAGACCTTGAAAGCCCTTCTATTAAAAGCCATTAGAGATGAATGGATAGATATTTTGAACATGATGGGAAAGGGAGATATATCTCAACTTCCACTTTCTGATATAGCAGAGTTATGTGTCCATCTCTCAAGGCGGAAATCTAAAACTCAAAAAGGGCCTAGAGGTCCTTCTCTCATCAGAGAAAACAAATCTGCAACTGGATCAGTAAGTAGGGCTGAGATTGGCAAGATGCTTGATGAATTCAAAACTGACATCTTAGGGAATCTTAGTGAGCAACTAGACACCCTTAAGATTCACAATAAGCAGAAAGCAGAAGCTGAGGCTTTGGCCATCTTTTGCCCAAAGTGTAGGAAGAAACATGCTCTAAGGGAATGTCCCTTGGATGCAAAAGTTGTAGAAACATGTGTAATTTGTTCAGAGAATCATGAGACCAAGGATTGTCCTTCAATTCCTGGGCTCAAAGCTGTCTTTCAAGAAGATCCAAATACAATCGAATCTCTCTGTTTTATTGCAAGGAGACCTTGGCAGGGGCAACAAAATCAAGGGTTTAGCAACTCTATGAACTTTCAACCCCCACCAAATTGGAATCCTTGGCAACAACCTTGGTCCCAACCTCAAAATTATTTTCAATCATGGGTACAAGGTATGCAAAATCCTTATGGGAGATTTGCTCAATTTTATCAATATCCCCCATCTTTTCAAAACCAACAAGCTCCACAACTTCCAAATCAAAATCCACAACTATCATTGCCATTTCAACAAGAACCTTCTCAACAGAATCCAAATTCTCAACTCTTGCTTCCATTCCAACAGAAGTCAAATCAACTTCCTTCTCAGCCATTGCCAAACCCCAATAATAAAAACCCTCAAAATGCTTACATGATGGAAGGTCAACAATTTCCTACCTATATTATTGTTCCTCTCAATGAAGTACAACTCAGATCAGGTAGAGTCCTAGATAAGCCTTCTATAAATGCTCAAAAGCAAAGCATTTTTGAGGAAGATTCTCTTGAAGCCAATAAGGGTTCTGAAGCATCTCTTCAAAACCCAAACACTCAAAAAGAAAAAGAGTTAACCCCCACAACTCCCATAGTTGAGCAACCTGCATCTTTATCCACACCTCCTTTTCCTGAAAGATTACAAATTGACAAAGGAGTGGAAAAACAAATTTGGTTGCCTGACTATAATTTTCTAGATGAATTGAAGAATGTCTGTATAGAGATTCCCTTGTTACAAGCCATTAAAGAGATTCCTATTCTAGCAAAAACAATAAAGGAGTTGAGTCTTAAAAGACCAGGAAGGAAACCAAGAGATACCAGAAGAATCCACCTGGTAGGGAAAATTGCAGATATCATGATGGGAAAAATTACTATGCAGAAATATGTAGATCCCGGTAGTCCAATTGTCAAAACACATATCAATGGGGTAGAAATACCAAATACTTTGATTGATTTAGGGGCTGCTATCAACATCATGAGTAGACAGACTATGGAACAGCTAAAACTTCCTAATCTTCTTTTTACACCTACTTTATTGCAACTTGCAGATCGATCAATTATTAAACCAGATGGTGTATTAGAAGACATTCCAGTCTCCTTAGACTCTTGGGAATATCCAGTGGATTTCATGATTTTAACTCCCAAGAGTAATCTAGGAGGACATCCTCTTATTTTAGGAAGACCTTGGCTAGCCACAGCTGATGCTTTCATAAGTTGTAGGTCTGGGGATATGTATATTTCTGATGGTAATTCGACAAAGAAGTTCAATCTGTATCCTCCAGCAAAAGCAATTACAGAAATAGGAGATAATGAGTGGGTTGATGATGAAGATACTATACAACCTGTCTTTACCATTTCTGAGATCAGTGAAGATAGTCAAATTCTGAACACATTAGAAAATTTTGAACCATCTTCAGAATATGACCACACACAGTTTCAGTTGGATTCTGACATCGAGTGTCTATCATCCAGACGAATGTCTCTTTTCTCTATGGAAGAATTTGGTAGTTATGCCATTGAGATTTTTCCAGGAAAAACATTGAATATCAAGAGAAACTTGGAAAAATCACAACAGGAGGAGCTAACCAAAATCTTGCAAAAACATTCTACTGCATTTGCATGGGAGTATACCGACATGAAAGGTATTGACCCTATGACTTGCATTCATCACATCTACATTGAGGAAAACAATAGACCAATCAGACAACCTCAAAGAAGGATGAATCCAAACCTTAGGGAGATAGTGAAAGAAGAGCTCCAAAAGTTACTTAATGTAAACTTCATTTACCCCATTTCAGATAGCTGGTGGGTTTCTCCTTTGGTTATAGTACCTAAAAAGAATGGTAAATGGAGGGTTTGCATTGATTACAGGGAATTAAACAAAGCAACTTTGAAGGATCACTTTCCTTTACCCTTTATTGATCAGGTATTAGATACTTTAGCAGGCAAAAAGTATTTCTCATTTTTGGATGGTTTTAGTGGTTACAATCAGATTCAGGTAGCACCTGAAGATCAGGAAAAAACCACATTTACTTGTCCATGGGGAACTTTTGCTTACCAAGTACTTCCTTTTGGATTATGTAATGCACCTGCAACATTTCAAAGGGCAGTACTAGGAATCTTTTCTGATCTAATTCATAATTGTGTAGAGGTCTATATGGATGATTTTACAGTTTATGGTAATTCATTTAAAGAGGCATTAGAGAGTTTGGAAAAAGTCCTTATAAGATGTAAAGAAACAAACCTTTCATTAAGTCATGAGAAATGCTTTATGATGTTTACTGAAGGGATTGTTTTAGGACATCATATTTCAGGAGATGGGATTAAATTTGATAGATAAAAAGTTGAAGTCGTCTCCAAGTTACCTATTCCAAATTGTCAAAAAAATGTTAGAAGTTTTCTTGGATTTACTGGATATTATAGAATATTTATTGAAAACTTCACTAAGATAGCATCTCCGCTCTTCAAATTACTTACAAAAGACTGTGAATTCAATTGGGATCCTGACTGTCAATCTGCATTTGAAACTTTAAAAATAAGAATATCTGAAGCACCCATTTTGAGAGGGCCAAATTGGAAACTTCCTTTCCATATTTCTACAGATGCTTCAGATACAACTCTAGGAGCTGTGTTGGGTCAAAAGGATTTAGTTCCTTATGCCATTTACTACACCAGTAAAAATTTGACTCCCACTAAGTTAAATTATACTTTGACTGAAAAAGAGTTCTTAGCTATTGTTCATGCAATCAACAAGTTTAGACATTATATAACAGGCTATGAAACTTTTGTCCATACTGATCATTCTGCAATTATATATCTCATGAACAAACCTTTTACTAATGGCAGAGTTACAAGATGGCTTTTACTTTTACAAGAATTCAATATTATTGTGTTAGATAGACCAGGGAAACAAAATACAGTAGTTGATTTCTTGTCTAGAATTCAAAATACTAACGAAGATTCTCCTGTAGAGGATAAGTTTCCAGATGAATATTTGTTTGTAGTAACTACTAAAACTCCTTGGTATGCAGATATTGCTAATTATTTGGTTACAGGGAAACTACCTCCACATTTGTTTCCTAATGAAAGGAGGAGAATTATTCGAGAGAGTTCAAGTTATTCATGGATTTCTAATGAATTGTTCAAAACAGGGCTAGATTGTGTGATCAGAAGATGTGTTCGGGAAGATGAAATGCCTGACATCCTCAAGGCATGTCATGATGAGCCATGCGGTGGGCACTTCGCTGACAAGAGGACAGCTTATAAAATCCTTTCTTTAGGATATTATTGGCCTTCTCTCTTCAAGGATGCAAAACAATATGTCAGGAGGTGTGACAGCTGCCAAAGAATTGGGAGACCAACTCTTTCAAATGAAATGCCATTACAGCCATAGGTACTCATCGAACCCTTTGAAAAATGGGCTTTAGATTTCATTGGACCTATTAATCCACCATCTAAACAAAAGAAGTATATATTGGTTTGCACTGATTATGTTACTAAATGGATAGAAGCCAAGGCATTGCCTTCTGCCACTGAAAATTCAGTTGTTCAATTTCTTTTTGAGGATATTTTTACTCGTTTTGGTGTCCCAAGAGAAATTGTAACAGATCAGGGAAGTCAATTCACATCTAATTTGATGGAGAAGCTGATGGAGGAATACAAAATCAAGCATAGAAAATCTACTCCGTACCATCCGCAAGCAAATGGCCAAGTGGAGTCTACAAACAAAGTCCTTGAGAACATCATCACCAAAACTGTTCATCTACATAGAAGAGATTGGGCAGAAAGGCTTCCTGAAGCCTTATGGGCCTATAGAACTACATGGAGGAATACAACAGGACATTCTCCCTATGAACTTGTTTATGGGAAAGAAGTCCTGCTCCCCATTGAGTTTCAAGTCAAGACCTTCAAGATGGCAGTTTAGTTGGGGATGAATTTATCAGAAGCCCAAAAGCACAGAATGGAGCAGCTGAATGAGCTAGATGAAATAAGACAAGATGCAATTTTAAGGACTGATCTAGTTCAGCACCAAAGAACTAAGTGGCATGACAGATATATCAAAGAGAAAAAGTTTCAAAAGGGAGATTGGGAATTACTGTTTGATTCCAAGTTTAAAGACTTCAAAGGAAAATTTCAGACTCATTGGCTTGGACCATATGAGATTGACGAAGTCTTTAGCAATGGAGCGGTTCGAGTCAAGACCATTGATGAGTTTCAAACTCCTCTTATTGTGAATGGCCACCGATTGAAAATTTATCATAAGCCACTCTCAAAAGAGGACTTTGTCAAAATGTTTCAAGAAAATTCTACAATGAGGCTGGTGGAGAGGAATCCTTCTCCTCCATCAGCCTAGTCTTTGTTTCTTTCAGTTGAAAAAGAAAAAAAAAAAAAGAAAAAAAAAAAGAGAAAAAAAATCTTTTGTATAAGTCTGAAAACCAATCATAGATTGGCAGTCTTATACAGAAAATGTAGAGTGAAAATCAGGGACACCTGACACTCTATATTTTCCAAAAAAATCTCTCTTTCTTTCCATCTTCACTCCACCTCACTTGTCATTTCACTTCACCTCCATCTCATTTTCATCTCCATTCCACTTCACTCCACTTCATTTCCATCTCATTCCACTCATTTCATTTCATTCCATCAATAAAAGTCCCTCTCAGGACTATTTTATTTAGTTAGTTCTTCTCTAACTATTTTTGTGCAGTAAAAAGGGGTGTTGTCTTAGTTTCTGCAGCTGGAAACCGTTTCCGCAGCCAGAACCAGTTTCCGCAGCTAGAAATGATTTCCGCAGCTAGCATCACTCTGTCTTTACAGCCGACATCACTCTGTTTTCAAAAAAATCACAGTCAAAGGTTAGTGTCATCATCACCAAGTGCAGCAAAGACATGGGGCATCTTCAAGATCAAAGAACAACCATGGGTCAGAAGCCTTAATCAAGAAATGATAAACTTCCAATGGTATGATCAAAAATATCTACCAAATAACAATTCAATGTCATTATTATGCATAGTTATTAAACCATGGCAAGTTCCACTAAATGCAATGATTTGATACGGCAAGCCCCATACCACTCCTCTTCCACGATGTCATTCCATATACACCTTATTCATTTCTAACGGTCCCATAATCATTCTAAATTTATGGACTGCTCTCCCATTTATTGGCCGTACTTTGGAGACGTGACCGACTGTACTACGACTCTCCTTCACCATAATTCCCGCAGCCGTCTGCTGAGACGTGTGCGCAAGTCATCCGATCCCAAAGGGACTCAGCCGTTATTCTACCCATTTATCACTTCACTCCCGCATGCATTCGATGTTGAACTCGTTACTGTTTACTCCCTCGGTACTCATACCATTCCCTGTTCTCCATTTCCGCTGTATCCATTACGGCTTGCTCCAAACCCTGGCCACAGTCACCACATACATTCCGAACCTCGATTACGGCCACTCCAGTTACCCTAAGAACCCCGTAATCAGCCATTTTTTTCAGAACCGTCATACGCAGTAGAATTTCCAGTCGGAATTTAAAGCCGAGAATGGGAAAACTGCTAAGAGCTGAACCAGAAGGACCAAAATACCTGGAGGGTTATCCTCAAACGAAGGAGTCGTTGAAGAAAGAAAGGTGGCTGAGATTCATTCAAAAGTTCAGGGGCTATAACAAAGAAGTGACTAAATATTTTGCAAGGTCTTTTAATGGACAAACAATGGAGGTTGGAGACCTGAAATTTACAGCGACCGAGGCCACAATAACAGCTACAACAAGTCTTCCGCAAGAAGGTGAAAGGTGGTTCAAAAACAGAAGTGTGGAAGATCAAATATGGAGAACAATGCTACAAAACCCAAGTATGGATACCTCTATATTTACAAAAGGAATCCCTGTGCATACAATAAAAGAAGAATGGTCCCCTCTGCTATTACTTATTCAGAAATTTATCACATGCGAGGGTCGTTTTGGCTCCATGTACATGTATCATGCCAGGCTAATGATGAATTTTATGGAAGGTTATACCCTTAATTTTCCTTATTTTCTGTTATGAAGCTTGAAGAAAATGAGATTTACTGTTCAAAAACACGTAGGTAATATTGAACCCCATCTTTACCATCACGGGTTCATAAAAATCCTTATTGAAGAACAGTTGAAAAACACTAAGGATACTTGGGAAAAGTTTTTGAAAAGAAACCACTTCCAAGAACTGACTGAAGCCGCTGGAAGCAGTCCCCCAAAATTTCCAAAGAGAAGTAGGAGGAAAGAAAAGAATTTTACAGCGCAAGACTCTCCTACAATAGACATTCAGGAAACTATTCAGAAAGAAGAAGAAGAGGGAGCTAAAAACAAGAAACAGAAGAAGGACAAGGGCAAAGTAATCATTCAAGAAACCTATCCATCCCCTGAACCATCCATAGAGGAAGAATCTCAAACTTTGGCAGAAAGATTAGCACATCTTCAAGCTGCTGCCATAGCAAAGAAACAAAAAGGAAAACAGAGTGCACAGGAAAAGAGCACTAGTCCACATGTGAGGAGGAGCAGTAGGCTAAAAGGAAAGAAAAGTGTAACCCAAGAAAAACAATCACACTTTATTGATTTAGGTGAAGGAACACCTGAAAAAGGTCCAGCTCAGCCAGACATTGAGTCAAGTCCTCCACGTGATGAAAGCCCTTTTCGGCCAGAAAGAGAGGACAGTCTTCCTCCTCCACCAGATTTTGATTTTGAGCCTAGCCCAAGAAAGACACCAGAACTAGATCCTAATCAGCAAGAGGTATATAACTACCTAGAGTCCTTGGAACAATCAGCTGCAGGACCAAGCACCACCTTGCCACTTGATGCACAAGTACAGTCTTTAAAACATGAAGTGTTTGAATTGGAAGTCTTAAATAGGCACATTAAACAGGAAAACGAAGCACTCAAAGAGCAGAGTAAGGTAAACAAGATTGTCCATGATAACACTATGCTCCATTTAGGACTGTGGCAAAAGAAGAACAGGAAGCTGAAGAGAAAGTGTAAAAAGTTGAGCAGGGCATTGATTAATCTTAAGTTCAAATGTCTAGTCAGGAAACCAAGGACTGTTTTAGCATCAAAGAGAAAGAGAAGAGGGCTAGATGTTCTTGCAGAAGCCTTAGAGCACATGGATTAAAGGAAAATAACTAATTTTTGGTTGCATGAGGACATGCAACACCTTCACAGTGGGGGTATGTTGAGCCTCGAACCTGCACTTTCCTATACACCCTCTCAGCCTTCTTTTTCCACTCATTTCATCCACCTAGCTGATTAAATCATTGTATTTTAGTTTAAAAAGGAGCTTTTGACATGATTTTCTAACTATGTTGATGACTGTTTTTTGGTTTAGAATTTTGTTCAGACAGCTGCGGAAGCTTCTCAGTGTCCGCAGCCGACACAGGTTTCCGCAGCCAACCCAGGATTCTGCAGCCAGCACAGGATTCCGCAGCCATTTTGTCAAACACCATGCTACAGGTGTCCTCTGAAGGAATGAGCCACATGGGCAAGTTCCAGGAGTCAAGGACATGGAACGTGTCCCTCCAGATCATCCAGCACGGCCATAAAATCCCGCGGTCAAACAGGGGGCAAAGGATAGTCAACGGAAGTGTCCAGCGGTGGCACGGCTTTGCGTAGCTCTGTTTTTGAGCACGTAAAGCTACGTGGCACAGTCCTTAGCCATGAAGACATCCTGATAGTGTGAATCCAACAGCCATACCTCTCATATTTAATAAACATGATGACAGTTACCTAGATCCGGGCTGAAGAGGATTTACGCGTCTTTGGCAGCGTGGTTAATAGCGTAGATTTAGTTAATCTGTTTAGTTTTCTTTCCTTATAAATAACGCATCCATGAACGCTATAGAAGTTAATCTTTGTTAATGTAATTTGAAGACTGTTGTATTTCCCCACTGCACTTTTACGTTGCTGTTTAATATATGAGAAGACTGGTTTAAACTTAAGCTTGTAGCTGTTCGTTGAATCGGTTGAAGTGGCAGAGGGCCCCTGCTTACTGAAGCCTTATACAGTTGTCCTTTAACTTTTGCATTACTTTATTTCTGTTCATGTATATTAGCTGTACATTTGTCATTTAAATGCTGCATTTCATTTCATCATGTATATTAGCTGTACATAACAAAGCTTTTTGATTTCTGTTGATTTATATTTTCATTGTTGCTCTTTTATGGTTACAACTGATCAGTGTTTTTGCAGGTTTTCTTAGGCAGCCCGGGGCAATTTTTCACCTTTTCTTTTTATCACTATTAGCATACGAGATCATCTTGTCTTCGTCGCTGACTTTCGTTTTCTGAAGTTTGACTTCCAGTAATGTCATTTCCTTGAGTAGTACATTTATTTCCTGTTCTTAGATATCATGCTATTCATCTGTTAATGGTTCCTTTCTATAATCAAATAACTTTATTAGGGACCAGAATATCACTCATTATAGCTTGATTTAGTTTGCTTTATATCTCACATTGCTTGACTTGTTCATAACTGTTTCTCACAGGGTAAATTGAGCTGAAAGGCAAAAGGTCAAGAAAGTTAAAGTAGTGTGATTAGTTTCTTTTATGCAGTTTAACTTCTTTTAGATTTCACATTGCTTAACATTTCATGGTATCTTTTCACAAGGAAGATTGAGTTGAAAAGTTGAAATAGTGTGGATTAGTTGTTCTTACTTTTAATTGAATTTAGTGTACATTTCACTTTCATTTTCATTCACCAACAAAGATACTGGGCCGATGTCATTAGTTCATTGTTTGATGTCTTTATTTCTTTTTAAGAATTGATTTCATTTCAGTCATTTTAAAGCTTTCTTTCTTTTAAGTTTTAGAGATCACCATAATCATCCATATTCCACTTGCTTTATCACATTTCCATCATCTCACATTAGGGAAAGATAAATCCAAAGACAAACTTAAAAAAAAAACAAAAACGACAAAAGACTAAAGAAATGGTTATCTAGTACATATAGTACACTTCACTTCGTCAGTTTATGAACCCCGGGTTGACATTAGAAATAGCAATTAAGATCACACTAAATTGACCAAACAATGTTTTATTTGGAATTTGAGATGTTTGTAGTCGGATGTTTGTTAACTATTTAATGGGAATTTATTTGTATACATTTTCTCGAACAAGGATTATATAATGGAATTATTTCCTTGTCCTATTTCATTTATTCCAATTTCAATATGCTTTTGTTTCTTTTCCGTTTCTTTTATCATTCTCTTGATTAAAAGAAGGACTAATGCTTCCTTCAATAAATATAGGTCTAGGATCAGTTTATCTTAGATTATAACATTTAGTTCTACTTTTTGCATCCTAGAAGTCCCCTCATATAGGGGCAGTCTTTAGAGTGGTTTGGGTGGGCCATAAATTCATCTCAAGGATCACTTTCTTGCCTGATCAGAAAGAATATGTCTATCTGATGTCTCTTCTGTATTGGTAGGTGAAAGTCAACCTTTAAGCTAGTAGAGATAGAGAGAGGGTAACTAGACCCAATTGAACTAATCAAAACCACCATTTCAATAGAAAATAAATTGTTTTAAGTTCATGACTCGGTGGCCTACCTTAAACTGTTTAAAGGTCTGTTTTTTCCTATCAACATTTTTTGCACTAGAGGGAGGGCCAACATATGATTGCTTTCTTTATAGATATTGAGTTTTAAAAGTTTTATTTGATTTCAATGGATCCTCTGAAGAGACCACTTTGGAGTTTCTTTACTGGATTCCCACTTTCTTCAATTACAATTCAGGTAGCTAAAATCTAGTAAAATAAGAAGTTTAATGGTGATAACAATGCCTCTGCTTATGAACATGTTTGTCAATGTATTTTAAATTTTAATCATTATGATCTTGATGAAGGTGTCATGTGCAGGTTGTTTACCCTTACTTTAGCAGGAATAACAAAATATTGGTGGATAGCCCTACCATTTTCTTCGATATGTACTTGGGACGCATTTGTGATGCTTCTCTTACACACTTTTCTGGATTACAACTTCAAAAATGCATGTGATCAATTGGATAGTATTCATCATTTTGAGGGTGAACAATTAGATAAATTTCATATTAGATTCAAATCAATTTGTTCTCAATTTCAACCTGATGATATGCCTCCAAAATTTCAATTAACTGGATGGTTTGATAAACGACTTTATTTCCCTTGCATTCCCAACCCATATGAAACAATTCTAAGCTTTAGGGAATCTTCTTAAACTACCATTAACATGGCTAAAAAATATGATATGGAGGAACATGCTAATCATGATGAAGTTATTGCAACCATATATGGTAGATTTCTCCATTTAATTCATACTTCTTATAGTGTTAATGATAATTTGGATTCACTTTCACATGTTAGGGAAACACAATCACCTAACTTGGAACAATTTGACAACTGATTACAAGAAGAACCAGTTGTCTTGAAATCATAAAGTGAACAAATAGATCAACAAGCGCAAGTACAAATTGAAGAATAAGACAAAGTGCACCTTGCTACATAAATTTATGATTTTTGTCATGTTGATCAACTAGAAAATTCAAGGCAGCCTAATGATAATCTTCAGGTAAGCATGATTAGACAAAAAAATAATAAATATGAAATATGTAACAGAGAGAACGTAGAATATTTTGCAAATAGAGAAATATTCAGGTTTATTGTTTCTAGTTCTCATTTCTGTCTATGTCCTGATATTTTTGTTGATAGAAGTTCATTTCCTATTTATATTAATAATATTTGATAAATCAAAGAAGCTGATACAAAGAAAAATTCCATTCAATTTTCGTGAGGATAAAGAAATATACAATGATATTTTTCTCAATTTTCAAAAAAATGTGCCTAATTTTTCTTCTTGTTTTGATGTGTCTCATTGAAATGCTAAAAATTTTAAGTTGTGAAGTCATTTATGATGAATACACTAACAATTAGGATCTTGATTCATCTCATTCTTCAATAAATCCTCGTGATCCAAGTAAAACCACATTTGAAAATGGGCCAAACTGTAGCTCAAAAATTATCCCAATAATTTCTCATTTTCAATATTCTAATCATTCTAATGATTTCATTGCTCAAGGTTCCATCCCGATTTATGACTCTTATGATGATCGAATTACGTTATCTATTCCTCATCCATTATCTCATGCACAAGCTGATGCCGATAACCATTCCAAATGCATTATTTTGGCTAATTCTTGTAAGAAATAAATATTTTCGAAATTGTCCCATGTCCCAATTGTGGTGTAACAATAATTGTAATATTTCTATGAATAGTGATTTGATTATGTTTCAATCTTTTTGTGTTGATTTAAATTCATTTTCATCTTTTATTTTTCAACCCTTGGATATTTTATGCTAGCATGTTTAACATGTTAGGATTGAACACCCTCAAGATTCATTAATAGAAGAGAATGAATATTTAATTCAAAACCTTAATCCTAAATATCAAGAAACATTTCGTCTGTAATTTCACTTGATGTTCTTCCCATTTCACTTATCTTTTTATTCTCTACGGCACTGTTGCAATTTTTTAACTCTCCAGAGTGTTCTTACACAATCTGACTTGATACCTTCTCCTTTGGATAACTTCTAATCTCTAACAAATATCCACCCATACTTTTATGATCCCATAAATATTGGAGAGAACTTCCCAAAACATATGGTTTATAAATAAGTTATTTGTAAATAAGTTGATGTTTGTACATACTTTATCAATAGATGTACATAATTAATTCACGCTTATTTTTGTTGGTTTAATTACAATTGTGCTTATGCTACTAATGTTCGACTTATATGTACACGCAGTAAATAAAGCACTTGAATGGATACACTGGAAGTTTGATCTCACCTAGTCTTAATCTACTTTTTAGATTACGATTATGAATAGATTACATTTTTTTTTGTTAATGTTTTGTAGATTGAATAAAAAGATGATTTTAAACATTCTAAAGAAATACATGGAAGAAGATGAAGACCCATGAGGTAAACTTATTATCAAATTCTTCAAGGCATGCATTTTTATGTTCAGTGTCATCTGTCTATGTGCTTTATTTCAGTTTTTTCTTTTCTTATTTAGTTTTTCTCTTTATGATTATTTGTCTTCTTGCAGGTTTTCTTTGGAATAATTTGGAAGACCATCTTTTCTTAATAAATCATTTGTGAAAATTTTATTGTGGAAAATTGTCAAAACACATTCAGGATGTTTTTCTTCCTCATTTCCAAATCTTTCATTTATTATGAAAAATTGGTTATGAAGACTTATTATTTTATTTGGAAGTTAAACTTATAAAAGGAAATAAACCTTGTTTGAATTTTTATAAGAAATTCCTTAATCACAACTCCCAATAGATTATTTTGATATAAGACATGACTAACAAACTCACTAAGAAAGACAACATTAACAGGAATTTTTCAAGGAACATAACAAGAACATGATTTCCTATGTCAAGATCATTATTTTTACTTGTTTAAGTTGAGTATTTTTTATTTCATGATTTTCTTTTTGTGGTTGTTTGTTTTTGGATTTCTCTAATTTCTCTTGGCTTTGGTTCTCGATCAGATTCTTTCATCAGTTCCCTTCTTCCTTTTTAATATCCCCTTGTGTGCCAATTTTACCTTTGCCTCAGATTGATTTTAGTGATATTACCAACCCTTTTGAAGAAATATTTTTGACACAACTTTGGTTTAATACATGGGAAATTCTTACTCTTATCTAATGAAATTCATTAGTAAAAGGAAGAATAATAGGAAGATCATTAAACTTCTATATTTCAAACTCACATTGAAACTTTGACTTTGTTTGTATTTTATTATCATTTGGATGTTCTCTTACCTTAATACACATAAGAGAAATCTACTTTACAACATCATGTATCCTAAAACAACTACTAAAGTGACAAAAAGAAACATATAAGTTTAGTATTTTATAACTCTTCCATGTCATCCTATCTCTTAAGGAGAGTATTTGTCTTCCCATATATTAACACAAATCATCAGAGTGTAATTAAAAATTCTAAAAATGACTTAAATATAGGTGGTCTTCTAAAAGAGTCAGCGTACCATGATCATGGGCTTTGATTGTTATGACATTATCACAACTGGTCATCACACCAGGATAATGGATTACAACAATTTATTGTAGGACAAGAGGTCTCATCATGAGTCATCTTACTCATGAGTATCAACACTTGTGAATGGAATTATCAATATCTGGTCACAAAGCCAAGACAATGGCTTTCAGAGTAACTAAATGAAACATGATTCCTCAGTGACGCCAAATAATAGATGGGATATTAACATTTCCTTGGGTTAAAAGGTAACCCTATTGAGGCTATGGATACCTCCTAGCATCAATGGCTCTACCTGTGGCAATGAGAGTTTATCCTGTGATTAATTAATGTTTGTTTTAAACATGGTCTTTTTCTTATGATCATTACAATAGATGTTAAAAATGATTAAACTATGTTTTTACTTTTTCAGATATTTTATTGAGCCTAAATTTTAGCACTTTGATTTTATTCAACCTTGTTCCTTTTCATTTTAGAATTTCATTAATATTATCCTAGAGATAACTAGTTCTTCCAAGTGTGTCACCATTGTTGTGGTGAAAACAAAAATCCCCCATTTTACTATTGATAACTATAATGTGTACCCTTGATTCAATGGTTGGTGATATTGCTATTTGATTTTGAATACTTGGATTGCTTCAATGAGTTCAATACTTTCCTATATTCCTATCATAACTTTTTGATCTCATTTGGTTTTTTGGCTTGTAAATGGAACCTAATTGAAGATTGAATATTTGTCACTATCTTGGCCTATTAAAATATATAAATTATACATTACTTTTGTTTCATAAATTTATTTATTTGTAGATAATTAAATTTCAATTGTAAATATTTCATTTTTATTTTATACATAGCCCCCTAGAGCAAGAATCATTCATAGGCTTTAAAACTTAATTAAAAAACAAGTGGTGCACATAATAATATATCAAAGCTTTGATATTGAAGGGATTCCTTTGAAATCCCCAATATTCAATGTCCAATCCATAAAGCGACTATCAGAGGACTCACATGCCACGTCATTGTTTCTACTCCTGTATATCGGAAGTAATGCATATCAAAGATTTCCTTTCGAAACACATTTAGAAAACTTTGATACAACAATCCCTCCGATCTTCGATAGCGATATAACATCATTCCCCGATAGTCCAATATAGTTCCTCGTCGATATTCCAATATGCCAATCCGTCGATATTCCAGTACACATTTCCTGTCTGACTTCTGTTATCTATCAGGCTCTGATATGTCAAACCCAATATGCATATTAAAAATGGTCTAATTGGAATATCGCATCCACCTGTGTATGATAACTTTAAATGGTAACAAGTGTAAAACCCCGATATCTTAGACCTATGATTTCCGATATTCCTCTAGATCTGATGATCATATAAATAATGTTTTGTTTTTTATATTGTGTTCGCTCATCATCGGGACTTCTTTACATCGTAAGTTTTATATTATTACAATTGTTAATAGTTATGATATCCATTTCTCCAATACCTATCAACATCTTCCACTTGTCACCTCATATGGGCTACTATTGTATAAATTTAAAAGGCCGTGATATGTATGGCTTTGTGGCATAAATATAATTCTTCACATTTTATGGATTAAGTTTGCTCCTCGACATTTAAAAAAGAACTCATTAAAAAAAACTAATTTTGTCTTCTTTTGATATAGAAGCGTCCATATTGACGATGGTGAATAGATCTAGTCAAGGTTTCTGAAGAAACCCCTTCATTTGGCAATTTTTTTTTTAATAAAAAAAAGTTGCTGAAGTGGTTGAATTCCACATATCAATTGGAGACAAGCTGGAAAAATTATTAGAGAGAAAAGTAAACTAGGAATTTTTCTCAACCGTGGCCATCTACATTTGGCCAGAACCCCAACCAAAGGAATCATTTTGTTTCCTTTTCTTTTAATTAACTCAGTTGTTGATAAAGAGAGGGAGACTGTTAATATTTCCACTATGTATAAATACCCATCTCTAACTGTGAGAAAGTGATTTGAATCTGAGAGAAAAGAGGTGGTGTAATACTAGAGCTTACAACCTACTTGTATAGAAGGAGTTGAGACTCATTTGCACTATTGTACAGAGATCGAATCCATATGTGCAGATAGGGAATTGATTTAGAGATAGCAGAAGATATCCATTATTGTAATTGTATGATGCCTTATGTAATTGATTGATTTTTATAATAAGATTTATTTATGTAATAAGATGTAAAACACTATTGCTTTCTCTATTATTCAAAATAAACTCTTTAGATTTCAAATTCATTTCTGGAGTATGAGTATGTATGTGGCCTTTCAACACTACTATTGATTGTTTAATCAAATGATCATTTAGAATATGATCAAGTTATCTTGTGGGGTTAATCATAAATGAGTTTCAAAACTAGAACTTGTATAGGGAGAGACCTCTATCTCCTTGAGCTTCTAGCTGTCTAAAAATTTAATCTTATAGATATCTTTCTTTCCAAATGTCATGTATTTGAACTATTTCAGTATTGTGACATGAATCGTTTTGTTATTATGCATATGTTTTGTTAGGAATTAGAGATATTTGGAGTTGGATGTTTTTTAACTATTTAATAGCCATTTATTTGTATACATTTTCTCAAACCAAGATTAGGTATTAGAACTATTTCCATGGCCTATTTCCTTTACCTCATTCCAATTTTAGTATGCTTGTATTTCTTTTCGCTTTGTTTTAGCTTTCTCTTGATTAAAAGAAGGACTAATACTTCCTTCAATCAAGATAGATCTAGGATTAGATGCATCTTAGATTAGACTTTTCATTTAGTTCTAAGTTCTGTATCCTAGAAGTCCCCTCATACATGGGCAATCTTTAGAGTGGTTTGGTTGGGCCATAATGTCAACTTAATGATCACTTTCTTGCCTAATCAGCAAGAAGATGTCGATATGATGTATCTTCTTTATTGGTAGGTGAAATTCATACTTTAAGCAAGTAGAGACAGAGAGAGGGTAGCTAGACCGAGTTGAACCAGTTAGAACCACCATTTCAATGCAGAAAGAACTATTTGAAGTTCTTGACCGCGTGATCTTGCTTAAAATGTCGAAAGTTCATTTTTGTCGATCAACAGGTAGCAAGAAAAGTTGAAAGAATCATTATGGCAACACGGAAGTCTACCACTCACAACTATAAATATGTAAGTGTTTCTACTCCTAGCCTTCCACAACCTACAAGGTTGATATCACAATAATTAAAGGAAAAAAGAGCAAAAGGGATTTGTTACAGTTGAGATAGAAAATACAATAAAGGTCGTAAGTGTTCTGAGAAGAAATTATTTTACATAGATTGTCAAGAGGAGGAAGAAAAGGAATAATAAACATCAAAGGATGAGGATATACACTAGGAACCAACTCAAGAGAAAGGAGAAATGAGTCTAACCATAACTTGTAATGCATTGGCAGGAATTATCACTCCTCAAACTCTCAAGATAGAATGATATATTAAGAAGATAAAGGTAATAGTGTTGATTGATTCAAGTAGTACCAATATTTTTATTTATTGTATGATATCGAAGGAATTGAATTGCTTTCTATATCTAGCATCAGAGTGTCAAGTGATGGTTGCAAATGGAGGAACTATAAATTTCTCCGGAAAGTGCCATAATATCAAGCTAACCACGGGGGAATGTGTATTGAATAGTCCAATGCTTTCCATTCCAATGGGTGGTGCTAATGTTGTACTAGGAGTCCAATGGTTGAAATCTTTGGTGATGATAGCTTTTAATTTTCAAGAATGTTTCCTAAATTGTTTCTAGGAAACAAAGGAAATTGAATTAATAGTTATTACATACAAACCATGTAAGATAATAAGCTCTAATGGCATAACAAATATTTTGAAGAAAGAGAAATAGTGCATAATTACAAAATTATCCTCACTAGAGGTTCAAACATCGAAATCATCCATTTCTCCAGATCTCGAAAAAATATTAGACAATCATTACGAGGTATTTGAGACTCCCAAAGGTGTCCCACCTATTCGTGATTATGATCATGTTATTCACTTAATTCCTGGAAGTGTTCCTCTAAAAATGAGGCATTATAGATATCCCTATGCCCAAAAGAGTGAAAATAAACGTATGGTTACAGAAATGTTAGAGGACGGTATAATTCAACCTAGTCAAATTTCTTTCTTTGCTCTAGTATTATTGGTGCATAACAATGATGGATCATAGTGTATGTGTCAAGATTATAGAGATCTCAATAAGATCACTATTAAAGATAAATTTCAAATTCTTGTCATTGATGAATTATTGAATGAATTACATGGAGAAATTTACTTCGCCAATATGAATCTTCGTTCTAGATATCATCAAATTAGAATGAATACTCAAGGCATTCTGAAAAAATAATTCATAACTCATGAAGTTGATTATGAATTTTTGGTCATGCGTTTTGGCCTTACTAATGCACCTTCCACATTTCAAGGTTTGATGAATTCCATTTTAAAACCCTTAGTTTTCATTTTTTTAGTATTTTTTGATGATATACTAATGTATAGAAATTTTTGGAAGGATCTTCTTTAACATTTTGACAGGGTGCTCAAACTATTGGAGGAGAAACAATTGTATGCAAAAACCTCCAAGTGCTTCTTTGGAGTACAGGAGGTGGAGTATTTGGGTCATATTTTATCTCATGAACGTGTTAAGGTATAACTTAACAAAATTAAATCCATTAAGGAATGGAAAATCCCCACAACACTAAAGAATATTGAAGGATTTCTCAAGCTGACAGGATATTATCGCAAGTTTTTTAATGATTGTGGGAGAATAATAGTGCCTCTAACAACATTGTTAAATAAATATGCATTTTCTCAGACTCTAGAGGAAACTAAGGCCTTTGAGCATATTAAAGGGGAAATGTGCCAAGAATTGTTCTTAACTACACCAGACTTCACAGAATCCTTTATTGTGGAATGTGATGCCTTAAAAAATGGAATTGTTATTGTTTTAATGCAAGAAGGAAGACCTATTGCTTTTGAAAATTTTCCAATCAAGGGAAATTATTTACAAAAACCTATTTATGAAAATGAAATCTTGGCAATACTACATGCACTAAATCAATGGCGACCTTACTTAATGGGAAGATACTTCAAGGTAAAAAACATATCATGATAGTCCTAAATACTTTTTGGAATAAATATTATCTTCATAAGAGTAACAAAAATAGGTCACAAAGATGTTGGGTTATGACTTTGAAATAATCTATAGAAAAAGGAATAAAAATGTTGTTCCGTATGCACTCTCAAGAAAGGATGATGATGTGGAAACATTTCTATGTGACATTTTTCTTATCCAATTTGATTGGATAAATGAAGCAAGGGAGCAATGGAAGAATCACAAAGAAGTGTGGACACTTATTCAAAGCTTAAAGCAAGATCCCAATATATTTGATACATTTATCTGGAAAATTTATTCATTATGGTAGAAATATCTCTTATATTTATGTAATAATTCCTAACTCAAACAAAAGATTATTTTTGAATTTCATGCCTCCTCTTCGAGAGGGAACTTAGGATTTTTAAAAACTTACCACGGGTTCAAGAAGGAATTTTTTTGGGATGTCCTTAAATCTGATATTCATAAGTTTCTGGTAAAATGTTTGGTTTTCCAACAAAATAAAGTTCATACAATTAATGCCATGGGTATGTTGCAACTTTTAAACATTCCAAGTCACCATTGGGAGGAAGTCTCAATAGATTTTATCACAGGTTTACCCAAGTTGGAAGGAAAGAGTGTCATCATGGGTGTAGCTGATAGAATTACCAAGCATGCACAATTTTGTGCATTATCTCATCCCTTTAAATCCAGTACAATTTATATTTCATGTATGGAAACAATTCAAAAGCTACATGGAAACCAAAAGATTATTGTAAGTGACAAAGATCACATTTTCATTGGAAAATTTTGGACAAAATTATTTTCTTGTCTTGGTGCTCATTTATCTCATAGCTCGTCTTATCGTCCTCAATTTGACAGACAAACTGAGATAGTGAACAAACATTTGGAAGGATATATTTTTTTCTTTATATCTGATAACAAAAAAAAATGGGTCAAGTGGTTACCTTTGTTTGTATGGTGGTATAACACTTCCTTCCATATTGCAGCGAAAATGACCCCATTTATGGCACTTTATGGATATCATCCATTGTCCATCACAACATCTTTAAGATAAAATTCTATGGTTCAAGTAGTGGAAGATCACATCGAGCATCAAAAACAAGTTCTCTAACTCTTAAAAGATAAGTTCACTTTGGCTCAAAATCGAATGAAACAACATGAATATTAGTATCATAGTGAATTTTTTTTTACATAGGCGACTAGGTACTTTTACAGCTACAACCATACAAACAAATGTCCCTAAAGAAAGCTAAAAAGGATAATATATTGTCGCCCAAGTACTATGGCCCTGAGAATGTGTTGCAAAAGGTTGGTACTATGGCATACTAATTGGAACATCCTGCATCTTCTTGAGTACACTTAGTTTTCCATAATTCATGCTTAAAGAAGGCTATCGATGAAAAGCTCCCATTTAAAACAATATTTCCTGAACTTGGTGAAGGAACATTCATATTGGATCCTGAACCGGTCATGGAAACAAGAACCCAACAACTACAAAATAGATCAATTTCTAAGTATCTCATTAAGGGGAATAACTTACCCGCTAAATATTCCACATGGGAGGATGAGAATTTTATACAGAAGCGTCTATAACTACTCAATCATTGAGGAAAACACTTTTTTTTTGAAATAGTGGGGCATGTTAGGTCCCTATAATACTAGTGTAGCCCCCTTATTGTTATTGTTAGTGTAGACCCCTTATTGTTATTTTTAGTGTATCCCCATTATTGTTATTGTTGTGCCCCATAAAAGCCCACTATTTCTATTGGTCTGCCCTTACATTATTATTTCTATGTAGGTTGTGATTATATTGTGACCCCTTAGACTCCTATATATACCAAGGAGGTATTTTCATTTGTATCATCCAAGAATTGTTCATTTATGTGATATAAAGGAGGTTCCCCCCTCAAAGAGTCTAATTTTCAAGTCATTGACCTATCCTTTCTTCTCTTTTGTGATCAAGTTAGACACCCCTATGTGTGATGTCAATATGGAACTTAGTTTCTCATATATTTTTGTGCATTCTCATATCCATATATATTACACATGAGGTGTTTCCAATACAATCACTAAAAGTGAGAAGCCTGACCACTCTTTCATTAAGGCCTCTTCGATTCTTCTTTCTCTAGGTTTTGGATATTAAGTTTTATGGGACAATTATATGGAACCAAAACCTAATTATTGAAACTTTAGATCTTACCTCTCCTTGTATTAGGTTTTTTCCTAAACTATCCCAAGTTTTTCTATTACCTGGTATTTCTCACCTAAGGTTTTTGAAGTATTTATTCAACTAGATAGCTAGGCCATTATTGTGCCATCTCCACTCAATGATATTCCATCTCTATTTCTCAATAAATGGCCCTCACATTTATGAATAAGAATTTCCTCCCATTTGTCAACATTAGAAACTAAAATGGATTACTTTCCTACCAAGCAATGAGATTCCATGTTTCCTTATGTACTAATTATTGAGAAAGAACATAGTTGATGAGAAAGAACGTCATCGATTCTCCTCTTACATACTTCATGATCGACATTTTTATTTTCTTAGTGTGTTCAACTCTCTTTTCTTGGTGGAATGTGTTAGTCCTCTGTTTCTAATGTTTCAAGCCCAACTTGTAATAATGACCATCAAGTTGATCTCTCCTACTAATTGTATTCCTTGTACAATTATGATCCATTGCATGGTAAGTTTCAACAATGCCTTGAAGTTATTCTCTCAACACTACCAACTCCTTTCTCAATAAATTAGCTAGTGCCTGTCAAAATTACCGTTAGATGATTCTTTTAGGTTTTCTTTTGAAGTTTGGCCTTCCATAGGTATTGGTATCTTTGGGATTTGATGTTGGATCAAGTTTTATATTTTAAAGAGAGTGATTTGAAATTATGGTTGCAAATGAAATGAAGGAAACTACATATAGGAATTAACACAAGAGGAAAGGGATAAATTATAAGAAGGAACATTTCTTCTTTATTCACCATCAAAGATATAACATTGTTACTATTTCAACCTATTTATGGGGATGGATGGGACAATTGAGTTAAAATTTATTAAAATAATGATTTAAAATCTTAACCTCATGTGAGAATGAAATTTATGTGAATTAAGACAGAGGAATCCAAAGGCATGGAAGTAGATATAACAAATTTAAGTCCCTCATGGTAGAACTAATTGCATATGGTGATAGTCATTACCTTCATTAGGTGCATGGTTACTTCATATGAATTTATAGTCTTCAAGATAGTTTTTATGGTCACATTCATTTTTGGGGAAGTGTGCTTTACTTGTAAAAGTGTTATAAATCTATTTTCGACTCTACTTTAGTGAGACGAACCTTAACTCAATTTAACTTAGTTGTTGTCTTGAATACATTCATTTTCACCCTTGTTTGTGCTTAGTTAGATAATGCATCACTCCCATCCTTAAGTCATTATGTATACCATCACTCCATGCCAATGGACATCATGTCATGCTTCCTTCAAGATATATGAGATGGATCTTTTCAGGGAGAGATGGATCCCTCAATTCCTAGAATTTTTCCTTCCCAATATTATCAAGTCATCCTAGGATATCATGAGTTGGCTTAGTGTCAATAATTGAGGAGGTTTCTTAACCTCTCATAGACCTATGTCTAGATGCATCCTCTTAGATATAGGAATGGCCTATATAATGATATCCTCTCAAGGGTGGAAAAGAGGAGAGAAAGTGATTAGAGAGCCTTGTTACGCTAGAGGATTTACACTAGGATGTCCTTCCATGCTTCATAAGTGAGCCTAGTCTATGAGTAAGAAAAGGAAGGAATAAGGTCGAAGGATTGGATTAGAGTACCTATCACCAAATGATCCTGAAAGATATTTGTAACACTTCAAAATTGGTAGTCACTAGAATATGACAAAAGTATACTCATTGTGTAGAAATTGGTGAGACCTTTCTAACACCTTTCGAACACAAAATCCACATGAAAAAGTTATGGTGATATTAAGTCTATTCCAAATAATGCAAAGGAAGTCTGCAGGGTAGCCACATGGCAACACTAGTAGTCACCATGTGGCACTATAAGATTCTAATGTGGTAGATCATACGATGATGTGATAAGTGTTGATGTGGTATACCATACAACTAATGTGGCATAAACCAATTAGATAATGTGGTAGCACACAACAAGCATGGAAATCTCTAGAGTGACACATAACATCAGACTTATGTGATTACCAGGTGAGTGGATGATATGGTGTCTACTTAGAAATTTTTATGGAAAGTGACATGGTAAGATTACACATGTGGTGCAATGAAAATGTGCCACGTGGCACCTTAAAACAACTAAGAATGTTTGAAGGATAGTGAAAATTTCGTTATGGGTGTAATTATTCTAACATATTGTTGAAAACAAACTATACCAAATTTGTTGGAGGTTGAAGCCATGGGGATTTTTCCTGGCAACCACTAGAACAATGCACCAACCCTCAACTAATGGGCCATGGTGGGCGATAGTGAAAGGTGATGAGAAATGGTTATATAAAGCAATTTTGTTATACATTTGGGGTTAAAAAGGGAGGTTAGCATATTTGATTGTATGACCTCACCTATATCGTTACAACAACCTATCAATGCACTGATGTGACCACTTATGAATGGGATGTGACTTCAAATTGTTTTGATATGGATATATTACCAATGAGCTAAAAACATAACCTCTGGGATTCGACCCTTGGTTAGTAGATGGAACAGTTCTTAATACCAAAATTCATACAAGTGTGCCACAAGCCATAGTGTGGGATTTCTGCATATTATATAATGTTTATAGTCAAGAGTTGTGATTTTATGAGGTGGAGTAGATCATCACAACTACACCTGAGTTTTTGTAGTAGAGAAAAAGACCAATTTCTTAAGGGCTTTTGGATAGAGTATGCAAGTGAGATGGTTTCATTATAAAAAAATGAGAAGTATCGAATGAGAAGATAAGGTAGTTGTGGATACTCTTCAAGTGGTTAAAGATTGGGAAGAGCCTAACCAATGCAACAATATACTTAGAAATAGTGGCCAAATAAAGGTTCCCTTATTATGTAATAAAGCATGTTGTATACTTAGCATTAAATCAATGGAATGGATGCTTAGGCCCAAGGACATAGCTCAAAGTGGTTGAACTCCATGATTATGTGTTTCTTCTTTATGTCTTTTTTATGCTTGTTATCCTCTATGCTCTTCTTCGTTTCTCATTTGAGTTTGTGAATTTACAAATAATCTAAATCATGCTTAAGTATGTCAACACACATTCGTGAGTTCCGATCTAGTTTTTGGGTCCATACCAAGTCGTATCAAAGCTATTTTGATACAGATTTCCGGTGTTGAAGGAAATTATTGGAAAATGAATGAATCACGAGAAGATTCAAGAGCTCAAGGAAATGAATTAGTGTATCAAACAAATATAATTTTGGGTTAACACGATTTCTTCTAGTAGGAGAGGATGAGAAGTGGAAGAGACGGTTCCTCCTATTATAAGCTATATAAGACAATGATAGAGAATGCTCCAACAGAGTGGAAGCAAGAAGCCATTTCAAGCCTCAACAAGTTGATGGTGAATTACTCTATGATGAGGATGGTGAATGAAATTCATCTCCAAAGTCAATTGATCAAATTCAATCACAACGCAAGCCAAGTTCTCCTTGTCAAAATTGCATGAAAGGTATACAAGTTATGATTATTGAGGTTATTTTCTCTACGAAGAATGATTGTTTTACTTAATGCAAAATGTTGAAGGAGAAAGACTATGCATGGGGAAATAAATTTTGCATAATGGAAGCTACATTTGCAACTTCATTTAAAGCAGGATAGGATGAGCAGTTTCCTAAGCCTAAAAAATGAACCAATTCATGGATTTGTCATGTGCATTTCCTTTCCATTGTGATTCTATTAGATATTTTGAGAACAATATTTTAGGAGTTGGTCGGAAGCTTCTACCAATGATGGGATATGAAGGAACAACTATTTGGGTAAATGGTTAAGGCATCGTATAACCATTGGAGGTTGTGGGAAGGTATAATTATGTAGGATTGGATTATAGGGAAGGAGAAATATATATAATAGCCATTGTAAGAATCTATCAAGAAACTGAATCAACACCATTAGTAAAACCTTCTATGGAAAGAAAAGATACATCACTCTTGGGAACTCATAAATCTAAGAAGAGATCTAGGAGAAAGGTGAAGTCAAAATCGCCCCAGAAGACTTGCAAGAGTAAGAATCCTAAAAAGTATAAGCCTGATTATTCCAGTGTGTTTTTGAATTACATGACTAATGACAATGTAATAGGTATTCCAGTGTCCTTTTATTTAATGTATAACCATTGTGTGGAAAAGTGTCGAAAAGGAAACATTTCGATAAGAAAATGATGTCCATAAAAAATGAGGCAAGACACGAAGAACACCTTCTAAGTCCACATGGCATGAATTATTTTGTATCAAGGAAAAATTTCAAGAAATACTACACCCATTACAAAATGAGTGAGTATTGGAATGCGAAGTGTTGGAAATTCCATCTAGAACTTTGTTCGAAACTAAAAATGAAATCTTTGCAAGCAATTATCTAGAGGGAGGTTGCAGAAGAGAAGGTGGAACATGTGATCACTATACATGAACCAATCCTTGAAGAAGCTCAGCCAAAGAAGGAAAGTATTTTATATTGGTTTAGAAAGAGTTAGGTAAATTATTTTTCAAGTTGATAACTTTATATTTGTAATGACACATGTTGTAATGATGACCTCTTGTAACATCATTTTGTAAAACATAGTCTCTTGTTTGATCCTTGTGAGTTTATGTAATTAGTGAGGTAGGTTAAATTATGTTTTCACACATTTGGAGGTCCAAAAATCCTTTTGTGGGGAGGTGTGATCTAGGAGGATCCTTATAACCCTTTATAAGTGATAGTCTTGAAATATGAGTATAGTATAATCATTTCTTAGAGCTCAATGAGACCTTCCATTTCCTTTTGAACAAACTCAAATAGACTATGAATGCAAACATTATTGTCAAATATGAATTTTGCAACGAACAATAAAAGGGATGTTTGTAGGGTTATCATGTTGTAGCACCAAGAGGCACCACATGGAACTGTAGGTTGTTGATGTCGAAAACCATACAATGTTGTTGCAAGTGTTGATGTCACGTACCATAAAAATGATGTGGCATAGACCAGGGAGATGGAATTCTAGTATGTAGCTGACGTGGAAGGATTTAGGAGTGACACATGGCATCAATCTTATGTGGCATCTAATTAGTAGGTTTCATGGAAAGAAACGTGGTTGAATGACATAGGTGGTCTGATGCTAATGTGCCATGTAGTACCTTGGAACAACAAAGAAGGTAAGGCTAATTTTTTTTCTTTTTTTTTATAGGTGTAACTATTTTAACATATTGTTGAAACCTAACTATACCAAATTTATTGGAGTTGGAGCCATAATTTTTGAATCTGAAACCATTAGAAGAATGTGATAACACTGAACCAATGGGACGAAATCACACATTATGTAAGGTGGTGAGAAATGGTTATATAAAGAAATTTTGTTATACATTTGTAGTTTTAAGGGGGGATAACAAATTTGACTATTGGACCTCCCCGATATATTACAATAAAATACCAACGCATGACACAACCACTTGTGAATCGATCACCATTTCAAATCATTTTGATATGGATTATTTCTAATGAGCCAAAAACGCAACTTCTAGCATTCAACCCTTAGTCGGAAGATGGTAAAGTTTTAATACCAAAATTCATATTAACATGACATAAGCTATATTTTAGGAGAACAATGGTGTAGCAGTGGTAATATGTAGAGTCTAAGTGCCATAAGAAAAACATATTCAAGTATATTGGTATCAAGCATAACTAGCACAACCACATTTACCAATGTGGTTGATATACATTGATGCTCGCCGATTTCATACGTTAATTGGTGTAAAGGAGGAAAATGTCGTCAATTAATGTATATCAACCAAATTAATAAATTTGGTTGTGTTAGTTACAATTGACATGTGTGGGGTCGATTCATTAACCATGGTTGACCATAGTTGATGAAGGTTGATGAGGTTCATCAAGATTGATGAGGTTGACCATGGTCAAGCTTACATTAATGTTAATGCTAATATTACATCAATGTTACAAAAAAATGTTACATTAGTTGTTGAGATGGTTGATGAGGTTGACCATGGTTAAATAGGGTTGGCCAATATTGACCATATTAAACCATAGATATCTTGATTGACCATTATGGTTGCCCATGTTCAACCATAGAGACCTTGATCATGGTTTACCACGGTTGATAATGGCTGATGATATTCAACCATGGTTGATCATGGTTTACCATGAGTGACCATATTCAATAATGAATGAAAATGGTTGTGAATGGTTGAATATGGTGGATAATGGTTAACCATATTCGACCATGTTTGACCATGGTTGACCATTCTAACCATTCTTACCATGTTGATATTGGTTATCTATGGTTGACCATAATGGTTGACTCTGGTTAACCCATTTATGACCATAATGGTTGACCATGGTTGGTCATTATAACATTCTAACCATTTTCATATTGTTTGACCATGGTTGACCATGATTAATCTTGGTTGACCTTGGTTGCCCATGGTTCACCATGGTCGATTTTAGATCACCTTGATTGACCAAGGTTATCATTGATTATGGCTAGACATGGTTGACCTTAGTTGACCATGGTTACTCATGGTTAACCACTTTCGACCATGGTTGGAAACAAAGACCTTGATTGACCATTATGCTTGATTATGTTTGACCAATGATTGAATTTGTTTGATTATGTTTTATTAATGCAGTTGAATATTTTTTATTATCAATATTAATTAATAATATTAAATACGATTATGTTTTACTGAAGTTGAAGAGTGTTAACTTTCAATTAGAGTGAAACTTAGTCAACAATAATAGAAATTTTGGTTTATTAATTTTGTAATGTCACATTGTGATGTTGGATAAATTGTAATATAATGTAGAATTGCAACAATTTTTGTCATGTGGCGATATGTTTGTCACATTGTGACATAGGATATATTTTTGTACCATTTTGATGTCGCATTGTGATGTTGGCTAAATTGCAATGTAATGTAACTTTGCAATAAATGTTGTTACATTGCGGTAATGTTTGTCACATTTTGAGTTTGGACATATTTTTGTATGATTTTGATGTCCTAATATTAATATCAATATTAATATTATTACTAGTTAACGTTATTAATATTAATATTGTTATTATTAAACATTCTTTAATCTTAATTGTGACTAACCAAGGATGGCCTTAGCTAACTAAAGTTGACAATGTTTGACTTTGAATAACCATGGTTGAGTATAATTGGATATGGTTGACTTCCATTGACTAAGGACGACTATGAGTGGACAAGGTTGACTATATTAAAATATGGTAAACTTAAGTTTGGCCAAGTTTGATCATGGTCAACCATTTAAACATCGACTACAAAGAGAGACTTTGTTTGGCTAATGTGGTTGATTATGTTTGACTATTAATATTAATCAACAATAGTAATAGACAATTATATTTTTTTTAAGTTGAAGAGTGTTCCCTATCAAATACAGTAAAAAACAGTTGAACATAATCGAACATAGTCAAACATCGTCAAACATAGTCAACTACATTAGTAAACCAATTTGTTTTAAACCATATTAATATTATTAGACATTTTAATTAAAAATTATTATTGATGAGAATTGTTTAGCCATTGATGAACATAGCTATGTTTAACAATTGTTTGACTATGGTTGAGAATGGTTGACTATAGTTGTCCATGTTCACCATCTTTGAACATCACTAACTATGAATGACTATCGTTAGCAATTTTATGGTTGTGATTAATCATGATTTGACTATGGTTGATCATGATTGACTATGCTTGAACATGTTTTGACTATGATTCACAACTATTTGACCATGGTTTGACAATGTTCGAATACTATTGAATATGATTGACTATAGCTAACCATGGTTTGAATACACCTTGACTATGGTTAACCATATTTTAACTATGGTTTCTCTGTTGTTGACTATAAGTTGACTATGCTTACCATTTTAATGGTCATTGTTGAAGGTTAGACTATTGTTATCCCTAGCCTTCCACTATAGGCCTCCATGGTTAACACTTGGTAATAGGTTTCAAAACTAAAAAATAGTGTCAATTGAGATAGAAAAAAGACCATTAAAGACTATAGTGGAAACATATTATGTTAAAATTGGCAACTAGAGCCAAACTCCATGTAGGTCATATTATTTATGGCAGTTGATATTTTTATTGGATCCCTCTCATTGAGAGGTGTAGGATTGATCTAAAGATCATCCAATTCCAATAAGTATTTATGAAGTTATGAATTTATTTATGTTATGGACAAATTGTTAAGTCGGCCAACAACTTATGTAGGCTCAGAAGCCCAACAGTCATTTATATTCAACCTCTACGTTTTAGTATAAATAGAAGAGGACTTCAAGTCATTTCTACACACACTGGGATCTCTTCCTCTCTCTACTTGTCTTTGGGTTTTAGTAGGAGGAGAGATCTTAAGGAAAAGCCGGAAAAGCTAGAATTGTCAGAAAAGCTAGAAAAGCTGGAAAATCCAAAATAGCCGGAAATGTTGGAAAAGCTAGAACTGTCAGAATTGTCAGAACTGTTGAAAAAGCCGGAAAAGTCGGAACTGCCGGAAAAGCCGGAACAGCCGGAAAAGCCAGAAAAGTCGGAACAACCGAAAAAGATGGAAAAGACAGAACTACCGGAAAAGTCGGAACTGTTGGAAAAGCCAAAACTGCCAGAAAAGTGGAAGCACCAGAAAAGCCAGAAATACCAGAAAATTCAGAAAAGTAGGAATAACCAAAATAGCAGGAAAAGCCAGAAAAGCTAGAACTGCTGGAAAAGCCAGAACTACCAGAAAAGTGGAAACACCGAAAAAGCTAGAAATGCCAGAAAAGCCAGAAAAGCCAGAAAAGGTGGAAAAGCCAGAAAAGCCAGAACTACTGGAGTTGCCGGAAAAGCCAGAACTGCCGGAACTGTTGAAAAAGCTGGAACTGTCGGAACTACTGGAAAAGCTGGAACTGCCAGAAAAGCGAAAACACCAGAAAAGCCAGAAATATTGGAAAAGCTAGAAAAGTCAGAAAAGCCGAAACTGTTGGAAAAGTCGGAACTGCTGGAAAAGCCAGAAATACCGAAAAAGCCAAAAAGCTGGGAAAGCTAGAAAAGCCAGAAATGTAGGAACTGTCAGAATTGCCAAAACTGCCAGAAAAGTCGGAAAAGTCAGAACTACCGGGAATTGCCGAAACATCTGGAGCATTTGTCTCCGAAGGAAGGCAACATGATGTATGAGATCATGGGCAGTATAATAAGCAGCATGATGATATGAGCATGGGCAGCATAATGATGCATGATGATATGAGCATGGGAAGCATAATGATGAATGAGATCATGAGCATGAGAAGCTTGATGATGAATAAGACCATGGAAGATGCAACATGATGAGCAGCATGAAGATGAGAGTAGCTCAATCATCAAGATTCAACACATGTGACAGTACAACAAGGTGTCACACGGTAATGTGCAGCAAATAGACAAGATGTAGCACTATGATAGATGAACGAGTCACCTTAGAGAATTAGTTGAAGCAATATGTCTTCAACTGATGTCATGTTGATATCAAAAGTCAAAGTGATTGACTTCTATTATAACTGTGCTATCTCTCTCACTTTGTTTGTTGAACTTTGAAGAACATAAGAGAAGAATTGATCAAGGGTTCCCCACATTGGGGTTTGTCCCTAGCTAGCGCCACATCTTGTGTCCTCTTGTCTTGGCTTGTCTTCTACAATTTATATTTATGTTCTATCTGCAATTTACTTTATGCTGATGTGATTGCTATTGTGGAAAAGAAATTGAAATAAATTCCTCTAGCATAGAACATACCTAAAATTAACACGGTATCAGAGCTGAGGTGAAGACAATGCCCAAGCAAGAGTGAAAGAGAAATCACTAAAGACAATAGGGACAAGACAAAAGGATCAATGGGTTCCAAATCTCTCTTCTAAGTTCACAAAGGCTGAAGTTGAAGCAGAACATATTATTAGAATGGCGTAGCTGAAGTTTCTGATGGCCCATCTAAAGATCACTTCATTGGGAAGTTCGGATATAAGGGTGGAAGGAAAGGCGAATGCCTTGGTTGCAATAAGTTCAGCCATTATGCGAAGGAGTGTCCAAAGGTAATGCAGGTCATCAAGGAAATGGTCGACTCTTCAAAGAAAGAAAGAAATCCCGAATCAAATTGTAGGAAGTCCATTGGGGACCATGTCCATTGTCACGTAGCACCGAAGGTCTATGAGTCAGATGGTGATAGGGATGCCTAAATTCAAAAGGAGCACGAAAGTACATGTCTGAGATGTACCGAAGGAAAATATTACAAAGGGACCATTCCCCTCATGTAGCAGGTCCACAGGTCTAGAAAAACCCAAGGGGTCTGAGATTGATAATCAGGAATCTCGCATATGCAGGTGGAAGAAAGCCCTCTATGGCTTGAAGCAAAACACCCCGAGCATAGTATGAGAGGATCGATAGCTGTCTAATAAAGCTAAGATTCACTAGGAGTGAAACGGATCCAAACCATCTGAAGGTTGTGGATGATAGACCTCTCATACCAGAACCTTATGAGGACAAACTACTTCTAACAGGTGCAGACCCTCTCATTTGCAGAAGTAAGAGGGAGTTGGATTCCAGATGTGGAATGGTGAACTGCAAGCCTGTGACTACCTAGAGGATCTTAACTTTCAGAAGTTATATGGTAGTGATGTCAGACCAGATTTGGGAAATGCCTGTGAATCTCATAAACTCATTCGCGTTGATGTTCTTGGTGAACTTCTGTCCGGACATATGTTTTGCAGTTAACATGGTGAGCTCATATTTCGTTGAACCTCACTGGATTGGTGCCAAGAATCTTCTAAGATGTCTTCAGGGCACAATCTCTCATGGATTGAGATACACTGCCGGAAATATGAAACTGCATGATTATTCAAATACTGATTGGGCAGGCAGTGTGGAGGATCACTAGAGCAATTCTCAGTGTTGTTTCTCCTTGGATCCTACTTCGATTTCATGGATGAGCAAGAAGCATAAGTTGGTTGTTATAAGCACCACTGAGACCAGATACATATCTACGAGCATGATCTTGTATGAAGCTGCTTGGTTGGGGAAGCTCTTCAAGTGAGTTGTTTGTACCACTGTGATTCTCCATGACAACTAGAGGTGGGATTCGATTATTGAGGAATCCTGTATTCGACAATTTCTCCTATAGATAGACAACAGATACTACCTTATTTGGGATATGGTAATTCTATGAGCAAGGAAGCTCCATCGCTACAAGATGATGTATAGGTCGCTACACTTTGTCTAAGCCCTGGGGGAAAGATCAAATCTATGATTTTCCCGAACGACTTGGTGTCGTCAAGAGACCCTTGTACAAGGGCCCTGCATGTTGTACACATTGAGCTCTGGGAGCTCTGGGGGCTTGTGGTTCTTACTGGAGCAACACACAATCACAGGGTGACTCACCCTCCCCCGGTGATGCACACTGGGACAAGATTATTCGCTCTCCTATGGACAAGATGATTCGCTCTCCTATGGACAAGATGATTTGCTCTCTTGTGGGACAAGATAATTCGCTCTCTTGTGGGACAAGATGATTCGCTCTCCTGTGGAAAGGATGATTCGCTTTCTTGTGAACAAGATGATTCGCTCTGTTGTGGGACAAGATGATTCGCTCTCTTGTGGGATAGGATTATTTTCTCTCCTATGTAGCAGGATGATTAATTCTCCTGTCAGGTCTAGATGATGTGTTCTCCATGACGATTGTGTAGCAGGATGGTTAATTCTCCTGTGAGGTCTGGATGATGTGTTCTCCATGACAATTGTGTAGGAGGATGATTAATTCTCTTGTGAGGTTTGGATGATGTGTTCTCCATGACGATTGTGTAGCATGATGATTAGTTCCCTTGTGATGTCTGGATGATGTGTTCTCCATGACGATTGAGTAGTAGGATGATTAGTTCTCTTGTGAGGCCTAGATGATGTGTTCTCCATGGCGATTGTGTAGCAGGATGATTAGTTCTTCTGTGAGGACAAGATTGATTAAGTTCTCCCGTCGAGGCATCCTACCCATGTAGTCTGGGACTCATTCGAAGTACCTCTCATCTGATCAATGAGGAGGGAAATGAGGATAGGGACCATAGTAGTACTGATGGACGCATCGTTGTATCTACTGTACTCCCTATGCTAGTATGACCTTCATTTATCTGGGATCAATGATACTGGTCTGGGACTAGTGGTAGGAGTTGTACCTACTATGACACTGACTTCGGGTTGGTTGAGGACTGGTCTGGGACTAGTTGTACACACTCTGAGACTAACATCGGGTTAGTGGAGAATGGCATGACACATTCTCAATCAATTCTTATTCTTCATGGTTCAGCAGAGGTAAGTTGAGCAGAGCAGAGCTAGCAGAGTTGAGCAGAGCAGAGCAGAGCTAGTAGAGTTAAGCAGAGCAGAGTAGAGCTGACAGAGCCAGCGGAGCTGAGCAGAGCCAACAAAGATGAGCAAAGCCAACAGAGCCAGCAGAGCTGAGCTGAGCAGAGCTGAGTAGAGCAGAGGAGAGCCAACAGAGCTAGCAGAGCTGAGCAAAGCAGTGCAGGGCACTGATAGCAGAGATAGTATAGTTGGACATATGGATTAGTGGATAGAGTTCTCCCTAGTTGAGAGGGAGTGTTAAAATTGGCAACTAGGGCAAAAATCCATGTGGGTCATATTATTTATGGCAGCTGATATTTTTTTTGGATCCCTCTCATTGAGAGGTGTAGGATTGATATAAATATCATCTGATTCCGATAAGTATTTATGAAGTTATGAATTTATTTATGTTATGGATAAATTGTTAAGTTGGCCAACAACTTATGTAGGCTCAGAAGCCCAACAGTCATGTCTATTCAACCTCTACATTTTAGGATAAATAGAAGAGGACTTCAAGTCATTTCTACACACACTTGGATCTCTTCCTCTCTCTACTTCTCTTTGGGTTTTAGTAGGAGGAGAGATCCTAAGGAAAATCTAGAAAAACCAAAACTGTCGGAAAAGCTGGAATAGCCAGAAAAGCCGGAAAAGTTGGAATTGCCCGAAAAGCCGGAAAATCCGGAGAAGCCGGAACTGTCGGAAAAGCCGGAATTGCCGAAAAAGCCGAAACTGTCGGAACAGCAGAAACGCCAGAAAATCTAGAAATACTGGAAAAGCCAGAAAAGCTAGAAATACCAGAAAAGCCAGAAAAGTTAGAATAGCCGAAAAAGCCAGAAAAGATGGAACTATTGGAAAAGCTGGAACTGTCGGAACCGTTGGAAAAGACAGAACTGCTGGAAGAGCTAGAACTGCCAAAAAGCGGAAACACCAGAAAAACCGGAAATACTTGAAAAGCCAAAAAAAACGGAAAAGTCGAAACTGAAAAGCTAGAAAAGACGGAAATGCCGGAAACGCCGGAAAAGCTGGAAATACCAGAAATACCAAAAAAGCCAGAAACGCTCGAAATGTTGGAACTGCCGGAAATGTCGGAACTGCCGAAACTACTGTGAACTACCGAAAAGCCGGAAAAGCCAGAATAGTCGAAAAAGCTGAAAAAGCTGGAACTGCTTGAACTACCGGAAAAGCCGAGAAGCTGGAACTGCCAGAAAAGCCGGAACTGTGGGAAAAGCTGGAATAGCTGGAACTACTGAAAAAGCTAGAAAAGCCAGAACTGCTGGAAAAGTCGGAACTATTGGAAAACCGGAAATGCCAGAAAAGCTAGAAATATTGGAAAATCTAGAATAGCCGGAAAAGCCGATAAAGCCGGAATAGCTGAAAAAGTCGGAAAAGCTAGAACTACCGGAAATACCGGAAGAGCCAGAAAATCCAGAAATATAGGGAAAGCCGGAATAGCTGGAAAAGCCAAAAAAGATGGAACTGCCGGAAAAGCCGAAACCGTCGGAAAAGCTAGAACTACCGACAAGACGAAACTGCCAGAAAAGCAGAAACGTTGGAAAAGCTAGAAATACCGGAAAAGCTAGAAAAATCGAAAAAGCTAGAAAAGCCGGAACTGCCTGAATTACCGGAAATACCTGAAAAGCCGAAAAAGCCAAAAATACCAAAAAAGTCAGAAAAACCAAAAATGCTGGAACAATCAGAAAAGATGGAACTACTGGAACTACTGGGAACTGCCGAAACAACTAGAGCATCTGTCTCTGAAGGAAGGTAGCATGATGTATGAGATCATGGGAAACATAATAAGCAACATAATGATGCATGATGATATGAGCATGGGCGGCATAACGATGAATGAGATCATGAGCATGGGCAGCTTGATGATGAATAAGACCATGGAAGGTGCAGCATGATGAGTAGCATGAATATGAGAGCAGCTTAGTCATCAAGGTTCAACACATGTGACAGTACAACAAGGTGTCACACGGTAATGTGCAGCAAATAGACGAGATGCAACACTATGATAGGTGAACGAGTCACCTTAGAGAATTAGTTGAAGCAATATGTCTTCAACTGATCTCATGCCGATATCAAAAGTCAAAGTGATTGACTTCTATTGTAAATGTACTATCTCTCTCACTTTCTTTGCTGAGCTTTGAAATACATAAAAGAAGAATTGATCAAAGGTTTCCCACATTAGGGTTTGTCCCTAGCTACCACCACATCTTGTGTCCTCTTGTCTTGGCTTGTCTTCTGTGATTTATATTTATATTCTATCTGTAATTTACTTTATGCTGATGTGATTGCTAATGTTGGAAAGAAATTGAAATAAATTGTTCTAACATAGAACATACCTAAAACTAACATATTATTATGAAAATGTCTTTAACATTAATTTGATTTTTTTTTTATTATTATCAATATGTTATGAATATCAATGCTATTAAAAGTTGCTAATAATGTTATTAAAGCATTAATATTTATATAAACATGAATTGTTACATAGATTATTATTATTACATTAATAATATATTTATGTTATAGTTATGATAATATTGTTAATGTAATATATTATTAGTGAAAATTATTATTATAATTACTAATTATAATATTATTAATGATTTTACTATTAATATTTATTTTATCAATATTTTTTTAAATAATATATTATTAATAATTGATATTATTGTTATATAATTAAATTATTACCGTTATATAATTATTATTAATATTATATAAATATTAATACTAATATTAATAACATTTAATATTAATATATTATTAATAATAATCAATAATAATAATAATGTTATTAACTATTATTATAGTAACCAATGTATCTAAACCTAATATTATTATATTTTTATGCAACCTAAACCTAATATTATTATGAATCTAAATTTATATTGTTATTAAACCTAAACTTAATATTACTGAACTTGTTATTAAAACCTAAATATTAAACCTAATATTATTAAACATTAATATTTTGCACACTAAATCCTTTTGACTATTCCACAAGTTATTGTAAAATGACCCATTCAAGTTACTGGAGCCGAACATTAATATTTTGCACACTCAATCCTTTTGACTATTCCACAAGCTAATGTAAATGACCCATTCAAGTTACTGGAGCCGCGTATTCCACTAGTTACTTGTGTAAATGATCCATTCAAGTTTGATCCACACATGACAATGACGGAGTAAACATTTCAATAACACGGAGGAATGTGAATGGAGCACAAACCTGCCCCATGGAAGACATTACGTAATTCAATAATCCAAACCACATTTCAATACACGTGAATCTAGTTTTTATTAATCCTTATACATGATTAATTGCAAAAGGCATAATGATTTTTTTATTATAATTGGTAAATTTTTAATAATTTGTAAATTTTTAATTTAAACCGGGTATAAGTACATGATTTAAAAATATGCAAAGAAATTATCATTTAAAATTTTATCTATGCAAAGAAAATTATTATTTTAATTTTATCTATTGATTTAATGACAATAATTTAAATCAACATCTATTGATTTAATGACAATAAAATTAAATCAATAATATTTTAATATTTTTCATTTTCAATTATCTAATTAAAATTTGTAACGAGAAAATAATTAAATTACACAAAATGCCCACTTCCAATAGAGAGATATGTATCATATATTAATTTTCAAAAACATACCTATGTCCTCAATAAGATAAGAATAAAGAAAAATTGTTATATGGAAGTACCATACAGGTATATAAAAAAATTTGTTAAGAGATTGTAGCAGATTAGGCTACATTAAAAAGATTGGAACTTTTGAGAGTAAAGAAAAATGATGAAATAGGAAGGTTGCACGATATGAATCTACATTAAATTATAGGAAAATAACGTAAAATAAATAATGTATTTCAGTTGACATCAATGCATAAGTTTAGGGGGAGTAAAACCTTTTCCTTAATATCAGAAAAGAGAAGCAATTGAAGTCAATAAAATTATAGGAAAATAATGTTAAATAAATAATGTATTTCAGTTGACATCAATGCATAAGTTTATGGAGAGTAAAATCTTTTCCTTAATATCAGAAAAGAGAAGGAATTGAAGTCAATAAAAAAATTACAAAGAGATGAAAAAAGTATTGATTCAAGGAAACTTTGGCCTTGATATAAAAATAGGAAACAATTCTAAACGAGAGGAAAATTTGTCAAAAAGTAAACTTTGTAAACGAGAATAAGCATAGATGGATTAAAGTTCTTCATTGTTTCATGCGTGCATTGAAGGAAAAATGTATCGCAAAAAGGTAACATGTACGACAAGACCACACTTATGGTAATTCCAATCTCTTGCCTTGAAATACATCAACCCCACATAAATATGAATGAACATTCTCATAATATTGTGTATAATCATTAACCTTAATGATATCATATTAAGAGATTTAGTGATCTATCCCGTATTTTAACCTAAAAATATCCCTAGCTAAATTCATTTTTTTCTAGTTAAATTCATTTTTTTCTCGTTATCGAATAAACTTAAATGCTTAATATATTGTGTGTACTTATTAATCATATAACGAACTTGCCAATTGCCAATTTGTAGTTTTGAAAATACTATAAGATCCAAATTTCATAAATTTAAATATTTTATGTTTAGTTTGAATGACTAAAGTTTGGATTTTTAAAAATTAATTATATTTAGAGGTGTTTTAAAATTAAGCATATGAGTTATATGATGATGGTGGTGGTGGTGGTTAACGTCTACTGAGATCAAACTTTTTTCTATCAGACCTAAAGAAACGAATTATTTAGTTTGATTTAAGATTTTATTCCTATGCTCAAAAAGCTTGGAGAGAAGCCTCTCGAGCTCACTATAATTTTGACATCATAAAAGGCTAGGAAAGCCAGTATTGCAACAAAGATTATGAAACTGAGATCTAATGTGGTTGTACGCGGGGCACTCTAAGAGGAATTGAATTTCATCCTCGATGTTCATATTGTCACAGAGATGGCAAATTCTTTCCATCCATGGTGTTTTCAGAATTGACCGACGACCCGTTTCACTATGCAGCTCATGAGTGTTTGTTCTAACCTTGGCTATATTAATTTTCTTCTTTGAGCTAGTTAAAACAGAGAGATACTTTTGATCTTCTAGGGTGGGGTTGATGACCTCCTTATAATATCTTAATTTTCTTTTAGCTGCTCAATCTTTCTCACACTACATATTTTATTTGAACTTAGAAGTAAGAATATTTTTACTGTTATTAATTTTTTTAATGCAACATTCTCGTGGATCTCCCAATGGTTTAACGAGGCCCTGGTGTCTTTATACTAACCTCATTTGAGTCTTAGGTGGTTTTGGTTAGAATTTAAAGTTAGCTTAGGAAGTTTATGGTCTCCTATGTTATTGAGCTTATGCTTGTACAACAGAAGCCTAGTCATAGCTAGGCTCTCGATAGGGGAAATACCCTCCTCTATAAGGAGAATATGATAGGGTGTATTGCTTTTAATTTTGAGGTTATACATTATAAAATTCTTCTAGATTTGTTCAATGTTTCTCGAGGATTCTCTAGAGATGTTGCAATCCCAATATGTAGATGTAATGCAAGAAAGTTTGTCAACATTTTCACATGTAGGCTTGATATGTTGACTTAACTATTGTTGCTACTTATATATAAGTTAATATTTATTTTAATTTTTAAAATAGAATAATGATTTTGTAACCATATTTAAATTTAATTAATAAGTAGATATAAATTTTAATATTTACAATATAACAATATGTTTACCCATGGATATTCACATCCACTTTGCTATAGATATTATTAGCTTATAAATATGCTTCATTACAATACCATGGGCTAGTACCATTAATTTTACCATATAAATTAAAATAATAATTTTGCAACCATAGTTAAGTTTCATTAACAAGTACAATATACCAATATTGTTAACGATGAATATTCGCCGCTACTTTATCATGGATATTATTTATCATACCATCCAATAAGCAAATATACCACATGCCCAAAAATCATCTCTTATGTCACAATCAAAATAATACTTAAAATATATGATTTTTAATCATTGATACTCACTCCACTTTACCATGGATATTATTAGCCATATCATACAATGGGCCAATACCAAGGGTATCAATACCACATGTAGAAACACCACATTTCATTTCACGATCAAAATATTATATGTATGTTTATATATGTGTGTGTGTGTAAGAGAAATTACAAAAAAATTAAAATTAAACTAAAAAAATAAAATTAATAATTAAACTACTCTAGATCTATCTTAACTATGGATCTATCAAGCTCCTAGAGGGATCAAACTTTCGGAGGTGAAAACATTTCTTCAAGTTGTTTTGGACTCAAAAAAGAAGATTACATTTCTTCAAGTTGTTTTGGACTCAAAAAAGAAGATTGCAGCTAGAGAGATTTGATTCCTCTTGGAACTTCATAGATCTGGAGTTAAGATGGATCTTTTAATTACAAATGAAATAATCATCTTGCTATAAAGGTTGGAAAAAGTATTCGGAAAAACATGAAAAGAAAATATATTTTCTTTAATATTTCCCAATCTCCATTCTCATCTCTCATCTCTCATATATTTGGAGTTAATATGGATCTTTTAATTACAAATGGAATAATTATCTTCATATGAAGGTTGGAAAAAGTATTAGGAAAAACATGAAAAGTAAATATATTTTCTTTAATATTTCTCAATCTCCATCCTCACTCTCATATCTCATATAAATAATCTCATATAAATATGTTTTCTGAATATTTCCTCCCATCCTCACTCTTACTTTTACTCCCATATTTATATGTTTCTTATAATATTTTTGCCAACTCTTTTTTTTTTCAAATTTTAATGAATTGAAACTTTTAAAAATTAAATAGCCATTACATCCATATAAATTAAAAGACTAGTAAATGTCAATAGATATCAACTCATAGTAATCATCAATATACTTCACAAAAATGAACTAAATTATAACTTTATTTAATTTCTTTTTATTATTAGACCAATAGGGATGGATATACCAAGGTCGTCACGAGTTGTGCATCTCTTCCCTCAAGAATAATCATGCATGCAAGAATGAAATTTGGTATGTGGAAGTACCCATGCCAAGGTGTTTGTATGAAGGAAGCCACCAGCGGATAGATGCATTTATGCATTTGAAGGTGGCTCAGGTACTTCAAAAAGTAGTATATGGGTCTCAGTATGGAAATCTTGTGTTCGACGTATAGGGAAGGAGCGTTAGGATGATGCAGAGTGAATACCCTCTAGTTCTCTAGCAGCCACTAAGGAGTTTAATAATAGAAGCGTTGTAATTTTGTGGGTGACTAAGGTGACGAAAGTTTACAGAAGCGAGTTGAGCTCAATGCCACTACATGCCCTCTCTCGCATTTCCTTTGGTGACCACAAAAATGACTCAATAAATCTATTTCTCTCTTCCTTTGGTTATGGTATGGTTGTTTTCATACATTGTGTGTTGTTCAGATGTCCACCCCCTAGGGTGACTCTGTAATTGGAATTAGTGTTGGAGGGGAAGCGATAAGGCTATTAGCTCAATCAATTCTATCATCCTTGGTTCCATATTTTTATTTGTCTCTGAGTTTCTTTAGTGAATTCATGGTTAGTACTTGGTTGATACCTAGTCGTGTCTTCCAGTTTTTTCTCCTAATGTGGTGTTACCCCTGGTTGCTAAATCTAGAGTGGGTAGTTTCAATTGTGGAGGTGGTGTGGTTGGCCTTGGCTAGGGGTGTTAATTGTGGTTTGAATTCGACCCATTCATGGAAAAATATTTTTCATGTGTCGAACTATTGGAATAATTTCGCTAGCTCTAGAGTAGGAGTGCACGCACTTAACATAACCCTTGTCTGGTGCCTTGGACAATGCATGAGAGGTTCGCGGCTATTGGAAGAGAATGCACCTCTTTGAGGATGGTGGTGACTTTGGGTTCAGTGTGGGTGGTGATGTTAGGAGGCCCTCCTCTGCAAATCTACTCAATGGCACCCAGATGAAGTTCATGTCTCTGAAACAATTCCAAAGGAAAAGCCTCAATGACTACACCTAAGAGTTGTTGTTAGGTCAAGGAGCCTACGCCCATTAGTCCAAGCGGGAAAAGAACAGTACATGCTTTGCGCCCTCATAGAGGACATCGACCGTTGTAGAAGAGGGATGGAAAACCCCCCATATCACCCAACTCAACTGCGATAGTTCGTTAAAGTGCAACTAGAGAACTATGAGAAAAATCGCAAGGAGGAGCATGAAGCAGTGATGGAAGCTCTGACCAAAATACAATACTTCTAGTGTCATTTGGAGGAAGAAGTAGTGGTGGTTTCGCTTGGACACATTCACATCTTGGAGAAACTAGAATAGTTAAAATCCTGGCAAGCCCATGTGGAGCAACACATCAGTTTCCCTTTCCGCACTTCCCCTCCACCAGTGATGGGGCAAGATAATCAAGTGTTTATCACTTCTGATCACTGAGTATGTCCACTTGTATTTTATTTGTTATGTTAATTTTTGGCATATTTGGCCTCTATGGCTATGGTCGACTACCTTGTGTATCTTTTGGAATGTTTGTCGTGGTCGGGTAGTACTCATCAACAAACCCAGTCATGGTGAGACCAATCGAATTTTCTAGAACAACCATGTAAATATTTACATTTTTAGTTAACAGAAAGTTCTAAAATTCTTCATCATGGAGATTCACTTTCACTTTATAAAGAAGATTCTTAATCTCTAAATAAACTTTGTTACAATACTATCACTTATCAATAAAAGATGCCCAGAAAACCATAACTTATTTCATATAATCCCCTTTCATTTGCATATTTGTTAATTAATGAATTTAATTGAAAAAAGAACCTAACTACTTTGAGAATAAATCTTAGACTTTGAATTGTATATACTACTAAAAGCATTATATAATAGTTTATGAATATTAAATCATTACCATTCACTTAATAATTATTAAAAAATAAATTATAACTTTAAAAATAGTATTACTCCATTCTCTTCCACGTTATGAAGAAGATTATTAATCTCTAAATAAGCTTTGTTACAATACCATGACTTATTGATACAATATACCAAAAAAACCATATGTAGTTTCATATAATACTTGTTCATATGCCTTATTGCCATATTTTTTAATTGATAAATTTAATTAAAAAAAAATAGTACCCTCAAAATAAATCTTAGCCTTTGATTGTGTATATTACTAAGAATATTATAGAATATTTTAGGGAAATTAAACATTTTAAGCTTTGTCACAATACCATGACGTATTAATACAATATGTAAAAAAAAACCATATGTGGTTTCATATAACACTTGTTCATATGCCATATTGACACATATTGCCATTTTTTTTAGTTAATAAATTTAATTAAAAAGAATTAGTACATTGAAAATAAATCTTAGCCTTTGGTTGTGTATATTACTAGAAATATTATAGAATATTTTAGGGAAATTAAATCTTTTAAACTTTGTTACAATACCGTGACTTATTAATACAATATATCAAAAAAACCATATGTCATTTCATATAGCACTTGTTCATATGCCTTATTGCCATATTTTTTAATTGATGAATTTAATTAAAAAAAAACATTAGTACATTGAAAATAAATCTTAGCCTTTAATTGTTTAAATTACTAAAAATATTGCCATATTTTTTAATTGATGAATTTAATTAAAAAAACATTAATACATTGAAAATAAATCTTAACCTTTGATTATGTATATTACTAAAAATAAAAATACGCTTGATTATGTATATTAATAAAAATATTTTATATATTAATAAAAATATTTTATATATTAATAAAAAATATTAGGGAAATTAAATATTTTCTATCTACTTAATAGTTATTATAATTAAGTTTAATTTTAAAAATAGTATGCCAAACTTAAACGTAATTAAATTATAATTCTAAAAAAGTATGCCAAACTTAAAATAGATAATTAATATAATTAATAATATCATATTAAATGAAATATAATTAATGATGTCATATCTAACTAAAACCTTTAACAATGTAATTAGACAACCTTCAAAGGTTGAAATGTAATTAGACATCGTTAAAACCTTTAACCTTTTAAAGTGTATGTAACATGAATGTAATTAATGATGTCTAGTAATACTAAATAGTCCTCAAACCTAACTAGTAATATCAGAAAGTAATCCTCAATCCTAAACTTAGGACTAACTTAGGACTTAGAGACCTAACTAGTATTATCAAATAATCTTCCAACCTCGGCGTAGAGACCTCGATGCAAGGAAATAGCCTCTGCTACCAGATAATCCCCAGTCCTAGAGACCTGGATAAGAGCTGGATGCAAGAAAACAGCCTCTGAGTTGTAATATCAAATAATCGTCAAACCTAGACTTAGAGACCTGGATGCAAGGAAACGGCCTCTGCCACCAGATAAGACCTGGATGCAAGAAAACAGCCTCTCCTACCAAATAAGACCTGGATGCAAGGAAACAGTATCCGAGTAGTAGTATCAAATAATCCTCAAACCTAGACCTAGAGACCTGGATGCAAGGAAACGGCCTCTGCTACCAGATAAGACCTGGATGCAATGGAATAGTCTCTGCTACCAGATAATCCTCAAACAAGACCTAGAGACCTGAATGACATAGTCTCTGCTACCACATAATCCTCAAACAAGACCTAGAGACCTGGATGCAAGGAAACAGCCTCTGCTACCAGATAACACCTGGATAAACAGCCTATGTTTCTACCGAGATTTCAGGAAAGAGGCTCTGCTACCCAGATAAGATAAGCGACGAAAAGAGAGTAATCCTCAAACAAGACCTAGAGACCTGGATGCAAGGAAACAGCCTCTGCTACCAGATAACACCTGGATGAACAGCCTATGTTTCTACCGAGATTTCAGGAAAGAGCCTCTGCTACCCAGATAAGATAAAGCGACGAAAAGAGAGTCTGCTACGCAAGATAAAATAAAGGGAGGAGCATCTACATTGTTTGTTTGTCTATCTAACTCTCCCCAGGTTTAAAAATATTAGTATTCCATTCCCTCCCATAAATTTGAATATCAAATAATCCGCTCTACATATACCCTCTCTACCTCTACCCAGGTCCCATAACTATTCATATCAAATAATCCTCTCTACCTCTACCTAGGTAATATCAAAATAGTCCTCTCCACCTCTACCCAGGTTCCAGGTCCAGGTCATAACTATTCATATCAAATAATCCTCTCTACCTCTACCTAGGTAATATCAAAATAGTCCTCTCCACCTCTACCCAGGTTCCAGGTCCAGGTCCAAAAATATTGGTAGTCCATTCCCTTCCATCACTATTATTATCAAATAATCGTCAAACCTAGATATGACCTTGAGCCTCTACATTGTTTGAACCTTGTTTGCCACTCTACCTCTACCCAGATTCAATCTATTCTCTACTCCATTCAAAAGCATTATCCATTATTCCTTCTCGATAAAAATTGTCGATTCCCCCGACATCCAATGCTTCTCTCTTGTTAGAAATCAAGTTTTCCAACTACCAAGAATTCACCGAATTATCCACCAAATTCTCCGACATCCAATGCTTCTCTCTCGTTGGAAATCAAGTTTTCTAACTACCAAGACTTCACCGAATTATCCACCAAATTCTCCGGTTGAAACCTCACCAAATTCTCTCAATAACTACTCGTAATCCCACCTAGTGAGTCCATGATTTTATCCTACTAAATATTGACCAAGTTCTCTCAATTTCTGCTCCTAATCCAAGCTGATGAGTTTATGAAATTCTCCTACAAAGACCTCACCAGATTACAAAGACATCACCAGATTCTCACAATAGCTTCTGGTAATCCAAGCTGGTAAGTTACTCACAGTCAACCGCACATGAATGAGAAATGTCCTAATGAATTTCACAATTTTGCTTCTAAACAATTATTCAAATAGCAGACACACTATGGGTTACTCTATAATTGCTATAAGTATAGATATAGATTACGTTCTAGATATCTACATGATATAAAAAGTGCCCCTTATATCGCCGTCTTATTTTCTCTTCCAAACTAGCACTTGAATCGTTAAAAAACCATGCCATTGGATATCAACAAGGTTTCCGTCGAGCCAAAAACCGGTGTCCCTCATTGTTCATCTATATCGCTGGCCATCTTACAATGATCATAAACAGTAGCACTCCTCACGGCTTCAGAATCAGTGGACAAACGTCATGTAATTCCTGATCTACTATATTTATTCACTGACCATAAATATTTCCTCCCCCGTTTTTGTTCACTTGTCATAAACATTTTCTCTACTCGAACAAGAAGAAGCTACTCCATTATCCTGAAACGCAATTAGGGACTGTTTTTGCTGCTAATAATTATTCCTTATACTGTGCTAGTACTTATGAAAGTGAAGGGACTTTGCAGCCCTGGTCTCTTTTTGAACTAATGAGACAAAGTATACTTATGTTGTGCCTGTAAATTTATAAAACAATTTGAACTAATGAGACAAATTATACTTATGTTGTGCCTGTAAATTTATAAAAGAATTTGAACTAATGAGACAAATTATATTTTTTTGAACTAATGAGACAAATTATACTTATGTTGTGCCTGTAACTTTAGAAAAGAATTTGAAGTAACGAGACAAAGTATATCTTTTTGAACTAATGAGACAAATGATACTTCTGTTGTGCCTGTAAATTTATAAGAATTTGAACTAATGAGACAAATTATATCTTTTTGAACTAATGAGACAAATTATATCTTATGTCCTGCCTGTAAATTTATAAAAAAAATTGACCTAATGAGACAAATTATACCTATGTTGTGCTTGTAAATTTATAAAAATAACATTGCTTTGTATGTATGAATGTGCGAATATTTATATCCCAAACTTCACTAAGATGGACTAAAATTCGAGAAAATTCGGCAATCAACCTTTAATGTTGTGGACATACAACAAACTTAAAAAGGAAACCACCTAGAATGAAACGCTGGTCACATTAACGATACAAAAAACATCATTTACCAGAGTATCTGATAGACGCAATTGAATTAAATGTAGTAATATACACAGCATCCACATTATTTGACTTCTGTCATCTTTGCACTAATCAAGAACGACTGCGCTAATAATTTCAACCAAACATAGTTCTGCATTGTTCAATTTTTTTAGTTTCATCCAAAAATTTGCAATCAACATTTCCAGATATGGCCTTGATTTTCACATCAAGGGATTCACGGCGAAAAAAGAGACCCCGAATAAAGCCTAACAGTACAGTAAAGCGAAGCCGAAGGAAATATACAATTGAGAATTGTCGTACTAAATCTCTAGATGAAGAAGAAGAAGAAGAATTTTCTCGAATGTTTACCAAGTGAACGGATCTTTTGAGAAACTTCCGCTATGTTGGCGTTTGCAGCAGCCCTTCTAGCCTCAGCAACGGCTCTCCTGTTCTCTGCTTTCTTATGAGCTTTAGCAATTTCATTCTGCATTTTCTCAAATGCCACGGCTCTCTTCTCCTCCAATTTACTCTGAAGTGAAACAAAAAGTACTAAGTAAAAATTCGGGCATATATATTGTATCCTTGTCACAGTTATTTATTCGTACCTCCATTTTCTTCATTTTGATGTTAGCTTTAACTTTTTGCTCCTCCTCCCATGCTTCGATAATTGCTTCGTCCCTCCTAAATCTGCAAGGGGAGGCTATATTAGATTTAACATGCAACATTTTAAGATTTCGGCCTGCTTACATTTATTAAACTCCAGTAATTTGCATTTATCATCTGATGTGCTTTACCTGTTCTCAGTTTTGGCCATCCTGGCCTGTTCCCAGGCCACTGCCTTGGCTTCTACCTGGTTATTCTTAACCTTTTGTAGAGCAAGCTGCTTCGGAGTCCGCAGACAGTTGTCATTACAACTTCCTATGGAGGTTGAAGACGAGTGAGATCTTCTGTAAATGTTCTCCCCGTTCGTATTTACAGTTTCCTCAATCATTCTCTCGCTATGATGGGCATCCCATGGGGTCTCGCCGTCCGTATTTACAGTTTCCACAATGTTTCTCTCATTATGCTCGGCATCCCACGAGCTTCTAGGGCCATCGCTTTCAGAAGTAGAGCGTGACAATACCAATACACAAGAAAACATAATGCCCAACCAGACAATCAGAGCTACAATTGTTGCAGTGGAGCATAGAATATAATTTTTTATGGCTACTAACCAGTTGAAATACAAATCAAAACAGTACTTATAATGATATGGTGGTAGGATGTCAGCGTGTGATGAACATTATGGAACCGAACGATGTCAGTGTGCCTGACACTTCATTGATCTCCTTTGAATTTCAAACGACAACTGGTGAAGAGCACTATCGTGTAGAGAAACGTGTTAAAGAGCGATGAAGGCTCTTATTTTAACGAAAAACATACAAAGTTAATTCAGGTGAAAAGAATCTTCCGTACGTTATAATATATTTTAGGGCATCGTGTGTCTATATATATATTTTATTCCAGCAGTGGTTTCCCTCATGGTTTTAATTTAGAATAGCAAGAAATTAAAACATGGGTATCATTAAAATTTATTTATTAAAATGATATAAAAATTAATTATTAATTTAAAAAAAAATTATTATTAATTATATTAATAAAATTAAATTAGACTATAATATTTTAAAATTTTAATTTCTTTTAGGATATTGTTCCAAACAAAACAATTTAACTTTTCGCACTCAATTTAATTTCCATATTAAAGATATAATAAACTCCCGAAAAATTATTAATTAATTTAACTATGGTATAAAACGTTAATAATTCCAACTTCATGGGACATATTTATATTTTCTTGAAGTTGAGATGATACTTTTGCCTTTGTTGTCATGAAAGCGGTATGCACAAACGATAAAAAGGTATAGTTAATAAAAAATAACATAGATATGTATAAAATTAATTAATGATATATTTTGTAGAAATATTTTATTTTGGAACCAAATATATTTACATTATAAAATACATAGCATAGAGTTTGAAGATCATGGAGATTTGAGCCATTCAATTATTGGAATGTTTTGTTACTAAGCGGGGAAACTAAAGGTTAAGATACAAGCGATCCTTTATCTCTAAGAGGGGAAACGAGAGAAAGTTGACACTTGAATTAAAACAAGTTATCAAAGGAGATAAAAATGTTCCAACTATAAACTTAGTGGCCCTGTGTGACCTATCAACTAGCTTAAATGTAGTAGCCAAGAGGCCAAAATGGGCTAACCTAGTGAGAAACATGAAAACTTGAGAATTTAGCAACGACCTGCACAGGAATCGACCTTCTGGAAATGAACCTGAGTCACGCTAGAGGACCTGGTTGCATTGCCCGCTTCATTTGGGTTCTCTTCAATTATGTACCATGTATAGGGATTGGGGTGGTGAGGACCGGGATTTGACCATAGGCCAGCAGCGGAGCCGGTTCAAACTGCGAGTAGGAGAGGGTCGACGTGTGAGGGCCAATATCATGGGGGGAAAGGCCAGGCGCACGGGTGGTGAATTGGAAGACGATGGAGTTGGGGAGGAAGGGGCTGGAATGTTGGGTGGGAAATCTATATCCAAGTCATAGGAGAGCTGCTTAAGAGAGGAGGAGGTGTGGTTCTAGTGAGCTGAGAGCTCCGCAACTGAACAAGTGGCATGTTTTCCTTCTCGCACTTCTTGAGCTAGTAAGTTGTGGAATGCCAAAAGTCTAAGCTTTCCATGATGAGTTTCTTCCAGTCAAAAACAAGAAGTTTGTGTGAAAGGCTTCAATATTTTTCACTGATACTCGTTTGGCATAAATAGTCATTGTATACAATTTAGATCCTATAGTTTAGGACCATAATTGACTAGTATAAGGAAAGCTATAACTACTGAGATACAATCACATATTTTCAGGGATTCTCATCTATCTATACAGCTAGTGGTAGAGACAAATTAGGAACTTGAATTACGGAGAACCAACTTGGAGATAATTGCTCCCAATTGTCAACACTCCCCCTCAAGTTGGTAAGTAGATGTCACTCATGCCAAGTTTGTTGAGACAGCCATTAAATGCTTGGTTTGACACTGCTTTGGTCAGCACATCAACAAGTTGGTCTTGAGATCGAACATGAGGAACTTCAATCAACTTTGCTTCTAGTTTCTCCTTGATAAAATGCCTATCAACCTCAACATGCTTAGTTTGATCATGTTGAACTGGATTATGAGAAATATCACATGCTTCCTTGTTATCATAGTATAACTTCATAGGACCGACTTGCTTCATATGTAAATCTTGCAACAGATTTCTGATCCACAACAATTCACATATTGCCTTAGCCATTCCTCTGTATTCAGCCTCACCACTGGATCTAGCAACTACCTCTTGTTTTTTACTTCGCCATGTAAGCAGATTTCCTCCTACAAAAGTGAAGTAGCCCGATGTAGAACGTCTATCCTCAATTGACCTAGCCCAATCAACATCTATATAACCTTTAACATCCAAGCTATCACCTTTTGTCAATAAAATTCCCTTTCTTGGAGATGACTTCAAATAGCATAAGATCTAGATGACAGCATTCACATGTTCTTCACTTGGGGAGCACATGAATTGACTGACAAAACTTCGTGCATAAGCTAAATCCGGTTGAGTATATGCAAGATACATTAATCTTCCAACCAATCTCTGATAGCGCTCCTTGTTAGCAGAAACTTGGTTTCGGTGCACACCTAGCTTCAGATTTTCTTCCATAGGGGTGCTAGCTGGACTACATCCTGTCATGCCAGTTTCCTTCAATAAGTCTAAGGCATATTTCCATTGTGACAGAAAAATACCTTTCTTTGATCTTGACACTTCAATTCCAGGGAAATACTTCAATTCCCCAAGATCCTTCATTTCAAACTCATGGGCAAGTTGCTCTTGCAGTGCTTTCCTTTCTTCAGGATCATCTCCAGTTACTATCATATCATCAACGTACATAATGAGGGCTGTGATTCATTCTCCATTATGTTTCAAGAAGAGAGTGTGATCTGAGTTACTTTTCTTTCTACCAATAGACCTCATAAAGCTAGTGAACCTTCCAAACCACGCTCTAGGAGACTGCTTCAAGCCATATAGAGATTTTTTCTATCTTCAAACATGTTTATTTCCTTTAGTATGTAGCTTATAGCCAGGGTGAAACTCCATATATACTTCTTCTTGGAGATCTCCATGCATAAATGCATTCTTTACATCGAATCGATGCAAAGTCTAGTCAAAATTCACCGCAAGATATAGTAAAATACGGATTGTATTAATTTTGGCCACTGGTGTGAATGTCTCAATATAATCAATTCCATATGTTTGAGTATATCCCTTGGCGAAAAGTCTTGCTTTGAACTATTCTATGGTTCCATCAGCTTTGTATTTAATGGAGAATACCCACCTACATCCAACAGATATCTTCCCTTCAGGTAAGTCAACAACTTCCCACGTTGAATTCTTTTGAAGAGACTTCATTTCTTCATTCATCGCCTCCCTCCATCTAGGATCTTTCAAAGCTTCCTGCACACTATTAGGAATAGCTACAATAGATAATTGATTCACAAATGCCTTACTCTCATTTGACAGTCTATGGTAGGATACATAATTGCTTATGGGATACTTAGATTTGGAGTTGAGAACAGGTTCATAGCTAACTTTGGGTTTCCCTCTTGTGACTCGATCTGGTAACATTTTTAAGTGAGGTTCAGATTCAGAGTTTACCTGAGGCTCAAGCATGGAATTGGCTGGAGAAGACAATTGGTTTGGTGGTACATCGTGAGAGGAGGAAGACACAGACAACACTTCCACTTCCATTTGATCCAGAACCTCATTCTCCAAAACTTGCTGCCCATCTGGACAATCACCTCTATGAGTTACAGTGTCACCATCACTTGGACATTCATCACTAGTTTCCAAATGGTCACATTCACCCCTAGTGTCCAAATTATCTCCACTTATAAGATCAAAGTCCAAAGAATGATGCAAAGTCTCCATTTCATCTCTATTCTCCCCCTGAAGTGGAGATGCAGAGGCAGAATAATACATATCATCTTCATGAAAGACACCAATAAAATTTTTGATGCAAGGCATAGCCAACAAAGACACACCGAAGGGAATGGGGTTCCAGCATTTTTCTCAAGGGTTTGCGAAGGTGCACAAAGGCTATATACCCAAAGCTTTAGGGGATAGATTCAGTATGGTAGGGGCACTCACAGTATTATGGAGAACATCAAAGGGAGTCTGAAATTGTAGTGAACTAGAGGGTACATGGTTAATGAGATAAGTTGCGGCCATAATGGCTTCTCCCCAATAACTAATAGGCATATGAGCCCCAAACAAGGAAGCACGAACAACTTCAAGAAGGTGACGATTTTTTCACTCTGCTACCCCATTTTGTTGAGGGGAGTAAGGGCAAGTCGTCTGATGAACAATGCCATGTAAATTCAGGTATTGTTTCAAGTCTTGATTAACAAACTCTCCACCATTATCAGTACGAAGAACCTGAATATTTGATTGATATTGGGTGGCTATTATTTTGTGAAATTGTTGAAACAAGGAACTAACTTCATTCTTTGATTTCATTAAACAAACCCAAGTCATGCGAGTATGATCATCAATAAAAGAAACAAACCAACGTGCCCCACTCAAAGAAGAAGTATTTGCAGGTCCCTAGACATCAGAGTGAATAACCATAAAAGGTGCAGGACTTTTATGCATACTAATGGGAAATGGGACACGGTGACTTTTAGCCAGTTCACAAATGTCACACTTAAAATCCGAAACATTTAATTGAGAAAAGAGCTTTGGAAACAATTTCTGTAAATATCCAAAAGATACATGACCTAAACGCCTGTGCCACAACCAGACTTCTGAATTTTGATGTGTGTCAGACTTATTAGCTGAGAAAACTTGAGCCAACTGATTGGAGCTTGCTGGTAGTAGATCAAGATAGTAGAGCTTTCCTCTCCTAGTACCATAACCAATTGTCTTTCGAGTCCGAATGTCCTTAAAAACACAAAGGTTAGGCCAAAATATCACAATACAGTTCAAAGTGAGGGTTATTTGAGCAACAGACAATAAGTTATGATTAAGAGAAGGAACAACTGGAATAGACTCCAAATTCAAATTTTGGGTAAGAGAAACTGAAACTTCTCCAACCACGGGAGAGGGAGTACCATTGATTGTGGACACTATATGGTGGTCTAAGGATTTCAAGGATTAAATATGTTTATTTTCAAAGGTCATGTGATCTATGGCACCTAAATCGATTGTCCATTCACTATGACTAACAGGGATAGAGGTATGAAGAGACTTACCAACATTCCTAGAAATAGTAATGAAAGAAGAGGCTTCCTCAGTAGTACTGGTGTTGGTGGAGGGCTCAGCCACAACAACAGAAGCATGATGATTTGACTTTCAATTTCACTTGTGAGGTGCCTTGGCAGGATCCCACCATTCTGGATATCCAATTAATTCATAGCAACGTGACTTTGTATGCCCAGTTTCTCCACAGTGAGTACATACACGTTCTGATTTTGCAGCCCCTATTTCATAGCTACAATTTTGTGATCCAGATGACTGATTTTGGTCAGTTGTGTGATTCGGCAGACCAAAAGTGTGATCTGGTTTCGAATGTGTTTGTGATTGGTAAGGCTTGCCTCAACGAGCCACCATAGCAGCAGATTCAGAGTGTTCATGTTCACCATGAAGTGGAGCTCGGTGAATGGCATCACGACGAACATATGCATAAGTTGCTTCAAGATCGAGTGCAGGATCCTTTTTGAGAAACTCACCTCGAATTTGTTCAAAGTCTGCATCGAGTCCATTCAAGAAGATATGCACTCGCAGTCTCTCAACTAATTTTTTATAGGTGGCAACATCTTCGGGATCCTTCATGAAAATCCTATCACAATGATCTAGTTCTTGGAAGATTTCTACTAGATCACCATAATATGTGGAAATAGAATGACCAACCTGTTTGGTGGAGAATGCTCGTTGATTTAGTGCAAAGAGTTGTGATTCATCTAACCCATCATAGAAAGCTTTAGCAAGAGCAGTCCAGATTTCATGTGTAGCAGACAGTCTAAGATAGTGCTTCATAATCTTCGGTGACATAGAAGTCAGCAACCATCCATTGACCTTTTGATTTTCAGCATGCCACTTTGCATAGGAAGCATGAGTAACTTGCGGAATGGGTGTTTTACCCGTGAGGTATTCAAGCTTCTCACGCCCTATGATCTGCATTTCCATGATTTGGGACCAGAAATCATAATTAACTTCGGTAAGGATGATATTGGTGGTGAAACTGGGGTTTTCTGATTGAACATGAATAACTGGTACAGAAGATGATTCGGGTTGATCCTTAGTCATGATGCGAGGGGTATATGAGAATTCAAGCTATGAGGTGAAGAACCTCGCTCTGATACCAAGTCAAAAACAAGAAGTTTGTGTGAAAGGCTTCAATATTTTTCACTGATACTCGTTTGGCATAAATAGCCATTGTATACAATTTAGATCCTATAGTTTAGGACCATAATTGACTAGTATAAGGAAAGCTATAACTACTGAGATAAAATCACATATTTTCAGGGATTCTCATCTTTTGTACAGTTAGTGGTAGAGACAAATTAGGAACTTGAATTACGAAGAACCAACTTGGAGATAATTGCTCCCAATTGTCAACACTTCCTCGTAGATTTCGATCACCTAACATTAAATGTGAGGGTGAATACTTATCAAACAGAGTACTTGTTGCATTGTCATCCAAGGAGATTGGGGGGGTGTTGTTTTCCCCTACCTAAGCTCGCATGACACTCTCTACCTCTCTCATAGCTCATGGTAAAGAAAAATGAAGCAGTGGGCAGAGAATGTGGCTAAGAAGAGACTTAAGATGTCAAGGTAGGTTTGGCGAGTTTGATGGACCAGGATTTGAGCAGAACGAGAAGAGAGAGATAGCATAGAGTAACCATGGAGTGGAGAGTTATACACCGAGAGGAGGCAGGTCAAGTAGAAGTCTGGCATGCGAGATAGTGCCTCGAGGAGCTAGGCTGATAGATTTATTGCTCATGGAGTCCAGTTGTGGTATGGGGAAAACAATTGATGCCATGAGGAGGGCGTTGTCATTCTTCAATGGTGCAAGTGGCATGAGGCAAACTTGCACCCAAGTCCAAAAATATTTTATTGAAATTATTTATAAAGTATAATTTTAACTCAAAATAGAATTAATAAATGTGAATATATATATATATATATATATATATATATATATATATATATATATATATATATATATATAGATAATGGGAATCAAAAAGATATAAATTTGAAAATAAGCCATATTTTTTTCTTAATTAAAAATAGGGTATTTACGATAACAATATTTGTGTAAAGATGAGATAAGAAAGGTACAACATAACAGTATAAAAAAAATCTGGTGATTAGAAATTTTGACTTGAAGATTGCATAGTTCTTGTTCAAAGATTGCATATTTTCATTGTATAGTTTCTCACTTATAAAAGCTCATACAAAAATTGAAGAAAGATGGAGGTAAAATATTTTTTTCATAAAACTACCGAGGATAAGATTACAAAACACATCATATAGTGAAACCTTTTGGAGGAGAGGGACAATAGCTAATGAAACTACCTTGAATTCTCATCGAACTGGATCATTATAGTCTAGTATGAATATTTGTTTAACTGGCACAAAATAGGAGGAGGAAGAGGATGTTGAGTACCTAGGTATGCATTATGCACTCCACGTAACATGGTGTGTAGGTCGTCAATTTTTTCATTGATAAGCTTAGTGGAATTTTTGTGTGAGATTGAGTGAAATTGTATTGAGGAGTAATTCCATGTGAGCTTCCAACTTTATTATTGATGCAAACTCAAACAGTGACACAATTCAATTTTTTTATTATGCATGCTCGACCCATTCACAATAATAGTATCTATAGAAATAATGAGAAATTAGTTGAACCATGAGAGAATAATTCATGTCCTCCATTCCTAGAAAATATCAAACCTAATCCTTCAAATATCTCCACTATGACTAAATGTACTCATCTTTCACAACTATAAGCTTAATTTATAGATTAGTTACATTACATAATATTTGGATGAAACCAACTCTTCATACATAATTTAATCTGTACAATTCTGAACTTTATTATATTCAGGGAAATAAATTTTTAAATGATTCTGCTGCAAAATTTTGAGGACAAAAACAAATCATACACTCTTTTCCATAAAGTATTCAATTGTTTCCACTATCACTCAGAAGTCTGAAATAAATTTAAGGAAATTTGTTAAGTAGAATTATATCTTCAAATAAATTTATCCTAGATCTCAAGGTTTATTTGTCCATATGTATAATTGGTTTTCCTCTCAATTGTACTTTAGCGTTTTCGTCCAGAAATTCGATTTCTTCTCGTTATTTATTTCTTAATTTTTTGGCTTCAATCTATTTATGTCTTTTATTTTCTACTACACTTACACATGAAGTGACACATGTTAAAGAAAACAATGTTTTCATTAGGCTTTTGAAGCCAATCCTCACCCATCAAAATGACTACCTTGTAGATAACTACAAAGACAACTTGAAATAAAGTTACCTCATTATTCTTTCGTACTTTTTTCCTTTTTCCCACGCATGTATTGTCCACTATCTCATTTTCTGCCTCATACGCATGGAATTGTGCCTGTATTGCTTGTTTTTGCTTCTCATTTTTCAAGTCCCCAACTACTTTCTCTTCCACAACCTTATCACAACAATATTTACTCATCTTGTTTTCAACATCAGTTTGAGGTTTCTCACACAAAAAAAACTTTTTCCTTTTCCAAAACAACTGCTTCCTCTTCATTTTTTTGTTGCTCTGATCCGTAAACCGCCGTGAATATTTCAATAGACAGTTCGTCACAACAGATCTAATAATATTATATTAAAAATATGAGATTCTACACTATTACAGTTTTATTTAATTTCTGGATTTGTAAAATTAACTGTAATTAGCGCATGCATGTAAAATTAAATCAAGAAAAAAAGTGTAGAATGTTAAAATAATCTCTCACACACATAATACAAAATGCATGCTCTCTCGTAAACCCTTTCGAGAGAAAACCCAACTAGAAGGTGAGGTTGCTTCACTCTCTTTGTCTGTCTAGAAATATTGCTGCAGATACAAAGAAGTATTGTTTGTGGCTCATGGGCTACTACAGTGCATAGATCCTCTCTGTGTACTTACCTCCTATCTCTCCTCGCTATTTTTGCTCAGCTATGGTACAAAATTCCCATGAAAGAATGGGATGCCTCTTCCTCCTAATGGCTCTGTTATAACATAACTCGATAGCCTACTAGTGGTTAAGTTTGACTACATCAACTCTTAACTAGAGTTACAAAATAGACTCTTCTAAAGTCTTTTACATCACAAACACATGGGCTAGCCCCTTTTTTCATGAATAATGGGGGCTTGCGCGACATCCTCTCGAACTATAGGTGTGAAAAAGGGAAGGTCAAATTCTGAGTGGCATAAAGTTTTCATATAGACTTTGATTGATGTGATTCTTACACCGTTGGAAAACGTCCTATGTGTAGATTACAATGAAAAGGTGTGGAGCTCAAGCGGAAAAGTTTTACCCCCAAAAAACATAGTTTGATGCCTCAAAATGCTCTTGAAAGGTTTCAGACACCATTTTCCCAAATTGGGTCCCACTGGTAGAAGTGGTCCCGTGAGCTTATTCCTTCACTTTTTCCACTCCAAATGCATCGTGATGGATGAAATACAATATAATGAGCCAATTTGTATCACACCTCCCCATTTTGGGAGCCCATTCGTCCTCAAAATTGTTTACTGAATGCAGTGAGGAAATTTTTCCTCCACCTAATATCTGGTGTACCATTTAGCTTTCCTTGGAAGTTGTCCCTTCAACCCAATCTGACAAACGTCTTTTTCCATTGTCTTGTAGTTTTGGACCTCTTCTACAAAATTGTATCTTCTATCAATGTTGCATGAGTGTCTGGTGCCAAATCATCCATAGAAGGTAGGACCTATCCCGCTTCCTGATCTAGCATGGAAGGCTCACAGAGTTTCAAATTCTATACATTTACAACTGAGTAAATGCACATATAAAGTTGTAGGTTGAGTCAATAGGCATTATCACCCACCTTTTCTAGTATCTCAAAGGGGTCATACCTTAGAGCCTTGATTTTCTTACCAGGTCCCTGTAGCCTTTCCTTGTTCAACTACAACCATACTCTATCTCCCACCTTGAATGATTTCTCTTTTATGTGTTGATCATGCCTGACCTTATACTTCACTTGCGACTTCTATAGTGTTTCCTATACTTGTAGATGGATCTGCCTCATCTTCTCTATAAATTTTTCATCCCTCAAAGCATCTATTGTAGGGTATTCCTTCACTCCTCCTTGTTGCCCATATGCAATATCCAAAGGGGAAGGTGGTAGATTTCAAAACAAGTTTTAAATGGAGGCTTTCCTATAGAGGTGTGGACTACTATGTTATAAGAATGTTTTATATATACCAGATTCTCATCATAGGTCTTCGGATGCTTCTGGTTGTAAACCCTCAGAAGATGCACCAAAGTCATGCTTACTACTTTTGTCTTCCGATCTATATCTAGATGGAATTTTGTAGATCTCTTCAACTTCATCTCCATTTTCTCCTATAATGTTGTCCATATTGCACTGAGAAATCTTGTATCCTTATTTGAAATGATGCTCCTTGGTATCCCAAAGTGTACCTACACCTATCCAAAAAACAAGTTTTCTTCTTCTTGTCCACTGATGGTCTTTTTACAGAGCATCATAACACATACCTTATTGAACCTATCAACTACCATGAACATGTAGTCATGTCCCTTTGTGATTGTTGGTAAGCCTCCCACAAAGCTCATTGAAATGATTTCCCAAGGATGAGTAGGTACATGTAAGGGATGATACAGAGCTTGTTTCCTATTGCTAGACTTGTTGGTACAACAAAGCATGCATCCTATTATGAACCTAGCTACGTGCTCTTACATCTTCGGCCAATACACATACCTCTGCAAGTTAGCCATGGTCTTCCCTATACCAATGTGCCCTACAACTTGGAGGTGTAAGCCTCTTTAATCAGATGCAAATGATCAACTTTAGGAACACATAACTTTTCAAACTTGTAGAGTACTCCATCCTAGAGCTGCTAGTCAACGATGTTGTCCCCATCCTACACATGACTCTGACTCTACAACTACTGATACACCTCCTAAAATTCCTCGTCTTATGAATATGCATCTAAGTATACATCATGGGTGAATGGCTCCATGTGCATAAGAGTCCCCAAAGCTGCAATATTTGATGTGTGTGGCCTTGAAAGCATATTGACCAACGTGTTTGTGCTACGTTTCTTATACTTGATCCCCAAATGAAACTACTGCAAAAACCCCATCAGCTTGTAGTTCCTGGTCTGTTGGAGCTTATTCTAGGCCTCTATGTACTGTAATGGTTGGTGATCTGTGTGGATTATTATGTCCTTTCCCATCAGATAGTTCTTCCACTTCTTCACAGATTGCACCATAGCATAAATCTCCTTATCTACGGTAGGTTAGTTAAGAACTACCCCATGAAATAATTCATAATGGTAGAAAACGGTCCTTCCTCTTTGCATCAAGAGGAATTTTGGTAATGCTAGAACTTGTGCTTCACTGATATTCTTCTTTAGCTCATCGAAACAATTTTTCTACCCTTTTCCCCATTAGAAAATCTTTCTACTTGCTATTATGGCGTGGAGCGGTGTTGCTACCATTGAAAATGAGGCTATGAATTTCCTTAGGTGTTGTGTTACTCTAATGAAACTCCTCACCTTAGTAACATTAGTAGGAACCGACCATTTCATGATGGCTTACATCTTGGAATAATCTATCTTTAATTCTCATCCACTACTAACATCTCCCAAATACACCAAGGACTGCTGCGCAAACTCACACTTCTTGACATTTGCTAGCATATGGTGCTTCTTCAATGTTTCCAAGACCTGCATCAAATGTGAAATATGATCCTCCCAGGTAGCACTATATACTAGTATATCATCCAAATAGACAATAACAAATGCATCTATAAAATGGTGCAATACATCATTCACTAATCTCATAAATGTAGCTAGTTCATTACATAGGCCAAATGACATAACTAACCACTCATAAAAACCTTGCCTCGTTTTGAAGGTAGTCTTCCATGTATCATCTTCTTTGACTCGAACCTGGCGATATCCAAACTTCAAGTCCACCTTGGTGAAATACTTTTCTTGATGCATGTGATCTAGAACATCATCTATCTTGGGTAGGGGATGTCTTTTCTTGAGCGTGATTTTATTCAACACCCTGTAATCTATACACATCCTCCAAGTTTGTTGGGTCCCTATAATACTAGTGATTACCCCATTACTATTGTAGTTATACCCCTTATTAATATTGTTGTGCCCCTATTGCCCCCATATTGTTATTACTGTGCCCCATAGAATCCCTCTATTGTTATTTTTTGTGGCTTTATATTATTATTGTTAGGTCGGCTAGATTATATTGTGACTCCTTAGACTCCTATATATAGAAAGGAGGTTTTGTCATTTGAATAATCCACGAATTGTTCATTTATGTAATGTAAAGGAGGTTTCCCCCTTGAAGAGGCTGAATTCTAAGGTGTTGATCTATCTTTTCTATCTTTTCTTGAGCTAGTTTCATAACATTTGGTATCAGAGCTTTGGATTCTAGGGTTTCGCTACTCCAAACAGGTCATCATGGCATTTTCGCTATAACATTTTTCTGTGACGTTTCAGAAGTCGCAAAAAAAACCCATTTGAGAAGAAATCGTGCTGAACCTTGGATCCTAATTTTAGAGGTTTTAGCACTATATTTGCGGAGATATGATCTGAGGAATTTGGTCTTTTTGCAGTCTCCTCAATTACATTCCAAACAGGTGACCTGGGGAAAATCGTCATAACTTTCTCTCTGAGGATCGGATTGAAATTTCATAAGAAGGTACAGAAAGAGGACAGACTATAGTTTCTTGTATGCATTTTTCAGATCCAAAGGTCGAAACAGTGACTCGTGGCACGTCGTACAAGTTCGCTCTACTAAACTAGTCTATAATCAAGTCATTGTGGGAGATTTCGCATAACTCTTCCTTGGAGAATTCAATTTGGGTCAGACTTGTGGCATTGGAAAGGGGACACAGAGGGCTACTACAGATCACAAATTCAGAACTAGATGATTGGAAAGTACAAAGATACATAAGAGGCAATATCGAGTTCCTACAAAGTGAAAAAGGTGTGTAGATTTTCTTAAATTTTTGCTTAAGCTTGGTTTGAAAATTTATTTTGAAGGAATTCAAAGGGAATAGTAGAGCATTATTATCGGTAACTGATGCCCCGAGGAAAGAAAATGCAAACACCTAGTAAGGAACCTGAAAGCTCTAGCATGACTCATGAAGAAGAGGAAGAAATGCAACATGATATATCAAAATTACAAGACCAAGTGCAACAATTGTCCCTTACACAAAAAGGAACAGAATATAAGATGGATGGTTTAAAGAAAGATGTAGAAGCTAGGATGGATGGTTTAAAGAAAGGTGTATAAGCTAAGATGGACTGTTTAAGGAAAGGTGTAGAATCTAAGATGATTGATGTGGAAGCTAAGACAGATGATTTGAAGATAGATTTGAAGAAAAACATGGACGAATTGAAGATAAATATGGATAAGTTGCTACAAGAAATGGGCACTAAGGGTGAAAGGGTACTAAAGGAAACTCATGATGAGAATAAAAGAAATGTTAATCATGATTCCATAGACGCTAATGTTGGATCGAATAATCACCATATTCCAAAAATCGATATGAGGAAGTTTGATGCCAAGGATCCTGCCACATGGATATTACAGATGGAGCAATTCTTCGATCTCAATAATGTGCAAAACACACAAAAGGTACGTATGGAAACTTTATATTTGGAACCAAATCAGTTTCTATGGAATCAATGGCTTTGCTCTCGTAAACAATTTATCGCTTGGGCAATTTTTACGGAAGAATTGATAGCACATTATGAGGATACAAAAAGCAACACTTTTTTTAGCCAATTGATAAGTCTTAAACAAAAGGGTTCAACATGGAGCACATTGAGGAGTTCCAAAAATTGAACATAAGGGTAAAAGATATTCCAGAGGAGCATAGGATTGATGTGTTCATAGCGTCTTTAAAGGATAATATCCAACATGATGTTCGCCTTTGGGAACCTGATTCATTAGAGAAGGCATTCAGGTTAGCAAGAAAAATGGAAAGCAAAATTATGGCAACCAGGAAGCATACCACTCACAACTATAAAGACGGAAGTGTTGTTGCCCCTAGTCTTACACAACCTATAAGGTTGACACCACAACAATTGGAAGAAAAAAGAGTAAAAGGGCTTTGTTACAGTTGTGATAGAAAATGCACTAAAGGTCATAAGTGTGCTGAGAAGAAATTATTCTACATAGATTGTGAAGAGGAAGAAGAAAAGGAGCAAGAAAGGTCAAAAGAAGAGGATATAATCCAGGAACAAAGCCTGGATGAAGAACAAATAAATCCGACCATATATTGTAATGCATTGGCGGGAATTACCACTCCTCAAACCATCAAGATATAAGGACAAATCAAGAAGAAAAAGGTAATAGTTTTGATTGATTCAGGAAGCACCCACAATTTTATTCGTTGTAAGGTAGCAAAAGAATTGAATTGCTTCCTATATCCAGCACCAGAGTGTCAAGTGATGATTGCAAATGGAGGAACAATAAATTGCTTTGGAAAGTGCCATAATATCAAGCTATCCATGGGAGAATATGTATTGACTAGCCCAATGCTTTCCATTCCAATGGGAGGTGCGGATGTTGTAGTAGGAGTCCAATGGCTACAATCCCTGGGTACAATAGCTTTTAATTTTCAAGAACTTTTCTTGAGATTTTCTACGGAAGGAAAGGAAGTTGAATTAAGGGATATTGTAGGGAAACCAGGAAAGATAATTAGCTCTAATGGTATAACAAAGCTTCTAAAAAAGGAGCAAAGAGGTGTAATTGCACAATTATGCTCGCTAGATGTTTCCACATCGGAATCATCTATTTCTCTAGATCTCTAGAAAGTCCTGGACAATCATTCCAAGGTATTTGAGACTCTCAAAGGTCCCCACCTATGTGTGATCATGATCATGCTATTCATCTGATTCCAGGAAGTGTTCCTCCAAACATCAGGCCGTATAGATATCCCTATGTCCAAAAGAGTGAAATTGAACGTATGGTTGCAGAAATGCTAGAGGCTGGTATAATTCAACAGAGTCAAAGTTCTTTCTCTGCTCCAGTAGTATTGGTGCACAAGAAGGATGGATCATGGCGCATGTGTCTAGATTATAGGGAGCTCACAAGCTCACTATTAAAGATAAGTTCCCCATTCTTGTCATTGATGAATTACTGGATGAATTGCATGGATCAATTTACTTCACCAAGTTGGATCTTCATTCAGGATATCATCAAATCAGAATGAATATTGAAGAAATTCCGAAAACAACATTTAGAACTCATGAGGGTCATTATGAATTTTTGGCATGATTTTTGGCCTTACCAATGCACCTTCAACATTTCAAGGTTTGATGAATTCAATTTTCAAACCATTCCTTAGAAAATTTGTGTTAGTATTTTTTGATGATATACTAATCTACGGCAAGTCTTGGAAGGATAATGTTGAACATGTTGACAGGGTGCTACAACTATTGAAGGAGAAACAATTATATGCAAAAAGATCCAAATGTTTCTTTGGAGTCCAGGAGGTGGAATATTTGGGTCATATTTTATCTCATGAAGGAGTTAAGGTAGACGCTAGCAAAATTAAAGCCATTAAGGAATGGAAAATCCCCACATCCATAAAGCATCTGCGAGGATTTCTCGGGTTGACAGAGTATTATCACAAGTTTGTTAAGAATTATGGGAGAATAACAGCACCTCTAACAACATTATTGAAGAAAGATGAATTTTCATGGACTCCGGAAGCAACAAAGGCCTTTGAACATCTTAAAGAGGCAATGTGCCAAGCACCTGTCTTAGCTACACCGGACTTCAAAAAAACCTTTATTGTGGAATGTGATGCTTCAGGAAATGGAATTGGTGTTGTTCTAATGCAAGATGAAAGACCCATTGCTTTTGAAAGTCGTCCAATCAAGGGAAAGTTTTTAAGAAAAGCTATTTATGAGAAGGAAATGTTGGCAATACTCCATGCACTTAAGAAATGGCGACCCTACCTAATGGGAAGACACTTCAAGGTAAAAACGGATCATGATAGCCTTAAATACTTTTTAGAACAAATATTATCCTTTGAAGAGAAACAAAAGTGGGTCACAAAGATGTTGGTTTATGACTTTGAAATCATCTACAAAAAGGGAAGCAAAATGTGGTGGCAGATGCACTCTCAAGAAAGGATGAGGATGTGGAAGCATTGTTGTGCATCATTTCTATTATCAAACCAGATTGGATAAATGAAGCAAGGGAGGAATGGAAGAATGACGATGAACTGTGGGCACTTATTCGAAAGTTACAACAAGATTCCAGTACGTCTGATACATTTAGCTGGCAAAATGTTTCGTTATGGTACAAAGATCGCTTATACCTCTGTAAGAATTCCCAGCTAAGACAAAAGATTCTTATGGAATTGCACACTTCTCCCTTAGGAGGGCACTCAGGATTTTTAAAAACTTACCACAGGGTTAAGAAGGAATTTTTTTGGGATGGCCTTAAATCAGATATTCAAAAGTTTGTGGCGGAATGTTTGGTTTGCCAACAAAATAAATTTGAAACAATTAAGACACCGGGTCTATTACAACCTTTATCCATTCCAAGCCAACATTGGGAGGAGGTTTCAATGGATTTTATCACAGGTCTACCCAAGTCTGAGGGAAAGAGTGTCATCATGGTGGTAGTTGACAGACTTACCAAGTATGCACACTTTTGTGCATTATCACATCCATTTAAAGCCAGTACAGTTTCTACTGCACTCATGGAAACAATTCAAAAGCTACATGGAAACCCAAAGATTATTGTAAGTGATAGAGATCCCATTTTCACTGGAAATTTTTGGACAAAATTATTTTTTTGTCTTGGTACTCAGTTAGCTCATAGCTCATCTTATCATCCTCAATGTGATGGGAAAACTAAGATAGTAAACAAATGTTTGGAAGGATATCTTCGTTGCTTTGTATCTGATAAACAGACACAATGGGTCAAATCGTTACCTCTGGCTGAATGGTGGTATAACACTTCCTTCCATACAGCAACAAAAATGACCCCATTTATAGCACTTTATGGGTATCAACCACCATCCATCACATCATATTTAAGAGAAAATTCTAAGGTTTAGGCAATGGAACATCACATCGAACATCAACAACAAGTCCTCCAAATCTTAAAGGATAACCTCGTGTTGGCACAGAATAGAATGAAACAATAGGCAGATCAACATCACAGTGAAAGAAGTTTTGATGTAGGTGATTGGGTATTCCTACGGCTATAACCATATAAGCAAATGTCCCTCAAGCAAGCTAAGAAGGATAATAAATTATCACCAAAGTATTATTGTCTGTACAAGGCGTTGCAAAAGATTGGTACTACGGCATACAAATTGGAGCTTCCTGCAGCTTCTCGATTGCACCCAGTTTTCCATGTTTCATGTTTAAAGAAGGGTATAGGTGACAAGCTCCCAGCTCAAACAATATTGCTAGAACTTGACGAGGAATGAAAAATTATATTGGAACCAGAAGCAGTCACAGAAACAAGAACTCGATAGCTACGAAATCGTTCAATTTCAGAGTATCTTATGAAGTGGAAGAACTTATCCGCTGAAGATTCCACACGAGAGGATGAGAATTTGATGCAGAAGTATCCAGAACTACTCAAGCGTTGAGGACAACACTTTCTTGAAGGAGAGGGGCATGTTGGGTCCTTATAATACTGGTGATTACCCCATTACTATTGTAGTTATACCCCTTATTAATATTGTTGTGCCCCTGTTTCCCCCATATTGTTATTACTGTTCCCCATAAAATCCCTCTATTGTTATTTTTTGTGGCTTTATATTATTATTGTTAGGTCGGCTGGATTATATGGTGACTCCTTAGACTCCTATATATAGAAAGGAGGTTTTGTCATTTGAATCATGCAAGAATTGTTCATTTATGTAATGTAAAGGAGGTTTCCCCCTCGAAGAGGCTGAATTCTAACGCGTTGATCTATCTTTTCTATCTTTTCTTGAGCTGGTTTCATAACAAATTTCCATACTTATTTGGCATAATAATGATGGGTGACCCACATGGTGGTGTACTGAGTCGAATGACACCCTATTCCAACAATTGTTATAACTATTTCTTCACCTCACTTGCTTCTATAATAAACTACCTATACAACCCATTATTTGGCAATGGGGAGTCTGGAAATAGCCACTTCTCCCGTAGGGGGTAACCCTTTAGGCTCTTGAAACACGTCCTTGTATTCTGGTAAAAACTCCTCCAATTGTTGTTTTTGTTTCTTAGTACACCTCTTTGGGGATGCCTTGCATCTTATTGACTCTTCTACAGAATGATTTTCTCTTAAAAAGAATAAAACATACTTTTTTCTGGAACTAATCAATTTATTGGCTTGGTTGGCACTTACGAGTGAATTTTTTTACTTGCCTTTGTGCGCATTGATGATGAACGGTTTTCCATTCTTGATGAGCCAATATTGGTTAACTCTCCTCATGAATATTGCATCACACATATACATGTATGGACTCCCAAACATGACTCCACATACATCAAGGGGAACCACATCCATATCTACTTCATCAAAAAAATCAATACTGATAGCAAATCTAATTTTACATTGTTTTGTTACTTTTAGCACTGCATCCTTATGTACCCATCCTAGCCCCAACATTTTGACTAGACCTGCTGTAGTGAGATGTGCCTTTGATAATGAGTCAAACATAGCATCAATCTTCGTCTTCTTCACTTGTATCTTTACATGGAAGAGTTTGGTTGTTTCTTTCTCTTCCTATTGTTGAAGGCTACTCATATCCACTTCCTTCTTCACTCATGTGCAAACTATATTCTCTTCCACATCTAAGATGATTTCAACTTGCTTGCTCAAATCAGTGGCCATGAGATTCTTCTTCTTATTATATTTCTTCCTATTATTTGGGTTTAGCTCTGGATGAACCTTCCAGTAATTCTCCTCTATATGTCCATCAATGCTGCAGTGGTTGCTAGCATTTTGCACTGGTCTTCTATGGTTGCCATCTTTTTATATTTCCCCCCTTTTTTCTTCTTCTTTCCCTCCTTAGAAGCGTCTTGTTTCTCCTTTTTCTTTGATCCACTTGATTGTGCTCTTTTCAGTCCTATCTTCTCGAGGTACTATGCTTGTACACAAGCTTTGTCCACCATTTTTGGCTTCAACAACATCACTTGCTCACACAAATGGTAGTGTGGACCCCTGAAACACTTGAGGAGTACATTTGGGTTCTTTGGAGAGATACCCAACATTATAGCCATCTTTTTGAATTCTGTGGTGTACTCTTACACACTTTGGCCTGGATTTTGTGTGAACTAATGCTACTAGATCCACTGGTCTTCAACATACCCAATGGGATAAAACTATGAGTTAATGAGGGTTTTGAAATCCTCCCACTTAGTCACTAGAGGTTCTCCCTCCAACCTCAAGGTTTTTGTGTGGATCTCCCACCAAGTCAGTGAATGACCCTCCAATTTTAGTTGTGCGAATGAGATCTTATGCTCTTCGTCGATCTAACAGACACTGAAATAAACTTTCAATTGCTACAACCAGTGGTTCAGCTTCAGAGCGTCGATCTCGCTGTGGTATTGATCGATATCAACTTTTTCTTCCACTTTAAACAAGGATTGCTTCATGACACTCGAACCAGGTTGATATTTTCCAAGTTCCTTCTTTGGTTTGTTCTCTGCGTCTTCCTAAAATCCTGGTCTCCTGATCCTCCTTCTCCTTTGCCCACTGCATTCAAACACCCTTCTTCTCCAAATATCCCCATCTTATTGCTTAGCGACATTGTGAGGAGGTTTACATTGTGGTTTATATCAACGAATTTTTGTTCGAGACACAAAAACCTCACCTCCGCAGAATCACAAGGTTTGTTTATAGATTCATCACCCATGATTGGGGTTTTATCGTTTTCAACCTAGGTAATCTAGATCCCTACAATATCCACAATATACCCAAGGAAACTATCTTTGATACCAAATGATTTGTAAATTTTCGTGGATATTCTATTGGATAGTTTGTCACAACATATGTGATAATAATATATTAAAAATATGAGATTCTACGCTATTCTAGTTTTATTTAATATCTAGATCTGTAAAATTAACTGTAATTCATGCATACATGTAAAATTAAATCAATCAGAATAGTAGAGAATGAAAAAATAATCCCACACACACATAATACAAAATATATGCTCTTTAGGAAACCCTTTCAAGAGAAAAACGAACTAGAAGGTGAGGTCGCTTTGCTCTCTTTCTCTGTCTGGAAATATGGCTGCAAATACAAAGAAGTAATGTCTATGGCCTTTAGGTTGCTATAGTGCACAGATTCTCTCTATGTGCTCTACCTCCTATCTATCCTAACTATCTCTGCTCATCTATGGAATAAAATTCTCTCGAAAGAATGGAATGCATCTTCCTCCTAGTCGTGCGGTTATAACACAACCTGATAGTCTACTATTGATTAAGTTTGACTACATGAACTTTTAACTAGAGTTAAAAAATAGACTCTTCTAGAGTATTTTACATCACCAACACATGGCTAGCCCCTTTTTCCATGAATAATGGGGGTTGACACTGTATTCTCATGAGCTATAGGTGTGGAAACAGGAAGGTCGACTTATGAGTGGCATAAGTTTTGCATACGGACTCCGATTGAGGTGATTCTTACACTGTTGGAAATAAATATTTACTCCTAAAAAACGTCATTTGATTCCTCAAAACGATCCCAGAATGTTTTAGACATCGTTTCGCCAAACTCGGTCCCCCAGATAATAACAACCACGTGAGATGATTCCTCCACTTTTTCCACTCCAAATTCATCGACATAGATGACAAACAATATAATTGTCCAATTAGAATCATGTTGACATGTTAAAATTTCTTCATTGTTACATTTCTTCGCAATCTCTTGCTGAAAATCCCTTTTTATGTAGATATCACTGGATGATCTATGTTTGTTGTCATAAAAACTTCATATATTCATTGGTCAATTTATCTGTCATCATATTCTCATACTCATTTAATAATTTTTATTTTTAAAGAAAAAATAATTATCTCAATGCATGCAAGAGCTCTCTTTGTCTTATTAGGCAATGTACATCATGTTTCCTCTTATATTTTCTATTTCAAAATCTCCTTCAGGCTCATCATTATCACTTTATTTTTTATCTATATTGTTCCACCTTCATCCTTTAATGGTAGCAATGTGTTTTTCTCATCGTTCTTTTCAAAAGTATATGGATTTTTTGTTCCATAATGAATTGCTTTGTTATCAAATTTCCATGGTCTACCCAATAAAACATGAAAAACATCCATATTTATGACATCAAAATGTACTTAATGTTCATATCTACCTATTGTAAAATCTATTTTGCATTGTTTATTCAAATTTGATGTTCTTTGTGTAACCATTACATTTTATAAGGTGTAGGATGAACAAATATTTCCATAATTTCTCAACCATTTGAGGAAATGCACTACCACCATGAATAGTCATTTTGTAGCACTTACCTTCTGACTTGCAAGTAGTTCTAAACAAACCATTTCCTTTTATTGATATCCTTCCTTGATTTTACAAGTGTATTTTTCATCATCAATGATGATCCTATACTTTCCTCATCTTTAGCTTGAATAATCTGACTAATATGATTTTCATGTAGAAAAATTAAACATTCATAAGATCTATGACTATAGTGATTCGATCTAAAAAATTTACCCCAAAAAATGTTCACCATATAAATGTGGAACTCTTCTTTTATATGAATGACGTTCCCTTGGAATTCAACTTTGACTTGGAGGACTTTCTTCTCTTCTTCCATAAACTTGAGTTGATACATTTCCTTCATGCTACCTCTTAGCTTTGAAATAGTTCATTATATCTCCTGAATATTGATTTTGTTTCTTGGACAATTTTTCCTGCACTCTAAGCACAAGTTGATAAGCTTCCTCCACTGTTATTACAAAAAAATAGATAAATCTTATCCTTAATGCTGAAATTTAGTCCATTTATATACCTTTCCACATTATTCACATCTTCTTCTATGTGTCATGCTCGTATAGTTAACTTGTAAAATTGTTTTCTGTAAGTTTTCACACTAATTTGCTTCTACATCAAATGTTAAAGCTTCTTGAACAAGTACGTGTAGTATTATATTGGCATGAATTCATATTTCAACTAAGCTACAAATTTATCCCATGATGTAATCTTTTGCTTGCCTTTTTTCTTCTTTTATCAAGAATGTTATTTCGCTAGAATGGGCCATATCTCTCAAATCATGTACTAAGAGAAAACATAAACTTCTTGTTATTTGTTACTTTCTCATATCGAATATAATTTTATTTGGCTATAATCCAATAAATCAATCCTTCTACATTAAGACTTCTTTCGAACATAGGAACTTCTAACTATGGTTTCGAGCTTAAGTTCACGATTTTCTTTGTAATGAATTATTATGAAATTTCCTACTCCTCTTTTACTCTTATGAATTATTGTGGTTCTTCTTCATCACTTATGATACCCACTACCATTCCTCTTTTCTAAGTTGTCTCTATGGTCTGCAAATGTTCTTTCATGTTCCTCATCTTGATCATTAATGTTTTTTCTTTGTTTCCTTCTTTGAATCCCTCTAATACCTTTTATCTTAAGTTCCATCTTTACAAGGTTCTCCTTCACAAATGTTCTTACATTTCTTCAAGTTTTCTTTCAATTTTCTATGACAAATGAATTTTATGAAACCCTTCACTTCCTTAGCCTTATTACGCTCACCTTTGTTAAATGTTGCAATGCACCTCTCCTTTGTAGCAAACCTGTTTCACCCTGTTGACGTAATACCTCACCTAGGGTTTTCTCTTAACTTGGCATGCTAGTATTTCTTGTGGTACTTATTCTACATTGACTTTATCTCTATGCTTCACCCACTCCTTAGCATTCTTTGTTAAGCTTCTACTAACTATAGAGCTTCTTCCTATGACCAATGTCTTTTTATTTGCACTCTTCTCTACACATTGCTTCTATCATGGAGTCAACATCTTCATCATTTCTCTTTATTCATAGAGTCTTCTTCTTTATATATTTCACTTTCGCTTTCACTTGTAATTTTCATGGATATGTTTCTCTTTGGTGTTGTTCAAGGTCCAACAAGACAAGTGTGATTTTTGTCTTTACTATGACTCCAACTCCAAACTTAATGTGATTAAACTCTTTTCATTTTACATTCATTCAGTAACTTAAAAATATTAAATGATTTTTCACTATCTTTCTTGGCCATAAATTTAAACCTTAAATATTAGGTAACACCTATCATGCACCTTTTTTCTTATAACACATCAATTACTTCTTCATAATTTGAGATTTAATTGCACTCCAATTCAAACTCTAAACCTTAATCTTTTACATCAATAATTTAACTTGACTTTTAACCTATGCACAATAACTTCAGTTTTGACTCCTAAAATTAAAAACTCTCGTCGCTTATATGAATATTTTCATGGTTAATTACTCTTCTCTTACACTTGATTTTGAAATATTTTTAACTTTTATATGTATATACCAAAATATTTGTAACCACACTTTTCCTTAACCATTAACTTTGACAATAACGTAATTTAAAAAGTACACATACAACTCTAACCATTTCAATTTTGTAAGGCTTAAACTTTCCTCCTTTTACACTTATTCCCTTAATCCACATGAATGATTTTAAAAAATAAAATGACGAAGTTCAAGTTTACCACAATTCAAAAGTAATTTGAGATTACATGTCCTATTTATACACTTATATGAAAAGGCATCACGATTGGTACTTTTTCACGTCTAACAATTAAAGAATTGTATTTACCTGTGCTAATGCCATTCCCTTTTTTTGAATTTTTGTTTTATTTTATTTTTTACATCTCTATTCTCGAGTCTCTTCCGGTCATCATTGTCCGAACCAATACACACTGGTTCGCTCATGCTAATTTTTCCTACCGTTTTTCGCCCTCGAGTTTGAATTGCTAGATGAGAACTAGCTAGCTGTGTTCTCGAGATTGTTAATTTTTATCTACAACATTAAAGGAACAACACACTACTATACTAAAGGTATTTTTAATACAATTTTTTAGGATAAAAGAAATTTTTTTGGGACAAAATAAATCTTTTGTCATAAAAAATAATCTTAATCTTTGGTCTTAAAAACTAATTTTTTATTTTAGTCATTTTAAATTATAATTTAATATTAATTGAATTGTCTTAAATATAAAATTTAAGATATAAAATATAACTTTATATTTAATAAAAAACAATTTAAGACAAAAATGTTTTAAGACAATTTCAAATTTAAGACAAAAAAATTTGACACAAAAATATTTTAAGACAAATTTATATTTAAAACAAAACTTTACATTTAAGACAAAAACAGTTTAAGACAAAACTTTATATTTAAGACAAAAACAGTTTGAGACAAAATTATTTTAAGACAAAACTTTATATTTAAGACAATTGCCACTTAAGGCAAAACTCATTTAAGACAATTAACACTTAAGACAAAAACATATCAATTCAAGACAATATTATCTAACAATTGCAAACTTGACTCTGATAGTGCGCCATAAGTCCACTAGCTTGCAGGCTACTACTGTCCCGCGCCTATACCGAGGTTGTTATTTCACTTACCATTCATGTTATCTTATATAAAGACAACAATTTGTTGGAATCTTCTTTTGGTGGGGGTAGCCGACTCTGAAGAACACGACAACTTTTCCTAGCAAGATTTCTTAGACATCAATTCCACTTATGTCCCTTTGATCTTTGTTGATACGATTAGAGACAACTTGTCTGTCATTGCATTCGGTCAGTGAGTCACTTTGGTGCTTACTATTGCAGAGCAGTTGATAAACTAACTAAACAATGGACTCCTTCTCTTGGTTATGTGATTAAGCCTTGAGTTTGAATTTCCCTTAATATGCATCCCCTCATAATTTGGATCTAGCTCAGGGTAATTAGTTTCAAGAAAGATCGCAATGTGGTAGGCTTACAATTGGGTGGAGAGTTGAAGTTCTTCTTTCATTTTTCAATCATCATTAAACAAACAAATAAGTGTACATTTCTTATGTGCATTTCCTTATGGAGTGTGATGAATCTTGTTACATTGTGAATGCTGCAAGATCTTGCATGTTTGTAAATGTGAATGAATGTCTGATTTTTGAAGCTCATTGTATATTCATTATTAGAATGGTGTCATGTATGCACATGAATTTTAAAGTGTGCCTATAATATGATATGGATTATTATGTGCATGGTGAATGTTGGGTGTGGAGCCTGATTATCCTCTGTATTCAAAGGTATCGTTGCATTGGACCCCAGTTCGTAATGGGGCGGCAACGCCGGTCGTAAAATATTCATTGCAGGGGTGATCTAGGGGGGACGGCTGTGACTTTTGGGATCGCCCCACTGGTGGAGGGATCAGGGACAGCACCCCCAAAGCTAAGAGTAGAAGTCAAATTGCCTTGTAAAATGTTGTAATTTCGTAGTCAATCTGGGTCACTCATTAGGCGGAGATCTGATGGTAGAAGTCATGTTTAATTTAGGGTTTTTTTCCCTAGGAGGCAACCCCTCACTATATACGAGGGAATTGTATTGTGTCTATGTATATCTGTATTCTGAGTGAAGAAGAGAAAGGAGATTGAGAGTGAAGAGGGAATTACAGTGGATCTGTTGTAGGTTGTATCTCTTCAGTTTGCTGGATAATATTAAAAGGAGCACTGGCTGTTTCTCCGTGGACGTAGCCCAAACTGGGTGAACCACATATATCTATGTCTCTCTTGTTTTATGTGTTTTCTGTGTTTATATTTCTGCAATATTTTATGTGTTCCATTGCTCTGTAATATATATTTCTCTAACAACTAGTATCAGAGCCGAAGGTCTATTTGGCTGATAAACTCGTAGGAGAGAAGGGTTCCTAGTTTGAGTGGGAGCAATGGTGGAAGATGGTAGGTTTAGGGTTAGAAAATTCAACGACCAAAACTACCAGCTGTGGAAGATGCAGATGGAAGATTATCTGTATCAGAGAGATCTATACCAACCATTTAGTAGAAAGATAAAGAAGCTGACGAGTATGTCAGACATAGAATGGGATATTCTCGACAGAAAGGCACTTGGAATAATACGACTGTGCCTAGCGGCGTCGATAGCGTTTAATATTTCAAAGGAAACGACAACAGAGGGTTTAATGTTGACATTGGCCAAACTATATGAAAAACTCTAGGCCTCAAATAAGGTATTTCTTATGAAGCGTTTATTTAATATGAAGATGTGATAAGATGGATCTGTTGCTCATCATTTAAATGAATTCAATACAGTTACCAGTTGGTTAAGTTCTGTAGGGGTAACTTTTGATGATGAAGTTAGGCCTCTTTTATTTCTGTTCTCATTGCCAGAATGTTGGAATGGTTTTAGTTATGACCATTAGTAACTCTGTCTCTGGATCTAGTACTTTAAAGTTTGATGATGTTGTCAGTGCAATCCTTAGCGAGAAAATGCGACGGAAAAGCTCTAGTGAGACATCAGGTAATGATTTGACTGCAGAGACTAGGGGAAGAAAAATGGAAAGAGGAAAGAGCCATGGATATCGCAGTAAGTCAAGAAAAGGCAGATCCAAGTCCAGATTGGGGATAGTGTGCTAGAAATGCTTGTAGAAAGGACACCTGAAGAAAGAATGCAAGTCTCGAAAGGGAAAAGAAAGAGATGCGCAACAAGAAACTAATCATGAAGTGAATGTAACAGGTGATATGTTGCAATATGCTTTGATTCTTTCATTGTAAAATATTATTGATGCTTGGGTGGTAGACTCAGGGGCCTCATTCCATGCCACATCGGATAGGAAACATTTTTATGATTATGTTCAAGGAGATTTTGGACAGGTTCGATTGGGTGATGATAAACCCTGTAAAATAATTGGAATGGGCATAGTTTTAATAAAACAACAAAATGGAAATCAATGGCTATTGAAGGAGGTAAGGCATGTTCCAGATATGAAGAAAAATCTGATTTCAACAGGGCAGTTGGGAGGTGAAGGTTGCGCAATTACTTTCATAGATGAAACGTGGAAGGTCACTAAAGGGTTTCTGGTAATAGCAAAATGAGGAAAGGTTGGTACATTGTATTTATGCAATGGTATTTCTAATTATGTTAATGCTTTAACCTCTATAGGAGAAGATACAACATTGTGGAATCATAGGCTTAGGCACATGAGTGAGAAGGGGATGCATATTCTTCACTCAAGAAATTTGTTGCCAGGTTTGAAGCATGTTGATTTAAAATTCTGTGAGAATTGTGTTTATGGAAAACAAAAGAGAGTCAGATTCCTTAGAGTTGGGAAAGAAAATAAGAGCAAAAAATTAGAGCTTGTGCATACAGATGTATGGGGACCTGCTCAGGTATCATCTCTTGGTGGCTCTCGTTATTATGTTACTGTTATTGATGATGAAACCAAAAAAACCTGGATTTATTGTATTCGAAATAAATCTAATGTATTTGATATTTTCAAGAAATGAAAAACTTTGGTTTAAAATGAGACAGGAAAAAGGTTGAAGTGTCTCAGACCAAACAATGGAGGTGAATATTGCAACAAAGAGTTTGATAGATACTGTTTAGAGAATGGAATTCGCAGAGAGAAGATAGTTCTAGGAACACCCCAAGAAAATGGTGTGTCAGAAAGGATGAACATGAAAATCATGGAGCGTGCAAGGTGCATGAGATTGCATGCAGGATTGCCTTTACAATTTTGGGCAAATTCTGTAGATACTGTTGTTTATCTAATAAACATAAGGCCTTCAAGTTCCTTGGATGGTGGTATTCCAGAGGAGGTATGGACAGGTAAAAAGGTAAACTACTCTTTTTTAAAGACTTTTGGTTGTGAAGTCTTTGTCCACATTAATAAAGAAAATAGAAAAAAGCTTGAGGCAAAATCAAAGAAATTTACCTTTATTGGATATGGTGTTAATGATTTTGGTTATCGCTTTTATGATTATGAAAAACACAAAATCATTAGGAGCAGAGATGTCATATTCAATGAAAAGGTTTTGTATAGGGATCAGCTGCAGGAAAAAAAACAGGAAAAAGAAAATAGAGAATACACAGTGCTTGACGAGATCACAGAAAAAGTGATGGTACCTGAAAATCATAATGATAAACAGTTAGAACAACGACCACAAAAGAAACAAGCACCTCAAACACCTGAAAGTGGTGTTAGAAGATCTACCAGGATAAGTAGACCCCCTGAACGATACTCTCCTTCATTATATTATGTATTGTTGACTGATTCTGGTGAACCGGAATGTTATGAAGAAACAGTACAAGTAGAAACCACGAAAAAGTGGGAGAAAGCCATGAAAGAAGAGATGGACTCCTTATCACATAACCAGACTTGGGACTTAGTCAGATTTCCTGCAAGTAAAACAACATTGCAGAATAAATGGATTTACAGGTTGAAAAAAGAGGATGGAGGTAGAAAAATGTATAAAGCTAGACTTGTGGTGAAAGGGTTTGCATAGAAAAAGGGTAGAGACTTTGATGAGATATTTACTCCTGTTGTTAAAATGAGTTCAATCAGAACTATTTTAAGTCTAGTAGCAGCTGAAGATTTGCATCTGGAGCAGTTAGATGTAAAGACAACTTTTCTCCATGGGGATTTGGAGGAAGAGTTATATACGCAACAGCCACAAGGATATGAGGTAAAAGGGAAGGAGAAAATAGTGTGTAGGTTGAAGAAGAGCTTTTATGGCTTAAAACAAGCTGCAAGGCAATGGTATCTAAAATTTTACAAGTTTATGTCCGAACAAGGTTATACTAGATGCCACTCTGATCATTTTGTTTATCTCAAAAGGAAAAATGATGGCAGCTATATTATATTGTTATTGTATGTAGATGACATGCTTGTTGCAGGTTCCAAAATGCAGGAAATAAATGTCCTCAAAAGAAAATTGGAAAACTCATTTTCTATGAAGGATTTGGGTGCTACAAAACAAATCCTTGGTATGAGAATAACTAGAAATAGGAATAATCGCAAATTAACATTGTCTCAAAGTGAGTAGATATGAAAGGTGTTGAAACAGTGTAATATGCAGAATGCAAAACTAGTTATTATACCTTTGGTTAGTCATTTCAAATTAATTATGGAGGTGTCCCAAGACTCAGGAAGAAATGGCTCATATGTCTAAAGTTCAATATGCATTAGCAGTTGGCAGCTTAATGTATGTAATGGTCTGCACAAAGCCTAATATTGCACACACAGTGGGAGTTGTAAGCAGGTACATGAATAATCCAGGAAAAGAACATTGGATGGCGGTGAAGTGGATTCTTAGGTATTTGAGAGGTACCACAAATTAAGCATTATGATTTGGTCATTCAAACATTGCTCTATAGGGATATGTTGATGCAAATATGGTGGGTGATAGAGATAACAGGAGGAGCACAACAGGGTATGTGTTTACTCTAGGGTGGAACAACTGTCAGTTGGGTCTCAAAACTGTAAAGTGTTGTTGCAAGAAAAGTATGTTCCTGCTATAGAGGCTAATAAAGAAATGATTTGGTTACTAAGGTTTCTGGATGAATTGGGTAAGAAGCAGGAGCTGGGCATGTTATACAGTGACAACTAGAGTGCCATACATCTTGCAAAGGACTCTGCATTTCATTCCAAGACTAAACATATACAGCTCAAGTACCATTTCATATGGTCAGCGTTGGAAGATGGACAGTTGAAGTTGGAAAAGATACACACTAGCCAGAATCCTGCAGATATGTTAAAAAAAGTTGTAACGAGGGAGAAACTGAGAATCTTATCAATTTCAGTTTGTCTTCAAGTGTGATGAATAAGATGAGAAATAGCAAGGTCCAAAGTGGATTCATTGTCCAGTAAATGAAACAGCGGTGGAGTTGCTATAATCAGACTCCAAGTGGGATATTGTTGGGTGTGGAGCCTAATTATCTTCTGTGTTCAAATGTATCTCTGCGTTGGACCCCAGTTCGTAATGGGTTCGCAATGCCACTCGTAAAATATTCACTGCAAGGGGGGGTCTAGTGGGGGGTGGCTGAAATCTTTGGGAGCATGCCCCCCCTGGCAGGGGGATCAGGAGCAACACCCCCGAAACTAAGAATAGATGTAAAAATGCCTTGTAAAATGTTGTAATATCGTAGTCAATCTAGGTTGTTCATCAGGTAGAGATCTGATGGTAGAAGTTATGTTTAATTTAGGGGTTTTTCCCTAGAAGGCAACCCCTCGCTATATATGAGGGAATTGTATTACTTGTATGTATATCTGTATTCTGAGTGAAGAAGAGAGAGGAGATTGAGAGTGAAGAGGGAATTACAACGGATCTGTTGTAGGTTGTATCTCTTCAGTTTGTTGGATAATATAAAAACAAGGACTAGCTATTTCTCCGTGGACGTAGCCAAAACTAGGTGAACCACAAATATCTGTGTCTCTATTATTTTATGCGTTTTTTGTGTTTATATTTCTGCAATATTTTATGTGTTCCATTGCTCTCTAATATATAATTCTCTAACAGTGAATGCACAATTATGTGTTCATATTCAGTTAGTTGATTTCAAAATTAATGGTATACTTAGTTTAATCAATCCCTACACTAGTTATTCTGTCAAAACTGATAATTTAGGTATCAGGAATTGGGCCATGAGTCTCCTTGAAACTACAGGAGGGTGGGCACACAACAATTGTAGTTTTTCTTTACGAACCTAGCCTAGGTTTCATTTTATTCCATATACGCTATGTTTTTGAGGTCGAGAGGAAGTGGGAGAACTTGACTTTGTTGACATACTAGCAGGTCCAACACCTAATAGGTGATAGTGAAACCAAACCCTAGTGGAACCATGTTGTGTGCACATACACCAACCATAATCCATCAACTCCAGTGATCAAATATGAGGTAAGGGTAGGGTCTATACACTTGGCCAAATATTGTTTTATTTTGGGAGAGAAGCTTAAAGGCCAAGAGTGTGGTCGAGGCAGAACTGGGAGTGTTGGGAACATTTCCATCTGCCCATCACGGATATATTTGTACCCTACAACACCTTAAGAATGTATACATTAATATAAATTTTCTACTACTAATGTATTCGAACTGAAAACAAGAGATTACAAATTTCCTCTACTATTTTGGGAAATGGAAATCACAATTTAGAAACACATACAATGACATGATACTATCAAAACAACACAAGAACACAAATATTTATAGGGAAACCGAATAGGGAAAAACCTTTCCACTACTTTTCATTAATCATATGAGAATGAGAAACTATTACAATGTCTTTCTTCAACTCTGAAGCATACCCTGCAATGTAAACCTATTCTCCTACTGATTGTCCTACTTTGGCCAACACTTAGTCAATTCAAGGCCCCATCGTTATCTTATTTCCTTGCACACTTCATGAGGAAATTAGCTCTTAAATAATATGGGAATTCACTATTTCCTTGTGCAAATCCCAAGTAATTGATTTCCTTCCTCAATGCCCAGCATGTACACTAAACTAGTATACAATAAATAATTACAATGTGCATTTTCCTCCAATTCAATATGGAAATTCAAATTCCATGCATTTATCACCTATTTTTAGCTGACTGACTAGTTTAACTAAGAGCATGTTGAGTTAACAAAAATTCTACTACTCAATTGACCTTCAACTTACTCGACTAGTTTCTCGAGCTCAGATAACTGAGTCAAATTGAAAATAATTGAATCATATTGCTAAAATTTAACAACACTATAGCACAACTCTGTTGCTAGCCTATAACTCGAATTTACTGAGTAAACAATTAGATAAGTCCATGTCACACAAGTTAACTACCATCCAAGTCATCTTGCTGATTTGTAAAATCAAATTACTAAATTTGACTAACAAACAAGTCAAATTTAGCCTTTCTTGCTACAATTTCTACCACTCCCTCTTAGCAAGAAATGGATTTTGCACCACCCATATCCTACACCTATGGAATTTAAATTTTCCTCTTGACAACACCTTTTTCAATATATCTGCATCTTGCTTCTTAGTTGGAAAGTATTATAGAATTATAGTTCTCCTCTGCACACAATTCTGCAAGTGATGGTACCTGATATCAATGTTCTTGGGCCTGTCATGAAATATTGGATTCTTAGAGAGTTTGATACAACTCTGATTATCACAGTAAATCATTGTTTAATTGATCTAAATTTAAACAAGAACACAAAAAATCGCAGATATAACCATAAATACAAAGATGCAGTAGAAATAAAACTTCCTTTGATTAATATCAAATAATGAAATATGCTTACAAACAGTATGGAAATGAGACTAGCTTGGCGATGGTAGCTTATCTCTGAGAAGAGATGTGATGGCTACATGCCTCTGAACTCCATTACAATGAGGCTCAAGGGACTTTTTATTATTGAACAATAAGAGCAAACCCTGACCCAAGGAAATGTAACACCAAGAGTTTATGGGCCCTGTTGGGGTTAGTTGGACAACAAACTTCCCTGAGTCGTAAGTTGGTCATACTATCTCAATTTGATGTGCATGATACCCCATTGGAAAGATCTCTTCGAGGACTACGACTAAAAAGACAATTTTAATAAAGAATCGTTGGCAGTAGATTACCAAAAAAAACGTCGTTTAGGGCCTCAAAATGGGTCTGGAAGTTTAGGACCCAAAAAACCGCTAAAGATAATAAACTGTGCTACAATTAAGGAAAATGAAAAAACTAAAAGAAACAATGTTTGGGGTCCAAGTGGAATTGGAGGGTGGCCACCAATATCCACCTGGCTCATTCCTCCTCCCTTAGGAATAAATGGTCCCCATTGCATTGAGTTGCTCCATGAGATGAGGAAACTTCTGCTAAACTTGGTCCCTAGTGAGCCACTTGCCCTGGTGAAGGAGTTGGCGTGCCCTGGTGAAGGAGTTGGATCTTCTGCTGGCGAGTGTGCTTGATCTGTGTATCCATGATCTGACCAGTTTCAACTCGTTTCATGCAATCTGGATTTAACTCTTTTGGTGTGAGCTATTCTTCAATGTTGGATGTGTCTAGTAATGGTGGGAAGTATGGCCGAAGGCGATCCACATTAGACACTGGGTGCAGGCCAAAGAATGGGGGAATGCTGATCTCAAAATAATTATCTCCCACAGCCTTGGTTATGATGTATGGCCCATATCGGAGAAGGCGAATTTTGCGATGTGGCCTAGCGAGGCGTTCCTTCTGCGAATGTAGCCAAACTTTGTTGCCAACTTGGAACTTGTCTGGCACCCGATGTTGATCATGCTGCTACTTGTACTTGGCATTTGTTTTTTCCAATATGTCATTGACCTATTGGAAGATGTGTTGAATATGCTCAATAAGGCTATTTGCCTTGTTGGCTTCATACTGGACATGAGCCGAATCTCCTTGAGTCACTGCAACTAGTATGGCCACATCAATGGGACATAATGGTTGGAATCTCAAGCCATTAGGGGAATTTTGAGGTCTAAAATGAGCCTCCTAAGAAAAATGTACAACCAAAATAAAATTTATAAGAACCAATAGGATTTAAGACGATGATTTCAACCACAGGGGATGATTCACCCTTTTTGGAGTAAAAAGGTAAAAAAATTTAAAAATAATAAAATAATAAAACTACTTTTTCAACTCATATTTTCAACTTATCTCCCTAAGGTTTTACTTGCATTTCGAGTGGGAGTACTTTTTGGATGAAAACTTTAATTCATCATCCAAGGAGTACCAATGTTGCATACTTTCGATGGACCCTGTTATACGAAAAATGAGAAATACATGAAAAAATGTGACTGCAGTTACATTTTTCATCTATTTATCATTTTTCGTGTAGTAGGGTCCATCAATAGTATGCAACATGGGTACTCCTTGGATGAGGAATCAAATTTTGCATCCAACGTGTGTTTATGCTCAAAATTTCAGTAAACCCATAGGGGGACAAGTTGAAAATACGAGTTGAAAACATAGTTTTTTTTTTTTCTTCCCCTCTAAACTTTGATGATGTAATCTAATATTTTTTTATTATTTTCACTATTATTTTATAATATCCTTAGGAGGGCCATTTTAGACCTCAAAATTCCCCTATGCCCACCTGGAAAGGGTTGCGGTCAGCCAAGTTGTGGAGAGCCTGGTTGTAGCGATTTTGGACATAGGGTAGACTCTCAGCCCATGTGCATGGATGCTTTGAGTTGTACATGTGCAGAATCTGTATGATCATCCTATTGATGACCTTTGTCCCGCCATCAGTTTAGGGATGGAAAGCTGTGGACTTAGTGAGCTTGGTGTCCAGCATCAACCAGAGACTAGACCAAAATGTATAGAGGAACATGTCGTCCCGATCTAAGATGATAGACTATGGGATTCCAAAGTGTATCCACACTCATTCAAGGAAGAGTTTAGTAGTGGCTTCTGTTGTGATACTCTTCTTACAGGCCACCATAATGGCCATCTTTGAGAATCGATCGATGGCCAAAAAAACACAGTCATTGCAATGCTTAGTAGAAGGTGTTAGCGCTTGAAATTTCACCTCAGGCTGAGAAAGGTAAACCTCAAGGCAACATCAAACCACTTCGCCTCGTAGCTAGCCCTACGAGGCGGGAGAGGGCTCTCTCCGGTCTATCTCGGTGAAATCTTCAATGGATGAGATGACCAATAGGGTAACACTGATTTTAGGCTAGTAAACTGATCAAAAAGGTTGATTTGGGGTTTTTAGGGTTTTCGGTGGCAAATTGAGGGGATGGCAATTTTGGGTGCGGGGATTGGACACAGTTTCTGTAGGGGGTTCTTTGGGGCGAGGTAGGAGACAGTATTGATGCCTTTCATTGAGGTGGATGATCAGGAATTACGGGTGAGGAGCTAAGGAGAGCAAACAATAACTTTGAATTCTCCTTAAACAGTAGAAAACATTGAAATTAAACAAACTTAAAAGCAGAGCATGAGAGTCATGAATTCTTACTTTAACACTTCGTTTGCTTAATGTGCAGAAGGAAAAGAAAGGAAATGATTCATATAACACACTTACAAGTACATAGGGAAACACACCATCAATACATGTAACCACAAGAATCCCAAAAAGGACTGCAAAACCCTGGTCTTCCTTAGCCAAAAATTGCAGAGATACAGTGAATAATACAATGATAGTTTCTCCCTCAAGAGTCCAACCATGAAAATGAGCAAGAAAGTACATAATATAGATCATATAACCTCTTTCCATGCCTCCATGGGTCGATCTCACTATCCTAGGAGTTGTTTCAACCACTTCTAAACTAAGCACTACAAACTAGGCAGTCAAAACAACTTGCCTCTATAAGCTAGGAAACCAATTCATTCATTTAATTTTCACATTTTTCATGAATAAATCTTCTAGAAGAGGTACATAAGTGTAAAAGTTTCATAAAAGTACATTAATTACATCAAAGAGGATAATAATCCACCCCAAAAAGTCAAACAGGGTCAAACTGCGTTTTTCTGAGTTGTACACTGAAATTTGGAGAAGTTTGCCTGACGGGTCGCGCGCCTCTGCCTGACGGGTCGCGCGCCTTTGGGACCAACTTTGGGGGACTTAAAAGTGTCCAAATTGAGCAAGAGTAGGCTTGTTGGAAAGGTCTGTGAGTCTACTTTCCAACCCAACTAGAATTTCTGAATTTGGTGGTCATTTGCCCCTCCAAAATTGCAATCTCCCAAGACTGCTTTCTGTGTCTCAAAAATGTGGCAGAAAGTCATTTTTTGCTTGTTTTTTGACTTTCTGGAGGCCCAAAACTTCATAAAATCTCTTGGCCATGGATGAGCATATGTAACTTCTCATGAAAAATATGGAAATGTTGAGTTTTTGCAAAATGGAGTTGCCAGGATGAAGGGTCGCGCGGGGGGTGAGACCCGTTAATGGAGAAAACCTGTAAATTGCCTGAAAAAACCAAAATTTACCCAAAATGCTCAAAATTTCTTGGGATTTGTGCTGTGGCTAGGCTATTTAGTGCCTTGGTCCTTCAGTGAAGCCTCGGCCAAGATATGGAGGGGATCGGGCCTCTTTCTCCTTTTTTGTGCCTTGGCCAACCGCCTTTGGAACATCTTCATCTTTGCCTTGCACACGTGCATTCTCGCCCAGTAATGGTTCTTCATGTTTCTCAACAATTTTTTATCTTGGTTGGCTTTAGCCAATAGCCTCTCCAAGTGAGCATTGAGCTGGATAAGCATGGACTCTCACTCAGCGGGCAATAGATCACCGGGTCTTCTTCTATTCAAGATGCGATCTCCACGAATCCTCCACAACTCATCAAGAGCTTGCTCATCCTCCAACTGCTTGTTGCGCTGCTCTAGATATGAGATTGTCCATTGTGCCCCCTCTAATGTCCTCTGCAATGCATCATTTTCAGCTCTAAGGTGTTGAATGATCTCCTTTGACTCCCGGCTAGGAGAACCGACATCAAGATCAATAAGCTCTATATCTGGAACACCTGATGGTCCCTCATCAATCCTGGGCTGCTTGCCCCTCTCTGATACCTATGTTGTTGAAGAAAGCGAGGCCCCTTCCACCTGATGTGGAGATAACACTCGTTGAGCCGATGAAGAAGGCGAGACCCCTTCCACATGCTGTGGAGAAAGTACTCGCCGAGTTGCTGCAAATAAGGCCCTCTGGCATCTCTGATAAGTAACCAAAGGTGAGGAGCTGACATGTCTAGTGACGGGGATGTCATGCTGCTGTGATGGTCCTCCCTCCTTGTGAATAACCTCAGGATGTGGCGGTGGTGGTGCTGTGAAAAGCTCACGAGAGATGAACTCCTCCCATGAGATGCCCTGCTGAGCCAATTGATGTAATACCACAAGCTGAATCAAACCATAATGGTAAAGGTTCCTATACTGTTGTGCCGGGCTCTTCCTCTGCATCATGGACACGATCCTCTCAATGTTCTGATAGAAGAAAACATGGATGTTCATCATCCGTACCTGTGTGAAGTGCATCAATAGGCGAATATGGTATGAATATACCTGTGAAAATCTGCCCAACAGGTAAAATAGAGCATGATGAGCCTCATCATGGGAGCATACTCACTCCTGAGAAATCTGAAGGGAAACACTCCCGTCAAGTGTCTCATGAGTGCTGGTCTAATGAAAGGCTCAAAATGAACACTGTCCAACACGTTGAGCTTATTCCATACCTCTCCGACATTAGGTATCCCTGTGGCTTGTGCAATCATCTCGGGTGTCAATGTAAAGTCCACCCTGGCAAGGTTGACATGTCCATAATGCAAGTGTAAAACAAATAGGCGAGCCAACTCTCTGTGGTGCTGAATCCGAGAGATCCTCTCGCAAAACTCATAGCAAGACATGTATTGGAAACATGAGACTGCCATAGGACAAGCTTGTAAATCTGTCAAAGAGGTGGGCTCCTCTCGCCTATGATGACCGCCCTTTCCACCCTTATGAGGCCTCCTTTGTACCTCAATCTCTGAAGCTGATGCCTGGTCATCACTTTGCTCATAGGTTTCTGTTTCTGACATTGTTTAAGGAGAAGAGTGGCCAAAATGTACTGTTGTTTCTACCTTGTAAAATGCTGATTTATATGCTGTTTCAAGGGGACAAGGAGCACGAGGGGAATGTTAGGGGAGGGACACTTTTAAAGGGAAAATGGGAATAAATATATAAAACAGGGATTTAAGGGAAAAAACATTGCAAAAATCATTACATATGCATCATTATATACATTGTTTACATGGGTATAATGAGAGGTAGGGTTAGGGCTTGATTTTTCATTTTTTAGGGAAAAGGGGTAGAGTTTAGGTTTTCTTTACAAATTTAAAAGGGAAATTTATATAGAAAGACAAGGGAAATGACATGGGAAATGGGAAAAATGATTTACAAGGGAAAAACCTTAAAATAGCATAAAACCCTAGGCATATTTTACAATTTTAAACCACAGCCATATAGAGATTTTTCTCTTGCACAATGAGATCTTTAAAACATGTATTCATGATGTCTTTAACCATAACAAACAGCAATTTGTAAGTTGGAAGGCCTACCTTAGGCAATTTAGCAATTTTGTTGGCTCCTTGGATGAATTTGCAGGTGATTTAGGAACGAGGGCACTGACGGGTCGCGCGCCTCACCCAACGGGTCGCGCGCCACTGACGGGTCGCGCCCGTTAGAAAATAACACTGCTGGAAGGCGCTTGACGGGTCGCGCGCCTGGTCTGCTCACAATTTCGCTCAAACCCTCGCCCAATCTCTCTTGCAAGTGAGTTAGATGCACAATGAGGGTAAATGGAGGTAGATTGGGCTTTTATAACTTTGATTTGAAATAATTTCATGCCCAAACCCACTTTATAATGTTTTTCTTTGACACTTTATAAAATTGACCATTTTGGTTTCCTTTGTCCTGAAATTGACTCATTTAATGCTTTTGCTCGATACTTTTTGCAGGGATATCATCTGAGGGATCTTGGCAAGGGAGCCAGGGTTACATGCTGTCCTTGGAAGCTTTTTGAAACTTCATCACTTTTTACAAAAATTTGAAAAATGACCTTGGCTTTAAAAACAGGGTTTTTAAATCCAAGGTGAAAATTAACTGTACAAGATAAAAAATTTGCGAAGAAACACCTTTAAAATCATCCCTCTGGCTTGCTGAGCACTTATTGACCTTCAGAGACATGACCTTGTAAAAAAACTTGACCAAAACCCTAGACCTAGGAATTTGACCTCAAGCTAAGACAAGACAAGCTTGAAAGTGACTAAGGACTGAAATGACTTGATCCAACAATGCCAAGAGGGGGACAAAGACACCAGCTCCTCCATCAGGGTTATGGCATGCATAATGGGATGCAAAAATTGACACTGATGAGACACCTACTTATGCAAATGCAAAGAGCTTTGATCGCTGATGGAGGGCTACAAGACCGACTCTAACATTGGCTCCAATGGGGATGGTAGCTCCTTGGAGGTACTAAGAACCTTAGACCTCTGGGAGAGCAGACCAGTGCTTTATCATCATTGGGCAATGGAGTCAATATTTACACATGTGACCCAAAGTTGGACAACTTTATTGACTTTGAAAATTGACTGAAATTTGAACTAACTTTGACACAAACCAACTCACTTTATGCAGAAAAAAGACTGACTAAAACAACCTGAAAAACTCACACCAACTAATCACCATCTTCAGAAATATAGCCTTCACCGCGGGCCCCAGACTAAAGATGGAAGATCAGTTCACACTTGCTGTAGAATGAAAGTAAAATGGTAATTACAATGAGAGTGATTAGAGCAGAAGATGCGCAAGCATGATACCTTTTAAGCAGCCGGCCATTTACCGACCCACTGAGACAATCATCACCATTCATTTCTTTGAGAAGAAAAGCATTTGGACCACGGTATGCTGCAATTTTGTAGGGACCTTTCCACAAGTTGTCGAATTTTCCATGTTTCCCTTTGTCTTCATTTCGGGCATCCCATCTCAAAACAACATCATCTATCTGAAAATCATCTTGTTTGGCCCTTTTGTCATAGATTTTCTTTATGCGCTCCTGCAACTTAAGGGAATTTTGAAGAACCTCCTCTCGTGTCTGCTGTAAATGAATCATTTGACTAATCTGCCATTGCATAGGATCCTCCTCGCCACCAGCTTCTTGAAGCAACTTTGCTACCGGAATACTAAGAGAAGTAGGAAACACTGCATGTATCCCGTAAACCAGTTCAAAGGGTGACATACCAATTGACTTCTTTTGACTTACCCGATCAGCCCATAATGCATTTACTAACTTTTTGTGCCAGCTCTTCTTATTGATTTCCAGCAATTTCTTTATGATGTTCACTAGGGATTTGTTCGAAGATTCAGCCAGCCCATTTCCTTGCGGATGGTAGGCAGTCGAATGCCCCAAGCTGATGTTATATTTGTAGCAAAAATCAACCATTTTCTTCGACTTAAAGGCTACTGCATTATCTGTAATCAACTTATGTGGACAGCCGAAAAGTGACAATATGTTATTCTCAAGAAAAGAAATAATTACTGAGTCCGTGGCCTGCTGAGTGGGAATGGCTTCAATCCACTTCGTGAAGTAATCTGTGGCGGTCAAGATCCATCGATGCTGCCCGGAAGATGCTGGGTGGATTTCGCCAATAAAATCCAAGCCCCATTGCTGAAATGGTGCGCTGATTTCAATGGGCTTGAGAGGCAACGGCTGTAATGTCTGCTTTCCTTGGAAAATTTGACGTTCATGACAACTCTTAACTGCTTTATATACATCAGAAAATAAAGAAGGCCAATAGAAACGAGCTCTTAAGATCTTATTGGCCGTGGTCTTCCAAAACAAGTGACCCCCATAGTCACCCTTATGAAAATCCTCTACTGCTGTCTTAGCTTCATCTTCGACTAAACAATTCAGCAATATGCCACCAGGGTCTTTCCAATAAAGTGCAGATTTAATGATACAAAATTTGGCAGCCTTTAACTTCAATGTTCTAGCTTTGTTTCTAGGCATCCCGGGAGGTGAAGACACATTTTGAAGCACATATACAATATCAACATACCAAGGAGAAGAAACAAAGATATCTGATACCTGTAGAGCTGAATTTTCTTCGTCTTCATCGGACAAGGCAACAATCAAATTGATGTCTAAGACATGAAGATTTGTTTCAGCCATCAACTTAGCAAGTCCCTGACCTTTAATCAACTTGGTAGGCTTAATTTCCACATCATACTCTAATAGTGCAGCAATCCACTTACCCCTTCTTCCTTCCGGTTTCGTTTGTACTAAAACATCTTTAACAGCTGCATTTGGAACATATGCCAAAATATGAGAATTCAGTATGTATACCCGGAAATCTTTCAAAGCTTTTATCAGCGCCAATGCTTGCTTCTCAATGATATTATAATTTAGTGCTCCGTCCCTTATGATGCGGCTGAAAAAAGCTATGGGCCTCTCGACTCCATCTCTCTTTTGCATCAACACGGCTGCCAACGTATGCTCAGAAGCAAATGAAAACAAAATAAAATCTTGTGTATAATCTGGACTGATCAAAGTTGGGGTTGAAGATAAAATTAACTTTACCAAGTTGAAAGACTTTACCGCCTCTTCGGTCCATTTGAGCTCGCTGTCCTTTTTGAGCATGTTGGTTATCTCTCTAAGATGTTCTGCAAGATTGGGAATAAAGCGACGCAGAAAATTCTATTTTCCATTGAAGGACTAAATCTCCTTCTTACTTCGGGGCTGCTCTAATTGCTGAATTGCTTCCACCCGTGCAGGATCGATACGAATGCCATCTTTAGAAATAATATGGCCCAGCAGCTTGCCTTCGCTCATAGCAAAAAGGCTCTTCTTCGGATTCAACGAGATACCATACTTTCTGCACTTTTGAAACACCTTAGTCAAATGAAACAAATGCTCTTCATCAGATTTAGAAAACACGGTCAGATCATCAAGATAAACGACCAAAAAGACATCCTTCTCATTAGCAAAAGCCATGTCCATTGCCCGCTGAAATGTGGCGCCAGCGTTCTTCAATCCAAACGGCATCTTGGCATAATGAAATGTACCCCATGGAGTAGTAAATGCTGTCTTGTCACGGTCATCTTCATGTACCAAAATCTGATTATACCCGGAATAACCATCAAGCAATGACATCCTTGATGCCCCCACTACCCGCTGCAATATATGATCCATTTTGGGCAGCGGATAATTGTCCTTTAGTGACACCTTGTTCAGATTTATGAAGTCTATACACAAGCGAATCTCACCGGTCTTCTTTCTCACGGGCACCAAGTTGGAAATCCAATCAGAAAATCGGATTGGCACTATGATTCCAGACTTATATAACCTGTTGACTTCCTTCTCGATCAATGGCAGCAATTTGGGATTAATTGTTCTCAACTTTTGTTGGAAAGGCTTTTGATTTGGCTTTATGGGAATGGTATGCTGAATGATACTTGTGTCATACGTTTTCAAATCTGAATAGTCCCATGCAAAAACATTAGAAAACGAAGACAACAATCTCATATATTCTTTCTTTACCTTGGGCGACAATGCTTTTGATAGCTTCACCATCTTTGGATTCTCAGCTGTCCCGAGATTCACTTCTTCGACACCTTCTTCTGTTGGCCTCAAAGTTGGCTTGCGAGCCACATCATCTTGATCGAACAATTCTTCCAAAGGAATTAATCCTTTAGGAATGTAATTGTCCTTGAGCTGCAACACATCCATCTGATTTACTCCTTCAGCTTCCGTGTCTATTGAGATGTCTTCGAATTTACCCTCAATTTGCAAAAAATCTTTGATTTCTTCGTCATCTTGGAAAACTTGCCAACACCTTTGATTATCTGGAACTGTAGGACGATGCTTCACATATATCTCAAACTTATTGCTAGAATTCATGGGTATTTTCAGATTACTCGCTGCCTTTGCCAATGCATCTGCAACACCATTTTGAATCCGGGGCACACATGTCAAAGTATGTTCTGAAAACAGTTTTAACATATGTAGGACAGCATTCTGATATGCTCGCATACGAGGATGTTTGGCCTGAAATTCACCTTTCACTTGCTTGATAACCAACTCGGAGTCGCCATATACCGTTATCTTCTTTGCCTTCAACTTCCGAAGGATTTTCAGACCAGCAATAAGAGCCTCGTATTCCGCCTCATTATTTGAACAATCAAATGCCAATTTATATGAACATACCCTTACCTTACTTGGAACTTGGTTTTGGACTGAAAATGGGCTTCGAATCCACACACCTATACCAGCACCATCGCTGCCCACCGCACCATCAAAATCCATGGTCCAAAGACCATCCTCATCGTCTTCTAAGTGCTGAAAATGTGATGTCGATACATTCTCTGTTTGCTGCCCATTTATTTCAGCTGTTGGCTTTATGACAGCAAACCTTTCTTCACTTTCCTTTCTCAAAACTTCTCTAAAATTCTCTGTAATAGCTGGTATATCTTCTACTTGAACTAACTGACTATCTATCTCATTAAAATTATCCGCAAACAAAACAAAAGATTCTAAATCTGTTTGTACATAATTTACAGGATGATTGACGGGCTCTTCCTTACTAGTGATCATGTATTTCATCTTTTGTTCCCGATATAACTTCCTCATCTGACCAAAAACTGGAATTGTAGCATAGGAAAAATCGAGCTGAAGTGTACCTTTGAGCTTGGCTCCCCATGACCTCGAAAGCAACATGCCAAATCGCGGAGGAATATCTGCCACCACCACGTCCATCAAAACATTCTTTGCTGGAATTTGATCTAGACTCACCACCAAGTCCTTGATCAAACCAATACATTTCACCCGGCTAGAATCAAACGAATACAAATCATGATACTTCCTTGTGATGTCAAGTCCCAGCTTCTCCATAATCGCTTTGGGCATCAAATTATGTGAAGCTCCCGAATCAAACATGGCATTGTGTAGCACATACTCATGTAATCGCAAACTGATATAGAACGGAGGAACATCACTCTCAGGAGACTCACCATTTAAAGCGGGCCCAAAGATCAGCTCAGGCTGATCATCTTCTACATTCACCGTGTCTAGCATTGGAAGATCATCTTCTAAATTCAGCATCTTGGAGATTTGGCCTCGGTAAGTGTTGTTCTTCATGATTTCCATCAAGGGAATAGACACCTTCAACTTTGCAATCTCATTCTCCAAACTGAAAGCTGAAAACTTCTCACCTTCTTTGGCCAGATTATGTCTTTTTTCACCTCTATCTCTTGGTGCATTTGATGGCTGGTCTATTTTTCCTGCTGATAATGATTGGCCTGCTGGAGGATTGCTTATTTCTTTCCCTTTTTTCTGCGGGACAGCAGAACCATTCTTTCCCGAAGCTTTTGTTCTCTTCTGGATGGGATTTATGGGAATCACTCGATTTCTCAATTGCCTTTGCTGACCATGCTGCGCTGATAAAGCATGCAAATACCCTCTTTGATACTCTTCGGATTCTTCTTGAAGTGCTGCATCGTTTGACAAAATATAATGCTCATCTTGGGGAATGATGGAATTACTCACCAACTCTTCCTCTTCTGTAATAAAAGTGGGCAGATCATCAGGAGTGAAGAAGTGATTTTCCTCTCCAACATTATCACCTTAACAAAATTCTGCAGAAAAGGAGGTTTCATTTGCTATTGAACTATTGCCTCTTGTGCCTTTGTTTCACGCTACTTAATTCTATATTGTTGCTGTTGTGCATGTCAGAAATTGGGATTACGAATCTGAGGCTCCGGCTTATCAATACGAACATTTTCAAATGCCCTCTTAAGCTTTTCAACTTCACGAAGAAGCTGATCTGATGTGGATGCTTCCTCTTTGATTGTGACTCGCTTTTCGGCCTTCATCCTTGCTCTTTTATCATTCAAATTCGCTTCAACACTAACAGCAATTTTCTGCATATCCTCCAAGGTAGGTGGATCTCTGTCTCTCAATGAGTAGGCCATCTCCGGATCAAAGCCATCCGGGAACTTAAGAAGTGCTGATTTTCTAGATGGCCTCAAATCATCTGGAATAACATTATAAACTGTATTGAATCTGATTATGTAATCTTGAACGGACTCACCCGGATTACGCTTGAGGTTGTTGTATTCAGCATTAATCTGAAGCAGATCCTTTCTGATTTCCCACTGATCTAAAAACTGATTCTGAAGTGCTTCCAAGGTGGCAATGCTTCCGGCTGTCAACCCTCTGAACCACTTTCTAACCTCCCCTCCAAATGTTTGGACGAACAACCGCATAGTAACATCTTCTTCATCTATCTCATATAGATCGAAGAAAGTTGTCATTTTGTCAATATTTTGCTGAGCAAAAATACTTTGTGGAGTACCATCAAACATGGGGATTTTACTTTGATAATCGGCTGGCATATCATGAAGATTTTGGGGAAGAGCAAGTGGGGCAAACCGGGCAGCCATTGCTTTAGGAGGGGGAGTAGGATGAGTATGAGGAGGAGGAGCTGTGATAGCAGGGATTATAATAAGAGGAGCTGTAGTTTGTGGAGTTGGGGGAGTCGGAGGGGTGGGAGAAGTAGGAGGGGTATCGGGTGTAGAAGGAGAACCGACTGTGGATTCGGGATAAGTGATTATAGGCGAAACTGAAACATAAGGAGGATAAGTTTCTTCGTGAGCCGTGATAGTGGATCCAATATGAATAGAGATATTCTCAACAAAATCAGCAAGGGTAGTAGCTTGAATATGTGTCTGGAGATGTCTCAAGATGAAATTTTCGACCAACTTGTTGTGTCTCTCAAATTCAATGACAGCTGCAAAATCAGGGTCAAGGACTAGAGAATCGAGCGCACTTTCAGACTTGGCTTTAAACAGGGACAACTCAAAGCTTTCGTCAAAATCTAGATCTTCAAAATACTTAATAATAGCTGGAGATGAATGGGATTTGAAAATGGGTCTAGGATCAGTAGCCAACTTGTTTTTCTCAAAAAGACTAGGAAAGAAAAACCATTCAGCCTGTGAAAAATCTCAACCTATCATCCACGGCTCAGAGTTAACAATTATACTGGGATAAAGTGCCAATGAAGCGCTATGTTCACAAGCTCACGGAGATTGACTGAAGCAGCGTTTATCTACTAGCGCTGATGTAAAACAAGAGTGTTTTCGAAGGCTACCTAGCGTATCTTCAGGCTCCGTCTAAGACTTATGAAATAACACGTCAATGAGCAAACGATTAGTTTGTTCTCCCCAGTATGGTCGCCAGTATGTTAGCGCTTGAAATTTCACCTCAAGCTGAGAAAGGTAAACCTCAAGGCAACATCAAACCACTTCGCCTCGTAGCTAGCCCTACGGGGCGGGAGAGGGCTCTCTGCGGTCTATCTCGGTGAAATATTCAATGGATGAGATGACCAATAGGGTAACACTGATTTTAGGCTAGTAAACTGATCAAAAAGGTTGATTTGGGGTTTTTAGGGTTTTCGGTGGCAAATTGAGGGGATGGCAATTTTGGGTGCGGGGATTGGACACAGTTTCTGCAGGGGGTTCTTTGGGGCGAGGTAGGAGACAGTATTGATGCCTTTCATTGAGGTGGATGGTTAGGAATGACAGGTGAGGAGCTAAGGAGAGCAAACAATAACTTTGAATTCTCCTTAAACAGTAGAAAACATTGAAATTAAACAAACATAAAAGCAGAGCATGACAGTCATGAATTCTTACTTTAACACTTCGTTTGCTTAATGTGCAGAAGGAAAAGAAAGGAAATGATTGACATAACACACTTACAAGTACATAGGGAAACACACCATCAATACATGTAACCACAAGAATCCCAAAAAGGACTGCAAAACCCTGGTCTTCCTTAGCCAAAAATTGCAGAGATACAGTGAATAATACAATGATAGTTTCTCCCTCAAGAGTCCAACCATGAAAATGAGCACGAAAGTACATAATATAGATCATCTAACCGCGTTCCTTGCCTCCATGGGTCGAGCTCACTATCCTAGGAGTTGTTTCAACCACTTCTAAACTAAGCACTACAAACTAGGCAGTCAAAACAACTTGCCTCTATAAGCTAGGAAACCAATTCATTCATTTAATTTTCACCTTTTTCATGAATGAATCTTCTAGAAGAGGTACATAAGTGTAAAAGTGTCATAAAAGTACGTTAATAACATCAAAGAGGATAATAATCCACCCCAAAAAGTCAAATAGGGTCAAACTGCGTTTTTCTGAGCTGTACACTGAAATTTGGAGAAGTTTGCCTGACGGGTTGCGCGCCTCTGCCTGACGAGTCGCGCGCCTTTGGGACCACGTTTGGGGCACTTCCAGGCATCCAAATTGCACAAAAGTAGGCTTGTTGGAAAGGACTGTGAGTCTGCTTTCCAACCCAACTAGAGTTTTTGAATTTTGTGGTCATTTGCCTTTCCAAAATTGCAATCTCCCAAGACTGCTTTCTGTGTCTCAAAAATGTGGTAGAAAGTCATTTTTTGCTTGTTTTTTGACTTTCTGGAGGCCCAAAACTTCATAAAATCTCTTGGCCATGGATGAGCATATGTAACTTCTCATGAAAAATCTGGAAATGCTGAGTTTTTACAAAATGGAGTTGCCAGGATGAAGGGTCGCGCGGGGGGTGAGACCCGTTAATGGAGAAAACCTGTAAATTGCCTGAAAAAACCAAAATTTACCCAAAATGCTCAAAATTTCTTGGGATTTGTGCTGTGGCTAGGCTATTTAGTGCCTTGGTCCTTCAGTGAAGCCTCGGCCAAGATATGGAGGGGATCGGGCCTCTTTCTCCTTTTTTGTGCCTTGGCCAACCGCCTTTGGAACATCTTCATCTTTGCCTTGCACACGTGCATTCTCGCACAATAATGGTTCTTCATGTTTCTCAACAATTTTTTATCTTGGTTGGCTTTAGCCAATAGCCTCTCCAAGTGAGCATTGAGCCGGATAAGCATGGACTCTCGCTCAACGGGCAATAGATCACCGGGTCTTCTTCTATTCAAGATGCGATCTCCATGAATCCTCCACAACTCATCAAGAGCTTGCTCATCCTCCAACTGCTTGTTGCGCTGCTCTAGATATGAGATTGTCCATTGTGCCCCCTCTAATCTCCTCTGCAATGCATCATTTTCAGCTCTAAGGTGCTGAATGATCTCCTTTGACTCCCGACTAGGAGAACTGACATCAAGATCAATAAGCTCTATATCTGGAACACCTGATGGTCCCTCATCAATCCTGGGCTGCTTGCCCCTCTCTGATACCTGTGCTGCTGAAGAAAGCGAGGCCCCTTCCACCTGATGTGGAGATAACACTCGCTGAGCTAATGAAGAAGGCGAGACCCATTCCACATGCTGTGGAGAAAGTACTCGCCGAACTGCTGCAAATAAGGCCCTCTGGCCTCTCTGATAAGTAACCAAAGGTGAGGAGCTGGCATGTCTAGTGACGGGGATGTCATGCTGCTGTGATGGTCCTCCCTCCTCGTGAATAACCTCAGGATGTGGCGGTGGTGGTGCTGTGAAAAGCTCACGAGAGATGAACTCCTCCCATGAGATGCCTTGTTGAGCCAACTGATGTAATACCACAAGCTGAATCAAACCATAATGGTAAAGGCTCCTATACTGCTGTGCTGGGCTCTTCCTCTGCATCATGGACACCATCCTCTCAATGTTCTGATAGAAGAAAACAAGGATGTTCATCATCCGTACCCGTGTGAAGTGCATCAATAGGCGAATATGGTACAAATATACCTGTGAAAATCTGTCCTCACAGGTAAAATAGAGCATGATGAGCCTCATCATGGGAGCATACTCACTCCTGAGAAATCTGAAGGGAAACACTCCCGTCAAGTGTCTCATGAGTGCTGGTCTAACGAAAGGCTCAAAATGAACACTGTCCAACACCTTGTGCTTATTCCATACCTCTCCAACATTAGGTATCCCTGTGGCCTGTGCAATCATCTCGGGTGTCAATGTAAAGTCCACCCCGGCAAGGTTGACATGTCCATCATGCAAGTGTAAAACAAATAGGCGAGCCAACTCTCTGTGGTGCTGAATCCGAGAGATCCTCTCGCAAAACTCATAGCAAGACATGTATTGGAAACATGAGACTGCCATAGGACAAGCTTGTAAATCTGTCAAAGAGGTGGGCTCCTCTCGCCTATGATGACTTCCCTTTCCACCCTTATGAGGCCTCCTCTGTACCTCAATCTCTGAAGCTAATGCCTGGTCATCACTCTGCTCATGGGTTTCGGTTTCTGACATTGTTTAAGGAGCAGAGTGGCCAAATTGTACTGCTGTTTCTACCTTGTAAAATGTTGATTTATATGTTGTTTCAAAGGGACAAGGAGCACGAGGGGAATGTTAAGGGAGGGACACTTTTAAAGGGAAAATGGGAATAAATATATAAAACAGGGATTTAAGGGAAAAAACATTGCAAAAATCATTGCATATGCATCATTATATACATTGTTTACATGGGTATAATGAGAGGTAGGGTTAGGGCTTGATTTTTCATTTTTTAGGGAAAAGGGGTAGAGTTTAGGTTTTCTTTACAAATTTAAAAGGGAAATTTATATAGAAAGACAAGGAAAATGACATGGGAAATGGGAAAAATGATTTACAAGGGAAAAACCTTAAAACAGCATAAAACCCTAGGCATATTTTACAATTTTAAACCACAGCCATATAGAGCTTTTTCTCTTGCACAATGAGATCTTTAAAACATGTATTCATGATGTCTTTAACCATAACAAACAGAAATTTGTAAGTTGGAGGGCCTACCTTAGGCAATTTAGCAATTTTGTTGGCTCCTTGGATGAATTTGCAGGTGATTTGGTAAGGAGGGCGCTGACGGGTCGCACGCCTCACCCAACGGGTCGCGCCCGTTAGAAAATAACACTGCTGGAAGGCGCTTGACGGGTCGCGCGCCTCTGACGGGTCGCGCGCCTGGTCTGACGGGTCGCACGCCTGGTCTGCTCACAATTTCGCTCCAACCCTCGCCCAATCTCTCTTGCAAGTGAGTTAGATGCACAATGAGGGTAAATGGAGGGAGATTGGGCTTTTATAACTTTGATTTGAAATAATTTCATGCCCAAACCCACTTTATAATGTTTTTCTTTGACACTTTATAAAATTGACCATTTTGGTTTCCTTTGTCCTAAAATTGACTCATTTAATGCTTTTGCTCGATACTTTTTGCAGGGATATCATCTGAGGGATCTTGGCAAGGGAGCCAGGGTTACATGCTGTCCTTGGAAGCTTTTTGAAACTTCATCACTTTTTACAAAAATTTGAAAAATGACCTTGGCTTTAAAAACAGGGTTTTTAAATCCAAGGTGAAAAATAACTGTACAAGATAGAAATTTGCGAAGAAACACCTTTAAAATCATCCCTCTAGCTTGCTGAGCACTTATTGACCTTCAGAGACATGACCTTGTAAACAAACTTGACCTAGACCTAGGAATTTGACCTCAAGCCAAGACAAGACAAGCTTGAAAGTGACTAGGGACTGAAATGACTTGATCCAGCAATGCCAAGAGGGGGACAAAGGCACCAGCTCCTCCATCAGGGTTATAGCATGCCTAATGGGATGCAAAAATTGACACTGATGAGACACCTACTTATGCAAATGCAAAGAGCTTTGATCGCTGATGGAGGGCTACAAGACCGACTCTAACAGAAGGAAAGCCTGACATGTAATCCATGGAGGTGGATTCCACAAATCGACTAGGGGTAGGTACCAGAGTATAGAGACCTTGCTTCTTGACGGTTGGTATGGTGACAGTGCAGGTAGTGCATGATATGATGTACTTTCCAACATCCTGTCAAGGATTCGGCCAATAAAAATACTTTTGTAGTACTGCCACTATTTTCTCAACCTCGAAATGCCAAACCACCTGACTGTAGTGTGCTTCCCAAATCATCTTCACACGCTCACTTGAAGGAACATAATGGTGTCCCATATGGCATAACAATGCATCCTAGAGGTGAAAACTTGGAACTTGCTCACCCCCCAAGAGAATATGGTATGTGTGGTCGAATTCTGGGTCACTTTTGTAGAGAAGTGGCTAATCAGAAGTCTCATTCCCACAAGATTTGAGCACGGTAGTTAACACCATGAACGGTGGTCAGTTGAGGCAGTCTGCAACATTATTTGTGTTTCCCTTCTTGTACTTGATATTCAAATGGACCTGTTGCACGTATGTGGACCACTTTTGATGGCGATCATTCCGTAACTTCCCTTGTGCCTGTATGAATTGTAGGGTTTGGTGATCATTTTGAATGAACGTTTGCTTCCCCAAAATGCAATGCTTCCATTGGCCACAGGCCTGCAAAATGGAATACATCTCTTTATCGTAAGTGGGATACTTCTAGACGGTGTCTGAAAGTGTCTTACTGTGGTATGCCACTGGATGCCCCTGTTCAGTAAGGACTAGCCCAATAGCATAGTCAGAGGCATCTATCTCAATCTCAAATGGTCGTTTTAAGTGTGGTAATGTGAGCACTGGTGTAGAGCAAAGGTGATGTTTCAACTCTATGAATGCCTTCTATTGAGATTCAAACCAACATAATTTTTCTTTTGCTACTCCTTTGGTGAATTAACTCAAGGGCCAAGTGATATGAGAGAACCCCAACACGAATCTATGGTACAAATTAGCAAGACCCAGAAAAATACACAGAAAAGAAAACTCCACATGGTAACTTTTTGTACATTTGTGTCTCTCGAGCACGAAAAGGTAGAAAATGATACTTGAGAGAACCCCTTGACCATTTTAGTCAAGGACTACATTTTTTTTAAATAGTGCATCCCAACCCAAAAAAGGGGTAAATGTATACTAGGTGCATGACATTTCATAGCCTTTAACGAGTTCAAAACGACAAGATCTCGGCAATATTTTCGTGTTTAAGGAGTCGGAAAAGAGCTTGAAAGCAGACCCCCCATTTTATTCTCTTTACCGAGTCAAAAAGGGAAAAATAATCGACGATATTTTCATTTTGTATGAGTCAGAAAAGAGCTTAAAGGTGACTCATCCTGGAGGAATGAGTGGTATAAAGAGTAGAAACTGGTTCCTGGAATGGTGGAACTACTCAAAACGTGTAATGGTCAAGAGGTTGGCTAACAAAACCATTCATTGTTGTGGTCCCTTAAGAAAGGAATAACAACCAAGTGAAAGCATATGATTGACCAAAGAGATCGTGGCGATGGAATGAAACAACCAAGGCTCATCTAGCAGAAATTAGATGAAAAAAGGAAATCATGAGATATAAATTGGGCATGGAGAACTCTGCTTGGATTTAGTTTCATGTTTACACAAGCTTGAAATGAAAAAATATGCTTGTTATAAGTTTGCATGCCTCAGCATAATGACTCAATCGAGGTACATGGCCCCCAAGCTTCATTTCAGTCAACTAGGTGGATGGAATGAAGGTTCACTTTTGAGATCTTGGAAAGACTCGATTTGGAAAAGGGAGTTGCTTCATTTTTAATGAGGTTGACAAAGTAAAATAACTATCCTTGAGACCCTTGTTTCATTTTTTAACAAGCTTGGCAGAAGACAAAGAACGATGCTCACACCTTTTGTTTCATTTTTTAACGAGGATGACACAAGACCAAGAACTATCCTCATGGCTCCTTGTTTCATTTTTTAGTGAGGTTGACACAAGACAACACAGAAAAGTGAAGAAATAATAGCTCCCATGACATAAACATAGTCGCGTCCAAGGAGAAGATTTAAATGTAATGGACATTGGACTACCATCACATCTATATATATAGTATTTCCTCCTAAGGTAATAGGGAACTTCAGAAGGATCCCTAAGGGCTGACTGGTTCCTTTGTTGATGGCCAACAGATTCTGAGTGACAGGCACAAGCTGTGGGGAACCCAAATCTTTCCATGTAGTAGAAGACATGAAGCTAACAGACGCGACTTCATCTAATAGAGTTCCATGCACTACCATATTATAGGCTTGCACTATGATCTAGAAAGGCACATAAGATGGGCGGAAGAATGTAGTCAATTGACTCCAACCAAAAGAATAAAAAAAACTACTTGGTGGGGGTATCATATGATTGTCCCCATGTTGTACAGGAATAGTAGAAGGACTCTCCTGAACAATCGGGACGAGAGGGTCACTCTTTGATTCATGGAAATCTGAGGAGATGAGAAGAACATGAGCAGTATGATCACTATTCTCTTTGGGAACAGAGTGAACAATTGAAGATGAAGCCAAGTTGACACTCTTTTCAACCAATGGTTGGTCGCGAACAGACACAAAAGTGTCATGCTCAGGAAGAGTAGGATGGGCAAGAGATGAATCCAAATGTTGGGTGTGGAGCCTGATTATCTTCTATATTCAAAGGTATCGCCACATAGGACCCCAGTTCGAAATGGGGGCGGCAACACCGCCCGTAAAATATTCGCTGCAAGGGGGGTCCAGAGAGGGGCGGCTGTGACCTTTGGGAGCCCCCCCCCCTGGCGGGGGGTTTCGGGGGCAGTGCCCCCGAAGCTAAAAACAACTGTAAAATTGCCTTGTAAAAGTATAGTAATTTCTAGTCAATCTGAGCCGTTCATTAGGCGGATGATCTGACGGTAGAACTTATGTTTAGTTTAGGGTTTTTTGCCCTAGAAGGAAACCCCTCTCTTTGTATGAGGGTATTGTATTTAAGGCTGTGAGATAGATGTGTATTCTGTGAGCGAGAAACAAAGAGGTGAGACTGTGAGAGAAAACAGAGGATATTACAGCAGATTTGTTGTAGGTTGTGTCTCTTCATTTTGCTGGATAATAGAAAGGAAGGACTGGCTGTTCGGGGTGGACGTAGCCCAAACTGGGTGAACCACGTATATCTGTGTCTCTCTTGTTTTGTGCGTTTTCTGTGTTTATATTTTTGCAATATTTTATGTGTTCCATTGCTCCGTAATATATAATTTTCTAACACCAAATAGGATAGGGTTAGAAGAAAGCCTCTGATAACCCACAAGGAAGTTGGGGTTGAGGAGTTGCAAGGTTTTCCAAAAATTTGGAAGCTTTATCCATAAGAGGACAAAGGTGAAGAAGATGCATCCCTTCACATAACCTACAGGGGAAGCTAATATTTCCCTTCTTCTTACCATCATTAGCTGAAGGCATAGCATTGACATGATCTCCAAAGGTCGACAGGGATGGTCGGTTCAGGTCTTGAGACCATACCTCTAAGACTCTAGGAATGCTAGGATAGTCTCGAAGGAGATGGTCACCCTTACACAACTTGCAAAGGAATCTAACATTCCACGAAGGATCAAAAGGTTTGTCTACAGGAGGTGGATTTGGAGTAATAGTCGCACGGTTGGCCGCTCGCTTATCTGACCTCTTATTCTTCTTCATCTTCTTATTCTTCTTCTTAGCCTCTTGGTTACTAGAGTTCAAACGTTCACTAGGTTAAGTAGAAGAAGAAGAGGAAGAAACAGGGGAATAAGGGGAGAGGTCAACCTTAGAATCATCGTGACATAATCCAAATGAAAGGGGACGTTTGGATAGGAGTCGGGACACTCGGGACCACCAAGGTCGAAAAAAACCAGACAGGTAGACCAATGATTAACCTAGGAAGGGACAACGTTGCCATATAAGGAGCACCAGTGTTTCCAAAAGAAGGAAAAGGACCAAGATTCCCATCCGAGGGAAATCCTTGACTGGTAGATTCTGGAAATGTTTCCATTGGAATCAACCCTAAAGAATTACTAAGGAATATAAATTTAACAAGGAATATTTCATGGGAAGTTAATTCTAGAACACTGAAACAAACCTTTTTCTTTTCATGTTTTAAGAGTCAAGAAAATGGCAAAAGGTTACTCTAGTCACTTTTGAAATTAACGAACGAGATCGAAAGGACAAGTGCTTGATAATACATAAACATAGTCATTGACCAAACCAATAAGTACACAATGTAGAAGGCAACCAGATTGAAACCAAGTACAAGGGATGGTACTTGCCAAGGATAAAATGTGCAATTCTTCTTCTCCAAGAAGTCCTTATTAAGTACCTTTTGAATTTGAAATCATATAAGTACAATTTGTGTGTGTGTGTGTGTGTGTAAATACAACCTAAATCATATGCCTCTCTTGTACTTCTCTACCCTCCACTGATTTCAGAGTTTCTTGTGTGTGATTGATGCCCTAACAAATTAGGCTGAGCTCTCCTTTTATATTATTCATCTCACTACCTTTTGAGTCAACTTGTTGTCATCTTAAGGTTGACTTGTTGTTAGCATTTCGACTTGGTCTTGGAGGGTCATTTGACTCTAGTTGACTCAAACAAAAATCTTCTATGTAATATATAACATGCCCAAATGGGTCTTTATGAAAATGACTCAATTATTTATGAGGTTACCAAGAGCTACATTGTCCTATGATGACTGCTACCAGTATGTATACTTTTACTTCAGCTATGAGCTCTTGCATCAATTTGTATGCTTACCATGATGCCTTCTTACTAAGATGCATTCAACCATGGAAAAGGTCTTTCATATTTTACCTTTTCTTTTTTATTCATCTATATTATTAATAGAGTCTAAGGGTCTATATAGTTCCCTTATTTCATCATGTCTTTCCATGGATCAACCCATCCGTTTTTTTACTTCTTGTACATGCAATACTATTTTAGCAAGTAACCCAAGAAAAATATGATACCCAAACATGATTTCAAGTTACTTTTATAGGGTTTTATGTAATCAAGAGGTCATTCTAGGGTTTCTTAAATTCAAACCTTAGATCATACTCTTTTCCCTTTATGTCATTCTAGAGTTTATCCCATGCCCTAGAAATCTAACAAACCCTAGAAATCAAATCATAGGAAACATATACCTTAAGATTAGGGTTTCTAAATACTAGGTTTTTCTTAAAATATAACCCATAACTTCAACCCTACTACATCTTATGATGGACCCTTAAAAATAAAATTATTATACATACCTCATGGACACCTACCTGTAGTGCTTAATATTTTGGCTGACATGATTCTTTGCAATGATACTATACTTGTCATTGATCATTTTCCATCTTCATGACCATATTTTAATGAGTCTTCAAAGATATTTTTGTTCTTCTAATGGGACTTGCTTCTTCATGTGTTCCTTCAATTTATAGTGTGACTACTTATGGAACTTATTTGCCACAGAATATCAACATGGAGATTTTTCTCCTTGTTTAGTTCCATCACCTTTTCAGAATGAATAAATGAGTATTAGTCTTCTTGAAACACTGATTGAGGTATGGAGAACAAGAACTATTGGTGCCTGCATTCTTTGTGCCACAAATATGTAGTGGTAAAAACATTATATTCTTGATATTCTTAAGGAGCTAAATATTTCTCTGAGGTTGACCAAAATTTTGGATTCAGACATTTCATGAAACTGTTTGCAACCATTTCAACTTGCAGTTAGTTCCACTCCCAGTGGTTTTACAGGATGGTCGGTAAATATTAATCATCCTATGCCATCTGCTCTAGCTTATGTTTTAGCTGCTATGGTAGAAACTCCAAGTACAGGTTAGCTATTTGATAATATGTAGAGCTAGAAACTATATATGTTTCCCAATAATCATTGTTGTAGAATCAAAAAATTTACATTTTTCCTTGTAAGCATCTCTTCAACGATTAGATGTTATATATCTGGTAATAATTGTGGCAAGAACAAATGTATTATTTTAATAGTTCAATGCTATGTTAATGTTGCCTCTGGTTAGTTGAAAGTAAAATAAATAATAGCAATGTTGGTTTCTAATGTATCTTCTTAATAACTTTAGATAATTTGTTGAAATGACTTAGAACCTCTCCAACAACCAAAGATGGAACCAATAATCAGTTTCTTGAATTTGAACATTTTGTGAAGCATTTCCAAACTAGTGAGATTGATGAGGTGGGGTATATAACCATCAATAGCCATCATTTCATAAATGTTTGTGAAGGCTTTTTCAGTGTATTTAGTATATTTTATGAAATAATGAATTGATACTGCACTTTTCATTCCTTATAACAATGTTTACGATTTATTTCTTAGCAGAGAATTTTAGTACACAAAAGAGGATCTTAAATTAAGTTATATATATATATATATATAGATAGATAGATAGATAGATAGATAGATAGATAGATAGATAGATATGGTTAAGCTTGGCAGGATCCTTCATTTTCTATTTATAAACAACAAGTTTACACCACTTATGTGAGATAGGTGGCCTCAACTTGCCCGATGGGAAACCAAGTCTATTGGCCACATATCCTCGTTATAAGCCATCCAAAAATAGTAAAGTATCAATCTTTTTAACCAAGATAAATATGTCTCAGTTTCATGGTAAGACGCTATATGTCTATCTATCATAAGCATGCATAGTGTAAAGTAAATGCTAACCGAATAAAACAAAAAGAAACCAGATTAACTAACTATTCCTGCTGCTCTTTCGAAGCTGATTCGATTGGTGCCGGATCCTTGACAGTTTCACAGGGCATCTCAATTAATTCAATGATGCATGGGATGTGCCTTTGGATTCTATCCAGATGGATGTCCTGCTTATGGAGCTGGAATTGGATTTGCTGCAAATCCTATTTGTAGTTGGGCATGTCTTGGAGGGTCAGATCCATCCCCACTGATATTTGTTCCATGGCCTTCCCCATCAAGATTTTCATAAGCCAATAGAGGTAAAGGGCCTTCTTGAACTGAGTTATTCTGCCTTTGGTATTCTCGAGGTTCGGGACTAAGGTCCTCTAAGTCTCCAGGTCCTCCTCCATCTCGCTGTGTTGCTTAATTTCTCCCTCCCATTCTTCCAGCAAATTACGTATCCCTACATATGTTCCCTCCCTATAAGCTGCAGCAACTTCATTGATGAGGTGTTCAATAGATTTCCATACTCTGAAGTGTTAAAGTCTTTGGCCCTTGCAGGCTCCCTCCCACGTCTGCCACAACTTCTTCCTCTCGTAGGTCGAGCCATCTCCACTTTGTACATGACCTATTCACAGGAGTGAGGAATTAACTTCTAGATTTGAATCTCATTTCAAGTGTTATCCTTAATTTGTATCCTATCCTAGTTACTCTCCGAGCAATACGCAAGTTGGGACACCACATGTTCAGGAGACGAGGCCCCTCTTCATATCCTGGTGTGCTTCTCACTACTCCCTTCCCATTGTCGCTCATGCCTAGAGTGGTTGACATTCCCCTCTCTCGGCCACGCAAGGGTTCCCATGCACAGTTGAGCCTTCTCATTCCCCTCTGCCCAGTCAAACTACATCACTCCTCTGCTTTCCTTATAGCCTACCCATCCCCAGTGCATAGCTTCCCCAGTTCCATCCCAATTATCACGTGAATTCACAATGCAACTCTCAGGAGGGGCTTCCAGACCACTAGCTAGATCAAAACTCAATAGCCTTATAGCTAGGATGCATAGCCAGACAACAACCATACAATGCCTGCGATGTTTTCCCCAGCAAGTCCCCTAATTCCCCTCCCTAAGTTTCTCCTGAGCCCTCCAGCTAGAAATAAACTATGTCTCCATTGTAATGGGGTTGCAGGACCAAGATACATACCTGTGCTCACTCCGCAGATTCCATCGATGATGCCTCCGCCTCCCTACTCCAATGCTCGAGATCCCAACTCTACACACAACAATGCAGTTAACACTCCCTTGCCTTGCCTTAACTCCACAATCGATAATGCAATTGCCACTCCCCTATCCTTCCTTACCTGCTATGCCTCCCGCCTTGTCCTTGCCATGCTTGCCACCTTTCCCACCACCGTTGCATGTATTCATGCAAAGGGCCACCACACCCATCACCATGAGCATGTGGGGAGTGGTGGATGGTACCCAACCTTTACTCCTCATAAATGTCCATCGTCCCTACCATCCTCTGGCACACACCCTAATCGGGTTTTTGATATTAAATATTTAAATTATGAGAAAATTATTCATTTTTTTTCTTCCTACAATTTTAATGGTTAAATATAATGAGTAAAATTATGGTATATTTGAGGTAGACTTGTTTTTTACTTGTACAAGTGTTTGTATTGTAAATTGTATATGTTCCTTTTCTTTATAGTATCCTCTATGATACCACTTGGCATACATGTATACAAGAGTACTCCCCACAAACATGTCACAATCTAACCCAAATTTCATTATCTCTGCATGAACCTGTCTGCCATTTTCTTTCCATTATAAAGGAAAATCTAGTTGGTTGGATAACCATTTCTTGCATCTAGTGGAATAGGTTCAAGCCTCCTAGAAAATTCCCTATCTCGCGTAAACTGCAATCATTGTAGTCCATGAGACAACATCTTCTTGAGGCATTTTGTAAAACACATGGTATGAATCTTGAAATCTTCCACCTTAACATAAATGTATATGAGGCTAAACCCTAAGAATATGTTGGATTCAAACCCACTTTGGATCATTTTTTTATGAACTTTCTTGCCATGTTTGAAAGTAGCCAAGCAAACACATGCTTGGAGAACACTAGAAAAAGTGAATTGATTTAGCGAAATGTTTGATTCTCACATCTCACAATACAAAGTCAAGGTCTTGTCACTGTGTCCATGCTAGTGTAGGCTACTATCAAATTTGATCATGGAACCATATTTCGATTGGAAACTTCCTTCAATAGCAGCAAGGCATCAGCTAAACTATTGCACTTAGCATATGTGATAACTAATTTCATATCTAAGGAAGTGTTTTCCTTGAAACTAGTCTGAATAATATGAGCATGGACTAGCTTCGCCTCTAGTATATATATTTGTGATGAAATAGTTGACAAAAATCATAGGATGGAGGTGTTTTTTCTACCTTTAGTTCTAGATAGTTTTTAGCATTGGCAAGTCTTTCATTATGATACTCAAATTGTGAGGTTCCTTAATAATTTGCAGGAGTTTTCTAACTATGAGATGAATTGGATAGGGGAAGATACAAATGAAACGGAGGTTAGGTAGCTTTAGGAGAAAAAGTATCCCAATGGCCTGTCCCATTAGAGAATCTTTTTATCAGTGTTATATTGTATAAGAAAGAAAAGGATGTCAACAATATTCAAGAGGTGATTGAAATCAATTTGGGATCTGAAGTAACCCTACAATAATCAATCTTGGAAAGGGTTGTTTGCATGAGGAGAGAAATACAATTGAAAACCTTATCAACAAGTATACAGATTCTTTGCCTATATTTTTTATTATTTAAATGCATACAAGGGTGATATTATTCAGCATACTATCCCATTGAAGGAGGATGACAACCCATTTAGACAAAAACTAAGGAATATGAATTTAAAATTGACACTTATAATTTAGAAGGAGTTGTAAAAAATGCTCAAGGAAAAAATCATTTCTCCTACAAGATATTCAACCTGGGTGGAAAACTCAGTCTCTGTAAGGAAAACGAATAATGACATTAGAATATGTGTCAAATTCAATAATTTGAATCAACTATCGTTGAAAGACAATGACCCTTTACCCAACAAGGGGTATTTATTGCAAAGAATAAATAGGCCTTGAATGATTTCAATGTTGGATGGTTTCTCAAAATATAATCAAATTAAAGAATTTATTGCTTCGGCTCCTGTATTTATAAATATTCAAAGGAGTTTCAAATTTTCTAAGTTTCTTCAGAAGAAGCATTCGCAGGGGTATTTTTACATAATAATGTGCAGGGATTTGAGTAGCCCACAACACATATTACTAAAGGCCTCACAGTAGGCATGGATTTTAATCCTTTGAATCAGTAAATTTTATTAGGTAATCTCCACTCTCAATTATGAGAAGTCTATACTCTATCGTGGTCCTCAACCGAATTTCTATATGTACAGTTTCTCTTAAATGCTTTGTAACTATGAAATAACTTCTGAACATAGTCACTTGCATGAATATTTTGCACTTGGAATAGATTATGGTGATATTTCTATTTGGGAAGTGGTATCAGGTGAAAAAATACTTCAGAAATCATTCAGAATTTGTGATTTATCAAAGCGTGAAATGTCTATGCAAATATAAATATATTTTTAAAGAGAAAGTAATTTGAGTGAAGTTTTTTGTAAGCTGAATCTCAGCAAAATATAGTTTAAAAGTTTAAGCTAGCAAGTAATTTTGGTGAAGTTTCCTATCACTTTCTAAAGAACAAATAGTTTTGGATCATTTATTCACATTTTTCTAGTATATTTGTTTGGGCATTCCTTTCAAAAAAATCGAATGCATGGGTATGGGTTGGTATGTAAATTTGGCTACTTGATCTTGTATTTAGGTGTTTCAATATTTCTCCATCATTTTATTTTTATGAAAGTTAATATTAAGTATCCTGGCATGACTTATAGGAGTGACATTTTCTAATAACATAGTCCACATTTATCATTCTAGTGAAGCTCACAATTTGCAACAAAACCTTGAGGTTGATATTCAAGTTTGGAAAGATGTTTTATTAATGGATCTGAAACACTTCACAGTTTTAATGTTGGTAGTAGGGACATATACATCATTAGGATCTTCTTGTAACTATCTTATATGTCCTTAGCTAGGTTTTGGAGTATTTAGGATTTATCAATTTCAATTTTTTTATATAAGTCTTCTCAACAATTTGTTTTTTAGTCAATATTTAGAGCCAACTAGTGTGGCTTATCATCCAAATATTCTGATAAAAAGTAACATTAGTTGGCTAGAAACCTCAACTCAAAAACAAAATATGATAAAATTGGAATTCTTAATCAAAATTACTCATCTTACAACCATCTATACATTGATTTTTATTTTTTTTGTCTTTTACTATATTCCGCAATAAATTTCTTTTAATGACACATACTCTTGTAACTTTGCATATTGATGCACATATAGGAAGTTTGAATGATATTGCTTTCGTCATCCATAATGGGAAACTTAAATTTATCACATGTGGATGATGATAAGGTCATCAAGATATTTATAACATTGGTTTTTTCAAATTCAATTCATTTTATAAATCATTGTTTATAAATCATGGATATTACTTTACAAGTTAAATTTTTAATTTAATGAATATATACAAATTATTTATTGCTTAATTTTTCTTTTTAATTAAAAATTTGAGTTAAAACACACATTTTGAAAATAATTTTTTTTCTTAGTATTGTTCTTAGATAGACAAAATATTTAGATAGGAAAAATGTTAAGTAGTGTTCCATTGAATGATAAATGTTGAAGAAATATTCAACTAAACATATCATTTTTGGCTTAGTAGTTAATAATAGAGATAATGAAATGTTTTTTCCAAATTAATTAAATGCTAATTTTAGAATTGATGATTTTCTCAATAACAATCAAAATAAAATAAAATAAGTCAAATATATATTTTTTCAAATTATAATTTTCTTTTCAAAATTTCGAATTATTTCAAAACTAAATAAAAATTGCTAGATTAAATTAATTTAATTATTTACTCAAATCATTTTTATAAATTTTATTAAAACCATGTAACAAATATATTTAATTAAATTTCTATATTTATTCTTATAAATGGACTTACTTTAAGTGGTTGGTTTCCTTTTGTTACTTACATAGACCCATCATAAAAAAATTAATAATCACTCAATTTGATCGATACATGGCTTGTAAAAGTACATAGTAAATTGAATTATTTGAGATTCCTTTTTCCAAATAATCATTTTGCATGCTTTCTTACTAAGGATATTATTCTATACACATTCATAACTTAGTTTTTCGATGAATGTTGTTTCCATAGTTTGATGATACCCACTCATGACTAGGTCCCAAAGTACATAGTTACCATATTTTTTCTTTACACACCTCATATATGTATAGCTCTTAGAGGGTGACGTTATGTTAATATTTAATAATTATTTACAGAACTTGCGCATACATTATGGTTAGATATTTGTTCAATGCACTAATGTCGTAACTGTATCCTGGGTCTTAACCTAAGTTCAACCATAGGTTGCAATCTTGACCTTTGATTAAAAAACTAAGAGGCTTCCCACTCACCTAGCTGAAAGTTCTTGAGGGAGTTGATCTATTGCCAGGTGGTAGCTCTTATCTCGAGACTCCTTAATAGATGAATGGTTATAGAATTTTGGGCATAGATCAATGGTGGACAGAGAGGGGAGATTAGGGTAACCACACAATCATTCTGGGCTGGGAAATTTTGTCTCATTTTGCTGGTTCCATTGAGATGTGAGAGCTCTGCAATTTCTAGTGTGGGTTTAAGCCCAAAAATGACATAGGATCCCTTTCCTATTTGATTTAGGAGAGGAGTACGCTTCATTTAATTATTCCACTGAGAATAGCACACTTCACCAAGGGTTTGGATACAACATCACAGTTATGGGTTTCCTTCATTCGGTAAACAACCAACGTGGCTCCAGGTATCTCATAACCTTTCTTGATAACTTCCGCTTCTATGAGCCAGTAATCATCAAGGGTACTAACTGTGTCACCACTTCCATGAATAGGGGTTTCAGTTACAGGGATGTCCTCAACACTCAAGTAGCTGAATCCATCGTAAATGTTCTTTTGTTATCTTTGATTAATAGCATATTTGTCAATTTTAAAGCGAGACTGACCCTTGACTTGTAATTTTTTTATAGGTATGAAATGGGGTTTCAGTTTCAATTTATTTTAATCTTGTTTCTTCCCAACAGTCGTGGTCATCTTCTCATATTTTTCGTTCCTTCATTTATCAGGTTCTTACTCAGTTCCTTGTAAGAGGCCTACTGATCCTTGATAGCTCGTTTTGTTGTTGGATCTTGATTCTTAGAAATTACTATGGTTCAAAATTTACATGGATTGATTCGCATTGTTAATTAGGGTCTAGGGTTTGAATTGTCTTGCAGCTATTTTATTTGTTCTCTTTAAAAGATTGCTAAGGATTATGAGTCAAGAAATTTTGACCAACCAGAGTTTAGGGTTGAATATTGAGAAAAAGAAATTATAATTGTCATTGGTGTTTTCCAAATGAAATTAGCACTAGATAGATTCGACCTTGTGGTCGATAGTGTAGGTTTTGTTTTAAACTATCTGCAAGTCAGAGGAATCATTGGCAACACCCGTTGACAGGAGTATAGACCCGCCCAGGGCACGAGTCTCATCCTAGGGTCAATTCTTTCAATGAGTGACGAGATGGAGCACTCTTTATCTCAATTAGGCATAAAATCTCTATATTTGATATTGTTCGGTTCTTACCTTAATAACTCTTGATTAAGTTGTTCAGTTTCGAATGGGGTTTGTTTATAAATTTAATACTACACCTCTAGTTCCTCCCATACGTAGTGTTCATGAATATCATATATTTTTTTCTTGTAAGAAAGAAGCAATAATTCTTGAATGGTTCAGTTAATGTTTATATAACTTCTTCCCTGGTTTACTGTTAAGAATTTCTCATTACCTTGACATAGTTCTTACGCTGTTAAAGATTCTTTATGAAATTAATCAGGAGTTGAAACAGTTTCTACAAAACAAAGTTGAAATACTTATTTTTGGTAGCTTCAGATTATCTCTTCATTTATTCATTAAACATAATGTTTTCATTTAATCGATTTTTTTTTTGTTTAACCAGAAGATTCTTTATGAAACTAATCAAGAGTTGAAACATTTTCTGGAAAAGAAAGTTTAAATACTTATTTTAGGTAGCTTCAAATTGTTTGTTCATTTATTGATTAAACATAATGTTTTCATTTAATCATTTTTTTTTTCAATCGACTTGTTACCAAGTACTATTTTCCAAAGTCTCAGTTAAATAAACAAAAGAACTGATAGTAATAATTATTTACATTACTGGGGATTTTACACCCTTTCATTTTCCTTTAACTATGTAATTTGAGATAGAGTGAGATGAAATGTTTTCTTAAACTAGTTTGACAAATCCTCTAATATGATATTCAAGTAGTTCGATTAGCTAAGCTCTATGAAAAATGGGAAAAAGAAAATGATGCAGAGTTGATGATCATCAAGGTAAAACTCTCTACTCTTTTGGATTGCAATGTTTTATTGCCAAATTTTTAATAATGTACCAATTTCAAACATTAGTTGACATCTTTGTATATCCTTCAGTGGGTTGGGCTAGCATTTTGTGTTGGGGGAGACTTGCGGGCATTGTATTATGTAAAGGCAGGTTAGTGTCCAATATTTTTGAAAATGATAGCTTTACTTCTTGGGTATAGTTTCAGAAGAGTTGACTGTTAGATTGCAAGCTTAAGTAGTAGAAGATGTTCATTTATGTCTCATTTTAATCTTGTTGCTAGCTATTTTCCAATTTGTTTTTATGTTTTAAAGTTTACCGGTGTTAAAGATATATATGAAAGCCAGTTAGTACAACCACATTGGTAAATGTGGTTGATGTAGGTAGATCAACGTTATTTGTTATTTAATAATGTATTATTTGGTTAATCTCATGAGTTAATTTGCATAATAATTTTATAATTATATTAGGTAAATGTGAAAAAGTAAATATAGATTTAGAAATATAAATAGTTAATATTTAAAATTTTATTCATTGATGTGAAAATCACCACCAAGATATGTCATCATTTCATATATATAGCCAAAAAATAACTATTTGGATTAAAATAATACTTATAAAAGTAAATATCAACCCTATTTCTTCAAAAAAAATATTCAGCTGCACATCGACATAACTAATTTATCTATTTTTGTTTATGAGTGCTTCTATGTTATCAATCATGATCCATAAACATTTTTGTAGACAAACATATTATCGAGCTTATGTATAAAATCTATTGGCTTTACTATCACTTTCATACATACAAGAAAAATCTAGTGAGGACTCCCACTTTTTAGTTCATACCATTTTTAGTTTCTCATATTCTAAAAATGATTGCAATTTGTCATTCAAGACTTGTGCTAGTATGTTGGGAAGAATAATGTCTCTTAGATTTTATATCGATCTTTTCAATATAATTGAAGTTTATTAGATTATGTATATGCTTTCTTTGCCATCTAAAAATATAGTAGATAGTATACATACCAGAGTTCTCCATAATTCTCTTTGGGAAGAATAATGTCTCTTAGATTTTATATCGAACTTTTCAATATAATTAAATTTTATTAGATTATGTATATTATGCTTTCTTTTCCATATAAAACTATAATAGATAGTATACATACCATTTTTCTCCATAATTCTCATTTAAAACATAGTTAAGATTTCATCACGATCATGTTATTTTCCCTCTGACACTTTTTATAAAAGTAGAAGAGGAGGATTTCTTTAATTAATTAATTAATTGCAAAGAAATTTTTTTCATGTTTGATTCACGTAGCATCTGTTAATGGACTTGCCATGGGAGTAGGTGCAAGTCTAGCAATATTATCTGCATTTAGAATAGTCACGGAGAAACTTGTGAGTTTTTTCAATTTTAATGAAAGATTTCCTCTTTTCAAGTAGAGGATTATCCTCTTCAATTATCTTTCCTTGCCATAAACAAAATATTTAGGAATTTTATTTAGAAATCTATATTACTAATCTATTTAGAAATCTATATTACTGAAATTAGTACAAGATTAATTAGCAACCATTTAATATTTAGGATTAACTAGCAACAATTTAATATTTAATATTTATAGAATATTGTGAAAAATATTTCTTTTAAAGTATATAGTGAAATAAATTACTTTCATATTCCTGATTATTAATATTTTTCCTTCAATGATCACAGTTCACTTTCTCTCTACTTCTGTTGATGGATCAATAGATTAAAACTTGATTATACCATGTATCCCCCCAGGTAAAGGAAACAACTTGTTTCATTGTTATTGTGAAAAATCATTTGAGATGCGTTCCTTTTGATAGTTTTCTCTCAAGCTACTTCTTGGCATTCTAAATTTTTTTCTTGGTTCTAAAAGCTTTGGGCCTTTTTGCAATAGTAACAACAAGTAGACATGAAGGTAAAAACATGTAGACATGAAGGTGTTGAAGCAAGTGTCTTTGGATATTCCACAAAATATCTTCTGGACTACCATTTTTGAGTCTATACAAGACACTGCTGGGGAATTAGTCAAGGAAAATCAAGTGATAATGAAGAAATACTATATCATGTTGCGAGAACATGTGTCAATTTTCCATATTTTGTAAAACAAACTTTCATGAAGACATGATTGCCAATCAAATGTAAATTTTATGAAAATATATTTTACAATTTTATGAATATACATTTTACAATTTTTGTAAATTCAAATGCATATACATTTTACAATTTTTTTGTTATCAAGGAAGCCAATTCCAATTATACATGGGTAATGAAATTGTGGAGCTAACCACTGCATATAAATTTAATTTTCCACCATTTAATGTGATTTAAGCTTTTGGTTTTATATGTGAGAGAGTAAACTCTTTTGTAGGATGGAGAAATGTTGAACACTTTTATTTTTCCTCATAATATATCATGAAATGAAATTCCTACTGAGGATCTTGCATGTTCAAATTCAATGACATGAATGTATTTTCAGCAAATCTAAGTGTGCTGCCTTATTATTTTCAAATTGCTTTCGAGAATTGTTAAGTTTTGTAAATTGTCTTTCTTTTAGATTTAAAATGACTTTGTTGTTAACTTCAAAAAAGTTGGATATTTTTTTCTACGAGATTTAAGCTAATTAGAATCATTATTTGGGAACTTCAAATGTTGAAACCACCTTAAAAGAACATTTAAAATGATTTTATTTATTTTTTTTAAAATAGTTTTTCATATTGTCTTTAAAAAGACAATAGTTGAAATTATGGGCCTATAGTCTCTATAGACAATATGTTTTTAATCTAAGCTATTGTCTCTGAAAGAGACAAAATTTTAATTGTAGAACATTTAAAAAGATTTTGTTTATTTATTTAATATATTCTTTCATATTGCCTCTAGAGTGACAATATAGTTGAAATTATGGACCTATAATCTCTATAGACTATGTTTTTAATCTCAACTATTGTCTCTTAAGAGACAAAAATGTAATTGTCTCTAAAGGGACAAAAGAAATTATCTGTAGAGAGAGAAAAGAAATTTTCTCTGAAGAGACAATAATTCTTTTGTCTTTATAGAGACAAATTTTTAAGACAATAATTTTGAGACACTAAATTTCGAGACACCCCCTTAAAGACAATATTGAAGACAATACACGAGTTTCTTTTGTATCAAGTTAAGTTAATTGACTTCAAAAATGTCTTAAATATTGTGTTGAAAACTGCCTACATGTAGATGTAGTAATGACAGATCCCCACTTCTCAATCCATCTGATATTTTCACGTATAGCTTACAATGTACTCCATTTCCATGCTTTGACACATCTATAATAATGTCAAATCACCAGAAATCATCCAAGCAGCAACTATTCTACTCATAATCTATTTGTAGTCTCCACTCATGAGTTCAACGATTAGCTCGACAAGACATAATTGTAGCATCCAACCTATTTTGTAACAATGTAGCTCTAGCTTACAGTGATAGCAACTCGGATTGTAGATATCTGTAGGCATTCAACTAGATTGCAGTAACCATGTATAGTTAAAAAGGTCTACGCAGGCTTCTTCATCTGATCTTTATTTTAATGGCTCATCCAAACAATTCTACAAAGCCCCAACAATGTCCAATTCCTCGGTCATTGACTCCAATCTCTTCGCTTTGGTCCATATCAACCAAAACAACCACAATCTTCTGCTCTCTCATCACCGTTGTGACCTCAACTCTGCCATCGAGCATTACTTCAAATGAGCACATATCACTCATAATCTTATAAGGCACATCAAACTACTGCATTCTTTCTCATCGTCATTCCAATAATATAGACAAGTCGACATAAATATAGACCAAAGATTGGTTGTAACCACAAGAGATAAATATTGATTTAGGAAAGATTTAAGAATCTATATTTATTGAATAGTTATCTTCAATTTTTGTATAAATAGGAGTGCATCCTTCATACAAAGTGTTATTAGTTATTAGTTCTTAGTTACTAGTTAGTTGTTGTTGTTGTTAGAGGTTAGAGTTAACTAGTTAGTGTTAGTTTCTAGTTGTAGGTTCCAAGTTCCATCCAAGATGTGATTTGTAAAGTGAGGATAGAGAATTCTTGTAAAATCTTGTAACTTCATTTTATGAAATACATACTGCCACTTTGATCTCCAAGATCTGATAGGTGTTTAATGTGCTTGATGAGGAATGGAGGGCACCCATTGCCCAAAATTTGCATACCTTTCTATATATTGGTAACATAGTCTAGTATAGTTATGTTATTTCATTTAGTTTCAGCAAGTGTGTTTTCATTTTATGCAAGTGTGCTTTTTCCTTTTAGCAAGTTTGATTTCATTTTAGCAGGTGTGAGTGTGATTTCAATTATGCAAGTGTGGTGTGATTTCATTGGTGCAAGTGTGATTTCATTTTCAAGAAAGTGTGATTTCATTTTCTCTATGATTGGTTTTGTTTGGATTAGATTGATTTAATTTGTTTTGTAATTAGTTTTAATTACATTAGATTAATCTATTCTAATAAATAACCATATAGTACATATAGTACAGGTATACCTCATAAATCTACGAACCTCGAGTTGACAATTTATGACAGATATTTAACTCACAACTAAATCACCCAATGTTTTTGCGTTGTTCTCGGGGATGTATAAATAAGTGTTTATTTTGAAATTTTAGACAACTCATTATAGTTTCATTCATTCTTATATGCATGGTTTAAAGAATATTAAAATCATTTAGGATGAATATTAAATTCCAATAATTTTTCAAACTTTTGTACTAATCTGTGTGCACAACAGGAATTATCATCTATTTGGAGTAATTCACAAACAATTAAGAATTTGAAGAATGTACTTCGAAGACATTTCTCGAATCTTAGCAACAAATGAGATATTTACCTCTCAGGAAGAATATATTTTAACTGCAAGTGGAAACTTGTCTATCTGTCTACCTCCACAATAATATCTTCAAGCATCTTTTGATTCCTCTTGTCCATCTATTAAAGAGGCTAAAGAATCATGGATTACTTTTAATGGGGAGAAACCAGTAGACTATAATATTTAGGACTGCATAATAATGGAGGATATTCAATGTGATATAAACCAAGAAAGGAATCAAGAATGTCATAGCTTTAATGAAAGATGGTTCCAATCAAGGATCAAGTCACGTCATTCTTCCATCCTTCCTTACTTCTTAATTGTATTATCAAAGCAGCTAGTTTTTCATTCTTTGATGTGAATTAATGTATATTTTTCAAAACTAAGCATGAATATATTTTTACTCCTGCTACGCACATGCTTACACTAGAAATATGCATACACTTGAAACAATATTTCTATTTCTAGTACAGTAGGATAGAATTAATGAAAAAAACCAAGTTTCGCGATCTATTTTTTTTTTAAGTTTTTAAGTTAGATTTCATTTTATTTTAAATTTTAATTATTGGTTTTACATTAAGATCCACCCCTCTCACTAATCAAATGCAAGAAGATGTAGAAAGAGAGGGAATATTTGAGAAGGAGGAGAACAGATAGAATTCTAAGAAACCACAATTTGAAGTTAAAGATCAAATCCTTTCACTTTTTCTTTTTAATTTCAGGTTCCAAATGAATAAAGAGTTTCAAGATGGTTGAGTATTCTCTCTTATTTCACTCTCTACGATCTGGAAGATCAGAAAATAAAATTGAACAAAGTTAGTTTTAAAGTTTTTTTATAAAAATTATATAAGAGATCTAAATTCATACTCAAAAGTACAATTATAGGATTTTACAAATCTCAAATAGCCAAAATAATGTCTCCAATGGACCCAACATTGTTGAGAACCCCTGTTTTGACTTTTTTTGCACCTCATTTTGCCAAAAATTGAGTAAAATATCATTGTTTCAAGTTTATGCCCATTTTTGATGTTAATAATCCTACAATTCGTCCTAAACCTAGCCTTTGCACCCCAAACACGGTTAGTACATAAAAACCTGACCTACATTCCCGTTCAATGGTTAAATTTGTAGGATGGTTGAAACTTCCATTAAGCCCCAATTTTTTCATCAATGTGGTTATATGGAGAGTCATTCCACCTGGGGCTATTCCCATTTTCCACTAGGCTCCTTTAACTTTTGCGTTGGTAATATTACGGAGGCATGGGACTGTGGGTAGGGCCAAGGCCTAGGCCTTAGCCCCTGCTTGTGGTTCTATGGCACTAGAGGACCAGGGGCTAAGGCTTAGCCCAAACCCTCTCCCAAAAAGTGCAATCATTCATATGAATAGAGACTAATCATCTCTCTCTCTTGATAGTCTTACATTTTATTGCAAAAATTGCTAACCTTTTTTGGGTTATAAGATGATGAAAGAAGATCACTATATGCACGAGTACATTTTTAAAGGCCAAGTTTCTTTAAGAATAGCATGGTCATTCCATGTAAAATCAGATCCATTACACCATTGCTACTAAACATATACCAAAATTACCATTGTTACTCATTCTAAGTCTATATTCGATCCACAAATTTCCATCTCCATACTAACAAAAACTCATTTCCCTTTGCAATCTTCATACTTTCCTGCCTCAATTTCACTCACCCTTAACCCAAAAATAATGTCATTCACCTCCCTTACAATTATGATCCACCTCATTTTACTTTTCCTTTCTTTCAATTAAACCTTGCTTTAATGCAAAATTTTCATCTATGGTCCTTCAAATTATTATTTCATACTCACATTATATGATGGAGGATTCATTAAGGACTCCCATCTAACATGTTTTGACCCATCGACTCCGACACATCATCTAGGATCAAGACTAGAGACATTTCAATTACCTTGAGGCTTGCATGCCTTAATGGTAAGATCTCTCACCAATAAACAGTGGTAAACATCAATGTCCCTTGCTTTCTAGATCTTCTAGGTGACTCTACTACGACACATCTATTTGTACCTAGTAAGATGTACTTAGGCATCTTGATTCTCATTAACATCAATGGTGAGTAGTCTCGTGTTGGTTAATGGCATTCATTAATGGCCATTAATCCAATAGTTTATTTTCTACGTTTGACATTGACACATCTATTTATATAGATAAGAATTATGGCACTAAGTGGGAATGAATGAAGCCTGTATGATTTTAGCATCTTGCAGTAGGACTCAATTCATAATTCCATGGCCATAGAAATATAGATTCCAATCTCATCCTCAATTCATACAAACACGAGAATGAAAAAGAAGATCAGATTATTTTACTTCATATTCCATGATCCAGAAGCAACAACGACACTCTTTGATATAAATAGCTTGTCCACTTTTCAGGTAGGTGAAGGTATGTTATTTTCTAATCATTAATCATGTAATTCCTTAAATGCTAAAATTGTGATTTGGAGAATACCTCAGTTCATTTATATTCTGTTTCTCATTTTCCAAAATCTGAAAACACCTTTAGTTGGCAGGAAGGGATATTCATATTTCATGTCACATGTTACATTTCATTTCATCCTAGATAACATATTTTTCCCAATAAACTATTATTGCATTTTGATTCCAAAATTTTATATGTTTTGCAATGATCAATTGATGAGCACATTAAATGGTTAACAACCACTATGGGGCCTTAAAAAGGAATTCTAAATGTTTTCAAGTATATTAATGAAGCAAAAATAAGAAATGTATTGTAACACAAGAACCAATACTCATAAAATTTTGGTTGTCACACAAGAACCAACAATAAAAAATATATGTTGCAATCAACTGTATTTCATAGTACAATTTGTAAAAAGAATAAGCTTATCAAATGATATGATTATGCAAAGTTAAAAGAGAATCAATACAAATTCAAAGCTCATATAGAAGAAAAAAAAATTCAATAACATCAAATTATGATTAAAGGACTCAATGCAATAGTTCCATGAGGACATGAAACATCTTCAGTTGGGGTTATGTTGGGTCTCCAAACTGTCATCCAATTTCACTTTCATTTCCATCATTTTACCCTTATTCCATAACTCTATAACCCCATAAGCTTACATTAACTAACCATTTTCATGATTGTATGGGTTTATCATTATTATTTTCCAAGTCGTTGATTTTAAGTATTATAAGTGAATTTGTGATTAAATATTAGGAAATTAACATGTTTTCACATATATCTAAAAGTGTTATGAGTTTTGTGATATTGTAGGCCTACTTGGAGATTCTCGAAGGGTCCTATTTGGCCACTGAACCACAAATTCAAATTCAAATTCGAACTCATGAATATTTGTGGAATAATTGTAGAAGATGTGGATCATTAACTATGCACATTCAAAGCAGAAGAATCATGGATGAGAGAATTTTGAGAGAATTTGTATCGTATATTTTTAGGAGATTGGTTGTAAAAACAAGAGATAAATATGGATTTAGGAGAGATCTAAGGATATATATTTATTGAATAGTTATCTTCAATTTTTGTATAAATAGGAGTGCACCCTTTATAGAAGGGGTTATTAGTTATTAATTGTTAGTTACACGTTAGTTGTTGTTGTTGTTAGAGGCTAGAGTTAACTAGTTAGTGTTAGTAGCTATTTGGAGGTTCAAAGTTCCTTCCAAGATGCGATTTGTAAATTGAGGATAGAGAATTATTGTAGTATCTTGTAACTTAATTTTCTGAAATACATACTGCCACTTTGATCTCCAAGATGTGATAGTTGTTTAGTGTGCTCGCTGAGGAATGAAGGGACCCATCAACCACAGTTTGCACACCATTGTACATATTGGTAACATAGTATACGTATGTTATTTCATTTATTTTCAGCATGTATGTTTTCATGTTATGCAAGTATGCTTTTCCTTTCAGCAAGTGTGATTTCATTTCAGCAGGTGTGAGTGTGATTTTAATTCAGCAAGTATGATTTCAATTATGCAAGTGTGGTGTGATTTCAATTCAGCAAGTGTGATTTCTATTATGAAATTGTGGTGTGATTTAATTTATGAAAGTGTGGTGTGATTTCATTTATGTAAGTGTGATTTCATTTTCAAGCAAGTGTGATTTCCTTTATGCAAGTGTGATTTCAATTTCTTTATGATTGGTTTGGTTTGGATTACATTGATTTAATATGTTTTGTAATTAGTTTTAATTACATTAGATTAATATATTCTAATAATTAACTATCTTGTACATATTGTACATGTATACCTCATCAGCCTACAAACCTTGGATTGACAATTAATGACAGGGATTTAACTAAAATTAAATAAACCAAAAACTAACATAGCTATAATTAGATCCAGGGTCAATCAAAATAGAAATAACTTGATCATAAAGCCTACTTTACATCTCAATGATAGGTTACAGGTGCTCAGTTTGTCTGTTTTCCATGGCTGCATAAGTACAAGGAATACTCTACCCCACATCCCCAACAGTCTATGCCTCCTGTGCACCGTATATCTTAGGCCTACCACCTTGATTTTGTAGATAATCTCTCCTAATGTGTTGCTCACCACATGTCCAACACTCCAAACATCAAATACCATTACCTCTATGTTGTTATTGTAATCCATGTCCATGTCTAGCTACATCAAACTTCTTCTAAGGTGCCACATTTTCTTTCTATTCCACATTTTGAGGCCTTTCTCTCTTAGGCTAACATTTACCATTACCTTTTTATTTTCCTTTCCACCCTTGCTGAGAATCATTCCTACAGTTTGACTGTTCATAGTAATGCTTCAATTTACTAATAACTTCCTCAAGTGACCGAGGCTCATCATACTTAATCTGATCTCTAAACGCTAATGGAAAACCACTGACAATTTGCTGAACTTTATCCTTCTCATCCATAAGATATGATACATATCTCAATAGCTCCAGAAACTTGGTCATGTACTCTTCATCTCTCATTGACCCCATCTTTAGCTCATAAAATTCTTTCACCTTACTATCATTGTACCTTTCTCATAAGTATTTCTTCCTGAAAAGCCTCTTGAACTCATGCCAACTCAAGTTATCCGTAATGATGTCTCTGACTTGTTTCACGTCTTCCCACCAAATGTTTTCTTTACCTTTCAAGATGAAGATATAAATTTTGGCCTTCATGTTATCTCTGTGCTCATGCAACACAAATAATTTATTCATCCCAAGTATCCAAGCCTCTGCATCTTCCGGCTTCTTCACATCTCCATCAAAAATAGGTGGGTTTTCTCTCTTAAATTGATATGGAAAGTATCCCCTTTTGCTACTCTTGTAAGGATGATAACGATGACAATCATGATGTATGTCAGGACTAGAACTAGAATAGTACATGTGCTCATCACCGCTCCTATCGGAGTGTCCAGGAGCCTACCATCTCTCACCGTGTTAGCTCTATTCGACTTGTGTCTACCAAGATACCTACTACCATATTCCCTATTGGTTTTATCCTCCTATCCATGGTTTATCCGAATTGGTCCTTGTCGCTATAGTTCTAACGAAATTTGAAGGAGTATTGCATTAACCTTTGTTTGTTTCTCTTTTTCCTGTATGATTTTGTCATTGACTTCCTTACAACTTCTTGTCTCTTCCTTCAAGCTTCTCAATGTGTCTGCTAAATCATAAGAGTGCCCACCATCTTGCTAGCCATTTTATCTCTTTCTTGTAAAGCATACTATGTCAAATAAACTAATGTACCTTAGTATAATTTGGTGAGGATACCTCATTTTCAAGATCATCCAAATCATCATGACACATGTAGAACATAATCATAACAACGTATAGACATATAGAAATAAGTGCATCAACAAATAAGCATCATTCTATATAGAAACCAGTCATCATTTCATGACCATATCGACTACACATACCATGAACTCATGCATGAAAACAACCATTAAGCTACCGTACACATGGATACATGCAAAAATCAACATGCATAAGAAATGCTTAATCAACCACACACACACATGAATTCATGTAATCAATCATAAGTGAACAATACTTGTAACCAAGCACACAAGAATGATACATGTAACCAAACATAAAAGAATGTAGCCAAACATATGAGAATGTAACCAAGCATGAAAAATGATACATGTAAGCGACATATAACAACATGTGACTAGTCATACACTCATGATGATGCATTCCAAAATCACAACATCAACTTCCACATGACGATATCACTATAACCATTATCAACATCGTGAAAATGCGTCAAGCACACATAATACAAGAGTAAGAGACACAAATGAAACTGACATGCATGCATGACCAACGCACATCCCATCAAGTCCTAGGGGTGAAACATGCTCTGATGCCACTCTTTAATACCCTCCTCCCACATCTAACCAAGTAACCAACCAAACAGGGTAAACATGTGACAAGAGGCTATTGTGATTGGATTCAACCTCCTATGTGATGTTAAGAAAATGGAATCGACAGAAAAACATGATGAAAATTTTCCACATCAGCTACAAGACCCCTCAGAACCATGCCAACACCTCAGGCAGGTTGCCCCTGGGTCCAAATTATTTTTTTGATTACCTTAACTCTAGACGCTCTCATGTTATGGGTATGCAAGCATCTAGGGACTCTAGACAGTATCACAGGCCTGCAAGCTAGAGTCCAAGGACCATTTTGTCTAGTTCTATGCCAACTTCCCCAATTTTTGAGACACTTTTTCAATCCCAGAGCCCAGGTCACTACCCGGAATGGAATGACATCTTCAGAGCAGTAAAATAACATGCAAACAATGATGTAAAAGAAATTATTTGAATAAGCCCTTAACCAAACCCCTACTATCCATGACACACATTTCGTCAAACATATCATAAAAATGTAATCTACAAGTGTAAACAACATATTTAAGCATATGGATCTCATACTTATCTAAGAATTTGTTAGAAACATTGCTCCCTCATGTCATTTTCCACATTATCATATATTATGTCATAGATTCATTATCCATTCATTTACAAGTAAAAACATGATGAGAGCCATACATAGTTATTGTCATAAAACATATCCATAACAAGCATAACAACAAGAGAAATACCATAAATACATCAGCCATAGAATCCATATATAAACCTGTACATTTATACTTGAAAACCAAATAGATGTACCTCTCATTAATGAATGTAGAAATCAACTGGGGATGGGACTATCACGTTCCACCCAACCATAGATTGGCTAGGCCAAATCTCTCTTCAACCAATCACCACTGTGTCATACTCCAATCATGAATGTTGCAGCTAAATATGCAAGCAAGTGTTGCTCCATGATCGCTTGTCCAAATCAGATCACTAGACAAAGCAGAATAAAATCAATGGAATGGAAAGAAAATTCCCAACCCAAATGCCCAATCGTGCAACAAGAAGTCAAATATATGATATAAATATTGAAGACCACACCTCAAATCCTTGCATGGTGGAGAAGGATTTTGTGTTTGATGTGGACCTTCTGCTCCACTTGAGTGATCCAACACGTCCACACCAGATCTCTATCCCTGCACACAATCACGACTAAACACCAATGACAAGTGATTTTCCTCGGAAGATCATTCGATCAAAACCAGTGGATATAAAAAAATAACATACTGAACACAAGTTAATGTAAGGAAAGGAAACATAGATTTCCATTAATTGTGAAAGGAAACAATATAATGCTAGACTTGTACCTCAAAGCCTCCACTCCACAATCTGACAGAGTTTTCCCACTATATAAAAGGGATGAGCATAAAGAGTAGTAGACCTATGGAAAAATAACTCAGAAGATATAGTAGCATAATCTCAATATCTCAATCTCAATCCTAACTCTCCAAAACTAGTTTACCCTCTCATATGGTCCAGTATAAATAGGTAGAAGAGAGATACCAGTAGCATGTATCTAGACGCTCAAGAAAAAAATAAGTGATAGAAAATTCTAAGAGATAAGTCTTGGCCAACTTGAATAGATGAGGAATCAAACTGGTCTCTTAGGGACTAAGACACTCTAGAAGGAATCCTTGGTCACTGGCAGTGAAATGGGAGCAAAAGTCCCTGGTCACTCCCAGAGAATGGCCTGAGAGCAAATATGAGTCTATAGTCGCTCCCATAGCGTGTTGTGCAAGTGACTTTGGGTCAAACTGGTAGAAAACGAGTCTTGAGCCTGGAAAAAGGTAGTTAGACTTAAGTGTTGAGGGTCATTGACCTATAGGGGTAAAATAGGCTGATAACAAATTCTCCCAGTGTATGAGGTCATAAGAGAAGACAATGGCTGAAATACATTATGATAAAACTTGGAGGTCAAAATGGGAGTGAGGAAACAAAGTTAGGACTGCAGATTAGACGAATTTGGAGCTAAAGTCGCATCTGTGGTGATATCATCTCCAAGGTGGGAATACCCATGGTCGGTCATAAGAGAACAATAAACATGGCCACAATAAAATACATTGTGGATCCATGAAATGAAATGCTAGAACATGGCCACGCAGACATACACAAAGGATCCATGTGACACATCAGATAAAGCATAGCCACTAACAAATATAATCATGAATCTATGTCAATATACATCGGTAAGATTATGGAGACATGACAGATAGAGAAGTGTCTCAAGATAGCCCACAAAGTACATTAATGATACATAACTCCAACGTGTCCTGGGAAGGATTCCATATAAGAGTGAGATGTCCCTAACCTAAGGTCTTTGACATAACCTCCATGGTATGAATATAAATCACATGAATATATGAGCTGAAGTCGAACATGGTAGAAACCACTCGATTACCAGCTAAAGAGGTAAACTAATAATAGATGTGATACAGTACAATAAGTGTGAATAGAGGAGATGGTGTTGAACACTAGCGAACTCGATCAATTAGGAGCTAATGATGTAAACTCACTTTTAATCGTGAGGAATCCTACCACTAAAGTTTGAAAGTGCCAAGGTACTATTGGTTCCTAGATCAATCTCCTTGATAATGAGCTAAATTTGACAAGAGAAGATCTATCTAAGGAGTGTCTTGATGTATCCCCCATCAATCGACACGAAAAAAATGACGATGATGTGATGAATGGATGAAGCCATGTAGTAGTGAAGTACAACTAACATAAGGATGGCTGACTCAAAAAGTTCAACAAGCTACTGCAAAAGGCTGACACAGGCTGAGACTTCCCTTAAACACATAGCAACATGACACAAGGATAACTTGGCAGCATGAATAATGAGTATCATGGGATATCATGCAACGATGCAAGAGTCATTGAAGTATGCTCCATATGACTGGAAGAGTAACCAACGAGATGAGTAAAGAGAATCATATGGATGGTATGGATCCTAGGAAAGATAAAACCCAACTATGAGATAATAAGATAGATACGTGTCGTTTTCAAGGGTGACACACCTGATGCTACCATTTTGATGACTAAAGATGTTCCCTCCCTTCTCTTTTTTTTTTTTATGTTGCCTTTTCGTAACTATTCTATCCCAGTTTGGAAAATGGTTAAACTTAAACTAGGTAGATGACACTTCAGGTTGTTTAATGAGTGTGAAGTAGACAAGTTTAGTTGACAATCTATTCTATATTAAGGAGTCTGAAATGAGCTTAAAGAAAAATCCTCTTGGAGGAATGAGTGGTATATGGGATAGCAGTTGTTCCTGGTAATGTTGTAACTCCTCATGACATAATGGGGACAAGAGGCTGGCTAATAGGACCACTCATCATAGTTCTAGCAAAGAAATGATAAACACGAAGTGAAAGTGGGTGTGAGGCCAAGCGGATGATGACAATGGAAAAAAGAAACCAAGGCTCATCGTGAAAAAGTAGGTTGACAAAATATGGAAATCACAAGGGATAAAAATGGTGGAATCCTCCCGGGGTAAAGTAAAAAATGAGACAAATAAGAGAACATGTGGCTCAGATTCTAAGTCGTGTCATGTCAGAAGGAGGAATTCCAAGGAGTAAAAAATGATTGCATGGACACCAAATTGGCAAAGATGTGCTAACTAGGGTATCCAAGAGTGGGTAAGTGCTATTGCCAAGTGACGACATGCATAATGGAAAGAGGCTAAAGTTACAACTTGACGGGGTCATCCCTAAGGCATAAATGATGTTGACAGTGAAAATTCAATATCGGTGAAAATGACCTACCCCTATATGCCGCGTTTAGAGAAACACACCTAAGGTCTAATGGATGTCACAATAGAAACATCATCCTATCCTGTAAAAACCAACTAGAAAGACTAGAGCATGGTTAAATCACATAATGAAATAAATGAACACGGATGAGGTAAAAACAGGACCATGTATTTTTTTGATTTTCATAATTTTTTTGGATTTTTTGGCATAATAAGGCATGAAAAATATTCACATCACACACTAAACCAAAAAAAACTATAAAGCATAACACTCCTATGTAAATTATGTACAAAGACAACAGAGTCCAATAGGTCATGCTAATGTGTGCCCACAACCAGGCAGAAGTCAAGGGTTTCCATATGTGAACTCATGGAAGGTAAAGGTAACATATGGTTCACTGATTTGGCACCATTCCAAATGATCTGTATATGAAACTGCTTGAGGTTTATGTAGATTTCAAGTTAATAAAATGAGATTTTATGGCTCTTTAAGTTGAATTCATACACATTAAAACATGAATTTAACTCATAAATTATATAAAATGGCAGAGAATAAAACCATAACAGTAACCACAAAATAGCAAGTGATGAACGAGTTCACCCCTCCTGGGCTACATCTCCTGGTCCAGCTTTCAATGCTTGGCCCTCTCTCATTGTGCTTAGGAAAATAGTGATTACATCAATTTATAGTGATTAAATGGCTTCAATAAAAGCTCGAATGGCCTCATAGCTATCAGAAACCTCTGTCTAGCCTTTTTCTTCTCCAAAAAAGACCAAAAACTAAGAAAGTTATGAGCTTCCCAAGTTTTGCTCCTAGTTGACCTACAAATTCAACACGTTCGGATAAATGTCCTACAATTATGCCCCCTTTTTATGCTAACTAGGAGAAAAATTGGCACAAATCAATAATTCTCCTAATGACCTTTGTGCGTGCATCGGTGGTCACATGAACCCCATATGACTAGCGGCTGGCGCCTAGGGTCTGGCCCCCTTCCGGCACGGCCCTAGCTCCTGGCTCCATGGTCACATGGAGTATTTAAAGCCATGGGGGATGAGGCTAAACCTTGGGCCCTAGTCCCACCCTTGGTTTGTGTGGGCATGGTGATTGGGGCTAGTGCTAGCCCTCGGCCCTTAACCCATAACTTCGGTCCACTAAAGCTTATATAACATTTATGCTGGTCATTTAAATAAGGACTACCCACATTGTGTTGATGACGTCAGTGTTTATTTAGCAACAGGTTCAATAATTAAACGCCACGGAGGTTAATTCAACCTATAAAACATTTTAGTCGCCACTAAGGTGCCATGTGGAAGCCACTGATTGGCCCACATGGTGGCCATCGGTTGGTCCACATCACCAACACCTTCACCCAATAAGAATTCACCAAATCAACACCATTAAGAACTTGATAAGTGGAACAATATCATTGGCTATTTTAAAGCCCAGTCACACTTGCAAAGTCAGCAGGCCTAGAGAGCTGTACAGACTACTAACAAGGTAGGCTACACAATTTTTTTTCCAAAATTTGTGTGTTTGGGAATTCGATCAGAACTTTTTTGTGGGATCATATGACGTTTTTCTTCCATGAAAAACATTACACTGTATTCAATATGATGAGATCTATCCATTCGTTCCATTTTCGATCCATTTCAACAACTTTCATTTTTTAACATACTTCTGATCCAACGGATCACCAAAGGAAGTCAAATTGCCCAATCTTGAGAGGTTGACCCTTCCACGAACATTGTAACATAGTCGTTCTCTCAAAATTACCCTGCGGACATATGGGGGGATCAAGAAATAAAATAGGTACAAGGCGCTCATCAACAGGTGGTAAGGGAAATTCATTGGCAAGTTCGATAGTAGAATCCAAAGACTTGACTCAATCCATGGGTGGAATTTCCAAGGAAGGCCGAAGAGATGCCCCCTTGGTCTATTCAAGATTTGAGTTACCGAGCTCTACTTGTTCCACGTTAAGGAGACTAGAGGCAGGGAGGGGCATAATCTCCCTAGGATTATCAATGGATAGATCAATGGCCTCCACGTTGATTAATCAGGGATGATTGCCATCGAGGGATTCGTGTGGAATAGGCAGAGGTATGACCCATGTCGGTAAAGGGACCTAGTCATATTCCATATTTGGATGGAATTTCTGACCAGTCTTAGGAGTTAATGACGATACTACCGAGGAGGCAATCTCTTCCACAATAGGTGGTGGAGGATGCTCACCAACTTGATCAACTTCCAAAATAACATCTGACAACACCCAAGGATGAGCAGGTCGATTGGGTCCATAGTTGTTGGAAGAGATCATATGCATAGGAGCTATGGTAGAAGTAGAAGGAGTGTTGGGTGGAGGGATTTGAGAAAAAACTCCCATAAGAGACGAGATTTTGAACAACCCCGCATCGATAATTTGTAATTAATTAGGCTGATCTACCATGAGTGGTATAGAGTTTCCAGTGGTGGAAATATGATTAGATGGCATGTAGAAGTTAGGTTGATCGATAGTGACAACCTTACCTTCATGAGGAAAGAAAAGAAAACAAAAAATAGATGAGAGACTGCGGTCATTGAATAAAACCATCTACGACCAAGGAGTATATTGTAATCAAACGTGGCGTCGAAAACCTCGACATCAACATGGACAGTTTCCCCCCCTAACTCGATGGAAAAAATTGGAATAACCCCCTTTGGGACAAAATTAATACAGGAAAACACTTGGAAATCTGAGGTTGGAGAGATCGAATGAACAATTTACATAATATCTCATCAGGTAGCTTGGTTCTGACTAACCATTTGTAATGACACGACTCATCAAATACGATCAGAGATTAACGTGTCATTGTATTCCTTGAAATTGGCGAAGATGTCAGAATCGATATCATACTAAGTGGGTAACTAGAAGTGTGTCAAGAAAGTTTCAACAAGGGAGGCAAATTCACTATATTATGCAGTATCTAACTCGATGTACCACCATGCAGCTTCCCTAGTCAACGTATGTTGGAATAAGAAGATTATAACATAAACATCCACCAAAGAATTGGATTAACACCACAAATGATAAGCGTTAATATTTTTGGAGGGATTCTCCCCAGGCTTTCCTTTAAACTTAGGAATATCGAATGGTAATTTGGCGAGCATAGGTGGCCACCAAGGATCATGACAGATGGGGTCATTAGTTAGTTTCACCAAATATGGTAAGTCGAGAGAAGATAAAAAAGTATTTTGAAGTTGAATAAATGGTTCATAGGTAGGAGAGGCCCTTGACCAACTGTGTGGTCCCCCCATATAAGGATTGGAATGATGCCCCTACCGGTGAAGAAAAGGGTTTGTGTCGGCATAGGATTTTTATGGGCTAGCATGACTGGTAAATGGAGGTTTCCCCCCAGGGTAAGTACCACTAGAGAGAAAAGGACCCCCAAAAGCATGGTTGTTGATGGGGTTGTACTCAGGGATAGAAGAAGGACCACTATGCATAGTAGCACCGATGTAAGGAGGATAACCTGTGTGAGAAATGGTACTGGAAACGGGGTTTCCCCCATGTAGTGTAGCTTCTACAATAAAAGTATTGGTAGATGGTGCCCCTCCTAAAAGAGAACTGTACCAATCTTGTCACATACTAGAAGCAGCGTCAGACCCAGGCCGACCAAGGACAACTAGTGATCCCACCCAACTATTACTAGAAGTAACCATGCCTAATTGACGGACAGGAATAAATGGTTGGGAAAAATGTGATGTAAAGATTCCTGATCCTACCGACTGACTAGGATGAGGTGCCATGGTCAACATAGGAGATCATGTAGGCATGGAAATGTTCGCGAAATTCATAGGAGTCATAGAACAAACTCGTGGAATTCCCCAAGAAGAAGTAAGAGGTGTGGACGGAGGAGTGGGTATAGCCACACTAAGAGGTGGCAATGATGTCATGGTTACTGATACTGTTGATGCAGAAGGTAAGGATGTCTTAGACTATGCCATAGGGTAAAGTATAGACTTAGCCATGTGAATGTAGGCAGGTTTGTAATTGTCAGGATTTAACTGCAATAGCTTCAATCCTAAAGGATCTATGAATAGTGGATTGGCAGGGGCGTCAGAGTCATTTTCCAAAGGCTCAGTAGAAATCAAGTCACTATCCAAAGGACCAGGTATAGATTTGAAGACAATGTGTTGGGGTAAGTCTTGAGTACCAACAGGCACTCTGTGTGCAGGGGTAACAATTCCACCTCATTCAAGAGGTAACCCATGAATAGGATGTGACTTTCGAGGAACAAATTCAGCCAGGGTGGTAACTTATGGTTTGAGTATAATTAAGTTAGTAAAAACACCCTAGGCTAAAACTATAGACTCGGACCAAACAACACACACTAGAAATGTCCTAGAAGATAGCACACACAAACCAAAATAAAAAGAAGTTGGCGATGGAAAAGTTATACTAGCGACCTTCTTCCTAGCCCTTTTATATGCGAACTCAGTGGAAGTGACCTTATTAGCTACGGGGCACCCTTCGAGAGGACTGAGAGAGTATGACTAATATCTATCCCAGGTAGAGAGAATACAAACCCGACCTTGCACTTGTGTATGAGCCCTAGGAAGATAGGCCACTATGGTCACCACATACAATAACATGACCTGGGGGGATAGTCACAAGACAAATCCACATGCAAGGGAAAGAAACTTAACCCCAAAAGGATCTAAGACCGAAACCCCCTTGAGAGTTGCATCCCAAGTGGTCCCCAAGTGATCATGACATTGTTTCTATGCATGGATATTCCACTATATCGTGCCATCCGAAACTAAGTGAAAGGGGTTGTGACAATTTGCCTAACCGAAGTGTGACCTCCTGCTTGACCCATTTGTGAGGAGGGCTTCCTCGACCACACTATTGCAAATGGATTTAACTCCCTACTGTAAGTTTCTAAGTTAATTTTGTAGTCTTGGAGTAGTTATCTCACACTCCTATCTCCAAGACCCTAGCCTAAGCTAGTGTTGGTGTACTTCTAGCAAAAATAAAAGATGAATCTATTGAATTTTATTATCATGTTGATTTTAGTGGTCATTTTTTAAACAATCGGGATGTGACGTGAAACTGATATGGTGGAATGACTCTTATTTAGTCACTCTAATGCAGCTATATGCGATTTTCGATTTTCAATTCGATGAATACTAACTATAGGAGGGTAAGAGCCTTCTAACACAATAATGCCTATTATGATGCACCTCTAAATCTTCTTGAATGAAAATTATCCCAAATTTTATGAATTAATGGCCCAAAACACACCAAGAAGGAAAACCAAAACAATCCAAAATGAAACCAAAGTAAAACACTCCCAAGCAAGAACACAAATCACTCTAGAAGAGTCACAACTAAGAAAGACAAAGACCAATCAAAGAAACACACTGAAAGAAACCATATTGAAACCCAAAATTGAAAAGAGGAAGGGTAATGTTGTCAAGCTAGGGTTGTAATACAATGGCCTAACCAAAGCTAATGGTCTACAAAGGTCACAACTTGACCCTAGAGGCAAAAAGGCCTAAACAAGATCAAATGAGGGTGCCATAAAAAATAACTAAAACTCACTCAAGAGAAATATTTTAGATGAAAATTGCACAACTAACCACAACACCACCAATTGCAACAAAAATAACCCAAGGGGGGAAATTTCCAAGAAAGAGACAACTACAATAAATGAAATTCCAACAGTCTCTCACTAAAGTGTAGATCAAGCCTAAATAGTCATTGATAACAACTGATTAGATCTGAAAGTGAGACCTAGAGATGAGAAGCAAGCCTCAACCCAAAGAATCCAAAAAAGGCTTCAAAGGAAATTTGAAGGACTAAAGGCAATAGAAAACTTTGGACATAAAAGATCAGACTAGATACATGCAATTAATAATCAGTAATAGAAAACCATAAATCACACAATCCTATAATCAGATAAAAAAACAACAAGAGAGCCTAAACCCAATCAAAGGCAAGAAACTCGCCTTGATACCAAGTGACTGATCTAAAGAAGACTGAAGAAAAAACATATCTGGATCAAACACAACAGATGGCTAGAGTTCTAGAATGAGCAGGAACAAAAGTGAGAAAACTCACGATAGATCAGGGCCTTTCTAGGTCTTAAAATCTCAGTCTTGGAACAATACTGGGTTAGAGCAACTAGGATGGCTCTCAGGATATCAGCAAGGGAGTGACTTTGGAGCCTGGTCACTCAGATGACTCTCTGTGAGAGCGACCAAGAGAAAAACTCAACAAATCCCTAAAATATCACACTCAGTTCGAAAAACAAGAGAAACAAACAAGCAATAACCCTCAAAATAGCCCAGAAAAGTCAAAACAAGCAGCAAAAATCAACACAAGAATCTGGAGACAAATTTACCAAAGAGGAGGTACAACAAACACACACCATGTATGCTCTTGTTGAAAGCACTAGTTATGTTGCAACTAAATCTACAAGGAGTTGTTTCTCTATGATCTTGTGTCCAAATTAGAGCACTAGATAGAGTAGAATAAAATCAATGGAATGATAAGAAAATTCCCAACACAAATGCCCAATCGTGCAACAAACAGTCAGTTCTATGCTATAAATATAGAAGACCACACCTAGAATCTTCACATGTTGGAGAAAGGTTTTGAGTTTGATGCAGATCTTGGGGTCCACTCGAGTGATCCAACACATGCGCACCATATCTCTGTCCCTGCACATAGTCGTAACTAAATGATGACTGCAAGTGATGTTCCTCAGAAGATCATTAGATAAAAGGAAATAGAAGTTATCAACAAATAACATATTGAATGCAAGTTAATGTAAGGAAGGGAACATATATTTCCATTAATTATGAAAAGAAACAATACAATGCTAGACTTATACCTCCAAGCCTCCTCTCTGCAATCTAGCAAAGTTTCCCCACTATATCCAAGAGATGAGCATGAAGAGTAGTAGACCTATGGAAAAATACCTCACAAGCTATACCAACATAATCTCAAGATCTCAGTCTTAATACTAGCTCTCCAAAACAAGCTGACCCTCTCAAATGGTCTAGTATAAATAGGTAGAAGAGAGGTTGTGGGAGGATGTATCTAGATGCTCAGGACAAAGATAATTCATATAAACTTATAAGAGATAAGTCCTGGCCATCATGAATATATGAGGAATCGAACTCATCTCCTAGGGACTAAGACACTCTAGAAGGAATCCCTGGTCACTGGCACTGAAATGGGAGAAAACGTCCATGGTCGCTCCCATATAGTGGGCCTGAGAGCGACTCTGAGTCTATAGTCACCCCATAGGCTGTTGTGTAAGTGAATTTAGGTCAAACTGGCATAAAAATAGTCCCGAGCATGGAAAACGTTAGTCAAACTCAAGTACTGAGGGTCATTGACCTATAGGGGTAAAATAAGTCGATAACATAATGTAGAAACCAAACGGGGATGGGAATACCACATTCCACCTTACCATATATCAGCGTAGCCAAATATCTCTTCAGCCAATCACCCCCATGGCATATTCAAAGCATGACTGTGGGACTCATAACCAACCGAAAAGAACTAAACGAGCATGGATGCTACTGGAGTTCTCCACTTACACCGTGAGGAAATTGAATGCTTCCTAGAATCTTAGGCTTTACCATAATCCATAGTCTAATCCATGATCACTAGGCCCCACACCGAGACCCACTCTCTAGGATTTACCATACATTCCATGCAGAAACTACTAGGCCCAACAGAGAGCAATCCACCTCTTGGATGTACTGTATATCCCACCATTCACTGTCAAGGATTCCTTGGCCCACTAAGGCATGCAATCCTAGATTTGCAGCAACCTAGAGTCTGGCTCAGGTGTTACTAGGCCAGTGGCTTTATTGTGATCCATAGTCTAGTTTTAGGACCACTAGAAAATGTGTTTTTCATTTTTGAGATCCATCCCGCTCAGCTTCATATCCATCTAGCAATCCAGTCAATCAAAGTATGAGAACCCATCTCTTCAAGGCTATCAGAGAATGGCAAGGCTAGGCTATAAACAATGTCACACCTAGAACAACCTATTCCATAACAAAAAAAGAACCACATGCAATACCACACATGCCAAATCTAGCAAGGAAATCACACATGCAAATCAATATGTGTAAAGAATCCTGTTGTAGTTGCATGACCCTGATTTTCCTTTATTGATCTTCACTTCCCCTTGCCTTCTTGTCCTTTCTTGATCCGATGCCTGAGTGCTCCAAGAGAACTCTAAGTGTCCAAGAGTGAAAGAGAGATAGAGATAAATGAGGGATATCCAAAAATTAACTGACAAAAGGTTACCAACTGATCCTCAGAAGGCTTTTTATTAATGAGGCCTCTATTTTCTTCATTTTCCATTATTTTCCTTCAATTTCCTCCTCACATGCAACTTGTGACCTTTCACCTCCCTTTTTCCTAATTTCAATTATTTTCATAAATAAATGTGTCAAAAATGCCATTTTTCCTTTCCAAAACCTTATCCATTTCCCTCTCCAATTGCCTTATCCATAGTAGACCAAAGGAACACCCCTTAGGATGTCTTGCCCAACATTGAGCTTGGAATAAGTCTCCCATCATGATGCGGGAGCATCCAACTAAAAGGCAACAGCTGGAATTGACTTCTCCTACTGAAGAGAAGAAGAGATTTGTGAATTTTATTTCATTTTTGTTTTTATTTAAATTTGGGCTGACACAACCATTGTCATTTAAAATTAAAGAAACAGTAAATTAGGATTAGTTAAATACTAAGAATTTGTTTCAAGAAACTGTTAGGTAACTAGAAGACAATTTCTCAACTGTGAGGAAACCCTGGCAAGGCATAAAAGCCAAACCAGATCCCCATTGTGAGGGTCTGCCATTTTTGAGGAGAAAGAGAAGAGTTATAAATTGCATTGAATATTTTGTGTGTACGTGAAAGCAATTTAAATACAGACTTCTTCTATAAGTAAAGTGATTCTTTTTCTGTGCATGAGTGATGAAATGGTAATTAAGATATGACTGTGAGACTTTGATAATTAGGCAAACTACAGAATCTCCAAGCAGAACAACATTAAAGAAATTTCATGAAGAATAGCATACTGGAACAGAAACTACAGTTAAAGCAAACCCAACAAAGATCATACGCTTCGAATTTAAATCACAGGTACATTTACAAATAATATTCAAGCATTGTCCTGTACAATTTGTTTCTATTTCTTTAAACAGTCTGATACATGTACTAAATCAAATAGCAAAGAACATTGATAACCCAGAAGAAAACCATCGAACCTCCAAGAGTTTAAATTTACATACAAAAGCTAGTTCGACAGCGAGGGTTTGTACCCTGCCTTTTGAAGACATATAGACCATGACCGAAACCCCCATGGGTTTTCCTACTTTGCATAGTTAAAACAACAGGCTAGTTATGGAAGGGTCCTACCCTGTTCCAAGTCGCAAAATACCAAGGACGAGGTAGTGGAGTTGAGTTCTCCCAGTTCCAAAGACCTACACATAACAACCAATAACCAAAAAAATCTTTCAGAAACAAGGTTGGCTAGTTGAAATGAAGTAATGAAGAATAATAGGAGGGAAGAACTAATAACTTACCTAAAGAAGCCTGACCTTGAGTCAGAGGACGAGGAACCAATGCCATAACAAGAGGGTTTCAACCCAGCAAAAAAAATCAACGGATTTTACGTGCTCACCAAGGATCCTGACGATTAGAAGCATGAAAACAAGATTTAGCAGTGGAAACTAGAACAAGAAATTACCTGTACGAAGTTCGCTGAGCTGTCCTTGGAAATTGAAAGAAGAAAAACATGTTGATACACATGACGAGGATCAAGAAAAATCCAAAATCAATAACCACAAAGAATAGAATACGACGAAGTATAAACCAAGCAACCAAAGTAATCAAATTGCAGTGTTATCAATTAAATGGATACCTCAACGAACCAACAGAGACTCTACAATAAAATATCTAGATATCACGTACACATAGTCAAAGGACTGAACTGAACAAGCTGCAGCCACAGGGTTGAAGATCCTTGCTCAGTTTTCCCCTCTCGATAATTGCGACAAAAAATGAAAATGAGCCAAGTGTAAACCCTAAACCCTTAATCAATTCAACTTAGTTGTGAAGGCTAACCACGGTTACGGAACAATGACTCGGTACAAGGGGTAGGGTAAACTTAATTGCAATAAAGAATTTTAATTAATAGCCATTACCATAACCAAAAAATATCTATGGGGGTTAAGTCGCATACTTAACACTTCTTCCTCGAAGTTCTCAATCAAACTTTGAGGAAGAAGTGTTAAGTATGCGACTTAAAACCCATAGATATTTGTTGGTTATGGTAATGGCTATTAATTGAATTCCCCTATTGCAATTAAGTTTACCCTACCCATTCTACCAGGCCTTGGTTCTGTAATCGTGGTTAGCCTTCACAACTGAGTTGAATTGATTAAGGGTTTAGGGTTTATACTTCTTCCATTTTCCCTTTTTGTCACAATTATCGAGAGGGGAAAACTGAGCAGGGATCTTCAACCCTGTGGCTGCATGCTTGTTTAGTTCAGTCCTTCAACTATGTGTACGTGATATCTTGATATTTTCTTGTAGAATATCTAATTGTTCATTGAGGTATCAATTTGATTGATAATACTGAAATTTTATTGCTTCGGTTGCCTTGTTTATACTCCGTCGTATTTTGTTCTCTCTGGTTATTGATTTTTTCGTTTTCTTAATCCCGGTCCTCTATATCAACAGGCTTCTCTTCTCAGTAAGGATGGAAGTAGGAAGAAGAGGTTGAGGGAGAACCATCAAGGGAGTAGTATATGAAGGGCTACATGAAGAGATCAGAACATTGTCTGCATGTTTGGCAGTAGTGGAGCGAGGAAGGCGCAGAGATCTTGAAGGTGGAGATGATAGTGAGGAAGAAAACACAACAATGACAGATGGGTGAGAAGAAGAAGGACCAGATATTAAACTGTTAAAATCTTTTTTATGGCTAGAAGCAAGCCAAGACTAGAGCTTTCTAACTACGATGGAAGCTTGTCCATAGAGGCATTGTTGGACTGGATAAGTGAGTTAGATAAATACTTCGAATATGAAGAAATCAGTGAAGATAGGAAGATCAGGTTTGTTGTTTCCAAGTTGAAAGGACACGCAATACTGTGGTGGGACAATATGCAGGAAGAAAGGAGGAGATTTAATAAACTATTGATCAAAAAATGGTACAGAATGATTGCAAAGTTCAAGAGCATGTTTCTGCCTAAGGATTACCAAATTTCCCTTTACGGATAGGTGCAGAACCTGAGATAAAGAATGATGACTGTAAAGGAATATACTAAAGAATTTTATAAAGTAAATTTGAGAGCTGGGTATGTTGAAGATACCCCTGAGAAAACAACGAGGTTTGTAAATGGTCTACGGATGAAGATCCTATACAAAATTATAATTATTTCCCCTAAGACTATAGAGGAGGCATATCAGAGTGCTTTGAAGGCAGAAGAGAAGATCACTAGGAAACAAAATGCAAGAAGAGAACGTGGTTCTGGCAGAGGAAGAGGACAATCCTTTGGCAGAGGTAGGACTACCAATAGCAATGAAGAGGGTAGTAGTTCGAAGACTTTAGGACAGACTGTGAGGGAAGGTAACACTAGAGGAGGAAGGCCATACCAACGAGGAAGAGGTAATGGTAGATGGAGATGAAATGCATATCAATGTTACAAGTGTCACAAGTGGGGACACGGGTCTTTTGAATGTCCTGAAAATGAACAAGCTAGACAGAGGGGAGAGTATGTTGCTCAACCTGATGTAGTAGAGGCACCGCCATAGGAGGTGGAAAATATGCCTGAAACAAGAGAAGCCTTGGCGTTGAAAAAGGTTTTGTTAAAGACAGCTAAGGAAGTGACTGATCTGACACAGAGAAAAGCATTGTTCCAGACTGTGTGTAAATCACATGGAAAATGCTGCAAATTAATTATAGACAGTGGAAATACTGATAACCTGGTAGCTACTAAAATGGTGGAAAAATTGGGTTTGAAGAAGTTGAAGCACCCAACTCCATATAAGGTGTCTTGGTTGCAGAAAGGACACCAACTGTTGGTTGATGAACAATGCGAAGTGGAGTTTCATATTGGCAAGTACAAGGACAAGGTGACTTGCAATATTATGTTGATGGACGTGTGCCATATTCTGTTGGGCAGACCATGGTAGTATGATAGGAAGGTCGTCCATGACGGGGAAAATAATTGTTACAGGTTTGTTAAGGATGGGATAAAGCATACGCTAGTTCCCATGAAGGAAGAGGATACTGTAGAAACTAGTGGAACAAAAGCATTACTGATAGGTGGAAAGGAGTTTCTGTAACAGATTGAGGATAATGAGGTAAACTATGCAGTTGTGCGAAGGCCAAGAACAATATTGGTACATACTAAAATTATTGATTTTCCTGTAGAGATACAAGACATGCTACAAGAGTTTAGTGATATTGTGGTAGATGATCTACCAGACAAATTGCCACCAAAACAGAGCATTAATCACCATATTGATCTCATCCCGGGAGCTAGTTTTCCAAACAAGGCTACTTACTAGATGAGTCTGAAAGACAATGAGGAAATTAGGAAGTAGGTGTAGGAGTTCTTGGATAAAGGGCTGATTTGGGAAAGTCTGAGTCCTTGTGCTATTCTGACTGTTTTAGCTCCTATGAAAGGACGTGAGAGGCAGATGTGCATTAATTCTTGGGCAATAAACAAGATTACTATTAGGTACAAGTTTCCTTTACCTTGAATGGATGATATGATGGATTGTTTGATTGGACTGGCATATTTCTCATAGATAGATTTGAGAAACAACTATCACCTGATCAGGATTTGAGAAGGTGACTAGTGGAAGACAACTTTCAAGACCAATGAAGGCTTATATGAATGGATGGTCATGCCATTTGGACGGAGAAATGCCCCTAGTACATTCATGCATTTGATGAAGGAGATGCTGAAAGAATTCATTGGAAAATTTGTGATTGTATATTTGGATGATATACTTATATTCAACAAAATGAAAGAAGAGCATTTTTGACATGTCAGGTATGTATTAGAAAAATTGCAGCAAAATAGATTGCTGATAAATTTTAAAAAATGTTCTTTTTTCAAGAAAGAATTGATTTATTTGGGATTTGTGATTTCTGAGAATGAGTTAAAGATGGATCCGGAGAAGGTTGCAACCATAGTTAGCTGGCCATCTCCCAAGAGTTTGTTTGAGGTGAGAATTTTTCATGGATTGGCGAGTTTCTATCGAAAATTTATTAAAAATTTCAGTGGAATTTGTGCACCCATGGTGGACACCATTAAAAGGGAAAATCAACCTTTTCATTGGACAGAGTCGGCTGAAAGGAGTTTTCAGCTGCTGAAAAAGAAGATCACTGAAAAACCAATTCTAAGATTACCAGACTTTAACAAACATTTTCAAGTTCATTGTGATGCCAGTGGGACAACCATTGGTGCAGTACTCAGCCAAGAAGATAAGCCAGTAGCCTCAGCAAGAAGTTAAATGAAAATAGGAAAAAGTACACATCTTATGCCAAAGAAGTTTATGCAGTCGTCCAAGCACTGAAGCATTGGAGACATTATTTACTAGCTAATGAATTTTTCTTGTTTTGAGACACTTCTGCATTATAGTACATCATGCAGCAACATAAGTTGAACCATAAACATGCGAAGTGGGTGGAGTACTTGTAGATTTTTATATTTTTTTTCAAACATATCAGCGATCAAGCCAACAAAATCGTAGATGCATTAAGCAGGAGGAATTTGATCCTACAAGAAAGTACAATACAAACATTAGGATTCGAGCATCGTAACGACTTGTATGAAATGGCTGCAGATTTTAAGGAAGCCTATGAAGCATGCCCAAATCCACTGTTGAGGGATAATAGCCCATGGTTAAACTATCATATGCAAGAGGGGTTGTTGTTCAAGGGAGGATAGTTGTGTATTCCAGAATGTTCTATGAGGGAGAACTTGATCCAGGAAAAGCACAATGGAGGTTTAGCTGGACATTTTGGCATAGACAAGACTTTGGATCAGTTGAGCCACTTTTACTATTGGCTGAAGTTGCATATAGATGTACAAAGGTTCGTGAATAGATGCAAAGTGTGTCAGCATGCAAAGGGACGCAACCAGAATGCAGGGTTATATACACCCTTAACCATTCCGAACAAACCATGGGACTCAGTCAGTTTAGAATTTGTCTTAGGTCTGCCAAAGACACAATGGGGATTCAATTCTATCATGGTAGTGGTGGATCGTTTCACCAAGACAACACTTTCATTCCATGCAGAAAAACCTATGATGCCACACATGTGGAGCACTTTTTCTTCACAGAGATAGTCAGATTACATGGCTTTCCAAATTGCATTATCTTGGATAGGGATGTAACATTCACAGGTCATTTCTGGCGAATCTTATGGAAAAATTTAGACACCAAATTGAACTTCAACTCAGCTTATCACCCACAGATCAATGGGAAACTTAAGTTGTGAACTGAAGTCTGGGAAATTTTCTAAGGAGTCTGTTTGGTGAAAGTTCTAGACAATGGGATTGTGTGCTTGCACAAGCGGAATTTTATTATAATGATTCGCCCAGCAGAAGCATGAGAAGAAGCCCTTTCCAAATCCTATATGGAATGAACCCACGTGGAGTCTATGAATTATGGGATTTGGGTCAATTGGAGTGCAAGAGTGATGATGGTGAGGATTTTGCAAAGGTAATCAGTGATCTACATGAACAAGTAAAATTGAAGTTACAGGATAGTAGCCAAAATTACAAGCAGAAAGTAGATTTGAAAAGGTTGGAGGTACAATTCAAAGTAGCAAACCTGGTACTAGCACACTTGTGCAAGGAGAGGTTTCCAAAAGGTGAATACAAAAAATTAAAAATGAAAAATATTGGGCCTTGTAGAATCCTTTGGAAGTTTTCTACGAACGCTGAGTTACTTAAGAAGACAGCTCAAAGAGACAAACACGAGACACCCAAAATGGAGAAGAATCATGGATTAAACAAATGCCTCCAGCAAAGTCTTTAGAGATCGCACAGATCCTAGACACATAGGTGGCCAGACGGACTTGAAAGAAGTAATATTTATGGTACATGGTCAAATGGAATAACCATCCTATTGAGGATAGTTCTTGGATTGGCGTTGGCCAGATTCAAAGCGTTGGGTACTCTATTGAAGAGCTCATGGACAAGAGAAATGAGTTTAATTTGTCACGGAAGCCTGATACAGGAGCATCCAACTAAAAGGCCACAACTGAGATTGACTTCTTCTGCTGAAGAGAAGAAGAGATTTGTAATTTTTATTTCATTTTTGTTTTTATTTAAATTTGGGTTGACACAACCATTTTCATTTAAAATTAAAGAAACAGTAAAGAATTTTTTTAAGAAACTGTTAGGTAACTAGAAGACAGTTTCTCAACTATGAAGAAATGATGGAAAGGCATGAAATCCAAACAAAATCCCCATTGTGAGTGTCTGCCAATTTTTAGGAGAAAGAGAATAGTTACAAATTGAATTGAATATTATGTGTGTACGTGAAATCAATTTAAATACAAACTTCTTCTATAAGTAAAGTGATTTTTTTTCTGTGCATGAGTGATGAAATGGTAATTAAGATATGACTGTGAGACTTTGATAATTAGGCAAACTACAGAATCTCCAAGTAGAAAAACATTAAAGAAATTTCATGAAGAATAGCATACTGGAATAGAAACTACAGTTAAAGCAAACCCAACAAAGATCATACGCTTCAAATTTAAATCAAAGGTACATTTACAAATAATATTCAAGGACTGTCCTATACAATTTGTTTCTATTTCTTTAAACAATATGATACATGTATTAAATCAATAGCAAAGAACATTGATAACCTAGAAGAAAACCATCGAACCTCCAAGAGTTTAAATTTACATACAAAAGCTAGTTCGACAACGAGGGTTTGTACCCTGCCTTTTGAAGACATATAGACCATGACCGAAACCCCCATGGATTTTCCTACTTTGCACAGTTAAAAAAATAGGCGAGTTACATAAGGGTCCTACCTTGTTCCAAGTCTCAAAATACCAAGGACGAGGCAGTCGTTTGAGCTCTCCCAGGTCTAAAGACCTGCACATAACAACCAATAACCAAAAAAAGCTTTCAGAAACAAGGTCGACTAGTTGAAATGAAGTGATGGAGAATAACAGAAGGAGGGAAGAACCAATAACTTACCTGAAGAATCCTGATGCTGAGTCAAAGGATGAGGAACTAGTATCATAACAAGAGGGTTTCAAACGAGCAAAAGAAATCAATGGATTTTACTAGCTTACCAAGGATCCTGATTGTCAGAAGCACGAAAACAAGGTTTAGCATTGGAAAGCAGAACAAGGAATTACCTGTGTGAAGTTTGTTGAGCCACCCTTGGAAATGGTAAGAAGAAAACCCTGTTGATACATAGGACCAAGATCAAGAAAAAGCCAAAATCAATAACCACAGAGAACAGAATATGACGGAGTATAAACCAGGCAACCGAAGTAATAAAATTGCAGTGTTATCAATCAAATTGATACCTCAACGAACCAACAGAGATTCTACAAGCAAATATCGAGATATTGCGTACACATAGTCAAAGGACCAAACTGAACAAGCAGGCAACCATAGGGTTGAAGATCCCTGCTCAGTTTTCCCCTCTCAATAATTGCGACGAAAAACGAAAATGAAAAAAGTGTAAACCCTAAACCCTTAATCAATTCAACTCAGTTGTGAAGGCTAATCATGGTTACAGATTCAAGGCCCGATACAAGGGGTAGGGTAAACTTAATTGCAATAAATAATTTCAATTAATACCCATTACAATAACCAACAAATATCTATGGAAGTTAAGTCACATACTTAACACTTCTTCGTCGAAGTTCACCACCACATCAACCATGGTTATTATTTTTAACTTTTATTACGTGGAATTTTCACCAGGGTTGTTACATTAATAATAAAACCCTAAGGGATTATAAACCCAAGGGACTAATATTAAACCAAAGGGACTAATATTATAAACCCAAGGCATATAAGCCATAAGATAAATATTATAAACTCTAAAATAAACATGGTTGACCATGGTTTACCATGGTTAATTTTCATATTGAGGAAATCCTTGTCACAACTCGACGTTGGACCATGGTTTATTTTCATATTAAGAAAATATTTCCCACAATGCGACATTGAACCATGATTTACCATGGCTGATCATGATTATAAACGCAATGGATTTACATTCAACCCAAGGGATTAATAATAAAACAAAGGGATTAATATTATAAACCCAAGGTATATATTTTTTTTCCCTTGAAAAATTCCTAATTTTATTCATAGGACAAAATTACATTTTGTAGATGCTAAAGAGAATATGCATATAATATGTTCATGTTTAAACAAGATACATTAAAAAATTAAAAAATTATAGCTAGCCTATTCTTTTCTGCCTTTCTTCTTTTCCACTTTTCACCAACCTTCAGTGTTGGGAGTGGATGTTACAATGGCCAACTGACTTTCATTAGTATTTATGGGGTATTCTTTGTCAAAGTCAGATCCTTCTGATCCATGAGCTCGTTTGCTGCCACTTACTTCCATTTGGGTCTCTTGTTGCTGCAGGGGGTTGTAGGGCCCCAAGTTGCAGGGATTGGTGGGGTTTTTCTCTTCCTTTTGTGTGTTGTTCTAGCCCTTTTGTGCATCTGATTCTGCTTTATTTCCTGTTGTTTCTGCTCTTTCTGCTTCTTCTTCTAAGGGGTCTGTGTACTGCCAGCCTTTTGGCTTTTTCTGTTGCTTCCTATTCCATTTGGGGTCTTTTTTGGCCTGTGGACAAGCACTATGGAGGTGGCATGTTTGTAAACATCCACGACATCGAAAAGCTGTATTTTCGTAGTCTAATGGTTGAGTCCACTGTGTATTATTGAAGTTCAATGTAATATTGTCTGGTAGTCCCTGGCTGAGATCTACTTCAACACATATTCTGGCAAAAGTAAATATTCCCCTCTTAAGTTTGTCCTTGTCAATCTTTAGGAACTGACCCAGGGAGTTCCCAATGGAAATCAAAATGTTATGATTCCATAAGTGTAATGAAAGGTTGTGCAACCTAACCCAAACTAGCATTTTTTATACCACCATAGTGTTGGCATCGAACTCTGGGAACCAAGGGGTCATGAAGAGTCCAGTATCTCTCCAAAACCATGGTTCCTTGTTGAGGATATGTTCCCATTATTGTGTTGTGTGGTATCTGACTATGAAGAAACCCTTTGGGCATATGTATATTTCACAGTTTGGTGACCATGCAAAAAAAATCCATTGGTGTAACACATCATATTTTTGCCAAAATGCATTAAATCTACATATAACTGATTTGTTATAGGGATCTAAATATAAATCATTTATCTCAGGCATTGAGACTGTGAGAACTGGCTTCTCAGGTTTTTGTTCCATAATGTAGGGCCCCGGTAGATTGGGAAATGTCGCTGGTTTGGTTTGTGCTCTTTTCTTTCCTTTGACTACATCTTTAAAAGAGCTTGTGCTCTTTGAGCTGGTTCTAGAGCATTCACCCCACAGATGCAAATTTATTGTGATAGTCGAATCTTTGACAATGTCGTAATCCTGAAGAGTGTGATTATCCTACAGGTTGTGTCCTGAATAAATCAGATTTTGACTGCTTGCTGGTATACCGAGGTGAATCTGTATTTCATGCCTTAAGTCTTGGATCCTCATCCCCTTCTAGAGCTTCCAGTAGATATGTCTTCCCTCCAACATTTTGATGAATATTTGTATCGAGTCCACCTCAGCAGTGTGTGAATCTGTCTGAGAAAGAGCTCGATCTATTGCCAATGTGTCTGGATCTATTAGATCTGGGCATATCAGTGCTTTGTCGGGTTCTTGCTTCGCCAGATCTGGGCCCTGTAAGCATTGCAATGGCTCATATGTCAGATCTGTCCATTTCCTGTGTCCATGTTCCTCCAAGGGGTCTATTTCTCTATGTGTTGTTAGAAGCGGCGATCGATTTTGTACACCCCAGATTCCTGGTAGTGTACCCCTTGCATGCCCTTCTCTGCCTTTAGGGATTGGAGCCCAGCTCTGTGTCATGCACTGATTTATTTTTCTCACGGGATCGAACCTAATAGTTTGATAATCGGTCTTCTACTTGAACAAATCTATTGGATCGCTCTGGCAATAGGCTGATGAAGGAGGATCGTATGAGATGACGACTGGAACAAGTCTGACTCCAGTTGGTTTATGCACACCGTATGTTGTTAGCTAGTGGCGTCCTGGTTTTGGATGGGCAGTCATTCTGTCTTTCTATTATGAGTCAAAAGAAGGGTATTTGCCATATTCTCCATAGTATAGTGCTTTGTGATGCATGGAAGGGGTAGATCAGAAGAAAGACAAACCCAATGGATGCCCTAGGCTCTACCCTGCACTACCCAAAACTTCCAGAAGGGTTCTCTTTTTCATTTTGTCTTTGGATCCGTGGGTCGATAGGAGACATAGTCAAAACGTTTGTAGTCTTTTGGATCTGGCCTAGATATGAGTTGATCTACCAACTCAGTGCCCATTCCTGGAATCCCTTGACCCTTTATGCCAGATACACCTTGTTTCAGGAGAGGGGAGATCATTCGTAGCCAGAGTAGGATTCAATTTGTAGCATGAGGGTCATTTTCTAGTTCGTGGAAGAGCCAAATGATTGGTAGTTTGGCAATGTCAGTGTGCACAGCTTCAAATCGTCTGCAGTAGCAGTGTGTTCCCCTCCTTCATTTTCCATTAACTCCCAGATTGCAGATCTGGAGAGCAGTGTCTACATCGCATACACTCTCATAAATCCTCACCTTCAAAAGAATCCTCGGGTTCAAGGCCATCAAGTCTTACAAAGAAGCCCGTGAGCCACAGTTGAGGCATTGGCCCAAGCCGGACTGTAGCGCTTGATGGACTTCCTAGTTCACGCCTCCCACAAAGAGGAAGAACATTGTTCTCTGTTAGGGTTTTGCGTCAAATCTCCTCCTCCAAGATAAGTTCTCAAGATGCTTGTCCCCAAGGTATATATTATAAACCAAGGGATTAATATTATAAACCCAAGTTATATAAAACCAAGGGATTAATATTAAAACTAATGGATTGACTATGGTTAACCATGGTTAATTTTCATATTGAGACAATATTTGTCACAATGTGACAATGGACCATGGTTGATGATGGATGAAAATGGTTTTCCATTGTTGACCATGGTCTAGGATGGTTTACAGTCATCGATTTTCATATTGAGACAATATTGTCACAATGCAACATTGGACAATGGTTGACCATGATTATAAACCCAAGGATTTATATTACAAACCATATGAATAATAATATACCCTAGGAATATGAACCCCTAGATTAATAAACCCAAGGGATTGATATTATAAACACACGGTAATAATAAACCCCAAGGGTTAATACGAAAATCCCAAGGGATTATAAACCTAAGGTTGATATTATAAACACACGGTAATAATAAACCCCATGGGTTAATACTAAAATCCCAAGGGATTATAAACCTAAGGGAATAATAAACCCAATGGGTTAATACTAAAAACCCAAGGGATTTTCATATTGAGATAATCTTTGTCACATTATGACATTGGACCATGGTTGATCATGATTATACGCCGAAGGGATTAATATTAAACCAAAGGATTAATATTATAAAACATATGAATAATATTAGCCTTAGGTATATGAACCCTTAAATTGATAAACCCAACATGTTAATACTAAAACCCGAAGTGTTTATAAACCCAAGAGATTAATATTAAACCCAATCGATTAATATTATAAACCCAAGGTATATATATCTGAAACTAAATATTATAAACCCTATAATAAATATGGTTGAACATGGTTTACCATGGTTTATTTTCATTTTGACACAAACTTTGTCAATGCGATGTTTGACCATGGATGAGCATAATTGACCATGACTTATTTTCATATTGGGACAATCTTTGTGATAATGTGACACTTGCCCATGGCTTACCATAATTAACCATGTTTAATGACGATTGACAATGGTTGACCATGGTTGATTGTCATATTGAGACAATATGTCACAATGCGACTTTGGACCATGGTTGACCATGATTGATTTTCATATCGAGACAATATCTATCATAATGCAATGTTGGACCATGGATGATTTTCATATTGAGAAATTATTTGCCATGATGTGATGTTGCACCATGGTGTACCATGATTATAAATCCAAGGGATTATTATTATAAACTGTATGAACATTATTATACCCTAGGAATGTGAACCCTTAGATTAGTCTGACGAAGGGATTGATATTATAAATCTTATAAGTGTCACATTCAACCATAATGTAATGTTGGACCATGGACTATTTCCATATTGAGAAAATATTTGTCACAATTGACGTTGGACCATGGTGTATCATGGATGACCATGAATATAAACCCAAGGGATTTATATTTAACCTAAGGGATTAATATCATAAACTCTATGAATAATATTATAACTTACAAATATGAACACTTAGATTAATATACCCAAGGGATTGATATTATAAACCCAATGGATGAATACTAAAAACCCACGGGAATTTAAACCTAAGGGATTAATATTATAAACCCAAAGAATATAAACCTTAATATGAATATTATAAACCCTATAATAAACATGATTAACCATGGTTTATTTTCATCTTGAGACAAACTTTGTCACAATGCAATGTTGGACCATGGTTGAGCATGGTTTATTTTCAAATTAAGACAATCTTTGTCACATTGAGAGATTGGACCATGGTTGAACATGGTTGACCACAACTGACAATTATTTATCATTGTTGACCATGGTTGATTGTGGTTTACAATAGGTTATTTACGTATTGAGATAATATTTGTCACAATGTGATGTTGGACCATGGTTGACCATTATTATAAACCCAAGGGATTTATATTATGAGCCCTAGGAATAATATTATACCCTAGGAATATGAACCCTTAGATTAATAAACCCAAGGGATTGATACTATAAACCCAAGGGAATAATAAACTCAATGGATTAATACTAAAACACTTATGGATTATAAACTCAATGGAATAGTATTAAAGTCAAGGGATTAATATTATAAACCCAAGTTATATAAATCCTACGATAAATATTGTAAACCCTGAAATAAACATGGTTAACCATGGATTACCATGCACAATTTTCTTACTGAGACAATATTTGTCACAATGCGATGTTGGACCATGGTTAATTTTCATATTGAGACAACCTTTGTCACTATCTGACATTAGACCATGGTTTAAAATAATTGACCATGTTTGACTATGGGTAACAATGGTTTAACATTGCTGACAATGGTTTACCATTGTTGACAATGATTTACTATTTATTGATGATGGTTGATGATGACTAACAATGGTTGATTTTCATATTGAAAGAATATTTTTCACTATGTGATATTGTACCATGTTTGACCATGATTATAAACCCAAGGGATTCATATTAAACCCAAGGATTAATATTATAAACCTTATGAGTAATATTATAACCCAGTTATATGAACGCTTAGATTAATTAACCCTAGTTAATAAAGGATTAATACTAAAACCCCAAGGGATTATAAACCCAAGAGATTAATATTATAAATCCATGTTATATAAATCCTAAGGGATTTATATTGAACCTAAGTAATTAATATCATAAACCCTATGAGTAATATTATACCCTAAGGATATTTACATTTAGATAAATATACCTAAGTTATTGATATTATAAACCCAAGGGATTAATATTAAAAACCCAAGGGAATATAAACCTAAGGGAATAATATTAAATCAAGGTATTAATATCATAAATCCAATGTATATAAACACTAAGACAAATATTATAAACATTAAAATAAACATGGTTGACCATGGTTAACAATGGTTAACCATTCTTTATTTTTATATTGAGACAATATTTTTCATAATGTGATATTGGACCATAGTTGACCATGATTATAAACCCAAGGGTTTTATATTAAACCCAAGAATTAATATTATAAAACATATGGATAATACTATACCCTAGGTATGTTGATTCCCACTAGCACAACCAGTTGGGGATGGGTCTCGTTAGCAAGGTCATCCGGGATCAAACCTCACCGGGGGTGGTTGTACTATGTGCTAGGGAGAGGAGACATGCTAAAAGATATATTTACCTAACGGTTGGTATGACCCAGTATGGGTGTGATCCCCGGGTGATTTTGACGATATAGATGCCCCTGGGTTGTGGCTACTCAACCCACAAGTCAATCTTGGAGGATCACGGTCAACTTGATAAACAAACAAAAAAATATTATACCCTAGGTATATGAACCCTTAGATTAATAAACCTAATGGATTGATATTATAAACTCAAGGTAATATTAAGGTCAAGGGGTTAATACTAAAACCACAACGGAAGAATATTAAACTAAATGGACTAATATTATAAACCCTATGGTAAATATTATAAACCCTAAAACAAACATGGTTGACCATGGTTGATTTTCATCGTGAGACAAACATTGTCATAACACAATGATGGACCATGGTTGACAATGATTTACCATTGTTGACAATGGGTTACGATGGTTGAAAATGGTTGACCATGGTTTATTTTCATATTGAGACAATATCTATTTCAATTTGATGTTGAACCATAGTTGACCATGATTATAAAGCCAACAAATTTATATTAAGCCAAGGATTAATATTACAAACCATATTAATAATATTATACCCTAGGAATATGAACCCTTAGATTAATAAACCAAAGGTATTGATATTATAAACTTGTTGTAGTTTCTATAGCACCCTCCAAAATTTTGTCTTATTCTCAATTTTAGAACCTTCCTTGGCCTTTTACATTGTTGTTGCAAATACTAGAGCTCATTTCATGAGATTTCTTACAATTCTTTGGTCCCTATTGCATGTTGGGTTAACTATCGTCTTTTGGCTTGTTTGGATGTCATGCAATGTTTGAAATCCTCTTTCTATGGTTTCAAAAGTCAGTCTTTGTGTATGTCAGTTTTTTTAACCATGTAAGTATCTATCACACCCATACACAAAGTCCTAAACACTATCATCCCAAAGTCTATATTAACTGTCACACTTATGGTATCTTATCGTAATGCAGTCCCATGGAGAGAAATGTTTTGTTCATATGTTCGGATGATCTATGTTGTCATGTTGTCAAATTATGCTAAGTGTGTGATCATAGTCAAGGTTCATCATAGTTCATCACCCATCCCACACTTAGCCATTTTCAGAAAAACCTTCCCGACCAAGCAACTTAGCTTCACTGAGCCATAACTAAATTGTGCATTGCACAGTATCAACCCTCTAAGTTGTGACCTTTCTTCTTGATATTGTTCAATGTGTAGTACCTATCTCCCAGGTTTGATACACTGTGATATCCTTGAGCATGACTCTCGACCTTGACCCCCATAATTGCGTAGTTATCTCCTCCAGCCTAGCTTGAACTACGTACTTCACATCTTCAAGCATCAATCTCATCCGTTGAGTGTTTGAACTGGGATATTTTCAAGAGTCTATCCTCCCTTGAGACCTAAAATTGCGTAGTTGGCTCTCCCAGTTTCCATTCCCTTAGCTTGACTCCACTGGCTCCAGAATATGCGTAGTCTTGTGATTCAAGCCTCACTGAGTTGTTCATTGCAGAGTATCAAAGCTCAAGCTCCTCCCCTTGACTATTGGAACTATGCATTGTGTATTCATTGAGTCCCTCTTCCCATTCTTTCACTAGTTTTGGGCTCAGTTGGTTGATCAGAATGCATCATCTTAGCCTATTGGGTTTTTGGATTGATGTCATCTCGTTATGAGTGAATTGTAGGAACATGTACACTATCATGTCATGGAAAGATAATGGTAGGAATTCCCAAATACTCTCTTATAGTTGAACTCACAAGTTGATCAATCAATAGAAAGCAAAGGGACACAAGTTTTTGATGACCATGCAAGACTAAAGGTCATTGAATATTTTGCATCACCAATTCATGTGGAGATGAAGAGAAAGAATCTTCAAGAAGACATCTAGCACTTAGCAGCAACAATGACTTAACATTTCCATATCATCAAGTATTCAATGTCAGTAGTGTCATGCCATGTCATTAGTGGTCATATGCCACATCACTATTGTGGATCATGTATATTTTATTCAAAATGTATTGTAAAGGGGAAGTCCAAAGGACACAAACGGAATCTAAAGAGTCATGTAAGTTGAAAAGTCATAGGAAGTGAAATAGTCATGAGAGTATTCAAACAATCACCTTTGGTTATATATACTCCCTCATTGTATGAGAAAATGACTTTTCACATTGGATCCTCCCGCAAAGCATTAGAGAGATCAACTAGTTCTTTGAGGAGCAAGCAGTGGCTCCGATTCTCCACTATTGGGGCTAGTGATGTACATTGTAAACATGTGTCTTGGAACTTCTACTTCATAATAGGATCCTTCGAGGAAACCACATTCTTCATGCATGGACTATGAATGTGTGTAAGACTATTCTGTAGATGTTTGTGTTTCATGTTTGCTTTCACCTATTCTAAGATAGTTGAACTATTTTTGTTATTTTAGTACTTATCTTATTGAGAATGTCTTGTAATGGTTTCTATTGTTGTCCCATCCTTGTGGACTATTTCATTGGATGTTATATGGACCCTTATGGTTCATGTGTGTCTCTTCCTCGGTGGTACTATTACCTCTCACTTAGAGGCTCACTTTTATCCCCTCTCTGCAGTAGAATATCCTTGACACAGTTGCAACTAAAGACTCACCAGGCACACCCCCTTTCTTCTCAATGACACCATTTCACCCCTCTCTCTTTCTAAAAGCTAGAGCCAAGGAAAATCTTTAAGAATTTAGCAATTGGACCTTTATACCAGACGATACTCCTACACCAAACAGTGTGAGGTCTAATTAGGAATTCACATCAAGGAGATCCTGTGAGTTTTGGTGAATCTAGCACCGTCAACATTTTTGGCTCTAGAAGGAGGGAAGCAAGTATTTTATGGTTGATAAACCCTCTCAGCCCATCATCCCATATTTTGGTCAATGAAACAACATTCATTACACCTCCCCTACTCATGCTTCTGGATTTGGTGACTCTTCTCAACCCAAGCCTGAATGTGAAATCCCATATGATCAGATTCAGGCCATCCACTCGATAACTCATCAATTTGTGAAAGTTATTGGACTGATCCTGGGAGTAATTAGAATTCCATATTCTTGAAAGAAGAATAAGACCACTCCCACATGGATAGTAGTTTCTATTCTTGAAGACGTGGTTCTTTCCACTCTTTAAGGACTAGCATACATTGTGGAAAAACAATAAGAGCCTCCACTCTTTCACGGTGATGATGGATACAACATTCTACTCTAATGCACAACTTTTTGCAGGTCAGACAGAAAAGAGGAAGAGGAAGAAGAGCCATCATATTCTGAAAAATAATAGGATAGTAAAGAAGAAGACATGGCAGACCAAAATATGGGTTGGATGACTCATGGCCCACTCGCACTTCCAGATGTTCTACATAATATGCCAAGGCATTGAAAGAAGCTCCTAATGAAGTATGACTCTAATAAAATAGTGAAGTCTAAAGACCCATCTAGAGAACGTTTACCTACATCTGCAAAAAATTGAAGTGCATTACAATGATGTTGAATGTAGAATTTTTCCATGCACCTTGGATGGTAAATCAATTGTATGCTATCACAACCTTTCTCCAAACTCCATCCACAATTGGAGGGGATTTGAGAAGATCTTCCTTGAAACATTAGTTGATGATAAGACCCTTGTCATGTTGATGAAAGAGATGGCTAATCTTAAGATGTAGCGAAAGGAAAAAGTGAAATATTTCAATGAGAGGTTCAATTGCATCTTGAACAAATTTTCAGAAAACATGAAACCTCATGACTCCATCACAATAGAATACTACACTTCCGCCTTTCCAACAAGCATCACATAGTTTTTGAAGCGAACTGTGAAATGAACACTGTTATCACCCCAATAAACGCACCTAGGTTGTATATCAATGATGCTCGGAAACATTACAAACTTCAACAAAAAGTTGGATAAATGGTGGATGAATGAAATAGATGTTGCATATTCAAGCCGGATAACCACTTCTACTATGATTGACCCTAGACATGTGTGAATACCCCCAAACTACAAGGCTTTAGACCACCAATTACTCACATTTTAAGAAAAATGTGATAATGGAGAAGACTGACCACACCAGCAAATGCATAGGACCCTGTGATGGCTGACTGCAACCAGTTAAAAGGTCTGTAAAACTATTTTCTAACACATGGAAAGGATGACAGCTCTCTGGTGTTAAAATAACAGAAACCTGCAAACAATTTCAATGATACATGCTACGTCCTAACACAGATGTGGGATGACAGCCCCTCTAATGCTAAATATTAACAACACATGAATAACAGCACAACAGGCACAACCTATAACAAGAAGAAGAAGTGGATAGTGAGCAATTAACAACGAAAGAACCTTGTATTAGCTGGAAATAAAGACCATATGCTACAGGTATCACAGCAGTTGCAATCTCCAAAAGTTGAACCTTACAACACAATAGCACTTATCCAACACTCATCAATCTATTACATTATGTTTCTTGATATATATAGAGGTTGGTTTACAAAATATCTCTGCTACTAATCTTGGAGGTGTCTTAATGGACCACTAACCACATTTACAATATGAAATGGGCCTCTGCTGCAAATCTCAGAGCTTTAATGGACAACATGACCTTTTCTGTTGTTATGTGGTCCTTCTCTGGCAACTGGAATGAATTATGGATTAAACTCCATGCCTGATAAATGCTCTTCACTGCTCGAGGTTGTCTGGTTTGTCCTCGGCCATTCTGCTAATTAATGCAGTTGTTGGAGTTATTAACTGTGCAGGTACAATGTAGCTAATGGATTCATTTCTCCTTCCTCGAGCATCAGAGATCAGTCGGGAACTTGAGGCAATCAAATGGAAATGAGATTTCATGGCGGGAGTAAGAACAGGCCAGGGATAAATCTCAGTCGTTGAATATCAGAGATCAATGGCGGAGATTGCATGGAGAAGAGCTATCGAGAGGCGGACGATCGAAGTGAATAACAACCGTCATATTGTAGAGATCAACGACTATGATTATTTGTCAGAGATTAATTGGAGGACATACGGGCGATTGAATATGGGCCGTCGGATCATAGGCAAGGATGATCAGACGGTGATCGCATATGAAGCTGGAGGATAGTTAACGGGCGGGAGGATGGTTTTGGGAGGCGGGCAGTATTCCCCGCACCGCCTTCCAGGACTCGGCGGTTTCCGTATATCGGGCCGTGATCCAACAAAATGGCACCGCGTGGCAGCCTGAAACTGCTGCCCCTGCGGATTAACAATCGATCAGAATGTTGGACCAGGGATAGCGACTATCGTCGGATCTCCGATGGATGGTGGGATGAAAAGAAAGGAGCGTGAGGTTTAATGCGCGGGTTGGGGCGACATGTACTGTTAGATTTGATCGCGAGAGATCAACGGCTTAGAATTAAAAGTGACAGGAAGGGCTATGAAGGTGCGAGGTCACGCAATTAGGGTTTAATAACATGTAAACCAAGCACCTGGGGGCTAGACAAAAAATAGATTTAAATGGGTTTTAAAGGAATAAAATAGACGTGAAGGGATATGAGGAAAATTAAAAGAATACAGGGAAAAGAAGAAATGGAGACAGCGGGAGTTATAAGGGAACAAGAGTTTTTATTGATTTTCGAGGTAAAGCAAGGATAGCTGGGTTCATAGACGTGTAGGAAGAAATAGAAGAAAAGAGAGAAATATTGTTGCAAGCCCTTTACACCCAACAATCAGCACTGCCCAATCTGCCATTGACCCTCAACTATTCAAAAAATGATAGCAGAGCTAACATTGGCTCCTTCTGGGGATGAGATCCTTCCTGTGAGGTCTCAAGAACCTGCAGACCAATCCCTTCGTGCAAAAACCAGCTTTAAGACATTTGCCTAGTATCCATTGGGCATGGAGTCAAACTAGGTCTACACTAGAAACCTATAAAAGAACATGATTACAATCATTAAGTCCGAAAAACTAAATACTTCAAAAATTTCCCATTTGCTGGGTCATCAAAATTATTTCCTGTCCGGTTCATCATAAATCAGCAAGACAGGATTTATTTGATCCTCCACCTCAAACAACTTAGGACTTTTGAGCTTCACAGGCAGATATGGATCAAAATTCATTTCCCTTCTATATATTTTCCTCCTTGGATGTTCTTTATGTGAGCTTTTGTACACCTGCTGGATAGCCACTGTTGCTGTGTACATGTCTGTGTCTTTTGTAGCCTGCACCACTAATATGAAGGAGGCACCATTGTGTTCTTGTGCAGGGGACACAGAGACATTTTCTGCTCCTTCATCTTTGTTCGAACAATCCTCATCCAAGGAGGAATTCCATGACTGTACATCTTCTTCTTCTGTCACCAGACAAGCTGCCCTTTTATTCTGTGTGGGGGCCATCTGATAAGGTATCAAAATATCAAGATTGAGGTGATTAGTCTCAACCTTGGGCATTGAATCTCATTCTGCCTCAGTGTTCAAGGGGCAACTATGAAGGATTGTCATTAGATCAGACAGAGGGACAAAAGATGATGGGGAGTTTTCTTCTCCCTTATTGATCACTGGACTGGGGATAAAAGCAGGCTGACTGATTTGCAGATCTGCACAGTCATTGGAAGGAGGGCTAGCTTCGGACACAAATTCTTGGAGGCTAGAGGGATCTGGTGCTGGCTTCCACTGCTGGTCAACTTTTTGTTTTACAACTACAAAAGACTGGTGAGCAGTGCCTCTTGATACTGCTTTCTCATAAGCAACCCTTGTTAGGAAAGGAGGACCTTCCAAAACAAATACCTCCTCCTCTTGCTGCACTTCTTCCATGACTATATTTTGACAAAGGGTCTTCACCCTTTGATCTTCATTTGTATCTCTACTTTTCTGCAAAATCTGCACATGCTCATGTGTTCCTCTACATAAATTTGGAGCTGGAAAAGAAATGGAACAATGAGCTCCTGCTTCCTCAAAATGCTGCTCAGCTTCTAGTCTGGAAACTTCAGAGGCCAAAAACTCAATCATCCTGGACATTTTATCAATTTCAGAATCATAGGATGATGAGGATTCACCTCCCTGACTTCTGCCCTCGGCATCACCTTCATGTCTCTCTACAAAAATGATGTTTTCTTCTATTTGAAAGGGTGCATTTTGCATATCAGCCAAAGAAGCACATTTTCTTTCTCTTAACAACAAGCAAAATTTAGAATTGAAGGCATTAGCATATGTGAGCATGGCAGAAGTAGGGGTAGGTCTTATTTCAGCTGGCATTCTGTTGTACACATGATTAAATCTGATGTTGAAATCAGACAATAGCTCACCATCTTCTCTCTGCAAGTTCCCAAATTCATCATGATAAAAGAGCAGGTCTTTATTATTCCCCCAGTGCTTTAAGAACACATCATCTAGAGCATCAATGTCTGCAATGGACCTAGGGGGTAAATTTCTAAACCATTTTCTAGCCTCCCCATCTAGGCTTTGGACAAAAACCCTCATCTAGACATCCTCCTCATCGATATCCAGGTTATCAGCATTGCTGTAAAAGGACTCTAAATGCTCTTCAGCTGATACTCCTTCTGTACTAGTAAACTTAGAAATAAATTCTTGATAATCTCCTAAAGGCATGGCATCCAAAGGGGTAGGAAATACTAAGGGTCCATACCTAGCAGCAACTATTCGTTCTATCTTTGTAAGAGCTTGATGATTTGCCATGGCTCGAGTGTATGAAAGGATACTGGTGAGCCGATTAGTTTCAATCAATGAAGAGTATGAAAGAAACAGAGGAATATAATGGACAACATGGATGCTTCTTTCAACTGAGGTCTAAAAGGGAAATGAATGACTAAGGAGCTGTATGAATCTTTGAAGGTATTTCTACACTGGAAAAGATACATAAAAATTCTAAGGCTTACCTGATCTTGATGCTCTTTACTTCGATATTTTCTTCTGCTGAATGATCTTCTCAGGATCAGGCACTGGTTCAGCTACTGATTTCTGAAGATATCTCTTAGCATGCCTCATCAACTGCTCCAAAACTTCAATGTGGAATCGCCAAATGATGGTCTTCCTCCAGTGGAGTTTCCAGATAGATGATTACAACCAAAATATGTGTTCAAACCTTGTCTATCATTAAAGCTTGAAGCTGAGTCATTCTCCCAGGGAAGCTGAGCTTCGATTCTCCTCTCCCCCGCAACAGCGCCAATTAATGTTATCACCCCAAGAAACTCACCTAGGTTGTATATCAATGATGCTTAGGAACATTACAAACATCAACAAAAAGTTGGATAAATGGTGGATGAATGAAACAAATGTTGCATATTCAAGCCAGATAACCACTTCTACTATGATTGACCCCAGACATGCGTGAATACCCCCAGACTACAAGGCTTTAGACCACCAATTACTCACAGTTTAAGAAAAATGTGATAATGGAGAAGACTGACCACACCAGCAGATGCACAGGACCCTATGATGGCCGGCTGCAACCAGTTAAAAGGTCTGTAAAACTGTTTTCTAACACACAGACAGGATGACAGCTCTCTGGTGTTAAAATAACAGAAACCTGCAAACAATTTCAATGATACATGCTAAGTCCTAACACAGAGGTGGGATGGCAGCCCCTCTAATGCTAAAGATTAACAGCACATGAATAAATACACAACCAGCATAGACTGGAACAAGAAGAAGAAGTGGACAGTGAGCAATTAATAGAAAAAGAAGCTTGTATTAGCTGGAAATAAAGACCAGATGCTAGAGGTATCATAGCAGTTACAATCTCCATAATTTGAACCTTACAACACAATAGCACTTATCCAACACTCATCAGTCTATTACATTATGTTTCTGGATATATATAGAGGTTGGTTTACAAAATATCTCTGCTACTAAACGTGGAGGTGTCTTAATGGACCACCAACTACATTTACAATATGAAATGGGCCTCTGCTACAAATCTCAGAGCTTTAATGGACAACATGACCTTTTCTGCTATTCTGTGGTCCTTCTTCGGCAGCTGAAATGAATTATGGATTAAAATCCTTGCCTGATAAATTCTCTTCATTGCTCGAGGTTGTCTGGTTTATCCTCAGCCATTCTACTGATTAATGCAGTTGTTGGAGCAATTAACTGTGCAGGTACAGGGTAGCTGATGGCTTCGTTTCTCCTTCCTCGGGCAGCAGAGATCAGTCGGGAACTTGAGGCAGTCAAAGGGAAATGAGATTTCATGGCAGGAGTAAGAGCAGGCTGGGGATAAATCTTAGCCATTGAATATCAGAGATCAACGGCGGAGATCGCATCGAGAAGAGCTATCGGGAGGCGAACGATCGGAGTGAATAACAACCGTCGGATCGCAGAGATCAACGGCTGCGATCATCTGTCAGAGATTAATGGGAGGACATACGGGCGATTGAATATGGGCCGTCGGATCATAGGCGGGGATGATTGGACAATGATCGCATATGAAGCTGGAGGATAGTTAACAGGCGGGAGGATGGTTTTGGGAGGCAGGCGGTATTCCCCACACCGCCTTCCGGGACTCAGTGGTTTCCATATAGCGGGCTGCGATCCAACAAAAAGGCACCACGTGGCAGCCCGAAACCACCACCCCCGCGGGTTAACAGTCGAGCAGGATGGCGGACCAGGGACAGCGACTATCGTCGGATCTCCGATGGATGGTCGGATGAAAAGAAAGGAGCACGAGGTTTAACGCGCGAGTTGGGGTGACAGGTACCATTAGATCTGATCGTGGCAGATCAACGACTCAGAATTAAAAGGAACAGGAAGGGCTATGAAGGCGTGAGGTCACGCAATCAGGGTTTAATAACATGTAAACCCAGCACCCGGGGGCTAGACAAAAAATAGGTTTAAACGGGTTTTAAAGGAATAAAACAAAGATGAAGGGATATGAGAAAAATTAAAAGAATACAGGGAAAAGAAGAAATGGAGGCAGCGGGAGTTATAAGGGAACAAGAGTTTTTATTGATTTTCGAGGTAAAGCAAGGATAGCAAAATTCATAGACGTGTAGGAAGAAATAGAAGAAAAGAGAGAAAGACTGTTGCGAGCCCTTTACACCCAACAATTAGCACTACCCAATCTGTCATTGACCCTCAACTATTCAAAAAATGATAGCAGAGCTAACATACACTAACAAATAATTATGAAGAGGTTATCATTGTTGAGAAGGACTTACACACAATCAGAGTCATGTCAGATGATGAACTAAAAAGGGACTCCAATGACATGGGTAAGAGGTCTTAGGCCCCTGTGAATAGGGCCAAAGAGAAAGCACCATCTGATATTGAAAGCTTGACCTGCCTTTTCAAGTCTCTATTTAATGCAATGCCAGATCTCAAATATAGGTCAAGAAAGACTGTTGTGAGCACGAAGCCTCCCAAATTTAACATATTTAGAAGGACTGAAACTTTTGGTAGTAACAACAACCAACCAGAAAAGTCTGTGCAAAGCTTCAATGTTGTATTGAAAATTGAACACTTGAGCACAATTCAATATTGTTTGAAACATTAAGAACTTCATTTAGATATAACATGCCCACAGTGTAATCAATCCATGAGAATGCTTAGTACAACTTGTTGATTCAGTAATGGTTGAAGAGCAGACTCACAACCCAAAAAAGTATTGTCGATAAGCAGCCTCCGAGTGACTATCTAGCCCAGAAGTAGACTAATCGGTACAACCTAAGAAGCCAAGGGACGACCACTACAATTGAGATGTCGAAGCATAAATTAAAATAAAATATGTTAGGAAAAATCAACCCATTGGTCAACTCAACATAGGAAATTCAGAGCAAGTCTAGGAAGGCAGTCTCAACGAAAAGTGATTCCATGAGTAGTAAGGACAAAACCATCACTCTAGATGACACAAACCAAGTTACATCCCCAGACACTTCGACCATTTTTCCCGCTATGGACTACAACATTGTTTATGACATGAAGAAGGTTTGTGTGAACATTTCAATATTTGAATTAAAAAATTATCACGAGCCAGTAGGACATCCTCTTATGGGCACTTGGGAAGACCTCTACAGGTAATTCTACCTCTTCAGACAAGGGATCTAGTAATTCTTCTGGTTCTCTTGAATCTGTACTTAATGCATTCATGATGGATGTGAATAATGTTATCCCACCTTTCTTTTTAACTTTCAAAATCTTTAATTTCAGTTTACACATTTCTTGGTTGATTCTGGTGCATCGGTGAATGTAATTCCATATCTATTGCCAAGAAAGTAAATGCAAAATGGGACAAAATAGATGCATAAATTATTTAGCTAGACAAAATTCATGTCCATGTGATTGGTGAACTTAGAGATGTGATCATCTGTTTATCATCTGACGTTCGGTTCCACCAATGTATCAACATAATGATTGTGGACATTTCGGAAGCATATGAAGTGTGGTTGAGAAAAGACTGGTCTAGAAAGCTACATGGGTACTTTTCCACAAACTGGTCACATCTATGGATTCCGTATACGAGCATAAATAATAAGTTCTAGGTGGAATCAAAGAGTTATATGAAACACACGATCACTCCCTTAAATAAACATAATGAACCAATGGATTTCACATAATTAATTTATGGCAATTGCTTCTTAGAAACCCATGTGAGGTGTTATCTTCCACAACCGTCACTAGTTCCTCTAGATACATAGTTGGATCTCCTCCCTTGTCCAAATGGTGGTAATGATCTTTGTACAATCAACATTTGTTGTAGTAGTAATAGTGTAGTTCCTAGTCCCTATACATATGACATTTGGATTTTGTACTTCAATGATTCCAAAACCTGGAAGGGATCTAGAGTTAGTTGCATTTTAATAGACCCACTCCAGTGAAAGCATTTGATCCTTAGCCTCTTGGAATTTGAGTGAATGAAAACACTACAGAGTATGAAGCAATCATCTTGGGCTTACAAAGAGCTATTGGCCTCAACGTTTCCATCCTAAAAGTGGTAGGTGACTCAGAAATTATGGTTCGAAAGGTATGCAATACCATACATTATGTGTCACCTCATCTTAGATGTTTTCAATAAGAGGTATCACATCTGATTTGACAATTTCAAGATTTCAATATTATTTATATTCCAAGAATTCATAACACCACTGCGAATGCATTAGCAAATGATGATGCTAGTTTGTCACCATTAGGGTATGGTTTTTCTATTGAAATTATTTATAGCCTTCCATCCCTCATAATATCACTAATTTATGTGTTTTTTTATGATGACCAACAAATATTGTGCTTCATGGAAAACATTGATTTGTTCAAAGACGCAACAATAGTTAAGGACATGAATAAAAAAGCATTGCACGATGCAGCCAATGCAGGTAGAGGAAACCTCATCCCCAAGAGTGTGGTATAATTAGGGAGGTTTTATGACTTGGAGAATCGCTTCCAAAGACCTGTCAATTCTAAGACCCATAGTTCCACATTGTCGCACAAGAATATTAACTTGGGAACATAAAAAGATCTGAAGTATGTCAATCTCAATACTTGTTTACACCACAAGAACGACAAGCCTTTATCCACTTATTCAATCAGTACCGAGATATCTTCATCTTGATGTGTGATGAGATTAAGACATATGACACACAAATCATCCAACATGTGATATTGCTCAAGGAAGGGGCCAAGCCATTCCAACAGAAGTTAAGGAAACTACATCCAATTCTTGAGCCTCTTATTCAGCAAGAGTTAAGAAAATTGTTGGATGCCCAAATCATATAGAAAGTGTTGCACTCAACGCGGGTGTCAAATTTGGTCCCGATGAGGAATCAGTCCAAGGAAATCTGCCTGTTTGTAGATTTATGAAATCTTAGTCATGCCTCAGACAAGGAAAACTACCCCGTTCCTTCCCTGGAACAAATATTGCAAACAATATTGGGGTCTAAAATGTTTTATTTGTTATATGTTTATTCCGGATACAACCAAGTTATGGTCGCAGAGCCTGACATACTTAAAACCACGTTCTGAATGAATTGGGCCACGTTCACATTCAGACGAATGCCATTTGGGCTAATAAACACTGGTGTAACATTCCAACATACTATGGACATCACTTTCCATGGAATCATTTAGCATAACGTAGTGGTCTAACTTGATGATGTAATAATGTTCTCCAAACAGAGTTCAAACAATATACACCACTTAAGGAATATTTTTGAGCGATGTCAACAGTAGAAGATATTCTTAAATCCCAAGAAAAGTATATTCACAATGTCCAATGGTAATCACTTTGGCCACATTACTACTAAGAGTCTAATTAAGGTAGACATGGTTAAGGTCACGATGCTCACGCAAATTCCCTTCCCAGTGAATATGAGGGACATGTAGTCCTTCTTAGGTAAAATCAATTTCCTTCGCAAGTTCATATTTGACTATGCTTAGATTGTCAAGCCAATACAGGAGATGGTTAAGAAGCATCCCATTTATAAATGGGATAAAGGGGAAAAGGATGCATTTTCCCATATTAATCAGGATATATGAGAAGTACCCTCATTGTATAACCCAAATTTCAAGAAAACTTTCTTTCTCTACACTTTCAGTTCTGACACTTCTCTCACTAATGTACTCACGCAGAAGGATGAACTCAATAATGAGTGACCTATCTCGTTTATGAGCGCAAGTCTGCAAGAACCAAAAATTATCTACCCAGTTGTGGATAAACAAGATTATACTGTATACAATGCGGTAAAGAATTTTCGGCCCTATTTATTGAAAAATCATTGTGTTATTTTTGTCCTACACAATAGTTAGGTCACTGATTGTTCAATAAGAGTTGGGCGAAAGGAGAGCGAATTGGATTATTGAGTTGCAAGAATATTATCTAGAAACCAATCTAGTTCACACAATCAAGGGTCATGGTATTTTTCGACTAGTGACAGAAATAGTAAACACAAAGGAAGAAGAATAAGATCTCTCAAGATGGGAACAAGAGATTGAGATGTACAAATTTGAGCAAACCTCCCCCACTACAAGCACAAACTCTTGGTACATGGATGTGCACCAATACCTTGAACATAGCACAATTCCCTCCCATTTTTCCACATAACAGAAGAGGGAACTCATACTTAAAGCATCATCCTATTAGTTGGTGCATGGGATGTTGTTGAGAAAGCACCACAATGGAGTACTCCTCAGGTTTTTGGAAGCACATGATTCAGAAAAGGTATTGCGTGATCTCCATGACGGACCCGATGGGGGACACTTCCGAGGCAGCAAAAAAAGTACATACAATTATGCAGGCCATCTTTTGTTCGCCTAAATTATTCTCAGAGATGCCCATGTTTACGCCAACAAGTGTCTAGTCTGTCAAAGCTATGCCAGAAGAAACAAGAAATCAATGACCTCACTGTAGCCCATTGTAGTGGAAGAAACTTTTCAACAGTGGGGCTTGGACATTATTGGGGATATTTTCCCACATTCATCAAAGTAGCACCACTATATCCTAACTACTAAATATTACTTCACCTGGTGGAAATAACCAGTTCCACTCAAACAAGTGAATGATCAGTAAGTCATTAGCTTTCTACAATAGAACATCATTTCTAGGTTTGGCATTCCTACTTCACTTGTTTTTGACAATGCAACATACTTCTCATCACTAAGACTTTATGATTTTGCATTGGAAAATGGTATTATATTGAAACATTCAGCTAATTATTATCTGCAGGGGAATGGTCTTGTTGAATCCATGAATAAGAACCTAATCTACATTATCAAAAAGACCATATTCTCTGAACAACAAAACTGGAACTCCACTTTGGTAAATGCCTTATGGGTTAACTGAGTCATGCCAAAACCTTCCCTGAACACCTCTCTTTACTTCCTGCTATACAAAAAGGAATGCATCCACCCGCCCAACATATAATTTCCTACTCTTCAACTCTCACAAGAATCCCAAAGTAAGCCATGTTTGTTACTTCAACATAGGATGAATACCCTTCATAAGCTATAGGAAGAAGGGTTGAAAGAAAAAGAAAAAATTTCACTTCACTAAAATCGTATCAAGAGGTGGTTTGACAAGAAGTCTACAGGGAAAAACAACTTCAGTGTGGGTGACATAGTATTAAAGTGGGATAAAGCCCATGAGGGCAAGGGAAAACAAAATAAGTTTTAGTCCTTGTGGATTGGGCTATTCACGGTGCACGAAAAGCTTGGCCAGCACACTTATCATCTTCAATCACTTGACGAGTATATTGACTCACTCCCTATCAATGTCCAAGACTTGAAACAATATTTTCAATGAATATCTAGGGTTGTGCCCTACATTGTACACAATATTTTATTTTGTTGTTTGTTGTTGTTTGATTTTTGTTTTGTTTTTCGTTATGTGAATAAATTTTGTGCATGAACATGTTGTGTCTTATAAGCATGTGTGTGGCCTAATTATACAGAGTCTTCTGACACTTCAACATTTGGTTATGCTTCTGTCCAGCTTCCTTGTGTTCATTACATCTTTTGGCCGATGAAGTTCTGATGGAAAATATGATCCATCCGTAAGGATCGTTTTGGTCCAACCATGAACACATGTCTAGTCTGGAAAACTCATACCTATACTCAGTTTTTCTATTTTAGTGTGTTCAGGCTTATTCAACTAGTAGAAACAGAGAAGGGGAAAAAACAAATGAGAAAACCTAAATCACAGGTCTCTATATGCTTCTCTAAAGGAATAACCTCTTTTTCTCTCAATAACTTGGGATCCCTCTTCTACCTAAAAATAAATATGTTCCAATGCACATTTCTCTTTAAATAAATAAATAACAGTGAAATAAGAAAAATGCTTCTTGTGCAGAGAGGTGAAGCAAGAAACTCCACCACGGTACAATTTAGGCTTTCTTCAAGCACATAAATGTTTTTGTTCCTACGCGACTCCATCGAGGTACTGTCTAGGGCTTTCGGTAGTGGAGAAACACTAGAGATGAAAAATTATACTCTAAAAATCTCAATCTTGTGAGCTACACTAACCTTCCCAACTCGAAACATTATGATCATGTTGAATCTTGTGTTGTGTTCAACTAAGAAGGTATTGAGGAGATTTCATTTGTTCGTGGGGTAAGTGGTAAGGCTAAATTTATCTGCATGATGAATCAATACTCCCTGAAGAACCAAGGCCTTGTAGAGAAGAATTTAACCAAGAGAGAGAAGTCGAAGTGTCACCAAGTGTTGTAGTTGTCGCAACACCCTCCAAAATTTTGGCTTACACTCAATTTTAGAAACTTACTTGGTCTTTTACATTGTTTTTACAAACACTACCTCTCATTTCATGAACTTTCTTGCAATGCTTTGGTTCCATTTGCATGTTGGGTTAACTGCCATCTTTTGGCATGTTTGGCTATTGTGAAATGTTTGCAAGAATATTCTAATGGTTTCAAACGTTGGTATTTGTGTATATGAGTTGTTCGAACCATGTAAGAATATGTCGTGCACATACAGAAAGTCCTGAACACTATCACACAAGTGTTATCACAGTTGTCCCAAAGTCTATCCTAAGTGTTGTACTTATCATATCTTGTTGTAAGGTAGAGACACAAAGGGAAATTTTTTGTTCATTCTTTTCGATGATTTATGTTTTTGTGTCGTCAAAGTATGATAAGTGTGAGATCATAATCAAGATTCATCACAGTTTATCACCCATACCACACTTAGCAATTTTCAGAAAAACCTTCGTGACTGAGAAACTTAGCTTCACTAGGCACTAACTAAACTGTGCACTACGTAGTCTCAACCCTCTAAGTTGTGACCTTATTTCTTGATAATGTGCAATTTGCAGTCCTTGTCTCCCACAGTTGCTTGTCTATGCAATTCCAATGTCTGACTCTCGATCTTGACCCCTAGAATTCCGCAGTTATCTCCTCCAACCTCACTTAAACTACACAGTTTGCATATTCAATCCTCAAGGTGATCCCCTAAGTGATCAAAATATGTAATGTGCAAGGTCCCATCCTCCCTTGGCACCCTAAATTGTGTACTTGCTTTCCTAGTGTCCATTCCCGCAACCTAACTCCAATGGCTCCAAAATCTGTGCAGTCATGTCCTTTAGGGCTCCCTGAGCTGCGTAGTCTTGGAGCTCAAGCTCCTCCCCATGATTTTTGTAACTACAGATTGCACAGTTAGTGAGTCCCTCTTCCTAGCCTGTCACTTGTTCTAGGCTTAGTTGGTGCATTGGAATGCATCATCTTAGATTAGGGGGTTTTCGGATTGATGTCATCTCGTCATGAGTGAATTGCAGGAACATATACATTATCATGTCATGGCAAGATGATGGAGAAGGACAAGGAAGGAAGCATGTCTAAATACTCTCTTATAGCTAAACTCACAAGTTGATCAATCAAGAGAAAGCAAAGGGACACAAGTTTCTGACCACCATCCAATAGTAAAGATCATTGAATATTCTATATCACCAAGCCATGCAGAGATGAAGAGAAAGCATCTTCAATAATACATCCAACAATTAGGAGCAAAAGTCACTTGAAATTGCCACATCATCAAGTAGTCCATGCCAGTTGTGTCATGTCATGTCATGAGTGGTCATATGCCACATCACCATTGTGGATAATTTATATTGTATTCAAAATGTATTGTAAAGTGGAAGTCCAAAGGAAACACATATACTCCCTCATTGTATGAGAAAATGACTTTTCTCGCTCCTCATGCAAGGCATTAGAGAGATCAACAATCTCTTTGAGGACCAAGGAGTAACTCCAATGCTTCACTATTGGGGCAAGCGACGTACATTGTAAACATGTGTCTTGCAACTTTTACTTAATAACATAAGCCTTCAAGGCCAACACGTTCTTCATGCATGGACTATGAATGTTTGTTAGATTATTTTGTGGATGTTTGTATTTCATGTTTTCTTTCACATGTGCTAAGATAGTTTAACTATTTCATTTATTTCAGTACTTATCTTATTGAGAATGTGTTGTAATGGCTTTTATTTGTGTCCCATCTTTATGGATTATTCTGTGGGATATTAGACAAATATTTCTTTTTTTATTGGTTCTAATGACCATCACATATGTTCTGAACTATTTTGTTGAATATTAGGTTTACCCTTCTAGTTCATGTGTGTCTTTTCTTAGGTGGCACTAATAGCTCTCACTTAGACACTCACTTTTCTCCCCTAGCCATAGTAGAAGAACCTCGACACAGTTGCATCTGATTGTGCACTAGGCACACCCACTTTCTTTTCATAGACACCATTGCACCCCTTTCTCTTACTAACAACTAGAGCCATCGCAAATTTGTAAGAATTCAGTAACTGTACCTTTATACCATATCGGACTCATACACCAAACTGTGTGAGGTCTAATTTGGAATTAACATCGGGGAGATCCCCTGAATGTGGGAGGGTCTAACACTGTCAATAAAATCCACAGGAATAATAAACCCAAGGGGTTAATTATAAAATCTTGAGTGATTATAAACCGAAGGGAATAATATTAAACCCGAGGTATATAAACCTTAAGATAAATATTATAAACCCTAAAATAAACATGGGTTTCCATGGTTTACCATGGTTGATTTTAATATTGAGAGAATCTTTGTCTTAATGTGACATTAGACCATGGTTTATTTTCATATTGGGACAACTTTGTCACAATGTGACATTGGACCATGTTTGACTGTGGTTGGTAATGTTTGGCAGTTACTTAATTGATGTAGATTGATCATTATTAATTGTTAATTTTTTTCACTGACCATGGATGACAACAGTTAACAATGGTTGTCCATAGTTGACCACAAGACAATTAATTAATAATTAATATATCAATTAATTAATAAATATTAATAATATTATTGTTTTTCCCAAATATTAATAATATATTTATTAATAATATATTATTTATTAATAACAATTATTAATTATTTATAATGAGGTCGAATAGATCACATTGATCTTAGTGGACATTAATCATCATCGTGATCATTATTATTAATTATTAATTATCATATAAACTTAAACCCAAACTTATTTAACTAAAATTACTAATTATTAATTAAACTTATTAATTAATTGAAATATATTGTAATCTATTGCAATGCATTAGATCTACCTAAGTGTTTTGGAATTCATTGAGATACATTCAATCAATGTTATCTATTGATGTATTCAAATCTATTGAAACATATTCAATTAATTGAATGCATTTCAATCTATAGAATGCATTTAATATATTGGATCCATTGCAATATATTCAATGCATTCAAAATCAATTGAAAGCATTTAAAATATATTAATGCATTGATTGCAATGTATAGAATGCATTGAATGCATGAGAATCTATCACAATTTATTGAATGCAATATGTTACATGCATTTATTGTATTGAAATCTATTGCAATGCATTCAATCTATTGAAATTTATTTCAATGCATTCAAATCTATTGCAATCTATTCAAATTTATTGAAGTATATTTACTCTATGAAATCCACTGATGCATTCAAATCCATTTAATAAATTCAATCCATTTATAGAATCCATTAGATATATTGCATTCAATGCATTCAATCTACTTACTGAATGCATTCAATATATTGCTTGATTGCATTAAATAGATTGAAATCTATTACACCCATTCAAATCTATTGAATGCATTAAATGTATTCAATGGAATGAATTGAATCTATTACATTGCAATAAATTGCAATGCATTACAATCTATTGTATTGCAATAGATTGCATTGCAATGCAATATATTGCAATAGATTGAATGCATCACAATAGATTGCATTTAATATATTTATTGAATGCATTACATAGATTCAAAGTTATTGAACTGCATTCAAATCTATTGCAATCTATTCAAATTTATTGAAATACATTTTTTCTATGCAATCCACTCATGCTTTCAAATCTATTACATGCATTAGATGCAATCTATTGAATAAATTTAAAATATATTGAATGCATTCAATCTATTGCAATCTATTAAAGTGTAATCAAATCTATTGCAATCCATTCAATCTATTGAATGCATTTCAATCTTTTCCATGCATTCAAAACAGTGAAAAACTATCTAATGCATTGATTGGAATCTATTGAATGCCTTCAAACTTTGGAAATCTATTGCAATATGTTGAATTTGTTTAATCTAAATCTATTACAATCAATTAAATCTTTTGCAATCAATTAAATCTATTGAAATAAAAAAGTCCATTGAAACGAATAAAATATAATATCTATTAAATGCAATGGTTTTTTATTTAAACCAATCCAAAATAGTAAAATTATTGATGTAAATTCAATCAACTCTGATTTAATTCTTATGTAAATTCACTCTTCCCTTTCCTTTAACTAAATTAATAATCTTGTAACCATGGGTTGCAAAATGAGAAGAGCAGTCATGATCAATATTCCATTTGTTAAGTTACTATGAGTGTTTCATCGATACCAAATTTATTTTCATTATTATTTTATTATTTTGACATTTGATTTGCTCCGAGTAAAGTTTAGTGTTGATGAACATAGATTGGAGCCTGATATTTATTCTTTTAAAGGAGAGAAGCATTGCTCTTATAATGTATGAGGATGAACTTGCACCAATATTCAAATTGAATACAATTTTATTTTTTTAATTTGAAAAATGTGCACTCAAATAATATATATATATATATATATATATATATATGAAAGATGGTAAGCACTGCACATATAATTCACATGATTTCTTTTAGAAAAGTGTAAACTATAATTCACGTGATTTAAGAATATCAAGCAACACATGAAACCTGGAATTCAGAATTCGGCGCCAAGGCGCTTAAACATGTCACGCATGAGTTTGCCATCCAGAGCAACAACCAAACTGCATCCGGAGACCAAAACTACACTGTAAGCTCCCTTTACGTTTCCTCAAATGTCGCTGATAATTCAGGAACAAACTGCTAGGCATTTCCTTCAATTTGGGAAACCAACTGCAGTCATTTCCTAAAATTAAGGAAATCAACTACAGTTAATTAATTTCTTGTTGGGAGCTTCTGGAATGGTCCATTACTCCCTCTATAGTTCTCTACCATGATATGTGGAACACTTGACACATAGCCAACACAAGCTTGATGGAAGCTTGGCTATATATGCTTCCGTTTGGTCCCCAAGCTCACTAACTCAATCCCCTTCAACTTTACACCATCAAGTTAGAGTGAGTAAAGCTTGGAAGTGCCACATGGGTGAGAGATTTTGGGTGAATTTTGTAATTTTGAAGGCAGTAAAACACTATTCACATCATTATTCTCATTAACCCCCCTTCTCACATTGCATTCTCGTCTCTCTATTCTCTTTTCTATTGTGGTGTAATTTTGGTGTGCTCCTTCTATTTCCGAAGCCCCTTCTATTACTTAAAGTTGAGGCTTGTAACAAGTTACGCACTGTTTCAGTTTTAGTGACCACCGACCCTTCATTTTTGCATTTGAAACGCGGTTGAAGGTGTACCCAGTGCCCAAACGAGAGGGAGAAACACTGACAGATTAAGAGCAAGCATCAATGGCTAGAGGTATGATTTATTGGGCATTAAAGTTTTCGATTCTTTTTAAGTGTTTATTCCGCATTATAGAATCGTTTTTATGCTATCATTTGGTATCAGAGCCATTTTTATCTCTACCTTGGTGTTTATAGACATGCTCAGTTTGGCTCAATGCCATATTTTGAGAATTTTCTGAATTTATTAAATATGCTCACATTTAATTTACATGAATTGATTATTTCTGCTCTAAATTAAAACATGCTATTTTGGATGAGTATACGAGACCCATTGTTAAATGTTATGCATGAATATTATAGTTTTATTTATGCAAATTGTCTTTAGAATCATATCAAGATAATTTTTATGCATAAAAGAAATAATGTCTAGTGATCCATATAATTTTTAATTGATTAGAGAATAGCCACAACATCTCTAATTAAATAATATCATATATTATGATTGATTAGGATCACATAAAGAATATTTAGACATTAATTGTAATTAATTATACTAAATATAATAAATTTTACCCCACAAGAATTTTTATTATATTTATATAATTAATTAGGATAAAATATCAAATTATTCTTAACCTACCCACATGAATTATGAATTGATAGTTTTATCATAAAGTTCAAATCTAAGATAGAATTTATATCAAAATATAATCATAATATACCCTTTAGGATTATGAATTAAGTGAATAATTTGATAAATTCTATCATAAAGAATAATTGAATCTGCTTGAACTGAAAATTTAGCCCACAGGAAAAAAAAAAATTTGTCGTTAGATTCAATTTTAAGCATGATTTACATTGGTAAAGCATGAAATTTTATTTAAGCCTCAATTTTAACATAAGCATGTGATTTTTAATTTTATGCAGTTGTACAACCTGCAAATTTCTCTAAAATTTGTTATTATATCCCTGAACTTAAGGGAGATAACGATAAGGTCTAGAAGGAGAGAGTTCTCCTTCATTTGGGGTGGATAGACATATATTATGCTATTAGGAAAGATGAACCAGCGACACTCACTAATACCAGCACTATAGCGGACATCATGTTTTATCAACGACGGAAGCGATCTAATCGCCTAAGCATGATGTTCATTAAGACTAAAATTTCAGCTGGTATTCGTGGTTCTATTGATCAACATGAAAAGGTCCAAGACTTGGTGAAAGCCATTGATGATCAATTTGTCACTTCAGACAAGGCACTAGCAAGTACCCTAATCATGAAGTTCTCATCCCTAAGGCTCACTAGTGCGAAAGGTGTGCGTGAGCACATCATGCAAATGAGGGACACCATGGCTCAATTGAAGAAACTCGAGGTTAAAATATCGGAGTCCTTCCTGGTGCACTATATTCTGAACACCCTTTCGCACAAATACAGACCCTTCAAAATCTCATACAACACACATAAGGATAAATGGTAAATTAATGAACTCATGACCATGTGTGTTCAAGAGGAAGAAAGACTGGTGATGGAATTGGGAGAAAGTGCAATTCTAGCAACACATGGAAAGGGAAAATCTCAAGCCAATTGGAAAGCGAAAGGTAAAGTGCCTCCCCAAGCCGATATCAAGAAGGATTCCAAGTGTTTCTTCTGTAAAAAGAAGGGACACATGAAGAAGGAATGTGCCAAATTTCATAAATGGCTTACGAACAAAGGTAATTTAATCTCGTTTGTTTGTTATGAATCTAATATGGTTAATGTCAATATTAACACCTGGTGGATAGATTCTGGATCAACAATTCACATTTCAAATTCCTTGCAGGGTTTGCAAAACCTAAGGAAGCCAGTGGGAAGTGAGCAAAGCATCTTATCAGGAAAAAAGATGGGCTCACATGTGGAAGCTATAGGAACATGATATTTAACTTTAAGTAGTGGCTTTGTTTTAGAATTAGAAAAGACCTTTTATGTTCCAAGTTTTTCTAGAAACTTGATTTCAGTTTCAAGACTTGTACCTTTTGGATATTCCTTTAACTTTTCAAAAGCATCCTTCCATTTATTTTATAAATCTGATTGTGTTGAGAATGGTATTTTGTCTAATGGTCTTTACTGCATTAATTTACAAAACAATGTCACTTATGATTCAATGCATGTTCACACTAGCACTAAAAGATGTGTTATTAATGAAGATTCCTCTAAATTATGGCACCGGAGATTAGGTCATATCTCCATAGAAATAATTAAAAGATTGGTAAATGAAGGGGTACGTAATATTCTAGATTTTACTGATTTCAAGACTTGTGTGGACTGCATAAAGGGAAAGCAGACCAACAAGTCAAAGAAAGGTGTCAATAGGACTTCAGACATATCAGAGATCATACATACTGATATATGTAGTCCAGACATGGACTCACATGGTCAAAGATACTTCATCTCTTGTATAGATGATTACTCATGATATATGTATCTCTACATGCTTCATAAAAAGAGCGAAGCATTAGATTCCTTTAAGACCTTTAAGACTGAAGTAGAGAAACAATGCAGCAAGGAAATTAAGATTGTAAGATCAGATAGAGGTGGAGAATATTATGGTAGATACATAGAAGATGGACAAGCACCTAGGCCATTCACAAAATTTCTTCAAGAGCATGGGATTGTTGCCCAATACACCATGCCTAGTTCACCCGACCAGAATGGTGTAGCAGAAAGAAGAAACTGAATATTATTGGACATGGTGCGGAGTATGCTTAGCAGCTCCAATCTTCCTAAATCCTTGTCGACTAAAGCACTTAATACGACAATGTATATATTAAACTGAGTTCCAACCAAGGTTATTCCTAAAACACCATTTGAATTATGCAAAGGTTGGAAACTAATTTTGCGACATATGTGGGATTGGGGATGTCCGTCTGAAGTAAGAATATATAATCCACAAGAGAAGAAGATGGACCCAAGGACCATTAGTGGGTATTTCATTGGATATGCTAAAATGTCTAAAGGTTATAGATTTTATTGTCCATCTCACGGCACTAAGATTGTGGAATCAAGAAATGAAAATTTTCTTGAAAATGACTTGATTAGTGGGAGTGATCAAACCAGGAACATAGTTTCTGAGAAGGATCATTTAGAATTTCAACCTTTCACCTCAAGTGATAGATTGGTTATGGTTCACAGCACCCCTCAAGTACAAACTGGTGTTGAAAAACCAATTGTTGAAGTTACACAAGCTACTAACAACATGCCAGTAGATTAGCTAGTTCAAGAGTTTTCAAGAACTTTTGAACAAGAAGTTGAACCACATACTTCTCAGGAAAATGGTGGTACAACATTACGAAGTTCTACTAGACCAAAGAGATCAGCAATTCTTGATGATTATGTTGTGTATCTACAAGAATTTGACTATAACATTGAAGCTGAAAATGATCCTGAGTCCGTTTGACAAGCCATGAGTTGCAAAGAATCAAAATTATGGTACGATGTCATGAAGGAAGAGATGAATTCTATAAAGAGTAACGAAGTCTGGGATCTTGTTGAGTTGCCTAATGGTGCAAAAGCCATTGGATGTAAATGTGTCTTTAAGACAAAGAAAGACTCGTTGGGCAACATTGAGAGATACAATGCAAGACTCGTTGCTAAGGGATTCACTCAAAAATAAGGAATCAATTACATGGAGACTTTCTCTCCTATGTCTAAGAAAGATTCCTTGCATGTTATTATTGCATTAGTAGCCCATTTTGACTTGGAGCTACAACAAATGGATGTGAAAACAACATTTCTCAATGGATATCTAGAGGAGGAGGTTTACATGAAACTGCTTGAAGGGTTCCCCTTTAGTGATGGTGAGAAATTGGTTTGAAAGCTCAAGAAATATATGGATTAAAAAAAACATCCCGCCAATGGTATTTGAAATTTCATAATGTAATTTCTTCTTTCAGTTTCGTATAAAACATTATGGATCAATGTATATACCTGAAAGTTAGTGGGAGTAAAATCTGTTTTCTTGTTTTATATGTGGATTACATTTTTCTAGCAACCAATGATAAGGGTTTGTTGCATGAGGTGAAACAATTCCTCTCTAAAAATTTCGATATGAAGGATATGGGTGAGGCATCTTATGTTATTGGCATTAAGATCCATAGAGACAAATTTCGAGCCATCTTGGGTCTGTCTCAGGAAACCTATATTAATAAAATTTTAAAGAGATTTTGGATGAAGGATTGTTCACCAAGTCTAGCTCCCATTGTGAAGTGTGATATGTTCAATTTGAACCAATGCCTGAAGAACGACTTTGAAAGGGAACAAATGAAGAACATTCCATATGCTTATACTGTCGAAAGCCTAATGTGTGCTCAAGTTTGCATATGACCTGACATTACATTTGTTGTGGGAATGTTGGGACGATATCAGAGTGATCCATGTTTAGACCACTGGAGAGATACAAAGAACGTAATGAGGTACCTTCAAGGAACCAAAATCTACATGTTTATGTACAGACAGATGGACAATTTGGAAGTGATTGGCTACTCAGATTCTGACTTTGTTGGATGTGTTGATTCAAGAAAATCAACATCAGGATACATTTTTATGATGGCCGGTGGAGCTGTATCATGGAGGAGTGCCAAGCATACTTTCATTGACACTTCCACTATGGAAGCCAAGTTCATCTCTTGTTTTGAGGCAACTTTACATGGTGTTGGCTTAAGAGTTTCATTTCTGGGCTTAGAATTATGGATTCTATCTTTAAGCCATTGAGAATCTATTGCGACAATTACATTGTTGTTTTTATGGATAAAAACAACAAAAGTGGGATTCAAAATAAACACATCGACATTAAGTATTTAGCTATAAGGGAACATGTTAAAGAAAAGAAAGTGGTCATTGAGCATGTTAGCAATGATTTGATGATCATTGATCCTTTGAATAAAGGCATGCCACCATTTAAATTCAAGGATCATGTAATGAATATGGGACTTGGTTCCATTATGTAGTTTCTCATTGTATGGACAATGTTATTTTAATGAAATTCTTAATTATTGTGATGTTTTTCTCATATTTATGTGCACCTCAATTTGATTTGAGAAAATTCATCTTTATAAGACCAAGAATAAACATAGGGTTTATTCATTAAGAAATTGTTGCCACATAAGTTTTAATAGAAATAAATACATAGTAATACATGGAAGATAATACTTGTCATCAAAGGACTTATCGCCATGATTCATGTATCTATTACTTAACACAGATTATTAATGGGTTTTTAAGATGAGACATTAAGATTGGAAGTATGGACCAAGTGGGAGAACGTAAGCTCCCTTTACATTTCCCCAACTACCGCTTATAATTCGGAAACAAATTGCGAGTCATTTCCTTCAATTTGGGAAACCAACTGCAGTCATTTCCTAAAATTATGGAAATCAACTGCAGTTAATTAATTTTTTATTGTGAGCTTCTGGAGTGGTCCATTACTCTCTCTGTAGTTCTCTACCATGATCTGTGGAACACTTCACACATAGCCAGCAAAAGCTTGACGAAAGCTTGGCTATATATACTTCTGTTTGGTCCCCAAGCTCACTAACTCAATCCCCTTCAGCTTTACACCATCAAGTTAGAGTGAGCAGAGCTTGGAAGTGCCACACAAGTGAGATATTTTGGGTGAATTTTGTAATTGTGAAGGTAGTAAAATACTATTCACATCATTATTCTCATTAACCCCCCTTCTCACACTGCGTTCTCATCTCTCTATTCTCTTTTCTGTTGTGGTTTAATTTTGGTGCGCTCCTTCTATTTCTTAAAGTTGAGGCTTGTAACAAGTTATGCATTGTTTCAGTTTCATTGACCACCGATCCTTCATTTTTGTGTTTGAAGTGCGGTTGAAGGTGTACCCACTGCCAAAATGGGAGGGAGAAACACTGATAGATTGAGAGAAGGCATCAATGGTTGGAGATATGATTTATTGGGCATTAAAATTTTCGAATCTTTTTAATTGTTTATTCTGCATTATAGAATTTTTATTATGCTATCATTTGGTATAATAGCCATTTTTATCTCTGCCTTGGTGTTTATATACATGCTCAGTTTGGCTCAATGCCATATTTTGAGAATTTTCTGAGTTTATTAACTATGCTCACATTTAAATTGCATGAATTGATTAATTCTGCTCTAAATTAAGACATGCTATTTTGGATGAGTATACGAGACCCATCATTAAATGTTATGCATGAATATTATAGTTTTATTTATGGAAATAAATAATATTATGTATTATTTATTTGCATAAATAACATCTCTAATTAAACAATATTATATATTATGATTGATTAGGATCACACAAAGAATATTTCGAAGTTAATTGTAATTAATTATACTAAATATAATAAATTTTATCCCACAGGAATTTTTATTATATTTATATAATTAATTAGGATAAAATATCAAATTATTCATAACTTACCCATAAGAATTATGAATTGATAGTTTTATCATAAAGCTCAAATCTAAGATAAAATTTATATCAAATTATAATCATAATATACCCTTTAGGATTATGAATTAAGTGAATAATTTGATAAATTCTATCATAAAGAATAATTGAATCTGCTTGAATTGAAAATTTAGTCCATAGGCAATATTTTTTTTGTCATTAGATTCAATTCTAAGCATAATTTACATTGGTAAAGCATGAAATCTTATTTAGGCCTCAATTTTAACATAAGCATGTGATCATTAATTTTATGCAGTTATACAACCTGCAAATTTCTCTGAAATTCGTTGGGATATCGCTGAACTTAAGGGACATAACTATAAGCTCTGGAAGGAGAGAGTTCTCCTTCATTTGGGGTGGATGGACAAAGATTATGCTATTAGGAAAGATGAGCTACTGACACTCACTAACACCAACATTGCAGTGGACATCACGCTTTATGAACGATGGGAGTGATCTAATCGCCTAAGCATGATGTTCATTAAGACTAAAATTTCAACTGGTATTCATGGCTCCGTTGATCAACATGAAAAGGTCTAAGACTTGTTGAAAGCCATTGATGATCAATTCATCACTTCAGACAAGGCACTAGCAAGTACCCTAATCATGAAGTTTTCATCCCTAAGGCTCACGAGTGTGAAAGGTGCGCGCGAGAACATCATGCAAATGAGGGACACTGTGGCTCAATTGAAAAAACTCAAGGTTGAAATATTGGAGTCCTTCCTAGTGCACTACATTCTGAACACCCTTCCGCACCAATACGGACCCTTCAAAATCTCATACAACAAACATAAGGATAAATGGTCAATTAATGAACTCAGAACCATGTGTGTTCAAGAGGAAGAGATATTGGTGATGGAACAAGGAGAAAGTGCAATGCTGGCAATGCGTGGAAAGGGAAAATCTCAGGCCAATCAGAAAGGGAAAGGTAAAGTACCTCCCTAAGCCGATATCAAGAAGGATTCCAAGTGTTTCTTCTATAAAAAGAAGGGATGCATGAAGAAGGAATGCGCCAAATTTCAAAAATGGCTTGCGGGCAAAGGTAATTCAATCTTGCTTGTTTGTTATGAATCTAATATGGTTAATGTCAATATTAACACCTGGTGGATTGATTCTGGATCAACAATTCACATTTCGAATTCCTTGCAGGGTTTGCAAAACCTAAGGAAGCCAGCGGGAAGTGAGAAAAGCATCTTATCAGGAAACAAGATGGGTTCCCATGTGGAAGCTATAGGAACATGCTATTTAACTTTAAGTAGTGGCTTTGTTTTAGAATTAGAAAAGACCTTTTATGTTCCAATTTTTTCTAGAAACTTGATTTCAGTTTCAAGAATTGTACCTTTTGGATATTCCTTTAACTTTTCATATACATCCTTCAGTTTATTTTATAAATCTGATTGTGTTGGGAATGGTATTTTGTCTAATGGTATTTACTGCATTAATTTACAAAACAATGCCACTTATGATTCAATGCATGTTCACACTGGCACTATAATATGTGTTATTAATGAAGATTCCTCTAAATTATGGCACCAGAGATTAGGTCATATCTCCATAGAAAGAATTAAAAGATTGATAAATGAAGGGGTACTTAATACTCAAGATTTTATTGATTTTGAGACTTGTGTGGACTGCATAAAGTGAAAGCAGACCAACAATTCAAAGAACGGTGCCAATAGGACTTTAGACATATTAGAGGTCATACATATTGATATATGTAGTCCAGACATGGACTCACATGGTCAAAGACACTTCATCTCTTTTATAGATGATTACTCACAATATATGTATCTCTACATGCTTCAATAAAAGAGAGAAGCATTAGATGCCTTTAATATCTTTAAGACTGAAGTAGAGAAACAATGCGGCAAGCAAATTAAGATTGTGAGATATGATAGAGGTGGAGAACATTATGGTAGATACACAGAAGATGGACAAGCACCTGGGCCATTCGCAAAATTTCTTCAAGATCATGGGATTGTTTCCCAATACACCATGCCTCGTTCACCAACCAGAATGGTGTAGCAGAAATAAGAAATCGAAGATTATTGGACATGGTGCGTAGTATGCATAATAGCTCCAATCTTCCTAAATCCTTGTAGACTGAAGCACTTAAGATGGCAGTGTATATATTAAGCTGAGTTCCAACCAAGGATGTTCCTAAAACGCCATTTGAATTATGGAAAGGTTGGAAACTGAGTTTGCGACATATGCGTGTATGGGGATGCCCGTCTGAAGTAAGAATATATAATACACAAGAGAAGAAGCTGGACCGAAGGAACATTAGTGGGTATTTCAGTTGATATGCTGAAAGGTCTAAAGGTTACATATTTTATTGTCCATCTCACAGCACTAGGATTGTGGAATCAAGAAATGCAAAGTTTCTTGAAAATGACTTGATCAGTGGGAGCGATCAAACCAAGAACATAGTTTCTGAGAAGGATCATTTAGAATTTCAACCTTCCACCTCAAGTGATAGATTGGTTATTGTTCACAGCACCCCTCAAGTACAAACTGGTGTTGAACAACCAATTGTTAAAGTTCCACAAGCTGCTGACGGCATTCTAGTAGATCAGGTAGTTCAAGAGTTTCTAAGAACTTTTGAACAATGAGTTGAACCACATACTTCTTAGGAAGATGGTGGTACAACATTAGGAAGATCTACTAGACTAAAGATATCAGCAATTCTTGATGATTATGTTATGTATCTGCAAGAATCTGACTATAATATTAGAGCCGAAAATGATCGTGAGTCCTTTTTACAAATCATGAGTTGCAAAGAATCAGAATTATGGCACGATGCCATGAAGGAAGAGATGAATTCTATAAAGAGTAACGAATTCTGGGATCTTTTTGAGTTGCCTAATGGTGCAAAAGCCATTGGATGTAAATGGGCCTTAAAGACAAAGAAAGACACATTGGGCAACATTGATTGATACAAGGAAAGACTCGTTGCTAAAGGATTCACTCAGAAAGAAGGAATCAATTACGTGGAGACTTTATCTCTTGTATCTAAGAAATATTCCTTGCGCATTATTATGACATTACTAGCCCATATTGACTTGGAGTTGCAACAAATGGATGTGAAAACAACATTTCTCAATGGAGATCTAGAGGAGGAGGTTTACATGAAACAACTTGAAGGGTTCCCCTCTAGTGATGGTGAGAAATTGGTTTGCAAGCTCAAGAAATCCTTATATGCATTAAAACAAGAATCCCACCAATGGTATTTGAAATTTTATAATGTAATTTCTTCTTTTGGTTTTGTATAAAACATTATGGATCAATGTATATACATGAAAGTCAGTGGGAGTAAAATTTGTTTTCTTGTTTTATATGTCGATGACATTTTGCTAGCAACCAATGATAAATGTCTGCTACATGAGGTGAAAGAATTCCTCTCTAAAAATTTCGATATGAAGGATATGGGTGAGGCATCTTATGTCATTGGCATTAAGATCCATGGAGACATATTTCGAGGCATCTTGGGTTTGTCTCAGGAAACCTATATTAATAAAATTTTAGAGAGATTTCAGATGAAGGATTGTTATCCAAGTGTAGCTCCCATTGTGAAGGGTGATAGGTTCAATTTGAACCAATGACCGAAGAAGGACTTTGAAAGGGAACAAATGAAGAACATTCCATCTGCTTCTATTGTCGGAAGCCTAATGTATGCTCAGGTCTACACAAGTCCTGACATTGCATTTGTTGTGGGAATGTTGGGACGATATCAGAGTGATCCAGGTTTAGATCACTGGAGAGCTGCAAAAAAAGTAATGAGGTACCTTCAAGGAACCAAAACTACATGCCTATGGATAGGCGAACGAACAATTTGGAAGTAATTGGCTACTCAGATTTTGACTTTGCTCGATCTGTTGATTCACACAAATCAACATCAGGATACATTTTTATGATGGCCAGTGTAGCTGTATCATGGAGGAGTGCCAAGCAGACTTTGATTACCACTTCCACTATGGAATCCGAGTTTGTCTCCTATTTTGAGGCTACTTTCCATGGTGTACGGCTTAAGAGTTTCATTTATGGGCTTAGAATTATGGATTCTATCTCTAAGCCATTGAGAATGTTTGCAACAATTCAGCTACTGTTTTTATGGCTAAAAACAACAAAAGTGGGAGTCAAAATAAACACATTGACATTAAGTATTTAGCTATAAGGGAACGTGTTAAAGAAAAGAAAGTGGTCATTGAGCATGTCACCAATGAGTTGATGATCGTTGATCCTTTGAATAAGGGCATGCCACCATTTAAATTCAAGGATCATGTAATGAATATGGGACTTGGTTCCATTATGTAGTTTCTCATTGTATTGGCAATGTTATTTTAATGAAATTCTTAATTATTGCGATCTTTTTCTCATATTTATGTGCACCTTAATTTGATTTGAGAAAATTCATCTGTGTAAGACCAAAAATAAACATAGGGTTTATTCACTAAGAAATTGTTGCCACATAAGTTTTAATAGAAATAAATACATAGTAATACATGGAAGATAATACTCATCATCAGAGGACTTATCACCATGATTCATGTATATATTACTTAATACGGATTATCAATGGGTTTTTAAGAGGAGACATTAAGATTGAAAGTATGGACCAAGTGGGAGAATGTAAGCTCCCTTTACGTTTCCCCAACTGCCGTCGATAATTTGGGAACAAATTGCCAGTCATTTCCTCCAATTCGAGAAACCAACTGCAGCCATTTCCTAAAATTATGGAAATCAACTGCAGTTAATTAATTTCTTGTTGGGAGCTTTTGGAGTGGTCCATTACACCCTCTGTAGTTCTCTACCATGATCTGTCGAGCACTTGACACATAGCCAACAAAAACTTGATGGAAGCTTGGCTATATATACTTCTGTTTGGTCCCCAAGCTCACTAACTCAATCCCCTTCAGCTTTACACCATCAAGTTAGAGTGAGCAGAGCTTGGAAGTGCCACACAAGTGAGAGATTTTGGGTGAATTTTGTAATTGTGAAGGCAGTAAAATACTATTCACATCATTATTCTCATTAACCTCTCTTCTCGCACTACATTCTCGTCTCTCTATTCTCCTTTCTGTTGTGGTTTAATTTTGGTGTGCTCCTTCTATTTCTGGAGCCCCTTATATTTCTTAAAGTTGAGGCTTGTAACAAGTTACGCATTGTTTCAGTTTCATTGACCATCAATCCTTTATTTTTGTGTTTGAAGTGCAGTTGAAGGTGTACACAGTTCCAAAATGGGAGGGAGAAACAGTGACAGATTGAGAGAAAGCATCAATGGTTGGAGATATGATTTATTGGGCATTAAAGTTTTCGATTCTTTTTAATTGTTTTTTCCACATTATAGAATTGTTATTATGCTATCATTTGATATCAAAGCCATTTTTATCTCTGCCTTGGTGTTTATATACACGCTCGGTTTGGCTCAATGCCATATTTTGAGAATTTTCTAAATTTATTAACTATACTCACATTTAATTCGCATGAATTGATTATTTCTGCTCTAAATTAAAACATGCTATTTTGGATGAGTATATGAGACCGATCATTAAATGTTATGCATGAATATTATAGTTTTATCTATGCAAATTATCTTTAGAATCATATCAAGCTAAATTTTATGCATAAAATAAATAATGTCTAGTGATCCATATAATTTTTAATTGATTAGAGAATAGCCACAACATCTCTAATTAAATAATATTATATATTATGATTAATTACAATCACACAAAGAATATTTAGACATTAATTGTAATTAATTATACTAAATATAATAAATTTTATCCCACAGGAATTTTTATTATAGTTATATAATTAATTAGGATAAAATATCAAATTATTCATAACTTACCCACAGGAATTATGAATTGATAGTTTTATCATAAAGCTCAAATCTAAGATAAAATTTATATCAAATTATAATCATAATATACCCTTTAGGATTATGAATTAAGTGAATAATTTGGTAAATTCTATCATAAAGAATAATTGAATCTGCTTGAATTGAAAATTTAGCCCATAGGCAAAAAACAATTTTGTCATTAGATTCAATTCTAAGCATGATCTACATTGGTAAAGCATGAAATTTTATTTAGGCCTAAATTTTAACATAAGCATGTGATCATTAATTTTATGCAGTTGTACAACCTGCAAATTTCTCTGAAATTCGTTGTGATATCCCTGAACTTAAGGGACATAACTATAAGGTCTGGAAGGAGAGAGTTCTCCTTCATTTGGGGTGGATGGATAAAGATTATGCTATTAGGAAAGATGAACCACCGACACTCAATAATACCAACACTGCAGTGGACATCACTCTTTATGAACGATGGGAGTGATCTAATCGCTTAAGCATGATGTTCATTAAGACTAAAATTTCAGCTGGTATTCGTGGTTCCATTGATCAGCATGAAAAGGTTCGAGACTTGCTGAAAGCCATTGATGATCAATTCATCACTCAAAAAAAGGCACTAGCAAGTACCCTAATCATTAAGTACTCATCCCTAAGGCTCACGAGTGCGAAAGGTGTGCACAAGCACATCATGCAAATGAGGGACACTATGGCTCAATTGAAGAAACTCGCGGTTGAAATATTGGAGTCCTTCCTAGTGCACTACATTATGAACACCCTTCCACACCAATACGAACCTTTCAAAATCTCATACAACACACATAAGGATAAATGGTCAATTAATGAACTCAGAACCATGTGTGTTCAAAAGGAAGAGAGACCGGTGATGGAACTAGGAGAAAGTGCAATGCTGGCAACGCATGGAAAGCGAAAATCTCAAGCCAATCAAAAAGGGAGAGGTAAAGTGCCTCCCTAAGCCGATATCAAGAAGGATTCCAAGTGTTTCTTCTGTAAAAAGATGGGACGCATGAAGAAGGAATTCCCCAAATTTCAGATATGGCTTGCAGACAAAGGTAATTCAATCTTGTTTGTTTGTTATGAATCTAATATGGTTAATGTCAATATTAAAACCTGGTGGATTGATTCTAGATCAACAATTCACATTTCGAATTCCTTGCAAGGTTTGCAAAAACTAAGGAAGCCAGTGCGAAGTGAGCAAAGCATCTTATCAGGAAACAAGATGGGTTCCCATGTGGAAGCTATAGGAACATGCTTTTTAACTTTTAGTAGTGGCTTTGTTTTAGAATTAGAAAATACCTTTTATGTTCCAAGTTTTTCTAGAAATTTGATTTCAGTTTCAAGACTTGTACCTTTTGGATATTCCTTTAACTTTTCAAAAGCATCCTTCAGTTTATTTTATAAATCTGATTGTGTTGAGAATGGTATTTTGTCTAATGGTATTTACTGCATTGATTTACAAAACAATGTCACTTATGATTCAATGCATGTTCACACTGGCACTAAAATATGTGTTATTAATTAAGATTCCTCTAAATTATGGCACCGGAGATTAGGTCATATCTCCATAGAAATAACTAAAAGATTGGTAAATGAAGGGGTACTTAATACTTTGGATTTTACTTATTTTGAGACTTCTGTGGACTGCATAAAGGGAAAGTAGACCAACAAGTCAAAGAAAGGTGCCAATAGGAGTTCAAACATATTAGAGATCATACATACTGATATATGTAGTCCAGACATAGACTCACATGGTCAAAGATACTTCATCTCTTTTATAGATGATTACTCACGATATATGTATCTCTACATCCTTCAATAAAAGAGTGAAGCATTAGATTCCTTTAATATCTTTAAGACTGAAGTAGAGAAAGAATGCGGAAAGAAAATTAAGATTGTGATATTAGATAGAGGTGGAGAACATTATGGTAGATACACAGAAGACGGACAAGCACCTGGGCCATTTGTAAAATTTCTTCAAGAGCATTGGATTGTTTCCCAATACACCATGCCTGGTTCACTCAACCAGAATGGTGTAGCAGAAAGAAGAAACCAAACCTTATTGGACATGGTGCGGAGTATGCTTAGCAGCTCCAATATTCCTAAATCCTTGTGGACTGAAGCACAAAAGATGGCAGTGTATATATTAAACCAAGTTCCAACCAAGGATGTTCCTAAAACGCCATTTGAATTATGGAAAGGTTGGAAACTGAGTTTGCGACATATGCATGTATGGGGATGCCCATCTGAAGTAAGAATATATAATCCACAAGAGAAGAAGCTGGACCCAAGGACCATTAGTGGGTATTTCATTGGATATGTTGAAAGGTATAAAGGTTAAAGATTTTATTTTCCATCTCACAGCACTAGGATTGTGGAATCAAGAAATGCAAAGTTTCTTGAAAATGACTTGATCAGTGGGAGCAATCAAACTAGGAACATAGTTTCTGAGAAGGATCATTCAGAATTTCAACCTTCCACCTCAAGTGTTAGATTGGTTATTGTTCACAACACCCCTCAAGTACAAACTGGTGTTGAACAACCAATTGTTGAAATTCCACAAGCTACTCATGACATTCCAGTAGATCAGGAAGTTCAAGAGTTTCCAAGAACTTTTGAACAACGAGTTGAACCACATACTTCTCAGGAAGATGGTGGTAAAACATTAAGAAGATCTACTAGACCAAAGAGATCAACAATTCTTGATGATTATGTTGTGTATTTGCAAGAATCTAACTATAACATTGGAGCTAAAAATGATCCTGAGTCCTTTTTACAAGCCATGAGTTTCAAAGAATCAGAATTGTGGTACGATGCTATGAAGAAAGAAATGAATTCTATGAAGAGTAACGAATTTTGGGATCTTGTTGAGTTGCCTAATGGTGCAAAAGCCATTAGATGTAAATGGATCTTTAAGACAAAGAAAGACTCATTGGGCAACATTGACTAATACAAGGCAAGACTCGTTGCTAAGGGATTCACTAAAAAATAAGGAATCAATTACATGGAGACTTTCTCTCTTGTATCTAAGAAAGATTCCTTGTGTGTTATTATGGCATTAGTAGCCCATTTTGACTTGGAGTTGCAAAAAATGGATGTGAAAACAACATTTCTCAATGGAGATCTAGAAGAGGAGGTTTACATGAAATAGCTTGAAGGGTTCCCCTCTAGTGATGGTGAGCAATTGGTTTGCAAGCTCATGAAATTCTTATATGGATTAAAACAAGCATCCCGCCAATGGTATTTGAAATTCCATAATGTAATTTCTTCTTTCGTTTTTGTAGAAAACATTATGGTTCAATGTATATACCTGAAATTCAATGGGAGTAAAATCTGTTTTCTTGTTTTATATGTGGATGAGATTTTTCTAGAAACCGACGATACGGGTTTGCTGCATGAGGTGAAACAATTCCTCTCTAAAAATTTTGATATGAAGGATATGGGTGGGGCATCTTATGTCATTGGCATTAAGATCCATGGAGACATATTTCGAGGCATCTTGGGTTTGTCTCAGAAAACCTATATTAATAAAATTTTTGAGAGATTTCGGATGAAAGATTGTTCACCAAGTGTAGCTCCCATTGTGAAGGGTGATAGGTTCAATTTTAACCAATGCCCGAAGAACGACTTTGAAAGGGAACAAATGAAGAACATTCCATATGCTTCTATTGTCGGAAGCCTAATGTATGCTTAGGTTTGCACAAGACCTGACATTGCATTTGTTGTGGGAATGTTGGGACAATATCAGAGTGATCCAGGTTTAGACCACTAGAGAGCTGCATAGAAAGTAATGAGGTACCAAAAACTACATGCCTATGGATAGACGGATGGAAAATTTGGAAGTAATTGGCTACTCAAATTTTGACTTTGCTGGATGTGTTGATTCACAAAAATCAACATTAGGATACATTTTTATGATGGCCAGTGGAGTTGTATCATGGAGGAGTGCCAAGCAGACCTTGATTGCCACTTCCACTATGGAAGCCGAGTTCGTCTCCTGTTTTTAGACTACTTTACATGGTGTATGGCTTAAGAGTTTCATTTCTGGGCTTAGAATTATGGATTCTATCTCTAAGCCATTAAGAATGTATTGTAACAATTCAGCTGCTGTTTTTATGGCTAAAAACAACAAAAGTGGGAGTCGAAATAAACACATTGACATTAAGTATTTAGATATAAGGGAACGTGTTAAAGAAAAGAAAGTGGTCATTGAGCACGTAAGAACTAAGGGCATGACACCATTTAAATTCAAGGATTATGTAATGAATATGGGACTTGGTTCCATTATGTAGTTTCTCATTGTATGGACAATGTTATTGTAATGAAATTCTTAATTATTGTGATTTTTTTCTCATATTTATGTGCACCTTAATTTGACTTGAGAAAATTAATCTGTGGAGGACCAAGAATAAACATAGGGTTTATTCATTAAGAAATTGTTGCCACATAAATTTTAATAGAAATAAATACATAGTAATACATGGAAGATAATACTTGTCATCAAAGGACTTATCACCATGATTAATGTATCTATTACTTAACACAGATTATTAATGGGTTTTTAAGATGAGACATTAAGATTGGAAGTATGGACCAAGTGGGAGAACGTAAGTTCCCTTTACATTTCCCCAACTACCACTTATAATTCGGAAACAAACTGCGAGTCATTTCCTTCAATTTGGGAAACCAACTGCAGTCATTTCCTAAAATTATGGAAATCAACTGCAGTTAATTAATTTCTTATTGGGAGCTTCTGGAGTGATCCATTACTCTCTCTGTAGTTCTCTACCATGATCTGTGGAACACTTCACACATAGCTAGCAAAAGGTTGACGGAAGCTTGGCTATATATACTTATGTTTGGTCCCCAAGCTCACTAACTCAATCCCCTTCAGCTTTACACCATCAAGTTAGAGTGAGCAGAGCTTGGAAGTGCCACACGAATGAGATATTTCCGGTGAATTTTGTAATTGTGAAGGCAGTAAAATATTGTTCACATCATTATTCTCATTAACACCCCTTCTCGCACTGTGTTCTCATCTCTCTATTCTCTTTTCTGTTGTGGTGTAATTTTAGTGCGCTCCCTCTATTTCCGAAGCCCCTTCTATTTCTTGAAGTTGAGGCTTGTAACAAATTACGTGTTGTTTTAGTTTCAGTAACCACTGATCCTTCATTTTTGCGTTATCATTTTTTCTTTTGAAGTGTAGTTAAAGGTGTACCCGGTGCCAAAACGGGAGGGAGAAACAGTGACAAATTGAGAGCAAGCATCAATGGCTAGAGGTATGATTTATTGGACATTAAAATTTTCGATTCCTTTTAAGTGTTTATTCCGCATTATAGAATCATTATTATGTTATCATACACACAACATTTTTTTAATATATTGATTATGCTCATAAGAGATTTAACTACGAAACGTAACTTTCAATAATTTATCTTAAGCATTGATTCTATCGATACACATATTTAATTACAAACCTAACTTTCAATATTTTCCAAGCCTACAGTCACAGGCTTTTTAACATCCAATGGGTTTTGTCCACCATCACACCATTCTCATATTTCTCCCATATAGACGGTATCCCATCCCCAACTTCATCGATCACATTCATTTAGGGTTTGCTGCAAAATCTGCGTAAGTAAAAATGAGCAATTACATTCACAAAAGTAGTTTGTATCGTAAGCGAAGGCCCATCCCTCACAGAGGGCAGGTGAAGGCCACTATTGCTCTGTCGCTCGGTCACATCAAGAATAACGTCAACTCTCAAGAAATCCCTCTCGCGTCGCAGATCGACATCATTCAGTATCAGGTCGGAAGTTGCTTCGTCTTTCACTAGCCATTCTTCCTCTAATAGTGAGGCCAGCGAAAGGTGTTGGGATGTAGAAGATTATGCTGAAAGCACCATCGATACAAATACTACTGGGCATCTCCATATTTTCAGTGATCATCTATCTTCCCGAGTTCTGTCCATATCTGAGTAATTTCATTTTCTCAGCGGCAAAAACAATGAGACTGATACGCCAGTCTATCTTACCGTTCCCTAGCAGCCTTACCGTCATAAGGCATGACTAAGCATGAGCGTGGAAGAGTATGGAAGCTTTGTGACTAATCGGTGCGTCTTTCTCTTCCAAGTTCCATTACCGACCGACGTACAAATTAAAAAATATTTATTGTGCATGGTAACGACCGTTGACTCTTCCGCACCCAAAGTCCTACTCGGTTGTTAGCAGAAGGCTTCCCTATTTCAAACTCAGGTCGATGAGCCCCCATTGATTTTTTAACCAATGACCATGATTTAATATTCTTCCAAAGATGCTTCGTCTGGTTGAAATATAATTTCAACTGTGTTTATACAACGCCCAAAACCGCCGCAACGAAACCATAAACCACCTGACGCATTTCAGACCACCTTTTGGTGTGAAGTGGTTTCCGGACAGTCGACTCCGATGCAATGAAATCTTGACGCGCGTCCAATGCATTTTTCCTTCCGTACAGTTTTATTGGAGCCTAACATTCAGCATGAAGTGGGCTCCCGAAATCTTTGTCCACCGTCCGATTGTCTTCATCCTTCTCCGCCGTCCATAAATCAAAGTTGCATACGAGCCTGCATTAAATCCATTGCGTGGAGTAAAATCAATTTTGGTTGACTGCAAGTTTTGTTATTAAGGCATTTAATAAAAATGTCATAGTGGTAGGTAGAAATTCTTAAGTTTTTTTTTACGGCACATAAAACATAATGTCTTTGCTTTGGGAGTCGTTGTTTTTTATATATGTTTTTGTTTTGGGTTTATATGATATAACGAAGAAACAAAAAGGTTTGTTGCAGCGAAAAACCTGTGTTGACTTTTGTGAAGAAAATCGAGGTGTTGCACAACAGTGCGAGGAGAAAACAAGGGGAACACATATGTATTGGTAATGTTTTTTTTTATGTGTTGACCATTCTGTAATGCAAGGTGAAACGCATCAGCGTAGAAACAGTCCAAGTTTTGGAGCACATAATGTTCTTTTATTTGGAGCAGCATATGTAAAATGTTTTTACAGCAGTATGTGTAAAAGATTTTTACACCAGTAAATGTAAAAGGGATTTTTACACACCAGCAGTGTAAAAGCTCAGGAGGAGACAGAGTAATTTTGTTGAAATGTTTTGGTGAATCCCTCCGAGTGAAAGAGGATGAAGTTTGTATCAGGCATTATATTTTAATGAATACAAAGCTTTTTGTGTGTGTGTAATACTCTATTCTCAGAAAAAAAAAAAAAATTAAGCTTCCCTGTGCAAAAGATCCTGTGGCAGAAAAACAGAGCATTGTCTGTGTGTGTGTTCAATTTGTTTGTTTTTGGGATTTTACCAGAAAAATCCCCAACAGTGGTATCGAAGCAGGTTTAGGCTCTTTAAAGGTGTTAAAGAAGCTGAAGGGAGGAGTTTTTTGTTGCAGCAGTAAATCTTCTCCAGCAGAGTGAAGACTCAGTTAAGAAAAGAATCCAGGTATTCCTCAAAGTTTTTTCTTGTGTAGCTGTTGAAGAAACAATCAGTGTTTTAAATACACGGTCAAAAATTTAAACCATAGCTAAGAATGCAAGGAATGGCCAGCACAATCAATAGTATGGGTATGTTTAACACCCAACTCTCACAGTTTAATGGGAAAAACTATGACTATTGGGCAATAACCATGAGAACCCTGTTTGCCTCACAAGATTTATGGGAACTAGTTGAAGATGGGTTTGAAGAACCAGGAGATGAAGAAGAGTTTAACAGTTTGACACAGGCAGAGAGAGATCTGCTGAAGAGAAATAGGAAGAAGGACTCCAAAGCCCTTGTATTTTTATATCAGTCAGTGCATGAGAGTGTGTTTCCAAGGATAGCAGCAGCTAAGACATCTAATGAAGCATGGAAAACCCTCAAGACAGCCTATCAAGGCATGGAGAAAGTGAAGACAGCAAAATTACAGTTGCTGAGGAGAGATTTTGAGAATCTGAGCATGAAGGAGTCAGACAACATTGACTCATTCTTCACACATGTGATTGGTCTGGTCACACAGATGAGGACTCATGGAGAAACCCTTGAAGAAAGGAGAATTGTGGAGAAACTGTTGAGGGTCCTACCCTCAAAGTTTGATGTGATTGTCACCACCATAGAAGAGACAAAGGATCTCTCAAATTTTTCAGTTAATGAGCTACATGCATCACTGATAACACATGAGCAGAGGTTGAGTAGAAATGAAAACTCATCTCTAGAGCAAGCCTTCAAGACCCAGATGTCTTTTGGAAGAAGAAGAGGTCAAGGCAAAGGAAACAAGAGAGGAAGAGACAGAAGTCAAAACAGAGGTGGAAGAAACAGCCCAACAAATGCTCAAGGAAGAGGCAGCAATCCAAATCAGAACCAAGGCCAAGGCAGCAACCAACAAAGAGGACAACATCATGCTCAAGGACAAAGGTATGAAAAATCCAATGTCCAATGTTATTATTGTAAAAAATATGGGCATTATGCCAGTGAATGTAAAAAGAAGCAGCATGATATGAACAATAGATCTAATGCAAATATTACTAGGGAAAACATCAGCCAAGATAATGTACTGTTAGCTTGTAACATGGCCGAAACAAACAATGAAGACATATGGTTTTTAAACTCAGGTTGCAGCAACCATATGACAGGAAACATAGCCCTCTTTTATGCTTTAGATCAAAGTGTAAAATCACAAGTCACACTTGGGACTGACAGCAAAATTTCTGTTATGGGAAAAGGAGAGGTAAAAATATTTACAAAGAAAGGTGAAAAGAAAACCATAGCAGATGTCTACTATGTCCCTGGAATGAGATGTAACGTCTTGAGTATTGGACAACTTTTCCATAAGGGGTATAATATTTTCTTTGAGAATGATGTATGCACCATCATGGATATAGCATCCAGCAAACGATGCATTCATGAAGTGAAGATGACAAGGAACAGGATGTTCCCTCTTAGAATAAGGGCAGATTTGAAAAACAAAGGAGAAATTGCAGCAGTTACCCAAGAGTCTTTCCAAAGTGTGCCAAAGGATGAAAATTGGTTGTGGCACTTGAGATTTGGACATCTCAACTTTGGAGGTCTTAACTTGTTGATCAAAAAAGGAATGGTAAGAGAATTACCATTGATAGAGAAACCGAACAGCCTTTCTGAAGGCTGCATATTAGGAAAACAACACAAAGAAAGTTTTCCATCAGGGAAGAGCATAAGGGCAAAGGCACCCTTAGAGATTGTCCACTCAGACTTATGTGGACCAATGCAAACTCCATCATTAGCAGGCAGCCAATATTTTCTAACATTCATTGATGATTTTACTAGAAAGGCTTGGGCTTATTTCCTTAAAAACAAAAGTGAAGTGTTTGAAAAATTTAGAAATTTCAAACCACTTGTGGAAAACCAAAGCGGGCTGCACATCAAAGTTTTCAGAACTGACAGAGGAGGTGAGTATATCTCCAAGGAGTTTCTACGTTTTTTGTAGAGAAAATGGAATTCACAAACAGTTTACAACTAGGTACACCCCACAGCAAAATGGAGTTGCTGAAAGGAAGAACAAGACCATGATGGATATGGCGAGGAGCATGCTAAAGGCAAAGAATTTTCCAAATGATTATTGGGCTGAAGTTGTACATTGTGCAGTATATATTTTGAACAGGTGTCCTACAAAAGCAGTCATGAACAAAGTGCTCGAAGAAGCATGGAGTGGGAGAAAGCAAGGTGTCACCCACTTGAAATTTTTTGGATGTGTGGCCTATGCACACATTCCAGATCAACTAAGGAGGAAGTTGGACAGCAAAAGGGAGAAATGTATTTTAATTGGATACAGTGAGGAACCCAAAGCTTACAGGTTGTATATCCCATCTACCAAGAAGTTTTTTGTCAGCAGAGATGTTCAATTCATTGAGGAGGAAGCTTGGGATGGAAGCATAGAGAAAACAGTGAATGTTAAAAACTGTTTGTCTCATGATGAAGATGATGAAGAGATGGCTGAAATGCATCCCCAAACAGCGGCGCCAACACAAGGACAACAAGGGACACCATTGAGGATAAATGAAAGTGCTTCTCCAAGCACACCACAAGGAGGAAATTCAAGTGCATCTTCAAGCACTTGCACACCAAATGAAAGCGGTAAGAAGTTTAGAAATCTAAGTGACATTTATGATGAAGGAATGAATTCCTTGTTTGCTTTATATTGTCATGTTGATGATCCTATTCATTTCGAAGATGTGGTTAAAGATAAGAAATGGATAGAAGCTATGGATGAGGAGATGAATGCCATAAAAAGAAACAAGACATGGGATTTGGTTGAGCTACCAAAAGGTAAAGAAGTCATTGGACTTAAATGGGTCTACAAGACCAAGAGCAATGCTGAAGGCAAAATAGAAAGACACAAGGCAAGGTTGGTTGTCAAAGGGTACAAGCAGCAATATGGGAGAGATTATGAGGAAAATTTCGCACCGGTTGCAAGAATGGAAACCGGGAGAGCAGTGTTGTCCATAGCAGCACAAAACAAATGGAAAGTTTATCAAATGGACGTGAAGTCAGCATTCCTAAATGGAGTGTTAATGGAAGACGTTTATATTGAGCTGCCTCTAGGCTATGAGAAGAAAGGCCAAGAGCACAAAGTGTACAGATTGAAGAAGGCTCTTTATGGGCTGAAGCAAGCGCCAAGAGCATGGTACAGTAGGATAGATTCATATCTATTGGAAAATGAATTTACAAAATGTGAGGGTGAACCCACCGTCTACATCAAAGAAAAGGATGGTAAAATTTTGATTGTTGCCTTATATGTTGATGATGTGATTTTCACAGGTAATGATGATCATCTCATTGAGAATTTCAAATCAGTCATGGAGGAGGAATTTGAAATGGCTGACATGGGTTTGCTGAGATACTTCTTAGGAATAGAAGTAGATCAAAATGAAAATGGAATTTTTATCTCACAGGCAAAATATGTAAATGAAGTATTGGGCAGATTTAACATACGAGAATGCAAGGCAGCGATCACTCCCACAGTAATGGGATTAAAACTCAGCAAAGAGGACAACATTAAGGATTTTGATCCTAGTTTGTACAAGAGCATTGTTGGCAGCCTTATGTATTTAACAACAACTAGGCCTGACATAATGTTTGTTGTTAGTTTAATTTCCATATTCATGGAGAGACCAAAAGAGGCATATTGGCATGCAGCAAAAAGAATTCTGAGGTATGTTAAAGGTACAAAAATGTTTGGTATTTTATATACTGTCTCAGAATGTTCAGATTTAATTGGATACACTGATACTGATTGGGCTGGAATTGTAGATGATCGGAAAAGCACTTCTGGTTATGTCTTTCACATGGGTTCAGGAGCCATTTCATGGGCTTCTAAGAAGCAGTCCATTGTAGCATTGTCTACAGCAGAGGCTAAATATGTGGCAGCTACAGCAGCAGCATGTCAAGCAGTTTGGATGAGAAGAATGTTGAGGAGCTTAGGCCAAAAGCAGGCAAAAGAAATAGTGATTTTTTGTGACAATAGCTCAGCTATTGCATTGTCAAAGAATTCAGTGTTTCATAAGAGAACGAAACACATTGATACAAGGTTTCACTACATCAGAGAATTGGTGAACAATGGAGAAATTGTCTTAGAACATTGCAGGACTCAGGAATAGGTTGCAGACATTTTGACAAAGCCATTGGATCAGAAAAGCTTTGAATTTTTGAGAAAGTGTCTGGGTATGACCGAATGCCCAACAGTTGAAATTAAAGGGGAGTGTTGAAATATAATTTCAACTGCGTTTGTACAACGCCCAAAACCGCCGCAGCGAAACCATAAACCACCTGACGCATTTCGGACCGCCTTTTGGTGTGAAGTGGTTTCCGGACAGTCGACTCCGATGCAATGAAATCTTGACGCGCGTCCAATGCATTTTTCCTTCCGTACAGTTTTATCGGAGCCTAACGTTCAGCATGAAGTGGGCTCCTAAAATCTTTGTCCACCGTTAGATTGTCTTCATCCTTCTCCGTCGTCCATCAATCAAAGTTGCATACGAGCCTGCATTAAATCCATTGTGTTGAATAAAATCAATTTTGGTTGACCACAAGTTTTGTTATTAAGGCATTTAATAAAAATGTCATAGTGGTAGGTAGAAATTCTTAAGTTTTTTTTACAGCACGTAAAACATAATGTCTTTGCTTTGATTTGGGAGTTTATATGATATAACGAAGAAACAAAAAGGTTTGCTGCAGCGAAAAACCTGTGTTGACTTTTGTGAAGAAAATCGAGGTGTTGCAAAGCAGTGCAAGGAGAAAACAAGGGGAACGCATATGTATTGGTAATGTTTTTTTTATGTGTTGACCATTCTGTAATGCAAGGTGAAACACAGCAGCGTAGAAACAGTCCAAGTTTTGGAGCACATAATGTTCTTTTATTTGGAGCAGCATATGTAAAATGTTTTTACAACAGTATGTGTTAAAGATTTTTACACCAGTAAATGTAAAAGGGATTTTTACACACCGGCACTGTAAAATCTGAGGAGGAGACAGAGTAATTTTTTTGAAATGTTTTGGTGAATCCCTCTGAGTGAAAGAGGATGAAGTTTGTATAGGTATTATATTTTAATGAATACAAATCTTTTTGTGTGAAGTTTGTATAGGGATTATATTTTAATGAATACAAATCTTTTTGTGTGTGTGTAATACTTTGTTCTCAGAAAAAAAATTTAAGCTTCCCTGTGCAAAAGATCCCGTGACAGAAAAACAGAGCATTGTCTCTGTGTGTTCAGTTTGTTTGTTTTTGGGATTTTACCAGAAAAATCCGCAACACGTCTGAGAGCACATGGATGGCTCAAGTGGGAAAGAGCATGAAGCGACAGCCGAAATACGGGTTTTTATTTATTTTTAAATTCATTAGTGGACCCTCATTTCAATTTATGCATGACGCAGCATTTCAAGAGCCGGCGCTTCCATTCTCTGGTGGTTTGGTAAGCGGATTGAACCGACAGAGAACAGAAGCAGCGGTTTTTTGGGTTGAAATCATAGCTGGTTGTGGCAGTGGTGCCTATTCCAAAAAACTTTCGAATACAGTGGTCTTCTTTTAAATTAAGCATTGAAAGTTAATAAATTACAGTGTCAGCTTGAACACACAATGGCAGGACGAAGATCCAACCATAATGAGTGCGCAATTAGAACCATGCTCAAATTCATTAACACGACACTGTAATTGGAAATTATTGAAAATTTTAATAATAAAAAGTTATATTAAGATAACACGGGGTAGTGCAGTGGAATTCTATGTTGTTGCTCATGTATATTCGTAGATTTTTCTAATCCTATCAAAAATTTCCTCGAAAGTCTATAGCAATGGAGCATTGTTTGGACACAGGGTGACCGCCTGCCTCCCCTATGTGAATCGAAGTAAATTTAATTCAGTTGTCTTTTCGTAGCATTTCATTCAATTGCATTTGGTTCGATTTGTGCAGGTTTCTGCTATTGTTGACGCTTCTTTGTAAGCATTGATGGTGAGTACCCAACATTTAATAGTATTTTAGAGGCTTTAACGGTGTTTCCAGAGTGATGTTGGTGCACGCGCAGCGTCTGGGCAGTTGTTTGGCTTGTGGCTCCCATTGTGGCGATTTGTGTAAATTGTTTCATTTCGATTGACAGTTTTCATTTTGTTGGAAATTTCAATTGATTTCAAACACAAAAGAAATTGTACAGAGAACAACGCTCTATTCTTAAATACAGGATCTTTGATTAAAAAAAAACTGTTACATAAATAGTCTTCCTCTTGACAGAGGGATTTACAACAGGAAACACTTCAGTTCCCGAATCTGATTCCACTATCTGAGCACTGCTGTGCGTTTCAGAAATTACCAGAGGGAAACTCTCAAATTCTTCAACCTTCTTATTATGTCTCACGGAACTGTTGTGCATTACATATATGTTGAAGAAAAAAATATCTGATTCCAAACGATAAGATAAAAGAAAATATCCTACCTACATTCACCAACCGCAGTAAATTACATTTATTAATCAGCTGAAAATATCTTAGAAAATATCCTATTAGAATTTAATGTGAGGCTTATCATAATCGCACCATTGCATAGCGAAATGCCAATATATGACCCGCCGAAGCGATATCCATCGAAGCGATGCACTTTAACCTATGCATGAAAACATTGTAAAACATATGAAAGATGGACGCTGGCGGAACTAAAATATTATGCAGCAGATCGTTATGTAACCATCGGGTCCAGTTATCGGATCGCAAACATTATTGTGCGAAGTGCATGCCACCTTTTAAAATTGCCAATGCGATATCAGCGATGCGATATCGCAATCCAACCGCCGAAACCTCCGATGCTCCATCCGCCGACTTTGCCGATACGCCCATCGGCGATTGCCCTAGTCGCTGTCGCTGCTGCCAGCCTCCGATTTGGGTATTTTCGAGAAGTAATAAATTGCCGATTTTGCACGGTAGTTGGAATTAACATTCCAACACTCCCCTTTAATTTCAACTGCTAGGCGTTTTTCCCGCATACCCAGTCATTTCCTGAAATGATCAAAACTTTTCTTTGCTAATGGTTTTGTCAAGATGTCAGCTAGTTGATCCTCTATTCTGCAATGCTGCAAAACAATCTCACCATTATTAACCAATTCACGTATGAAGTGAAATTTGGTGTCTATGTGCTTTGTTCTTTTATGAAAAACAGAGTTTTTAGACAATGCTATTGCTGAGCTATTGTCACAGTAAATGGTTGTGCCCTTTTCTTGTTCATGACACAAATCTCTGAGAACTCTTCTCAACCATACTGCTTGGCATGCTGCTGCTGTTGCTGCCACGTACTCTACCTCTGCTGTTGACAAAGACACAACTGGTTGCTTCTTGGAAGCCCATGAGATGGCTCCCGATCCCATATGAAACACATATCCTGATGTGCTTTTCCTATCATCAACACTTCCAGCCCAATCACTATCAGTGTAACCTGTCAACATGAAACTTTCAGAAGAGGAGTATAAAATACCAAACCCCTTCGTTCCATTCACATACCTTAGAATCCTCTTGGCTGCCTGCCAATGAGTCTCTTTCGGTCTTTCCATAAATCTGGAGATTAAACTCACAGCGTGCATAATGTCTGGCCTAGTTGCAGTCAAGTACATAAGGCTGCCAACTATGCTCTTGTACAATTTTGGATCAAAATATTTGTTGTTGTCTTCTTTGGTTAATTTCAGCCCCACTACAGTTGGAGTCACAGTTGCCCTGCTGTTCTGCATGTTAAATCTCTTCAACACTGCTTCTACATATTTATCTTGAGAAATGAAAACACCATTTTCACTTTGGTCTACTTCAATTCCAAGAAAATATCTTAAGATACCCAAGTCAGTCATTTCAAATTCACTTTTCATGACTGCTTTAAAATCAGCAATGAGAGAAGCATCATTGCTAGTAAAAATCAGATCATCTACATATAAAACAACAATAATAATCTTACCGTCATTATCCTTTATGTAGAGTGTGGGTTCACCATCACACTTATCAAACCCATTCTCAATCAGATAAGCATCTATTCTGCTGTACCATGGTCTTGGAGCTTGCTTCAGCCCATAAAGAGCCTTTTTCAGTTTACAAACTTTATGCTCTTGGCCTTCAACTTCATAGCTTGGAGGTTGTTCAACATAAACCTCTTCTTTTAACACCCCATTCAGGAATGCAGATTTAACATCCATCTGATAAATCTTCCATTTGTGTTGTGCTGCAATAGACAACACTATTCTGACTGTTTCCATCCTTGCTACTGGTGCAAAGGTTTCATCATAGTCTCCGCCTTGTTGCTGCTTGTAGCCTTTCACAACAAGTCTTGCTTTGTGCCTGTCAATCTTACCTTCAGCATTGCTTTTGGTCTTATAGACCCACTTAACTCCAATGGCATCTTTGCCTTCAGGGAGGTCCACTAGCTCCCATGTTTTACTCTTCTCAATTGCACCAATTTCTTCATTCATTGCTTCAATCCATTTATCTTCATTTACAGCATCTTCAAAATGAATTGGGTCATCAATATGACAATATAAAGCGAATAATGAATTCATACCGGTATTGTTGCTTACCTCTCCTTGTTCATAAATCTCATTCAGATTTCTGAATCTTGGTCTTCTTGGTGTGCTTGGAGTTTCATCCGAACTTGAGGGTATTTCAGATCCTTGTGGTGTGCTTAAAGAAGAACTTCCTTGACTTCTTAAGGCTATTCGAATTCCAGCTTGTGGTGCGGTTTGTTGTACTTGCTGTGGTGTAGGAGGAGCCACCAAGGAAGGATTATTTGCTGCTGTCCCTTCCTCTTCTTCTTCGTGAGACACAGTTGTCTTCACATTCACTGTCTTCTCTAAGCTTCCATCCCAAGCTTCATCTTCAATGAACTGCACATCTCTGCTTACTATTAATTTCTTGGTGGATGGATTATAGAGTTTGTATGCTTTTGACCCATCACAATAGCCAATAAAGACACACTTCTCCCCCTTACTATCAAGTTTCTTCCTTAGTTGATCCGGTACATGGGCATATGCCACACAACCGAATACTCTCATGTGAGTAACAGTTTGCTTTTGACCGCTCCATGCCTCTTCTGGTATTTTGTTCATGACAGCTTTAGTTGGGCATCTATTCAAGATGTAAACTGTGCAAGTAACAGCTTCTACCCAATACTCACGCGGAAAATGTTTTGCCTTCAGCATACTTCTGACCATTGCAAGAATGGTCCTATTCTTTTTTTTAGCAACACCGTTCTGCTGAGGTGTATACCTTGCTGTGAACTGCTTTTGTATGCCATTCTCTCTGCAAAAATGCAGAAAGTCTTTGGAGATGTACTCTCCTCCTCTATCTGCTCTGAGCACTTTGATATAATGCCCACATTGCTTCTCAACAAGAGTTTTGAAGTGGCGGAATTTCTCAAACACTTCACTCTTCTGTTTCAGCATATACACCCATGTCTTTCTGGTGTAATCATCAATGAAAGTTAAAACATATTTATTTCCAGAAAATGATGGTATTTGCATCGGTCCACACACATCAGAGTGAACAATTTCCAAGGGTGCTTTTGCCCTTATACTCTTTCCTGCTAGAAAGCTTTCTTTGTGTTGCTTGCCCAAAATGCAGCCTTCACAAAGGCTGTCCGGTTTCTCGATCAATGGCAATCCCTTTACCATTCCCTTTCTGTGCAACAAATTTAAGCCTTCGAAATTGAGATGTCCAAATCTCAAATGCCACAACCAATTCACATATTTCACTTGTTCCTGAAAGACTTCTTGTGTTACAGCTGCAATAGTTCTTCCTTCCTTCAAATCTGCCTTGAGTTTGAAAGGAAACATTCTATTGTTGGTCATTTGCACCTGTGCAATGATCTTCTTACTTGGAGGTATGTCTCTGATTGTACACAAATCATCTTTGAAGAACACATTGTAACCTTTGTTAATGAGCTGTCCAATGCTCAAAAGATTACATTTCAGACCAGGTACATAGTATACTTCTGGCACAATCATCTGTTCTCCATTTCTTGCTTGGATACTGACTCTGCCCTTACCCTTGACAGATATATTATCATCAGTCCCTGTTGTTACCTCAGATTTCACATTTTCATCCAGATTGGCAAACATTGCAATATTTCCAGTCATGTGATTACTACAACCTGAGTCTAAGAACCAAAAATCTTCTTGTTTGTCTTGTGCTATGTTACATGTTAACAGCACGTTCTTTGGGTTCTTATCTTCTTCATTTGCAAAATTAGCATTCTGCCTATTATTCATGTCACTTTGCTTTTTCCTACATTCATTGGCATAGTGCCCATATTTCTTACAATAATGACATTGGACTTGGGATTTGTCATACCTTTGTCCATGAGCTTGTTGTTTGCTTGAACCTTCAGCTTGGTTCTGATTGCAGCTCCTTCCGCTTGTGCTTGCAGGATAATTTCTACCTCTGTTTTCGCTTTTTCCACAACCTTTGTTTTCGCTTTTTCCACAACCTCTGTTATTTGCTCTGCCTCGACTTCTTATTTGGCCAAAAGACATTTGAGTCTTAAATGCTTGCTCAAATGAGGAATTTGTTCCTTTATTCAGTCTGTGTTCATGAGACAAAAGTGAAGCACTCAACTCATCTACCGTGAACTGTGAGAGATCTTTTGTTTCTTCTATTGCTACCACAATAGATTCAAACCTTGAGGGTAAACATCTCAATATTTTCTCTACAATCCTTCTTTATTCAAGAATCTCACCATGAGATCTTATCTGGGTTATCAAGCCAATAACCTGAGTGAAGAATGAATCTATTGTATTAGATTCCTTCATGCTGAGATTTTCAAAGTCTCTCCTCAACATCTGCAACTTTGCAGTCTTCACCTTCTCCATGCCTTAATAGGCAGTTTTGAGAATATCCCATGCCTCTATTGGAAATAATACTGAGAGGGGGGGTGAATCAGTATTATCAGATCAATCAATCTTTTCAATTTCATACTCAGAAACATATACGCTACTTCAATTAAGTGAACCCGCGTGTACACGCTACTGTGTCTAATGAAACTCGCGTATATCCAGAGATCTTATAATTCAGTTAGCTTAATCTTCAGTAAATGCATCAGATCATTATTAAGCATATTAACAGTAAACAGGTGCAGAATAACAGAACAGAACATCACACAAGAGCCACACACATGAACACAAAGATATAAGGTGGAAACCCAATGTGGGTGAAAACCACCTGCTGCAAGTCATCTCAATCTTCTTCTTAATAAGAAAATCCTTTTACAATATTTGTACTGGTGCAGTCTTATACCAGTACGCAGGCTACAACCTGCAGAAGGCTTCAACCTTCTCTCGTTCTCCAAACTTCCTTGGAAGGGAGCTCCAACCCCCTTTTCTCTTGTACTAGCCGATCCATTTACTAGTACGCAGGCTGCTACCTGCTACAATGCTCCAAAGATCTCCTTTAGCTTTTGTACTAGCTTAGATACTAGTACGTAGGTGCTTGCCTACAATCTTCTCACCTCCAGGTACCACGTTTCATCAATTTTCAGACTGGATACACTGAAGCACAACACATAATCTGTAAGGCCACTTTTCATCCAATTTTCATACTGGACCCATAACTATCATTGAAGCTCAAAACTATCATCAAACTCTGAATCACTGAAACCCTGTTAACAACAGTCACCAGAACACAGAGCAGACACAGAACTCTGTAATAACCATCAGATCCATCTGCAACTTCAAATATCAAGCTTTACAGTGTATACGCTACTTCGATGAATCAAACCCGCGTGTATACGCGCTTTTGCCAAAGTCAACCCGCGTACAGATCTAAAAATAATTTCTCATAACTTGCAGCTGTACCAGACATCAGTCATACTCATAATGTTTATAGAACAATACATGCGTCAGTATGTAGATCTAGAATAAGCATCATAAAGATAGTTCATTTCAAACCATTTGATCCCGATCTCTCCTTAGATCTAGTTCTCCATCAACCGATGAGATCTCTCCTTAGCTCAGATCAAGCAATGCATCATCAACCCATAACCCTGCATACTGGATCTAATGCTTCATCAGATATTCAAGACATTTCAGATGCACTTGCCTAATGATTTCCTTCTCCTTATATAGCCTTAGGCCTTGTTCAATACCAAGAGCCAAAACCATAGTAACACAATACCATCAACTTCAATACTAGGGATCGACACGCCCGTCGAGACACAATGTTCCGAAACCATAGGCACAACTTCCAAGGACTAACCGCCATGGATCAAAGGTACGCTTCCACATACACGCGCTTTTGCTGAAGCCAACCTGCGTGTACACGCGACTTGGGCTTAATGAACCTGCGTGTATGAACTTTTCTCTTCTTCTTATAGTCTGATCATCAATTCCTTGCTGCTGACCTTCTGTACTATGATTTGTCATCAGTGAGGTTTGCCATCAAGGACAACGCTTATCTCATAATGCCAACAATCTCCCCCTTTGGACTTGATGGCAACAACACCAAATCACTCTCCCCCTTTGACATCAAGGGCAAAGGGTGGACCAAGATATTCTCTTCCTTTGCTGAATCATTCCTCTGTCCATACTTCCCCTGAGTACCTGCTGAAATCTCTGAATAAACTCCCCCTTTGTATATGCCAAGGTGTACCAATCTGTCCATGCTCCCTCTGAGTACATGCTGAATCTCTGTGCCGTTGAAGTGTGCTGTTCATGCTCTTCCTGACTGTAGGCAAGATCTGCAAAAGATGTTCTTCAAGAAGAACATGACTCTATACATCATAAAAGACCTTCCTATCACCAAAGACTCATACATACATCCATCTCTCAACTAAGTGAGGATATACAAAAATTGGCTCATCCACCCAACCAAGTGGGGATACATCAAAAGTTTACATATGACAACCAATCATATTGCATCAATCATCCCAGGCATAGTGGGGAAACCAAAATAGGCCGTTACATGACCTTGACACCATGAAAGAGATACCACAAAAGAGATATATGACATAGAGACGAAATAACTAGACCAAGACTTATGAAAGTCACCAGCAGCATCTGATAATCACCATTCAGATCAGCAACCAAGAGATCCTTCTGTTCTCCTTTCGCCTTTGTTCCTCCTGAAATCAACACCAAATGTGAACTAGAACCAAAAGCTTTTAAGATAATGCCAACAACGCATCATTGGAAGATTATCTGCTCCCCCTGAACCTGTGCCAGATGATCTCTGTCAGACCCATATCAGACTTTCTGCAACCAACATTTGTCCCTGCTGATTTTCTTCAAAACTCCATATACGCGTCTGTATACACATAAACAAGCGTATATACGCGGATATCCCTTAAGCAACACGCGTACACCATATACGCGACTATCCCCTTGTAAAACAGCGTATGCACGCGGATATCCTTTAAACAACACGCGTACACAAATTTCCATATCAGCAACCTGTAAATGTCCTGTAGAGAATAGGTCATCAACCTATAACAAGGTATGTCTGCATCAATTCATCCCTTTGAACAGAATTCAGAGTCATTCACATTGTTTCATGTGTGAAACCACCATAGCCATTTCATCAAGCTCATTTGACAAAACTTCTTGATATCAGCAACAATCCTTATCCACATGAGTGCCTGCATCATAACTGTATGATTTTTATGTATATGACAACAGCAGTATATAAGTGACTCATCATCAAGTGAGGAAGATGTGTATTCAAGTTTTGTACTTCTCCTTGTTCTTATGAAGATCACCATGTAAGCACCATACATGCATCATCAAAGAATCAACCATAAATCTGATCTGAACATCTTCTATGTAACTCCAAGAATCATATGAGAGTTTATCATAGACAACTCACAATAGCAAGATATATCATTTAGCCATATAAGAATCATCACCAAGGATTATTAACCATAATGCCAACAATGAATTACTAAAGGCATATGCTCCCCCTCAACCTGTGCCATCTGTTAGATCTGATTATGTATATATAAGCATCAAAACATCATCATCCTCAAGTTAGGATCAAAAACACTTCTAGACATCATACAAGTAACAAAACATTTCCACACATCCTCAGCAGACTGTAACCAATAGAGCAAATAATAGACTGAATCATATCAGATCCTTTTTCTGATCCTGTCCCCACTGCTTTTCCTCAGACTGACATATACGCGACTTTGCAGTGTCTAACTCGCGTATACACGCGACTTCCATTTAAGGAACTTGCGTATGAGATTCAGAACACTGAAGTTTTACACCTTCAGCTCCCCCTGAGTCTGATATGTCTGTGCTGTGCTGTGTCTCAGTACATTGTGCTGACTGTACTTCCTTCTTCCTCCATATCTTCAAGTGTGATGAGGTTTTCTTCTTTTGGTGAGATGTCCATCCTTTGTTCCTGCATTCCTTTGCTATATGTCCAAGCTTGTTACATGCATAACATCTAACATGTTTCATGTTCCTTCTGTAGCAATCAGCAGCTTTGTGACCATACATATTGCAAGTAAAGCAATATCCATTAAAGTACCTTGATTGAGATGACCTGTCCGCATAATAGTCTTGAACTCTTCTTCTTCTACATCTAGCTGCAACATGTCCAAGATTATGACATACATAACATTCAACATTATTCATAGGAGGAGTAAAAGATTTTCTTTGAGGAGTTTCTTTCCTTGATTGTTGATGGGGTTGACCTTTCATCTCCTTGTTGATCATCTTAGATTTCTCTTTAGAGTTCCTTGCCTCACCTTGTGAACTAGATTCACCTTCAACAGATTCATGGAAACCAAGACCAGTCTTGATAGCAGGAGACCTTTGACTACTAAGAATATCATCCAGGGCTTTAGTACTATCTTGAAATCTCAAAAGTTTATCTTTTTCTTCTAATTTCCCTTTCAAGATTTTTACCTCAACTTGAAGTTGTTCCTCCTTTTCTAGACATTGCTTCTTCATGTCTTCTCCATCTTTCCTTCCTTCTTCCAACTGATGCCTCAATTTGAGAATCTCCTTTTCTTGTTCTTCATTCAGATCCTGCTGCATTTCACGAGCTCGGAAAGCACATTCTAGTTGAGATTTTAAGCTGGTGACTTCATTTTCTTGTTTTGCAATAGCTTGGAGTAGATCTGTATTCTGCTTCTTTGATTCTTCAAGATCTCCTTTTAGTGAGGGGATTGTAGCTTCAAGATTTTCATAGTAGCTGGATCTATCTTTGAGTTTCTTGATGGTTGTGCTTCTTTCGTTGACTTCTTTTCTTAATGATGTCACTTCATGCTGCAATTTTTGACATTGGTCTTCCTTGTCCTTGAGAAGCTTTCTTACCTTGTTTCCTTCTTCTAGTTGGGCCTTTAGTTCGGTAACTTCTTCCTTGAAAGCACATTCCCTTTTGTTCAATAGATCTTGTTGATCTTTAACTTTGTCTGTAAGCCTTCTAAATAATGCCTCTATATGATACTTTTCTTGCTCACCCATAAAAGCATGTTCAGTAGTTTCACTATCACTTCCATCACTTTCACAAGGAAATATAGCAGGAACATCAGAGGATAACACATTCATACCTGATAATGATTCTGAATCTGATTCTGAATCTGAGGAGCTTCTTATACCTAATCCCCAATCGACTCTCCCACTGTCATAGTCCTTCTGAGATGTCTTCTTCTTCTTATGAGCTTTCTTCTTAAGCTTCTTTCCCATTGTTCCACGGATCTCCTTCAAGCGATCAAGCTTCTACCAAAGGACCGGCTCTGATACCAATTGTTGGAAATAATACTGAGAGGGGGGGTGAATCAGTATTATCAGATCAATCAATCTTTTCAATTTCATACTCAGAAACATATACACTACTTCAATTAAGTGAACCCGCGTGTACACGCTACTGTGTCTAATGAAACTCGCGTATATCCAGAGATCTTATAATTCAGTTAGCTTAATCTTCAGTAAATGCATCAGATCATTATTAAGCATATTAACAGTAAACAGGTGCAGAATAACAGAACAGAACATCACACAAGAGCCACACACATGAACACAAAGATATAAGGTGGAAACCCAATGTGGGTGAAAACCACCTGCTGCAAGTCATCTCAATCTTCTTCTTAATAAGAAAATCCTTTTACAATATTTGTACTGGTGCAGTCTTATACCAGTACGCAGGCTACAACCTGCAGAAGGCTTCAACCTTCTCTCGTTCTCCAAACTTCCTTGGAAGGGAGCTCCAACCCCCTTTGCTCTTGTACTAGCCGATCCATTTACTAGTACGCAGGCTGCTACCTGCTACAATGCTCCAAAGATCTCCTTTAGCTTTTGTACTAGCTTAGATACTAGTACGTAGGTGCTTGCCTACAATCTTCTCACCTCCAGGTACCACGTTTCATCAATTTTCAGACTGGATACACTGAAGCACAACACATAATCTGTAAGGCCACTTTTCATCCAATTTTCATACTGGACCCATAACTATCATTGAAGCTCAAAACTATCATCAAACTCTGAATCACTGAAACCCTGTTAACAACAGTCACCAGAACACAGAGCAGACACAGAACTCTGTAATAACCATCAGATCCATCTGCAACTTCAAATATCAAGCTTTACAATGTATACGCTACTTCGATGAATCAAACCCGCGTGTATACGCGCTTTTGCCAAAGTCAACCCGCGTACAGATCTAAAAATAATTTCTCATAACTTGCAGCTGTACCAGACATCAGTCATACTCATAATGTTTATAGAACAATACATGCGTCAGTATGTAGATCTAGAATAAGCATCATAAAGATAGTTCATTTCAAACCATTTGATCCCGATCTCTCCTTAGATCTAGTTCTCCATCAACCGATGAGATCTCTCCTTAGCTCAGATCAAGCAATGCATCATCAACCCATAACCCTGCATACTGGATCTAATGCTTCATCAGATATTCAAGACATTTCAGATGCACTTGCCTAATGATTTCCTTCTCCTTATATAGCCTTAGGCCTTGTTCAATACCAAGAGCCAAAACCATAGTAACACAATACCATCAACTTCAATACTAGGGATCGACACGCCCGTCGAGACACAATGGTCCGAAACCATAGGCACAACTTCCAAGGACTAACCGCCATGGATCAAAGGTACGCTTCCACATACACGCGCTTTTGCTGAAGCCAACCTGCGTGTACACGCGACTTGGGCTTAATGAACCTGCGTGTATGAACTTTTCTCTTCTTCTTATAGTCTGATCATCAATTCCTTGCTGCTGACCTTCTGTACTATGATTTGTCATCAGTGAGGTTTGCCATCAAGGACAACGCTTATCTCATAATGCCAACAGCCTCTTTAGATTTTGTTGCTGCTGCAATCTGCAGAAAAACACTTTCATGTACTGATTGAAAGAGGAAAAAGAGGGCTTTGGCATCCTTCTTTCTGTCGCTCTTCAACTGGTCTCTTTCTGCTGCTGTCAAAGCAGCCAACGCTGTTGCATCTGCAGGTTCAGCATAGCCAGTTTCAACCAGCTCCCATATTCCTTGAGAAGCAAACAATGCTTTCATTGTTATGGACCAATAACTGTAATTTTTCACATTAAACTGTGGTAGTTGGGAATTTGTCAAACCCGTTCCAGCATCTGTCATCTTAACCTGTATTGGTAAAGAAGAGATACTGACTGTAAAATGAAAACAAGCAAAAAACTTTCTCTGCTGGAAAAAATTCTGCTCAACAAACTTCTTACAGCTCCTACAATGAAAAACAATCTCTGTTTTTGACTCACTGAGTGCCTAGACCAGCTCTGATACCATGTTGGAAATTTCAATTGATTTCAAACACAAAAGAAATTGTACAGAGAACAACGCTCTATTCTTAAATACAGGATCTTTGATTAAAAAAAAAAATTGTTACATAAATAGTCTTCCTCTTGACAGAGGGATTTGCAACAGGAAACGCTTCAGTTCCCGAATCTGATTCCACTATCTGAGCACTGCTGTGCGTTTCAGAAATTACCAGAGGGAAACTCTCAGATTCTTCAACCTTCTTATTATGTCTCACAGAACTGTTGTGCATTACATATATGTTGAAGAAAAAAATATCTGATTCCAAACGATAAGATAAAAGAAAATATCCTACCTACATTCACCAACCGCAGTAAATTACATTTATTACTCAGCTGAAAATATCTTAGAAAATATCCTATCAGAATTTAATGTGAGGCTTATCATAATCGCACCATTGCATAGCGAAATGCCAATATATGACCCGCCGAAGCGATATCCATCGAAGCGATGCACTTTAACCTATGCATGAAAACATTGTAAAACATATGAAAGATGGACGCTGGCGGAACTGAAATATTATGCAGCAGATCGTTATGTAACCGTCGGGTCCGGTTATCGGATCGCAAACATTATTGTGCGAAGTGCATGCCACCTTTTAAAATTGCCGATGCGATATCGGCGATGCGATATCGCAATCCAACCGCCGAAACCTCCGATGCTCCATCCGCCGACTTTGCCGATACGCCCATCGGCGATTGCCCTAGTCACTGTCGCTGCTGCCTGCCTCCGATTTGGGTATTTCCGAGAAGTAATAAATTGCCGATTCTGCACGGCAGTTGGAATTAACATTCCAACACATTTGACATTGTTTCATTTCAATTTACAGTTTTCATTTGAAGTTTCAAACATGGAATTATGCAGTCCTCCTTCGTTAAGCACAGGTTTCACTGGAATCGATGTAGTTATAAAGAAGTAAAGAGTGTGCTTACTGATGTTGGATCCTAATTGGATCCTAATATGCACGTTCAGGTTTGGGCCCGTAATTCTTCTAGGGTTTTTTATTTTTTTCATGAGAATGTGTGAATGGGACCACTAGAAGAGGGAATGGGCTTTCTATGCTTGCATCCATTCTGGTTTACTTTCCTTTTTTGTTTATGGTGCCATGGATGTGTAACTTTGTTTTTCACCAATATTCGAATTTTATTTCCATGCCCACCCACTGTTCTTTCCTGGATCTTTTCCATTGATATTGAACCAACTTTAGTTTATCTACTAGCATAAGCTGTGGGTTGTATTACCAACTGATTAGCGGACCCCAAACTCCATTCGTTCAACATTATGTATGCTTGAGTCACTCGATCAAATTCTTTGTGTCATTTTTGTACTATATATAAAAGAACTTTGATCAGTCACTATTGGTATGCATATGGAAGCTAAGATCTCCGGGTCATGTAAGGTTTTCCTAAATGAGACAAGCATCCCTATAAGTAACAATCACTTACAATGTTTGCAATGTGTTTCGATCCATCAAACCACACGATTAGCAATTCCATCATTCCAACACCGGATCATAAAGCATAAACACTTTGTGGAAGGAGCATGAATTCAACAGTGTGGTATTTGTTTGCAATGTGTTTCGATCCATCAAACCACACAATTAGCAATTCCATCACTCCAACATCGGATCATAAAGCATAAACACTTTCTGAAAGGAGCATGAATTCAATAGTTTGGTATTTTTATTATTATTTGTGATGAGTTCCGTTGTGCGTAGAGTTTGACCCTAATTGTATGTATTTCAATACTAATGGTTAACTCCTGCATTTCACGAGTTTGGCCCTCTCTAGAGTTTGGATGTGATTACACTTGTATGAAATTATTGTTAATCATCGAAAAATTATTGTTAATCATGGAAAATATTACATGATTTTTTTTTTAGCTTTAACCAAATACGAAGATAATTCAGCACAAATCGTAGAGTGGATCTATGTAGTCTCGGATGGAATGGTGGAGTATTTTACCTAATTTTTTGAATTTGTTTACAAAGGATTGGATCTTGAATTCGATGGATACTTTGGAACAATCTACGAAGGATAAAACAATAATGAATTATGCCTTAAGATGAATATACATACATATTTCGTGAACAACTTCGAAAAATATCAACAGATTGTGTTGTATGACGATCTCTCAATACGAGCTAGGTGTATATTTATATGAATACAAATTTTGTCAGCCAAAACATGTTATTTGATGGGTATTTTTCTACTGAAAGGAGAATGAAAACCACCAATGAAATCTAATAAATGTAATCTTTATTTATTTCTTCCTAGCTTGTGCTTCAATGTTGTGCAAATTAGATATGGTTGACACGTTCATAAAACTCGTTCAATATTGAAAATTTTGTTGCTTAGTAAATTATGAAACATAACTTTCTCCATTGTTCGAGTTTGGTACCTAGCAAGAAATTATAGCACGTTGCAGATTATTTAATGGGTTAATTCATTGAACAATCGAAATTCTATTCCCTTGATGCACGCAACTGAAAGGACTTTAAGACAATATGTGATAAGAAAATTAACTTTGTTAAAAGTTGGTATGTTTTCTTCGGAATACCCTTCTCGTGACTTTATGCAGAGAACCTCTTATAGCTCTTTAATTAATTCGTGAGCGATATCCCTTAAGTATAAAGTTCGAAATCAAATATTTTGTGCTTGCTATAATAAGGTTCTTTCATTTTCAAAACTTTACGCTCATCCTACTTTTGAAATTATACATAATTGCTTTTTGAGGTCAATGGGGTGCCCACAAGTCAATTGTATGAACTTATGAAGGTCGCTTCGGAATTCAAGATTGCACTTAAAAGGAACTTATTGACATTCGAGAATATACGTGTAAATCATGGTTGAATACTCAATTTAGAATATTATAATAATAATAATAATAATTATTATCATTATTATTATTATTATTATTATTAATGATAGATAGATTGAATTTATTAAGGTTTTTCTCATTTTTCATGAATCTTAGGAAGATGGCTGCCCTGAAAATCAACTCTAGCTTAGACATTGGTTTTAGGAAGTATGTTTTTATCTCCAACCCATCCTTGTCGGTTTAATATGAGTTAACTCGATTGTGATGCCTAGATTCAGTGTATGATAAGGGTACCATGCCCTAATTGTTTGTCCAAGTGTAGAGGAATGTTCAAGCCATCGCAGAGTTATCACTATGGTGGGCACTTGGAAGTTCTTTGTTGGGGGCAATCGGAAATGTGAAAAAGGAGACAGAATGGAGGCAAGAATCGATAAGTTCTACAGTGTTGGTTCTTTCAACACCTCAGTCTGCATACACCCATTGTTCTTGACAAGAATCCCAAATCTGGTTAGGTGTAGAGATATCGGTTTTAGAGTCTCACTACACCCTTTGTTCTCACCCAAATTCCGATCTTTGTTTATGGGTAGAGAGATGGGTTAAAGGAACATGTGTTTTTTTTCCTTTGGGACAGTTTACACCCCTAGAATAGCAAATCCATGGTCAAGCCATGGTTATGTGTTGCATGCAAAGAAAAAATCCATCAGCTACGAGCACAGTTCAATGGAACCCCCCAATCCCACGGTGCTTGGATCCGAGATTGAAGGCATTGCAATCAGGGTTGGAGGAGCATCCATCAGCATCACTGCTACTATGACTAATGGCATTGCTACAAAAGAGGCAGAGAAGAGAAATGCCCCATGCAACTTGGGGTTTTGTTCCCAACCATCAAAGAAAGAGTAATTCAACACTAATTTAAATTGGGGACAAAACTCCATTGGTGGCAGCAGAGGTGAGGACCTAGATTCAGAGGTTTGTTTTAGGTTTTTATCAAAACCATTCCTGGAAAATTGATATTGTTAAGGGCCCAGAGAACGGATCTAGTGATAGATCTAAAACAAAAGGTCCAAAATGTTACATGTATTCCTGCTTCGTTACAGTGGTTTTTTATGGAAAAGTGCTACAAGATGAGATCCATTTGAGAGACTATGGTATTTAAAGGAACTCTACCATTACACAGATTTTAAGACTATAAGGAGGTGCCCTAGGAGAAAGAACAACAGCTAGATCATCTTCGACATACAAGGGTCTGACTTTGTTCAAGGATGCATTAAGAGGGAAAGTTGCCACGAAGGACCAAAAAAATCCAAATATGATAGTCCCAGGGTCATACATTGTAGAGAAGATGGAAAAATCCCTAGCTTTGTCTATAGAATTACCATAAGTAAGTGGTCTCTTCACTCTTTTACAAGAAAAATCTATTATATGTCAATTTAATGGTTGATGGCCCAAATATGAATATCTAAATTAGTGTACCCACCTCAAGTGGACCAGGGATTGCGATATTTATCTATGTGCAAAAGGTTTTTTTGTGGTTCAGTTTGATACTCAAAAAGACTTCAATTATGTCAAAAATGATGGACGATGGTTCTGGGGATGGGCGGATCTATTTGTAACCCCATGGTTTCCTTGTTTTGATGCAAACTCAATGGTGGTTACAAAAACTTCAGTTTGGGTAAGGCTACATAACCTTCCGCTCCCTTTTTGGCACCACCGGGTCCTAGAAGGCATTGGAAACTCTTTGGGAAGGTTCCAAAAGATGGATCGAGAAAGAATGGACAAAGGGATCTTCACTTTCGCCCATATTTTTATGGAGATGGATTTAAGCAAAGGCCTTCCAGATTTTATTCATCTTGAACATCAAGAATTCAAGTAGACACAGTGGTTAGATTTCGAACACACTTCATTTAGATGTCATATTTTCCATCAAACAGGGATCTTGCAGAACACATGCAAACAAGAAAAGAAAAGAACAAAGAAGAGACTGCAAAATAAAAAAGGATGGAAATTGACAAACCATCCATCATATGATGATGAGAATGAATAAATGGATGAGAATAAACAACATTCGAAGACACAAAAACAACAAGTCTCTCAAAAGGAGGGAGAAGAGAAGGCGAGGGAAGATAACAAACAAGTAGAGAATTCAAATAACTTAGTAGTAGTTCCAATCCTTGAGAACCAATTCGAGGGAAAGAACAAAAATCAAGGTACTAGTGGAACTAAGCAAGTTCACATATCTAAGAGCTCAAACTTAGATAAATAATTCCCAAATATTACAAGAAATATTGAGTTGGCAATTGTTACTACTACTCCATCACTTAGGGTTTTGCAAAAAGTCTAAAGGAAAAAAGGCAAACAAGAAAAGTCGAGTTTATATGGAACATTTTAATTATATTTATATTTTTTATATTTATGTATCTTTGCTACTATGTGTGTGTCAAGCACATACATTGGTCCCTTGGGAATGAATGCTTTGTGCATCTACTCTATGTAACTTTTTTATTCTCATTTTTTCCTTAGAATAATAATAATAATAAATGTTATTAATACATTAATATAATTACTAATATTAATAGTACAATTTTATTATTTTTTATTAATATCATTTTAACTTAAAAAAATTATTTAAACTTTAATAGATTTAACATGCTTACAATTGTGCATAGATAGATGTTGAGTCATCATGATGACATAGAGAAACATATTTAACCTTTGTAGTCAACTTTTGTAGTTAATGTATAAATAGTCAACCATGGTCAATGTTAAACAACTAAATGTTTGCCATACTCAATGGTAGTCAAAATTGTTCACTCATAGTCATTCTTGGTTAGCCATGGTCAACCATGGTCGATCATTGCATTGTGACAAAGATTGTCTAGATGTGAAACTCAACCACGATCAACCATGGTCAACCATATTTTATAAAAACATTCAACCATGGTTAATGATGGTCAACCATTATGCAATGACATATTGTGATAGAGATTATCTCAATATGAAAATCAATCATTGTCTCAACCATGGATCAATGTCACATTATGACAAAGATTGTCTCAATATGATAATCATGGTCAATGATGGTCAATCATGAACTTGGTCAACCATGTTCAACCATGTTTTATAAAATCAAGCATGGTCATCCATGGTCAATCATGGTCAACCATTGGTCTAACATCGCATTTTTAAGCATGGGGTCAACCATAGTCAACCATGTTTATTTTAGTGATTATAATATTTATATTACGATTTATATACCTCGGTTTTATAATATTAGTCTCTTGGATTTGGTATTAATCCCTTGGGGTTTTAGTGTTAATCCCATGGGTTTATTATTCCCTTTATAATATCAATCCATTGGGTTTATAATATCAATCATCGTAAACCATGGTCAATCAAGCCAACCATGGTCAACCATGGTCAATCATATCCAACCACACTCAACCATCGTCAATCATAGCCAACCAAGGTCAACCATGATTGAATGTTGCATTGTGACAATGATTTTCTCAATATGAAATTCAACCATGGTCAACCATGGTCCAACATCCCATGGTGACAAGATTGCCTCGATATGAAAATCAATCATGGTGAACCATGGTCAAACATTGCACTACGATAAGGATGCTCTAAATATGGAAATCCACCACGATCAACCATGTTTATTTTAGGGTTTATGGTACTTATCTTAGCATTTATATACATTAGGTTTATAAATTTTTATCCCTTGGGTTTATAATATCAATCCCTTGGGTTTATTAATCTAGGGGTTCATATTCCTAGGGTTTAATATTATTCCCCGAGGTTTATAAAATCAATCATGGTCAACCATCGTCACCATATTTTATAAAATAAATCATAATCAAACATTGTTAATCATGGTTAGCCATGCTCCTACGTCACATTGTGACAAATATTGTCTCAATATAAAAATCAAATATTTGTCTCAACCACGGTCAAACGTCACATTATGACAAATATTGCTTCAATATAATAATCATGGTCAACCATGATTAAGCATGGTAAATGAAGGTCAACCTTGGTAAACCATGTTCAACCATGTTTTATAAAATCAAACACAATCATCCAAGATAAATCATGGTCAACCATGTTTATTTTTGTGTTTAGAATATTTATCTTAGGGTTTATGTACCTTGGATTTATAATATTGGTCCCTTGGGTTTAATATTTTTCCCTTGGGTTCATAATCCTTTAGGGTTTAAATATTAATCCTGCGTTCATAATCCCTTTCGGTTTTAGTATTAATTCCTTGGATTTATAACATTGTAGGAATTTACAGGGTAAGTTCCTCGGACAAAACACCAAAGGACACTGCTCACAAACAGATCACAGATCAATACACCAATATTCTTGACGTGGTTAAACCCCTCAAAGAGGGAAAGAGTCCATGGCATGAGCCAGCGCGGCCACTTCATGCAATTTATTAATAAAAGAATTAAAATTTACATAAGCTTCTATCATGACTGGTCACCCTACAAATGAACCTCCATTCTCTTTAAATAGAGATCATGGACTAATCAGATGTTAAGCCACGAATCAAGTGTCAGTAATACTGAGGAGAGAATCAACCATCAGATCACTTCATGTCTAGAACATATCATGACTGTCGAATTGTAAGTTAAAAATGTACATAGTAAAGAAACACACTTTACCTAACTCTACACTAGACCAAGTTATGCTTAACTATTTCCTATGTGTCGGAATATCCTAACATCCCCTCTTAAGAACAACTTGGGATAGTATTGAAGGATGTACAAATATGATACAATAGGAGAAGGAAGGAGGCATTAGAGCCTATCCCCCCTAGTGACAACTTCCTGAACTCCAACCATAAATCGAAGTTTAGTAAACTTCACCTCTGTGAGAGCCTTTGTAAAGATGTCTGCAACTTGATCATCGGTTGAACAATATTGCACTTCAATAACATGGTCATGAATGAGCTTTTCGATGAAGTGCATGTGTAGCTCAATGTGTTTGCTGCGTTGATGTTGTACTGGCTCTTTGCATAGTTAAATGGCACTTTGATCATCACACCAAATTATAGTCGGATGTTGCTACTGAAAACCAAACTCTGACAGGATCTAACGAAGCCACAAGGCTTCGTTACTAGCTTCTATGGCACCACAATACTCTACTTCTGCTGAAGAAATTGTAAGCCCATGTAATAAGTCCCGAGTCAAGAGTGAACACATAACCTGCAGTAGACTTCCGATCACCAGAGTCACTAGCCCAATCGGAATCAGTGAAACCATCCAATAAAGGAGATGCTTCTCCACTATAATGAATCCCAAGTTGAACTATGCCTCAAACATAACGAAGTATTCTTTTAGCTTCTTTCCAATGAATTTCATGTGGGTTTTACATAAACCGAGCAATAAGGCCAACAACAAAGGAAAGGTCAGGACAAGTATGGGTCAGATACAAATGTTTTCCTACAAGTTTATGGAATAAGGTAGCATCAACTTCAGGGGAACTTCAAGTGACTGAAAGTTTGGCTCCAAACTCAAAGGGAGAAGGGGCTAGCCTACAGTCTTCCATGTGAAAATGGCATAGAATATCACAGGCATACTTAGACTGGGAAAGGGAAATACCTTCCTTGGATTACAAGACTTCAAGACCAATAAAATAATGCAAGTATCCTTAGTCTGTCATTTCAAACTTCTTTTTAAGGCTGGACTTCACATGGTTTATAAGGTTTGGATCACTACTAGTATGGATAAGATCATCAACATAAAGAACAAGAATGATAAGATACTTTCCCACTTTCTTGGTGTAGATAATATTGTCAAAATGACACCTAGAAAAGCCAGTTTCTAAAAGAAAGCTATCCATTTTGGCGTACCAAGCCCGAGGGGATTGCTTGAGACCATAAAGGGATTTCTTAAGCCAACATACAAGGCTGGAGTCTGTTTGTATAAATCCAATAGGTTGTTCCATATAGACTTCTTCATGCAAGTCCCCATGCAAGAAGGTAGATTTAACATCCATTTCATGGACTTCCCATTTGAAAGAGGTAGCAAGGCAAAAAACAAGGTGAATAGAGTTCATTTTGGCAAGAAGGGAGAAGGTTTCAATATAGTCAATGCCTTCAACTTGTGAAAAACCCTTAGCAACAAGATGAGCTTTACATTTATCAACTTTTCCATCTGGTCCATACTTGGTTCTGTAAACCCATTTGAATCTAACAAGATTTTGTCCCTTTGGAAGAGGAACAAGATCCCATGTATCATTTTCCAATAATGAATGATATTCTTCATTCATATGTGCATCCCAATCTGGATGGCATGAAGCTTCTGCAAAGGTGTCAGGATCATAATTCGCTGAAGCTTGACTCAATAAAGAAGAGGCTCTATCGAACTGAGAATGTGTATGTTGTCAATCTGTAGGATCACCGGCAAGAGCACCTACTGCATCTTGAGAAGCACAGGCCCATTTTGGAAGATGAGGAGCAGAAGGAGGATCCCGAGAAGGTGGGGGAGAATTTTCATCCTTGCTATCATCATCTAAAGAAGAAATATTTTCAGAAGTAAAAGGGATAGAGAGAGGTGGCACATCCACTGAACTAGGCTCATAGGTCGATATATTTTCACCAAACTTTACATCTCTTCTAATGATAACAGTTTTTTACTTAGTGGAATAAGTCTATATCCTTTGACATCTTCAAAATATCCAACAAAAATACATTTTCCACTATTAGGTTCTAAAGACTTATGTTTCTCATCTAGAATATGGGCTCATGCTTCACTTCCAAAAACATGAAAGTGACTTACATCTAGTTTGATTGAGCTCCATGCTTCTTTTGGAGTGATATTCTTTAAAACCTTAGTAGGAATGCGATTTACTATGAAATTTGCACAGTTAATTTCTTCTGCCCAAAAATTAAGACTAAGTCCTTTAGATTGAAGCATACAATTATCCATTTCCTTTAAGGTGTGATTCTTCCTTTCAGCTACACCATTTTTTTGTGGATTATATGGAACAATATGCTTCATTTCAATTCCATTCTCAGTGAAAAAGTTGATTAATTTGTTGTTAACATATTCTCTGCCATTATCAGATCTTAGCTTAAGAATTTGATGTCCATATTGTTTTTCAACAAAGGCCTTAAAGGCCAAGAACATGTTAAATATTTCACTCTTGAGTTTTAAGAAGTATACTCAAGTGCATTTGGAGAAATCATCAATGAAAGGTAAGAAATGCTTGTAGCCAGAGAATGAAACAACTGGAATTGGACCACATAAATCACCATGCACAGGTTGTAAAGGGGTTGAGGCATGCTAAGAGGCACGTTTTTCAAAACTATCCCAATGACGTTTTCCGAGTACAGATCCGTAACAAACACCATCTCTGCAAGATACCATTGGAAGACTTGTGACCATATTTTCTTTACATAGATTCTGAAGGGAGCGATAGTTTAAGTGACCAAATTTCTCATGCCAAAGTTTGCTCACTTCATCATTAAAAGCAACAAATACCGAGGGAATATTTGATGATCCAAAGTTTTTAAACTTATACAACCTTGCAAAATCATCACCAATGCCAGTAGCTAAAATCTGTCTAGGATCTCTTAGGTCCTTAATTACAACATTGTGAGGTGAAAATTCAATGATTTTACCTTCGCTTGAATGAGTTATCTGATATACATATAGAAGGTTTCAAGATAAGTTTTGAACACATAACACACCATTAAATTGACCATTGCCTAGATGAACAGTTCCAGTCCCTACAACACTAAGAGATCTATCATCACCAACATATATATTTTTGGTGTTACAGTCATTTCAAGAAGAAAACATGACTTTGTTTTTGGCCATGTGATAAGAAGCTCCAGAATCAATGAGCCACTCATGATAATGAAAAGAAGAAGATACATTTAGTGCATAACTAGACCGAGATGCTTGACAACCACATGCAAAAAGTGTTATTCGTGAAGATGAAGTTGAAGTTGAAGAGTGCTCCAAATGGATGTTATGCTTCTTCATTGCTTCTTCAAGGCTTCCATCTTCTTAAAGCATTTGGATTCTAAGTGGCCATATCGATTACAAAAGTGGCAATGTCTATCAGTCTTCTTCCCTTTGTTTTTATTTTTCTTATCATTTTATTGAAATGATTTTTCATTTTGAGACTGAAATTGCTTAGGACCCTTGTTTGGTTTAGGACCATTCTTTTTGGATACTACTTCTTAGGATTCTTTAAATTTGGTTGCTGCTTGGTGGCTAAGGCTTTCTTAAAAGAGCTTCTAAGGTTAAGAAGACCAAGATATAAGAGCTTTTATTGTTCTCTTATTAAAGAATCACAAAAGGCATCAAAAGAGGGGGTCTTGTAGTCTTTTCCTTGATAAATAAAGGTTTCTCTAGTAGAATGGAAGGTGGAAACAAACACAGAGTATGGTAGTCCCAACTTAGTAAGAACGGAATAGATAAGGATACCATCTTCTTTCTTAACCTTAACACATTCCAAGAGAAGTCTAAGGGTCTTGAAATTTGACAAAAAATCTTCAATGGAAGAAAAAATATTGGGGTCCAATGTAAGCAATGCATTTTCGAGTTGATGGGCTCTAATTTCATTTTTAATTCCAAAAAATTTAGTGAGTTGTTCCATTGCTTCATTAGGAGTATCAAGTTCTGCGATATGGAATCTAAGGTATGGAGAAATATACATCCCTATTAAACCACATGCTTGATCTTTCCTATTTTCCCATTTGGCTGCCTTATCTTCATCTTTAGGTTTGGTTTCTTGGCTTGAGGCTATTTTGTAAAGACATTTACTTCTAAGTAAATCCATAATATAGGACCACCATTGGAAATAGTTGGTTCTGTCAAGAATAACTTGGCAAGGACTTTCCATTTTAACATAAAATGAAGTTGTAGATGCGGAAACTAAGTGTTCCAATGGAAAGATCTCGAAAAATTAGGTTGATTAAAAAAAAACAGCTTCTAAATGAAGAAGTTACGAATTTTTGAAGAAAAGTTGTTGAAGATGCCAACAAAGTGCGTGAATGTGCGGAATTGAATGATAATGTTATATTTAAAAAAAAATCCCCTCCCTTTCCAAACTTAATCTAATTAGCTCACTTAAAAAAGAAATTATGTGACTCACTTTTATAAATAAGTGAAAGTCACTTTTACAATGATACTTTATGAACTACCCACTAAATTGTAACTTATATATAAAAGTTAAAGAGACTTTAGAATTATAAGTGACTCACTTTTTATAATGGGTGAGAACAATTTTACATGAAGTAACTTTAAAACATAAGTTACATGTGTTTTTTGAAAAGTAACTCAACAAAAAGAAAGACTTGAACTCAAGACCTCAATTCTAATAAAGTAACTTTGGACCAAGTGAGCTAGTTTAGAAGGCTAGTAATTTTTGGAAAAGAGGAAGGTTTTTGTTTTTTTTGTTTTTTTTACCCAGTCACTTAAGCTTTGGAGTGTGTGCTTTTACTTGAAAAGACTTTTTTTGCCTCCATATCGTAAAAATGACGTAGCTAGGGCTACTGGAAAGCTTTTCGTGTGAAACGAAAGGGGTTCTGCACTGGAACAGATGCTCCTAACACAATAGAGTAGTCATTTTGGCCCGAAAGCAATCAGAAACAATAGATCTAAGAAACGATAGTCGGATGTAGTTGTACCGGCTTTAGATTTGGATCACCAATGGATGCGAAAAAGGCCCTCAAATAGCTCTGATACCATGTAGGAATTTACAGGGTAAGTTCCTCAGACAGAACACCGCTCACAAACAATTCACAGATCAATACACGAGTATTCTTGATGTGTTTAAAACCCTCAAAGAGGGAAATAGTCCATGATCGGAGCCAACGTGGCCACTTCAGGAAATTTATTAATAAAAGAAATAAAATTTACATAAGCTTCTCTCATGAACGATCACCCTACAAATGACTTGCCATGCTCTTTAAATAGAGATCATGGACCAATCGGGTGCTAAGCCACGGATCAAGTGTTGGTAACACCGAGGAGAGAATGAACCGTCAGATCACTTCATGTCTAGAACATATCGTGACCTTTGGATTGTATGTTACAAATGTACATAGTAAAGAAACACACTTTACCTTACTCTACACTAGTGACTAAACCAAGTTATACTTAACTATTTCTTATGTGTTGGATTATCCTAACAAACATCAATCCATTAGTTTTATTATTTCCTTAGGTTTATAATAGCAATCTTAGTCAACCATCGTAAATCATAGCCAGCCATGGCTAACCATGGTCAATCATGGTCGAATGTTGCATTGTTATAATGATTTTCTGAATAACAAAAATCAACCATAGAACACCATGGTCCAACATCATATTGCGACAAGATTTTTGTGACATGAATATCAATCATTGTCAAGCATGGTCAATCATGGTCCAACTTGGCATCATGACAAGGATTGTCTCAATATGTAAATTAACCATGGTAAACCATGTTTATTTTAGGGCTAATAATATTTATCTCAGGGTTTATATACCTTGGGTTTATAATTTTTATCCCTTGGGTTTATAATATCAATCCCTTGGGTTTATTAATCTAAGGGTTCATATTCCTAGGATTTAACATTATTCCCAAAGGTTTATAACCCCTTGGGTTTTTATTATTAATCCCTAGGATTTATTATTCCCATGGGTTTATAATATCAATTATTGTCAACCTTTTTTTTATAAATTCAATCATGGTCAACCATCGTCACCATATTTTATAAAAGAAATCATGATCAACATGGTTAGTCATGGTTAACCATTATACTAGATCACATTGTGAAAAATATTGTCTCAATATGAAAATCAATCGTTATCTCAACCACGGTCCAACGTGACATTATGAAAAATATTGTTTCAATATAATAATCATCGTCAACCATGATCAAGCATGGTCAATCATGGCCAAGCTTGGTAAACCATGTTCAACCATGTTTTATAAAATCAAACACAATCATCCCTCATAAATCACGTTCAACCATGTTTTATAAAATCAAACACAATCATCCCTCATAAATCATGGTCAACCATGGTCGAATGTCACATTATGACCAATATTGTCTTGATATGAAAATCAACCATGGATAAGAATGGTCAACCATGGTCCAACGTTGCATTTTGACAAGGATTGTCTCAATATGAAAATCACCCATGGTCATCCATGTTTATTTTAGTGTTTAGAATATTTATCTTAGGGTTTATAATATTAGTCCGTTGGGTTTAATCTTATTCCCTTGGGTTTATAATCCCTTGGAATTTTAGTATTAATCCCTTGGGTTTATAATCTCAATCTTGGTCAACCATGCTTAATAATAACCATCGTCCACGTATTATGATTCATATTTTGTCATGTGAAGTCCACGTGACGGTCTGGGTAAAGGGGTATGTCATGAGGGTTGAACCCTACGCTTGGCTAATATCCCTAGGAGAAAGTTAATTCTAGTTTAATTTCCCAATCGCAACCTCCCATCAAATTATTACGCGTTATTATTACTATTCGAAGCATATTACTATAGGTATGACCAAGAAATTAAAAGCGACCTCATCTTATGTTATGGAGAAAATATCATAGGATGAATTGTCGACTGGGGTTCTAGTAATTCAAAAAAATGTAACTATGTATTGTAGTGACCATATAACAGCCATCCATAAGAGAAAGGGAGGTGTTCCAAATCCCTTACCAGATAGTTCGTGCAAGCCTAGTTTCAGGCTAAGTATAGATTGAAATAAACTTTTGAGAATAAATTGGTAATGAAGGAAAAGGGGGAGACTTTGTATATGCTACCTATTATCAAACTCATTTCAAATTCTTAAGGTGTATATACATGTTGTATAAGATTAATATGATATACAATGACATAGATTACACTATCTAAATAGATAGTAAGAAAAAAAAATCAAGGAATGGCTTGATTACAAGGCCCATTGTTTAGTAAGAAGGCTATCCATTTTAGGGTCCAACATTGAGAAATGGGAGGAAATTTTTATTGCGTAAGGTGAGTTCCATTTATTCAAAAATAGAGATGGAATCTCACTGAATGGAGATGGAGCAATTATGGCCTAGCTATCTAGTTTAGTAAATACCTCAAAAAACTCAAGTGAGAAATACCATGTAGTAGATAAACTTGAGATAGGTTAGGAAAAACATGATAGAATGGGAGAGAAGAACTAAACTTTCAATGTTTAGGTTTTCATGCCATACAATTATCCCATACAACCTAATAGCTAGAAGCAATAGAGAGAAGCATGGAAGACGCATTAATGAAAGGGCTATCATGCTTCTTTGTTTTAGTGATTGTATTGGAATCCCCTCATGTGTAAGATATAGTAATATAAGAATGCACAAAAATCTATGAGAATCAACGTTCCCTACTGATATCATATATAGTGGCATTCAACTAGTATTTCTTTAATGGAATTAGAGGTGTAGAATATGTTTCCTAGACTAACCAACGAGAGAAGAATGTGTAGAAATATTTAAACAAATACTTGCAAATGATAAGAAGAAAACAAATGAATGTAATTGATAACAATTACACAATGATTTCTTTAAAAGAATATGTCCATGAAAAATCCATACAATTTAGAGAATGCTCAATGTATTATTTAGAAGCTAAATGATTATACTACATCACAAAGTCTTCATGCTCTTAGAAAGAGTGTTCAATAATAACTTAAAGATTTGAGTCAAATTTCAAAAACATAATAGTAAATTAAAACTCACACTCTCTATTTTCCACGAATTGTAACACACAATAAATAGACACAACAAAACAATATAAACCATTTATAATATTTCACTTCTATATATTAGAAACCACTATTAATTAATTGTCTATATTGTTATTTCTTAGCTTTTCAATGCCTACGAGTGATCCCTACCACTACTCAAAAAAATATTCCCTACTATTTCTTAATATTTATTCCTTGATATTAAAAAAAAAAAAAAACTTAAAATAAAAAACTTTTAAACAAATTACCAAAAAAGACTAGTAAACTAATTACCAAAAATATAAAATACTATAATTTTAAAAATACAAAAGGGAAAATTGAAATTGATAAAATTCCCTCTAAATCAAGATCACAAAGAAATAATTATAGTTGCATGTATTTCCCATTGACCTAGAATGTTGAATAAACCTTGAAACTTAACAAAATTAAATTTTTGTTGCACCATGAAAGGTGACGTGGGTAATTTGTTTTATATTTTGGTGATGTGTTTCTCCACAATATTCTTAAATTGTGAAGGTTAATACACAATAAAACACATGCAGCTTAGTACTTTCTTTTTGGTTAGTATTTTTCTTTATGCATAATTGATAATTTTAAATAATAATAAGGTATAAAAAACTTAATACAATATTTATTATAATTTTAAATAATAATAAGGTATAAAAAATTTAACACAATATTTATTATAATGAATCATTACATTAGAAACTTTGATAATTTTAAATAATAATAAGGTATAAAAAATTTAACACAATATTTATTATAATGAATCATTACATTAGAAACTTTGTGTTATTTTGGAATTATAATGAATCATTACATTAGAAACTTTGTGTTATTTTGGAATTAACAACTCGGTCAACAAATTACTAACTATAAAATTTTAAAAAATATTCATGAGCATTTTTCTAATTTTATTTTTGAAAAAGCCGTTATTAATTTTTTTAATAGTAAATATTCAAAAAAACATGGAAATAGGAAAGTAATCTATTTAAAAGTTTAAATTTGATAAATGGGAGGAAATTCTTATCGAGAAAGGTGAAGGCCATTTACTGAGAAGGGTAGATGGAATTTCATTGAGTGGAGATGGATCATTTATGGCCTAGTTATCTAATTGAATAAATACATCAAAAACATTGGGTGATAAATTCCACCTAGTGGACAAATTTAGGATAGGTTACGAAAATACTTTATAAAATGATAGTGAACAATTTAACTTTCAATCGTTAGTTTTTGATTCCATATAATTGTTTGATAAAACCTAACATGGCCAAAACATAAAGAAAGAATAATTTAAGATGCCTTAATGAAAGGGTGGTCAAGCTTCTCAGTTTTAGCCATTATATTGGAACCCTCATGTGTGAGATATAGGGATATAAGAATGCACAAATATTTATAAGAATCTAAGTTCCCAATTGACCTTACACCTCACATAGAGGAGCATCTAATGAGTAGTAATTTAATGGAAATAATGGTGCAGAATATTCTTCCTACACTAACCAATGTGAGAAGAGTGCGTTTAAATACTTAAACAAATAATAAATAATGATAAGAAAAGAAATGAATGGAATTGAAAACTATTACAGATTCATGATTTCTTGATAAATTATTATAATACATTATAGAGTCTTCTTTCTCTTTGTAAGCGTGGTTAATAGTAACACAAGGATTGGAGAGCAATTTCAACAATGTAATAGTAAGTTAAAGCTCACGGTCCCTATTTTTCTCCGATGTAACACACAATAGATAGACATAACAAAAGCATATAAACTATTTATGATTGTCGACTTCAATATGTTAGATACCACTAATAATTAATTGTTTAATTTTTATTAGTTATCTTATCATTTCTTACTGCTATTGAACTAGTATTCTCTATTGTTTCTCAAATGGTTTATTCCTGGCCATTTCTCAATAGCCATTACCTATTTGATTATTCCTTTCCATTGCTCAACAACCATGATCTGCGTCATTGCTAAACTACAAGGTATATATATGATACACATTTCCCAAGATTCTCCTATTTTCATATACATTACATAAATATAAGATAAAATTCATCAAATTGTGATATAATTAGTAGTAAAGTTAATTAGTAGTAGTCATACCATCAACACATTCACAACATTACTTCAATTTACTTTTATTTTTTAATTTTATTAATACAGTTATAATATCCAGTCAAAGTCTAAATCCTTTCCTATGATAATTCAATACTCTACCAAAATATATATAGAAAACACTTAAACCAAATAAATTTTATACTATCAGAATGCAGGTTTTTGTAATTTATGATTGATATCAAATATTTTCTAGACGAAATCACATATCAAATTTGATATGGACACATTTCTACCCACTTAATGTGGTTCATCATCAAAACATAAATGAATAGCTAAACCATAAAACTAATAAATAGTATAAATGCAATGAATTAATCCCAATAATCAAAAAATAGAAAATAAAATTTATAATGAAAATAAGCATTACTGTAATATCCCAACCCTGCTTACATGACATACCTGATTTATTAACATCAATATATTATTTAACTTTTGATTTGTTGATACCATGAAGTAGTTAGGGTTCGGTATGGTGGGTCATAGAATAACCATATCCTTTCATTATTTATTTTCTTGGAGATGATGGACTGGACTTCGTCCTACACTCTAATGTTAAACCTGATTTATTAACATCAATATATTATTTAACTTTTGATTTGTTGATACCATGAAGTAGTTAGGGTTCGGTATGGTGGGTCATAGAATAACCATATCCTTTCATTATTTATTTTCTTGGAGATGATGGACTGGACTTCGTCCTACACTCTAATGTTAAACATATTTACCAATCCACTAGAACTTAAAACTTGTGTATAATTGAATAAAAAACCTCTTTCTATTCTCTGTTATTTCGTTGTTGTTTTTTTAATGAGAGGAAGGACCACTCTTATTTGTTATTTAGTTTCCCATGCATTATCATTGTCAATACTATGCAAGCAGCCAGATATACAATCTATATTCAAATAATCTTCCAACATTGATTGCTCGAGCATAGAGGTCACGTCTACATGTTCTGCTAACATTTAAGTGTGTTGAAATCAAATTAATAGCCAGAACCAATGAGTAAGATATAGTTGGATGCAGATTTATGGTTGTTTTATACGAGTATGATACAACCATAACTAGGCACACTTACGGTATCTGGTTTGAATAGCTAAAAGAAGAAACGATGGAATAACTAGAATTTGGCATTGGAAAGCGGATTGGAGAAATAAGAGGTTGTATATAATTATTATTTTAGTGTACGCTACCTCTTTATGAAGGTAATTCTTATACCTCAAGGTAAATATTCTTTGCTAAACTTTACTGAATAATAATATGCATTTTGTACCAGTTAAGGTGGCTTATTATTTGGAAAAAGATTGCATTCGAATTTGTGCATAAAAGATAAGCTAGATTTACTCTTTTCTTGGAAAACAATATATAGGAACCTTGCATATAAGCCTTGTTATGTCATTAAAATATTGCACGCATACATGTGTATATCTTGCTAAGTTCTTGAAAAAGTTTTCTTAGTTTACGCACAATAATAGATAAGTTAGAATATTTTTTTCTTGGAAAGAAAATCCATATGAAATCTGCACACAAATTTATTAAAGAAATCATGATCTTTTTATGAGAATAATGTATGTAAAATTTTCTTATGAAAAGAGAGATAATAAATTATTTTATTAGAAAAAAATTAAATCTTGAAATTATGAGGGAATGCTAGATTATTAATTTTTTTGGAGATATTAGCATGATTCCTAAAGAGCTTTAATAGGAATATGTGCATAATAATAATATCCATTATATTGGAGTTCTTAAAATATTTTTTATGTTAATTCTTGAAAAGGGAAATATTAATTGCCTGAATCATTGTATTAGATTTTGAGGTGAAATTTCCTTTCATACTTTATCGTATTAGATTCTTCGCATTAGACCTTTGAAAAAAAAATGTACGAAGAACAACCAATCTGTTATAGAAATATATATTTACATGAAGGGGAAGATTAATTTTGTGTTAAAGAATTCTTGAAAACCGAAACAAAAATTTAATGGTTATTATGTTAAAACTCTTCTTTTTAGAACATGGATGTCCATTTTCATGCACAAAAATTGAACTAATTAGTGTGATGTTTCTTGAGAGGAAATAAGTTCCTTGCATGCACCAAAATAGAACTACCATCCTTGATATTTCTTGAGAGGAAATAAGTTATATTCATGCATGATATAGAAATATTATGTTTGATATTTCTTGAAATGGAATGTGTTATTTTCTTGCATGAAAAATAGAAATATTGTGTTTCATCCCATGAAAGGAGATATGATATATACATCCATGTAAATTACACCTATGATACTGGATTCTTTGAAAAAAATTATGCATGGAAAATATATAATTATTATGTTAGACATCGGAAAAGAAACAAGTAATTGCATGAAATCAGTGCATTAGCTTTTTTTTTGGAAAAATACTTATATCTGCATGCAAGAAATAATAACTAACACATTAGTTTACTTTTAGAACAGAGCATGTCTTTGTGTGTTACAATAGACTTTCTAAATAGCTTTATCTTGGGAAAGATGCTTTTGGAAAGGGACTTACATTTGCATGCATTATAATGATATTTGTTATGTTACATTTCCCTTAAAAGGGGGCAGACATTTGTATGTATTATAATAATAGTAATAATTTTATTGGAATGTTACTTAGTTACATGCACAAAGAAAAGTTCAAGGGCTAAAATTCCTTGAATAAAATTTTAGAGTGGTTTCCCTTTCGAAATGAACATGCAGTTGTGCGAGAAGGATCATAGTAATGTGGTATTTATTTTGATATGTTTGATAATTATTTGTTTATACTTAATGCATGAGCAAGGATGGTAGAAGCATGTTGTGATATTATATTTACATCTCATATATGCATATGAAATAATGTTAAAGCATCGCTTTAAAGACTGATTATTGGTTTATTAGTGTTTTACCTAATCATGATATCAAATCTTGTTGATGAAAAAAATGGCAGGAAATGATGGTGACTTGTGCAAAGGATAGATTATGTTTAACATTATAGGAGGTAAAGAACTAATTGTCCATGTAGATGAGTGTGAGCTGCAGAATTTTCCACTGATGGAACAACTAAGCCACAAAGATATAAATATCGAATATTTATGGGTAAATGATATCATGATAAATGTAATAGATTTTAGCGAGATATGTTGAATTTTAATTATATTTCTTTGTAATATTTTGTGACAATGGTTAATGGATGGACTCCCTTATAAGCCATTAAGTGAAAGTGAACACCCTCAAATCATTTAATAATAAAATTAAATGTTTATTGGTTTTCACCCTGCGGGGTTTCCAGGATATGTCGGTGTTCAATGATGTGATTTCTTATTGTTTTAGTTTGATGATGTTGATTCCTTGCATGATGTGATGTTCATAATATCAAATATGTGATTAAATAATTTGGTTAAATGAATCATAAAATTGATACAAGGTCACATTAGAAAGTTTATGTTAATATGATACAACAATGGTTATTAATAATTATGTAACTTACTATTTTTAATGATGAAAATTCAATCTAATGGTTAATGAGGAATCTAAAATAATAGTTTGGATAGTTACCCATGGGTAAGTTGTGTATGTTTTTCCTAATTCCATGCATTTTCATGTGAGGTTCCCTGGAGATGTTACAAGTGGTATCAGAGCTAGGTTGCAGCACTGGCACCTTTGTGGGAATTGTTAAGAAAAAAAGAGATCAAGGTATGATACTACATATCGAAATATGTAGTAGACTAATTTTGACATGAGATGCATGATGCATGTTTATAACTGCATTGAAGAGTAATAAGTTTTAAATTAAGGAATTTAGACTTCTGTGATCCATAACATTGTTAAGATAATCTTCGGCAAAATCACATAACCAATCTTTTGTCGACGCGTTTCGAACCAACCAGTGTGGTTCATCGTCAGGACAAGTTGAAGATCTAATCAAGCTTAGCTCGATTAAATAGAGTGTGCAGAGACTCCAACAGCTATAAGGTAACGGCTAATTTGACCTAATGAACCTGGTCAAACTACTCAAATATCTAATTAATATTTCAAGAAATAGTTAAAATAGGTAAATAAAGGAGTTTATTTGTTAATTTAAGGATAATATTAATATTTTAATTATAATGGTCATTATATAATATATATTCAATGATTTAATATTATTCCATTATTATTTAAATAAATTAATTTAAAATTCGATATATTAATAATATTATTTCGAATATTAAGAGAATCTATTAATATTTTAATTATAATGGTCATTATATATATTTTAAATGATTTATTATTATTTAATTATAGTACTAAATAATTATTATTAATAATATATTTGTTTAATAATAAAAAGATATAAAATTGAATTCATTTGTTAGTTTAATATTATTTCAATTATCTACATGGTCATTATATAATATATATTAAATGATTTATTATTATTCAATTGCTATCTAATTATTATGTAATAATTCACTACTATTTTTTATAATTTAGTTACATTGGATAATTATGTAATAATTTCTTATTGGTAAGTTAGTTCTTTATTATTTAAATATAATGGTCATTAAACTTATAATATATGCTTATTGAATAATCTATAACTACTAAGTAACTAAACAAATTGTTAAAACATTATTCTTCCTAGAGTTTTGTTATCCTAGGTAAATGCCATAATTAAGGGTAAGGTCCAAGTTAATTCATAATAGTATTATTCCTTTAATGGTCAAATAATCCATATTAGTTCAATATTTTTTATTCAAAAATATTAGAGGTAACTAAGCCCTTAGGTAAATAAATTATTACTTATAGGGTTGAATGATTATTCCTAAGAATATAACTAAAATCATTGGTCAAATAATCGATATTTATTCAAATTTTATTTATTCAAAAATATTAAAGTCAATTGTGTTATAAGGTCAATAATATTATAATTTATAAGGATTAAAAAAAAAAAAAACGGGGGGTCGTTTTAGACATTAGTTAAAGGGAAACTCAATTAATCATAGAAATAATTATCAAGGTATAATTAATAAATTTATGAAAATAATAATAAATGCCTAATAGTATCATAATTAGGTTAAGGTTAATACACTGATAAGCCTGAGACTGATTCCTATCTAATTAAAACTCCAAAATAATCGGACAAAACTGCTAAAAGAAATTAAAGGAAGGGGAAGATAGAAACCTAAAACCAAAAGACAGGGGAATGAGGTGGCTAGGAAGATAAGGTTGGGACCCAGCAACTGCTGATCTTCCATCCATCATCCCTATTAAGATTTATTGGCCTTTTCTCGATCTCCAGGGCCTCTCTGAATTTTCGATGGTGAAACTGCGCAACTTTGGCAATGACTTGAGCCTCCTCTATACATACATGATGCATAGTCTTCCCAGCATGCTCAGCCAAGGCCGAGGACTTGGTCCTACCATGTCTTAAATCCGCCGAATGCTCGCTGATCCGTTGATTGATAGAGCGACCAGTCTCACCAATATAAGGGGTCCCACAGGAACATGGAATGACATAGACGCCTTTCATGTCCTTAGGGTCAATCGGGTCTTTCACAGACCTGAGGGAGCCACGGATAGTATTGAGAGGTCTGAAAGTTGCGGGAACATTATACTTCTTCAGAATCCTCGCAATCCTGTCCGTGGTTCCTTGGATGTAAGGAAGATTCACACCCAAGATATGATCACTAGGAGCCTTTCGGATTGAAGGCTCCTTCTTGGCCCTGAGGAAGGCTTTTTGACCGAGGTGCCTCTTGTAACCATTCTTCTCAAAGACTTCTAGGAGGTGAGCCTTCTCCGACTCCAAGCTCTCCTTATCCGAAATTCTAACAGCACGGGTGGCAAGCGTGCTAAGAACCCCTATCTTCTGAGCGGGGAAATGATGAGAAGAAGCATGCAAGTATTGCTCAGTATGCGTCTTCTTTCTATACACCTGATGAGAAAAGGAACCACCCACCTTCTTAGAGATGAGAACATCCAAGAACGGGAGACAACCATTATCTTCTTTTTCCATCGTGAATTTAATGGCGGCGGACTGGCTATTGAGGTGACTGAAGAAACGATCTAGCTCTTCAGGCCCATGAGACCAGACCACACCAGTGTCATCAACGAATCTTCTCCAAAGCTTTGGTAAGAGGCGAGAGGATGCCAAAGCCTTAGACTCAAATTCTTCCATGAAGAGATTAGCCATGACAGGGGACAAAGGGGAGCCCATGGCAACTCTGCAAGTCTCCTCATAGAATTCTCCCTCGAAGCTGAAAAAGAATTCTAACAGCACGGGTGGCACAGCACGGGTGGCAAGCGTGCTAAGAACCCCTATCTTCTGAGCGGGGAAATGATGAGAAGAAGCATGCAAGTATTGCTTAGTATGCGTCTTCTTTCTATACACCTGATGAGAAAAGGAACCACCCACCTTCTTAGAGATGAGAACATCTAAGAACGGGAGACAACCATTATCTTCTTTTTCCATCGTGAATTTAATGGCGGCGGACTGGCTATTGAGGTGACTGAAGAAACGATCCAGCTCTTCAGGCCCATGAGACCAGACCACACCAGTGTCATCAACGAATCTTCTCCAAAGCTTTGGTAAGAGGCGAGAGGAGGCCAAAGCCTTAGACTCAAATTCTTCCATGAAGAGATTAGCCATGACAGGGGACAAAGGGGAGCCCATAGCAACTCCGCAAGTCTGCCCATAGAATTCCCCGCTCAGAAGATAGGGGTTCTTAGCACGCTTGCCACCCGTGCTGTTAGAATTTCGGATAAGGAGAGCTTGGAGTCGGAGAAGGCTCACCTCCTAGAAGTCTTTGAGAAGAATGGTTACAAGAGGCACCTCGGTCAAAAAGCCTTCCTCAGGGCCAAGAAGGAGCCTTCAATCCGAAAGGCTCCCAGCGATCATTTCTTGGGTGTGAATCTTCCTTACATCCAAGGAACCACGGACAGGATTGCGAGGATTCTGAAGAAGTATAATGTTCCCGCAACTTTCAGACCTCTCAATACTATCCATGGCTCCCTCAGGTCTGTGAAAGACCCGATTGACCCTAAGGACATGAAAGGCGTCTATGTCATTCCATGTTCCTGTGGGACCCCTTATATTGGTGAGACTGGTCGCTCTATCAATCAACGGATCAACGAGCATTCGGCGGATTTAAGACATGGTAGGACCAAGTCCTCGGCCTTGGCTGAGCATGCTGGGAAGACTATGCATCATGTATGTATAGAGGAGGCTCAAGTCATTGCCAAAGTTGCGCAGTTTCACCATCGAAAATTCAGAGAGGCCCTGGAGATCGAGAAAAGGCCAATAAATCTTAATAGGGATGATGGATGGAAGATCAGCAGTTGCTGGGTCCCAACCTTATCTTCCTAGCCACCTCATTCCCCTGTCTTTTGGTTTTAGGTTTCTATCTTCCCCTTCCTTTAATTTCTTTTAGCAGTTTTGTCCGATTATTTTGGAGTTTTAATTAGATAGGAATCAGTCTCAGGCTTATCAGTGTATTAACCTTAACCTAATTATGATACTATTATGCATTTATTATTATTTTTATAAATTTATTAATTATACCTTGATAATTATTTCTATGATTAATTGAGTTTCCCTTTAACTAATGTCTAAAACGATCCCCCGTTTTTTTTTTTTTTTTAATCCTTATAAATTATAATATTATTGACCTTATAACACAATTGACTTTAATATTTTTGAATAAATAAAATTTGAATAAATATCGACTATTAATAGAATCTTACCTTAGATTTTAAGGATAAATTATGATTGACCAATGATTTTAGTTATATTCTTAGGAATAATCATTCAACCCTATAAGTAATAATTTATTTACCTAAGGGCTTAGTTACCTCTAATATTTTTGAATAAAAAATATTGAACTAATATGGATTATTTGACCATTAAAGGAATAATACTATTATGAATTAACTTGGACCTTACCCTTAATTATGGCATTTACCTAGGATAACAAAACTCTAGGAAGAATAATGTTTTAACAATTTGTTTAGTTAGTTAGTAGTTATAGATTATTCAATAAGCATATATTATAAGTTTAATGACCATTATATTTAAATAATAAAGAACTAACTTACCAATAAGAAATTATTACATAATTATCCAATGTAACTAAATTATAAAAAATAGTAGTGAATTATTACATAATAATTAGATAGCAATTGAATAATAATAAATCATTTAATATATATTATATAATGACCATGTAGATAATTGAAATAATATTAAACTAACAAATGAATTCAATTTTATATCTTTTTATTATTAAACAAATATATTATTAATAATAATTATTTAGTACTATAATTAAATAATAATAAATCATTTAAAATATATATAATGACCATTATAATTAAAATATTAATAGATTCTCTTAATATTCGAAATATTATTATTAATATATCGAATTTTAAATTAATTTATTTAAATAATAATGGAATAATGATAAATCATTGAATATATATTATATAATGACCATTATAATTAAAATATTAATATTATCCTTAAATTAATAAATAAACTCCTTTATTTACCTATTTTAACTATTTCTTGAAATATTAATTAGATATTTGAGTAGTTTGACCAGGTTCATTAGGTCAAATTAGCCGTTACCTTATAGCTGTTGGAGTCTCTGCACACTCTATTTAATCGAGCTAAGCCTGATTAGATCTTCAACTTGTCCTGACGATGAACCACACTAGTTGGTTCGAAACGCGTCGACAAAAGATTGGTTATGTGATTTTGCCGAAGATTATCTTAACAAGTATTAAATTTTGCTAAAAAATTTGTTCATGACATTTGAATCATGTTAAGGATAAAAGACAATAAAACCTTATTGCACCTATGAACAACCTGATTACTCACTAGTGAAAGTAAGAATTGACTACCAACCCTTGCAAATATGAAAATATTAATGATACATTTAATGAATATGACTAAAGTTACATTTCACTATTGTTAAAGAATAAATGTGTGAACGAAAAACATGGTGAATTGCCTCGAAGAGGATGATAGCGTTTTGAAAGGACATTTAAAGAACCCCTCTTAATGTTAAAAAAATAAACCATGAGTTGAGTAATGAGACTTCACTATAATAGCTAGTTGTTTACTGAGTCTTGTCATGGCTGATTAGTTAGTGTTGCGGGACTAACTATTAAAACTTATATGCATGAATCGGATTTGATTTAAGCTTATTGCAAGTTGTAAAAAATTGATGATGGTAGATACTTCATGTATTGGTATGTTGGTAACAGTACACTGTGGGAATTGGAAATGTTTGGACTGTTAACCTAACTATATCGACATTTATACATTAATGAATATTTTCATATGTTTTTATGCATGATAGTATTGTATGCATGAAACTAAAGTTGTTGTGAAAGTGAATACTTTTTTAAACAATGCATATTTATGACTAAATTTGTTGATGCAATAAAGTAGGTGTAGCTTAATAGTAACAAGAAAACCTGTGAAGGTAAAACGTTGCAATGTGAATTGCAATCATAAATGAGAAAGTAAAATTTTATGATATGCATGATTGTGTTATTTGGAAAATCATAATGTATACCACCTATAACTCAGTTATGTTCCCTATCAATCTAGATATTGTGGACCCATGTTATATGAATGTATGGTGTACATAAATTTTTGTTTTTCTTTAATGATAATCTGCATATGTTACGTTATGTAAATCTCTGAGGGAAAGTGCTAAAAGAGAATTTTACGTGGCATATAGTTGTTGACAGTTGTGAAAGGCCAGGAGGCCTTGGGTTGATGGTGGTTGCCTGCCCATAGGGGTTGATGGTGCTTTCCTGCTCATATTTCCTCTCCCTGGAGATAAACTGTCTCAGTAACGAAAAAGAGGTTTCCAAGATGGTGAAGAGGGGAAAATCACGAAGAAAAACTCTTGATTTTGAAGCCTGTTGCATGAGGCCCAAAAACCTCCTCATACATGGGACATTATCATAGGAATAAGAAGGATGCTTTTAAGAGGAATCATGTATTGAACACTTTGTGGTCATTGGAATTATTGAGCTGATCATTGTAATTCTTGAGAGGAAATAAGTTCCTTGCATGCACCAAAATAGAACTACTATGCTTGATATTTCTTGAGAGCAAATAAGATATATTCATGCATGATATAGACATATTATGCCTGATATTTATTGAAACGAAATGTGTTATTTTCTTGCATGAAAAGTAGAAATATTGTGTTTGATCTCTTGAAAGGAGATATGATCTTTGCATCCATGAAAAGTACACATATGATACCAGATTCTTTGAAAGGAATTATGCATGGAAAGTATATAATTATTATGTTTAGACATTAGAAGAGAAACAAGTAATCACATGAAATGAACGCATTAGCTTTCCTGTGGAAAAATACATATATCCACACACAAGAAATAATAACTAATACATTAATTTTATTTTAGAGCATTGCATGTCTTTGCGTGTACAACAGACTTTGTAAAAATATTCATCTTGGGAAGGATTCTTTTGGAAAGGGACTTGCAGTTGCATGCACAATAATGACATATGTTATGTTAGTTTCCCTTAGAAGGGGGCATGCATTTGTATGTATTATAATAATAGTAGTAATTTTATTAGAAATATTAGCTAGTTACATGCATAAAGAAAAGTTGAGGGGATAAATTTCCTTGAATTAATTTTTATCTAATCACATGCCCAGAAATCAGAGCTAAGATGTTTGTATCCTTTAAATGAAAATGAGTGTTACAGTAGTTTTCCTTTGGAAAAGAATGTGTGCTTGTGTGAGAAGGGTCATAATAATGTGTTATTTATTTTGACATGCTTGATAATTATTTTTTTATACTTAATGCATGAGCAGTGTTTTTAGAAGCATGTTGTGATATTAAATTTACCTCATGTATGCACATGAATAGATATTAAAGGATCACTTTTAAACACTGATTATTGGTTGATTAATGCTTTATCTAATCATGATATCAAATATCGTTGATGACAACAATGGCAGGAAAGAGTGGTGACTTGTGCAGATGATAGATTATGTTTACTGCATGATGGTCCACTAGTGGAACAACCAAGCCACAAAGATATAAATATTGAATATTTATGGGTAAATGATATCATGATGATTATAATAGCTTTTAGCTAGATATGTTGTATTTTAATGATATTTTTTTGCAATATTTTATGACAATGGTTAAGGGATGGACTCCCTTATAAGCCATTGAGTCAGGGGTGAACATCCTCAAAAGCATTTAATAATAGAATTAAACATTTTCTAGTTTTCACCCTATGGGGTTTCTTGGGTATATCAGTGTTCAATGATGTGTTTGCTTATTGAGTCATTTTAATGATTTTGATTCCTTACATGATGTGATCTTCATAATATCAAGTATGTGATTAACTAGTTTGGTTAAAGGAATCATGAAATTGATGAAAGGTTACATCAGAAAGTTTATGTTAATATGCTACAATAGTAGTTGTTAATAGTTATGTAACTAGCTATTTGTAATGATGAAAAATTCCACCTAATGGTTAATGAGGAATCTGGAATAGTAATTTGGATAGTTACTGGTGGGTAAATTGTGTAAAAATTTTCTAATTCCATGCATTTTCATGCGAGGTTACCAAGCGATGTTACAAGTAGAAAAAATAATAATGTCAAAACTAAAAAATTAAAATAATGAAAATTCCCTAAAAGCAAGAAATAATAATAATCAAGACTAAAAATAAAATTCAAAAGAAAATTAGGAAATATTTATTTTTAGTTTTATTTATTATTAATATTTCTAATTTTATTTATTTATTTTAATCAATAAATAAAAAACAGAAGGTAATAAAAGAAATTAACTAAAAGTCAAGGAATAATAAAAGAGTAAAAAAATTATTAAAAGAAAACTTATAATAATAATAAAATTAATAAAACTCAGAATATTTAAAAAAATACTAATTCAAATAAAAGAGTCAATGAGAAAGGAAAATAAATAATAAAAGAGGGAATTTTTTTTTTTTTAATATAGAGGTGAATAAAATAAATTCATTTTTGTTATTATAATATTTTTTTTATCATCCAAATAATTATTAATAGGGAAGGAATCAATTCTTAAAAAAACAGGAGAGAGGAACCAAACACATATTCCTAACGATAAAAACGAATATGTCTAAGTAAGTAAGAGGAAGGAAAAAAGTAAACAATTTTGGAATAAAGAGAGGGGACCTAACAAGGACTAACCTTCCAACCATCATCCCTATTTTATGTCTTAGACCTTTTCTCAATCTCAATGGCCTCCCCAAACTTACAATGATGGAAGTGATCAATCTTGGCAATGACCTGGGAATCCTCAATACTAATGTGGTTCTTAGTCTTCTCAACATGCTCAGCCAAAGTTGAGGAGCGATTCATACAATGCTCTATGTCAGCCACATGTTCCTAAATCTTTTGATTAATGGAATGACCAATCTCTCTAATGTAGGGTGTCCCACAAGAACATGTGATCAAATACACACCTTTCATGTCTTTGGGATTCACTGGGTCTTTGAATGATCTTAGGGAGCTATGAATCATGTTCAAGGGTCTGAATGTGGAAGAAACATCGTGTTTCCTAAGAACTCGAGCAATCTTGTAAGTAGTTCCTTGTATAAAATGAAGTTGAACATTGGAAGTAAATTGATCAGATATTGATCAATGACTTAAGTGATAGCTCAAATTTCAAAGTATTTGAAAGAGTGTTGAACATAAGCGAACGAATAGATCTCATCTTCCTGATTCTGGTGTCGTGAACGGTTCGAAAAACCGACACTGTATGAAGGAGTTATCGCAATTTGAAAAGTCCAGTAAACTACAATTTTTAGACATTTGACCAAGATTAATTTGGTTTTTGCAAAAATTAAAAAGAGTATATTCCAAGGAATATTCCTTGGAATATTCCCTTTTGGGGACCAATCAGGTGCTGACACGTGGCAATCTTGAAGGCCGCCACGTGGCCCTGGAATGGTTATGCAAAATTTGTTAGGGGTCTGACGGAATCAAACCCGTGACCTCCGGCAAGACAGCACAATGCTCTACCAACTCCGCCCGACGGTGTTTCTTAACTTGTAACAAATACATTGCATATTTGTTTTATAATGGTCGAAAGTTTGGGGGTTAGGACCTTCAGCGGTCCTCAAAAACCAGTCACATGTTTCGATGTGATTTAACTGTCGCTTGCATTGACAAGTGATTGCACATTAATATGATCACCAGCCTTATCCCTAACCTCCGAGTTCATACTGTTCACTATGCGCACCCAACATTTATTGTAATAGCTACCGCTGATGGTTAGCTTGGCGGAGTAGCTAAAAAGGCAGAAATGCTACATTTAACTATAGTAAATGCAAGTTCACCAAATTTGGTGGAGTATCGCTAGCGGATATTGACTAAATGCACTCTAGGAGCCGTTTTCGACTAGAGAGAGTGAAATAAGAGGCGAGCTAGGCTAATTGGAGCCTTTTGACGCCAATGGAACAATCCAGAGAAGCTAAATAAGTCATCTTCATAAATATTTTCATCCAGGGAGATTTTGGAGATCAGGGCCACCAGGAATTGGAGGTAGTGGTAGGAGCTACCAGTACTCAATTTCAGCAAACCAATAGTCATTTATGACTGTAATGAGTATTCTAAATCCATTGCAGGGATTTAGAGATTCATTTGAAGAATTCTAAAGGCTGAGATGCTACAGGGAATTTTCAAGCAACCTAGTGCTAATTGTGGAGGAAGGCCTAGTTTCGAGATGAAGTGCTCATTTTGAGCAAATGATCAGTCTATTTTTGTTGTCTAATATGTGATGGAGATAGTAGATGAGGTTTCAATGATAGTTAGATAATTATGAAGGAGTTAGAGCCATCAAGAAGCTCAGGGTAGCTCATAGCACTGATTGAAGGAATCAAGTCTAAGGGAGCTTAGATATGTTTGCAGAGTGACGACAGCCATATATGGTATTATAATCCCATTGGTTCAGTTCAGTAACCTTTGGAGTTAAGTGTGGAACTTGTAAAAGAAAATTTTCCATAATCCCAAAGATCTAAGTCAATATGACAAAAGCTCAAGGAGACGTAGCCCACGATATTCAGGTGAACTCCTAGATTAAATTTGTTGTTATCTGTAGATGTTTATTTGATGCATTATATGGCTATTATATGTTTTTAGTATCAGTAGAAACAACTAGACTTAAAGCACTTAAAAATTAAGAACAAAAGACATACACCTGTTTCAAGTATTTAATTCCGCAAATGTCATATATAAGCTAGATCATTTATTTTTTTAACTGAGTGGGAGGTTCTTGTAAGAATAACAAGTTATCAAACCCCCATTTTAGATAAGGTCGTATCAGAGCAGGTTTCTTGACTGACAGAGCAATGGGTTGCTTGTTTGAATTGAAAGGTGTTTAAACAGTATAAATAATTTGACTGTTTGACTGTTTAACTATTTGTAAACTGATTGTTGCTTGAGTTTATGAAGGAAGAAGGGCTGAAGGCATTCTCCTTACCCAAAGGACCTCAAGGAAACCCTTGAAGCACAAGAGGGTTTGTTTGCAAAAGGTTGCTTGAATGGGAGTTTGACTCTACAACCATTTAGTTCAAATGTTTTGTCAATAGATTTTGAAAGCTTTGTGAATTTTGCTGAAGTTCTTTTGTTCATTTCTATAATGAAAACTTCTACAAATGAGTTTTCAAATCTTCCTCCTTCATAAGATTCTTTGATGAAGACATGAAGCGAGACTTGTTCATCATGATGGATATGGTGAAACAAATGTATGAATATGTAAAGAAGAGCACAAAACTTCAAGAGTAGTTGAATTCCATGAAGGAAGAGAAGTAGTTGCTTTTTGACAAGTTCCAAGAAATGGAGAACCAACTTCATATTGCAAATATGAACCTAGAAAGGATGCATGAGTTGGAAACATATCTCTTTGTTGCTAAAGAAGTCTTAGTCAAGCATCGGTTTGAAGAAGAGGTAAACAATTATAGTTTGTCTTCAATTCCCTCTAGGAATGTTTATGTTGGTTCTTTCGAAAAACATACAAGAGGTATATGGTCCAAGTTGATGTCGAAAATGGGTTATGAAGGAAAAGGTTTGGGCGAACATGCACAAGGCATTGTTGAGCCAATAATGGTTGAGGAAAGGCCTAAGTATTCAGATCTTGGCTATGGGCAATCTTATGGAGAAATTTCCAAAGCATTCATGAAGTAAATTGAAAGAGTTCCTAGAAGGAGTTTCATTTTGGGTTCTCTACCTCAAGTTTGCAAAGATTGTTTTCATGGGGAATGAAATTGTTTGAAACATACTTTGCAAGAAGAAGGTGTTCATAAGCATGCACTCAAACAAGGGAGTTGTGAAAGCTCTAAAATCATTGAAGATATTGATGGTGTTCCGAAGGGAGCCACTTCTTCATTCGATTCACCTTCTCATGAAGGCAACAAAGGTGAAAGAGGAAGGTATAAATCTGATTTCAATCACATTTCTTTTGATTATGTTAAGCATGGTAAATTTCCACATAAGCATTGGAAAAAAATTGCATGTTCCTTTTGTGGTTTGGTTAACCATAGTGTTTCTAGATGTTGGAAGAAAATGGCCACATACAGGAAACTTTTGAAGAAAAGGAGGCAAGAAGCCAAAGGTCCATTGGACAAGGAAAATTATGTTGTAAAGAGGATGAACATGTGTTTCACGTATTGCCATAAGCAAGGACATATTGTTGAAAAGTGTTTCATTCTGAATCCAACAATTCTTCCACGAAATTTGAAGGAGTTGGAAAAATATAATGGCAAGAATGGAAAGGAACTTTCTATAATTGATGTGTTTTAGGATGATTCACATGTTGATATTGATGTGCAGTTAAAGGAAGAGCCTTTGATGTGGATTGGTAATAAATGGTTAGAGTTCTTATCTAATTAAAGGTTACATGTCTTTTGATTTGATAAATTTCTTTTCCAATGGAATGCAAGTTGCAGGGTTTTACCAAAAAGATGAATGAAAATTTGAGTATGAGACTCGCTTTATTGCAACAAAATTATGTTCATTTCAGTTGTGTGAGTACATTTACATATGATTGAGGATCTTGTACTTATGATTGTGCTTGAGAGAAAGTTGAAAAATGGAATACAGACATGAGAATGGTATGTATGAACAAAGAAATCTTGATGAACTCATTGTATTTGAACATGTATATGTAATTGATTTGATGGTCGATTGCTTTGTTTAAACATGCATGCAATGTCATATCGACTTGCAAAAGTTGATTTTGTCTCCAAGATTGAGAAAGAGAGATAATGATGAAGTGTTTCACAAGAGGTGGAATTCTTGCTACTTTGAAAAAGAATCGTCAAGTTATTTTGTACATGCTTGACTTGGAGTGTCAGTTGTTTGAAAAAGGTATGTTTTTGTCGGCTTGTGATTTAGTCGAACAATTGTACACCAAGATGTAAGAGACATGATGATGATTCACATGATGTGAATTTATGTCGTCAATTTGTTTCTTGCATTATGGTTTTTTTGACAAGATATCAGAAGAATATTTGCAGCAGTAAAGGTCACCATAGAAGTGGCTTGGTAAGAAGTGGGTTGACTTCTTGAGCAAGTAAAACATACTTTCATTGATACACATGAAAATTTTAGTTAAGTATGCATATATTTATGATGTAATCTCACATTTGTTTGAACCACCTTGGGTCGATGATCAAGAAAGTGAGGTTCAGCTATCTTTAGTAAACTTCTCAACATAAATTCTGAATGAGTTCAAGGAAGACAGTTCATAACTGGAGGACAAGCACATCCAGGAAGGGAAGTGTTGACTACCTTCAAGTTTTGGTTCAAAGGTACTAGCCATGCAAGGAAAGTGTATGGAGGCTGAAAGAAGAGGGTGTTGTACTCTCATCTAATGTACAGATCAGTATATCAGTCTTTTGGGGTCCAAAAGATTCTTAATGGGGAGGAGTGATCAATGACTTAAGTGATAGCTCAAATTTCAAAGTGTTCAAAAGAATGTTGAACCTAAGAAACTGGATAGATATCATCTTCCTGATTCCGACATCGCGAACAGTTCGAAAAACCGAAAACGTATGAAGGAGTTATCGCAATTTGAAAAGTCCAGTAAACTGCAATTTTTGGACATTTGACCAAGATTAATTTGGTTTTTGCAAAAAATTAAAAAGAGTATATTCCAAGGAATATTCCATAAAATATTCCATGGAATATTCCCTTTTGGGGACCAATCAGGTGCCAACTCGTGGCAACCTCGGAGGCCGCCACGTGGCCCTGGAATGGTTATGCAAAAATTGTTAGGGGTCCGATGGAATCGAACCCTTGACCTCCAGCAAGATAGCACAAAGCTCTACCAACTCTGCCTGACAGTGTTTCTTAACATGTAACAGATACATTACATATTTGTTTTGTAACGGTTAGAAGTTTGGGGGTTAGGACTGCCAGCAGTCTTACCCGCTAGCGGTCCCTGAAAACCATTCACATGTTCTGATGTAATTTAACCATCGCTTGCATTGGCATGCGGTTGCACATTAATACGACCGCCAGCCTTATCCCTAACCGCCGAGGTCATACCGTTCACTATGCGTGCCCAACATTTATTGTAACAGCTATATTCGATGGTTAGCTTGGCGGAGCAGCTAAAAACGTGAAAATTCTATATTTAACTAGAGTTAAGTGCCAGTTCACCAAATTTGGTAGAGTATCCCTAGGGGATATTGACTAAGTGCACTCCAGGAGCAGTTTTCGACCAAAAAGAGTGAAACAAGAGGCTAGCTAGGTTAATTGGAGCCTTCTAAAGTTAATGGCATAGCCCAGAGAAGCTAAAGAAGTCATATTCATAGAAATTTTCATCCAGGGAGATTTTGGAGCTCAGGGCCACCATAAGTTGGAGGCAGTTGTAGGAGCTTCGAGTACTCGTTCTCAGTGAACCAATATTCATTTATGACTATAATGGGCATTTTGAATCCATTGCAGGGATTTGTAGAGCCATTTGAAGACTTCTAAAGGGAAAGATGCTACAGGGAAGTTTCAGGCAACATAGTGCCAACCATCGAGGAAGGCCTAGTTTGGGGATGTAGTGCTCATTTTGAGAAAATGATCAGTCTATTTTCGGTGTCTGATATGTGTTGGAGACATTAGATGAGGCTTTAGTGATAGTTAAAGAATTCTGAAGGAGTTAGTCCCATCAAAAAGCTCAGGGTAGCTCAAAGCACTGATTGAAGGAATCAAGTCTAAGGGAGCTTATATATGTTTGCAGAGTGATGATAGCCATGACAGGGATATAGATGGTATTCTAAGCCCATTGGTTCAATTCAATAACCTTTGGAGTTAAGTTTGGAACTTGTAAAAGAAACATTGCCATAATCCCAAAGAGCCAAGTGAAGATGACAAAAGCTCAAGGAGACGTAGCCCACGATATTCGAGTGAACTCCTAGATGAAATTTGTTTTTATGTGTAGGTGTTTATTTGTTGCATTATATAGTTGTTATATGTATTTAATATCAGCAAACACAAATAGACTTAAAGCACTTAAACAGTTAAAAACGAAAGACATACACATGTTTCAAGTATTTAATTCTGCAAATGTCGTATATAAGCTAGATCATTTATTTGTTTAAATGAGTGGGAGGTTCTTGTAAGAATAACAAGTTATCAAACCCCCATTTTAGATCACAAATTCTCTAGGTTCTTTCTTATTCCTCATAACGTTGCTTTCATTTTTAAAGGCTTTGATACCTTGAGATTTGTTATAGCTATTCAATTCAAAAACATCAATAAGATGGGTTTTCTCACCGTCCAGGCGATTTTTGTTAGAAACCCGTAAAGCACAAGTATATAGAGTGTTTAGGACCCCTAGCTTCTGCAATGGATAGTGATGGGAGTTAGCATGAAAATATTGTTAAGTGTGATTTTTCTTAAGAAATGCTTGGTAAGAGAAAGAACCATCATATTTCTTAGAGACAAAAACATCAAGGAAAGGAAGACTACCATCAATCTCAGTTTCTAGGGAACTACTGACAAGATTGCTTAGTTTCTCAGGAAGCACAATGTTTCTTCAACCTTCAAACCCTTGAACATGATTCATAGTTTCATGAGATTAGTCAAACACCCAGTGAATCACAAAGACATGAAATGTGTGTATTTTATCTCACGTTCTTGTGGGACACCCTACATTGGAGAAATAATTGGTTTTTCCATTAATCAAATGATTTAGGAACATGTAGCTGATATAAAGCATTGTAGGACTCACTCCTAAGATCTAGATGAGCATGCTGAGAAGACTTAGCAACACATTAATATTGAGGATTCTTGGGTCATTATCAATATTGATCGCTTCAATCACCGTAAGTTTAGGGAGGCTGTTAACATTGAGAAAAGATTTAAGAATCTAAATAGGGATGATGGTTAGAAGGCTAGTCATTGTTGGATTTCCTCCCTTTATCCTTGATTTGTTTTTCCCCTCCTCTTTCTTACTTAGCCCAATTATTTTTCATTCTTAGGAATATCTGTTTAGTTCCTCCTTATTTTTTCTTTTTTCTTTTTTTAAAGTATTTCACCCTTCCCTACTAATAAATTCACATAATAAAAAAATTTATTGTAATAAAAAAATTTGTTTTATTTTATTCACCTTTATGTTGAAAATAAATCAATCAATCTGTTTCCCTCTTTTATTATTTATTTTACTTTTTCATTCACTCTTTTCTTATGGTCTCGTCGTGAGGATGAGTTAGATATGTTTCTTTAACATCTTAACAATCAATCATGATCCATAAAATTTACCTTGGAATCTTAGATGGATGGTAGCCTTCCCTTCCTGACATTCTTGTCTCCAAGAAATCTGATGGTTCTTTCTCTCACCAAGTTTTTCGTAAGAAAATGCACACTGAACAATATCTTCATGCTAACTCTCATCACTCTTTAGTACAAAAAATGGGGGTTCTAAACACTCTAGATACTCATGCTTTGCAGGTCTCTAATGAAAATCATCTAGAGGGTGAGAAAACCCATCTCCTTGATGTTTCTGAATTGAATGGCTATAGAAGATCAGTAGGTATCAAAATATTTCCAAAAGCAACCAAAGGTCTGAAGATTAAGAAAGAACTTAGATAATTCTCTTCCAATATTTTGCTTCCCTTTATTAAAGAAACTACAGAAAGGATTGCTTGAGTTCTTAGGAAATACGATGTTTCTTCCACCCTCAAACCCTTGAACACAATTCGAAGCTCCATAAGATTATTCAAACACCCAACGAACCAAAAATACATGAAAGGTGTGTATTAGATCTCATGCTCTTGTGGGACTCCCTACATTGGGGAAATTGGTCGTTCCATTAATCAAAGTATTCAGGAACATGCCGCTGACATAAAGCACTATAGGACTTGCTCCTCAGCTTTGGCTGAGCATGCAGGAAGACTAAGCACCACATGAGCATTGAGGATTCCTAGGTTATTGCTAAGATTAATCACTTCCATCACCATAATTTTAGGGAGGTCATTGAGATCAAGAAAAAGTATGAGAGGCTAAATAGGGATAATAATTGGAAAGTTATTCATTGTTGGATCCCCTCTCTTTATTCCTATATATATATATATATATATATATATATATATATATATATATATATATATATTTCTTTTTATTCTTATATTTTTCCCGTAGAAAAAAGTCGTAATTTTATTCATAATATGAAAAAATTACATTTTGTAGATGCTTAAGCATATGCAGATGACTGTCCCTGTATTTGCAGGCGAACAGAGATTACACAATAATAAAAATAAAATAAAAAGAATGTCAGCTGGTCTATGCTTTCCTGCCCTTCTTCTTCTCCACCCTTCGCCAGCCATCAGAGTTGGAGTTTGGTGCAGTGATAGCCAGCTGATTTTCTGTTGTGGTTATTGGTTGTTCCTTGTCGGATTCCGAGCCTTCAGATCCATGAGTTCGTTTGATGCCACTTGTTTCCAACTGTATTTCTTGTTGCTGTTTCATATTGTCAGGCCCCAATTGTGTGTCTGGGGCTTTTATTCTTATATATATAGATAGATAAATATATATATATTCTTTTTATTCTTCTTAATATCATTTTTTTCCTTTTCTTTTATTTCATTCAAAAATTTATTTTTATGTGATTTTAAAATCGTTTTATTTGACTTCTAAAAATCTTGCTTACTTTTACTTTTATTTATTATTAAAGATATTTTTACTTGTTTTAAAAAAACATTTTACTTTATTTTAAAAATCATTGTATTTGTGTTCTAAATCATTTTATTTTTACCTTTATTTGTTTTAATTAAAAAAACATTTTTACTTTTATTTGTTTATATAAAAAATCAATTTAGTTTTTGAAAAAATAAATAAATTATTATTATTATTGTTACTATTGTTATTATTATTATTATTATCATAATTTTTAAAATAAACTTATTTGTAATTAAAAGTCTTTTCAGTGTTACTTTTATTTGATTTTAGTTATCATTTTGACTTTTATTTGAACTTGTTATTATTATGTATTTGTCATTATTATGTATTTAATTAATTGATTGACTTTTTTAATTTAATTTATTTATTTTTAAGTTTGACCTATAGACAATTTCTTTTTACTTATTGACTTAATATCATATTAGAATATTATAAAATTACTCAAAATAGTCACATTTAAAATATTTTTATTTATCTATTAAAATCTAGTGGTTAGATTCTAACCATTGTAATTATTGGTCTCTACATTTCCTTCTCTCTATTTAAATGTATCTAAGCTTTGCTTCTCCATCTTATCCTACCAATGAACCACACTCTTTCCAAACGCCTTGACTAAAAATTCTCATGTAATTTTTTGTGAAAAAAATTCTAATATACACAATATGGATTACAACAAAATTTATTTTATTTTATTGGCCTCTATATTAAATAAATAAATTTCCCTCTTTTAATATTTTTCTTTATGTTTTTGTTTTTTTCATTGAATTGAATGGGGTCTTGGATAGATGGTGATCGGGTGCTCTATTAAGACTATCCTTGATATAAAGTCACCTGTTCCATTCCCCGCCAAGATCGGGGTGATATATTGAACATGATGAAGATGTAGTGTGACCAAGCTTGCAAAATATATATATATATATATATATATATATATATATATATATATATATATATATATAGCTATTAAATGTTCTAAGCCTTATAATTTTTTATTTTTGTATTTTCTATTCATTTAGAGATAAGCTTCACAATACGGAATCTAAGAGGCTCCCAAAAATTGCTTCTAGCTTTAGTCAAAGCGCCCATGTGAACTTTAAGCGTGGTTGACATGAGGATGCTCAGTCTTGGCTCAACCTTTGTGGGATTAGGGAGGAGATCATCATGGGAAGAAAGGATAGTATGAAAGATACTATTACCTCCAGTTTTAAGGACAAGATGTGGGATGCTAAGGAGTTGGAGGATAAAAGGAAACTAATATACTATAAGGAGGTGATCAACCCCACCCTCGATAAGTAGAGTTATATCTCTAGATGTTACTAGCACTAAGAAGAAAATGAGCATCACTAATATTATAACTAACTCTCATGAGCTTCCGAGTGAGACCAGACAGTGATCTACTCCCAAAACTCCTTGGGAGTTTAGAATTTGTCAAGTTTGTGATACTAAGAAGGTGGGAGATGAAAACAATGTCCTTTAGACTGCCCCAATCTTTCACACATCCACTCTCAATTACCTATCACTCAATCACACCTCTCATTTTCTTGAATTATTAAGTCAACCCAAATATAGTGATCTTGGAATGCTTCTTTCCTTGCTCTTTAATCACATAAACAAGATTTTGAAGAATAACAATTAGACTCTATTTTATTGAGGTGTGATAGACCACATTGGTCTTAGTGGACATTAATCATCATCATCACCATTTCCTATTTTTATAGCCTTTCATTATTTTTATTTCTAATTTTGACTTTATTATATTTTTTCTAACTTTCATAATAATTAAAAAGGGAAAAATTAATTGTTGGGACTAATCTGTTGCATCTCTACTATTTATTAGTAACTTTTTTCAATAATCTTTCTATGTCCTAATGATGAACCATAGTAGGTAGTTCTAAAAGGGTGGACTTTATAATCTAAATGTGATTTTGTCCAAAAATATTTGATATATTCCAAATTTTATTAATTTTATTATGATTATAATTTTTCTTTTCATAATTTCTCTATATTTATTTATTATTCCTTGACTTTAAGTTAATTTTTTTTAATTACATTCTATTTTTTATTTTATTTATTCATTTATTTAAATAAATAAAAAATTAGGTCTTTTTAATGACAAATTTTCTTGTTAATTTTACTCAAAATCCAACATATATTTCTAAACATTTGAATTTAAATTGTTTAATTTGCAAATCCAACAGAGAGTTTTTAAAACTTGAGTTTAAATTGTTTAATCTGCATAATTTGAGTGTGTTAGGGTTTTTTAGGACGTTGACTCCATTTATGCATTCAAAAATATATTTGAAATAACAAAAATCTTGAAATTGTATTGCCGGATTTTTATTAATTCCAGTAAAAAAAACTATTATGTATATAAGTTAGACTAGGCCATAATAATAATAATAATAATAATTTCTTAATTTTCTTCTAAATTTTATTTTTAGTCTTTAATATTTTCTTATTCTTAATATTATTTTTTATTTTTAAAGTTTTTTCTAATTTTCACATTACTTTTTTTTAATATTAGTTTTTATTTTATATATATATTATTGGAATTAATCCATTACATCTCCATTACATCTCTATTATTTATTAGTTCTATGATTTAACTATCTATTTTAATGATGAACCACAATAAATAATCAACCTTAGAATAAATATATAATTTAGTCCACAATATTTTAAATTTCAAAAGAGTAATATATCATGCAAAATAAGAGCACAATATCTATTAATTATAATGGTTTAGAAAGATTGTGTGGTTTTGGCATTAATATTTTGATAAGTAATCATCAATTTTTTATTTATATTTATTAGTATTAAAAAAAAATATGTCTAAACAAATATATATTAAATATTAAAAAGTGCCAATAAAATATAGTTATACAGTATAAAAACAACTATAAATAAATAAATCTGAAAAAACTAAAAATACAACGAACTTTAAATATTTAAAAATAAATATCATATTAATATTTTTTCTCAAAACAAAGGTGGAGGATTAAAACATGATACTCCAAACCTCTTACCAAACCTAAAGATTTAAGCACTTATAAATAAAAATAGAGAAAAAAAAATGAAAAAACATTACTTTGGCTTTTTTTTTTAATATCAAAATGTTAAGTGTAATTTAACGAGGTTTTTATTTTTTATTTTTTCAAAGTAATAGTTCTTAAATTTTATATGAAATTCAAAATAATTATCATTTTAAATTATTAAATTTAAACCATATCAAAATATTTATATTTTAAATCTATTTTATATTTTAAAAATATATTTTAATAAATAAATATTTAAATTTTATTGAAATTATATCATTAAATTTCAATAAATATCATATCAACAAATTTTAATTAAAAAAATTGCACTAATATTTAAAAATTTTATAATTTAATTTATATAATATTTAAATTAACTTTCCATTATTAATTTAATTTATATTAATGGTTAAGAATATGTGTTTCTTCCTTCAAAAATTATATGTTCAAACTAAAAGAAAGTAGAGTATATATGTTTTCTTAAATTTAGTGGTAAAATCACTACGCAAAAATAAGTCTTTTATTTTATAAACAAAAAAATCTCACACAAATATAATGTTTAACTTAATTGTGACATTAAAATTAAATAATAATTATAATGATGATTTGCAATTAAATTTTGTTAGCTAACCGAATTTGAAAACACAAATAAATATAGGAGTATTCTAACAAAGCGAAGGAATTGCCCAAAACCTCCACCCGTAAAGAAATTTTCCACTATTTCTACTGGAAATTTTTTGGCTAACCGAATTTGAAAGCACAAATAAATATAGGAGTATTCTAACGAAGCAAAGGAATTGCCCAAAACCTCCACCCCTAAAGAAATTTTCCACTATTGCTACTGGAAATTTTTTTTGACACAGTCTATAACTTTTGGACTTGGATGTGACATTTGTATGAATGGTGATACATACATGATGGAGATTGTCTGCAAATTTTCCCAGTCGTAGATTAATGAGGTAGAGGAATTGCCCATAAAGTTATGGAAATTCCGGTTATATTTAGAGAAAATTTTGAGAAGATTTTTATAAATCCAAGTTATAGTTGTTAAGCTTCAAAATTTTAGGTTCCTTAGATGTTTTTGATGGTGTTGAATCCATTTCCACCATCAAAAACATAATTCAAACACTGCTTCTACAAGATTTTTTGAAATTTTTTTGCTCAGATTCCAGCCACTTTTCGTTGTCCAGACAATTCCTCTGCGTCTTTAGACTACTCCTTTTTCCCAAATTTCCCATCACCGCAGGAACAGGCTTGCATATCTGACAGCTCTGACTGCCACAATTCAATTCCAATGATGAATAGGTGATAAGTTTAAATGCATTCAATGAGTAGGATTTCGAATTTCAAATTGCTAGCTAAATTTCTTCAGTAGCTTGTTCAGTGGACACACTATGACTCTCTGCTCCATTTTTGCCCTGGTATTGACAAGCTCAGCCTCTTGCATATCGGCATCGACATCATCCTCCATTGCAGCAACACCCAGTGCATCGACATCATTCTCCATTGCAGAAGCACCCAACGAGACACCATTTCAATTGCTCTATATCCCAACGATTGATATCACTTTTATCAATATTTTTCAACCATCCCTCCACTGGAGTTTTCTTGAAGAGGTCATTGCAATGACATGAGACTCTTGTCTTTTAACTCTTGCCTTTTAAATGGCCGAAAAATATGCTCCTCGACATCGGAGTCCATCATGTATGAGATGATGAACATGAACTAGATTCTCTCCATGGATAGCCTAAGGATTTGATCTGCAATGTCCTAGTGGTATAGAAGTGGAGATTGCAGGGTTTGTTCATAGCTTACCGATCTGCACTACATTCACTAGTAAATGACAAGGTGATCCTTGTTCTGCCACTCTGCTAGTTTTCCTTTTAGGTCATGCCACTCTGCCATGGTTTTTTATTTCAGTGTAACTCTATCACTTTCACTTCATTTGCAGAAAAATCGTGGTCCAAAACTACATTATCTTGAGAGCAAAGGAAATTGTGGAGTGCTAACAATTGGGTTCATTTTGCATTTTAAATAACCATAAATTACTGGTCAAAAATTCTGTAGTTATTATTTACCTAGCTTTTAAATAAATGGTTTATTAACTTTTTGTATTTGATTTTTGTTGGATGGTAATTAACAGCCAAAGACTTGTAGAGTTTGCACACCTGGTGCATGCAAAAGATGCAGCGGCCAATGGCGAAGTTCAAATACAAAACACATTGAATGCAAAATACACGTCGATTAATTTTAGCTACCACTCTCGCATCCTTTAGTGAGAGTGCAAGTTAAAATTATTGGAGCTTCCATAGTTATTTGAAATCCCATTTTAATTAATGGAGATTTGCTTTAGTGAGAGTGCAAGTTAAAGTTATTGGAGCTTCCGTAGTTATTTGAAATCCCATTTTAATTAATGGAGATTTTTAATGTGTTTTTGGTTCATTTTGGTTTGTGGTATAAGGGTGTTTATTTTTTTTCTTATTTTTAGATAAGGCTAGGCTTCTGTCATCCCGCAAAATAAAAAATAGACTTGGCTGGATGAGAACATAAGAGGGTGTAACTGATTTTTTTATTGTTATTTGAAGTCCCAGTTTGATCTTATTTTACGTTGTTGGAATGTCTGGTTTATAGTGGTTTTTATATTCTCAAAAAAGTACCTACAAGTCAAAAGATATGTGTGATGTCTTTCTTAATAATTTTATATTTATTTGGAGAGGTTTGTAATAATATATATATATTTTTATAAATAATAAAATTGTTATTTTTTATATTTCGTATTTTTTTCAAATTCAACTTAAATTATTCTTACATGGCTTTTTATAGAAGATTGCAAAAATCAATGGGTAAAGATAAGACAATTTTAAGATAATAACTTTGTTTCATGGACATTAATTAAAATGTAGTGTAGTGTAACATTGAATTAAATCTAAGAAAAAGTTTTTGAAGCAATTAGGTATAAAAAAATTATAGTATAATTAATTGGATAAGAAAATTTAACATTTCAAGTTTTCAATAATATATATGGAGAATAATGATTTATTTAATTTTGAAACAATTAAATTTATTTATTTACTTTATTATTAAAATTAATAATAATAATAGATTTTTTTTTTATTCTCAAAAATAAATATTATAAATATGATGAAGAAATTTATTAAGTTGAATGTTTAAAAAGTAAAAAATTACTTTGTAATTTTTTATTTTTATTTTTAAGATTATCACATAATTTATTATCTCTCTCTTATTATAGAGTTTGTTTTCATTCTCTCTTTTATATATATATATATATATATATATATATATATATATATATATATAGTTTGTTTACATTGTTTTAAATATGATTTAATTTGTAATTTTTTTTTTTTTAAGATTATCACATAATTTATTATCTTTCTCTCATATTATAGAGTTTGTTTTCATTCTCTCTCATATATATATATAGAGTTTGTTTATATTGTTTTAAATATGATTCAATTTTCAAATTTTCCATAAATTAAAATCAATTTACTATTTTGTTAATATTATGTTTTTTAATAAAAAATTATGTTCATTTCTTTTAGAATGGATAAACATTTTACTTTTCTTATTCCTTATTATCTCATTGTGTAATTTTTTTTTAATTTAAATATAATTTTAAATCTCCATGATAAAAGATTAAATATTTCTTATAATACCGTTTTTTTTTTTTTATAAACCTGAAAATTGTATTACTAAAAAATTGCATATGAGTGTATCTAACCAAAAAAATGACAATTCTCTTATTCTTATTTACAATAGGGTATAAAATTGACCAACTTTTCATGAAAGACAATATTAAGATACTAACTTTGTTTCACAGTCATTACTTAGAATGTAGTGCAGTGCGGCACTGAATTAAATCTAAGCAAAAGTTTTTGAAGTAATTGGGTATAGTTTTTTTTATATATATAGTATAATTAATTGGATAAGAAAATTTAATATTCAAGTTTTGAATAATATATATGGAGAATAATGATTTATTTTATTTTGAAACAATTAAATTTACTTATTTGCTTTGTTGTTAAAATTAACAATAATAATAAATTTTATTTTTTAAATTATTTTATTTTAAAAAATAAATATGTATAATGAAGAAATGTATGAAGTTGAATGTTTAAAAAGTAAAAAATTACTTTGTAAAAAAAAACAGTCTAAGATTATCATAGAATTTATTCTATGTCTCTTATTGTAGAGTTTCTTTTCATTCTCTCTTATATATATATATATATATATATATATATATATATCTTCTTTGGCATGTTTTAGATATGATTCAATTTTCAAATATTATGTATTTTTCCATAAATAAATCATTTTTATTTTTTTTGAATGGTAAACATTTTAATTTTCTTATTCCTTATTATTTCATTGCGTAACATTTTTTTTTTTAATTTAATATAATTTCAATTTTCCATGATAAAAGGTAAAGGTTTAAATATTTCTCATAATACATTTTTTTTTCTAAACTAGAAAATTTGTATTACTAAAAATTTGCATATGAGTGTAGCTAGTACGCCAAAAGAATGACAATTAGGGTATAAAATTGACCAACTTTTCATGAAATTTTTAATTGTAGTTTAACCAAATAAAATATGTTTCAACCAAGTAATATCATAGATACATATGCTTTATATTACTTTAAAAAGACAAATTTAGTCAACCATGTTCATTCATGCGGCCATACCAATTAATGATTCAATGCAATTATGTATAGTCATTATTTATGTAATTTCAAAGATTTTACATATATGCTAAACCATTCTTTAAAAGTTTTCATGTCAAAACCATTAACTATAATTTATTTTGAAGAGGAACAATGGAGCTTAGCTTTCAATGTGATGAGTTACACTTAAGGATAATATTATAGGTAATAAAATAAGTTTGAAGCCACTTTTAAATAGAAATTTGGGAGGATTCTAACATTTCAAGCAATACTAATATGTAGGGCATTCATTTTGAAGAATTCATAAACTTTTGATAATGAAGAAGTATAGCACTCTCTGAATGCCCTAACACCTAAAAGGCGCAACAATGTTTAGATTCAAGCATGAAGGTATCAAAGAAATCACAATCTTGGAAACTACTATAACTCCACTCTCTAGGCTTTACCGTATATCCCATGCCGAGATTACTAGGCCTGATGAAGAGCACCCACATCTAGGCTTTACTGTATATCCCTCCATTCATCGGTCGAGGATTCCTAGGCAACACAAAATTCGGCTTTATCGCAACCCACAGTTCAATTCAAGGGTTACTAGGCCATGTGTTCTTTTATTCAGAGATCCACCTCACTCATCTTTAAATCCATCCGACAATCCAGCTCAACCAAAACATGAAAACCCCATCACACCATGGCTATACAGAAATGGCAAGGCTAGGCTGAAAACATTGTCACTCCTGGCAAAACCCATGCCATGAAAGCAAAGAACCACATGCAATACCATGCATGTCAAATCTAGCTAGGAAAACACACATGAAAATCCATACTTGCAAAGAATCCTATTGTAGATGCTTGTAGAATGCCTCAATAGTGTTGAGACTTCAAGATAAGCGATGACTCACCCATAATACATATTTGGGCTATTAGAAAAAACTTGTCTTTTGCTTCACTCACACTTTGGAATCCTTTGCATACACTTGAGCCTAAAGTATGAATATTGAAACCCAAATCTTAAATTTTGAGACTCACATAACATGTCTATACCCATGGGTCATTGGTGTTGTAGTAAAGCCGAATTTGGTGTTGCCTTGGTGTGCCTAGGAATCCTCGACCAGTGAGTGGAGGGATATATGGTAAAGCCTAGATGTGGGTGCTCTCCATCACGCCTAGTAATCCCGAGATGGGATATGCGGTAAAGCCTAGAGAGTGGAGTCTCGGTTAGGGCCTAGTGTAGTTACCAAGGTTGTGATGTCTTTGATACATTCATACTTGAATCTAAACATCGTTGCACCTTTTAGGTGTTAGGGTGTCCGGAGAGCGCTATACTTCTTCATTGTCAAAAGTTTATGAATTCTTCAAAATGCATGACCTACATATTAGTATTGCTTGAAATGTTAGAATCCTCCCAAATTCCTATTTAAAAGTGGCTTCAAACTTATTTTATTATTTATAATATCATCCTTAAGTCTAACTCATCACATTGAAATCTAAGCTCCATTGTTCCTCTTCAAAATACATTATAGTTAATGGTTTTGACATGAAAACTTTTAAAGAATGGTTTAGTATATATGTAAAATCTTTGAAATTACATAAATAATGACTATAAGAGAATTTTCATTATGTTGGCATATGCAAATTTTTAGTAATACAAATTTTCTGGTTTAGAAAAAAAAAACCTATTATAAGAAATATTTAATCCTTTATCTTTTATCATGGAAATTTGAAATTATATTAAATTTAAAAAACAATTGTTAAGCAATGAAATAATAAGGAATAAGAAAAATTAAAATGTTTATCCATTCTAAAAAAAATGAAAATGATTTTTTATGGAAAAAACACATAATATTAACAAAATAGTAAAATTTATTTTAATTTATGGAAAATTTGAAAATTGAATTGTATCTGAAATATGGTAAAGAAGATATATATATACATATATATATATATGAGAGAGAATGAAAAGAAACTCTATAATAAGAGAGAAAGAGAATAAATTCTATGATAATCTTAGATTGGTTTTTTTACAAAGTAATTTTTTACTTTTTAAACATTCAACTTAATAAATTACTTCATCATATTTATAGTATTTATTTTTGAAAATAAAATTTTTTTAAAAAGAATAAAATTTATTATTATTGTTAATTTTAATAATAAAGTAAATAAATAAATTTAATTGTTTCAAAATTAAATAAATCATTATTCTCCATATATATTATTGAAAACTTGAAATATTAAATTTTCTTATCCAATTAATTATAGTATAAAAAAAATTATACCCAATTGTTTCAAAAACTTTTTCTTAGATTTAATTCAGTACGGCATAGTATCTTAAAATTGTCTTATCTCGACCAATTGATTTTTGCAATCTTCTAGAGAAAGCCATGTAGGAATAATTTATGTTGAATTTGAAAAAAATACAAAAGATAAAAAATAACAATTTTATTGTATATATATATATATATCTATATATATACAAACCTCTCCAAATAAATATAAAATCATTAAAAAGAACATCACACATATCTTTTGACTTATAGGTACTTTTTGAGCATATAAAAACCACTATAAACCAGACATTCCAACAACCTAAAATCATATCAAACTCGGACTTGAAATAACAATAAAAGCTAAGTTACACCCTCTTTTTCTTTCATACAGGCAACTGTATTTTTTATTTTGCAAGATGAAGGAAATCAAGCCTTATCTAAGAATGGAAAGGAACATTACACACATCTATACCACAAACCAAAACGAACCAAAAACACATTAAAAAATCTCCATTAATTAAAATGGGATTTCAAATAACTATGGAAGCTCCAATAATTTTAACTTGCACTCTCACTAAAGGATGCGAGAACTGGTGGTAGCTAAAATTAATAGACGTGTATTTTTCATTCAATGTGCTCTGTATTTGAACTTTTCCATTGGCCATTGCATCTTTTGCATGCACCCGGTGTGCAAACTCTACAAGTATTTGGCTGTTAATTACCATTCAACAAAAATCAAATACAAAAAGTTAATAAACCATTTATTTAAAAGCTAGTTAAATAAAAACTACACAATTTTTGACTAGTAATTTATAGTTATTTAAAATGCGAAATGAATCTTATTTATTTATTCAATTGTTAGCACTCCATAATTTCCTTTGCTCTCAATATAATGCAGTTTTTTACCACTATTTTTCTGCAAATGAAGTGAAAGTGATAGAGTTACACTGAAATAAAAAAACCATGGAAGAGTCGCATGACCTACAAGGAAAACTAGCAGAGTGGTAGAACAAGGATCACCTTGTCATTCATTAGTGAATGTAGTGCAGATCGATAAGCTATGAACAAACCCAACAAACCCTGCAATCTCCACTTCTATACCACTGGAATATTGCAAATCAAATCCGTAGGCTATTCGGAGCCGCTATCCATGGAGAGAGTCTGCTTCCTGTTCATCATCTCCTACACGATGGACTCCAATGTTGGGGAGCAGATTTTTCAGCCATTTAAATAGCAAGAGTTTCAGGTCATTGTAGCAGTGCCTGACCTTTTCAAGAAAACTCCAACGGAGCAATGGTTGAAAAATATTGATAAAAGTGATATCAATAGTTGGGATATAGAGGGATTGAACTGGTGTCTTGTTGGGTGTTGTTGTAATGGAGGATGATGTCGTCATGTCGATGCCTATATGCAAAAGTCTGAGATTGTCAATACGAAGACAAAAATGGAGTAGAGAGTCATAGTGTATCCACTGAACAAGCTAATGAACAAATTTCCCTAGCAATTTGAAATTTGAAATCCTACGCATTGAATGCATTTAAATTTATCAATTATTCACCATTGGCATTGAATTGGGGCGGTTAGAGCTATCAGATATGCAAGCCTGTTCCGGCGGTGATGGGAAAGTCAAGAACAATTGCGGACAATCTCCAACATATATGTATCACTATCAATACAAATGTCACTTCCAACTCCAAAAGTTATAGACTATGTCGGAAAATAATTCCAGTAACAATAGTTGAAAAGTTTCCTGATGGCAGAGGTTCCGGGAAACTCCTCCACCTGGTTAGACAACTCCTTAAATATATAATTCCAAGTTCCCACACTTCGGACGAAGCCGACATTTAAGTTGATAAATCTATTGACATGTACGAAATATGGTACAAATCCATATTAGCTTGTATACTATTTGGAATCATTAGGAGATAATGGAATGCCCTAGGTGGATGGGACTTATTGACCTATACGAACTATGGTACCCATCCTTATTAGCTTACATCCTATATGGAAATGGGCCTCACAGGCAGGGATGGAATTTGACGGGCATTTTTCCCGTCATAAGGTTTTTCGCACGTATTTGACAGCTGGAATTTGTCAATTCCCATTTTGAATGACGTGCCCGTGTTGGAAGGTATTAATTCCAACTACCCATCATTATTACAACCGCTAGATTAATCTAGAGAATTCAGCAGATGTTTCAAGTGGAGTTTCTAGAATTCATTGACAAATGTGCAAGCTTCCTGAAGAAGCCACCGCCCCATCGAACTCCAGAAAGATCTCTGTCATGTATAAATATCTGTTCAATCAACAAATGAAGGTAGGTTCTAAGTGTTCAAAGTTCTGTGTTTATGTGTTTAACTGTGTGCTCTCTGATTTAGTATCAGAGCTCAGGTGAGCTGTGTTTGGCCAGGGTCACGAGTGCTCCGTGGTGTGAAGGGTTTTGTTTGCAGTGAAATCCGTAGGCAGTTCTAGTGTGGATTATGTTTTGAGCAATGTTTCTCTTACTGACTTGGTGAAATCTGTTGCTAAGTCTATTGTGTGAAGATTAGTGAGGTTGATTGTGCCTGTTGTGGATCACAACATCTTTAGTTGTGTTAAAAGAAGAGTGTACATGTAGCAAAGTGAGCATTGGTGCCCCATTTCAGAGAGAGTGGAAACATCTCTCTGCCTATGTCTAATTTGAAGCACAGTTTGTGAGTGCTCAATCCCCAGAGGAGAAGATAAATGTTAAAGATTGTTTGTGTAAAGTTGTGGCTTCCATCGTGATTGGAGAGGCTCGGTAAAAGTTCACTGGTCTTATTGGAGTAAAATAAGTGGGATAATATTGGATGTTGATCTCTTTGATGATGTTTTGGAAAGCCTATTTGGAATTATTTTTGGGCCTGGTAATATATTTTATTTTGGTAGTATTTTTGAGTCACAAGAACTATTAGATCAACACAATGATTTTGTTGATGACCATAAATATTCAGAGGTGGAGTCCATTCCACAGGAGAGCAAAACTTGTTTGTCCTTGAACCCAATTTCTAGTAATGTGATTGGCTTTGTTTCTAAGATTTCTGCAACAGTAGAGGATACTACCATGAATGTTGTTCGCAGGCCGCTCATGTTCAAACATGAGTGCATTTTGGTGGCTCCTCATGGAAATTGTGGAGAACATGAATTAGATTACCTTGTTCAGGGTCTTGCATTGCATCCCAATCCGGAAAAGGTTGTTGATGTTAAGTACATAAAGCTAGAGCGTGAAGGACCCTATAGCGAAGCCTCAGTTGCAAATTATTTTGAATTTGACTCTATGGTAGAGTGATGGGTCAACAGAGGAGACATTATGGGAGAGAATTGAAACAGGTGAGGAGAAAGAATGAAATGGCAATAGTTGCAGAAGAATATGAAATGCTTCAACAAAAAGTAGATCTGAATCAGATAGAAGAATTTGAAGACACTGATGCAATACTGAAATGATTAATGCCAGTTCTGCCAATTTTCTCAGGTAAAAATTTTAAACTTTGGGCAATAAAAATGGAGGGATTGTTTGGTTCAGTAAATTTATGGCAATTTGTTCAAGGAATTTCCATAAATGCCAATGATAAAAGTAAAGGTGCAGTAGCATTGTTTCTCATCATATCAACGTTAGATGAAAATATTTTGTCTAGTATTTTGTATGAATTTGGTGAAATATGTGATGCAAAAATATTTTGGGATATTCTTGAAATGAAATACAATATGGAGGGTAGTGAGAAAGCTGAAGTTGATGAAGGTGTTGTTGCTAAAAGTGATTGTGTTGAAAGCATCATAGCTGGGATTGAGGCTGAAAATATGTCTTTAGCTGACAATAGAGTAGTATGTGATATTAAGAAAACTCCCTATGATGCAGATATTTATGAAGTCGAATTTGATGACAATTATGTATCTCATGATGAGTCGTTCAATATGATGCATGAAGAGCATCTTATTGATGAGTTGTTGTTTGGTGAAAAGAGTTGCCTACCTCCATACACAAATCAAATGCAGGACAACATGTTTGCAGCAACAAAATTGACGAAAGAGGTTGAAGACATGAATCAATCAACTATGTCAGCAAAGAAAAATGAAGGAAACAAAGCTCTTTCCACAGATCACGATGACAAAAATCAATATGGTTTTTTTAATGAATCTAACACTATTTTTGAGTGTGCAGATATTGACAATCAGAAAGAAGCAGCAAAACTTGAAAAAATTGCAAACATTAAGGACAAGTATAAGTCCCAAGAACGTGAAGCAATGTTGAATACAAAGAATGTTAACCTGCAATTAAAAAAGGAGAAGCTCAATTACTATCTTATGACAATAAATGTGAAGATGAAACTGCACCAGCAAAGGAAAAGGAACAAGTATGGACCCTTTAATAAGAAGGCAAAAATGAAATGTTTTATTGTAAGCCTAGCTGAGACTTAGACCAGCAGGCATGTCAATTAAGAGTATGCTTACAATATATGGTTGGAATTAAGGGGGAGTGTTGGAAGGTATTAATTCCAACTACCCACCATTATTACAACCGCTAGATTAATCTAGAGAATTCAGTAGATGTTTCAAGTGGAGTTTCTAGAATTCATTGACAAATGGGCAAGCTTCCTAAAAAAGCCACCGCCCCATCGAACTCCAGAGCCCGAAATAGTAAGAGACATATTTTTTACGTTTGGAACTTTTTCCAAAATGTTCTTATGCACCAAACGTTCTTATGCCCCTTTATTTTTCATATAACAGGGTATTTTTTGAGCAAGATTTTTTTCACCGAAAATATGCTAAATTCTAATCAACGTAGGTAACCAATAAGCATATTAAATTATGTATCACATTATCTAGATTCAGAGTAGGAAGGGTAACTTTCCAGATGGTATATAGAAAGCCCAAAAAACTACCAAGGGTTTCTTTTTGTTTTTATTTATTTTTTTCTTTTTTAAAAATATGGGCTTTAAAATATTTGGGTATTTCCCTGGTTTGAATGGGATTGATCTGATGAAGGATGGGTGCAGATTCAACCACCCTTGTCCTTTCCCTTGTGTAGAGCAGAAAATAAAAATTAAATCAAACGCTGAGAAATTGTGTCATCGCAGTGCAAACATTTTGTCAATTAATTTGCTTGCAAATTCAAGCGCTTTGCCGATGATCTTCCAACGGTTTCTTGCGTTTTTCCAGGTATTCGTGTTTGAAGGATTTTGATGCATTTGACCTGCCAGCCAGCCAGGAGCCCGTATGGTCCTCGAGAATATGCACCCGTCTTGAGAGGACATACAAAGAAGAATTCATCCCGTGGGGGAGCGCGGGGGATTTTGGAATCACGAAATGCATTTTCACATATGATAATTGATTCGATTGCTTGGTTGGTTTGACTCTTCTGAGTTGAAGGAAGGAACTCAGAGAAGTGAATTTCTGTTGGATTTGGATTCTTGGGTTCTATTTGAGTGATGGATTGGGTTGGTGAATGCTATCTGTTGTTGTGGGGGTAATTGAAGAGAATTTATATCTATTTCTAGTGTTTGTGGTAGATTTCCATGGAGGTGGTATTGGAGCGGGGGTTAACGTTAAGGTGGCATTGGGACTAGCTATGGCTTGCCCTATGGTGTCGTGCAAGGTTTCCTTTTTGCTGGTGGCGAGGCTGTTGAGGAGTCGGGGCAAGTGGAACCGTGTGTTGGGCATTCTGCGGGATTTTGAGGAGGAATGCTCTACTCCTTTGTATCGTTTGAGGCAGTTGGTTGATGCCATGGCTGTGGAGATGCATGTCGGCTTGGCCTATGATGGGAAGTAAGTTCAAGATGCTGCTCACCTTGATCGCCAGCCTGCCCACTGGGTATTTTGTATCAAACTTTATATTGGATAATGTTAGAAATTATCTTTGAATTTATATGGAAGTTAGTTTTATTAGAAATCTGGTTGATTTTAAATGATAATTTAAAGATTAGGAATCTAAATATTCAGATTGCATTATATAAATTGTTGGTTTTAAATGATAATTTAAATATATACAAGTGATAACCATTTTGTATTTTACTTAGGACTAATTATATACAGCGTAGTCTAACTAGCCGAAGGAATTGCCCGAAAAGTTATGGAAATTCTGGTTATATTTAGAGAAAATCCGGCAAGGATTTTTGTAAATCCAAGTTATAGTTGTTAAACTTCAAAATTTTAGGTGTCCTAGATGTTTTTGATGGCACTAAATCCATTTCCACCATCAAAAACAAGATTCAAACACTACCTCTACAAAGATCTTTTGAAATTTTTTTGCCCAGATTCCGGCCACTTTTGGCTATCCAGGCAATTCCTCTGCCTCGGTAGACGAAGCCTATATATACTAAGCAAATTTCAAATGTTTAACATTTTTTTTTTTGTTGAAACTTCCAAAATTGAGTTACAAATTGTTGGTTTTAAATGATAATTTAAATATATGCAATAGATAACCATCTTTTATTTTACTAAGGACTAATTATATACTTTCAATCAACAAATTTCAAATGTTTAACATTTTTTTCTTGAAACCTCTACAATTGAGTTTTTTCATAGTTTGGTTTTTTGAAGGGATAAATATATGAAATTTTTTAACATAATTATGTTATTGAAGGGTAATTTTTTAATCAAACATTTATTGGTGAAGGGTTAATTTATTATGAGAATGTCACTCTTGAAGGGCAAAATTTTCAACATAGATGGAAATCCTAAATACCCAAAACATCAAAATAAAAATTATATGACGAGTAAAAAGAAATCCAAATTCCAACCGTGCTCGTAGGAGTTAAAATTAACGCCATTACGCACGTTTTGAATTTTTTTAACAGTCAAATACAAGTTATTTCAAAATATACAGGTTATTATTAATTTGTTAATAATTTCTAAAACTGTAATAATTATGTGGATGTAATAAAATTATAAGTTTTATATATATATATATATATATATATATATATATATATATTTTAACCGTCAAATATAGACTATTTCAGAAGCTGTAGTCTAAAGAGACTGTTTTTTCACCCAGTCATATTTTGAGAAAATCTAGCAGGAATTTTTGTAAATCCAAGTTAAAGTTGTTAAACTTCAAAATTTTAGATGCTCTAGACATTTGTTAATAATTTGTAAAATTGTCATAATTACCGGCATATAATAAAATTACTAAATTTTGCTTTATATAATATAGTTTATATCAGTTTAAATTTTATATCACTCAACTTGCTAATAATTTCTGCCATATAAACATATAATAAAATTACTAAATTTTGTTATATATATATATATATATATATATATATAACTTATGTTCGGCCTGGAGTATGCCGTAAAACTGCTTCTGCTTGGCTAAGAGCTCGTCTTCCTCGGACGTAAGGAAACAGGTTAACTGCCCAAGACCCAGAGGCGACTGGCAGGAGTGAAAGCCTGCTCCCTTACGGACCACCAGCGGGTTATTTAAGGTGGCGTGGTTTTCCTTGATAACGGTGATGAGTCAAACGGACATTCGCGGATAGCAGCCAGAGATGGCTGTCCTCACTGTTGGGTTGACACCTGAGTTTGATAAGTTTTGCCACCTTCGGAGAAAAAAAATAAAAAAAATAAAAAAAAAATATATATATATATAACTTATGTGTTTAAATTTTATATCAAATTGGCAGTGAGTACCCACTACTAGTCTACCTGTGTCGGAGGTGTCCCTGTATCATAAGTAGTAGTCTCTAATGCGACTTTTTGGGAAATCTGCTCAACGGATTTTTCTTATTTCCCGATTGATGTGACATTTCCCTCCCCCGTTGCCGTCCGTCAACTGCCGATATGCCCTCCACGTTGTCCCCATAGCATGTCATTCATCATATATGATACATCGACCATCATCCATCAAATTTGAATTTTAAAATTTCCGCGTTTTACCCGAAAGTTGTTTTCAATTTGAATGGCACAGCCGGTACTCTCGCCAAGATTCGGCTTCCCCAAACAACCAGACACTAGTCTTGCCAACATTCGGCTTCCCCAAACCGCAGGGTTCGCTCTCGTCTGATATGAATGCACCTTTCGCTACGGTGCTGGATCATGCACACCAAACCCTGGTCATGGAAACATTGGTGTCGTTATTTACAACGACAATGATGGTTTTGTTATGGAGAAGTTCAGCGCATATGTTAATGATTGCTTCAGACTTGGTAACAATGCTTCTTCTTACAAATTCCTTATTGCTGGTCTTCAACATGCTCTCTGGCTCGACGTCACTCACATCACCGTCGTTGGACCCTTATCCAGTAGGTAATAAGTCCTCTCCTCTTTTTCTGGCTTTAGAATGAATATATTTTGATTGCGTTGTAAGGGGCAATTGTTTTATTTCACGGTGTTCATTGTATCTTGTGCAGGTGAAATGTAATTGGAGAGTGGACAACCCGTGGCTGAAGAGATACCGCAGCAGAGTTCACAAATTGGCTTTGCAGTTACAGAGCTTTAGAATGGAGCATATCTATTTTTCAACATAATTCTGAAGTGCGTTCCCTAGCCCAGGCAGGCTTTTACAGTAGACGTGCAAAGCGTGAGATTTTGCGGAGGCGCAGAGACCCGGAGTCTGCCAAGGGTTTTCAGTTTTGTTTCCTTATATTGGCTTCTTAAGCTCTACGATTCAAGGTTGTTTTGAGTTGTTTATTTTGTTTGGTTGCTTTTCTGGTAAAGGGTTTCATTAATATGCCAAAAAAGCTTTTAATTGATAAACCCTAGGTTCGTTGGTTGCAAGATTTCCATTCAGGGGAAAGATTGTTTGCTGCAAGATGAAGTTATGCTCAACTGGACCGTAGCAAACTCTGATAACATGTGCTCCTGGAATGGCATTTTCTGCCGAAAGGGCACTAAACGAGTGATTGCCATAATACTGCCTGGATTGGGATTGCAAGCTCCCATTTCACCATCCCTAGGCAATTTGTCATTATTACGCACTCTGAATATTTCTCAGAATAACTTCACCGGAAGAATTCCAACGGAGTTTTGCCAGTTGAAGGTGCTGGGAGTACTCGACATCAGCTATAATTTGCTCCGTGGTTATATTTCAAAAACTACGTAATTGTACAAAGATGCAATGGATCCGACTTTCAAACAACAGGTTGATAGGAAGTATACCGACAGAATTCAGTGCTCTAGTCCAGTTGGAACAGCTCCACTTGGCAAACAATAGTCTTAGCGGAAATATTCAAAGTTATGTTATGGAGCACGAGTCTGCGAAGAGCTCTAGTCCAGTTGGAACAGCTCCACTTGGCAAACAATAGTCTTAGCGGAAATATTCAAAGTTATGTTATGGAGCACGAGTCTGCGAAGAATTATGTTATGGAGAGATGCTCCATTTATATTAATATAATTAAATGATTTGTATATACAAATTAAAGAAAGCTTTAATTTAAATATTTATAAAATTTTAAAATGCCAATTTCATGATTTTGTATTTCTAAATGGGAATTTTTTAAACTAAAATATAAAAAATTGCACATCAATTAATCGAAGTATAAGTTTGCAGAACTTTAAAATTTGTATTATTTTTTAGAAATTAATAAAAAAATAAAAAACATGAGAATGTGATTTTAATATATTTTTTAACATTTAAATATTTTTTATTTATTAAATTGATTATAATTTTTTTAGCCCAAAATATTTTCAAATTTTATATATATTTAAGATTTTTGTTTTTTAATTTGAGTATGATTATTAATATTGATAAAATGAAAATCATGATAATTAAATCTAAAAAAATACATATTTGGTATATGACAATCAACAATTAATTGAAGGAAGTGTATTTTTTCAAATATCTTGGAGTTCATATCACAGGTTCAACTAAAGTTATAACATTGAAAAAATGATTAATAGAGTTTCCAAAATTTATAATGGATCTAGAGGAAGTCTTGAAGAAAGATACAACAAATTCAAAACAACTTAATTTCAAAATTCTATTCTCTTCATGGAAGCAAAGAAAACCATTTTTCATTGAGAGCATGACTATGGTTGTGTATGCAATGTATAATAAGAGGTTAAACCACATGGAAAACAAGATGTTCTATAAAATCATTTCAAAGTCTAGCCAAAACCACCTTTGACTCAAGATGGATGACATAAGGAGGCTTGATCTTGGTTAGACCATGCAAGCATAAAAAAATATATCATTTTGGGGAATAAGGATAATATAAAAATTCTGGTGTGATAAGCCATTCCTAGTTGAAAAAAATTAAGATATAAATATTGTTTTTCTTTTTCTGGATAAAGACTATTCTATTAAAAAGATAAAAATATTTACAGAGAGGATTAAACCTCTGAGGGGGCCGTAGCCTGCCCATCGCCAAAGAGACTTTTGCAGATAGAAAACTTCATTCCTTTTACATAATTGAGAGTTTTAGAAGCGAGAATTGTAGTGAGCTTGAGAGACAAAAAACTAGACTGTCCTATAGTTGATCTATGCTTCAGAGGTAGCTGATCACTTACAAAAATACTATCCTTTAAAACTGCTATTACAAAAAGATCCAAAACCAGACTTTTGACCTGAAGACTGTAGTATTTCATGCTGATATCAAAAGAAGCCGGAGACATGCACAGAAAGAACCATGGAAACATAACACGAGTACCAAAAATCAGAAGAGGGATTGTTGTCATGGCATTTGAGCCAGAAGTCTTTAAACCTGCGGAGGAGAGCCTGTCGCGTCCACGTTTGCCTGGTTGGGGGAGCCAATCCAGGTCACCATTTCATTGTCTTCAGCTCCCATCATACTGCCTTCTGGAGGAATAACAAGATTTAGAACGCTTCCAGAAAGGCATGCTGGTTCACAAGCAAGAATTTGCTCTTGTGGTGAAGCTGGCTGGGGTTGAGGGTCTTCCTGAAGGCCATCCTCATGCTGCATGGAAGTGTCATTGAGGACTACTCCAGCCATGTCACCCTGAAAGTCACTTGTATCCTGAGACTGAGACTGAGCCCTGGAGGTGTCAGCCGAGCTCATAAGCTCATCTTCCTCCTCCGAGAAGATAACAATGATAATGGCTGAGATTAGAGGTTTATTGAGCCTACTTCTGAACTTGAACCGGGTAGTTTGAAAGGAACTATTCAGAGAGGGCCTAGAATGATCAAAGGGCGGAGAGGATGGAGAGGCAGAGGCTAAAGGAGTGATGCTTTGAGGGGAAGAGCCACCACGACCCCGAGAAACTCCACGAGTACCAGAATTGCTTCCACGCCGGGGGACGCCGCGTCGACGAGCCATTGCAGGGTGCGCAGGCAGCTTGGGTAAATAGGAAGACCGAAGCTGGGGGGAAGGCAACCAGACACAGGCGGAATGAACCCAGTTAATGGACCAGACACCTGCGTGATAAACCAAGTTACTAGACTCGCCACAGGTGGAATAAACCAAGTTAAGAAACCAGGCACAGGTAGAATAAACCCAGTGAATAGACACAGGCGGAATAAACCAAATCAATAGACCAGACATAGGTGGAATAAACCAGGTTAAGAAACCAGAGGGGCTTCCATACACCCTGAGCCGCGCAAGGGTGCGGAAAGCATAACGAGCAGAGGAAAACCGGATTGCAGATGTCCGCTGCAAACATCAGAGAGCATGCCATGTTTAAATCACTTATCTGAAGATCTCGAATCGCCATAAATGCTGTGACCAGAGCCTTAATTTCACATTCTGTAAACTGTTGGATCTGTCCAAGTGTGTGGACAGTTGCCGCTTTCACATGCATTATGTTTAACACGCAGTAATTACACCCGCATCCAGGGAAGATATAAATATTGTTAAATAAGAACAAATTCACAAAATCTAAGAGTAAATCTAAATTTGTAAAACTTATTTTGTAACATGAATTTTTGATAGGATGTCAATGATGATAAGAAAGTTAAGTCTAATGAGATGAGATTGAAAGGTCATACAAAATTATGGTGGGAAGAGGTGCTAGCACAAAGGGAAAATAAAGGAAAAGAAAAAGTTAAGAGCTATGATAGGATGGTACAAAATTCAAAGGAAAATTTAAGCCAAAATATTATTAGTTGAATGTATTTAGACAAATGAAAAATCTCAGACAAAAGGCTATGATGGTTAAAGAATCTATAAAGGATTTTTATCGAATCAACATTAGAGTATGTTATATGGAAGAGGATGAGGAGCTAAGAGTATCTAGGTACATAAATGGATTGAGATATGATATCCAAGATGAGATAAGCATTCTACCCCTAACAACAGTTGAGGAGGCATACCAAGTTACTCTTAAAGCAGTGGAAAATTTTGCAAAACAAAGTCAGAGAGGAAGACGAAGAAGTTTGACAAGGGGTGAAGGGCGGTATGAAATAAAGGAAGATTCCATGTTCAATTAGAGGAAGCAATTGAAAACAATTGAGCCAAGCATATAGAGGAAGTGAACATAGAAGTGGAAGATTCTTTTGAAGTTGACAAGAATATCATATAATTCCTATAATAGCTTTTTATTACTTCTCCTTCCCCTTCTCTAATCATCGTTCGAGGGTTTTAAGGGATCTATGAAAAAATGTAGATTGGTGCCTAGATTACAGTTATTAAAGTTATGACATGATGGTTGTCAGGTGTGATGAGTATCTTTTTTTAGCAAGGCTCCCTTGAGGATTTGTACCTAATGTTCTAATATCGACTATGGGTCTTTTCCCTTCTAAACAACTATAATGGTTTGGATATCTAGGGAATCTAGATCCATATCTTTTGGGGTGTCTTGAATTCTTGGATTGGTCCTTCTGGCATAATCACCTGATTGGTAGTGGGTATGTTCTTTTTTGGCTATGAGATTGACTTTGTTAGTTGGGTTTGTTGTTTTTCCTCTAGTTGTTGCTATTAACCCATTGCCACATGGTTTTTGGTTATATTACCTTGGGATACCTCTTTAAAGGAGGGATCTTATAAATTAGCTAGTGACTCAAAGCTATTACGAGTTAATATTTCAAGATATGTCATGGAAGTTGGTTGATTGGGCTAGACAAAGTCGTCCTTATTCATTTGAGATTCTATTTTTTTGGTAGGATTTTCTTTTTGTGTGGGATAATCCCTAAAAAGGTGGCCATATTCATGGAATTTTTTTCACTGCAAGGAGATGTGCTCATTGTCTAATGATTGCTTCCATATAATATCCTGATACAATATATCAATCAAAGCCAATAGGAATTGTGATATGTCCATATTCACATAGATCATGGCATATGATGTATATAGTCCCCTTTGAGTAACCTTAAAGGTTTTGATAAAAGTGCCCCAACACATTTCCTATGCCCTAAAGAGTTTCTTCCTCCCATAATTCTTTTGGAAAAGAGAAGAGCTAGATCTACACTGGCATCATTTTGAAATTTTGTTTGCCTGGGCTTAAATTGTCCATCCAAAATTGGAGGTATAGTCCAACAGAATTAAAGAAGTATAATATTTTGAAGATTCAATATTGGCAAAGATTATTATGAAAAAAATCCTTTGATCCTAACTCCAAATCAATTTTCTCTTTTTATATCCATATTATCAAGGCTCTTTTTTATGGGCCAAAATCTCATAAACTTGTTAATTAAGACATGGTCTTGTGTAAAATGAATATATTCCTCAATCCTATTAGATTTAATCTCACATTTAAGGTATGTGTTTCTCTAGACAAATAATGGCCTCATCCTCATGATTGCTAGGTAGCTCCTAGTAGTGGATCTCTAGAAGAAGAGATCCCCTTCATACATTCCCCTTATCATGAAAATTGAATGGAGGGGTTTCACATGTAGCCCATCATTTTGTGATTCGTGCATTTCCAAAGATCATGTTGCTATAAGAAAAAGACCGCTCGCTCCACTTGAGTGCACCATGGTTACATTAAAGCGAAAAACCCTAGAATACAATAAACTAGTCGAGTGAGAAACAAACAAATTAAACTTGAATTCCAATTACATAACTCTAATTAAACTTAGATTTCCCATGACATAAAATCACCCTCTTATACATACATCTAATTTTATAAAAGAATAATTATCAAGTGTATAATTAATTTGTATGTTGTATTATTTTCATAAACCTTAACTACATTAAAATAATTTTATAAAGATTTTTATTAAAATTTTATATTTGTAAAATATTAAATTTTAATGTTTTTATATAATTTTTTTAATGAAAACCAAAGAATAGTTAACACCTTAATATTGAGACAATAAAGATCTTACACTCCTCAATGCAAGGGTATCCAACACTTTTATAGTGAAACACTTTTATAGGGTATTATTATGTTAATTGAAAAAAATATTTTGAAGTTTTTTTTTATTGTATGATAAATTTAGATTTAAAATGCATAATAACTAATAAATTTTATGGTGTAAAAACAATATTGTAGCGTGACTTGAACATTGTGCTATCTACTATGGTAAAAAATGGGAAGAAGAATGTAAGGGATCTATTTGGAGAGAAGATAGAGAACCTAATTTTATATTGAGAGTTTGTGAATATTTTCCCAAAGGGAGGAAAGTATACCTAGTCAAATAGAAGGAATGGAATAGGTCATATAGTTGTTAAGTAGGATCATTTACTCATTCATCACACCTTTCCATTGGAAAATTTATTAATAACCTCATAAATATCTTTGTTCAAAATGCCATACCATAAAACTATCACTCTATCCCTCCATTTGATTCATGATTTTGGTTCCATTCCCTTTCAATTCAATTAATTGTCATTGTAATAACCAAGAGGGATGGAAATACTAAAAGAAACCTAGAGAAAATTATCGCAAGGTGCCCATTCATTTCCATTTTTTTTGCGGTGTGGGGGTAGTGAAGAGGCAATTTAGAGGAATAAATGTATATCTAAAAGGATAGGTCAAAATTACTATTAGCAACCATCATAGAAATTAATGTACACTCAAATCCAATTGAGCCTACAATATTATCTAGAAACAAAATAAGTTATCTAATAGAGTTTAGTGTTAGAGATGGTAGTTGATGCATGCGATCAAATTAATGGTCAAGTCGGCCTATGCAAAATTAGTACCATTCATTATGGAGTTAGGAAATGCACTTTTCTAACTTATTGTGAGTGATCACTTCCTTCTAGGTTGGCGGAAAGATACATTATATTCCATACCTTCATTGTGTTGTCATGTTGTCCATAAAAATGCATTTGGGATCTTCACTAGCATGAGAGTTACAGTACATCTATAGTTGCAACACTTCAACCATCAAACTAGAGTTCTATCTTTACCTAATCATGGTGTTGTAGTAAGCAGTGTTGCTATCCAAATCGATTAGCAAAAATATGGCAACAACACTTACTCCCATATTTTTGCTAATTGAGCTGGATAGCAACAAAAATATGGCAACAAAACTTACTCCCGTACTTTTTCTAATTGATTTGGATAGCAACAACGCTTACTACAACACCATGATTAGGTAAAGTTAGAAGTCTAGGTTGATGGTTGAAGTGTTGCAACTATCGATGTATTGTAACTCTCATGCTAGTGATGATCCCAAATCTATTTTTATGGCCAACATGACAACAAAATGAAAGTATGGAATATAATGAATCTTTCCACCAACCTAGAAGCAAGTGATCACTCACAATAGGTTAGAAAAGTGCATTTCCTAACTCCATAATGAATGGTACTAATTTGGCATAGGAAAACTTGACCACTAATTTGATCGCATGCATCAACTGTCATCTCTAACACTAAACTCTATTCAATCACTTATTTTGTTTCTAGATAATATTGCAGGCTCAATTGGTTTTGAATGTACATTATTTCCTATGGTGGTTGCTAATAATAATTTTGGCCTATTCTTTTAGACATATATTTATTCCTTTAAATTGCCTCTTCATCCCACACCACTCGCCCCCCAAAAAAAAAGTGGAAACGAATGGGCACCTTACAACTTAAAAACTATATGACCTATTTCATTCCTTCTATTTGAATATGTATACTTTCGTCTTGTTGGGGAAATTAAAAACTATATGACCTATTTCATTCTTTCTATTTGATTAGGTATACTTTCATCTCGTTGGGGAAATATCTACAATCTCTGACTATAAAATTAGGTCCTCTATCTTCTTTCCAAATGCGTCCATTACTTTTCTTCTTCCCATTTTTTTCCATAGTAAATAGCACCATGTTGAAGTCACACTACAATATTGTTTTTGCCATAGTCAAATTCCCTCATTTCACTTAATAATTTTGATATATATATATATATATATATATATATATATATATATATATATATATTGAAAAAAAAATTCTTCATGAAATTTATTAGTTATTATACATTTTAAATCCAATTTATCATACAATTTTAAAGGAAAAATCCCTAGAAAGAAAATGTACACCCTTAAAAATTCCTAAATTAATATGTAAAATAACCCATACTAAATTAATACAATGTCATATATATATATATATATATATATATATATATATATATATATATATATATATATATATATATATATATATAGATATAATGTAAAAATTCTCCATAATAATACCCTATAAAAGTGTTGGACACACTCTTAGGAATATAAGATCTTTATTCCCTCAATATTTAGGTGTCAACTATTTTTTGGTTTTCTTTAAAAAGGTTTATTTAAAAACATTAAAATTTAATATTTTACAAATATAAAATTTTAATAAAAATATTTATAATATTATTTTAATTACAAAATTAATATAACATACAAATTAATTATACATTTGATAAAAATATTTTATAAAATTAGATGTGTATAAGAGGGGTGATTTTAAGTCATTTTATAAAATTTTCCACTATTTTAAGAGTAATTTGGTATGCCTCCTCAATTGTTGTTAGGAGTAGAATGTTTATCTCATATGGGATATCATATCTCAATCCATTTATGTACCTAAATACTCTAAACTCCTCATCCTCTTGCATATAACTTACTTTAATATGGATCCGATAAAACTCTTCTATATATTCTTTAACCATCATAGCCTTTTGTTTGAGATTTTGCATTTTTCTAAAAACATTCAACTCATAATATTTTGGCTTAAATTTTCCTTTGAATTTTGTACCATCCTATCATAGCTCTTAACTTTTTCTTTTCCTTTATTTTCCCTTTGTGCTAGCACCTCTTCCCACCATAATTTTGTGTGCCCTTTCAACCTCATCACATTAACTTTCTTATCATCATTGACATCCTATCAAAAATTCATGTTACAAAGTAAGTTTTACAAATTTAGATTTACTCTTAGATTTTGTGAATTAAGCTTATGGGAATTTGTTCTTATTTTAACAATGTTTATATCTTTTTTTTTACTCGGAACTCCTTATCATACCACAATTTTTATATTATCCTTATTCCCAAAAATGATATATTTTTTATGCTTCCATGGTCTAACCAAGATCAGTCCTCCTTATGTCATCCATCTTGAGTCAAAGATGGTTTTGGCTAGACTTTGAAATGATTTACTTTGCATACACAACCATAGTCATGCTGTCAATGAAAAATGGTTTGCTTTGCTTTCATGAAGTGAATATAATTTTTAAATTATGTTGTTTTGAATTTGTTGTATCTTTCTTGAGGAATTCCTCTACATTCATTATAAACTTTGAAAACTCTATTAATCCTTTTTTCAATGATATAATTTTAGTTGAATATGTGATATAAACTCCAAGATATTTGAAAGAAGGCACTTCCTTCAATTAATTGTTAATTGTCATATGCCAAATATGTAATTTTTTTTTAGTAATTATAATGATTTTCATTTTGTTAATATTAATAACCATACTCAAATTTAAAATATTTATATATGTATATATATGTAAAATTTAATTTTTTTAATTTTTTTTCCTATAAATATAAATTTAAAATTTTTGAAAACGTATACTTCAATTACTTAATGTGTAATGCTTTATATTTTAGTTTAAAAATTTCCCATTTACAAAAATAAAATCACGAAATTGGCATTTTAAAATTTCATTTTATTTTTAATTTGTATATACAAATCATTTAATTATAATAATATAAATGGAGCATCTCTATTCCATAACATAAATCTTTGCAGACTCTCGCTCCATAACATAACCTTCAATATTTCCGCTCAGAATATTGTTTTCCAAGCAGAGTTGTTTCAACTGGACTAGACCAACGAATTATGTTGGTATACTTCCTACCAAGATGCTTATTGAAAGTCAGATCCATTGCAGCTTTGTACAATTACACACAGTTTTTGGAATATAACTACCAAACAAATTATAGCTGAGGTCTAGTACTCCTAGCGCCTTAAACTAGAAGAAATTCATTGGAATTATTCTTGGGAATTTATTCTGAGAAAGATTCAGAGCCCGTAATAATGAAAAGTTGCCAAGAGATGGTGAAATGGGACCTTGCAATCCCAATCTAGGCAGTATTATGGCAATCACTCATTTAGTGCGCTTTCGGCAGAAAATTCCATTCCAGGAGCACATGTTATCAGAGTTTGCTACGGTCTAGTTGAACATGAAATTCGTCTTGCACCGAGCAAATTATGACTGAGCTCTAGTACTCCTAGTGCCTTCAACTGTAAGAAATCCATTGGAATTCTTCATGTGAGTTTATTCTGACAAAGATTTTGAGTGCGTAATAATGAGAAGTTTCCAAGAGATGGTGAAATGGGACCTTGCAATCGCAATCCAAGCAGTATTATGGCAATCAATCGTTTAGTGCGCTTTCTGCAGAAAATGCCATTACAGGAGCACATGTTATTAGAGTTTGCTACGGTCCGGTTGAACATGAAATTCATCTTGCACCGAGCAAGTTATCGCTGAGGTCTAGTACTCCTAGCGCCTCCAATTGGAAGAAATCCATTGGAATTCTTCCTACGAATTTATTCTGAGAAAGATTCAAAGTGCGTAATAATGGGAAGTTGCCAAGAGATGGTGAAATGGGGCCTTGCAATCCCAATCCAAGCAGTATTATGCAATCACTCGTTTAGTGCGCTTTCTGCAGAAATGTCATTCCAGGAGCACATGTTATCAGAGTTTGCTACGGTCCAGGTGAACATGAAATTCATCTTGCACCAAACAATCTCTCTCCCGAATGCAAATCGTGCAACCAACGAGGCAAGCAGCCAAACAAAAAAACCGTTTATCAATTAAAAGCATTTTTGGCATATTAATGAAACCCTTTATAAGGAAAGCAACCAAACAAAACAAACAAGTCAAAACAACGTTGAAGCATGTTTAAATGGTAATTTCAACTGCAAAATTTTCTTTCTTTTGCGATGCGATATTATCGCATATCACAAATTGCATCCTCAGCCTGATTGCCTTTTGTTACAATCTGTGTTTTCTGCGATTGCGATGATGCGATGCGATCCAATCGCATATCGCAGATCGCACCCATATATGTCATGACTCACCTTGTTTTGCACCGAATGCGATTTCGCGATGCGATCAAATCGCAAATCGCATAATTTCAAATGGTTGAAGTATAGGCCTGCAGCAAATGAATTTAACGTGGAGTAAAAGTTTCATTTACTGCCAGTTTTGTCAGTAAAACAGTAAATGTAATTTACTGTGGGTTGGTAATTTTTGGTAAAGATTTTAATTTTATTATTTTCTATCAGCAGGAGTATGGGCACAAGTAAAAGTTGGTAAAACCATTTAAATTTTTATTGTTTTTTATTTTACGGCAGCATGGCAAGTATGTAATTGTAAAGAGAGGCACAGCAGTGCGTATGTATAGTTTTGAATATGCAAAAAAAAAGGAACACGCAGAAGCGTGAGAGAAATCAATGTATGTAATTCTTCACAGCAGTGTGTTAATTTAAAAAGCTGAGATAGAGTACTTCTCAGGAGAGACAGTGAGTGTTTATTGGAAACTAGAACTGAAGTGTTCCTGGTGTAATCCATCTGTTAAGAGGAAGATGTTTTGTTGTACCAGCAGTTTTTAGTTAATGAATACAAGTTCCATTTGGTGTGTGTAAAACTCTGTCTACTGCAAATAAATTTTTTTTAAGTTTCCGCTGTGTTAAGGATCCTGTGGAGGGAACAAAGCATTGTTCTCTGTTCAGTTATTTTGTTTTTGGAATTTTACCAGAAAAATTCCCAATAGTGGTCTCAGAGCTAGTCCAGGCTCTTTGAAGGAGTCAAAGAAGCTGAAAGAAAGACTTTCTTGCTGCAGCAACTTCTCAAACAGAGTGGAGACTCAGTCAAGAAAGATTCAAAGGTATTTCTCAAGCCAGTTACTTAAATACCTGACTGTATATTTGAAGCATAGTTTAGAGTGCAAGAATGGCCAACATGAGTACCAGCACTAGAATGGGTATTTTTAATACTCAGCTCCCATAGTTTAATGGAAAAAACTATGAATATTAAGCAATAACCATGAGAGCCCGGTTTGCCTCACAAGACTTATGGGAAATAGTTGAAGATGGTTCTAAAGAACCAGCAGATGAATATGAGTTTAATAATCTAACTCAGGCAGAGAAAGATCTGTTGAAGAGCTACAAGAAGAAAGATTCAAAAGCCCTTGTATTTTTGTATCAAGCAGTGGACCAGAGTGTATTTCCAAGGATAGTAGCAGCTAAGACATCCAAAGAAGAAGGCAAACCCTCAAGACAGTGTATCAAGACATGGAGAAAGTAAAGACAGCAAAACTACAGTTGTTGAGGAGAGATTTTGAGAATCTATACATGAAGGAGTTAGACAATATTGACTCATTCTTCACACATGTGATTGGTCTGGTCACACAGATAAGGACTCATGAAGAAACTCTTGAAGAAAGGAGGATTGTGGAGAAACTGTTGAGGATCTTACCCTCAAAGTTTGATGTGATTGTCACCACCATAGAAGAGACAAAGGATCTCTCAAACTTTTCAGTTGATGAACTTCATGCATCACTGATAACACATGAGCAGAGGTTGAGAAGAAATGAAAACTCATCTCTAGAGCAAGCCTTCAAGACCCATATGTCTTTTGGAAGAGGAAGAGGTCAAGGCAGAGGAAGCAAGAGAGGAAGAGGCAGAAGCCAAAACAGAAGTGGAAGGAACAGTCCAGCAAATGCTCAAGGAAGAAGCAACAATCCAAATCAGAACCAAGGCCAAGGCAGCAGCCAACAAAGTGGACAACATCATGCTCAAGGACAAAGGTATGAAAAATCCAATGTCCAATGTTATTATTGTAAAAAATATGGACATTATGCCAATGAATGTAGGAAGAAGTAGCATGATATGAATAATAGATCTAGTGCAAATATTACTAGAGAAAATATCAGCCAAGATAATGTATTGTTAGCTTGTAATATGACTGAAACAAAAAATGAAGACAAATGGTTTCTAGATTCCAATTGTAGCAACCATATGACAGGAAACATAGATTTGTTTCCTGCTTTAGATCAAAGTGTGCAGTCACAAGTCACACTTGTGACCGATAGCAAAAATTCGGTTATGGTAAAGGAGAAGTTAAAATATTTACAAAGAAAGGTGAAAAGAAAACCATAGCAGATGTCTATTATGTTCCAGGAATGAGATGTAACCTCTTGAGTATTGGACAGCTTGTTCAAAAGGGTTACAATGTTTTCTTTGTAAATGATGTATGCACCATCATGGATAGAGCATCTAGCAAAAGATGCATTGCTGAAGTGAAGATGACAAGGAACATAATGTTTCCTCTCAAAATAAGGGAAGATTTGAAAAACAAAGAAGAAATTGCAGCAGTTACCTAAGAGGCTTTCCAAAGCCAACCAAAAGATGAAAATTGGTTGTGGCACTTGAGATTTGGACATCTCAACTTTGGAGGTCTTAGCTTGCTAAGTAGAAAAGGAATGGTAATAGGATTACCATTGATAGAGAAACCAGACAGCCTTTGTGAAGGTTGTATCTTGGGAAAACAACACAGAGAAAGTTTTCCATCAGGGAAAAGCATAAGGGCAAAGGCACCCTTAGAGATTGTCCACTCAGATTTATGTGGAACAATGCAAACTCCATCATTAGCAGGCAGCCAATACTTTCTAACATTCATTGATGATTTCACTAGAAAGAATTAGGTTTATTTCCTGAAGAACAAAAGTGAAATGTTTGAAAATTTTCAAAATTTCAAAGCACTTGTGGAAAATCAAAATGGGTTGCGTATCAAAGTTTTGAGAACTGATAGAGGAGGTGAGTATATCTCCAAGGAATTCCTACGGTTTTGTAGAGAAAATGGAATCCATAAGCAGTTTACAACTAGGTACACTCCGCAGCAAAATGGAGTTGCTAAAAGGAAGAATAGAACAATCATGGATATGGCGAGGAGCATGTTGAAGGCAAAGCATTTGCCAAATGAGTATTGGGCTGAAGCTGTACACTGTGCAGTATATATTTTGAATAGCTGTCCTACGAAAGCAGTCATGAACAAAGTGCCGGAAGAAGCATGGAGTGGGAGAAAACAAGAAGTCACCCACAAGAAAGTTTTTGGATGTGTGGCTTATGCACACATTCCAGATTAGCTAAGGAGGAAGTTGGATGGCAAAGGGGAGAAATGTATTTTCATTGGATACAGTGAGGAATCCAAAGCTTACAGGTTGTATATCCCATCTACCAAGAAGTTTTTTGTGAGCAGAGATGTTCAATTCATTGAGGAGGAAGTTTGGGATGGAAGCATAGAGAAAACAGTTAATGTTAAAAATTGTTTGTCTCATGATGAAGATGATGAGGAAATGGCTGAAATACATCCCCAAACAGTAGTGCCAACACAAGGACAGCAAGGGACACCCTTGAGGAGAAATGAGACTACTTCTCCAAGCACACCACAAGAAGGAAATTCAAGTGCGTCCTCAAGCACTTGCACACCAAATGAAAGAGGTAAGAAATTCAGAAATTTAAGTGACATTTATGATGAAGGAATGAATTCTTTATTTGCTTTGTATTGTCATGTTGATGACCCTATTCATTTCGAAGATGCAATTAAAGATGAGAAATGAATAAAAGCTATGGATGAGGAGATCAATGCCATAGAAAGAAACAAGACATGGGATTTGGTTGAGCTACCAAAAGGTAAAGAAGTCATTGGAGTTAAATGGGTCTATAATACCAAGAGTAATGTTGAAGGAAAGATAGAAAGGCACAAGACAAGACTTGTTGTCAAGGGATACAAGCAGCAATATGGGAGAGACTATGAGGAGACTTTTGCACCGGTTGCAAGAATGGAATCCGTGAGAGCAGTGTTGTCCATAGGAGCACAAAACAAGTGGAAAATTTACCAAATGGACGTGAAGTCAACATTCCTAAATGGAGTGTTAATGGAAGAGGTCTACATTGAACAACCTCTAGGCTATGAGAAAAAAGGCCAAGAGCACAAAGTATGCATATTGAAGAAAGCTCTTTATGGGCTGAAGCAAGCACCAAGAGCATGGTACAGTAGGATAGATTCCTATCTACTGGAAAATGAATTTGCAAAGTGTGAGGGAGAACCCACCGTTTACATCAAAGAAAAGGATGGTAAAATTTTAATTGTAGTGTTGTATGTTGATGATGTGATTTTTACAGGTAATGATGACTACCTCATTGAAAATTTCAAAACAGTCATGAAGGAAGAATTTGAAATGACTGACATGGGTTCGCTGAGATACTTCTTAGGAATAGAAGTAGATCAAAGTGAAAATGGAATTTTTATTTCGCAGGCAAAGTATGTAAACGAAGTGTTGAGAAGATTTAACATGCACGACAACAAGGTAGCAATTAATCCCACTGTAATGGGATTAAAACTCAGCGAAGAGGACAACAGCAAGGATTTTGATCCTAGATCGTATAAGAGAATAGTTGGCAGCCTCATGTATTTGACTGCAACTAGGCCAAATATAATGTTTGTTATTAGTTTAATTTCCAGATTCATGGAAAGGCCAAAAGAAGCACATTGGCACGCAGCAAAAAGAATTTTGAGGTATGTCAAAGGTACAAAAAGATTTGGGATTTTGTATACTTTTTCAGAAAGTTCAGATTTAGTTGGCTACACAGATAGTGATTGGGCTGGAAGTATAGATGACCGGAAAAGCACATCCGGTTACGTTTTTCACATGGGTTCAGGAGGCATTTCACGGGCTTCCAAGAAACAGCCAATTGTGGCATTGTCTACAGCAGAAGCAGAGTACGTGGCATCTACAGTAGCAACGTGTCAAGCGGTTTGGATGGGGAGACTGTTAAGAAGTCTATGCCAAGAGCAGACAACAACAACGGTGATTTTTTGCGACAATAGTTCAGCTATTGCGTTGTCCAAGAATTCTCTGTTTCACAAGCGAATGAAACACATTGATACAAAGTTCCACTACATCAGAGAATTGGTGAACAACAGAGAAATTGTTTTACAACATTGCAGCACTCAAGAACAAGTTGCAGACATTTTGACCAAGCCTTTGGGACAGAGAAATTTCGAGTTTTTAAGAAAAAGTCTGGGTATGATTGATAACCCTGCAGTTGAAATTAAAGGTGAGTGTTGAAATGGTAATTTCAACTACAAAATTTTCTTTCTTTTGCGATGCGATCTTATCGCATATCGCAAATCGCATCCTTGGCCTGATTGCCTTTTGTTACAATCTGTGTTTTCTGCGATTGCGATGATGCGATGCGATTTGATTGCATATGACAGATCGCACCCATATATGTCATGCCTCACCTTGTTTTTCACCGAATGCGATTTCGCAATGCGATCAAATCCCAAATCGCATAATTTCAAATGGTTGAAGTACAGGCTTGCAGCAAATGAATTTGACGTGGAGTAAAAGTTTCATTTACCGCCAGTTTTGTCAGTAAAACAGTAAATGTAATTTACTGTGGGTTGGCAAGTTTTGGTAAAGATTTTAATTTTATTATTTTCTATCAGCAGGAGTATGGACACAAGTAAAAGTTGGTAAAACCATTTAAATTTTTATTGTTTTTTATTTTACGGCAGCATGGCAAGTATGTAATTGTAAAGAGAGGCACAGCAGTGCGTATGTATAGTTCTGAATAAGCAAAAAAAAAGGAACACGCAGTGCGTATGTATAGTTCTGAATAAGCAAAAAAAAAGGAACACGCAACAGGAAGATGTTTTGTTGTACCAGCAGCTTTTAGTTAATGAATACAAGCTCCATTTGGTGTGTGTAAAACTCTGTCTGCTACAAATAAATTTTTTTTAAGTTTCCGTTGTGTTAAAGATCCTGTGGAGGGAACAAAGCATTGTTCTCTGTTCAATTATTTTGTTTTTGAAATTTTACCAGAAAAATTTCCAACAAAACATAAATTTTAAGCATCCAATATAAAGAAACAAAACCAAAAAATCTTGGTAAAACGCTGCCCAGGCTAGGGAACGCGCTTCAGAATTATCTTTAGAATAAATATGCTCATTTCTAAAGCTATGGAACTGTGAAGTCGATTTCCAAACTCTGCTGCGATATCTCTTCAGCGACGGTCTATCTACTCTCCAATTACATTTCACCTATACAATGAACACCATGAAAGAAAACAATTTCCCCTTACAATGCAATCAGAATATATTAATTCTAAAACCAGAAAGAGTTATTACCTGATGGATAAGGACGTTACAATGTCCAAGGGCAGCGATGTGGGTGATGTCGAGCCGGAAAGGACGTTGAAGACCAGCGAGTAGGGCTTTGTAAGGAGAAGCATTCTTGCGCAGTCTGAAGTAATCATTAACATATGCGCTGAACTTATCCACAACAATCTCCACAACAAAACCATCATCGTCGTAAATAATGAAACCAATGTTTCCATGACCAGGGTTTAGTGCGCATGATCCAGCGCCATAGCGCAGGGTGCATTCATATTGGACGAAAGTGAACCCTGCTGTTTGGGGAAGCCGAATGTTGGCTAAGGCTAGTCTCTGGTTGTTTGGGGAAGCCTAATGTTAGCTAGACTACCACTGTGCCATTCAAATTCAAAACAAATTTCAGGTAAAACACGGCAATTTTAAAATTCAAATTTCATGGATGATGGTTAATGTATCATACATGATGAATGACATGCTATGGGGAACAACGTGGAGGGCATAACGACGGTCGACGGACGGCAACAAGCGAGGGACTTCCGGCGAGGGGCCAGGAACTCCGAGAAATGTCACATCAATCGGTAAATGAGAAAAATATGTTTGCCGGATTCCCAAAAAGTCGCATTAGAGACCACTCCTATCATAAAACCAGTAATTATATGAATTTATGCAATTATCAATGCGACCGGACTCTAGAGTCCATATTCATCTTATCTCGGCAGCAAATCTAGATATCAAGGCACACAATTAAAATGATGAAGTTCAATTATATGAATTTATGTAATTATCAATGCGACCAGACTCCAGAGTCCATATCCATCTCGTCTCGGCAGCAAAGTTAGATTTCAATATCATTAAGACACATAATTAAAATGATGAAGCTCAACGGTTAAATATTTGACACAACATTAGCAATTTAGAGACATTGATTATGGAATTCAACTATTTATGAAAATTATCCTTCCATTGATGACTCACTCGTATTGTACTATAACTTCTTTTTTTTTCCATCGAATGAGGAATTCCTACAGATTTCGTCCCAATTTTATCATAATCTCGATTTTATATAATGCAGTTGAAGTTGGAACCTGGAAGATTATGCAGTAAATGCCCACCAGAGTGTTGGAGTCTACAGCGTTCTCATTTTGGTAGAAGGAATAAATGATATGGCAGAGCCTGTAAAAGAAAAAAGATTGGGAGTCGCAAATCCACAACTAAAGGTAAGCTCCTCTCCTATACACTTTCCTGTTGCTATATTTTTAGGTCTGCTATTTTACAACCGTATTTTTCTATATTATAAATAGTTTTTCATTATCGGATTAATATGACATAGCAGTTACAAGAGCCATACAATTTATTTTTCTACGAGTAAAGTTTCTTCGAATTCAAGGCATGCCATAGGTCAATAAGATCGACTACAAACGCCAAACTGGTTTTGAAAATAGAGTAACATGGACTTGTTAACCTTCTCTGGGTCTCATTTCAGCGAATCCACTCAATAAAAAACTCCAGGCATTTCTTACTCGTTGAAAAACGAAGTAAGTTCTCATAATAAAACCAGCGTCCTAGTTTTTCAAGTTTGTATTAGACCCCAATTGTAGCTCAAGATTTTGATAGGTTTTGATGTTTGAACTATATCCTGTTCCCCAACTTATTACAAGATTTTGGTAGGTTTTGATGTTTGAATTATATCCTGGTCCCCAATGTTGGGTATTTTTAAATGGGGAAAATACCAAAACCAAACAAATTTAACACCACAGAGCCAATGCTCTGTTTCCACTATTCCAGGATCTTTGCACAGGGAACCTCTTAAAACAAAATGACTCATAACGGAGTATTACACAGCCATAAAAAACATTTCTATTGATTAAAATATAAAGCCTGATACAAACTTCATCCTCTTTCACTCAGAGGGATTTACAAAAATTACTTTCACCCATCAAAAACAAAACTTTGTCTTTTCTCTCCACCTGAGAGTTCACTGTGCTGGGTTTACTGCTGTAAAACCCATTTTTACATTCACTGCTGTGAAAAACCATTTTTACACTTACTGCTGTAAAATAAATCTACATATGCAGTAAACTTTACATTACATTTACTATTTCAGAAATACTTGAGCGCTCTTTTCTTTTGCATTTCCATGCAAATCCAATACATAAAAAAACTTACTTAAAACACATGTGCTCACTGTTTTTCTTTACGGATAGCACTGCTGTGCATTATCCTCACACTACGCGCTCTTCATTACAATGAGCAACTGATTTTTATGCACTGCTGTGCATACATTTTCACTCTCTCACAATACAATGTCAACTCAAAAAATGCATGAGTTCCACCATTTTTCTTTATGCACAACTGTGCATTCGCTGCTCCTTCCCTTTTTTTTCGATGGCCAACACATAAAAAAAATATCTTGCTCCCCTGCCTCGAGCTCATTTCACGCTCCAAAACGTTAACACATTTTTTTAATATGAATACCATAAAAAAACATAACGTGTACACCAAAACAAAAAGGTATACCACGTATGAGCCCATCACCTTATTAAAGAGTCTCCACCAAAAAAAATACGAACAACCACCAGCTCCATTAATTCTCTTCTACGGCGGTCAACGGGAATCCTCACACGCCACACAAACTATTGATTTGATGCGGGTCGTATGCAGCTTCGGAGATCGACGGTGGAGGATGAAGAAGCAAATCCAACGGTGGAGATTGATATCGGAAGCCACCTTGTTGCTGAGCTTTACCTCCCGATATGTCAGAGATGCTGACGTCAGGCGAGAGCCACGTGCCTGCACCAAAACGCATCGGAGGCCAATATACGGAAACAACTTTTCATGGGAAGGCGGTGCGATGTGCTCTGGGCGGTTTTGTGGTTTTCAATCTGGCGGTTTTGGAGAGCGCAGTACGGCTGCATTGAAATTACATTTTCAACACTCCCCTTTAATTTCAACTACTGGGCGTTCAAACATACCCAAACACTTCCTCACATCGAGGGATTCACCAACTGCTTATGATGCAGTTCCATACACAACAAAATAGTCTTCCTCTTAATAGAGGGATTAACCTGAAACTGTGCTTAAGAGCACCTTCCTCATGACAGAGGGGTTCACCATAACAATGTGCTGAAGAGCACCTTCCTCATGACAGAGGGATTCACTAATGACAATGTGCTGAAAAGCACCTTCCTCTTTAACAGAGGGTTTCACCAAATGACTGCTTCAAATGCAGTTCCAAAACAAACAATCATTGCACTGCTGTGTGTGCAAACTCATTACATTGTTCTTTTATGCTGCTGCATATTCTCTGCTGCACTGATGTGCCATCTTCTTTACTGTGTCTATCCCACACTGTTGTGTCTACACTTGCACTGCTTGTGCACTTTTCAAAGACAAAATACTCTGTGTTTTCTGGAACAATTACACTGTCCCAATTTACAAATTTACACTGTTGAGTGTAAACATTTCTTACACTCACTGCTGTAGCATATATTGCATTTCAATTCAATGAACAACAAATTCATTACATTTACCTTTACTGCTGTAAGGAAAATTTCTTTTGCATGTGCTGCTGTTCAAAACTTCTTGCTGCTGCATTTTTCACATTTGCATTGCTGTGTGCTTCTCCTTCTTGCCATCATGCTGCTGCCCATAACTTCTTGCTGCTGCATTTTTCATATTCACTGTTGTCCATACCCATAACCATAGACTGTCATCCCTGGGTTTTTATTTGCTGCTGCGTTGCCTCTGCAATTTGCACTGTCGCTGCCTTTTGTTTCATCATACTGCTGTGCCCATACTCTTGGCACTTCATTCTCCACACAAAAAAAATAACACGGGCTGTTACTTTTTACACCCTTGCTTCACACAATCTTAGTCTTCATTTTTTTTACACAATGCACTACTGTGCAATTCCTTTGGCTTTCTGCTGCCACACACATTCTTATACATCCAGTGTGCATTAAAAATCTGCTGTCCCTGTTTTTCTTTATGCGTTTCTTTGCATGCTGCATTGCATATGAAGAAAAAAAACATTACATTTTTTTTACTGTTGTGTATTGTACTCACTCTGCTGTGAGTATATTCTCTCACTTTACATAGAAGGAAACTACCTTCCATTGCTATGCATTTCAATGCATGTGCTCCATAACAAAAAAAAATTCAAACTGTTGTTTTATGTTTTGTCCTCCCACTGCTGTGAGGGTCTCCATGCTCTGCATACTTTTCTTCTTGCGCTGCTGCTCTTTACATTTGAGCGCTGCCATCTTTTCTTCTTTATGCATTTCTGTGCATATTGCATAAAAACAAAGCAAAAACATTGCTGATTTCATCACTGATGCATATTACCTTTTAGAGGGATTAACAAAGATTTCATTTGCAACTGCTGCGCTGCAATACATCCTCCATCAACAAATGACTATTAATACAGTTCAGCAAACAAAATTACAAGCTCCCCTTTAATGTATGCTTTATCTTCTTTCAGCAGACTCTTCTCAAAACAGATTTAGTTCCACTGGGGAGTTCAAGGGGTTTTCAGATTGCCTTTCCTTCCTTCTCCATACTTGTGTAACTTTCTTCTTTTGCATGGGTCTAGCTTGTGTAAGATCCCATGTCAAGTTACAATCTCGTGCCATATGCCCAATGTTATGACACTTGAAGCATTCTACATTTTTCATGAATAGCATTTCATGATTTCTTCTAAAATTGTTTCTTGGAGGTTGTCGTAGACCACAACATCTATCTCCATGAAATGCTCTACAATCTTTTGCCATATGACCAAAGTTTGAGCAACCATAACAATAACCATAAAATGAACTTTGGTACCTGGGAGATGGAGGTTTTCTTGATGCACTTCTGAAGCCTTGCTGCCTTGAGATCCTTTGATGATCACCATTGCCTCTTGCCTTTTTGCCATCAGCTACATTTCTTCTTGGAGCAAGTTTTCTTCTATCGCAGCCTTCATTTTTCTCCTTGCCTTTGCTGGAACTAGGAGCATCACAACTTCTTTCTGGCTTCTTCACATCTCCTTTGCTTAAAACATCCTCATCCTTGTTTGAGTGTTCACCTACATACCCAAGTCCCGATTTATCAGATGGAGATCTGAGATAGCTGAGCATGTCATCCAAAGCTTGAGAGCTCTTCATGATCTTGTTCATCCCTTCAACCTTCTTCCTGAGGAGGACAATCTCTTCTTCTAACTTTTCACATTCATTACTTTTCTTTGCTAGTTGTCCCTCAGTTTCTTCCTTGCTACGAGTAGCTTCAGTTGCTACTATTTTGAAGGAGATAATATCTGTCTTCATTTTGGAGATTTCTTCATCTTTTGTTTGACTGCTCTTCACTTTCTTTTCAGCTCCTTGTGCCTGCTCCTTGGCTTCTTGTAGTTCGGACTTAAGGGAGGAGACCTCTACCTTGTACTGTCCAATCTCTTCCACAAGCTTATTCACTTTCTTGTGTCTTTGTTCAAGTTGACTTGTCAAGACATCTGCCTGCTTCTTTGCTTCATTCAGCTGATTTGTCATGGATACGACTTCTTCATGATGTTTCCTCTTGCATTGATCAAGCTCCTTCTTGAGCTTGGCTAGCTCTTCATCCCTTTCTTTTACTTGAAGCTTGATGAGGTCAAGCTTTTCATTCTCAGCTTCTATGATGGGTTCAGAATTTTCTTCTTCACTGATTTTCATGGTCAGTGCTCCCTTTGCATGAAGGTCATGCAATCTGTCCCATATATCCTTTGCTGATGTATATTTTCTAAGACTCTTCTTCACTGAATCAGGGAGACCATCCAAGATAGTCTTTGCTGCTTGTGCATCATACTCCATGGATTCTTTATCCTTCTTGCTGTCATCAATCACTGACTCCCAGACTTCAATCCCTTCAAACATTAGGAAAGCCCTCATCTTTATTTCCCATACATCAAAGTTTCTATCAAACTTTGGGGTTTCAAATAGAATGTATTCTAATGGATTGCCTTCTAGTTTAGTAGAGGAGGGAGACACATTTTTAACAAGCTTGGAGGCTTTCTTCTTTGACCTTGCCATTCTTATCTAGGCTTTAAATACTTGACTGTGTTTTCTTTTAAGTCACTGACTGTTCCTTCAACAGTAACACAAAGGAAAGCTTTGAGAAATACCTTAACACTTTTGGCTGTGGCTTCACACTGCTGGAGAGGTTTGACTGCTGCAACAACACCTTCCTTCAGCTTCTTTGAGTCTTCAAAAAGCCTGGACTAGCTCTGTCACCATCAAAGAGCCTGGACTAGCTCTGATACCATTGTTGGGTATTTTTAAATGGGGAAAATACCAAAACCAAACAAATTTAACACCACAGAGCCAATGCTCTGTTTCCACTATTCCAGGATCTTTGCACAGGGAACCTCTTAAAACAAAATGACTCATAACAGAGTATTACACAGCCATAAAAAACATTTCTATTGATTAAAATATAAAGCCTGATACAAACTTCATCCTCTTTCACTCAGAGGGATTTACAAAAATTACTTTCACCCATCAAAAACAAAACTCTGTCTTTTCTCTCCACCTGAGAGTTCACTGTGCTGGGTTTACTGCTGTAAATCCCATTTTTACATTCACTGCTGTGAAAAACCATTTTTACACTTACTGCTGTAAAATAAATCTACATATGCAGTAAACTTTACATTACATTTACTATTTCAGAAATACTTGAGCGCTCTTTTCTTTTGCATTTCCATGCAAATCCAATACATAAAAAACTTACTTAAAACACATGTGCTCACTGTTTTTCTTTACGGATAGCACTGTTGTGCATTATCCTCACACTACGCGCTCTTCATTACAATGAGCAACTGATTTTTATGCACTGCTGTGCATACATTTTCACTCTCTCACAATACAATGTCAACTCAAAAAATGCATGAGCTCCACCATTTTTCTTTATGCACAACTGTGCATTCGCTGCTCCTTCCCTTTTTTTTCGATGGCCAACACATAAAAAAATATCTTGCTCCCCTGCCTCGAGCTCATTTCACGCTCCAAAACGTTAACACATTTTTTTAATATGAATACCATAAAAAAACATAACGTGTACACCAAAACAAAAAGGTATACCACGTATGAGCCCATCACTTTATTAAAGAGCCTCCACCAAAAAAAATACGAACAACCACCAGCTCCATTAATTCTCTTCTACGGCGGTCAACGGGAATCCTCACACGCCACGCAAACTATTGATTTGATGCGGGTCGTATGCAGCTTCGGAGATCGACGGTGGAGGATGAAGAAGCAAATCCAACGGTGGAGATTGATATCGGAAGCCACCTTGTTGCTGAGCTTTACCTCCCGATATGTCAGAGATGCTGACGTCAGGCGAGAGCCACGTGCCTGCACCAAAACGCATCGGAGGCCAATATACGGAAACAACTTTTCATGGGAAGGCGGTGCGATGTGCTCTGGGCGGTTTTGTGGTTTTCAATCTGGCGGTTTTGGAGAGCGCAATACGGCTGCGTTGAAATTACATTTTCAACACCCAACTTATCGATTGTTCGTTTCATGTAAGTGTAGTTAACCCAACTGCACACGAAGTACAGGGCGGAAGATGTCATGTAAATAGGGCTTTTGACTTTTGTTTTCTAATTGACAAAATGGATGGTCGACTGTCTCTCCGAGTGATCCACGACAATCATAGAACATATATATAGGTCATTTTTCTTTTGTGAAAAACCATGATTATGTCTTAACCTTCTTTTCGACTCTAGAAGTTCTTGTGTCATATTCTCGAGCCGTTCTTCCATACGTTGAAACCTCCTTTTTCGTACCATAGTTGTCACGATTTCAAACTCGTCTTCGAGTTTTTACAGTTCATTCACAGACCAAGACTCCAAATCCTCTCCCCTCATATGTCTGATAAGCCTACGTAGCCCCACAAGCTCAATGTCATCCTTGACAAAAAAGGCACCCATAAATGAATTAATTTGATCATCGCTCAGTTTACTTAGCGAGCCATTCATATTCACATATTTCTCAATCCTCTTTATCTCTATCTTACACATGTACTGAGGAATAGTCAAACTTTACGGATGGAATTGGATGCAAGAATCGGGGACAACTTGGAGGGCGTTACAATCAATTATCGTGCCTGCGGACCCTGGACTGAATAAGCTTTACAACTAGTTGCAATTGCAATTTCCATGGCTGTGCCCAATTTAAATGGAAAGCAGTGAAATAATTATGGATCAGCAAAACTGTTAAAGGTTTACATGGCTATGTTAACAGAGATTTCTCTTTTGACCACCTCGAGATTCTCATGGCTTGAGGGATTATATCTGAACCTTCCATTTTAAACAGTTAGTTATGATACCCGTTGCAAACTAGACTTCTTCTATTTGAAGGAAGAGAACATTCCAATGATTTGTCAATTCAATAATAAATGAATATCCATAAAAATTGCTGCCGAGTCTAGGACCTTTGTTTCTACCTTTGGATCATGCAAGTTACTATATATCGGCAAAAACAGTTCTAACTGAAAGAGAATTTATTGATGTGGATGCACCCTGGCCTATCCCACGCTGTGGTTAATTCCAGACTTTGCATGTGAATGTTGTTCATGCCTCTAATTCCCAAGCCTTCAAACTGCTCAACTGCTCTCTAATTTTCTGAATAAAAGTGTTTCTCTTTTTACTCATTTTAAATGTGCATAGGTCGATTAATTTAATTAAAATTGTTTTTTTTAATAAGTCAATTATTTAAGGTTTAGATATATTTGATAAGATTGGAAGCTTCTCTATTTCCCAACTAGTCTAGATCCATCGCTTCAGTTGGCTGGTGAATATAATTTGAAAATGTCACCAACTAGTCTAGATCCATCGCGATCCATCGCTTCAGTTGGCTGGTGAATATAATTTGAAAACGTCATATAAAATCGGTAAAAATAGATATTGAAGGTCATGAGGTGGCAAGTTTGAAAACAAAACAGTCAAAAAAATTGTTGATGGGCAGGGGGACCCGTCAAATATAACCCCTGGATGGGAGTCCACCACAATGAGAACAGACTTGAGCATTCACACGTTTGTCACAGAAAAGTAAGAAAATAGCACAAACCGCTTAATTTTAATCCGAACCAAAATAAATTTCATGTCTTTTACGATATGATGCCCATAAAAACCCAGGATGATGCTCTGTACAAAATTTAAATCACTACAATACATTCATTTCCGACGAATTTTACCTCTATCTACCATGATGTAGGGTGGAGTCTGGAGTGTACGAGCGACCAAAGTCATTTGAATTAAGTGGGGCTGTCGATGGCAAAACGACATATATAGCCACTGGCCGCGAAGAAGGAAGCGGCATCAACTCTTCATTGGGATTTATGAGGACCTGCAATGCTTGTCTGATTGAAGGGCGTAGCTGGGGGTCCGGATGTGAGCAAGCAAGTCCCAAAATCAGTGCTCGTTCCATCTGCTCTTTGTCAAATTCACCATTCAATCTGGGATCCGCCGCCTCGACAACTCTTCCCTGCCCGTAAAGACCCCATATCCAATCCATCAAATTCTCCTCCGTCAATTGCGGATTTCGCTGGACAACCCGCCTCCCACTGACCACCTCCAACATACATACCCCGAAACTAAAAACATCCGACTCTGCAGTGGCCCTGCCGGTGTAGCCGCACTCGGGCGCCCAATAACCAGGCGTCCCCGCCAGTTTCGTACTTACGGCCAGAGATGTCTCGTCGTGTTCAATGAGCCTGGCAAGGCCGAAGTCACCCAGCCGGGCATTGAAATCCCCGTCGAGCATAATATTGCTGGGTTTAACGTCACGGTGGACGACTCTCTGCTCCCATTCTTCGTGAAGGTACAGCAACGCGGAAGCCAACCTGTTGGGTATTTTTAATGCAAAATACCAAAAACAAACAATATGTTTACCACAGAGCCAATGCTCTGTTTACTCTGTCCAGGATCTTTTGACAGAAAACCTCTTAGAAACAAAATGACTCAGATCAAATCATTAAACTGACACAAAACATTTCTATTCACAAATATATTTCCTCATACATATTCATCCTCTGTTACTGAGAGGGATTCACCACAAGAAAAACATTCAACAAAAAAAACATTCACTGTGTTTTCACCTAAGAATTCACTGAGCTGGGTTTACTGCTGTAAATCCCATTTTACATTCACTGCTGTAACAAAACTTTACTGCTGTAATATAAAGACTTACATAAGATTACTGCTGTGAAAAACAAAATTACACAGGCTTACAAAAATTCACGCTCCACCATTTCCTTTATCCACTACTTGTCCAAAACCACACATGGTTTTCCTTCACCTCTATTTTTAAATTCCCACAAAAAACATTACAACATATTTGTGCACTGCTGTGCATACACCCTCTGTTTTACAAAATCAACACAACCACCATTACAACCCACGAGCATATTTCTCCTTGGCTCGTTCATATTCTTTTTAACTTGTGTCAATATTCTTTTTACATACCATTGCCCAAAAAAAATGGTCAACGCGTGAAACAAAAACTTATTACATACGATTTATGTTTTTAATACGTGCCGTATAAAAACATATATAAAAGAACATATAATAAAGTTTGCCCATACCCATATTAAAAGGGCCTCACCAAAACTTCGTAAATGCATTAAAGACCACAGCGTTTCCTCCACGGCAGTCAAACTGGAAAACCTTTCACTCCACCCAATGCATTGATTTGCTGCAGGCCCGTATGCACCTTACGCGATCGACGGTGGAGGATGAAGAAACAAATCCGACGGCGGTAATGAATATCGGAGGGCAGTTTGCAGCAGGGCTTTAACCCCCGAGAAGATGACGTTGCGTTACGTCAGGGCAATGACACGCGTCTGCACCAAATCCCATCGGAGCCGCATATACGGAAACAGCTTTTCGCTGGTAGGCGGTCCGAGAAAATTAAGCAGGTTTCCGGTTTTGCTTTGGCGGTTTTGGGTGAGTTACGCACGGAGTTGAAATTAGATTTCAACACTCCCCTTTAATTTCAACTGCTGTGCATTCGGTCATACCGAGACACTTTCTCAAAAATTCAAAGCTCTTCTGATCAAGTGGCTTTGTCAAGATGTCTGCTACCTGTTCTTGAGTCCTGCAATGTTCTAGGACAATTTCTCCATTGTTCACTAATTCTCTGATGTAGTGAAACCTTGTATCAATGTGTTTCGTTCTCTTATGAAACACTGAATTCTTTGACAAAGCAATAGCTGAGCTATTGTCACAAAAAATCACTGTCGCTTTTGCCTGCTCTTGGCCTAAGCTTCTCAACATTCTTCTCATCCACACTGCCTGACATGCTGCTGCTGTAGCTGCTACATATTCAGCCTCTGCTGTAGACAATGCTACAATGGACTGCTTCTTAGAAGCCCATGAAATGGCTCCTGAACCCATATTAAAAACATAACCGGAAGTGCTCTTCCGATCATCTACACTTCCAGCCCAATCGCTGTCTGTGTATCCAACCAAATCTGAATGTTCTGAGGCATGATATAAAATTCCAAACATTTTGGTGCCTTTGACATACCTCAAAATTCTCTTTGCTGCCTGCCAATGTGCCTCCTTTGGCCTCTCCATGAACCTGGAAATTAAACTAACAGCATACATTAAATCAGGCCTAGTAGCTGTTAAATACATAAGGCTACCTACAATACTCTTGTACAAACTAGGATCAAAATCCTTGCTGCTGTCCTCTCTGCTGAGCTTTAATCCCATCACTGTGGGAGTGATGGCTGCCTTGCATTCTTCCATCTTAAATCTGCTCAAAATTTGATTTACATATCTTGCTTGAGATATAAAAATTCCTTTTTCATTTTGATCTACTTCTATGCCTAAGAAGTATCTCAAGAAACCCATGTCAGTCATTTCAAATTCATCCTTCATGACTGATTTAAAATTTTTAATGAGCTGATCATCATTACCTGTGAAAATAACATCATCAACATATAAGACCACAATCAAAATCTTACCATCCTTTTCTTTGATGTAGACTGTGGGTTCTCCTTCACATTTGTCAAATTCATTATCCAATAGATATGAATCTATCCTGCTGTACCATGCTCTTGGCGCTTGCTTCAGCCCATAAAGAGCTTTCTTCAATTTGCACACTTTGTGCTCTTCACCTTTCTTCTCATATCCAAGAGGCTGTTCCACATAGACCTCTTCCATTAACACTCCATTTAGGAATGCTGACTTCACGTCCATTTGGTAGACTTTCCATTTGTTTTGAGCTGCTATGGACAGCACTGCTCTCACGGTTTCCATTCTTGCAACCGGGGCGAAAGTCTCCTCATAATCTCTCCCATACTGCTGCTTGTAGCCTTTGACAACCAGCCTTGCCTTGTGCCTTTCAATCTTGCCTTCAGCATTGTTTTTGGTCTTGTAGACCCATTTCACTCCAATGACTTCTTTGCCTTTTGGTAACTCAACCAAATCCCATGTTTTGTTTCTCTCTATGGCATTCATTTCTTCATCCATAGCTTCTATCCATTTCCTATCTTTAATAGCTTCTTCAAAATGAATAGGATCATCAACATGACAATACAAGGCAAATAAGGAATTCATTCCTTCTTCATAAATTTCACTTAGATTTCTAAACTTCTTACCTCGTTCACTTGGTGTGCAAGTGCTTGAAGATGCACTTGAATTTCCTCCTTGTGGTGTGCTTGGAGAAGCACTCTCATTGATCCTCAATGGTGTCCCTTGCTGTCCTTGTGTTGGTGCTGCTGTTTGGGGATTCATTTCAGCCACCTCCTCTTCATCTTCATCGTGAGACAAACAGTTTTTGACATTCATTGTTTTCTCTATGCTTCCATCCCAAGCTTCCTCTTCAATGAATTGAACATCCCTGCTGACAAAGAACTTCTTGGTAGATGGAATGTACAGCCTGTAGGCTTTGGATTCATCACTGTATCCAATGAAGATGCATTTCTCCCCTTTGCTGTCCAACTTCCTCCTTAGCTGATCCGGAATGTGTGCATAGGCCACACACCCAAAAACTCTCATGTGGGTGACTCCTTGCTTTCTCCCACTCCATGCCTCTTCTGGCACTTTGTTCATGACTGCTTTTGTAGGACACCTGTTCAATATATAAACTGCACAATGTACAGCTTCAGCCCAATACTCATTTGGCAAATGCTTTGCCTTCAACATGCTCCTTGCCATCTCCATGATGGTTCTGTTCTTCCTTTCAGCAACTCCATTTTGCTGTGGAGTGTACCTTGCTGTAAACTGTTTATGTATTCCATTTTCTCTACAAAATCTTAGGAATTCCTTGGAGATATATTCACCTCCTCTATCAGTTCTCAAAACTTTAATGTGCAGCCCGCTTTGGTTTTCAACAAATGCTTTGAAATTTTGGAATTTCTCAAAGACTTCACTTTTGTTCTTGAGGAAATATATCCAAGTCTTTCTTGTAAAATCATCAATGAATGTCAAGAAATATAGGCTGCCTGCTAATGATGGAGCTTGCATTGGTCCACACAAATCTGAGTGGATAATCTCTAAGGGTGTCTTTGCCCTTATGCTCTTCCCTGATGGAAAACTTTCTCTGTGTTGTTTTCCCAAAATGCAGCCTTCACATAGGCTGTCCGGTTTCTCTATCAATGGTAATCCTCTTACCATTCCTTTTCTGCTCAATAAGTTTAGACCTCCAAAATTTAGATGCCCAAATCTCAAGTGCCATAACCAGTTTTCATCCTTTGGCACGCTTTGGAAGGCCTCTTGGGTAACTGCTGCAATTTCATTTTTGTTTTTCAAGTCTGCCCTGATCCGGAGAGGGAACATCCTGTTCCTTGTCATCTTCACTTCAGCAATGCATCTTTTGCTGGGTGGTATGTCCATGATGGTGCACACATCATTTTTAAAGAAAACATTGTAGCCCTTATGGACAAGCTGTCCAATACTCAAGAGATTACATCTCATTCCGGGGACATAGTATACATCTGCTATGGTTTTCCTTTCTCCTTGCTTTGAAAGTATTTTTATTTCTCCTCTTCCCATAACAGACACTTTACTATCAGTTCCTAGTGTGACTTCTGATTTCACATTTTTATCTAGGGCAGAAAAGAAGGCTATGTTTCCGGTCATATGGTTGCTGCAACCTGAGTCTAAAAACCATATGTCCTCACTATGTGTTTCAGCCATGTTACAAGCTAACAGGACATTTTCTTGACTGTTGTTTTCTCTTGTAACATTTGCATTTTGTCTGCTGTTCATATCATGTTGTTTCTTTCTACAATCACTAGCATAATGTCCATACTTTTTGCAATAATAGCATTGAACATTAGATTTATCATACCTTTGTCCTTGAGCATGATGTTGTCCTCCTTGTTGGCTGCTGCCTTGGCCTTGGTTCTGATTTGGATTGTTGCCTCTTCCTTGTGCATTTGATGAGTTGTTCCTTCCACCTCTATTCTGGCTTCTGCCTCTTCCTCTTTTGTTTCCTCTGCCTTGACCTCTGCCTCTTCCAAAGGACATCTGGGTCTTGAAGGCTTGCTCAAGAGATGAGTTTTCATTCCTACTCAACCTCTGCTCATGTGTTATCAGTGATGCATGCAGCTCATCAACTGAATAGCTTGAGAGATCCTTTGTCTCTTCAATGGTGGTGACTATGGCATCAAACCTTGAGGGTAAGACCCTCAATATTTTCTCCACAATTCTTCTGTCTTCAATGGTTTCTCCATGAGTTCTCATTTGTGTGATTACACCAATCACATGAGTGAAGAATGAGTCAATGTTATCTGACTCCTTCATGTTCAAGTTCTCAAAATCCTTTCTCAGCAATTGTAGCTTTGCTGTCTTCACTCTCTCCATGCCTTGATAGGCTGTCTTGAGGGTTTGCCATGCTTCATTGGCTGTCTTAGCTGCTGCTAACCTTGGAAACATACTCTGGTCTACTGCTAGATACAACAACACACGGGCTTTTGAATCTTTCTTCCTATTGTTCTTCAGCAGATCCTTCTCTCCTTGAGTTAATGCATTGAACTCAGTTTCATCTGCTGGTTCTTCAAAGCCATCTTCAACTATTTCCCATAAGTCTTGGGAAGCAAGCAGAGCTGTCATAGTTATTGACCAGTAGTCATAGTTCTTCCCATTAAACTGTGGGAGCTGGGTGTTAAACAAACCCATACCAGTGCTTGTGCTGGCCATTCCTTGACTGTATATTTAAAACACTGACTGTCTCTTCAATAACAAACAAGATAGCTATGAAGAATACCTGAATCCTTTGTTGTCTGAGTCTTCTGTCTGCCTGAGAAGTTTTGCTGCAGCAACAACCTTCTTCCTTCAGCTTCTTTAACTTTTTTTAAAGAGCCTAAGCCAGCTCTGATACCACTGTTGGGTATTTTTAATGCAAAATACCAAAAACAAACAATATGTTTACCACAGAGCCAATGCTCTGTTTACTCTGTCCAGGATCTTTTGACAGAAAACCTCTTAGAAACAAAATGACTCAGATCAAATCATTAAACTGACACAAAACATTTCTATTCACAAATATATTTCCTCATACATATTCATCCTCTGTTACTGAGAGGGATTCACCACAAGAAAAACATTCAACAAAAAAAACATTCACTGTGTTTTCACCTAAGAATTCACTGAGCTGGGTTTACTGCTGTAAATCCCATTTTACATTCACTGCTGTAACAAAACTTTACTGCTGTAATATAAAGACTTACATAAGATTACTGCTGTGAAAAACAAAATTACACAGGCTTACAAAAATTCACGCTCCACCATTTCCTTTATCCACTACTTGTCCAAAACCACACATGGTTTTCCTTCACCTCTGTTTTTCAATTCCCACAAAAAACATTACAACATATTTGTGCACTGCTGTGCATACACCCTCTGTTTTACAAAATCAACACCACCACCATTACAACCCACGAGCATATTTCTCCTTGGCTCGTTCATCTTCTTTTTAACTTGTGTCAATATTCTTTTTACATACCATTGCCCAAAAAAAATGGTCAACGCGTGAAACAAAAACTTATTACATACGATTTATGTTTTTAATACGTGCCGTATAAAAACATATATAAAAGAACATATAATAAAGTTTGCCCATACCCATATTAAAAGGGCCTCACCAAAACTTCGTAAATGCATTAAAGACCACAGCGTTTCCTCCACGGCAGTCAAACTGGAAAACCTTTCACTCCACCCAATGCATTGATTTGCTGCAGGCCCGTATGCACCTTACGCGATCGACGGTGGAGGATGAAGAAACAAATCCGACGGCGGTAATGAATATCGGAGGGCAGTTTGCAGCAGGGCTTTAACCCCCGAGAAGATGACGTTGCGTTACGTCAGGGCAATGACACGCGTCTGCACCAAATCCCATCGGAGCCGCATATACGGAAACAGCTTTTCGCTGGTAGGCGGTCCGAGAAAGTTAAGCAGGTTTCCGGTTTTGCTTTGGCGGTTTTGGGTGAGTTACGCACCGAGTTGAAATTAGATTTCAACACAACCCGCATAAGATTCTATGCCTCCGAACCCAATCCAATGGGATCTGATTCTGATCCTGCTGCTGCAGATCCCCTGGCTGCCTGAAGATGATCTTGTCGAGGCTCCCGTTGGGTATGTAGTCGTAGATGAGCAGTAGCTCGTCGCGTTGCTGGCACCACCCCTGGAGTCGCACCAGGTTCCTGTGTCGAAGTCTCCCTATGGTGGTGATCTCCGACATGAATTCCCGCTCTCCCTGTCTTGACCCAGCCGATATTCTCTTTCCCGCTCTCCCTGTCTTGACCCAGCCGATATTCTCTTCACTGCTATAAGTGCGCAGGCCCCTTCTCGGCCTTCCAGGGTCCCCTTGTAAACGCTCCCAAAGCCGCCGTTTCCAAGCAGTTCCGTCTCGCTGAAGTTCTTTGTCGCTTCGAACAGAGTTTTGTAGGAGAACCGGCGAGGGGCGTAGGGTGAGGCTGCCGATCGGTCCTCTATCATCGCTAGTTCACTGCTTAGCCCCCATTCTGACATGTTCCCGGCACGTCTTCCTTTCAGAGTCTTACCGACGAACCACGCCGATAACCCCAATAACACGCTTCCGATGGCAATGGAAACGACAAGGAGGCTGACCTTTAGGGCCCTGCTTTTGGATCCTCCTGCTGACCTCAACGCACTGACGGGCGTTATATTCAGAGACGATTCAGGCAAACTTTCCAAACTGAAATTCCAGTCCAAAATGCGATGAATCTCGAAAAGACGCCCCGTTGCCGCCGAGAATCCAACGTAGGCTGATCGCGGAACGGTCTTTGATAGCTCGATTGTTCGGTTCAAGATGCTCGCGTAAGGAATCGATCTGTCTGCATAGGTAGCGAATATTTGCAGTATTTTGTTCCAGCCATCGTAACGGATTCGAACCCTTATAGGCCTCCCTGACTTCAAGTTGATGCCGTGTTGTCCCAGATTGGCGGTTGCGTCGGATATGAGGCTCTTGACGTCTATGCCGACATGGTTATCGTCCGGGTCCATGATGCCGTTCTTGTAGGTGTCGAATTCAATGGCCAGCTGATTCGTTGTGTTTAGATATGTTGATCCATCGAATAAGCCCAGATATTGTCCAGTGCTGTCTGCCAGAAAGGGTTTTTTGTTGGGGACTATGATGAAGGCCAGACCGTCGCCACCGGATTTAGTGATGTTGCGTATGACGATGGTGAAGGTTGTCGTAAATGTGGCCGGCCAGACTGTGATAGGTTCACGGTAGAGAACCCTTCCTATGCAGGACCGCATCTTGGAATATTGATCCGTTTCATTCGACGAACCTCCAGAGGTAGCGTTTGGCGATGGAGTCAGATCGATGTAACCAAGTGAAGGAGAAACCGAAGCATTTCCCATGTATATAAGCTGACTGTTGCTGCTGTTGCTGAATGATGGGAAAGAGAAATTTACATTACCTCCCAGGGACTGTGCGAGGGAAACGGCAGCCAGCACTGCAAAGAAAAGAGCCAAAGAACCCATCATGATATTTACACCAAGACTCTGGTATACCAAGATGTTAAGCAGGCGCCTAAGACGCTGGTATACCAAGATGAGGAAGCTATAACAGTTATATGACGAAAGGCATCAACTATAAGTATATTGCAGGGTACGCCTGTAATCATAATCGGCTCCTGTAGCAGCCGCCCTAGGGTATTGTAGTATACTTATTTCCAGCCGCCTTAGACGACGTGCATCAGCGTCGACTTTGGACTAGGCGGGGCGGCGTGACTCTTGGAGCCAAGACCGTTCAAACAGGTCGACTTTTGTTCTCTGTGAGAATCTCTTTATCGACAACGTGCGTCGGCGGGGTCTATAGACCATGCGGGGCGCTGGACTTTTAGGTCTAAGACAGTCGTCAAACAGGTCGACTTTTTGTCGGTGGGAATTGTTTTATCGATTTTGTCTCGAATATAAATTATAAATGAGACTTTTTGGTCGGTGGGAACCATTTAATTTTTTTTTCATAAATGGTTGGCTAGTGGGAAAAAACAGTGAAGGAAAGAATTTGACTATCAACCTTCAAAAGTGGGAAAGTTCGAAAATTTGATAAGGGAATTGTTTCTATTTTACAAGAATTAAATAAATTTATTTAACTTCGGGTCTAATATGAGTGGGGAGTAACCATATTTCTTGAACTTCCGATCTAATATTATGAGTGGAAAGTGATCATATTTTTTCAAGCTCACTTTTCTTTTAGACTGTAAAATATAATTAATATATATATATATATATATATATATATATATATATATATTTATTTATTTATTATGGTTTGTATTGTTATTTATATTTAGATAATAGTTTATTTTTATTATTTTAAGAAAGTTAATGTTGAGCACCAACATATTTAAATATTTCTTTTATAATGGTGTGTAGAATGAGCCTCTAGGCTCAATAATTTTTGAACATTGATTTTTTAAATATGTTTTTAAAGAAAGAAGATTAAACTAAAAATAATAAATATGTTTTTAAGAAAAAAATTAAATATATTTTTATTTTAGAGAAATTTAGATAAATAAGTTTTGAACATGGATACCCTATCTATTAAGAAACAAATTTATGTAAGTTTTGGAATTAGGAGAACTATCTATTTAAGCTTTGAAATGAAAGGAGGTTTTAGAGGGAAAAAGTTACTATGGTTTCTTCTTTTATAATTGTGCTCTAAATTTTTTATAATTATTATATTATTTAAATATTATTATAAAGAGAAACATATGTATTTTAATTTTTAAGATAAATACAATAAATTTTTTTTGAACTGAAATTTTGCTATCATTTTTATTGTATTGAATTTGAATCTAAATTCGAACTGGGTAACTATGATTTAAAATAATTGAATTTATAAAATTTACAAAAAAGTTATATTTATTATAATTAAATATTTTAATATAATAAAAGATAATGTTTCCGGGAAAACTAATGTCTATTTGATCTACTAGTTCCACTAGGATCGGTAGCTATCTTAGAAACAAACAATTCAAAGTAACTTGTGTTGTCCTTTATGGATGATAGATAAGAGAGAAGCAGAGAGCACCATCCTTAATCTTTCGCTTGGTTCCTTGCTTATTTCCTCTCTCATTTGATAGAGCTTGCCTTTCCTTTCTCACTTGTCCCACTTCAAGGAACACCGGTAGAGGCAAAGCAACAAGAAACCATCAAAGCATAGAGACCTATGATATCATAAACAATGTAGAATCAAAAGTACATTAACCATACAATTGCATACACAAATACAAGATTCAGAAATACACAAGTATATGGAGGAAAACTCAAATAACTTTATTGATAGTAGAAGTAGAAGAGAGGATTACAACCCGGCTATTTGATCTAGTATCATCCTCCCAGCATGGAAGCCCTCTTCACCTCATGAAAAGCAAGATCACCCAACAATACAATGTCTCAAAGAGTTACCAATAGCATTTCCTTACAGATTACAAAATTCCAGCCCTCTGGATCTCTAGGATGAGGGATCCATATATAGATATTTGCAGGGGGTGAGTCAGCTTCTAGGCTTTTGATTAGTGTCATTTCATTGATAGTTCTTAGTTCCACTTGGAGATTTCATTATCTCTTACTCATCCCTGGGTGAATTCAGAGAGGTAAGTGTCATATGAGAAGTTTCTAGAAGATTCTCTGGGTTTCCACCTAGCAAACTATCTCTGCCATTTGTCTTCTCTCACCCATCGCACCCTACAGAAGGCTTTTTCTGTATGCATCGCACCCCCTGTGTGTAATAGGTGAGATGCATCGCACCTTAGCCAAGGAGCAGTCTGTATGGGTCAATTTTGACCAGTTCTGAGTAGTTTTTCAGGTGGAACTTCTGGGAAATGATGTAATCAGTTGACCTTGATCCTTTAGGGTATGAAACAACATTTTTAGGAGTTTAAGAGCTCTTGGTTTATTGACATATGTGATTGGGGTTGCAGTGCCCAAATATGTCTATAACAAATGATTTTATGGAAAAAATCAAGATATGTTTAGTTCAATGGTTGAAAAGTCAAAATGCTTTAAAAAAAATTAACTGCTTTAATTATGCTTTACAAGTTATATTAGAAAAAGTTAATATGGTTTCTTCATTTTATAATTGTGCTCTAAAATTTTTATATTATTTATAATTATTAGATTATTTAAATATATTATAAAGAGAAACATATGTATTTTAATTTTTAAGATAAATACAATCAATTTTTTTGAACTGAAAATTTGCTATCATTTTTATCGTATCGAACTTGAAACTAAATTCGAACTGAGTAACTATGATTTAAAATAATTGAATTTATAAAGTTTCCAAAAAAATTTATATTATATATAATTAAATATTTTAATATAATAAAAGATGATTTTATGGAAAAAATCAAAATATATTTAGTTTAATGGTTGAAAAGTCAAAAATACCTTTAAAAAAATTAACTACTTTAATTATGCTTTACAAGTTATATTAATTTATAAAACAAATTAACACTACTTTAATTATGATTACCAAAGTTTTATAAAGTTATATCATTTCATAAAGAAATTAAAATACTTATATTATAATACATTTTATAATATCAAAATACAAAAAATCATAAGTTTATTTTAATTACTATTATTATTATAAAAGAATTATTATATTAGTTAAATATATATACATTTCAAAAATATATCATAATATTGTTGATTATAAAGATTTATCTTTATTTTATTATAGAATTTTGTAATTTGTAAATAAACTTTGTTTCATGATATCAAATACATCGTTCAACCATATGTGGATGACCTCCCTACTCACACTAAACATTGAGTTGATCACTCGATGCATCTTCGGGGTAATTTCCTCTGTTGTGGACATTATAATGTTCTCCTTAACCCACACAAATGTGTGTTTTGTGTCATTTCTGGCCGACTTCTAGGTTCTGTTATATTGAAACAAGGAATTCGTATTGATTGGACCATTGAAAGACATGCAATTGTCAATTTTCCTACACCTTCTTCACTTTTTCAACTTCAATGAATTCAAGGGAAACCTAACTTCCTACGAAGATTCATCCCTAATTACACTGAGTTGACCAAACGATTCATTCGCTTGCTGAAAAAAGGGATTCACTTCCATTGGGATTGTCAGATATACATGGAATGTGAATAGAATTTGAATGATAAATCAATGAATTGCATTTCTATTGACAAATATATACATTTATATTACATTCATATGACCCTTGGTTTCGTATTCCAAGGTCTCTTGGACTTCCTTAGACTATTCAGCTTTCAAACCAACCATTAGAGGATTAGGTGTCCAACATTCCTCCCCTTAATCTGAAGGGTTATGAATGAGTCCAAGAAGAAAGATGTAATACAAAATGTGAAAAAATGCATGGCAGCACTAGGATGAATATGCTCTCTGAAATATTGGTATCGAAGGGAGGTGGTTTAAGGATGACCACCAACACTGGAACACTTAGTGTGGTTCCCAAAACTCTTCCAAGTCTAACATGAAGCTCAGGTCTTCTACTAGAGGAAGTGCCCCAGGTGTTTTGAAAAGGGAAATCTTCAACCTTAAAAGGGACGTCTCACCCCACATAAAAAGGGAGAACATCAACCTGAAAAGGGAGGTGTCAACCTGTGATGGTTTAAGGATGACCAACAACTCTGGAATGCTTAATGCAATTCTTGGAACTCTTACAAAACTGGCAAGAAGCTGAAGTATTTTACTAGAGAAAGTGTCCCCAATTCTTTGAAGAGGTATCACCAACTGAATGCATGCTTAGGGGCATCTTTGTCTCTGGCTACAACTCTGAATCTAGTATGGCAGGTTGTGGCTCACGCTCACTTGATGTTGCTTTGAAGCTTGTAGATGACCATCATTTCCCCCTTATCAGATACAAGGTGAGATGATGAAGAAAACTAAACTACAAGACTATTCAATACTCTAGAAAAAGGTTTGACATATGATTGAAATATCTTCTTAGCTATTGAATCCCATTGCCTAGAAGCGATCCATCTAAGATGAATCTTTGTTCTTGCAGGAGTTTTGTTTTGAAGCATCCGTTTGAAGAATGACTGGTTTTATGATAGTGCTTACATGGATGAAGATCAAAACAATGATCTTTCATATGGCCAACTCAGTCATAGTGTTGGCATTTCACAATCTGTTGTTGCTGCTGTAGAAGAGGAACAAAATCTAGAACAGCTGAAGGTGAACTGTCATGAAGGAATCTAGCACTCTGAAACTGAATGGGATTTGAGTAATCTAGAATATGAAATGACACGTCCTTGTCATCTCCAAGACCAGTTTTGTGCTTGTTATGGAAAAGATCTTCCCATGGTCTTATGATGGGCTTGGGAATTGCAGACAGAACTTCTGCTTCTTTCTGCAAATTTGCTCCTTCATTGGGTACTAGATTAACAATATTGATTTGTTGTTGATTGGATTTTTTCTAAATGTTTTTAACAAAAATAGGTTCATAATGGTGACTCTTTTGTTGTAGCTAATCTCGCTGAAGTTGGGACTCCAAATGCAAAAAATCCATGTTTTTTTGTGCATTTTGTAAACAAATTTTAATGTCGGAAAGAGTGTACTTACTAAATTTTACCATCCCATCAACATTGGAATGTGTCATAGTATTTAAAAACTCTAATACTTCACAAATTTTATCCATTTTTAAGACTAGTGAAGTGTGTTGAGTTGTGTTGTTAAAGTTTATTCCCTTCTTGACTTAATGGGAAGAATTGGACACATCGACCATTAGTGACCTATCTTTAAGAGCACTAATAGACTACACACACTACACAAAATGGAGTGGTCATTGCCAAAGAAATCCTTTAAAATGGAGAAAGCAACTATAATTGTAAGGAAGCGGGAGATGAATTGACAAGAAAAACGACCAATGCATAGGATGCTTTCATATCATATGATACCACACTTTCATACCACATACGCCCATCACATGGCATATTTTTGATCCAATATATATACACATGGTTTTGAAGAAGAAATTATAGCATACCAAGACTTAATTGCTGCAAACTACAAGAGTTTTCAACACTGCATATATAAAAGCTTCAACGAAATATATTTTATGCTAGAATTCATAGTTTTCAAGTTCAAAAATCAACCACTCGATCCTCAACAAAAAAGATCATTTTCCCTCTCATGATGTTGATGTAGATGTCAATATGTGAGGAAAATATTACGTTGCGGCTTTGACGATGAGCAGAAGTTATTGATGCTTTTAGTTTCACCGAATGTATGAAATGATCAGTAATGTCCTCTTCTCTAATAGAACGCCATTTCATGTCCTGTTTTATTTCCCACACAGTTAGTCACATATTTCATCTTTACCATCAATCAACACGTCTCGACCATGGTTCCAGCTTAACTATGGAGTAACACAACAAGAGCACATTATAGTGAAAGGAATAAGTGTTATATGTATACAAATAAATTTGATACAACTTCATGTTTACAAATTGATCAAATTTACCACCAATTCCCACGTATTTTATAAATTCTCTACAATAAATGTCAACAATAGACCATTCTTGATCTCAGAAAAAATATTGATGCACCTTAATTGTCTGGTAATGTTAGCCAAAGACTGATATTATGTGCTGAGAGGAGATAAGAATAGTGATGGACCTTTGCTACGATAAAGGGACAATAATTGCACAACACAGTATTAAATGCATATGAAAACGTATTAAGAATTCCACAGATGGCAAGAAACTTGAGCAAGACACCTTTCTCAAGACACTGTTCTAAAACCCACTTTCTACAAGATCAAATTATTTATCCGAATACACCACCATCGATGGACGTGGAAACATCCAAATCGCCAAGGGTTATTTCTCTTTGAAACCAAGGAGTAAAGGAATTGAAACCCTTTGATGGTCGGAGAGGATTTCAGCAGATCTCAAGAATTCAATCCACCATTCATTATGACGCTCATCATGACGAGAATCCTTCGTCTTTGCACAATTTGGTAGACTCAGAATAGTTGAAATAATCGCCAGATTCCTTAAGCGTGGTCGTTACGCAGAATGCATTGGTGTCCGTGCCCCAGTTTACTTGGTTGTTGTTATGGATTACCTAGCTGCGTAGGTGATGGAGTTGGTCAGGAACGTTGATAACAAGAAGTATTGAATAATTCCGCAGCACATTAAACTTGTAGTAAGGAATGATGAGGAGTCATGCAAGCTTCTACGTAGTGTCACCATTTTTGGCGATGATGTTCTCCCCAATATCCACCAAAGTTTGCTGCCCAAGAAGTCCACTAAGCCCAAATCACGGGATCTCCAGTCTCAGGAGTTTTGAACTATAGTCTACGGTTTCTTATTACATTTTGGGCTAATGAAGAGGCCAATGTTTTATTTGATGCAAAGGGAAACTTCATGGACAATGCAACAACAACTGTGTAACAGAGTTAAGATCGACTATAATGCAATATAATAAGATTGCAAGAATTTGAAAGTGGACTATGTTGTTGGATGTTTACAAAAGGCATGTTTTGTTTTTTGAAGCTCATCCCATTATCAAGAAACGATTATATATGCATGACTTTGTTGATTCTATAAGTGGAAAAAATAGATTTCAAGAGAAATAACTCACCATGTAATTGCCATGGAATATCTCTTCAGGTAGGAACATTGTCCACAGGTTTCACCACTCATCGCCCTAGCTCTCAAATAAAATAATTTGAAGTCGCAGACTTCCCCTTGGCCCCAAAACAAAACACACAACCTTCAACACTCAATTACATGGAAATATTCATGGAAACCAACTCAATGCATACACATTCACAAAGAGTAATGAAATGATTTTCTAGCGCGCCCAGGTGTAGAAGATCAACATTAGAATATTTCTATAAATAGGGAAATGGCAGACAAATTTTGGAAAGAATACAGCGCTGAAAATCTCTGAAAATTCCGAGGCCTAACATACGCTCTAATACCATGTCAGACATACATGTAATGTGAACAAAATGTTATTGATAAATCAATGAATTTCATTTCTATTGACAGAGATATACATTTATATTACATTCATATGACCCTTGGTTTCATATTCCAATGACTCTTGGACTTAGACTATTCGGCTTTCACACCAACCCTTACAGGATTAGGTGTCTAATAAGGATGATTCAACTCATAAAGCATTCGATTCTCTAAAAGATGTACTAGTTTGAGCATATATTCTATATACCCCTTACTATCATCACACTTACTTCCTGTATCTTGCTATTTCCATTTCTACTATAGCAATGGTATTGGCCCAAGAAGAGGATTTAAGGAATGAACATCCCATTTACTATTTTAGTTGGAATGTTAACAGTACCAAAATTCAATATTCCCATGTAGAAAAATTGGCTTTGGCGGTCATTCAAGTCATCCAAATATTTCGTCATTACATCTTGCTTCAGAAAACTATGGTCACTTCGGATTTCAACCCTGTGACATACATTTTGTCACATCAATTGATACAGGGAAGGTACTCAAAATTAATTGTCATCTTACAATAATTTGACTTGGATTTCATGAAATCCAAGTTGAATAAACTGCTAGTTGTCACCGAATTAATGTGTGATATCCCTTCCCCTGATTCAAAATCTACATTTGAATATTCTATACCCGACAATTCATTGTTTCTGATCTCATCATCTGACCCGTGGTATGGAGATTTCCTAATTTATGTCCAGACCTAGACTTTCTGATCTAATACCTCTCACTCGGTGCAGTGACATGTTCATTACCAAGCTTGAAATTACAACATTATCTATGACACCCTTTATTGCCGTGGTATCGATACAATTTTATAAAGGTGCCTCGCACTTAAAGAGGCTAAGAGAGTGGTAAATGAATGTCATTCGAGGGTATGCGACGGACATTTATCTGGTTATGCTACCACCTAGAAAATTTTATGTGTTGGTTACTTCTAGCTTTCCATCTTTCAAGAATGCATCCTTGATGTCGAGGGGTGTCATGCATGCCAGATATATGAAAAACCCTTGGCCTCAAATAAGATATTTCTTATGAAGCATTTATTTAATATGAATATGTCAGAAGGTGGATCTGTTACAGACCATCTAAATGATTTTAATACAGTTACAAGTCAATTGAGTTCTTTAGGGGTAAATTTTGATGATGAAGTTAGGGCTCTGTTATTTATGTGCTCATTTCCAGAAAGTTGGAATGGTTTAGTTATGGTCATTAGTAACTTTGTCTTTGGATCTAGTACTTTAAAGTTTGATGATGTTGTCGGTGAAATCCTTAGCGAGGAAATGCGACGGAAAAGCTCTGGTGAGACATCAAGTAATTCTTTGACTGCAGAGACCAAGGGAAGAAAAATGGAAAGAGGAAAGAGCCCATGATATCGCACTAAGTCAAGAAAAGGCAGATCCAAGTCCAGATCAAGGACAGTGTGCTGGAAATGTGGGAATAAAGGACACCTGAAGAACGATTGCAAGTCTCGGAAAGGAAAAGAAGGAGACGAGCAACAAGAAACTAATCATGAAGCGAATCAGGTGATGTGTTGCAAGATTCTTTGATTCTTTCATTAGAAAATATTATTGATGCCTGGGTGGTAGATTCAAGGGCCTCATTCCATGCCACATCTGATAAGAAACATTTTCATGATAATGCTCAAGGAGATTTTGGATAGGTTCGATTGGGTGATGATAAACCCTGTAAAATCGTTGGAATGGGTACAGTTTTCATAAAACAGTAGAATGGAAATCAATGGCTATTGAAGGAGGTAAGGCATGTTCCAGATCTGAAGAAAAATCTAATTTCAACAGGGAAGTTGGGAGGTGAAGGTTGCGTAACTACTTTCACAGATAAAACCTGGAAGGTCACTAAAGGATCTTTGGTAATAGCGAAAGGAGGAAAGGTTGGTACATTATATTTATGCAATGGTATTTCTAATTCTGTTAATTATTTAACCTCTACAAGAGAAGATACAGCATTGTGGCATCATAGACTCGGGCACATGAGTGAGAAGGGGATGCAGATTCTTCACTCAAGAAATTTGTTGCCAGGTTTGAAGCTGTTGATTTAGAATTCTGTGAGAATTGTGTTTATGTAAAATAGAGGAGAGTCAGATTCCTTAAAGTTGGGAAAGAAAATAAAATCGAAAAATTAGAGCTTGTGCATACAGATTTATGGGGACCTGCTCAAGTATCATCTCTTGGTTGCTCTCGTTATTATGTTACATTTATTGATGACGGGACCATAAAAACTTGGATTTATTGTATTCGAAATAAATCTGATGTATTTGATACTTTCAAGAAATGGAAAGCTTTGGTTGAAAATGAGATAGGAAAAAGGTTGAAGTGTCTCAGATTAGACAATGGAGGTGAATATTGCAGCAAAGAGTTTGATAGGTACTATTTTGAGAATGGAATTCGCAGAGAGAAGACAGTTCTAGGAACACCACAAGAAAATGGTGTGTCATAAAGGATGAACAAGACAATCATGGAGTGTGCAAGGTGCATGAGATTGCATGCAAGATTGCCTTTACAATTTTGGGCAGATGCTATAGATACTGCTATTTATCTAATAAATAGAGGGCCTTCAAGTTCCTTGGATGGTGGCATTCCAGAGGAGGCATGGACAGGTAAAAAGGTAAACTCAATAAATGTACCTTTATTTAATATGGTGTTAATTATTTTGGTTATCGCTTTTATGATTATGAAAAACATAAAATCATTACGAGCAGAGATGTCATATTCAATGAAAAGGTTTTGTATAAGGATCAGCATCAACAAAAGAAACAGGAAAAAGAAAACAGAGAATACACAGTGCTTGACGAGATCACTGAAAATGTGATGGTGCCTGAAAATCATAATGACCAATAGCCAGAACAACAACCACAACAACAACAAGCACTTCAAACACCTGAAAGTGGTGTTAGAGGATCTACCACGATAAGTAGACCCCCTGAACGATACTCTCCTTCATTATATTATGTATTACCAGAATGTTATGAAGAAGCAATGCAGGTAGAAACCAGGAAGAAGTGGGAGCAAGCCATGAAAGAAGAGATGGACTCCTTAGCACATATCCAAACTAAGGACTTAGTCGGGTTGCATGCAGGTAAAACAACATTGCAGAATAAATGGGTTTACAAGTTGAAGGAAGAAGATGGAGGTAGAAAAAGGTATAAAGTTAGACTTGTGGTGAAAGTGTTTGCATAGAAAAAGGGTATAGACTTTGATGAGATATTTTCTCCTGTTGTTAAAATGACTTTAATCATAACTATTTTAAGTCTAGTAGCAGTTGAAGATTTTCATCTGGAGCAGTTAGACGTAAAGACAACCTTTCTCCATGGGGATTTGGAGGAAGAGATATATATGCAGCAGCCACAAGGATATGAGGTAAAAGGGAAAGAGAAACTAGTGTGTAGGTTGAAGAAGAGCTTATATGGCTTAAAACAGGCTCAAAGGCAGTGGTATCTAAAATTTGACATGTTTATGTCTGAATAAGGTTATACTAGATGTTACTCTAATCATTGTGTTTATCTCAAAAGGCAAAATAACGGCAACTATATTATATTGTTATTTTATGTAGATGACATGCTTGTTGCAGGTTCTAACATGCACGAAATAAATGTGCTCAAAAGGAAACTGGAAAACTCATTTGCAATGAAGGATTTGGGTGTTCCAAAACAAATCCTTGGTATGAGAATAACTAGAGACAGGAAGAATTGAAAATTAACATTGTCTCAAAGTGAGTACATAGAAAAGGTGTTGAAAAGGTTTAATATGAAGAATGAAAAAATAGTTAGTATACCTTTGGCTAGCCATTTCAAATTAAGAAAGGAGGCGTGTCCCAAGACTCAGGAAGAAATGGCTCATATGTCTAAAGTTCCATATGCATCAGCAATTGGAAGCTTAATGTATGTAATGGTATGCACAAGGCCTGATATTGCACATGCAGTGGGAGTTGTAAGCAGGTACATGAAAAATCCAGGAAAATAACATTGGATGGTGGTGAAGTGGATTCTCAGGTATTTGAGAGGTACCACAAATCAAGCGTTATGCTTTGGTGGTTCAAACATTGCTCTACAGGGATATGTTGATGCAGATATGGCAGGTGACAGAGATAACAAGAAGAGCACTACAAGATATTTGTTTACTGTATGTGCAACAATTGTCAGTTGGGACTCAAAAGTACAAAGTGTTGTTGCACTCTCAATAATAGAAGTGGAGTATGTTGCTGCTACAGAGGCTAGTAAAAGAAATGATTTGGTTACAAAGGTTTTTGGATGAATTGGATAAGAAGCAGGAGCTAGGCAGGTTATACAGTGACAGCCAGAGTGCCATACATCTTGTAAAGAACTCTGCATTTCATTCCAAGACTAAGCATATACAGCTCAGGTACCATTTCATATGGTTAGCATTGGAAGATGGACAGTTGAAGCAGGAAAAGATACACACTAGCCAGAATCTTGGAGGTATGTTAACAAAAGCTGTAACCAAGGAGAAAATAAGAATCTACTCAGTTTCAATCAGTCTTCAACTATGATCAAGAAGATGAGAAAAACCCAGGTCCAAAGTGGAGTCATTGTCTAGCAAATGAAGAAGCGATGGAGTTGCTATAATCAATCTCCAAGTGGGAGATTGTTGGGTGTGGAGCCCGATTATCTTCTGTATTCAAAAGTTTCAGTCAGATACCCCAGGAAGATTGTACACCCTCGAAGCTAAGAATAGATGTAAAATTGCCTTGTAAAATGTTGTAATTTCATAGTCAATCTGGGTCGTTCATTAGGCAGATGATATGATGGTAGAAGTTATGTTTAATTTAGGGTTTTCGCCCTAGAAGGAAACCCCCTCACTATGTATAAGGGAATTGTATTACGTCTATGTATATCTATATTCGGAGTGAGGAAGAGAGAGGAGATTGAGAGCGAAGAGGGAGTTACAACAGATCTGTTGTAGGTTATATCTCTTCAGTTTGCTAGATAATATAATAAAAGGACTGGTTGTTTCTCTGTGGACGTAGCCCAAAATCGGTGAATCACGTATATCTGTGTCTCTCTTGTTTTATTCATTTTCTGTGTTTATATTTCTGCAATATTTTATGTATTCCATTGCTTTGTAATATATAATTTTCTAACATACCGAACCTCAGTTAGGAAGGCTACCAGATTTCATGCAATATGAACAGATTTCTAGAAATATAAATACATTGATATATGCCCTAGCTAATCATGTTTTAGATAGACATTTGCAATGAATGTAATTAATTTTAAATTCACATCACATCATATTGAAAATACAATAAAAACCCAAAACATTGAATATATATATATAAGTTTGGTTTTACAAAAATTTTGCCCGAGACACATATCGCATACATCACCCAAATAAATATCTACATGCAATATCTAAGTAGATAAATCAAAGGTGCTCATGATAGAACAAGACTGCATGAGCCATCTTTCATAGTAGTCGGCCAATATGAATAGGCACCCCTATGGTGTATCACTGAATTCGCAGTGGAATTTGGTTGACTGCGGTATCATCAATTCCATGTGTCAACCCTTCCATGTGACACTCTACCTATGACACAACCTCTAATACATTTGGATCCCGTAGCATATCTCATCCTACCACAAAAACCCGTGATGGTTCTATTGCCTCCTCCTATTGTCGTTCCTCTTCATGATAGAGATATGAAGCACCAATAGGTCGAAGTGGTCCTATATCTGCATGAAAAATCAACAGTTTAAGTCTAGGAAACATAAAAAAACAAAAAAATAAATTGTAAAACTTTCATAACTTAAAAGGTCAAAATTTCTTACCTATAATACCCCATTCCTCACCCTCAGGAAGCAAGAGCTCAGGGTCATCATGGAAATCCATTTCTTCATAAGGATAGTTGTTGATCATGATAAACTATTTGTGCAACCATCGAAAGAAGGCTGGTGAGAAGTTGATCATCGATGGCCCTACATGTCGAGACATTTTATCTATCCACCTCCTCGTTTATGGCACCCTCAGATCGATAAGCTCAAGTATCATATGTTGAGGTTGAATTAAAGGACCCGCTCCCACCCTATCCAAAGTTCTTAATTTTTCCCTCTTTTTCTTTAGTCAGTTGTTCTTTCACATTGACCAAAACTCCCTCACTCTAGTTGGAGAGTGTTGGCTCTAGACATTCCAATCCATATTGCATATATGATCTTCTTACCACATTCAATATGGAGCTACATGCTAATATTATGATAATGAATAGGATTGTTCTCAAAGGTAATCGGGTCACATCTTTTATACTGATGTTTCCATCCTTTGTTGGTTGGCCTCAAGGTCTACAATAGGTGGCGATATAATCTATCACTGTCTCCCCACCACTTCTCCCACCTAGGAGAGATATGGGGGCACCCCTCATGGATATTCCTATCAAAAAGTAGATATCATCTACCTTTATTTTGAGCACGGGGGCTTCACTCAATGAACCTATGACATATCACGTGCGTTCTTGGCATATTAAACAATACCCTTATAAATTTGACTACTTACTGGAAACTATCTCTAAAAATCATATTATTTAACCTCCTACCAATATGAACCCAATACACCTTCCCAATTTAAAAAATCCTAATTGCATTAGATATTGTAGGTATCCATTTTTTCATTAGCATTTTTTATACCCCTTTATATTTTTTCATTAACTTTGAGCTCCATTTTTTTATACTTGCTAATATAAAAATCCTTTACCCCTTATATCTCCCCCAATACATTATGTCATTTTTTCCTCAATATATATCCCCAATATGAACCCACGTGCTATGATATTGCTTCCCAAGTGTATCCTCCGTGATTTTGAGTACAAGTTCCCCAAACCTGAACGCTTGTTCCTAAACATCCCATGAACAAACAAGGTATTTCAACAACTCCATTTGTTGCCTCATACTAGGAAGCCAGAAGAATTTTAGTAATCGACAATTCTTTAATTCTTGGATGGTAGCAGGATCATTTGCTGCATTAAAATTTGGTTCTTCATGTTCTCTTTCTCTCCATATGAAACCCATTTTGTGCTGATGAACCCCTGAAACATCAAAAAGAGATTCATTAGGATTATTTTCATGCAAAAAACTTGACAAATTTTGAGGAAAAATTTATGAACAAACTTTATATTTGCACCCAATGCACCCCATAAGAGAAAACCATTGTGTCATACCCCTACCTGTAGTGCATGAATGCTTAGGTGCAATGCACTTTTTGACCCTTTGGGCCTGTGTTGGTCCTAGGGAAAAATTTTGGAACCCCAGGTCCATTAAAAACTCAGAAATTTTACTTGACATCATAAAATGAAACCACTAAAAGAAAGAGAGGGGTTTTAGCTCGTACCTAGAAGCGATGGTACTCGAAACAATCTGCTAGATTGGCTGCAATCAATTACAGAAGACGAGGGAAAAAGTACTTAGAACTTTCACTCTTGAAGGTAAAAGTGAAAGAGTAAAATTGAACAGTCACTTTTTAGTATATATGGTTAGATTGTTCATTATTTTATTCATATTTAACATTTTGACCTAGTGATGATTCAGTTTTACTATGAAACATGTGTGTTTATTTCTTTCTATGTTGTTTTGAGCAGGTTGATAGTTTTTAATGGATTTTCTTGTGCTTTAAATAGGTTATTTTGACGGAAGAGTACACTTTTATCTCTTTTTCAGACTCTTTTAACCTATGAAAAATGAACCCCTTGGAGTCCTCTTTCAACTCTTTTCAGACTCACAAAACATGAAACGATTGTCAAGCACATGTCTTTTCAAACCCGTAAAAGAAAATAAAAAGGCTTCTAATCAGTATAATTTTAACCATTTTCCAAATTGTGATAGACTAACTACGAAAAAGGAATATGTTAGTCGAGCATGGCTAAGAGGGTCTCTTTGGTATTTTTTCTACCTTGTTAGAACTAAGGGACTAGCTACGAAAAGGGACATCTCAAGTTTTATTTTTCACCTCTTTTTCAAACTCTCTAATCATGAAAAAGAAGTCAAGTTTTCACCCTTGTTGGACTCATAAAAACATCAAACAATGATGGAATTATCAATCATGACATGGACAAACTACTCATTCTTTGCATTCGTTAAATATTCTCAGAGGGTTCATCTTAAGGATGAACTTAGAAATAAAGAATATGTTATCCTCCTCAAGCTTGTTCAAAAATAAAGAGGTACTAACCAATATGTTTGGGGAAATTGGGAAAGAAAGGTACTCCATTTGTTAATGGTAGTGAGTCGCTCTTGAACATGACACTCCTGCACTTCATCTTTGTGGTTGTTGAGTTGGGTAATCTGATTTTCTTTTGATTCATCATACCTTCACAGAACCTCCATTTCGATTTTGGGTCAATGTTAATAACTCCATTTAAGTATTGTTGTTGTGTTTAAGATAATTCATTCAGTTGATATCCGTTATAATAATCTTAAGCCTTCATTTCATGTTTTCCTTTCCTCATCTAGTTCCATATCATCTTCATTTTGTCTCAATCATCATACCCGTTTTTTTTGTTGTTTATGGGGGATACATCAAGACCCTCCTATGATGGGTTGCTTGCTGCGAACATCAACACATTTATGGGAAGTTTACTTAGAAACACCCATTAGTGCCTTGGTGCTTGCATACATCAATGGCAAGTGTCCTCGCTCTCAGCGACATGTTTACATCAATGACCTTCAATGAGAAGATTTTGTGTGGCGTTCAACATCAACTCATTTATTCACACCAAACAAATTGTACTTTAGTAACTTGAGAGCCATAAACATCATCGGTGGTTTCTCTCATGTATGTTAATGACTTATATCATTGGCCAATAATCAGATGGTGTCTACCATGTTTGACTTCAACTCATTGATTCACAATGTTAGACTCGTACATTGCTTGGTCATGTGAGAGATAGAAGACCCCAAACCTAGTTTCTGCCATCAGAGCTGTGATTTCAGGATTATATAAAGATCACTATGTATGATGGCTATCATCATACTGATAGTCATCCAGTCATTGGTCCACCATTAATCATCAATGGACACGTATTTTGATTATTGTACATGTTATGATATCTTATGTGTTGAGCATGAGTATGCCTCCTCGGCAAAACGATATCATGATGTAAATGTATTGTAATAGAAGATGAATCTTGTCAGTTGTTCTTGATCTTGACTTGTCACAATGTAAAGAATTTTAGTCATAATTCATCATCATCTGACTTTGCGCTTTAGGGGGAACTCTGCTATAAGCTATTTTGTCTCATCTAATCAATCAACCTCCTAATGGGATCAAGCAACATCCTATTCCCCCTTTACATCATCATTACACAAGTCCATTTGCATGACTATCTCATTCCCCATAGTTTCTGCCCTAAACTGCATCATTTGAGCCAATTTTAGGTCCAACGTGCCCTAGCCTCTTGTTGCAGAGCATTCACCTGCAGGTTGCTCCAATGTGGCATGCATTGATCACCTACAGGTTTCTCCACTTTGCACCTACATTAGTTATAGAAATCCATGAAAAAGAGAGAGAATCTTGAAGCCTCCATTTACAGAAGCCTCCAAGATCTGTTGTAACCATATCTCAAATAAAAATTTCGAATCCTATATTATCCTACCTTGGAGTTTCCATCACTTATCCTTAGATCTCATCCTCCCATAAAGAGTGGATCTCAATCCTAAGATAGGTAAAAGGATAAGAATTTTGAACTTAACTCACTCCTCTATATATTTACAACCCTTCATATGCAAGGGGTTGGCTTCTGGAGAGTGATTATAACCTTATACTTCTATTGTGAGAGTTATCCTTTCATGCATGTAGGGTGATGGGAGGTACACTTTGTGACAAAGGAAAATTCAACAACTTGGAGGAGATCTTCTACAATATCAACACCTACTTATGGTGGTAACTCATTCCATTTATATCAATACAAAGAGTCATTTTGTTTTCCTATATGTGATGTAATTATTTCATGTATTCCAATACCATGATGATCTGTCGAATAAATTAGATAGATGATGCTACATAGATCTTGTAGTTTCTGATGAGCCTCATAAATGGGTAATTATATGGGCTCATTTACCTCCTAACCTAGTCAAATCAACCATTCTCTTAGCTTATTGTATGATTTTCTGATTATATTTATGCTTATAGGGTGAGTTGAATTAGTTATTGTGCCATGTGGTCTAACATTTATTTAATGTAGAACATTGATGAGTTTTGAGGTCAATGTCAAGGATCCAATGGACAAATGGCAGAAATAACACGAAGTGGAGTGTTAGCCTCCTATTGCAACAGGTTTCATATTTCATGATTGACAGTGGAAGTGCCAAAAATGTTCATCTTTTTCCATGTTGTAAAGGTTCCATTTTTGAAACATTTCTCAGTCAAGGGGAAGCCAAACAGCTTAAGCCTGGTTCCCCTAGGTTTAAATTTTTTGCTTTAGAATATAGAGAATGTATCTTTCCAAATAGCTTAAGCTTGGCAGAGTAGCAACTAGGTAGAGAATGAAGGAGCCCAACAGCTTAATCTGGGCCCTTGGAAGAAATAAGGGTAGTTTTAGAAAGGAAAGGCAGATTAAAAGAAAAAACAATCAGGGTTTGCAAGTCTAAGTGCACCCTTCCTGAAGTAACAAAAAATGCTAGGTGGATTAGGCTGGGTAGGTAGCCTGGGGTTGCAGAAAAGATCATCTTCAGTTTTGGTTTGACAAAGAAAACTCATCTTATCAGTGGTGGAGGTAGCAAAGCACTATTTTAATGGCAGAAATTTGGAAGCATGTCTAACTTCCCTTCATTCCCCCTAAAAACCCTCTTACTAACATTTCCCCAAAGGACCTTGGGATCTGCCCAACAAGTCCTGATTCCATTTCATCTCTGAGAAGCATTAAGGTAAGTGTTGGCTTTCTTAAATGAAAAGAAGCCACATTTCTTGTGTAAAAATCATGTTTTCATCTTCTACACACTCTCTATGTCTATCATCAGTTCACAGACTTATCATCATTGTCCCCTTCATTTTTTCATTTCATAAACTCACATTGACTCCTAATTTTATTATGTAGCTCCCTAACTACTCCCCCATCCCCATTCACTGCTAAAAACTATATAAAAATCCCCAAAAAATATTAAATAGCCCTCCCCAGGCATTATAGCCATATGTTTGGTCCGGGAAATAGCAGTCCATTTGGGGCTCCTATTAGCCTTTCTGTCTCCTAACCTAGGAATTAACCTAACATCTTGTTTGGTTAATAACCTTTATCTGATTTCTCGTTCATCAAAACCTTCACATCCACCCCCCCCGCAGTCATTACCTCCAAGGGTTTAATGTTTAAAGCTTTATTAAAACATTAAATTAACCCCCCGCGCGCATATAAACCCAAAAACCCTCTTTATTAAAGTTATAACCCCCCCCCCCCCCACCGCATCAATAATTAAACAAAATAGTGGGCGGGTCCCCGCCCTAACCCTCTGTTGCCTTGTCCTCCCCGCCGGCCGTTGGATCTGGCCCGCCCCAGATCTACGGTGGACGGGCCTTTTCACGCGCCAACTGCCCGAGGCTTAGCGTCCGGGAGTTCGGCGGTTTTGCCGTCGTACTCCCGCCACGCGTCAAGCTCTCGGGTGTGGCGGAGCCCCTCCCCCCAAAACCACCCAGGCGCTAAGGCGGTGCGCCCAAAACCACTTACCACCCTCGCCTGCGTGACTCCAGTGCCACGTCCTCCCCTATGACATCATCTCCTCACCACTGCCGCCGTGCCACGTTGCCACCACCTCATACTTTGTGTACCTTCACCCTGCCACCGTGTCCCTGCCACCATACCGCCACGTCACCCGTCCGTACATGATGACGTCATCTGCCGACGTCATCCCACCATGTCATCCTTCCGTACCCCGGGACCCGCCGATGACGTCATGCTGACGTCATCCCGAAAAAGCGCCAAAAGCGCCAAATGTCAATTTTTTGCTCAAAAGAGCGCGGACGACCGTTGTAATTCATTTTTATGGGTTCATTTGAACGCTCTGGTCCCCTGTTTTATTCATTTGCTCACTCCCAAAGCTTCAAGGCGACCAACTAAGCTGCTGCGGCCGGCAATTCAAGTTCGTAACCTAGTTTGCATCAATTCATCAACTTTCGGCGCCGTTCAAACCAGGTATTTGCCATATTTTCCCCTTTTCGCTCCTGTGCTTGCATTTTATCTGTTGCACATACTGTGAACCTGCAAAAATTCCACAATTTGTAACTCTGCTGCGCCTCAGACCCCATTAAACCTACTGGAAACCCTTTACTCCAGAAAAGTCTCAAAAAACCTGATGCCCATTTACACTTTTGCGGGCGAATTCTGTTTAAAGCTCGGCCCCCAGCAAAAAATCTCGCAGCAGCTCGGCATTTCCCCGTTTTTGCCCTCTTCCGCTGTCCAAATCCGTTCACTGAAACTGTAAATTGCCCTCTGCTCCTCTGCGTTGTTCTTCACAGTCTCTAGCTCCAGAGAATTCACTGAAAAAAAGGGAAATTGACCCAAAACTTTGCAAAATTGATCCCTTACAGCATAAACTCTCAAGCTGTCCAGCTGCTGTTACATTTCAGTTCAGTTTACCTGCTCCTGCTGATTATTACAAGAAAAATTGATAGCCAGTTGTTACATTAGTCCTCCTTCAGCTCAAGCATTCAAAAGCTGCATAATGGCCACTCCATCTGCTCTGAACGTTACTCCCATCAACCCGCCAAGCAAAGAGCTTGAGTCCATGCCCTTGGCCGATACAGACTATCTTATTCAAGACTTCGTTGCCAAAAGGAATCATCTACACACCTACTGCCAGCTGAGAAATAGCTTCATAAACAAATCTGACATATATGGCATTTGGGAGTCCAATCTGCCCCATTTTTTCCTCCCTTCTGTGAATATCTTTCCTGAGATTATTCACCTCTGCGCTGCAAATTATGAACCTAGTCAAAGGGTTGTCAAGTCTTCATCTAGAAGCATTCTTTTGTACACTACTATTGACTCCATCAACCAGATGTTGAACTTCAAAGAGACTCAGATGCTATTTCCCTTCTCCATAAATAATTTGCTGGAAGAGGCCTCCTGGTTCCCTGGTACCAAGATTGAAGTGATTGCTAAGACATTTATGAGAGCAGATTGCCAACCAAAGGAACCACCTCCATTTCCTTATGACCATTTCAATGAGGTGGGCAAGCTACTGGTGGATATGATATCTTATGTGTTGGGCTTCACAACAACTGAACTCGTAGATGAGACAGTACTGGTTATATTGTCTTCTTTCAGCCAAGGACAGCCTCCTGCTGTCAAGTACAATTATGCCAGGTTCATATCAAATAAAATCCATGACCAGCTCACTAGACTAGATAGGCAGGGAATCTTCAAATATTCCTCCTATATCTATCATTTGTTCATGTTTTATCAATCTGAAGTTTTCCAATGCCCTATCAAGAAACTGGACTTAAAGGGAGAAAGGAGGTCTGTTGTCTTTTGGTCATCTGTATTTCATCAAGTCCAGCACTCTCCTTATTCATACTGTGAATTCATTGACCTGTTTGTCTATCCGGTCTCCTGCCTCCTAATGAAGATTCCTCCTCCCAGATTAACCTATGAAATGCAAAAGACCTTACAGCTGTCTAAGAATTACAAATTAGGTGATTGGTACCTATATCAAGACCATACTGTCATCAGAGTTTATGGCTGTGAGATGTGTCCATACAGGCTCCCGAGATATGTGCCAATGAGACTGTTAGAATACTACAGGCAACTTATAAATTTAGATTTGACTCACTTTCACAGCACCAAAAAGAAGAAAAAACTGAAATTCAAAGACCACCTAGGCCCCTTCATCATGAATAAGAAGGATGGTTGGCAAGAGGCTGACATAATACTCAAGGATCAATTTAAATTGAAAAGGAGTTTCTGGTGGGTCCCTTATGACCCACTTGGCTTCATTAATGCCAGAAGGGTCAAATATAGGTTGATACCCTATGACCACTGCAAATACCCAGACATTGAAAAATATGCTAATCAGGATGCATGGGTGCAAGGAACTTTAGTGGAAGAATTAACTCAAGAGGAAATCTTGGAACAAACTGCTAGGGATCTTAAAAAAATTCTTGACTTAGATTCTGATGACCAGGTAAATTTCAAGCTGCCTTACCAAGTTGAAGAGGGCACTTCTACAGCTGCAGCTTCACAAGCTGCCCAAGGAGCTTCTACATCAGCAACAGGTACAGCCAAAGGGAAGGAACCGATGGAGACAGAGCAAATGGTCACGGAGCAGTCGGTCACCTCAATGGAGCAAATTCAAGGGCAAACCCCTCCTCAACAAACAGAGGCACTACAAGTGCCACCTTTGCAAACGCCTGCCCACGAGGAAAGGGGCAGGAAGCGAGACCGACAAGATTCCACACCTGCTAGTGGGTCTGTGCAGCAGCCTGAATCAAAGAGACAAAGGGTTGATTCTCCAGTTGAGGAGGAGGTCAGTGAAGAGGTCGTGGAAAGCCCGAGAAGGGAAAAAAGCCTGCATACACCAACAAGCTCTTTTCAGCGAGAGCAAGATAAACAACAAGGCATGGAGGTGTCATCCTCCACTCAAAGAGGCAAAAAACCAGCCAGCACCAAGGCCAGCTTCAAAGAAATCAAAGCTCAAAATGAGCTACTAAGGGTGCAATTGTATAAGCAATTTTTAAAGGCAACACCTGCCAAACAAGAAAGATTGATGGCAGCATTTGATATAAAGCAAGAAAAGATGATTCTGAGCCACTTCAAGCCCAAAGTTCAGCAGCCACAATCAGCCGCAGATTTTGTTAAAACAAGGTTAGAGGTCCTGTCCAAGGACATCCACCCAATGGATCAAATAGAATTACACAAGCAGACAGCCGAAATGCTTTATGCTACACTTGCTGAAAAGGCCACATTGGCCCATGAGTTAGAAGAATCATTGAAGAATACCAACACTCAGCTGGATTTTGAAAGATTGTCCTCCACAGCCAAGGATAATAGAATTAAAACACTGGAGGAGATTATTGTGGACTTAGGTCATGATCCTAAGGATCCTAAGGGTGTCAAGACCCTTATGAAAAAGAAAGACGATGATATTGCTGCACTGAAGAAAAGATTGAGGTTGCTTCCTACTGAGCACCCTCAAACAGGAGAACTGCAGAAAGAAAAAGAAGCTGAGGATCAATTGGATTTGATGATGAAGCTAAACCAAAGAGTAATCGATTTAGAAGGGGAATTAGAGAAAGCACTGCAAGGAAAGCAGGGAGAGTCGACCTCCCAGCCTCCTCAAACAATCCCAACTGTTGCTGATCCTCTATCACAAGCAGCAGTGACCCCTCCAATTATTCCAGCCACAACAATAGCTACAGAAGCTACAACATCAACAACAGCAGCACCTGAAGCAAGCATGAGCGTAGATGATTTGACAGAAGCTGTCAATAAACTTAAACTTCAGGCAACAGAAATAAAGGAAGCCAAAGAAAAGCTGGCTAAACTAGAAGAAAAATATGATAAGTCCAAAATGACGGTGGGTGAGCAATCAAGGGAAATCAAAGCCCTGAGGGACAGAATCAAAACCTTGGAGAAAGAATTATCCTTGGACAAAACTTTGGCTGAAATAAAGAAGATCCTGTGGGCCAAAATAAATCAGTCAATCACTGGCCAATGGAGGTCAATTCAGGCCATGTACGAACAGGTGGAACTGATTGGCCGTGCTAAGCTTGAAAGCCAGAGAGCCAAGGCAGCATTAGGAAACATGCCTGAGCAGGCTAACAGAATGATCAACTTTCTGAATCATCAAACTAGGGAAGAGCTGGCAGCACTCCATATCATGAACAGAACAGACGCCATATTAACAGCAAAAAGTGTGCTCACATTAAGAAGCTTGGTGCAAACTCTGGAGGCAAGATGTCGGGATATACAGAGAGATGTAGACAATTTTGACGTAAAGCTTGCAGCACTACAGATTAGAGGATTGCCCAGCCTGTTGACCAGCGCTGGAAAACTATTAACATGTGACCAATATGCTACTAGGCTAAATAATTTTGTCACAAATCAGCTTACCGCTGCATCAAGTTCTACAGCAGAGGCAGGGCCGCCTACAGGACAGACACTTTACGACAAGCTGGAAAGCTTATTTTACCTGGAGCATGAGGTCAATCATCTGTTTGATATGCCACCCAGTTATTACAAGTACACAGAGGCCGATGAAACACTTGTCAAAATGCAAAGGCATCAGTTTCCTTCTGAGAATTGGTTGCAGGCAATGCTGGCTGTATTGCCCAGGTGATTTCAGCTGTTTCCTCTTTTTGTTCATTTCAAAATCTATGTCAGATACAGGTCAGCAAGAAGCACAGGATAAGGCATAGAATGCATAGGACAGAGTAATGAAGGAACCCACAGGACAAGTGGGAGCAGGTACAAAGCAATAACACTGAGATGGCAAACTCAAGAGCGCGGATTTCTAAGAACGCAGCCCTACCGACTCAAAAGTCAACATCTACCGCCAGAAGTGAACAACTATTGCATTTGTATTTATTTTAGCATTTACTTTTTCATCAATCACTCCTTAAGAGTTGGTAGAGAAGTTATCAGCTATTAACTTCTCGTCTAGATATTTTTGTATCCAAATTTTGTATAAATACCACCCTCTGTGTTGTTAAAAGGGTTGGTCGGCTTATGTATTCCAGGAGAGACTCGCACTGCATACCTGTTATTTTCTATAATCAAAGATTGCTGAAAGCTTGGAGAGAAAACTGTCTGTTGTAAATGAATGTTTTTGGAGATATGAAGATGGAATTCTTGTGCTGCAGTCTGAAGAAATAAGTGCATCTTACCTCTGTTTATTGTTTACCACTGTCTAAATAGTAGAAAGAAAGAATAGCTTAGAATTTGTTTAAGTACACTCTATGCTCAATTTCTGCTATTTCTTTATGTTTTCCTCTGAATGAATTGGTTATGAATGTGAATTTCCCGGGCTCATATTTACCTCGATTCACCTATGTTTGCCAATTATCTAGGGATTCTTTACTGCCCCTAGGTAGAGCTCTGTTACCCCCATCTGTTAAGCTGATTGAGAGATTCTTAACTGCCTCTCATTACTTAGCATTCTTTCCATCATTTAAACCTGAAATATTGTTTCATGTGCAGCTATCTTGCTCCATTTTCCCTCTCTTGTGACCAAAGAAATGCACCAGCAGTTCTCCTCCTCGACTCCACGCCCAATGGCTTGAAACTTCCAGACTATGCCTTGCCTCTCTGTCTAAAGACATCAATTTTCCCACCAAAAACAAAACAAAAACCCTCTGAACTCAAAACCTAGCCTAAAATCCTTTTCAACAAAGCTAAATCTAAAAGAGAGAGCCCTCTCTGATTGCAGGTTGGCTAGAACCTGCAGTCCAAAGTTGGTCTGTGGTTACCTCGGCCGTATCCTTTTCCGGAGCTTAAGGACAACCTGAGTGATAACATGGAGAAAGGAAAGGACTTATAGGATGGAATCCCCCTCATTTATTACTCCTCACTTCGAACTCCCCTTCATTCAGATCGGAGTACAAGCAGCTGAATCATGCACTAGAACGCAGCCGAGCAAGTGGAGGATGACTGATGATTATCTCGAGTTTTGGGAGCCAAGCCTCCCTGATTTTGAGGAATCTATTGGTAACTTAATTTGTATAAGTAGAGGGGCCTAGGGTCTCAGTAGGGTTGGATTTTTGTTGGATTTTTTCTTATGTAAACTCTGCTCCAACTTTGAGCTTATTATTTTGTGAAAATTTCATGTAATCTTGCTATTGTTTTGATAATAAAGATGGAATCCTTCTTGAGCTAGCACTGAGTTACCTTAGAGGGTTGAAGCTCTTGGGTTAGGGCTCAATCCAAGTAGCCAAGCTCCTCTTTACTTGTATTTGTATGTTTTATTTCAGTTTGTAGACTAGGTTGCTATTAGATGTACTTCTTTTATGGTTAAGAATATGTTGTTTTTTATGATTTAGTAGTTTGCTTCCATTTGTGCTTTCTATAACAGGTTAAACAGTGATAAAAAAAGACTCAAAAGGCTAGAAATAGTTCCTTGGCCTCTCTTCCTCCCTTTGGGACCATGATTTGAGGCAAAGACCCTCTTGCTGCCCCAAAAACACAGATTTTCCTCCTTCATAGGATTTTTAGTGTTTGTAGCTTTTTAGTAGGTTAATAGTCCAGCTTTGCTTTGCTTTAGATCTTCTTCATCATGCTCACTTCCTGATTTGCAATAGTCTTCTTTCATGCTTTCCTTTCCTACAACATTTCTCAGCATTTCCTTTCATAGATCATATTTTAGACCATTTTTATGTGAAAACTATGTTTTTCCTAGATGCATTCATTTCACTTGTTGCTTGATTTCCTTGGTTAATTGTCTGTTTCTTTGCAGAAAATATCTTCCAGCAGTTGCCTAGATTATCAACAATCACATCCTCTATCTGATCCATGCCCTATAGGTCTCACAAATCTCACCTCAATTTTTCCCTAGTTTCCTGCATTTTTCCATAGAACTTCTTCCTCTCTTCTTGAGCAAACCCAATCATATTTTTCTCTCTTGGTAATTCATGATAGACCTTAGGCACCTTAACACCTCATTCCAAAATTCATCCACCTTATTAACCCACTCTCACAACCTCAAAAAAGTGGAAACTGCTCTCGGCCTCCTCCTGTAGGCCTCCTGTAGATTCCCTGTTTTCCTCCTGCAGATTTCTTGTGTCCTCCTATAGACTTTCATGTAGGCTTTCTTTTGAAGGTTGAGTATGGCAGAAGCCTCCAGAAGGCCACTTGAGACCTCCTAGAACCCATCCACACCATCTTACATCCTCTCAAGTCCCAAAACCACCCTTTACCACCACCTATTTGCTGCCACATTCACACACAATAAATTACATGCATGTCAAATTCACATAAAAATACATAAAAATCCAAAAATATGTTTTTTTTCTTATTTACTTCCAGAAATAGCATAGTTAGATGTTGTTTACTTTCTTGAATAGGTAATGGCATTCCTTTCATAGTTTTCATAGTGCTTTCTGCAAAAGTAAAATTAGTTGGTTAATTAGGGTTCACTAGGTTTTCTTTACATCTCAGTCTTTCTTTTTTCTGCAGTTATAATAACATCTATCTTTGTTTCCTTTCATCACATATAGAGCTTCTTCTGGAATCCATATAAGTTGGCTCGAGCTCCTAGTGATCTCGCACTGGCTGACCAAGTGACAACCTATAGTGAGAACTAATACTTGTGCATACAGCACTGACTCTTCCAAGTTTGTTACGAATTACCGAGTTAATAAGAGTAAAGTAGGCAGCCCAGGAGTTGCAACATTATTGCTACAATACTAGTGCTTACCACTTTTTGGCGCTGCTGCTGGGGAAGCGTCAAAGTATTATGTGATTATTGATTTCTTCTATTTCCTATTGCGACATTATGCTAATAGCTCATTTCAGCAAAAGTAGACTAGTCATTTCTTTTCCTTTCAAGTTCTGCATTTCCTTGCTTTCCTTTTCAATTCTACAAATTTCCATTTCAGCAAGTTCATTTCAGTTAGTTACAATTTTTTTTGTTCAATCAATTTCAGTTTTGCAGGCACTGTCAATGTGGGGAAAAAGTAACAAAACCCAACCAAAAAATATTTCCTTTCATGCCTCGTAGGAATAGAGATAACTCAGAAAAAATTTTGCCCAACACCTCCACTACTTCACACAGTCAGCCTCTCTCTTCTTCGACGACTGCAATCAAGAAGCACCCTTAGGTGAAAAACAAGACATATTTGAAGAACCTATAGGGGAAGAAGAAGAAGAAAACATTCCTTTGGAGCCAACAGCTGAAAACAAAAATATTAGGGGGAATGGACAGAGAATAGAGGGTACCTTTCCCATTCGGGAGACCAATGGGGACACCAAAATGAAGAATATAAGCCCTTCCACCCTACCTCATTTCCATGGTTTGACTATAGCAGACCCTGCCATCTTCTTGTTCGTGTTTGTTGTCATCTATCAAACTTATGACTATGCAGAGGATGAGCAAAAGTTGAAATTGTTCCCTTCTACTCTTAAGGATGCAACAATGCGCTTGTTCATGGGATTACTTGGCAATAGCATCAAAACTTGGGCTTAAATGCAGCAAGCCTTTAACAACAAGTATCGAAACTATTGTAGGTCAAAGGATACTAAAGAAGAAATTTTCTGAATGACCATAGGAAATGATGAGTCCCTGGAAGACTATGAAGAGAGGTTCTAGCTCAGTTACAAAAGGGTCGGGTGTACACCTGTCCTTGAGTCTCTGAATTTGGTCCTACTCAGGGGAATTCGGGAAGATCTTTTAGACACTCTCCATCTACTGGCCGGGGGAGACATCTACCAACTATCCTATGAGGACATAAAGATTGTTTTTAGAAACCATTCTAGAGCAGCCAGAAAGAAAAGTAGGGGGAGTCAACCCATAGCCAGTACCTCTTCCTCTAACTCATCCATTAAAGGAGAAATTGGAAACATGTTGGAAGACTTCAAGAGTGAGATGTTGCAGATTCTTGCCATGCAAATGGATACCTTCAATATCAAAAGGAAATAAGAGGAAGCAGAGAGTACTTTGGCCATTTTTTTCCCTAGATGCACTAGGAGGCATCCTAGGAATGAATGCCCATTGAACTCTATAGAGGTTTGTTCAGTCTGTGAAGAGAATCATTCTACAGATAAGTTCCCTTCCTTGTCCAGACTTAAAGCTGTATATCAAGGGGCTGAGGAAGTCACTGAACAACTCTATTACATAAATAAAAGAAGGTCGCATGGACCTAGTCCATACTAGCAGGGGATACAAGGGACATCTTAGGCATACTACAACCCCAACCAAGTCACTTCCATACCTTCTTGGGGCCCTCTTGCTCATCCTTCCTGGTCCACGCCTCCTCCTTGGTCCGTCACATTTCAATATCATGCCCAACCAGCCACCCATTCATTTCAATCATATGCTCAGACACAACATCGATGAAATGTATCTCCTCACAGGTGGAGGCCCCAATACAACTCCCTTCCTTCTCTTTTGCATCCACCACCTGCCCAACCAAAACCATTACCTCATTCTCCACCAAATCAACCCCAAATGCATTCCCAATCAAATCTGAACCCGAACAACAGACAAGCTCAGCAAGTGTTTAGTGGGGAACCATCATGCCCAACTTAAGTTGTGGAGATTTAGGAAATTAACTTGCGATCTGGGAAAGTTCTCTCAGATAACCAAACTCCACCTAGGAAGGTTGAGGAAGATAAAGAGGAAAGTGAACCTAAAGCAATTCCACCCTTTCCTGAGAGACTATCCACGACAGTCTAGCCTACCCCAGAAGAAATTGAACTCTTGGGAGAATTGAAACATTTATGTGTGAAGATACCACTTCTCCAAGCCATAAAAGATGTGCCTATCTACAATAGGTTGATCAAAGAGAAGTGCTTTAGGCATCCAAGAAGGTGCAAGAGATATGCCCCAACCATTAATGTCATAGGACAATTGTCGGACCTGATGTTAGGGAAGGTAATTCGTCCAAAATATCTGGACCTTGGAAGCCTAGTAGTTGATGTCCACATCAATGGCAACATGATCCCACATACCTTGATTGATCTGGGAGCTGCCATTAATGTGATGAAAAAGGACACAATATTCAAACTCATCCTCCAAGGCTCCTTGAGGAAGACCACGACCATGCTACAACTAGCAGACTACTCCACCATGACCCCTAAGGGGATTATGGAAGATTTGATGGTCTCCGTTGATTCTTGGGAGTACCCTACTGATTTCTTAGTTCTCCAGCCAAAGGAAAAGCTGACTGGGTATCCTCTCATTCTGGGAAGACCCTGGTTGGCTATAGTCGATGCCTACATCAGTTGTCGAGCTAGGAACATGATCATAAAGAACGGACACATGTCCAAGAAGTTAATCATATATCCTCCTGCCCAACCCTTGCTAGAACATGATCTACCTCTCTGGTTGGAGGAGGATGATGAGGATGAAGTTTATTATGCACCACTTTGTGCATTAGAAATCGTCATGGGGGGAAAACAACAAGATGAGGATGATATGATTGAAAATTTGATTCATAATCCACCTGTATCACCATTAGAGGACATAGTAAGAGAAACCCAAAACAACCCCTCAACTGATCTCTATGCGATTGACTCCACTTCTCTCAGTGTTAAGAATATAGAGTGCGACCCAGAAATAACCTTCAAAATCAATCCATCCCTGTCCACTTCCCAGGAGAAGGAACTGTGCAGCCTATTGAGAAAAAATCTAGATTCCTTCACCTAGAGTTATAAGGAGATTAAGGGATTGCACCCTTCAATATGTACTCATCATATATACATCAAGGAAGATTGCAAACCAGTGATGCAGACTCAAAGGAGGGCGAATCCAGCACTTAAAGATATTGTTAAGGAAGAACAATAGAAATTGCTTGATGTAGGATTCATATATCCCATCTCTGACAGTGAATGGGTCTCTCTTTTGGTGCTAGTGCCAAAGAAAAATGGTAAGTGGAGAATCTATGTCGACTATCAGGAATTGAACAAAGCCACTAAAAAGGACCATTTTCCTTTACCTTTCATAAATCAAGTGTTAGATGGTCTGGCAGGGAGAAATTTTTTCTCCTTCCTAAATGGGTTTAGCAAGTATAATCAAATTCAAATCAGCCTGTAAGACCAAGATAAGACCACATTCACTTGTCCTTAGGGTACTTTTGCATACTGGTCCTTTCTTTTGGTTTGTGCAATGCTCCAGCCACTTTCCAAAGAGAAGCATTGAGTATATTTTCTGAATTAGTTCATGATGCAGTAGAGATATACATGGATGACTTTACTCCTTATGGTTCTGACTTTCGAGAAGCTTTATCTAACCTAGGAAAATTTCCAAACAAGTGTATTGAGATGAACCTATCCCTCAGTGCAGAAAAATGTGAATTTTTGGTGACTAAAGGGACATTGTTAGGTCATGCAATATCTCAACAAGGACTGCAGGTGGACCCCAACAAAATTTCCATCATCCAAAGGGTCCCACCTCCTCAAAAGGTGAGAGATGTCAGAATTTTCCTAGGCTTAACTGGGCATTATAGGAGATTCATTAAAGATTTCAACAAGCTAGCCTATCCTTTGTTTGTCCTCTTAGGCAAAGATGTTGAGTTGATATGGTCAGAAAACTATCAAGAAGCCCTAGATACCTTTGAAGAAAAGGTTAGTGACTGCCCCAATTCTCAGAGGCCCAAACTAGGCCCTACCTTTTCAAATTCATACAAATGCCTCAAACAAATAAATAGGAGCAGCCTTAGGACAAATTAATGAAAAGTTACCATATGCTATATACTTTATAAGCAAAAACTTGTCAAAGGTGGAGTTAAACTATACAGTGACTTAGAAGGAACTCTTAGTTGTCGTGCATTCCTTAAACAAAGTCAGACATTATATCACAGGCTATAAAACCTTTGTGCACACTGATTATGTTGCAATTAGATATTTAATGAATAAACCGAAATGCTCGCATTATTAGATGGTTGCTTTTACTGCAATAGTTTGATTTGAACATTATTGATAAGCTTAGTAAAGAAAATGTTGTTGCTGACTTTTTGTCTAGAGTAAATTTGCCTGCAGGTGAAGAAAGAATGGTGGATGACCAAATGCTAGATGAACATCTATTTGCTATCTCAGTACTATCTCCATGGTTTTCTGATATAGCAAACTACTTGGTTTCAACACAGTCCCCACCACACCTGCCCTCAAAAGAGAAGAGAAAGATAGTGAGGAAAAGTGCCCCTTTCACCTGGATTGGGTGTAATCTCTTCAAACTTGGCCCAAATCAGATCTTGAGAAGATGTGTCATGGAGGAGAAAGTCTTTGACATCCTCCTGACCTATCATGATGGGGCTTGTGGAGGGAATTTTGTAGCAAAAATAACTACATTCAAGATATTGCAAGCAGGCTACTACTGGCCCACTCTTCATCAGGACATGAGGAGATATACCAGCCAGTGTGATCGGTGTCAGAGGATGGGAAAACCTACTCCAAAGGATGAGATGCCCCTGCAACCTCAAGTGACCTTTGAGCCATTTGAGAAGTGGGGCATGGACTTTGTGGGTCCTATCAGCCCTCCTTCAAAGAAGAAACAATACATCATTATGTGCACCGATTACCTGACAAAGTGGGCAGAGACAAAAGCAATCAAAGTAGCGACAAAGGAAAAAGTAGCTGAGTTTTTGAGAGAAAACATATTCTGCAAGTTCGGGTATCCAAGAGAGTTGGTCACAGATCAAGGCAACCAGTTCACTTCCAATTTGATTGAAGACCTGCTCACACATCATAAAATCAAGAACAGTACTTCCACCCCTTACCATCCAGAAGCCAATGGGTAGATCGAGGTCACTAATAGAGCATTGGAAGGGATCATGACCAAGGTAGTGAGCAACAATAGAAAAGACTGGGTGGAAAAATTAGTTGAGGCCACTTGGACCTACAACACAACATGGAAGACCACCACAGGGTTCACACCCTATGAACTAGTCTATGGGAAGAAGGCTTTGCTGTCAATAGAATTTGAGTTCAATACACTAAGGATGGCAATTCAGCTAGACCTAGACCTCAGCCATGCACAAAAGGGGAGATTACTTCAGCTCAATGGATTGGATGAATATAGATTGCAAGCCCTTCTCCATACAAAGGTAGTTCAGCTTCAGAGAAAGATATGGCATGACAAAAATATCAAGGAGAAGCAATTCCAAGAGGGAGATTAGGCACTACTCTATGATTAAAGATACAAATATTTCAAAGGAAAGATGAGGAAAAGATAGTTGGGACCCTACACTGTGGAGAAATGCAATGACAATGGTTAAGTTCTGATCAAAACCATTGATGATGAAGCCATCCCCATGCTTGTCAATAGACATCGGTTGACAATTTACAAGAAACCCCTCTCCTAACAAGAATTTATTGCAGATTTGAATAAAACAATGATGATAGTGGAGCATGTCTCAGCTTCCAATTCATCCACTCATTGAAGAAAAGGAATAAAAAAATAATAAGGACTCAAGTGAAAACCTCCATGAGGTGCTTGAATCCCATCATTGGGTTGAAAACCTTTTCTGAGGTGGCCCAGTGATGACAAAAAAAAGGAGAGAAAAATAAGATCCCTTGGAGGCGCCCAGGGCAGGCAATTAGGGTGAAAACCTCTCTGAGGCGCCCTAGTTGTTTTCAAAAAAAAAGAGAGAGAGAAACAGGAGAAAGAAAATGATTTTTTGTTGCATTGCAGGTTTGCAGGAGGACTACAGGGAGTCGGAGAAGGTGCCAAGGGGACCTTGCCATTCATACCAGCACCAATCTCATCTTCTCCACAGTTTCTCCATCATTTTTGGCATTTCTTTCACCCCACGGTGCTTCTTTTTCAAAAAATGTGTTTTCTACAGGACGCACTGTGTTTTCTACAGGAGGCTCTGTGTTTTCTACAAGAGGCTCTTGTAGGAATTACAAAGAGCCAGAAATGGGTACAAAAGGCAATTTGAGGGACAGGGAAGCTTCATGAAGAAGCTATAAACCCTCCTACATCTTCGAACCTCCTTGCCATCATTTCCAAGCCTACATCACACCCCAAGCATCATTTTTCTTCCTATCAAAGAAAAGCACAGAAAAAACAATTTTTCAGTAAAAGAAAAAAACAAAAAATTAAGAGAGGAAGAAACACCATCCACCTCACCTGAAACCTACCTACTACCTCTCCATCTTTATATACACCGCTAGCATCATCCTCAAAGCTCCATGCACAGAAAGAAGCTGAAGTTTCAAGGGGAGAAGCAGCTACAGGAGCTGATGTAGGAATTCCTGTAACAGCTGATCCCATCAAAACCCAGCACGAGCAGCAAGAGAATGCACACATTAAGGTTGAGAAGGCACTTGAAGCTCAGACCCAACCAGAGAAGAACCTGCACAAGACACATCCACACATCAGCAAGTAGACAACATGCATCAAAAGAAATAAAGGCATGCAGCAGAGAGAGCCACAACACCTCACACCAAATACATTCAAATCATAGGTAAGTAACTAAATCACTCCTCTGTTTTCATTTTTGTAATTAGAAGTCATGCAAAAGCAACGACACGATTGAGGTTGAACGAGGGAAAGGTGGCCAGTTAACTTGGCCACCTTCATCTAGTTGACTCCATTCATCCGAGATGACACCCACACGTGTGCACAGTCAAATCTAGCCCAAGATGCCAAGGACAGGTAGTGGAGGAAGTGTGAACTCTGATGCAATGATGGGAGATGATTACAAGGAAAAGCTAGGATGACAAGGTAGGTGGGGACCAATGGTCTGAATATGGCCAACGTATACCTTGCCAGCTCACCCCTCATCACCGGAAATATCCATAAAATCCTGGTAACCATCATTCTCCATCGATCTCGCCCATATTCTTACTCTTGGCGTTTTCTACAGGAGCACCTACAGGTTCTACAGGAGCACCTACAGGAATTCTATAGGAGGGACAACAAGCTTCTACAGAAGGGGCAGTGAGTTGTTTTGAAGCGAGAAGACACACGTTGTAGCACGATTTTTGGTTTGAAGAGGTAGGGTTCATACATGCCCCCTATTGAATATCAATATATGAAAGAAATGGTTCCAATTTGAGGAGGAAATAAGTCTTTAGGAGAGGAGAAAATACATTAAAAAAATTATTCTTATTAAAAAAAAAACTCCTCTGTTTCTCTGTTTTTCTCAAAATTCATTTTCTCCATGTCCATATTTGGTTTTCCAAAAGAGTATAGACAATATGACAGGAGGGTTTATGAGAAAGGAGCTCACTAACTCCACGAGGATCCATGCACATCCACAAGTGGTGGACATCTTCACAAGGGAAAATTGGATGAATTTCTTTGAGAAATTCCAAGGGTTTGATGAGGAAATTGCCCAAGAGTTTTCTCTCTCTCTAGTATCCCACACAAGAACTCATGCCAATGTCACCTTTAGAGATCTTTCCATGGAGACAACCCCTGAATTTATCAGTAGGGTCACTACCCTTCCTCTTGGGTTGCCTTGGAGTAAGGATGAGAAACCAATTGGCCAAGCTGCCAAGAAAAACTTTTTCCAAAACAATGAAACCCCCGTAGAGGATAAAAATGGGATTAGAAGGGCTAGCATACCATATCCTTGGGATGAGGTTAGATATCAAATAATCAAATACATTTCCTGTGCAGGGGGGTACAACATTGTCTACGGTTATCACTTTAGAAACCTCCATGAATTAAGGCATGGCATGGACACTCCAACACCTTAGAGGCTCAGTATCCCCTAGTTCCTCCTGCAGTCCCTCATTGACTCCAACACTAAGGTTCAAGCAGGAAATTTAGAGCAGCCAACTCACCATGGTTTAATCAAAATCCTAGTGGAGGAATCCCTCCATACATTTACACTCCCTATAGCATGGGAAGTTTTCTGAAACATGACAGCTAAGGATGACATAAAGGCCTTAACCTATGATGTCAGTCCTATTGGTAGTGAGGAGGAAGAGTAGCAAGGGGGAGAAGGTGAAACCACTGGTGACTTAGCAGAACAAGAAAGGAAGGAGGAAGAAACTAAAATAGAGGAGGAGAGAGTTGAAGAAACAGAGCAGGAAGAGACAAGAAAAGAGATAGAAGGAGGAGAAAAAGAGGCAGAAAAGGCAGAACAAGGAGAAGAGTCCCCTGAGACTCTGGAAAAGGAGGCAACAGTTGCCCTCATTGCCCTCAAAACGCCAATCAAGCCAAAGAAAAAGAGGAAAAGATAGGCCTCCATGTATACAGGGCTAGGAAGAGCACAAGAATCAAAATAGGCAAACCTTAGCCCTCTTCAAAAATGCCAACTACAGTTGAATATTCACCCTCTGCCAAGGGGAAAGAATCCCCTTCCAAGACACCTATCACATATGAAAGGGGGACTCCTAGATCTTCCACATGGAAGGAAAAGGTAGTACTACAGTACATAAAAACAGTTCTATAAGAGGCTAAGACAGTTCTACAGGAGACACTGTCAAAACTACAAGAGACCCAAAAGCTAGAGAAAAGGATGGAAGGATAGCCATAGGTAAAGGAGGAAGCAACAGAGCTACAAGAACCTGATCCATAGCCTAGTCTTGCCTCCTATTACAATCTACTTAAGGGAGGAAGGATAATCCCACAAAAATTTGCAATTCCACTATTCTTTGAATTAGAGAAATAAAGAATAAAAACACATAGGTGGATGCAAATAACCACATCCAAAGGAGTTGAGGATGTTGGCCATATGAAAAACAAAGTCAGAGAAATGGGCAGGGAATTGAGTGGTCTCAGAGATAGGGAAGCAATTACAAGAAGCCACCTTGAAATTGAAAATGAATTGTTAAGGAGGCAGCTGCAAGAGAAAGAGACTCAACTGGCATGAATGGCCAACTTATCCATGGAAGCATTGCAATGTAGAAGACCAACAAAACCCTATGGTTTCTATCTCAAAGACCAATGGTTACAATTCTAGGTAAAGACTCTGGCAGAAAGAGGCAAAATGCCTTTCCAAGATTACAGGATATCTATAGATATGTTTGACCAAAGCACATCAGACGATAAGGCAAAGATGGTATAATTCTACCTACATAACATGGCCCTCGCATACATGAATGTATGGGACCCAAATTCCAAGCTAGGGGATCTACAATTAATGGCCATGGCCTCATGGATAAACCATGAAGAATTGAGTGCAGCAGAAATAAAAATATTGATGGTAAAGGAGCAAAATGAGCCACTAATGATAAGAGTTGAGCCATCAAATCCTATGGCATTCATCAGCACACACAACCTACTTGCTAATGACCCTTAGATTGCCCCTAGATATCTCACCAATTAGGCACAAGCCATTGCAAACTTTGAGGATATGCAAAGGCCACTTGAGATGGAACACCTTACCACACAGTTTGCAGATTAGGGAATATCATTCCCCCATGAGGCTGAAGGAGGCATTGGAAAGAGTTCCAATGTACAAGCACTCCATGCAGAGGCTGAAGGTCAACTGGATTGGCCTCAAACTGAGTCCCCCACTATTGTTAGGCATGCTGGAAGGCAGAAGAGAAGAAGAAGAGGAGGAGCAGTGGAAAGAGATAGACAGGAAGGATTCTATGGAAAAGAAGAACATACCGCATTAGAAGCCTAGGATGCTACGGAGGCCACCAGGGCCATAAAAATGAGGAGATTGACTAAGTTGCTAAGAGAATGAGCAACGCTTTCAGTAGGGGGGTGATGATGAGCCTCATAAATGGGTAATTATATGGGCTCATTTTACCTCCTAACTTAGTCAAATCAACCATTCTCTTAGCTTATTGTATGATTTTCTGATTATATTTATGCTTATAGAGTGAGTTGAATTAGTTATTGTGCCATGTGGCCTAACATGTATTTAATGCAGATTATTGATGAGTTTTGAGGTCAAAGTCAAGGATTCAATGGAAAAATGGCAGCAATAACTCAAAGTGGACAAAGGAGAGAACTTATAGGAGGGAATCCCCCTCATTTATTACTCCTCACTTCGAATTCCCCTTCATTTTGCAAGGAGTACAAGTAGCCGAATCATGCACTAGAAGACAGCCAATCAAGTGGAGGATGATTGATGATTATCTTGAGTTTTAGGAGCCAAGCCTCCCTAATTTTAAGGAAGTTGTTGGTAGATTCATTTGTATATGTATAGGGGCCCAGGGCCTCTCTAGGGTCTGACTTTTGTTGGATTTTTTCTTATGTAAACTCTTCTCCAAATTCTAGCTTATTATTTTATGACAATTTCATGTAATCTTGCTATTGTTTTGATAATAAATATGGAATCCTTCTTGAGCTAGCACTGAGTTACCATAGAGGGCTGAAGCTCTTATGTTAGGGCCCAACCCAAGTAGTCAAGCTCCTCTTTACTGTATTTGTATGTTTTTATTTCAGTTTGTAGACTAGGTTGTTGTTAGATGTATTTCTTTTATGGTTAAGAATAGGTTGTTTTTTATGATTCAGTAGTTTGCTTCCATTTTTGCTTTCTATAGTAGGTTAAACAGTGATTAGAAAAGACTCAAAAGGCTAGAAATAGTGCCTTGTCCTCTCTTCCTCCATCTGGGACCATGATTTGAGGAAAAGACCCTCTTGCTGCTCGTAAAACACATATTTTCCTCCTTCATAGGACTTGTAGTGTTTGCAGCTTTTTAGTAGGTTAATAGTCCAGCTTTGATTTTCTTTGGATATTTTCCGTCATGCTCACTTCCTGATTTGCTATAGTCTTCTTTCATGCTTTCCTTTCCTAAAACATTTCTCATCATTTCCTTTCATAGATCATAGTTTAGACCATTTTTATGTAAAAACTTTGTTTTTCTTAGATTCATTCATTTCACTTGTTGCTTGATTTCCTTGGTTATCTATCTTTTTCTTTGCAGCAAATCTCTTCCAGAAGTAGGCTAGCTTATTATAAATCACACCCTCCATGTGATCCATTCCCTATAGGTCTCCCAAATCTCACCTCAATTCTGCCCTAGTTTCCTGCATTTTTCCATAGAACTTCTTCCTCTCTCCTTGAGCAAACCCAATCATCTTTTTCTCTCTTGGTGATTCATGGTAGACCTTAGGTGCCTTAACACCTCATTCCAACCTTCATCCACCTTCTTCACCCACTCTCACACCCTCAAAATAGTGGAAACTGCTCTCGGTTTCCTCCTGTAGGCCTCCTTTAGATTCCATATTTTCCTCCTATAGATTTCCTGTGTCCTCCTGTAGACTTTCGTGTAGGCTTTAGTTTGAAGGCCGAGTGTGGGAAAAGCCTAAAGAAGGCCACCTGAGACCTCCTAGGACCCATCCACACCATCTTATATCCTCTCAAGTCCCAAAACTACCCTTCACCACCACCTATTCGCTGCCACATTCACACACAATAAATTACATCCATGTCAAATTCACATAAAAATCCAAAAATATGTTTTTTTCTTATTTACTTCCAGAAATAGCATAGTTAGATGTTTTTTACTTACTTGAATAGGTAATGGCATCCCTTCATGGTCTTCATAGAATTTTTTGCAAAAGTAGAATTAGTTGGTTAATTAGGGTTCACTAGGTTTGCTTTACATTTCAGTCTTTCTCCTTTCTACAGTTAGAATATCATCTATCTTTCTTTCCTTTCATCACATATAGAGCTTCTTCTGGAATCCATAGAAGTTGGCTCGAGATCCTAGTGATCTCGTGCCGGCTAACCAAGTGACAACCCGCAGTGAGAACTAGTACTTGTGTATACAACATTGACGCTTCCAAGTTTGTTACGAACTACCGGGTTGATAAGAATAAAGTAGGCAACCCAAGAGTTGCAACATTATTGCTGCAATACTAGTGCTCACCCGTTTCTTTTATTGTGTTGTCAGTTGTGTAGGTTCTAATTTTGGTAGTTGGAGATAAGATTAGACTATTCAATCCAAAGGAGTGAATCATACGATAAATTCCAAGTAGGTTTCTTCCCCTCATTTACTTACTTTAAGGAAAACATTGGGTTATTTTTCATTGTGCTTTTCTAGGTTACCTAGGGGAGATGTTTTGTTTCATAGTCATGAATCCTACATAACAAGAAGTTTTTCAGGTCCTAAACTTCCAGAGTCATTCTAAGGGCCTAAAAGACATTTTGTGGGAAATTAGAGAGACCAAAAAAGTGTGAAACCAGTGGACCTATTTATTCTAAGCCCTCTATTGGATATCTTCGAAGCAAGGTATTTTGACAATGAAATGGAGATCGTATGCAAAAGTTATGAACCCCGGAAGTTAACGTTCCAACTAACCCCAACGGGGTCCATAAGATTTTCGTGCTTCATCTCCTAGGGTTAGTTTTTTGGACATTTAGGGTTTCCCATTGTTTCTCAATGATAAAAAGGTGATTGAGCCTCATTTTATCACATTTTAGAGGCATGTAGGCACAACATTTTTTCTTAGAGATAAGCTACCATCACTGGTGCTAGTTTATTTCTATTTGTCTTGTAAGCATCTTTTAGTTATTTGATATTGATAAAATGAAGATTTATTTTTTCTACATCTCTATGTTTATGTTTATATCTATATTTTGTTGTGTTCTTGCATAACTCTGGGTCAATTGTATCAGAGCGGTCTGCTCTTTCTCTATTTTTCTTTGCATGTCCCCAATGAGGTGAAGGTATATGGACTTAAGGCTCGAACTCCCTGGAGCTTTGCAGGACTAGCCTCACAAAACCCAATGATCTCCCATGGGAGAAGAAAACAAAGACAGAGGAATGACATAGGAATGCCATGATGGATAACTTTGCCCATATCCTTCGGCGGCTACCCCCAAGGATGCATCTTCATCCAGCAACCACTCTAGAGGCACCACTCCTTTTAAGGTATAAGCCAACTTTTACATTCCCATATTTGAAGGCCATATAGATGCAACCATCGTAGATAGATGGTTAAATATGTTGCAAGGATATTTTTCAGTTCATGACATTTCCAATCGGGAAAATATTACTTTTTCACTACTCAAAGTTTCCCCCCATGTCAAGGACTCGTGGGAAACCGAGTGTGACCAAAAGGACAAGAGTGAACCCTCACTGTTTTCAGTTGCACCCACTTGGAATTCTTTTCGAGATTCCATCAAGGAACAATATTACCCTATCGAGAGCTATGATGATAAATATATAAAGTGGACCATGTTGCAGCAGGGAAGGTTCCCAGATGTGTCAGAGTTCACAAATAGTTTTCATACCCTTCGCACGAAGCTAGGTATCAAGGATTCTAAGCGGAATTTGGTTCTCAAGTACCATGGTTATCTACACAAGTACATCCAGGACAAGATGGATTTCCTGGATATCTCCTTGCTCAGCACAACCTAGCGATATGTTGCCAATATTGAGAAATTTTTTAAATGAAAGAAGTGAGACTTTGAATCTAAAGTAAGGAAAAGGAACCTCCAAACTGCAAAACAAAGGAAAAAGCTAAGGCGGAGTGATCTAGGACAACTCGCCAAAGCTACAAGCAAAGAAAAACACCACGAAGACAAAGAAAGGCACAAGAAAATGGTGTGAGTTCCATAAGAGCCCCAATCAAAACACAAGTGAGTGTCGAGCCAAGAAGTCATTGGTGGTCAAGATCAAGGCTTCCAAATCAGATGCATGTTCCACATCTGAGTCAGAAACCAACAAGGGGAATGACAAAGGAAAGAAAATTATTGATGCAGATCCCAGTGCCACTGTTTCCACCACCAATATCTAGAAGATTAATTCAGAATATCCAAAGAAAGAGGAACGAATCTTCAACTCATGGATGTGGGTGAAGGGCTCTTTGTGCAGTTCATTTTTATGGTGGAAGCCAAAATAACCTCATTTTAGCAGAGGTCGTGAAGCAATTAGACCTATCGAACACACCACAACCACAGTTGTACACCATCGAGTGGCTTCACCAAGGATGAGATCTCTACGTCAGCCATCAATGTCACCTTCCCTACAACATAAAGCCCTTCACAGAGGAAGTAAGATGTGATGTTTCTCCTCTTGAAGCTTGTGATGTATTATCAGGCCAACCATACTTGTGGATATGTCATGTTGTGTATGAGTCTAAGCCTTTCACTGTTATTATTTCTTTGGGCAATAAGTTATACAGGATATCAGATCTATCATCGCCTACTATCATCTCCTTGATCTCTTTGAAGGAATGCAATTTGATCATTTCTCAAACTGGAAAATTTGTCTTCCTTATGATTCACCCTCAAGGAAAGAAGAATAATGTGTCCACATCCACAACCTTTAGAAATAGATCCTCCACATGACAGCGACAGATTGACAATGTTGTTGAAGAGTACAAGGACATATTCACCTCACCCACAGAGGTACACATGCAATGTCAGGTCAAGTACTCCATCGATTTGGCCCTGGGCGCACCGCTAGTTAACGGACTCATCTACCGACGCTTTGTTCCTGAGAACAACGAAATGAAGAGTCAAATTCACGAGCTATTGCAAAAAGTGAACATTAGTCCAAGTTCATCACCATGTGGGAGCCTGCTCATGTTGGTACAGAAAAAAGATGAGGTGTGAAGACTTTTTATTGACTATTGGGTATCGAATAATATCACTATCTAGAATAGGCATCGAATCCCATGGCTTGATGACCTTGTGGACCAGCTCAAGCGAGCCAAGTATTTCAGCAATATTGACTTAAAGTATGGTTATCTCTAGGTACTAATCGAACCCTCTGATGTGTGGAAGACTGCCTTCAAATCCAAGGAGAACCTTCTCGAATGAATGCCCCTAAAACCTTCATGCAGTTGATGGATGACACCTTGTGGCCTTACCAACTCTCTCGTGGTAGTGTACCTAAATGATATCCTTATGTTCTCCCATATATGGGAAGAGCACATACACCATATCAGACAACTCCTCCAAACCCGGTGACTACACAAATTGTGTGCCAATTTAGAGAAATGCACTTTTGGTATTTCCCAGGTTCAATATCTAGGGTACATCATTGATGAGCGAGGTGTGCATGTGGACCTATCCATGATACAAGTTATTTGGGATTTTCCAATCCCAACCATTCTAATAGAGCTCTATAGATTTCTAAAACTTGCCAATTTCTATCATAGTTTCGTGTTGGGATTCTCTTATATCACTTGGCCTATTAGTCAAGTCACCAAGGGTAGTGCGAAAAAAAGTTATTTTAGTCTGAATCCCAACAGATTTAATTTTTCAAGTTGAAGCATCACCTCTACTTTTGCGAGTGCTCACATTACCAAACTTGTAGCAACCATTTGAAATTGAGACAAATGCCTCTGACTATGTTATTGGTGTAGTTCTTACCCAACAAGGGAATTCGATGGCATATTATAGTGAGACACTTTAAGATACAATATGAAATTATCCCATGTATAACAAATAGATGTATTATATTTTTTAGGTCCATCAACAATGGAAGAATTACATTATAGGGAAGGAAACGATCATCCCCACACACCACCGACCCCTGCAGTTCATAGAGACCCAAGGGAAGTTGCAAAACGATTGCCATCATAAATGGTGCACATATCTATGGCAGTTCCATTTGACCATGAAGTAAAAGTAGGGAGACACCAATAGTGTGCATACTGTCTTAGCCGACCACTAGTTATGGCATTGACCACTATGCTCAACTCTTGTGGACATGAGACTTCGGGGCGGCCACATCTTTACAAGAGCGATCAAGAATTCAACAACACATACTAGATGCTCTTGGAAGGCAAGAAAGTTCCATAGTTTCACCTCTACGGCACACTATTATGTCACCTAGGAAACCTCTACGTTCCTGCTATTGAGCATGGCAAGATAATTTGGGAGGCACACTACAGTCTGGTCGAGAAACATTTCAAAGTAGAGAAAATAATGGCAGTGCTGCAAAAGTATTTTTATTGGCCAAACCCTCAGTAGGATGTTGGGAAGTACATCAAATCCTACCTTGCATGTTCCACTACCAAACCAACAATCAAGAAGAAAGGCCTATATACTCCTCTACCAACTCCTAGTCAGCCTTAGGAATCCATCTCCATGGATTACTTGTTGGTCCTTCCTTCTACTAAGCATGACAATGAGTATGTGTTCATGGTCATCGACAAATTATTTAAGATGGTCATTCTGTTGGCCTGCAAGAAGAGTATCACAACAAAAGCAACTTCTAAGCTCTTCTTTGAACGAGTGTGGCTACATTTTTGGATCCCAAAGTCCATTATCTCAAATCGGGACAATAGGTTCCTGATTAAATTTTGGTCAACCCTTTGGTTAATGCTAGATACCAAGCTCACTAAGTCCATGGCCTTCCACCCACAAACTTATGGGTAAACAAAGGTTGTCAATAGGACGATTGTGCACATTTTGCGCATGTGCAACTCAAAGAATCCACACACATGGGATGAAATCCTCCCCTATGTCCAACAAAACTACAAGATAGCTCTCCAAAGCTAAACTAGCCACAATCCCTTTCAGGTGGGGTTGGGATTCAAACCACTGTGTCCCACTGATGTGGTCATACCATTTGCAGCTGCTTAAGCAAATTCAACTCATGTCCAATCCAAAGTTAACTAGCCTAACAACTTCATTGAGCACATTCAACACATCCTCGAGCACATCCATGACATATTGGAGAGAGCTAATGCTAAGTACAAGTTGTGTCATGATCAACATCGAGTGCCACACAAGTTCTAGGTGGGCAACAAAGGTTGGTTACATTTGTAGAACGAGTGTCTCACTAGGCCCCACTGAAAGCTTTGCTCACTCCAATATGGGTTGTACACCATCGTCGAGACTTTAGGGACAATTATTTTTAGCTCAACATTCCACCATTCCTTGGCATGCATCTAGTATTCAATGTGGATCAATTTTTACCATAATTTCCCCCATTGTTGGACACATCCAACATTGTTGAGAAGCTGACACCAACAGAGCTCATCCCAAGTTTCATCAAGTAAGTCACAAATGAGAGGATCATGGACACACAGATCAAGAACAATTTCCAACAAAGGATCCAACTATATTGAGTTTTCAAAGTATGCCAACTCCTTCACCAAGGCAAGTGGTTCACCAAGGACCCATTTTAACAGAATTTTCCCCATCTCATAAAGGCGCTCAACGCATTGGGGACCATTGCTTCCTAAGGGGGGAGGATTGATCCAGGTGGATATTGGTGGCCACCCACCTATTCCACTTGGACCCCGACCATTTATTTTGGGTTTCCTTAATTGTACTTTTCAGTTTCTTTGATTATAGTACAACTTACTATTTTTAACATTTTTTCGAGTCCTAAACCTCCAGAGTCATTTTAAGGGCCTAAAAGACGTTTTTTTTTGGGAAAACAGAGAGACTGGAAATGTACATAGCTTTTGCACCTATTTTTCAGCCTCTTCTTGGAGATCTTCGAAACGAGGTAATACAATAGTCAAACAGAGATCGTATGACAAATTTACAACCTTGGGAAGTTGACATTCCAACTAACTCCAACGGTACCCACAAGCTTTTGGTGCTTCATACCCTAGGATTAGGATTTTGAATGTTTAGTGTTCCCCATTGTTTCTTAATGATAAAAAGGCCACTGAGCCTCATTGCAACACCATTCACAGGAATCTAGTTGCTACATCTCTTCTCAGAGATAAGCTACCATCGCCCATGTCGGTTTATTTCCATTCTTGTTATAAGCATCTTTCAGTTATTTAATATTAATGAAATAAAAATTTATTTATGTTGCATCTCTATTTTTATGTTTATATCAATATTTTGTTGCGTTCATGCATAAGTCTGATCAGTAATATTAATAATGTATTATGTATTTCAGTGATTGGTCCATAGGAGATGATTATAAGAACAATGCAATTCATTGAAAATCTATGTAATATGCTCATGAAGCCATGTATTTTTGTTGTACTATATATCATTTGTTAGGGTCCCACCCTAACCCCCTTATTTATGTAGTAGGATCGATTCATATTTATAGTTAAGTAAGGAGTCAATAAAGCCCATATTAATAATTGTAAGTGGTTAACCCACAATTAATGACGGGACCACAGTTAGTTGCAAATGGGCCATGGTATTGGATAGATGGTATTAATAAGAACCATGGTATTGATCCATGGTATTGCATGTATGAGTCATATATAAAGGATAGAAACTCCCGGCGAGGAGCATCGTGTCTTATTTTGTAATCGAGCTCTGCTCTATTAGAGGTTGCCCCCTCGAACGGCAAGTGAACATTGCTTTCTGAATAATAAAATACTTGCTCTTGTTTCTCACTATTCTATGTTCTGGGTATATTTCTTCACATATTTGGTGTCCTGGTAATCATCTTGCAGGTTAAGATCATAACAAGTGGTATCAGAGCACTTTTCAGGGCAGGTGGGATCTCCATTTCTTACCAATTTTTTTTTTTGGCTAGAGACGTGTTTCAGCATATTTAAACCACGGGATCTGTCGTTGAGTGCATAAACCTACAGATTTGGGGAGGCATGCATGCAGGAAATACAAGAGGTGGTCAAGCTTGTTGGACTCCCTTGTAACCCCTGTGGGTACCCCTTCGAGTAGTAGCACATTAGACAGAACCGCACACAGACTGTCTTCCAAGTACCCTCTGGGTATATCGGAAGCCCCCTAGCTTCTTTGAAACCTTGCCATAGATAAACCGTCGGCCGTCTTGCTGCTATAGTACACCGAGAACAGAACTCAGAGAGATTACTCACCCATATGATAGGGTAGTCGGGTTGTACAGCTAAGGGTACGGTTGATCCTCCTTTGTTAGAGCCCTGGAACATTGGGCCGAGTACTACTGTCAGACCCTTATGTATATTGTGATCTGTAGCACTTGACACTCCTCGAGACCATAGTTCCCTTTTCTATCTTGGGATGACGCATAATCTCTGCCAGATCAGATCTCGCAAGGGGGTTTGTAGCAGCAACAGACATCAATCCCGTAGTTCCGAGTTTGCCCTTGGGGTGCTTATTGGTGATCTATCCCATAAGAATCAGGACAACAAGCTGAGCAAGGTGGTACCATTCAATTGTTAGTGAAAAAAATTCGGGCGGTCCCAAATTTCAAGTACATCAGATCGGTGCATGGTAGAAACTAGAGCTCAAGCTATGGCCAATGAGAAGATCGACAAACTTGAACAATCCTTGCAAGCCATCCAAGCTCAGCTTAACAAACTAACTGACGCACTCTCTAAGGGCAAGGAGGAAGCCGCGAGGAGGCATATATTGGCAATGGACATAGTGAGGGTGAGTCTAGCCACTCTCTTCACCTCTGGGGCACCCACCAACAATCTTTTCCGCGACCTCCCAAGCTGGATATGCATAAATTTGATGGTTCTCACCCAGCTGCATGGGTAGCACAAATGGAGGAGTATTTCAATCTGAATGACATCTTAGATAATGAGACTCAGCTTATGGTGGGGAGCATGTACTTGGACAATGAAAGATGGCAATGGTGGGAATGGCATCAACGTTTCAATGGAAGTTTTGTGACTTGGGCCACCTTCAAAAAAGTTCTTACAGAGCGCTTTGACCAGGAATTTTATTTTTTGGGTCATATCACTAAGCTCCGATGGACTGGCACAGTGGATGAATATGTTACAGCCTTTGAAGCCTTAGCTTTCCGCACTAGGGATCTCCCAGATGCGTTCTACACGGAATGTTTTATCAACGGTCTTAAAGAGGCCATACAAGCCCACGTCCGACTACACCACCCTCCCACATGGTCGGAGGCTTGCAAGGTAGCTCGTAACGTGGAACGTGCGTTAGCATCCCATTCCATTCGCCCAAATTTCACCACCAAGGGTCACCCCCCACAGGCTCACAACACGACTCAAACACTTAAGGTTCAAAAGGTGTCACCTGTAGAAATGGCCAAAAGAAGAAAGCAGGGATTATGTTACTACTGTGATGAAAAATACTCCTTAGGTCATAAATGCAAGGAGCCCAAATTTTTTCAAATTGATGCCACTAATTACAGCTCATCGGAGGAAGCCCCACCACTTGAGGAACTGGAGGAGGTAGAAGAGGACAACCAGGAGGACCATGTTCCTGACAAACCAGTTATTTCGTTGCATGCTTTGGCAGGGATTTCTTCACCTCAAACTCTCAAAATTAGAGGTTTTATTAAACATCGCCCAGTAGTAGTCTTGATTGATTGTGGAAGTACACATAATTTCATCCATCAAAAAGTCGCAGAAGCAGTGCATTGTTTTGTAAGAGAAATTTCTAACTTCCAAGTCCAAAGAAGGCCGCTGTGAAAATGTCAAACTTCAAATGGGGGATTATCAATTGAAGACCCACATCTTTTCCATACACATGGGAGGGTGTGACATTGTCCTCGGTGCTGAATGGCTTCGCACTCTTGGGCCAATCACAATGGATTTCCAGGAGTTATATATGAGCTTTAAGCAGAACAACTCCACACATACCCTCCGTGGACTCCAAGCGGGAGTTCCCTCTATCATCAGCTGACATAGGATGGAAAAATTGCTAAAAAAGGGCCATCATGGAGTTATAGCTCAATTTAATGCCATCCAGGCCATCGAACCCAATTGTTTGCCGATTCATCCTGAGATGCAATAGATTTTAAATAACCATCTGCTAGCCTTTGACAAGCCTCATGAGCTCCCACCCTCGTGAGGGGAACATGATCATAGCATCACCTTGGTTCCAGGGACCCAACCACCAAATGTGTGCCCATACAGATATCCGTTCACCCAAAAGAATGAAATAGAAAAAATAATCAAGGAACTTTTGGAAGCAGGTGTCATTCATCCCAGCATTAGTCTTTATTCATCACCAGTGGTCATGGTGCTCAAGAAAGATGGGGAATGGCGGATGTGTCCAGACTTCAGGGCCCTCAATAAGTTAATAGTCAAAGATAAATTTCCCATCCCGGTTGTTGATGATTTACTGGATGAACTCAATGGGGCTCAATTCTTCACTATGTTGGATCTTCGCTCAGGCTACCACCAAATTCGCATGAAGGAAGTCAACATTCCAAAGACTGCTTTCAAAACTCATGAAGGCCATTATGAGTTCCTGGTCATGCCATTCGGTCTTTTTAATGCCCCATCTACTTTTCAGAGCCTTATGAACCACCTTCTCAAACCATATCTCCGGAAATTTGTCCTTGTCTTCTTCGATGACATCCTCATTTATAGTTGCACTTGAGCCACACATCTTCAACATGTAGATCTGCTCTTGCAACTGCTCCGCAAGCATAAATTATTTGTTAATATGTCCAAATGTTCTTTTTGAATGGAAGAAGTTGAGTATTTTGGCCACATTGTGGGGTGTGAAGGTGTCAAGGTGGACCCCAAAAAGATCCAGGCAATGCAGGATTGGCCTCAACCTAAGACCTTGAAAAGCCTGAGAGGATTTTTGGGTCTCACAGGCTATTATCGCAAATTTGTCCACAATTATGGTCGCATCGCGAAGCCCCTCACTCAACCCCTCAAGAAAAATTCATTCTTCTGGAATGATGATGCAAAACAGGCATTTACGGCTCTCAAAAATGCCATGTGTTCCACTCGAGTCTTAGCACTACCTGATTTCACCAAATCTTTTGTCATTGAATGTGATGCTTTGCGTATAGGTATTGGGGCAGTCTTAATGCAAGAAGGTCGACCCTTGGCCTTCACAAGCCAACAACTAAGTGGGAAGAATCTGGGACAATCTACCTATGAGAAGGACATGATAGCCATCTTACATGTAGTAGATACCTGGCGACCTTACTTATTGGGGTGACGTTTCCAAATCCGCACAGACCATCACAGTCTTAAATATTTTTTGGAGCAACACCTATCCTCCCCACAACAAAATAAATGGCTCGCCAAAATGCTGGGATAAGATTATGAGATCATTTACAATAAAGGGCGCGAAAATAGTGTAGCAGATGCGTTATCTCGCCAATTTGAGGAGGAAAGTACCCTGCTCGCAATTTCCCTTCCCATTCCAGAATGGATTGAAGAGGCTCGTAGGGAATGGTTTTAACATCCCTAGCTCTCCCAACTCATTACTCAATTGCAGGCGGATCCAAATTCCACCAAGGGCTACTCGTGGTAGGATGAGATTCTTCGCTACAAGGATAGAGTCGTAATATCACCAACATCCACCCTCAAAAGTTGCATTTTGGTAGAACCATCCCCCCTTGCAGGACATTCAGGATTTCAGAAGACATATGCTCGCACTAGAAGATCATTTTTTTGGACAGGAATGAAAAATGACATCCTTACTTTTGTAGCGGAATGCGATATCTGTCAACGCCAAAAAGGGGAGACAGTCAAAGCACCAAGCACATTACAATCCTTGCCCATCCCGACATCTATATGGACGGAGGTTTCTATGGATTTCATTACAGGTCTTCCAAAGTCAGGAAACAAGTCAGTCATCATGGTGGTTGTGGACCGACTTTCTAAGTATGCTCATTTCTGCACCCTACCCCACTTGTTTACACTGACTTTGGTCGCTCAATCTTTCATGGATCAAATCTTCAAATTGCATGGCATGCCCACTTCTATTGTGTCTGATCCTGACCCAATCTTCACCAGTAATTTTTGGGAGGAACTCTTCAGGCTACAAGGCACCCAACTAAAACTCAGTACTTCCTATCATCCACAAACGGATGGTCAAACTAAAGCCATCAACAAATGTCTGGAAACCTACCTTAGGTGTTCCACTTCAGAAAAGAAACATCTATGGGTACAATGGTTGCCTCTAGCTGAATGGTGGTATAACACCAACTATCATGCCACCACCAAAGTGACTCCCTATGAAGCAGTTTATGGTCAACTCCCTCCTTCCCCTACTTCTTATATGAAGGGGTGCTCAAAGGTACAAGCAGTGGATCAACTCCTACAAAACCGCACAACCATGCTCACCCATCTTAGAGAGAATCTTCGTCAAGCTCAAAATTGCATGAAGCAACAGGTAGATCAGCATTGCTCAGAGCGCCAATTCCAAGAAGGGGATCAAGTATTTTTGAGGCTGCAACCATATAAGCAAACTTCACTCAAAGACAAGGGTTGTCATAAACTATCTCCAAAATTCTACAGACCATATCAAGTACTTCAGCGCATTGGAGAAGTGGCCTACAAGCTAGCTTTGCCACCCACTGCAAAAATCCATCCAATTTTCCATGTCTCATGCCTCAAGAAAGTGATTGGGAACAATTGCAGAATTCAAACCAGTTTACCTAAATTGGATGAAGAAGGGTCAATCTGGCTCCAACCTGAACAAGTCCTAGACACACGAGAACGGCACCTGCATGGATGCATGATCAGGGAAGTCCTCGTCAAGTGGAAAGACACGTCTCCGGAAGATGCAACCTAGGAACCATCCACTATTCTTCAGCAGTTTCCGCAACTTCAGCCTTGAGGACAAGGCTATTCTTAAGGGGGAGGGCATGTTAGGGTCCCACCGTAACCCCCTTATTTATGTAGTAGGATCAAGTCATAGTTATAGTTAAGTAAGGAGTCAATAAAGCCCATATTAATAATTGTAAGTGGTTAACCCACAATTAATGACGGGACCACAGTTAGTTGCAAATGGGCCATGGTATTAGATAGATGGTATTAATAAGAACCATGGTATTGATCCATGGTATTGCATGTCTGAGTCATATATAAAGGATAGAGACTCCTTGCGAGGAGCATCGTGTCTTATTTTGTAATCGTGCTCTGCTCTATTGGAGGTTGCCCCCTCGAAGAGGCAAGTGAACATTGCTTTCTGAATAATAAAATACTTGCTCTTGTTTCTCACTATTCTATGTTCTGGGTATATTTCTTCGCATATTTGGTGCCCTGGTAATCGTCTTGTAGGTTAAGAGCATAACATCATTGGATCATTTAGTTATGAGTAATGAGGTCATGTTATGGTCATATGAGAGAATGTATGAGGTCTTCTGTCGCTGCTACAAGCATGTATTTATCAATATATATGTCACTTGAGTCATGGTCATGTGGAGTCTTGGTCCATATGGTCCTTCTTTCTTAGAAAGAAAGAAAATGTTGGAGTATAAGCAGTCACTACAACTTGGAGATAGCATGTGTTCAAGGGGAACATTATTTTCTCTTATGACTTCAGCCATACATTGTTGGCATTATGAAATGAATTAAGGTGTTCATGGTGTGACTCATACTATGCTATGACAATTGGGGTTCATGACCCCATGTTATGTTCAAAGATATTTGGTGGTTGTTGCCATGTGGTTGCTATGGATACTGATGGATTGATGCTTATGTGCATATTGAAGCATATACTTGATGCTACTTATTATTACTATTATGTTGTTTCTCATTGATGCTTCTTGTGGTTGCCTTATGTTGGCATATTGTTGTTGTTGCTTGAGGCATTTGATTTGTTAGTATGCTTCTTGGGATGTTTATTAGATATATGCCTTTCTTCCTACTACTGATGTGGAGATACATGGATGTTTGTTTATGTACATTATTTTTCATCCATGTAGAGATGTATTGCTCTAGTATTTATGCTTCAGTTCTTGCTACCTTATCAAATGGAGTTGGCCCTTTGTGTTGAAGTTAAAGAGGGAGATATAGAGGATGATGGTATGGAGTTTGTGTATGGTTTCCATCAACTCAAAAGGGGGAGATTGTTTGCATTATGGTGTGCATTGATCCAACTAGCAGAGGTTCACATTGGTTCATGATGGAAGCTAGCTCATGTTGGCATTGATCTCAACCATTCTAGCCTAGCTTATGTGTAGATGTCATTCATTGTAGCTTGGTTGTAGCTAGTTGACTTGAAATTGGGATGATTGTGTTGGAATTGATGTAAACAATATGATGTCACTCATTTTGGTCAGATGTTAGCGTTGGTATGGTTGATGGTTGATGGCACACTAGTTGAGTTGGAAACTAAGTCTTCATGTATGTCTTCATGTCTATACTTATGAGGATGGCTTGTTGGAGTGATGTGTTGGCTTGATGATTATGCTACAAAGTATTGCAGGTCTGTTAGAGGTGTTGTAACTTGTAGAGACAGTTATTGGAGAGTGGAGGAATTTTTGGCACTCTTGCCAACTTTCTTTGTTGGTCGTCTATGTCAATCTAGTAGTGAGACTTTGGGAGACATATTTTATCCATTTGCAAATGTGTCATAGGATATGTCAAAGGTTTGGAGGCTTGTACAAGAGCTGGAGAAGATGAACCAACAGGTGGTATAGGTTTAGAGCTTAGGCTTTATTATTTTCCCTTATTCTTTGCCCTAGTCACTCCCTTACAGACTCATGAGAGTGACTAAAAAGTCCCAATCGTTGGGAGATATGCATGTGCCAGTGACAGAAGGTTCCATTCAATTTTAGCCAGTGTCATGTGTGTGGCTAAGGAATTTCACGAGATTTTCTCCGCATTCCTTGGCTATTTGGAAGAACATTAGAAGGAAATTCCTAGAGGCTTCCAAAATCAGTTGTAATGGTCAGAATTTTTTTGAAAATGTAATCCAATGATATTAATCTAAATGGAAATACACCCACGGTATTTTCCCACCCATGATATTTACCCATGGTAATGTAACTAAAAAATGTTATAAATAATGAGCCTCTTTTTTGTAAGAGGATAGATTCTCTAGCACAATGTAGTTGCAACTATTATTTTTTGATCTAATAAAAGTTAGTTCATGATTGATTTTTTGGTTTTGGTTACCTTTGTTATTTTCTTAGTGCAGAAATTACTCAGATCTTGGGTCCTCCCCAAGATTTGGATCAGTAGTATCAGAGCGGGTTATGAATCCATGGCATTTGGGATATGCATATCAAGGATTCCTCATTCAAGTTCTCATGGAATTCCTATTTGTTGGGTTGGAGGATTCAAAGGCATTACCTACTACTAAGCAGCTCCTCCTCTCCCTTATCATTATCCTAGTCTTGTTTTCACATTCTGTGGAGGAGTGGTACTCTTTGGCTAGCATTCCACATTGTGCTCTCGGCTATCTAGGTCTCCAAAGTTTTGTGAAATTTAGATTCAGTAAGGAATAAATGGGAGGATCTACGCTACTGTATCTCGAAAATACTCAACTTGCATGTTCATAATGCCCATGGTGGGTGTTGACATCTATGATTTCTATCCCAACAACATGAAGGAGCTCTGTGGGTGGTGGATTCAGCTGGGGGCCTTCTGCCCCTTCAACAGAGACCATTCCAATCTTCTGAGAAAATGCAAGGAGAAGTGACCCATACTATCTTAGGCCAAGTGAGCAGTTATTTTTATTTCATTAATAGAAACCTAGGATTAGGAGGACTAAAGAAGTTATGGGTGCCTTGGAAATCAATTCAATATTGATTGTGGTGTTGTTTCTCAAAATCTTATTTGGTTTTGATAGTCACAGGAGTTTGGGACCATCCAAGCCTCTTGCTCAGATGAATTTGAAATCCTAGAGTCTAGAGAGTCAGGATTCCTTGGTTGCCACTGTTCCCAAGTATCTAAGTCGGGAGGATGCCAAGAGAATTCTAGTTGCTCACTGGAAGCTGACTCGATCGTTGGTTAGACAACCTAGGACAGACAACGAAACAATCAAGTCACAAGGGCACTTTTCTATGTGACAAAATATGGTGTTGATCCAACTGGTGCCAGGGACAGCACCCGGGCCATCATGGCAGTGATCAACGAGAGCTTCGATGTAGCTACGAGGGGGCACACAACGCCTGGTGTAAGCAACCTCGGAGGCATCGAGATTCTTTTTGAAGAAGGAAATTATCTCATCAGCAAGCCTCTATGGCTACATAGAAGCGAAGACGCTAATGAATTGATTAATGGCAGTACTCTATGGGCTTCAGAAGATTTCACGAAGGATCGTTACTTGATTGAGCTATGGTCCTCGACCAATGCCAATATCGATACAATCTTCCATGGGGATGAGCTCACTTCTTCCATGAACAACAATGTCCATCATAGTGCATCATATGAGGACATTTCTCTGCAGGATTTGATGTTGGATGAAAATTTTTGAGGGGGAGGGATTCTAGTGATCAATTCCTGAGAATCAACATCGATAATTACTATATCTCGCATTTCATGCAATATGGAATCATGGTTTAGGGCGAGCATGAGACATTTATCCAAAATTCCTTCCATGGGAAACACATTACCGCTAGTGGAAACCTCGGCAAGAACAAATTCAGTATCATGGGCATAAGTCTCATGGGAAATGAGAACGATGTAATGGATGTTTTCAATTTTTTTGGCTACTGTGGGGATAGAGGTCAGTGGGCAAGCCAATATATTCACTGGATTCCACTGCTATAATAAGGTCGCCGCGTTCAAAGGCGTTGGAATCAAACTACAGCTCAGTGAATTGACTCAAATGAGGATTATTAGTTGTTATATGGACTATACTGCCATTAAGATCCCATGCAGCTTGACATTACCAATAGTTTCTTTCTTAACTCATAACCGTGATGAAAGAAGATCCGAAGATAGAAATACCCCAAAATCCTTGTGACCTACTGTGATACTGACAGTGTGTGGCCTAGCAAATGGACATCGATAAAGTGTGGGTTTTTGGATGACCCATAACCATGAAAAGTGAAGATTCGATGATAGAGATACCCTAGAATGCTTGTGGCCAACTGTGATACTAATAGTGTGCGGCCTAGCAAATGGACTTCGATGACAATGATTTTGTGTGGTTGACCCATAGTCGTGATGCTAACTATTGATGAAGTAACAGATGCCTACATAGCCTAGGGTGGGAGAGAATGTTTTAAAATAACCCAAGTCGAATGTTGCTATGTTGAAATGGGTGAATGTGAATCAAGTGCCTACTAAAGCGGCGTGGGAGGGCACGTCTCCAAAAGGAACCCACTCTGAATGCTATTCTAGATTTAAAATGGACATAAATCGGTTAATATAACTTAGAATATTTATTATAACCTGTTACAAAATGAACATTTTGCATCTTTCCATGTGCTTGAAATCCTTATCTAGAAACTCTGGAAACTTAGATTCGTGCTGCAATGGTTCCGTCATCACAAAAGTTCTGGACAAATAGTTGATTTTAAATCAGCAATATCTCACTCATTTGAACTTTGATTTGGCCAATTTTTTTTGGAATTTGGGTAGTTTTTCGCAAGGAATCTACCTATGTTATTCATTTTTGTAAATTTTTCACCAAAATTTTTAGATCTGATTTGAAAGCTCACCGCCCCAAAAAATTCTTGCAAAAAAAAAAAAAATCTTCTCGCTTTGCCCAAGAAAGTGCTCTGTGGAGGTCGTAACACCAGGGAACATTTTAGGGGCTAATATTTGCAGGTGGGCTAATTTTCCATTTTTTTCCAAAAAAAAGATTCGTTAATTTCCATTTTTTCTAAAAATTATTAGCCCATATTTTATAGTATAAAATTATTTTACCTTAAAAATCACCAAAAATTTATATAGACTTATAAAATTATTAGAAATATGAATAATTTTACAAAAATATTGCCAAACATTTTAAAATTTGCATATTGGGGACTAGTAAGATTCGCCAAGTTTTCTAAACTTTAAGAAAAACTTTCATTCTTAAAATTTTCCTTGCGTGACACATGCCCAAGGTTTGTTGAATATTGCTACAAAATTATAAAACTGAAATATGCATCAAACCCTCATTCCCATGGAATTGTAACCAGACTCTGATACTACTAATCTAAGTCTTGGGGGGAGCCCCCCAAGGTCTAAACAATTGAAATGGATCTTGGGCGGCGAGGCCCCCAAGGTCCGAAAAATTGAAATGCCAGCAGAAAATAAGGAGAACAAGCAATAAAGAAAACCACAAAGAAACCTTTTTATTGAAATAGATAATAATTGTAAAGGCTAGGTTGTGGTGGACAATCTATCCTTTTACAAAACACGAATTGATACTTATAGCCTTTTTTTGTTACAATACCATAGGTAAATTCAATGGGTGGGTAAATACCAGGGGTTTATGAATACCATTGGTTGATTTCACTTACAATACCATGGGTGGATGCCATTTTCCATTCAGATCATATATGAACATATTTAGTGCACAAGTAGTGGTCTTGGTGGATTAATTTGGTGAACTTTGTATGTAAGACCCCAAACATTAAATTTTTAGTAGATTTGGCACATTGTAGTGTCCTAAAAATGCTTCAACACAAAACATGGAACACCAAGGGATCTGGGAAAGAAAAATGTACCCACATATTTAATTAATGTCTGTAAATAAAAGATGCTAGATTGATAACATAGAAACCCTTGCTAATGGCATGCAAGGTTTCCCATCAAATGAGAAATCAAGGCACTCAAGAACAATTGTGGACCCTAGATAGATCCACTAGACAAATCACTCCCACGGGGTTTTCTTCCCTAGGACCAAACTGGAACTGGCCACACCAAGTTCTTAAGAAAAACACAATAAGATAGATAAATTCAGAGTGATCCAAAGGCATAGTTCCTATCCCCTTCAATAGGCTAGATGGAATCTATAGAAATCTTATTTTTTATTTTCCCTCGAAAAATGAAGACAAATACCATGGGCAAATCCCATGGGAAAATACCATGGAAAGTACCATAGGTAAATTCCGTCCATTTTGACCATATCAAGAAAAGGGAATATTACAAATCCTCTCAACCAAATATTATTTGCCCTCAGGAAATCCATTACTATCCATAAGATAATTATTTGATCTGAAAATGGACTGTAGTAGAATAAAGGGTGCAAGGCAGCCATTTCCAATAATTTTAAATGTCCAAACAACTCCAAGGTTAACTTTGAAAATGTGAGAACTTCTTATTTCTAATACAGAGATTGACTGTAGGGGCATTTACCGGATATGTCACCTCTAAAGAGAGGATGAGATCCAGAGGCTACCTGGCCCTCTACAGGCTCTACCTAAAGAAATAATAGAAATAAACACTCAGATGTCATTAACATACTCATGCTTGAAGCTTGATGCCTTGCGGAATAAAACAAATAAGTTTGAGCAATTGTTTAGGTGTTTATGTGTGAAGTAAAGTTATTTAAATTTGTTGTTTAACACATTATATCAGATATGTTTAGCATGAAACCTTCAACAAATATTGACACAAAGATGATGAAGCAATTAACCCCTCCTAGGCTACATCTGCTGGACCAAGCCTCCCAAAATGGGCTTGTCCTCAAGAAAGCTGTGAAGGCTAATACCAGTAAATAAGTGCCTCTAAAGGCAAATCTGACTATGAAAACAGAATCAGGAGATAGGAAACAGCTAAGAATGTTCTTCCCCAAGCACTAAATAGTGAAATTGTAGCTTAAACAGTGCTTTATTCAAATGGCCCTAGTGGCCCTTTAAACTTCTATGAAGAAATTTGAGGTGAAGATGACCTCCCATGGTTCATAATCCTCTTCCAATGGACTCAAAAGGTTGAAAATAGTAGAAGTAGTCTTTTGAATCACCAAAAATGAATGAATACAGCCCCCAAACATCTCAAGCACTGAAATGGCCCTAGTGGCCCTGAAAGCTTCCCTGAAGAAATTCAAGGTGAAGAATGCCTCAACATGCAAAAAGAGTTGTAGAAATGGACTCATAACATTTATTACAGTCAGGAATGACCTTCATTTCACATTCAATGTTTGCACACATCCCAATGCAACTCCTAAACTGATATGGCCCGAGTGGCTCCTCAAACTTCCACAAAGCAAAGACACCTGCAAATGACCTCTGTTGGCTGTGAAAACTATGCCAATGGCTTCAGAAGATCGAAGGGACCCAACATCAAAAAAAATTCATCCAAAAAGGTCTCTCCTAGCCAAAGTTATGGCATATTCATGAATTTCTTGTTTGCCCCTAAAAAAACTCAAGTTAACTTTAGTTAAGGGCCAAATAAGCCCACCAAAAATGGCACCACCACCAACCTAACTGCCAGTTAGGCCCTTAACCGCCAGAGCTAACCATGCACATGTGACCGAGATTTGAGGGCATGGGTTGTGGCATTGGATTTCATGCCTGACACCGGTCTTAGTTCTTGGTTCATGGCGTGTGGTTGTATGCGTAAGGGGCCAGCCCTTAAGGGCTGGCCCCTTTTTGGGCCCGCCAATTAACTGTTCACACTTTAAATATGAAATATCCCATTGACATAACAAGTCATGATTAAACCTCTGCACTGTTATGAGTTAGGTCGGAATTTCAATCCATCATTTCGCCCAAAATTTTATATATGCGCCCAAAAATATGATGATGTCACCTTGGGCCACGTGGCGGCCTTCAGGCCTGCCACATGGCAGCATTCCATTAACTGCCAAAAAATATTTTTGGATTATTCTCAGGAATATTCTAAGGAATATTTTGAGGAATATTCTATTTTAATCTTTTTTTTTTAATTCAAAAAATGGAGGATATTGGGTGATTTTGAAATTGAGATAACTTCTGCATACGAAGTCTGTTTTTTGAACTGTTCACAGCGTTGGAATCAAGAGGATGAGCTCTATCCAGTCGTTTAGGTTCAAACCAATTCTGAGCACCTTCAGTTTTGAGCATTTTTCGACACTTGGTCTTGAGCTCCTAATCACACCTCCCAAATGAGAGGCTTTTGGTCCCCAAAAGATTACTGAAAACTCTGAATTGAATTGTACAACAAATGGGAGAACAAAAATATCCTCTTCCATTCAGCCAAATGAGTAGAAAGATAACCAAAATCTCTTGCCTTGCCAACTGTCGTCATGGCAAATTTTTGCTGAATAAACCAAGTACTTGTCGAATCCCGACTAAGCTTTCTCGCTAGACAATTCTGAAAATTGCATAAACCAAAAATGACACTTGCTGATGTATGAGCTGAAATCTTCCACTGAAAATGCGGGCTTGCCAACAGTCACTATGCCCATCAATGGCACCTCCTTCTCCAGAAGGAAAACTAAAAGTGACTTAGGCCAATACTCACAACAAACTTCCAAAGTTGTAGAAGAATTCTTATACTGGTTGTAGCATGTTGAAAGTAATGCAAATGCACATCCCAAAATATTGGAATATGTGCTGCAAAAACTTCTCAAAAAGAAGTACAATGGTTCTGTTCACGAACAATAAAAGTAAGAAAACCATAATGAACCAAGTAAAGACCCATGCTGAAATTTGAGCCCTCTTTGCTTGCATGCTTTTCCAGCTCACTGAATTGTGCACTGCTTTGCATCAAATTCGTTCCCTGCACTAAATGACACCAAAGGTAGCTTGTGCAACAAGACAATCATCAACGACAAGTTGAGCTGAAATGTGTTGAACAATGGACTCAGCCATAAATGTAACATGTCTATACACAACCGGCACACGTCGACAAAACATGTGGAACACAATCGACACAAGTTGACAACATAAGTGGCACAATTGACACAAGTCGATGAACAAGGTGTGACACAAAACACACAAGTCGATAAGCAATGTGTGACACAATCGACAATGTAAAAATTGTGCTCACAAGCGACACTAGTCGACCAACAACAAGATACATTTACAACCACATATGCATGTATCATGTACAATGAACTATATACAGTTTGACAAATACACCTACAACCTCTATGTATAGGTGCAACTTCAACTCTTTCTTTTTTTCAAAGACCAACAAGTACATCAACCCAAAAAACAACATGTGGGTGACAAGAGCTAAAATGAAAGACATTGTTGCAATAATAGTGAGTACCATACTCATCTTTTACCTCCATCACAAAATTTTGCAACAACATAAATTTTGCATACATCCAAAGTTTGTATATGTACAACAGGAGTATGTCTTATTGTGTCAAGAAGTCCATCCACTTCTCACCAAGCCACTTCCATGGCGATTTTTGTTGTTGCAACTTTTCCTCATGTGAAACTTCCTTTTCCACATCAATAATGGAATCCGTGGGTCCACCTTTGCCAATCTTGTCATCCTCTTGCTGCATGTGTGTGGGACGATGAGTTGGATGTAAAGTCCAACAATGAGAGACAACATGTCCCTTCTTTTAGCAAAAAGTGCAAATCTTGTGCACCTTTTTTGAAGGTAGTCTTTGCTTCATCTATTTCCTGTGTGCTTTCTTCCTCATCCAGCATCTCGAAACATGATGGTTAAATTTACCACAATATGTACAACAAATCTTTCTTCCATTAAAGCATGTAAAATTATCATGCCTTGTAGAAACAAAATCAAATTATCATGAGAATATGTATACATCTTGTGCTGCTTTGCATGTTCATCCTTTTTGCCTCCATGAAGAGATGAACTAGTAGAGGCTCAAGTTTTCAATTGCCGACTAACATCATCGTTCTTGTCTTGAAAACTACCTAAAATTGCATGCTTTCCATAAGCTGCATGTCTACCATCTTCTTCTTGCAACAAAGGCTTAAAACAATTTGAAAAAAATCTGACATATTTGCCTCATGGAACTTGGAACAAAAGTTCTCTTTGAATTAGCCTCACATGCCTTCATGGCTTTTGAGTCTTTGCCATTAGATTGCACATAACCAAGTCAAAGATTCTTGGGTCATTCCTCAACAGAAAGTGGTTCAATCATGTATTATGCATGCTTTCCTAATCCTTTGCCTTCATAACCCATCTTAATCATTAACTTAGATCCTACTCCCCTTGAATGCTTTTCAAAAGATCCAGCACATCTTTCTAAAGAGGAAACTAAAGACAAATCAAAATGGATTACCTCTTTCTCACACATGTTCTTGATCAAAGCCTCTTGGGCTTGATGAAGCTGCAAATCCATATCATGCAATATTTGAAGAATTTCTTCCTTCTCCTGCTTCATGGCCAACAATTTCTCACTAAGTTTCGTGCTTTCTCTTCTATCGTCAAATAAGATCTGCACCATATCCTTCAATATAAGGAATTCACACTTCGTATCCTCATCGAAGAACCTTGTGAAGGAGGAAACTTCACTTGATGAAGTTGTTATTATAATATGAACAAATTAACTTCAACAATGTTCTTAAGCCTTTCTAAACAAATGAGAAAGCTTTTTCACCCAAATGTCTTTACCGCCATCATATATTCAAGCAACCAACAACACACAAATGAAGTGAAAATCTTGTTCAAGCAGCCAACAACAAATCAATTCAAGTGAAAATCTTGGAATGGTTTTGAGCTCATTTGGGGTAAGGAAAATATCTTCAATTCCTTTTTGTCTTCTCCAAGACTTAGCTAATTAGCAGTTATCCCCAAACTTCATAAAACTCAAACAACATGCAGTTTGCAAAATAGTAAAGCAATCAATCTTCTACACTACTTTAATAACATTTCAAGCTATACAATCAAGCTATTATGATGTCAATCAAGCAAACCTACTCTGGTACCACCTAATCTGAAAATGGAATGTACTTGAATAAAAGGTGCAAGGTATCCATTTCCAATAATTTTAAATGTGCAAACAACTCCAAGGTTAACTCTAAAAATGTGAGAACTTCTTATTTCTAAGACAGAGATAGACTGTAGGGGCATTTACTGGATATGTCACCTCTAAAGAGAGGATGAGATCTAGAGGTTACCTGGCCCTCTACAGGGTCTGCCTAAAGAAATAATAGAAGTAAACACTTAGATGTCATTAAAATACTCATGCTTGAAGATTGATGTCTTGCGGAATAAAAAAAATAAGTTTAAGCAGTTGTTTAGGTGTGAAGGAAAGTTATTTAAACTTGTTGTTTAACACATTATATTAGCTATGTTTAGCATGAAATCTTCAACAAATATTGACACAAATATGATGAAGCAATTCACCCCTCCTGGGCTACATCTGTTGGACCAAGTCTCCCAAAATGGCCTTGTCCTCTTGTATTAAGAAAGATGCAAAGGCTAATACAAGTAAATAAGTGTCTCTAAAGAAAAATTTGACTGTGAAAATAGAATCAGAAGATAGGAAACAACTACGAATGCTCTTCCCCAAGCACTAAATAGTGAAATTGTACCTTAAATAATACTTTCTTCAAATGGCCCTAGTGGCCCTTTAAACTTATATGAAGAAATTCGAGGTGAAGATGACTTCCAATGGTTTTGAAACCTATGCCAATTTACTCAGAAGGTAAAAAACAACAGAAGTAGGCTTTTGAATTACTGAAAACGGATGAATACAACCCCCAAATAGCTCAAGCACTGAAATGGCCCTAATGGCACTGAAAGCATCCCTGAAGAAATTCGAGGTGAAGAATGCCTTAACAAGAAAAATAGCTATAGAAATGGACTCAAAACACTAATTACAGTTAGGAATGACCTTCGTTTCACATTTAATGGCTGTACACATCCCAATGCAGCTCTGAAACTGATATGGCCGGGGTGGCTCCTCAAACTTCCACGAAGCAAAAACACATGCAACCTCTGTTGGATGTGAATCCTATGCCAATGCCTTCAGAAGGTCGAAGGGACCCAAAATAAAAAAATAAAATGTCCTAAAAGGCTTCTCCTAGCCAAAGTTATTTCATTTTCATGAACTTCCTATTTGCCCTTAAAAAAACTCAAGTTAACTTTAGTCAAGGGCGAGATAAGCTCGCCAAATATGGCGGGACTTCCAAAAATGGCGCCACTGCCAAAATAACTGCTAGTTAGGCCCTTAACTGTCGGAGCTAACCATGCGCATGTGATCGCGATTTGAGGGCGTGGGTTGCGGCATTGGATTTCGTGCCTGACCCCAGGCTTTAGCTCCTGGTTCATGGCGCGTGGTCGTATGTGTAAGGGGTTGGCCCCTTTTGGGCCTGCTAATTAACTGTTCACACTTTAAATATGAAATATCCCATTAACATAACAAGTTCGTCCCATGTGGTGTAACGGTAAAACCTTTGCGCTGTTATGAGGTAGGTTGAGGGTTCAATCCACCATTCCTCCCAAAATTTTATATATGCGCCCAAAAATATGTTGACGTCACCCTGGGCCACGTGGCAGCTTTCGGGCCTGCCACGTGGCAACATTCCATTGGTTTCCAAAAATGAAATATTCCAAAAAATATTCCATGGAATATTTTTTTTAAATTTTTCTTTTTTTTTAGATTCAAAAAATGGAGGATATTGGGTGATTTTGAAATTGAGATAACTTTTGCATACGGAGTCCATTTTTTGAACTGTTCACAGCATCGGAATCAGGAGGACACGCTCTATCTGGTCATTCAAGTTCAAACCAGTTCTGAGCACTTTCATTTTTGAAAATTTTTGATACTTGGTCTTGAGCTCCTGTTCATTATTTGTACATTGATATCAGCATCCCATACAACCTAGTATGTTATTCCATGACTCCATGCTAAATGATCCTACATGGATTCTTCAATACCTAGATCCCAAACAGTCATATGGTCAATCTTTCCCTGGATAGATTCACATGGATCCCAAACATTCCTCCAACCAATCCTTCCCCCAATGGATTCTTTTGGATCCCAATGCCACCTAAGTCATGTGACCTATGGGTTATGATACTATCACATCCCTCCATCACTACCTGTGCTTAAGGGCACAAGTTGCAAAATGCCCTTAGTTAAGAGTATCCCATCAATAGAGTTCCAATTCATAATCTCTCACCAATCCATCTCTTTGGAAGGATATAATGAATGAATGCATGCACATGGAATAACTCTACCATGTTGACGCTACTTGATGCTCAACTCATGCTGCTCCACCCGATCACCCAACATGATCCATTTGTAGAATGCCTCCCTTCTCTCCCTAGTTTATAAATATGGTTTGGTCGTGTTGAAAGCCCTATCTATGTACTCCTATAAAGGGATGCTCAACAACTCCCAATTTTATTCCTCCTGCTGCCTTGTGAGGTACTTGAGGCATTCCTCTACACTAGACAGTTTGGTGGTTGACTCGGCACATGCCCCTATGAGCTCCTCAAATTTTTTTCTCCTGTAAGAAAATGTCACAGGTTTTCCAGACTCTCCACTTCAACATCATAATATTGTCTTGAAATGTGTGATCTTCCCATCAAATTCCTCTATAGGAGATGTTGGTGCCCAACTAAATGTCTTTCTACCTATTTTACCTGGTTCCCCATGACCACAACTTAAACTTGAGCCTTTGGATGACTCTCTGGGAATGTTTCATCCTGCACATTATGTCTGTCATGTTCATCCTCATGATCATGCTCATCATGTCGGTTCACTATTGTTGGCTGCTCGCTTAATTTTTCTTGGCCTCCCACATTTGTGAAGACAATATGTTGTTCATCTTCTCCATTTGTCAAACATAGATGCACTGGTGGACTACTATCTATACTTGATTTCTCATATTCTTTATGGACATCCCCCCGAGACCTATGGACTCAGTTGTATAGGATTCTACCTCATCAATACCATTAGGTAAAATTTCCTCATGGACTTCTGAATGCTTGTCATCTTGCAAGTCTCCCTAAATAATATCACATTGCTGCTCACCATCCTAAAAATCAAGAGACACAAATATAGAAGACTCCCTATGATCTGAAGGAATCTCCTCTTGCTTTCTTCATGTGTCCTCCTTCCTATCACCTGGACATGAATGGTCAAGTGCCTAAGGTTCCTTGCAAATAAAGCATAGTATTCTCCTTCTTAGTTCATTCTTGTTGTAGGTTTTACTACCTTTGTTCTTGCTTCCTCCATCAATACTTTTAAGCTCCTTCTTAGCCAACATCCTTTTGAGAAACTTTGGGTTTTACATAACCAACTTCTCCACTAGATCATAGGTGACTAGTGATATAATTAGTTCCTTCCTCCAAATGGTGAATAGTTTGGATCCTTGTATCTTACAGATGTTTTCATCTCCTTCTAGGATCAAGGACACAATATTTTTCATGCCTGTTTTGACACGGTTTGGATGAGCTAAGATAATGCTCGTGTTAAATTTCTGGAACACCTGAAAGATTAAGTCATCACATTCTAGATTCAACATGAATGTGCCAAAGCTAAACTCTGCCATGAACTCTAAGATTCTATACCACTTCTAGATGGTAGTAAGCATGATGTTATTCAACCCCTAAAGGGATTCTACTATTAACTGCAATATAACTCTCATTATATCATTATTATAAGTAGTGGTGATGATAGAGCTATGATCCTATCGAGAAAAGAAGCAATTGTGAGCATGGCTTCTTCACAAGGATGCTCCCAGAGTTTGGGTTGTATTAATGCAAGCATGGATGGCTTCAGAGCCCAACTAATTTTTTTCCATTCTAGCAACCCCACCCTCGATAGATATGTGTCTGATTCCTCCAACTTATGAAGGTCTATGTCTAACTTTGTTTGTTGCAATTCAGATCCAAGTGTGAAGATCATAGCCCCTCTTCAATGTCCTTCCTTCACTTCCCATGGGTGCTTCTGCTACAGAATGGAATAGACTTTGTTTGAGAAAGGCCAGTTGCTTTGACCATTATTTTGGTCTAAGGAGGTATTACTGCATAAAGGACCATATATCTTCACTAGTTCAAGATATTTATGGGTGTTTTCCTAGGTCTCTTTAAGACGATCCATCTTCTCCCATACCAAAGCAAGAAAATATGCAAGCGTATACTAATTATTCATATCAACATTTTGTCAATAATGTCTTCCAAAATATTTTGCTTCAACAAATTTGGCCCAAAATTACGATAGCCACAGTGGAGGAGAACTAGCTAAAGCGAATGATTTTATCCCCCTCTTGGTTTTTTCCTTCTTCTCACTCTTTTTCTTTCTATACTACAAAAACTGAATCATAGATCTCACCCCTTTGACAAATAATTTGAAGTCTCCTTATATTTCCCAATACAAATAAGTACCTAACCTCCAAACTCCTAATATTTTCAAAACCTTTTTTTTTTTTCTTTTAAATAAAACTTTTATATATGTATGTGTGAGAGAGCAATGGTAAAAAAAACCTTTCAATTGTAGTTCACCAAAAAAATGTCCAAAACATCCGATGGTAGTCAAACCAACTTCATTACTAGACAGTCCAATGGTATTCAACTAACTTCACTGCTCAGTTGACTGAGATGTCACCTCCACTTTCAACTACTCTACATTGACCATTTTCCCCAATTATGATAATTTAGCTCCAATCTAGATAATAACACATATACTCATTTGTTCCATGAAAGGCTCTGATCTACTTCAAGAGGCTACCTCAGTGGAAATCCTCATCTGCAAGAAATCGACAGAAGCAGCAGGACCAAATGCACCATAATATATCACACTAAGTGGAAATCCTCATCTGGAAGAAATCGACAGAAGCAGAAAGATCAAATGCACCATACTATATAACAGGTGATGTCCAACTGCTATAGAAATCTTCTTCCTCTCGCAATTTGCTTAAATAGGAATTATGTAGGCTTCTAATAGCAAATAGTCTAGGCCCTGCACGACTAATTCTTGGTTGCAACAACTTTCAGAGGCAGCATATACTAGATTGTTTGATCCTGGAATGATAGATGTGCAACCCTGACTTCTTTGCGTTATGCTCCACCCCTTGAATCCCCTTCCTGTATCTGCATTCTTCTCAGCGCAGAATTGGGTTGTGGCCCTCAGTCAATGGTAACAACCCTTCGCACAACTACCTCAAGAGTCTTGGTGTCCCCTCCATCGGTTGTATTCTTCGCGAATTTCAAAGTGATGAGTTGTATGATCCCCTAAACTTCTCGTCCTTCATATAATCAGCTCCAGGTACATTTTAAAAATTTCTTTCGACTTTATATCAGTTATGAATTATTGTGGGGCCTCCTTCCTTATAGCTGATAGAGATGGTTGCAGGGCCTTCAGTCTTTCACAGGAGACAATTACCCGACCCTATCTTAGAAATGAATGGACCCCTGGTTTGTGGTATCATAGTGCTTGTTGCTTTCATGGTATATATACAATCCCACAACCTTACAATGATGTGCAGAAAGGGTTGATTCGAGTGGTCTGACCACCATCACTGACCTGCAAATAAAAATGGATCGGCCTTTATACTCCCTCGAAAATCATATTTTAGCATACAACTAGATCACCTGGGCAATAGAGAATATGCTTCAGCTCTTGGACTGGTTCATCCCGATGAATAATTTCTGAAATTAGTCTGGTAAGCTGAGCTAAGAGAATTGTATGAAAGGGGTCTTCTCGGCTCCTATAAAATGCTAAGAAATGTTTCCTTCAGAAAAAACAAAAATTTCTCTTATTAAAAAAAAATGGGCTTTTACGAGGGACTGTCTCAACGACTGCATCAAACCACAATTTCTCAGTTAGTTAACTTCTTCGATTTGTTTGAAGGGTCTGAAATGTCTAGCTATAAGAAGCGCTAAAATAAACACCCCAATTCCACCACTGCTAAAGAAATGTGGATGTAATGTATAAATCCGCAAAAGTAATGATTTCTCGTCATATTTGGACTGCAACTCCTTCAGAAAGTACAATTAATATAAGCATGTACCGCTGACAATTTCCACGAATTAATTTCTGCACCAGCAATGTGGTTCGACTCCTCGCAGATAATCGACCCTTTTAATGAAGACATACGACTTTTGAGATTTAATATAACCGCTCAATTAATTAATCACCTTGACCTCCTTTCTAATAATAATTCAAGATCTTCATAACATTTTAAAGAAATTGGCTCCTTTAATAATTCCACTAATCGGAGATTTAAAAATATAGTCCTCCTTAATAAAACATATTTTTCTGCAGCACACAATGGTCTTCTTAAAAAAGATTCCCCGCAAATGATAAACTCCAGAAGAGTAATAAGCCAATCAATTAGGGTGGCCATAGAGAACCACTGACGTTGTTGAGATTCTAGCTACGGAAGTTGTTTGAGATTCTAGCTAGGGTGATTATGGAGGATGACGGAATATTACTTTCCATGAAACCTTAAATCTCCTCTGAAGTTGATCTACAATAAAACTTCTAGGCTCCGTTATAAGACCCCAAAAGATTAAATTTTCAGTAGATTTGGCACATTATAGTGTCCTAAAAATGATTCAGCAGAGAACATAAGAAGTAAGAAAGAAAAATGCAGCCACTTATTTGATTAATTACTGTAAATAATACATGCTATATTGAAAACATGGAAACCTTTTCCAATGGCATGCAAGGTTGCCCATCAAATGAGAAAACAAGACACTGAAGCACAAACTTGAACCCTATATAGATCCACCAAACAAATCACACCCATGGGATTTTCCTCCCTGGGATCAAACTTGAACTAGCCACACCAAGTACTCAAGAAAAACACAATAAAATAGATAAACTCAAAATGATCTAAAGGACTAGCTCCTATCCCTTTTAACAGGCCTGATGGACTCTGTATAAATCTTATTTTATTATTTTCCCTCAAAAAACGAAGGCAAATACCATCCGCAGATCCGATTGGAAAATACCATGGTAAATACCATAGGTAAGTTTTATCCATTTTTATGATATGAAGAAAAGAGAATATTACAAATACCATGGTAAATACTATAGCTAAATTCCCTCCAATTTTACCATATCAAGAAAAGGGAATATTATATTGTACATCTTTGATCCCAACCCCAAGCTCAATATTGCCCGACAAGTTTTAAATTCTTTACTTTGGAGCTTAGTGGTTCTTGATGGTGTGGATGTTGTGTGTATGTGTGTAAGAGAAGGTTGCAAGGAGTGATTATGCATCAAACCTATTGGAAGAGAATAGATGCTTTAGTGAATGAGTGTTAATGACTACATAGTGAGAAGATATGAAGCATACTATATAAAAGATTAGATTTCAAGTTGTTGTAGTGGAGATTGTGTTGGAGAGTATTGTATCCTCCTAGAGTATATTTCGTTGGTGAATCTCACATGTTTCTTTTTTCAGGAGTTTCTAATGCATTTGGGACATAGCCATAGTGTCTTATGTTGTTGATTGTATTATGCAGCAATTATTTTGCAGTGAGGGTTTGATATTGTGCGGTGATATTATTTAGTTTTTTTTTGGATGGATTATGACCACTATTTGCTTATGTGAGAGCATATGACTGTGGTGATTTTAGATTGATGAGATTTTCTTGATGTTATAGGTCATATTGTAGAGCTTAATCACATTGAGCAAAATGTCTTGTGATCCACTTTGAAAATAGATGAAAGGAAGTTCACATAGAGGAGAGGAGCAATGACTTCATGGATGTGGAGCAGTGATTGCAATTTTTTAGCAGAAGGAATAGTTTCTCAATCCAATGGTATTTGAATGGTCCAAACATACTTGGGCGATGATCAATTGATCGTGGTGGATTTTAGTGGATGGTAGTTCGTAGATGCATGGAGAACATAGTCTTTCAAGTTGATCAGTAGAATCGAGTCTCCAAGCTTATCGGAGTCAGCTGATTTTATATGAGGTCAAGTCTCCCAGTTGATGGGAGTCAAAACTCTATGTCAAAGACACATTTTTCTTAATACAAGATTCAGAGCAGTGCAACAACAACAAGGGTGGTTTTTTCTCAGTGAATGGTTTTCCACTAGATATCTTGTGTCTCATGTGGTGATGATTTGTTGTGTTCTTGTTCATGGTTATGTTGCTCATATGGTTTAATTGTTTCTTATGATTAGGCATAGATCAACAAAATTTTTATGAGTTGTTGTTAATTAGTGTGTGTGATTCAGTAAAGTAAATAAAAGTGAAATTTTGGTAATAAGACACAATACCTATTCGCCTCCCTCCCCCTTCCCCGCAATAGTGATAAAATGTTTCCAACATTGTTTAGTTTGTCACAAACACACGTGATATGTTAGGTTCATTAAGTGAACTCCTTGTGGTAATGATTTAGTATCCCATATGATGAAGTATGTGATGCTTTAGTATTGAATTTTATAAAAAAGACATGGGATGACAAGTTTTTTTTGTAAGGTAGAAAAAGCTACATCCTCCCAAGAAGCATGGAAGATCATCAAAGAAAAAATTGTTACAATATGTTGTGACACGCAACAGCAAGTTGTGTCACAATATGTTGAAGAATAATAGAGAAGTCATCTTCAGATCCGAGAGTAGATGAGAAATAATCTAGGAGGAAAACAAAGCTTGGAGAATCCCCCTCAAAGGTGGATGATGGTCTTGAAGACTATAAAAGAGAAACCCATTATGAATACATGCATATGGATGAAGAAGATGAAACAAAGATTACAGAGAGAGAAGATGAAGCCTCTATGTGTGAAGTAGAGAAATAGCATATTCATGCTCGAGAACTTCATTGTAACATGGATAGTGAATATGATGATGAATCTCAGTGCGATGAGACACATGTGGATGATGGCTGAAAATTTATGGAAGATTTGCAGGAGAAACGAGTGCATTCTACTCCTCTTTTGATTGAAAATAATTCTTCAATAAAATTGATCAAAAACCCAAAGTTCCATGATTGAACCAAGCATATCAATACAAAGTGTCATTTGATTTGACACCATGTTGAGGCTAAGACTATTCATCAACGCTTTTGTTCCACAATGAGAAAATTGCAGAAATCTTCACCATAGCGCTTAGAGAAAAGTTTGAAAGATTTATAATGATGCTTGGACTCACCAACATCCCTTCAGATTAAGGGGAGGCAATGTTGACACTTAATCTTTGGAATTGCGGAAATTGTAAATAATGTAAATAAAAGGAAAGAACACAAAGAGACAGTGGAATACGAATTTCAATAGTTTTCCTCTCCTTGTATATAATATTGATCTCTCTTAATGAAATTCATTCGTTCGTGGAGTTACCAATCCCTGAGTTGACATAATTTTATTTTATAACATTTTTATACCTACCAAATATATTAATTTTTAATATTATATTAATTTAAAATTTTATTAAAGTATGTATAATTATAATAATAATTTTATTGATAATTTTAAAATAACATATATATATACATTATATATACATATATTAAATAATCATCATCATCATCATCATCATCATCATCATCATCATCATCATCATCATCATCATCATCATCATCATCATCATCATCATCATCATCATCATCATCATCATCATCATCATCATCATCATCATCATCATCATCATCATCATCATCATCATCATCATCATCATCATCATTTATTAAATATGTCATGTTATTAAACCAAATTTTTATTTAATGTATTTGATAAGATATATCTATATTTTTTTATCAAATAACTTGACTTTTAGTTATATATTTTTTTATCAAATAACTTGACTTTTAGTTATATGTTTTCTAATCTTTTTTGAAAGAGATTTTGGTATAATTACGTTTAGAAAATGACATATTATTGATTTTTAAAACATAGCTTGTATTTAGATGATTGATATGTAATTTTTTTTTTAATTACTTATTTTGTGTTATATGTGTTTGTTATAGTGATTTTCAAATGAGATTTTAGTTTTTTATGTTTTTTTTTTTTAAATAGATATTTTTGAATTTCAATTTAATTACAGATAATAAGTGGATGGTAGGGGTAAACAAGTACATTATTTTTTTTTGTTTGAAAATAATTCTGTAATAAAATTGGCCAAGAACCCAAAGTTCCATGTTTGAACCAAGCATATCAATATAAAGTATCATTTGATTCGTCATGGTGTTGAGGTTAAGATTATTCACCTACGCTATTGTTCCACAAATGAACAGACATCTTCACCAAATAACTTGGAAAACAAAAGTTTGAAAGATTAATATGACCCTTGGACTCACCAACTTCCCTTCAGATTAATGGGGGGAATGTTGACACCTAATCTTTGGGATTGGGAAAATTGCAAATCATGTAAATAAGAGAATAAAGAAGATGAAGAAACATTGGAATGTGAATTTCAATAGTCTCCGACTCATGAACTTCCCTTCCGATTAACGGGACAATATTGACACATAACCTTTAGGATTGGGAAAATAGTAAATCATGTAAATATGATAATAAAGAACATGAAGAAACATTGGAATGTGAATTTCAATAGTCTCCCTCCCCTTGTATATATTACTAATCTCTTTTAATGAAATTCATTCATTCGCTAAGTTACCATAACATAATTTTATTTTATAACATTTTTATCCTTGCCCAGTAAATTAGTTTGTAGTATTATTAATTTAAAATTATACTAAAGTATGTTAACTTTATATATATAATTTTATATTAATTAAAAATTATCAATAAAATAATTGTTATTACTTGAAATGTAAGACTCTAGATACAGAGAAGCCAGGTTGCATATTACACTTGTTAAATACATTTTTTTAAGCGAGATTCTTGTTTAATAATGTTCAATAAGCTATATCTATATTTTTTTGTAAAATGACTTAATAACAGTTATATGTTTTTAAATCTTTTATAATCTTTTATGAAAGATATTTTGGTATAATTGTGTTTAGAGAAATGGCACATTATGCATTTTAAAAAAAAAACGTGTTTTTGTTTTTTTTATATGTAAATTTTTATTTTTTAATATATTTTGAGTTATATGTATTTTAGTGTTT